>OX637271.1:1320833-2626666 GCA_951799465.1 Leptophobia aripa
ATATAAGTTATCTAATTGAATTGCACTTAATATATCGCTTTAAAAGTACTTTTTGATATCTCATGCGCTTTTCTGAACTGATATAAAATAATTAAAATATACGTAAATAATATTAATATCTTGATGGTGATAGCCAAACAGAGCTTTTAATAAAAAAAATTACACTTAGGGAGCTTTTGTATAAAATGCAGTCTTTATAACAAAATAACTTAAAAATTACCTGAAAAAGTAATTATAAATTGTGGCTGGATTTTAACAAATGAACGCCAACGACAAACCATAAAATTAATGTTCTTATGTATTCTGAACATCTCTATGTCAAAATACTGTTAAAAATGATAATGAATTATAGGTGAGATACAATAGCATCAATCATCATCGACTGACAGGCTAAGAAGGTCGAGCTTTTTGTAGTACAATGACACATACTTTATAACTACGACGTGTCAGCTATTCTTCGTGAAATATGTTTTTTTAAATAAAAAATTAATGGCTACTGTATAGATCGGTTGATGTTTATACCGACTTACCTTTCGTAGAGGCATTATAAAATCCTTAAAAATAAAACAAACCTTTAAATCCTGGTGGATTTCACATGTATATCGTATCTTGTTCGTATTATTATATAGTTTTATGTGCATACCTAGTTTTATTATCTCATAAGTTTATTGTTTTTTAAATATATTGAGCACATGAGATGTTTAGGGAGAGATGTTATAAAATAAATAAATAGATCACACGCCATAGTTACTGAAAAGATAAATCATTGCCTCTTATTATGCGTAGCTGCTTTATAACACCCTAAGTAAGCCTGGACCTACGGAACTTCAGAGATGGCGCTAGCGTCACGCATGAGAAAATGCCTTCTATGGTACTTCTCCATCATCAATTTTAATTCACTCGCAAACATTTTTAAAATGACGGCCCTTATACGACCATTTTTTATCCACAAATTGAATAGTTACCCTTCCGATATTTCTAATTTATATTTACTTTATCAGTCAAAATTATATGTGTAAAAAATGTTTATGTATTGTTTAGCTAATTACCGTATTGTTAATGTTTTAAAAAGAAAACGTTGGTATGACAATGGATCATTTTAAAAGAAGAAAGTATTGATGGCAAGTGTTGATAGCAGTTCTGAAGAACGCTAGATATTCGGCTGGTACCCAAGCCAATAAATCCTCCATTGAGTGCATGAAGTATTTATAGTGGCGTGCCGGTCATCTGGGACCTTGGTGAGAGCTGCCAGCTACAACGCTATGTCTAGATAATATCTACGCAAATGCTGAAGCATATTTTTACAGTGCAAATCATAATGTATTAGAACTGATGAATTCTTATGTGATGTTTGTGTGAATTTTCGATTCTCTTTAATACGTAAAAGTAAACAGGCTAATTAATTGAATTTATATCAGTCTTATATTTAACAAAAAAAATATATATCGATGAAATAAGTCCCTGTGTGACAACGTTTTAATAAACTCTGAGTAAACTCTACAATGTTCAAGATATTAAAATTTAATTAATTTAAGTAATAGATAAAAGTAAACAATTTTTTTTAGAATTTGACTGAAAAGTAAACGCATACCAAATAACCTCAATAAAAACCAATTTGAAGAGTTTTACTTGTTATAAAACTTTTTTATATTATATATATTTTATAATTTAATATTGTTTATTGAAATAGCGAGATATTTGTCTGTTTCTCGTCCATAACAGTTAGATGTATTTTAAACGAATGCAGACATTGAAAAGGACGCTGTCAGTTTTTAATGTAATCACAGCGGGAACGTTTGAAATACAATTAAAACAAGCGTGGGTTGAGCGTCACGATTTACAAGAAAATTCTAGTGGAAAAATCTATGAGATTTGTCTATGTGTTGGTTTATAGTCGTTTAACTAGACTAATTACTGGTTTATCTATAAAATTTTCCATGTCACAATGTACCGTACTCCTCCGAAACGGCTTTAACAATTTGTACCAAATTTTATATGTGTATTCAGTAGGTCTGAGAATCAGCCAAAATCTATTTTCTACACCCCTAAGTAATAAGGATCGTTCACCCTTAATTTCTTTTCATTTTTTGACCAAATATGTGGCATTAATACTTACAACCCTAAGTCTTTATCACTAAACCTTATGTTTTAGTAATTTTATGGCAAAAAAACGTTTGCCGGGAAATCTACTATTATATATTAGAGAGCCCCAGAGCTAGTACTTATTTTGCAAAACGTGTAAGCATCGTGATACAGGGAAATGCGTCCAGCATTCTACCATAAATACCAAACTTTTTAAATTTTATTTTTGTATTTATTTTATTAATAATGTATTCAACGGTATATTTTTTTCATCAAATAGTATATCTTTATATAAACAGAATTTAACCTATTGTTGAAGGATTATAACTCTGCAGTCTTTTACGAGTATCCGTTTGTAATTAAAATCTAATAGTACGCACAAGTAGCGGCCGGCAAACTATGAAATTAACATAAAATATAAATTATAATGCTCGTTAGTTTTAACGATCTTTTAATATTATGTGGTATATATATTTAATAACATTCTAAAAATAATACTGAGTAATGGTAGATCAAAAACTCTGACATTATATAAGGCCAAGTACAAATAATTTCATCTAAATGCACTTTCTGTATTATTTGTAACACGGATTGTGAAAAATTGAAAATATCTCATTTAATTTAGAACATAGTTTATTCCTAAAATTGATATGTACAGACATTCCGTACCAAACAAACACGTGCAAATCTCGGTATAATTTTATAGCCAAGGTAAGTTGTATTATGGATGTGCGTATTAAAGATATTTTCGTCCATAGGTTTTAACATATCCGGGATTTGTTGGGATAACATAATGTCCTTGTATCCAACGCAGGGCAGCACGAATCGTCGAAGCTCTTTACCTTTGGCTCTGCGTCTTGTAGGTTCCCCTGCATCGTCTACCGCATCAAAGGGAGTGTTATGACGAATCGTTCGGAATACCTGCAGGTGAATTAAATCCGTGTAGCGTGTGGCTTTCCACAAGCTTTTAAGACAGCTCCTGCCGTGCACCAACCAGAGCGTTCTCGTACAAAACCAGCAACACAAAGCCTCCCATCATAGCAGGTGTCCATGGGCGGGGTTTATCACTTGTCTCGATCTGCCTGCTCGTTTGCCTTTTCGTTTTCATGAAAAAAAAAATCAATTAGACCAAAAATCAGTAAACTATTTTTGTTAGTATCACCATGAACGGTCTTTAATGTTGTATTAATCGGTCATTATTAAGAGATAAAATTAATAATATATATACATTATTTGTTTCATTGATCAATCGCAAGCTATAAAAGTTAGAAACAAATAATATAACTTCAAATACTTTCTATTGTCAATATTTTTTAATATACGAGCGATTAACAGTGATATTTTAAAACATGTTTTGATAAATCAAAAAAAATGATTTATGATCGATGAAAGCGAGCACATTAATTACGAAATGAGAATGAATATGATTTACTGGCACATTGACGCTTAATATATTTAAATATGTTGGCATTCCGTGGTTTATTTTCGAACTATTTCAGAATGATCTTGATAATATCAATCTCCGAGGATCAACGGTTAACACCTCATTGCATATATTTCTAAGTGTTCATCCAAGACTAGTTGCAAATGCAAAATGATAAACTTAAAAATATATGTACTTTTAGGTAACTGTACACAGTTTATGTAAATGACGAGATAAACCAATGCCTTCAAGGGAACAGAACTAAACTGAATTCAAATTGATTTTATTTATTTAACTTAACATTGTAACACAAAACAAGGACATAGATAGACATATACATGTATAATAACCACTTACTAAGTAATTTATTAAGTTTCGGACCTTAGGGTACAAGTGCACATTTGCTTATTAAGGAATTAAATAGGTGACCCAAGAGCTGGTGCTTTTCTCGCTCAACGAATAAGCATCGCGATACAGCAATGATATTCCGCCAGCATTATATGCAAAAAGGACCAAACTATTTTAATTTAGTGTTGTATTTTAATTTGTTTATTCAATTTTTATTAACAAAAAGTGTATTCATGTTTATTTTAATAAAATGTTTATTGTTTTAATAATAATAATACAACAACACATAACTAAAAGTATTACAATAAAATATAATAAAATCTTGAGAGGGAGTCGAAAAACATATCAAGTCTTGATCTAGATCTAGTTTGGTGCGATTTAAAACTATACATGCTTCGTGTGTTAGTGACATCAATAAATAACAATTATTTAAACAGTAAATCTTGCGCACCTGTACATTTACAAGCGCTCCACCATTCGTCTTCCACTTCTGTATCATCACGGGACGTCTAGAAAATCTTGTATCTATTCATTAGGAGTCACCTTTGCCAAATCTAATTTAAACTATGATTACGTTAGGAGTTTATATGTATCCTAGTATGAGCTTTGTATAAACAACGTGAACGTTAGTGATTGTACCTAAAAATAACCCGGTCCTTACCGGCAATCTACACGTCAGCCATATTTTGCGGAAATATAGGTACGCTCGTCTCTTATTCCAAAAAAGTTTCAGTATAAAATTTTCCATAATATAAATTCCGACGAAGGTCAGATTATTATTATCTTTATTATTATGTGTGATTCGATAGACGAGAACTAGTTGATTTAAAACACGCGCTTGGCACGTCTGTCCTGAAACATGTTGATAGAGACACTATGGTAATACTGTAATACTAATGTAACATCAAAAACCAAATTTCAAAACAAATCTTAAAGTTTATCGCTTAGGTATTCTATGATATTTCAATGTATTTTAGTTTTAAAGATTTATAAACAATGATTACTTTTGTATATTTTATATAAAATCTATTGATCGAACATACGGTCACAAAACACATACTTAAGAATGTATCTATTTTTTTAAATATATGAAGAAGAATGAAAGAAAGAAGAAGAGACAGAAAGATCCGTAAGGTAGAATTTATGGAATGTTGCCAGAATAACTTTTTATATCGATTATTGTTCCGCGCAACTCTATGGTATTATAACACTACCGCGGTCTATTTTTGATCTCTGGGAATATTTATGACCGTTTGATTTGCACTCTTAATCTTACACAAGACTTTTATTTTAAATTCCATGTCTTAATAGCTCACATAATTAAAAAATGTATTATATGGAGACGGAAATAAACAGGATAGACAACAAATAACTATTAGGTCTGAAACAATACACCGCAATAGAAACTATATAAATATCTTGCTAGTGATTTAAACATTATTATTTTTAACTTTGACATTATTTAATGTGACAGCAATGCGGAAAGTTGAATTTACAAAGGAATGTTCAAACAATTGACCAGATCTCAATATAAATATCACAACATTTTTCCCACCCACACACAAAACTAATAGACGGCCATAGATAATAAATATTTGTTTATGACCAATACCAACAGAATTAATTGAAAAATCGAAACAGACCAGCATTCAAACAAACATTTCCGGTTTCTGAAATTCGAATTTCAAATATTAGTATCATTCGAATCAATCAAGTCTTGTTACAACATCAAAGGTTAACACAAGAATGTGTAGTCACTAACATCAGAGGCGTGAAATCACAAATTGTTGTGAATAAAAACGTTTTATGTTAACATTCAGTGTATGTTTTTGTATACTCATATCCACTTGGCACAAGACACAAATAAAAGAGTCAAATTGAAACCCGTGTCACATGGTCCGTCAACCATAACACCCAGACAATACGACACGAATAAATCAAAATTAACATCTATCACTCTTACGTAACTGCATTGTACAGACATCCAATCAGATTAATATGCCTGTTGCGACATCAACGTAAATGTAAAAATACACACTCCAAGGCAGATGCGTCTGTAGATATGGACTTCAATTTTCTTTAAGCTGAAACACTATTGCAAAATATACTTTATTCTTATAAGGGTAAAGTACAAATTTTCAGTATGATAATGTGTTGTAGGCGGATGCTATGCGTAGGCCGGCTGCTTGGCGGATCGCCAGGATTCACCTGCCGACCCTAGTGTAAGATAAAAGCTTAATATTATTTACAACTGTTTCGATCGTACTTAAAGTATTACTATTACATTGACTGGGTTATGAAGATTCGGATTATTTATTTTAACGTTAGGTAATCTGTATAACGTTTAAAGTAAATATTAATTTTAAAAAACTTGCCAACACAAACAATTGTCTTTTTCTGTGAAAATGTATTTGTGATATTATAAGAGTCTAGATAACATATATATAACAATAAGTCTCTGTATCTATGAATAAAGACATGCTTAAAAAGGTCATTTTCGCAAAAAGTAGTACCTAATCGGTGCGAGAATGTAAAACGAAAGACCAAATGATCTAGTCCTGCATCTTTTATGTTTGATTAGTTACTGCTTTAACATTAACCTCACATTTTTAACCTCACACATTTTGTAAATATGATATCCTTATATAGAGTATAAGATGGGCCAAGTCAAATCTTGAGTCTGAATTTCATACCAAGGAAAAATGTCGTTGGTTGTGCTCATTGTCAAACAACATAGATATCGACCCTCAACACGCGTAGCCAAGCAATACGCGTCGCCCCCCAATATGTGGCGCCTGGAGGCATTATGCCCCCTACACGGGTGGGCCTGCATCGTTCATCATATCTCTGTAGTCGTTGATAGTACAATAATAAACCAGATTAGTGGAATTCCAAATATTATTTTAAGACAATATTTTCAGCATCCAGTTTCTAGAAAGATTTTTACTTGTCATTCTGAAAATATATAGTTTCATGACAGCCATGTCGCGTGGGAATGTAGTAGATGCAAAAATTAAATCTGCCAACTGCCACCTAACAAAATTAAATAATATAACTTAGACATTATAAAATTAAGCTTAACCTTCGGTTTGGTCCTTCTTTAAGAAGGACTTATTGGCCCTAGTCTGGTGTTAAAGGCCTTCGGCAAACGGACTAAAAGTTCCTTTACATGCAAAACACTCTCAGTTGTACGATTTAGAAATAAAAATGCAAAGTGTCCTTGTTTGAGAATATAGTGATTCTCTACGATCCGATACGAAGATCAGGGCTGCACAGAGCCGCACTCCGTTAAGATAATGTCCTTTGGCCAGTCCAGTGTTAGGACGGCCGAACACTCCTTCTAGATCGTTACGTAATAATGTTAAACTTTCACATGATTTCGATGAATATATTAATGCATTTTTGATACATCACGTGTCATAAGCATGACACGAACTGATTTATAAATCAAGAGTCTTTCTTTTTAATTAAAAAAATATTAAGACTTATATGAAACATTATAAGGTCTGTCTGTAAATCAATGAAAAAAACCTACGCAACACAAAAGTATTTTTTTTCTTTAATACATAATTAATCCTATGAAAAGAGGGTGTTTAACACAATTGAATGTCCTCGTACACACCGACTTAATTCGCAAATATAAAGGCCGACAACCCATATGCGTCCCATTGGAGAAAATTCTACAAAAATCTTTGACATTAGAACAAGGTTATCGATGTCAATGCACTTGGGCTACGTAAGACATAAAAATGTGTTGCCAAATTACGTTGAATATTTTAACGACTTCAGCTGAGACCGCTTACGACATTACACACTGAAATAATCTTTGCGCAAAAAATATTTTATTATAACTTAATTACATTCGTTTAGTTTATGTTTGCTTTGTAATGAGTAACAACATGGTATCTCAAAATTATCATAATAAGCCAACGTCCGGTCTTCAATGGACTTCGGCGTATTTCTTGCCAGCGGGCTCACCTGCCCCGTATCTTAAGAAATACACTTTTCTCTATATATCTAGTTCACAAATACTAGACGATTATACAAATATAGTATATAAATTACATACACTAACATAAATAATATTTACCTTAGTATCATAATCCTATACTAAATAGAAGGTCCTAGTTATTGCTCTAGTAAAATGAAAGAAATAAACACACCACAAACGCAACACAATATGTAATATTACAAAAAAATACTTTTTTGCATTCTATCTTTTTCTATATTTACCACTATTAGGTGTGCCTTAAGTCTAATTAAAAGTGTAGTGAAACATAATAATTAATATTCCACGATATGTGAAAATTAATGAAAAAAAATTGAATTCATAATTAACGAATAAAATTTAAGTTCACAAGACTAAACTAATTGATGGTCAATATAGCGCTACGACAAACTCTGGAGTTGCTACGCCTGCTACGGCGTAGCATACAAGTGCATGTTTCACTCCCTTATTTGACTAACGATATTTTGTATATACAAGAAATTATGACAGACATTACAATTTAGCCTTATGTTTGTACTTCAATAACGCAGGCCTGGAACGAATAATATTAAATAAAAAATCTTCCTCCATAGGTACTTCTATCGTAAATTACCCCGGTACAGGATTAGATAGCTAGATTATAATGTATTTGCCTTAGAGAAAAATCACTTACGTAATTGACTAAAATTGCTAAATGGATATGTTAATAATCATAAAATTCGCGTTACTAATGTGAAATATGTTAATAAATTATTCCAATAATAATTGTCACTAATGCCTTCAGGTTTAGTATTAGCCGAAATCCATGAAGCTTTTAGCTTCGTGTGACAGCAGTGATGTTGCCGCTGGCACCTAGCCCGGAAACCCCGAACGAAGATTATAAAAGAGGGCGTACTTCTGCTCCCACGCCCGTCCCGCCACTAATCAGACGCACTCCTCATGGGGCGCGCAAGTCTCCTCCGATAGTATAATATATTAATAATAAATTTATGTATATTAATTAGTAAAGTGAATACAAAAGTGATAGTGATACGGTAAGTGGATTTTCCACGGACTGTGAATTGCGGATTGTGAACCAGTGGCGCCCTCTGGAAAATTTGGATTTTAGTGCTTGTGGTTCCTCTTAAAGTGTGCATAAGACGGAAATCCAGTGTTGGAATTCTATTATGTCATATTGATATTGAAAAAGGCTCTCCTCTTAATAAAATGAACAACACTGGTTTTCCAAACGAAATAAATAACTTACCCCACAAAAATCATACGTTTTTTGTGTTACCTTTAGATAATGAGATTTCCCGGTACCCTCTTACTTTGAAAACCAAAACTATAAGTTTGAGGGTAGGCGTGCGATTTCGTTTTTAAGTTTTATTTAATGCTTTAGTAGATTAGTACAATATATTATTATTTCAGATATATATCTTGTGAAGACGGTGATTTTTATTTGTTTAACTAATGTTAGGGAAAAATCCGTTAAAACCCTAATCGTGAGAATCAAGGCTATGTCTCAAAGATTCCCTTACATAGATCTAGATGTAATATTACATATTATTTCGAGAATCTCAACACTGTGTTGGCGTCTGTCCATTTTTCAATAAGTATACTCGCACAGCGCATTATATGAAAAAATATATTACACAGATACAACACAAAAAAATTAAAGTACTGAAAACTAAATGGCATTACTGAATTATTTCCACTCAAATATTCCAAAGAGGTTTTGATTAAAGCATAAATTATTAAAAACTATTTAATAAGACCTCTGTGATATATGACATTCAGAAATGGAAGGTCAAAACCGATTTATGAGGATCCAAAGAGGTTTCCCAAACAAAGGAGGTCATACGAATTAATACCCCATCTATATAGCCAATAGATAAGTTAGGGTTGCCAAAGTATTGGTTACGACACCACAATTACAATTCTATTTCGATTATTACCTTCGCCTGTTTATATCTGGATGACGAATAGTCTTATATTTGTTCTTTGATAGTTCATACGCAACCGCTAGTCTCGTTACATTATCTAGGAATTTTAAAAGCTTATTTTATTCGTGATTTCTTTTATCTAATCGCAGAGCTTTTCATACACATTTATATATGAAAATTATGGGGGTCATGAATTATAAAGTTACGCATGCAAGTAAAGGTTGTTACAAACTAGTTTGGTACACAGTTTGGACAGCGTAGATTCGAATAAAGGATGTGTTTTTGTAAAAATATTCTTTCGATTGTGGAAAGACCTTTTGTAACAAAGCAAAGAGGCTTTTGCGATAATACTATTGTAAGTGGCTCATGTTGAATACAACCCTTTGTTCGTAGTTAAATCAATTTTTATTTTTTTGTTCCCTAGATATAATCTTTAAAAGACCTAAACGTATAGTCTAATACCGCAACTCAAGTGAATTCTCGATTACTGTGTTTCTTATACACGCAACTTATCGGTAATTTCCTCTTAAATCGAACCTTGGACCCTGTATTTATTTTGTCGTACTTTTATTTTACATAACAAGTTTACAAAAATACAGTAAAATAGTAAAAAGTGTACACTTTTGTTGACTGTAACTAATATTCATAAATCTGACAGATCCAGAATATCCTACATATTGTAACTAACTAATCAAATGAAATTATAAAAATCATTATCTACAAATGAAGCAATCTTTCTTTCCTGCCTAGAAACACACAATAACGAATAGCTTCACTTGAAACCTCATAAAAATATTCACAAAGAGACAAAATTTATGGAGTATACACAGTTGCTTGGATTTATTTGCGTTGTATATTTAAGAAACGATAATCACACGGGATATATGTGATAGTATTTTATTTTATGCGTTTTTCAGTCCAGCAACCGAAATAGATGTTAACATTGGCATTCAACTGTTTTTCTCTTTCTATTTTCAATCTCTAAATATATTATTTCAACCGCTTCAAACGCAAGGCTGACATTTTTACGTCAGTCACCGGAAAAGCGTATGGATTCGTCTTATGTTATTAACAATCAAAATAGTAATTAGCGAGCTTATTTTTTTTTTGGTTTAACTGTCAGTTAAGCAGTTAATAGAAAAAAATACGCGAGCTTTGTAAATTCAAGAAAGCATAGAATGTTATACTAATTGCATCTGTTTTATTGTTGCCATAGCAACGCTACATGCATGTAAAATACATACACAATATATCTTTAGTAATTTCAAACAGCACAACCTAGGAACATGAATCGACAATATTTCAAGAAAACGTTTACAAAATAAATAAATTTTCATATCGAAGACTCTTTATGAATACCTTTTTACCATCCTAGGGGCTAAATATAGTTTGAGAAGTTTGGACATGTTTTAAACTCAGAGTTTTCTTCTTAGATTTAGATCTTAAAAGAAAAGATCTTAACATTTGTTATAAGCCCAATAAATAAATAAAATTTTAAAAGAAATTTGTTAGTAATAAGGCTATTTACACAATATATTTATTGTAATTTCTTGAATGGCTTGTAAAATTAATACGTTAAATCTTATTTGTTATATCTTCAATTACCTATTTGAAGTAAAATTTAATAACGATTAATACGACACCTCTGAGTGTTTACCAAGGGCAGTAGAGATATTTGCATACGTTGACGAGATGAGACAGCTGTTTCATGTTGACATTTAGTTAGTATATTACGTTACCAACGCAAAATCACTCATGTAAAACATGATAAAATTATATAAACTAAATTTCAATTATGAAATTTAGTTTATATAATTTTATATGACCATTAGGTCTACTTTTAAAAATAGTATGTATAATCTTAATTAGTTAATGCAACTTTATTTATTAGCGTGTGTTTATTAGCGTGTAATATTTGTCATAAACTTTTAATTAAGCGAAACATCGGAATGGATTTACGAGTTTATTCATCTTTAATGCAACTAGAAAACAATTCAGAATCACACTTCAATATATGATTCTCGAATAAAAGAAAACAAATCTTAACTAAACGGTTACATTGCATGGTACCAGATTTTATTACGTATTTAATCATAGTTTAACTACCAAACTCTATATAGACCAAAGACAACCGCGTCTGTTTCATTAATCATTCTTTAAAGCCAGTATTTCCGGATCATTACGACTTAGGATCTATTAAGAAGATTTCTTTAAAGGATTGAACCGCAATCGCGAGCCCCCGCTGGGAACTCATTTGCCAGGTCATCTTTACAAAATCCTGGAGTCAAGATCCATGATCAGCCATTAGTGTAATACATTTATATATAAACCAAGCTGAACCTGCAAACTTTTTTTAATATGGGAACGGACATTGTAACACGACAATTTTATATATTAGATACAGATGCACGAACGTGTTAAACTCAGAAACTCTGATTCAACACATTATGTAAAGTTAACATTATAATATCTACGTACACGTTACGGTTGTCATGATGTAGATTATGCAGACACATAGATCATTGTCACAGGGCGTCCATCGTTGCCAGAAAGTGTCTCCTACCGAGATTTGTATCTTGCAATGTCGAAGTATCGGCTATGCTCCAATTGTATGTCTAATCAACAAGCCAAACTATTTCACTGGCACCATAGAATGGTATTTCAATAACATCAACTTAAGTAATACATAAGGCCGAAGCTAGAAGTAGCTTTTACTCACTTAAACGGTAAACGTAAACCTGGGATAGAATTATCGAGCAATTGTTCAAATTAACCAGATATGATCATAGAATACTTTCGTATTGATGATGATGAAAAGCACGTATATACTGCACTATGCTTTATTAGAAGTCGTGAAGTCCAGCGTATGGCATAGCCTTCCCTAGTACTTTTATTATTAGGGCTTATAGTCATTCTCAACCGCAGAGACCAGCCGAGTGGTATGGTTAGTATTTAGTGAAGCCTTGCGGTGCCCGCGTATAATTTCTTATTTCAATATCCCAAATACAAATCTTAAGGACCGCCTGAGATAAATGTCTAAAAAAAAATAATTTTTACACCACTTGTGCTTGAAGTATATATATATGTTTTATCCCTTCGAATAATTGTTTTGGTTGCGAAGCATTTGTTGTGAATGATTCACACCAAGAAATGTTCTCGTACTTTTCGGAGCATGAGGGCAATTTCGTTGGATACTAATTCATATCTACTGTGGCGCTAACAGACATAAAACTGACTGCGAAGTTAGATATATTTAAATTTACAATGATTAAATTCTGTGATGTATATATCATTTGATATAGTTTAAGAAATTATCGCAATAATAAAAAACGTGTGACTTTTTAAGTCGCGGTGATTTAAAAATAATATATAAATTATAAAAATATATAATATAATATATAAATTAAAATATAAAAGAAAAACAAACCGAAATAAATAATATTATACTATTAATATGACGTAAACTAATTCAGTCGTAATCGCCTACTTAAAATATTAAATTATAGGTATACTATACTTGAAGCTGATGGCCCCTTTTATGTGACAGAACATAAAAGATTAATTCGCCAAATTAATCTCAAAAACCATAACCTCAGAACAAGGTGAGGGCCAGTGAAATCCTTGGCCCACGGCCCGAAATGAATTATTCGGTCAAGAAAGGTTACCAGTAAAAAATACTACCACGACTGATAGATTTTTACTATGATTTATAGACGTGATAACCGTTTAGAAAATATTATATGCCCCGTCAATCTTATGCATAGTATCAAAAGTATAATAACATAATTTAACAACAAATTTGTAAAATACTGGGAGCTAGTCCCGGGATGCGATTGCTATAAAAAGATTATCATACGCGACCCACAGCGATGGCTGTGCGACATGCAACCCTGGAAAGCGAGGCGACTGTGCCATCGAGTACTGTTGCCAAAATAATTAAAGAAATCTCTGTCGATGTCCCTCCGCCGCGCCCGCGCCGCTCTAAAAACGTCGCTCTTTGCCCGGGAGTCGCAACTCGGGGCGCGGCGGGAAAACATCTCCCGCGTCACTCTTATTTCTTCTTTCCTTCCCGAAGCTGTCGAAAAAAAGTTTTTCAGTAAGTTCAATTAAATCTATATCCTACAGCGTGCGGGTTTGACCATTGTGTGTGATAACAAGTGATTAATAATGACTCTTTGATATTTAATTAGTGAAAATTGTTCAAGTGATAGTGTTACATAACGCGAAGAAAATTTTGTAGCCGTCTCAGAATTTTAAAAATACCGCACTTTCTAGGCGCCCAAGAACTAAAATAGCATTGTATCACGTGGTACACTTTCGACCTATAGTAAAGCTCCACATTTCTGTATATTTAATAATTATTCTAGCCTAGCTATGTAACTGTAAATACATTTTTCATGTTTTTTTCAAACATTAGTATTCGATGATAATTTTATAACTATAAATTTCAAAGAGTTTACAAGGTTTTATTAAAAAAGGATTTCATTTGATTTTACTATTTCGTGACGTTAGTAACAGGTGGCGTTGAGAGCAATGACATATTTTACGTCAGTCTATGAAAAAATGACGGATCAGTTGGATACGTATCGTAGCAATTTATGATAATTACGAGAAATAGTTATATTAGTACAAATTTAAGATATTTTACTATTTAAAACAAAACGTTAAGAGTTTATGTCAAGTGATTATTTCAAGAGTTATATTTGCCCATGTAATAAACTAGTCTTCGGTGAGTGAAGTAGTGTAATGAAAACGATCCTTGCAAAGGATATTGCTTGTTGAAAGCACTTTATAATTTTGTGTTAATTAATCGTGACGTGAATTAAATTACGAGTTTTTCTTTGAAAATGCACAATGTGCATAAATATTCAATATGACATGTTCACTGTCTACGTTATATTTGGTGCGAAGTTTCAAAATAAAAATCACTTAGTAAACGTTTCTTTATCTAATTCTAAGTAATATGTATTTAAAAAACTGTATGATACATTTATGTTTATGCCATAAGTGCCTGTTGAAATTAGCATAACCTATAAGTTTTATAAATGATAATGATGACTTGTCATTTTCTAACCTATGTTTTTTTTTGCATTTTAGAACTGACGGCAACCTAATAATTCCACCATGGACGACGCTCACTCGAAATCCGTGGACGAAGTCTTAGGATTTTTCGGCACAGACGCTGACAAAGGTCTTACACCAGACCAAATCAAAAGAAATCAGGATAAATATGGGCCAAATGGTGAGTCTACTGAAAGAATATTATTATTTATTCCGTCTTAATTCTTCAATACCCAGTCAGATACAGGTTTATGTAATTAAATCTTTCAAGATTTATGGATTCAGTTGTTGTTTTTAGTTTGTAATTTCCAATAAGAGCTAATACTTGCAGCCATTCATAACCACTTAAAGATCATACTACTCTGTGTTGCAGTATTTTAGGAACTTCAATTATTGAAGTTCCTAAAATATTTTTGAAGTATAAAATTTTGTCGAATGTTAAGCTATGTGGCCGTGTAACAAAATATTTACTTATTCAAACATAAAAAAGTTAGAAGCAAAATTTTATAAGCACCTCTCTAATCAGGCAAGATGTATACACAAAGGATTTGAATTTCCTATCTTTTTTTTTGTATTTTGCATTTAATTTCAATAAGGAAGAGAATTGAATATTCTACTTTAATATTTAATTATCATGTTAGTTATGATATCAAATATTTACTTTAATAAATATATACTTTCTTAAAACAAGAACAATAAGTCACACTAATAAAATTGCAGTTATTTACTCATGTAGCTCTGAGACCCAAAACATTTACTGGCCGTGAGAACATTGTGCAGATGATACACAAAATATAATATAATATTTTTTTAAACAAACATTGATTTGCACACCATTAAGTTATTATAATAAACAAACAATAGCAGTTATGAGATTTCAGTTAGAGAAAACCAATTTAACCTAGGAAATTAATTGAAACCATTACAGTCCCTTGATATGACTTTATGACCTAAATACTGACCCTTAATCATGATTACAGTTCACTGTTAGCCAAATGGATTAAGGGTCAGACCCTTCAGGTTCAATTGAGAAGTAACTACCATAGATAAAAGTTAAATTTAATGTGCTTTCTAAATTTGTTATAAACCACTCGCGATTATATTCCTTATAATTCCAATTAACTGAAAACAAAGATGTATTATAAAATAGAGACAAATACAAATCTCACACATTGTGTAGTTAGTAGTTATCAGTGAAAAATCTTTGCCCTTGAATATGTACCTACTGGTTGAGGCTTAGCGGGTGATACATATTTGCTAGTACTTTTTAAACAGAGATTAAAAAGCTTTGTTTGATTTCTCTCTGTTGTTTCAACACTTTTGTGTTTATACTCATCTTTACCATATGTAAAAAAGATATAGGAATTTAGGTATATAGTCTCCTAGATGAATAGAAGAATATATTTGTTTTGAATCTACACATGATAATCGGTGTTAGAATCTAGGCCGTGATATACAGTTGTGTGCGTCACTGACGCTTTTATTTTTAGCTGGATAAGAGGTGGCCGATGAGGTGTTATATGCCAATGGTGCGTGTAAGCCTCCCGTGAGCCGTGATACTGACTGCGACCCTCTTAATTCTTGTAATACCGTTTAAACAAATACTGCCTACTCAATTTACAGATTACACAAAAATGCTAAATTTGCAAGCGTATACATTTTACGTACTAGTATTTCATGTGTTTTTATATGATGAATCTCTGGTGACAAATAACAATTTTACGCTAAAAGTTTAATAGCCATGTTTAAATATTTTTTTAAAATCCGTTTGCTTAACATCCATGTTAGATATCCGATAAGCTGGTGATAATGCACTTTGCATATTTCAATCGGATTTGTTTTAATCGATCAGCGCTCAAATGATGTGTATTGTCCTGCGATTTTAAAAATTTCGGTCTGTCAAAAATGCCTCATTAAAAGTTCGCTGTCGATATTGCGCGATGAAAAACGTCTCGCCCGAAATTAATGAGCCGGTTAATGTAGACATGTGGATGTTTATTTTCACGACTTCACACCACTCCGCGGCTTGGTTATTTTGCTTCGGCGTTCAAAGGAAAATAATCGCATCCAAACAATACGTCACTCTACTTAAAGCTTGGTCACACATACGGAAAACTTCCACCGAGAATAGATTCTCAATATAAATATAATGCCCTCATACGAACACTATGAAAAAACGCTAACAACAGGATAAATCAATAGGCTATAGTAAATTGGACGTCCTATTATAGTGTGAAGGAAAATTTAAACGATAAAAATTCTCGGGTATGAGTCGCCCTGAATGCTGTGAAGGTCACTTGTAGGTAACCAGCTGAGTTTGTTGTGGGTGTCTTTCTCAGGCCGGTTATCGGTATCGTTAGATAGATATAAGAAAATGACGTACAGCTAAGACAGCTCTATACGAAACAGATAAATAAATAGTTATATAAAAATATATTTATTTTCTATCTAATAAGGTTATTAAAAATGAAGATATGTTAATATTAGATGCAACTTGAGCGCATACTTTAAAAATTACTTTATCGTAGAACGTATCAGGAATGAATCTTTGATGTGTGAAGTATGAGTATGAGTATGAGGCCATGTGTTTCTATACCGCAGCAAATGCTCTCATAATGCTTTTGTACTCAAATTTATTTGTTCTGAAGGCACGATCAAAACAACCTGTAGCCCATAAATTAATTAAAATATTTATAAATATTATTGCGATATACGAACCAGACTATACATGGAGTTCAATTCGACATATATCGTAAACGTAAACTGATTTTATCGAATCACCATTTCGTGAAATAATCAATTTAACGAAATCCATAGCCCGTTAATTAACGCATTCAAGTCATTCGATATTTAAAATCCGCTAACGCAATTAGCCGTACGAAATTTAAAATCCGCTAACGGAATTCAGTCACACGAAATTTAAAATCCGTTAACGCATTTTGTCATACGAAATTTTTAATCACCATATAAAATAGCGATTATATTAACGTTTCCCGGTACAATGCTAAAATGGATTTATCGATTGGGAAAATAACTCAATCGTACTGAAATGTGTGTTAATCTGGCAAGCCGTGTAAGCATTAACGATCTAAATATCTCAATTTGCCGGTTTCTGAGGTGTTTCATATCGCGAAACAATAATAGTGCATTCAGTATTTAACGACTGGCATAGTGAAACGGCGCCTTGTACTAACACTGGTATTCAATACAGTATAGACAGTTTATTTTGGACGTAACGTTGGCGGCTTGCATCTATTGCGGCATACAATTCTGTATTCTATTTATTCAATGTATATTGTATTTTTGTATAAGCTAAGCAAGAATGTCCGTATTATAAGTTATAGTATTAGTCCAGTTATGGTAATAGGACCGTTATATTCCAAGTGTGTTTACCGCATAGCCTCTAGGAAATACATTGCTTGGTCTATTACTAAAAATATACCCAAGATATAGCGAATCTTAGTACGTATATTTAAATCTATACGAATATAATCTCGGTATTGAATCAAAGAGTTTCATAGTAATCGCTCGTTAACCAGCATTATGTCGCATTAATAGTCAAAGCATGTGCTGAGCACTGACGTAATCCTTATGTGTTCTATTTATATAGATAGTACCTTAAAATTATCGTCTATGAAGAGATGAGTTATCACAAATGTAATGAACTATAAATAAGTATATATTCCATTGTTTTATCACATGAATCTCTCACAAATGTAATTTTCAATAACATTTTACACTAAACTAATCGTAGACCGAATTTTATAAATTTTCCGAAGTTCAAACACTTCTTACGTGTTTATTACGCATCGTATTTTAAGTCAGTCATTAGACAGTGGTTACAATACAAGTACTACTATAGACACGTTGGCAAGTTATTTGTACAAAATAACGCTCTAAAATACAATTTATTTAAATTAATTATTTTTTAAGTAATTACTATTGATAAATAAAAGCAATATTTGAGCAATTGCTCGATATAAACACAATTACGTTGACTAATTGATACAAAGATTTCAATCATCGCACAAACGATTGATATAACGCACGTTGCTGTGAAGACCCGAATGTTACCTAGCCTATAACGGTTCTATGGTACGTGCCCGCTAATAAAGTACCGTTCGCTACGAATCTTGATTGTATTCTTCTTTTAAACTGTGACTTTTAATGTTATATCTATGGATGCATAAAAAAGTCTACACTAACTTGTCTCTGGTAGTGAAATATTATGTAATTTGTATCAGTAATGTATATACAATGGGATTTTAACATATCTTTGTCCCTTACGTAGTAGTGTAAGTAGTAACTATGTTTACGTAAGACCAACGTGCGTCTGCGCACACGTCACTGACGTCCACTTATTGTTTGTAGAGCTTAACCTCGACTTACTCATCCATATGTATAATTAATTATAAACAAAAAAAGCAAGGTGGTCTTGACATCGGATTAACGCAGGAAACATATAGATTGCATGCTTTAAATGAATAAATTCAAACTCAAAATATCTTTATTCAAGTAGGTCTCTATAAAGACACTTTTGAATCGTCAATTTTTACACTACCACCGGGTTCGGAAGGCAGTCATCTACCGAGAAGAACCGGCAAGAAACTCGATAAATGCTCTTTTAAAATAAACAATTAATATGAAATTGTGGAAAATTCTCATTAATATTATGTTTCTGTAATATTTGAGACTATATCCATCTTAAACCGGCGTTTAGATTTATGATATTTTCTTTCTTTGTTTAATGATTAGAAGGTTAATGACACTAGACAAGAATCCCAAAAATCACAACTGATAAAAGTACATTCACCTAGATTTTTATTAAGTCTACGCTTTCGTGAATAAATTTAATAACAGTATTATCTATACTATCTAAGATAAGATACGCTTCGATTAATCAACTCAACTAATTGCCACGAACAAAATGTTGAGAAAGGTTACCAATGTTATAAATAATAGAGCAAAGTCCGTCCGTTACTTGTTGATGTGGCGTGACGTCATAATATGTATATTCGCGTACTTATGAACGAGCGTATTTATCCAAAACGTATCTGGATAGAACGCAAGCCCGCTCTGACTGGTTTATTGTCTATTTCAACCTCTTCAATAATCTATGCAAAAATCTAATTACGTATTCATTCTTTTTTTCAGAATTGCCGGCAGAGGAAGGTATGTGGTTTTAAACTTAACTTTATAATGTAATTAGGGATGCGTGAGTGCAATAAAAACCCATTTTTTTATGATAACGTAAACAATATTCACACGATAGCTGATGTTATAAGTTTTATAGGTTTAAATATTTGCTTATCTATTTGATGACAACATTTATGTCACGGACGTTGAAAAATTTATAAATCTCGTATTGAACAAACGAACGTGACTGTTTGCACATTGTGGGAAAATGATATACTGATTTATACGAAACAATATAAATGTAAAACCTATTCTAATTATCCACAGGCAAAAGTATATGGCAGTTGGTTTTGGAACAATTCGATGATCTGTTAGTCAAGATTTTGCTCTTAGCTGCTATTATTTCTTTTGTAAGTATCGCGGCATATGAACTCATGTTCAAATGAGGCTTCTTACATAGTGTAAATGTTTGAATGTTGTTATTAATAGCTGATGTTTTATTACAGGTATTAGCTTTATTTGAAGAACACGAGGATGCCTTCTCAGCATTCGTAGAACCTTTTGTTATTTTACTTATTCTTATCGCTAACGCTGTAGTAGGAGTATGGCAGGTGAGATACATTTCAAAACTTGCTAACACAAATTTTACGTACAGTCCATTAACAGTGTTTTGTGTATTCAGGAAAGAAATGCAGAATCCGCCATCGAAGCTTTAAAAGAATACGAACCGGAAATGGGTAAAGTGATAAGAGGAGACAAATCCGGCGTTCAAAAGATAAGGGCGAAAGAGATCGTACCCGGTGATGTTGTGGAAGTGTCCGTTGGTGACAAGATTCCCGCTGACATTCGCCTAATCAAGATCTACTCCACCACAATCCGTATCGATCAGTCCATCTTGACCGGTGAGTCCGTCTCTGTCATCAAGCACACTGACGCGATCCCCGACCCACGTGCCGTGAACCAAGACAAGAAGAACATTCTCTTCTCCGGTACAAATGTGGCTGCTGGTAAAGCACGCGGTATCGTCATCGGTACAGGCCTCAACACTGCCATTGGTAAAATCAGAACTGAAATGTCCGAGACCGAAGAGATCAAGACACCCCTTCAGCAGAAGTTGGACGAGTTTGGTGAACAATTGTCCAAAGTTATTTCCGTCATCTGCGTCGCCGTATGGGCTATCAACATCGGTCACTTCAACGACCCAGCCCACGGTGGTAGCTGGATCAAGGGTGCCGTGTACTACTTCAAGATCGCTGTGGCTTTAGCCGTAGCCGCCATTCCAGAAGGTCTCCCCGCTGTCATCACCACCTGTCTCGCCCTCGGAACGAGGAGGATGGCCAAGAAGAACGCTATCGTCAGGTCTCTGCCCTCCGTCGAAACTTTGGGTTGTACATCTGTCATTTGCTCAGACAAAACCGGAACTTTGACAACCAACCAAATGTCTGTATCGCGTATGTTTGTCTTTGAAAAGATCGAAGCCGGAGACAGCAGCTTCCTTGAGTTCGAAATTACCGGTTCCACCTACGAACCCATCGGCGATGTCTATCTCAAAGGACAGAAGGTAAAGGCCTCCGAGTTCGACACCCTCCACGAGTTGGGCACCATTTGCGTGATGTGCAATGACTCCGCCATCGATTTCAATGAGTTCAAGCAGGCCTTCGAAAAGGTTGGTGAGGCCACTGAGACCGCTCTCATTGTGCTAGCCGAAAAGATGAACCCCTTCAGCGTACAAAAGACCGGTCTCGACCGTCGTTCGTCCGCCATCGTCGTGCGTCAAGAGGTTGAAACTAAATGGAAGAAGGAGTTCACTCTCGAGTTCTCCCGTGACAGGAAATCTATGTCCACTTACTGCACACCTCTCAAGCCCTCTCGTCTCGGTACCGGACCCAAACTGTTCGTCAAGGGAGCCCCGGAGGGAGTCCTGGAACGTTGTTCCCACGCCCGTGTCGGAACCAACAAAGTCGCTCTCAGCTCCACACTCAAGAACCGCATCCTCGACCTCACCCGCCAATACGGTACCGGTCGTGACACCCTCCGTTGCTTAGCTCTGGCCACCGCCGACAACCCAATGAAGCCCGATGAAATGGACCTCGGTGACTCCAGCAAGTTCTACACGTACGAGGTGAACCTAACCTTCGTCGGAGTCGTCGGCATGTTGGACCCTCCCCGTAAGGAAGTATTCGACTCGATCGTCCGTTGTCGCGCTGCCGGTATCCGCGTCATTGTGATCACCGGTGACAACAAGGCCACCGCTGAAGCCATCTGCAGGTGAGAACCGCTTCGGTAACCCTCACCCCTTTGAAGGTCACGCGATAACGTTCCCTACATTTCAGGCGTATTGGTGTGTTCACTGAAGATGAGGACACAACTGGAAAGTCCTACTCGGGTCGTGAGTTCGATGACTTGCCCATCCACGAGCAGCGCTCCGCATGCGCAAAGGCACGTCTCTTCTCCAGAGTGGAACCCGCCCACAAGTCCAAGATTGTTGAATATTTGCAGAGCATGAACGAAATCTCCGCTATGGTAAGTTAACATTACACACAAAGCAAATACGAATGTTTTAATCAAAACTGTATAATATAATCCAAGTTAAAACAGCCAACATCAACCGTGTCAATATTTATTACTCAATAAATTCTAAATGCGTTATTAATGTTTACAATTGTAGTGTTAGAGGTATAATTCGGTTTGTTTATATTAGCTTTGTTCTGTTGATAAACACGGAAGATATTATATACTGATTTGGATCAAAGTAAACAATACGTGAGAATGTTGCTGTGTATGTCATTGCAAATACATATGGTTCATTGAATATAAATTAAAACCTTTTTTGCACAAGACTTAGAATTCAAAAATTATAAAAAAATAGACTACAAATTAATTTACGGCCAGCTCAAAATCAAAGGTATAACGGACGAGAGGAAACTCTCCGCCACTTCTTTATATCCCCAAGTACATTCAACAATACGGTTGTTTAGAGCTTTAAGCATTGCTCTAGCGAATGCATCACTATATATATAAAACATGATAGTGAGAACTACCCACAAACACACAGGACATCCAGATGAAATAAATATTAGCACTCAAATACAAATTTAAGTCCGATCAGTCACCACACGTAGCACCCTCGCGATATTTTTTAAATATTATTTTATAAGGAGGGTACTCCGGCTTAAGGGCTGCCAACGAACCCATTGAACCGTCAAATCAAATTTGAAGTTATTAACGAAAAATAACTCACTTTAAAGAACACTAAAGTTTATACTTAAAAGAGAATGTTTTTATTTACTTTATTGGTCTAAGTCTAAGATAGTGTTTAAAACACTTGATTTTGAGAAAAAGTATCGAAGATAGTACATATTTTAATAAAAAACTAAAACTTCACTGGATCTGTTAATCCGTCTTTTCAGACTGGTGACGGTGTGAACGACGCCCCCGCCCTGAAGAAGGCTGAAATTGGTATTGCCATGGGATCCGGTACAGCCGTAGCCAAGTCCGCTGCTGAGATGGTGCTCGCTGATGATAACTTCTCATCTATTGTATCTGCCGTTGAGGAGGGTAAGATTTAGTTTAGTTTTTAAACTAATTAAAATGGCGGTCTTATCTCCGAAAAGCGATCTCTTTCGGACAAGTTTTAAATGTTATTAATATATCCAGGTCGAGCTATTTACAACAACATGAAGCAGTTCATCCGTTACCTGATCTCATCCAACATTGGTGAAGTGGTCTCCATCTTCTTGACTGCTGCGCTTGGTCTCCCCGAAGCTCTGATTCCCGTTCAACTGTTGTGGGTCAACCTGGTCACTGATGGTCTACCCGCCACTGCCCTCGGTTTCAACCCACCTGACTTGGACATCATGGACAAACCCCCCAGGAAGGCTGACGAAGGTCTCATCTCTGGATGGCTGTTCTTCAGGTCAGTTTATGCTTTAATTATTCAATTTCTTATTATTTAATGATCTTTATACCAAGATTAGTAATAATAAAAAAAAACTTTTCTAAGTAAACAATTTGTTTAAACATTCATGTTATGAGCCACTAGCTTAAATGTTAGACCTGGAGTCAGATTTGAAACAGATTCAGCAGAATATAAGAACCTTTTAATTTCGTGGTTTTTTTCTTTTATTTAACCTGAGCCTGATACATCCGCAGATACATGGCAATCGGTGGTTACGTCGGTATGGCCACTGTTGGTGCTGCATCATGGTGGTTCATGTACTCGCCCTACGGACCCCAGATGACCTACTGGCAACTCACCCACCATCTGCAGTGCCTCGGTGGCGGCGATGACTTCAAGGTAATTAAGCATATTATAGTAAATTCAAAATATTTTGAGTAATAATAATAACTTCATTTTCTACAACCAAAGTCAAGTCGGCCATTAAACAGCCCAGACCTTCTATTAATGAATGTGTTGTCGGCCTATAATTATTATGTATGCTTGCGATGGGAGACGCCTTGGTGCTTATTTAATCTAGTGATGGCAACTTTAATATATAAACGAAAATCTTTTCTACAAAATAATATTTATTTCTTGTGAAATTTCCAGGGAATCGACTGCAAGATCTTCACCGACCCACACCCAATGACAATGGCCCTGTCCGTACTCGTGACAATCGAGATGTTGAACGCCATGAACAGTTTGTCTGAAAACCAATCGCTGGTGACCATGCCCCCCTGGTCCAACATGTGGCTGGTGGGATCCATGGCTCTCTCCTTCACACTTCACTTCGTCATCTTATACGTTGAAGTTCTCTCGGTAAGTTTTTAATTATGTTAATAATGACCAATGTACGCTTCGACACCAATTGTCGTTTTCTTAATTTTCCTAACATTTCCCAAGTTCGCTTTTTCACTGTTTTTGCATTGCCAGGCCGTGTTCCAAGTGACGCCTCTGTCCCTGGACGAATGGATGACGGTGATGAAGTTCTCCATACCCGTGGTCCTCCTCGACGAAGTGCTGAAGTTCATGGCACGCAAGATCTCCGACGGTGAGAGCTCGTGGCTCCACGGCATGCAGTGGATTGTGCTCATGTGGGCCGTCTTTTTTGGCCTTATCCTCTACGGACCACTCTAAAACCACAGTACAAATTGCGACAGTCGCTCACTTGAAACGCGCGTAAACCGCCCGCCGATATAATAAGGCATTGCGCTGCATAACTTTAAACGATTTTATAAATAGTGTAACTTTTGTTTGTTTTTTTACTGTAATAATTAGAGATTTGCGTTAGAATTGAGCGGCCGTCGATCGTATTGTGTTAACCTCCCGAATTCTGCGTCGGCCACGCAAATGGCGGACGCAAATTCAACTGTGGAAACCGATGAACTATGAGCCCCGCTCACCACAGTACATTAACCGAATGCTAATCCGCAAGTGTGAAGTGACCCCTGTGCACGTGTGAACTGCGAAGTGACCAACTGACATGTTCAATGGACTGCGGTGCTATTCCCAGACAATTCCCAATGGAGTTTTACGGGCTGTGAAGATCCTGAATTCGACATTTTCATGTAACCAAGTATAGTTTAGGAAAATGCTCCGCACACGGCTCAATCTTGACAGTTGATCTATTTCCTGTCGAATATATACCTTGTGTTATGTTCTGTGGCACATACAATGTCATACTATTATTATGACGAGGATTAAGTTTTATTTTATGGGTTGAAAGAAGTGCATTGTTAGCCTAGAATAATTTATTGTAAGGTAGGCGTTATCCGGAATATTTGATGCATTATTCGTCCTCTCACCTCTTGCTTGCTAACCTATGTTTGTAACCTTTGCAATTATCTGTACCGTCTCCGGAGTGAGTTTTTTTTTCGATTTTCTAATCCAAACTCGGAGATATACAGGTGTTTGCATGTGTGTTAGCATAATGCATTTGTATGATGACTAACAAAAATCCTCATGTGTTATATTTTTCAATATTGTAGTGAGAAAACTTAAGTTCTATCGAAAGTAGCCTATGAGAATATTAGTATATCGGAAATGGTAAAAAAATACAATAATCTTATGAGTGTGCATAATAAGAATTTACGACAGTGTTGATTAGTCCATTTATCAATCTTAAATATTAGACAAATCTAGATCTAAGTGATTTAATAATAGTTTTTGAATAAAACATTTGCATGACTGCGTCGCATGATGATTTCTTTCTTTTTTGTATGCCTTAAGCTTTTTTGATTAATATTTTTATGTGATAAATTATGTCAGCCAGTCACAAACTGTTACACAGACACTAAACACGACACAAAACACGGCATGTTCAACCGAGCATTGTATTTACCTGGATTTACCGAACTGAAATAATATCATTTGATAATGTTAGACTAATAGTATTTATTAAAGGTAAGTGTTCCCCTTACACCAGATAAAACCAAGATGTATTATTTATCCACCTTACCCCAGCACTGTCAAACTTGACACAACCCACAGAGCCGCACTAATTATGTGTTTATTTTACCTCCCTAACAAAAAGTTTTGCAAGCTTCGAAAATCAAATTGCTATTGGCCATTTTTTCGAAATTCAAAATTTATAGACTGGCAACATTAAAGTTGCCGTCTTGACACAGCGCATCGAGTAGCTCTGTATGGCTGGAATGCGAAGAGGGTTGTACAGAGCTACTGTTGGTGTGTACCGTGTTGCAAAACTTATTCCGCCGCATGACTAACGAGTGTTGTCTGCCCTCAGCCACGACGTGGAAGGTGTAAGCGCCGAGGAGCCAGCCGCAGCACTTCTGCACGCACTATTCCATGAACACTTATTGTTTGTTGTGATCCCGCAGTGAAACTACACATTAGTAACTACTACAACATGGTTGTGATCTCTGCATAAAGACCCAGTAAGATCAGTCGACGGCGCGCGTTTGGACGCACCACTAACTCTCTCGTTGTTTTGCAGTGAACGAAGTGGTCATTGACAAGTGGTAAACGCCACCGATTCATAGTTCCTCATCCGCTTCTCTCTGCCACTCTACCGCTATCGTCTTGGTATTTATTGATTGACTCGTAGTATAAAGAGTCACCGACTAAATGTAGCCACTAGCCAGATTAGGGCTCCATCGCCGCTCCGAGTGCGCCAACGAAAATGTGCCGCAGCCAGCTCCCGCTCCCACCTACGCTAGCTCACCACTCACCAGAGAGGACATGTTCATAATGTGTATATACAATATTATATGCTTAGGAGATTTAATCAATTTGTTTAATTACGTTATAATTATTAATAAAGACTACATGGTGCCCGTCGACAGCAGTGCGATAGACTAAGTGTACTTAAGTTGACAGCATGCTATTAATTTATTGTTATATTTTTATTCTCTTCGTCTAGTTTGCTTATCTAGAACCTCTATCTTTATTTCTATTAGTACTGACACCTCGACGAGCAATATGGTGTCTGTAAGTGAAGGGTAAACATATTACCCAGTTTGGGGCCGAAGTGTCCATAAATTTAAACATACCTGTACATTTTAATGTATTATTGTTTTGTACAATAAATCGTTATAAAATAATACGTGTTTTATTCATACTCTGTTAGACTATACTGAATTATTATGTATAAATTTATATACAGGTAGACAACTTATAAATAGCATGATGAAGAAATAGTTTTTTTTTTCTTTATCAAAGCCGTTGTTGCTCAATTTTTAGTATTAGTCGAGTAAAGTTATACCTTTAAAAAAATTGGATTCATCTCCAGCCTTGTCTTATTAACCGATTTGCGTACGCAATAGCCATAAAAAATTGATAATATGACGTACATTGTACAACGTGCCTTAACTTATGATCAGAATTTATTTTTAAGATACTAATTTAATAGAATCATATATATTATAAGATCGATTTTGTAACAGAAGATGAAGTATACATTGTAATAGCATAACCAGGCCATGCTAAATAGCCAACACTAAAAAAATAGTTCTTAGCATGTTGAAGTTGCGAATTAAAATTTCATAAATAAATATATCAACATTAGTGAGAGAATATCCACCAATATGTATCATTAATTTAAATACTTTAAATTACCCACAGTCTACGAACTTTTATTTTGTATCCTGTGTTGTTTGTGTACTGTCAACATTAACGCTTTTACTTCTATTGAAAACTAAACAAGGCGGTGTAGATTTTAGAATGGCGAAGTTAAAAAATTATGGACCTTTACTTTTATTAATATAAAAGATTAATTGCAAGTGTACATGCACTACATATTAACGCTTATTCCATAAGGCTACGTTGTAATAGATTATCAACATATCCTATCCTATTCATTCTTGTGAAAAAATGGAGAATCCGAAGTAAGTTTTAAAAATTTTTAGAATATATATTTCAAATATAGGCATGTTATTTTAAAATTACAATTTCTTACCTTGTTAACAATTGATATGTATTTGCAGATCAGATAATGAATTGCCTAATAAATTAGCAGACTTAAAATTAATGGAAACCCAGTCAGAGGAGCCAGAATCTACGACTAGAGTATTAAGGAAACGAAAGACGTCCCCAGAAAATAAATCCACGAATCGTAGAGTTAGCATGAAACCTCGAAAACATATTCCTGTGAATGAAAATGCTAACTCTAAACAGATTGAGGCAATATACCTTAATAATAAAGTAAAAAAACTTCCATCTCAAACACTGGAAACGATATTTGAGGAGCCAAAAAATGGTAATGCAGATTGTAGCAATGTGATGTCTCGTAGAAAAGTTAAAAGACTTTTAACATTCCACCTAGGTAGTCACTATACTAAAGATAAAATAAAGAGGCGAAGGGAAAAAATCAAAAAGTTAAGAGGTAACGCATTTCTTAGCAGAAAAAGAATACCAATGAATGTAGTATTGGAAACTTTGGGTGCATTAGAACCTGATGAAGAGATTTCTCCGGGAAACAAACCGATTGAGAGTGTAACAGTATAATCCTCTTTTGTATATTTAAATTACTTTTGATATGTTTTCATTAAAATGTAACCTGACTGAAGTTTAAGTCTGAAATATATTTATTTATTTACACTTTATTGCACTTAAACAGTAGAAGTAAATGATTAGATGTTAGTACATATATGAGCAAAGGGCAGCCTTATTGCTAATAAGTGATCTCTTCCAAACAAACCCACATTTATTTAGTTTACAACACATCTTAACATATACTCTCCAATATAGTCAAATATAATCATTTATTTTTATTAAATAATACAATTAAATAAAACACATATTGCATGGAATGCAAAGTGTGTACAATTGTAAAGGTAACTTATAATATGGCTATTAAAGGGCTTGTACTATCCTTAACAGTCATTTTAAATACATTTCTTACAGTGGTATACAATTTTAATATTAATTTGTGTTGATATAACATTCAGTTGAGGTACTAAGACAACCATCATAAGGTTTTAACATGTTTGAGTCTTCTTTAATACAAACACATTTTGGCTTATTATCACCCGGCTTGTACAGTTGACGAGGAACTCCAATCCAACTTCTCTGTATGCCACCACTGTAAAAAATGTCATGAAATTAACACGAAAGCTTTAATGTAAATTGGATCACCTTTGAAAAGAGATATAAAGAAGTGTAAGGAAATGAACTAAGAAAATCTACAGGTGATTTTTTTAAGTATAAGTCAAGCAGATTAATTACCTAGACTTTGAGCACCACACTCTTGTGCCCTCTGTTTCACTCCAAGATATATTACACGGCGGATATGCTTGATCTTGCCTCTGTTGCATTTCCTTTTCTTCTCTACATTCTTTTAATTTCATTTTAAACATCTTCATGTATTCTGTTTCAGTGCCATCAGGCCTAAAGTACCTTCCCTGAACTGTTCCTAAATGTATTAAAAATGTAAGTTGATTAAAATATTTAGTTAAATTAGAACCTAATTGATTACATGTCTGATTCTACAAATATTTACATGACATTATTATTATTATATTAACCAGTTCATCCATAATTGCAGTCTAAAGTTACAGTTACATTTTAAAAAACAGTCATTTCTACAATAACAATACACATACACTTCATCATGGCGTAAAAGAGATATGATTCTACAAGCATAATTATACCCAAAAATAATGTTTGAGGCCATATAGACTGGTTTTTTTAGTATTGCTATTATTAAAAGTTATTTAAAAATACATTAAATAGGTATTGCTGTACCAAGTAAATTGATTACAAACCTACATACACATATTTATCACGAAATGTCTTTCTCCAATTAATAATTGAAAATATATCTTCGCATTTCAAATCTAAGATGTGATCTTTTTCATTACTATAATCTTTAAAGTTTCCAGTGACAAGTGCTCTTGTACCATCTTTACCTGTAATATAAATTATTCTTAACAAGATATTGTATAGATCCACACAATATAATTAACTACCCCATTCTGTCTTAAAGTTTACATTAATAATAATTGTTTTTAGGATACATCAAAATTACTGTCGGCTCAAAAATTAATAATGTACGCCAGGTTTATAAATTAGGTTAAATATTACAAACCTACAAAATAGTGATAAGAGCTTCCTTTCTTGTAATGCCTATTTCCACTTGATACATCAAAGACAGATCCCAGTACACCCAGATACAATTTTTCATTACGAATACCATCATAATGTGATAATTCTTCTTCAGTAAATGGAATTTGTACAGCCTTATTAGAAATTATATTATTGCTTTTAAAAAATATATTTTGAATAATAATTGATCCACCAATGAAGAAAAAGGAGCTTAGTATCAATTTTATACTACGGTTTTGAAAAACAGGATACATATTTTTAATATTTATTGGGATTTTCTGAAATATTTATTCGGATTTTTATTTACAGCGATTTTAAATTTGTGTCTATGTAGTAGTTCAAAGGTTAAACCACAGGTATACACCAGAGTTAAATCATAACATCTTTAACATTTATAATTTTTCGAAATCCACCACAGATATTATAAGACCATACTTGTAAATACAATTATACTAAATGAGTACAGACTACAATTTCAACAGATCAGGGAGATTAATATTATTAATTTTGAAAAAATATTTGGTTTTGTTTGATATTCATATTTATTATTATATCTAATATCAATGTCAAGTTCTTTAAATCTTAGTACCTCAACAAAACAGAATTATTACTATAATAACAGCGTGATAATAAGATATAACAAACAATCATAAGCTGAATATTACTGGATCATACTAAATTCTATTTATCCAATTTTGTTTTTTTACCGAAATGTGAAATATAATCGTGTTAAATTTAATTATAAATAATGCAACGGAGTCTAAAAATAATTGTTATTACAAGTAAAACTTTAAATTAAGTGTAAAACGCATATAAATAGAAAAAATTATGGGCTCTGGAAAGCTAAAGTTAAGGTTATATTTTAACATACGAAATTATTCTTGTCTAGCTCCTAGAAGAGTTGTAGTTACAGGCTTGGGTGTTGTTTCTCCTTTGGGAACTTCTACAGAAATAGCATGGAAAAATTTATTAAAAGGTAACTCTGGCATTGTTGCTCTTGGTGATGAATATAATAAATTGCCTTGCAAAATTGCTGGAGTTGTCCCAAAAAATGAAACTACTCATTTAAAAAACGCATTATCAAAGGCAAATTTAAAGACAATGGCACCTGCAACATGTTTAGCTTTAGTTGCCACACAAGAAGCATTATCAGATGCCAAATGGAACCCGGATACAGATAAAGATAAGGAAAATACAGGAGTTGCTCTTGGAATGGGGATGATAGACCTAACAGATGTTTGTGAGACCAATGATGCTTTAAAATTAGGTTACAACAAAGTTAGTCCATTTTTTGTACCACGGATATTGCCTAATATGGCTGCAGGCCAAGTGAGTATCAAGTATGGGTTTAGAGGCCCAAACCATGCTGTATCAACAGCATGTGCAACTGGTGCACACTCTGTTGGTGATGCGTTTAGATTTATTAGAAATGGTGATGTAGACGTCATGGTCTGTGGTGGGGCAGAGTCCTGCATTAGTCCATTAGCTATTGCTGGATTTTGTCGTTTGAGAGCTCTAAGTACCTCCTTTAATGATAGGCCCAGCAAAGCATCAAGACCATTTGACAAACAAAGAGATGGATTTGTCATGGGAGAAGGTGCAGCGGTACTAATATTAGAAGAGTATGAACATGCTCTCAAAAGAAATGCTAAAATTTATGCAGAAATATTAGGCTATGGATTGTCTGGAGATGCCTCACATATAACAACACCCAGAGAAGATGGCAGTGGAGCTATATTGTCTATGACCAGAGCTCTAGTTGATGCATCTATTAATAAACAACAGATTACATTTATAAATGCTCATGCTACTTCTACACCAGTTGGAGACAACATTGAATCTACTGCTATTAAAACACTGTTTAACGATCATGTCTCTAAACTTTATGTTTCTTCAACAAAGGGTGCTCATGGTCACCTACTAGGCGCAGCTGGGAACTTAGAAGCCATATTTACAATTCTAGCCTGTCACCATTGCGTTTTGCCCCCAACAATCAACTTAGAAAGTCCAATAGATAACTTAAACTATGTAGCTAACACACCACTACCTTGGGACAATGACAGAAGAATAGCACTAAAAAATTCATTTGGATTTGGTGGGACAAATGCCACACTGTGCATATCTAGTATATAAGAAATAAAATAAAGATTTTTTTTATAATTTAATTATAGTATATTTAAACTGAGTTACAAATGTTTTTTTCTCGATTTTATAACAGTGGCATATGGCCCATGACACAACATCATATACATAGCTTCTCTTAAATAACCTGAATAAAACTCATCGTTTACTTTATCGAGTAAAGCAATGTAAATAATAATTATTTAATTATAATAATAATTTGGTCAAAAAAAAATCTAATAAATTTCATACGAAAGCTTCAATATTTTATATGGTTTATATTTGATAAATGCTGGGTTTTATCCAGTCAAATAATGTATTATTGGAATCATTCAAACATGCACATGTAAACCATCCTATAAACTAGCTGTTTCAGCAATATATGTTTATAAGACCTCATTTTAGTCATTCTACAAGCACCTTTTACTTATTTGGACATTTTCATGCATTTCAATGTCCCTTGTCCTTGGCAAGCCTGCAATAAAATCACCATCGGAAGATAATATTTGGCATGTTAAGTATGTAAACCGTATACGGTGTTAACTTGGCTTGGGAAGGAAGCTTAATTAAGAAACATGAACTATTTAGATGGCGCTTATCGAGGGAATAAAATGACATAGTACTGTAGGAAACTTATAAATAAGCCATCTATTGCAACTACTACATTAAATATCTATTGTTAATTAATCCTGACATCTGCCAATGTTCGGTTCATATTGCATGCAGTTTGAATGTTTGTATCATTCTAATTTTCTTTATGTAATACGGTCTTCAGCGATGAGACACACAACTGGGCAAACTTTTTTCGTAAATTCTGTCTTAATTCCAGTCGTAGATCGGTTGTGTTCCTTCGCGACTTGAATTCCATCACCTCCTCCATTGGTATGTAACTGGTATTGTGTTCTTCGTCCGAAGAACATGTATCCTGTTGAAAGAATACTTATTAGTATGTTAGTAGTAAATTGTTTTAGTCAAAAGAAAAAAAATGTAAGAAAGTAGCTTGTTTACCAGCATCTCCTGTAAGGACATCGTGAATCCGTTGCACGGAGCCTTTTCACTTTTTGTGTCCTGACAATCACCTCTCTCATGATTGCAAAAGCCCTCTGAACAGGCAACCTCTGAACCCTCCGGTGAACTTATCAGGGAAGATGACCCCGACATTGTCTCACAACATCCACCATAGTTCCCCGATGAATAGCCACAATCATGCGACTGTTCGTTATGTGCCAAAATACCTTTTTTAGCCCTTTTCTTATTTTTTAAAGGACTAACTACTGTAAACTCATCTTGACATGAAGGGCAGTCAATAGCATTGGGATGCAGTTCTTCAAAACATTCATTACAATTGTTTGTTGACAATTCAGTTGGTACATCCCTCTTTTCTGGTATACATTCTTTACATTTGCATTGTTCTTCGGGTTCCTCTGGTTCCTCTGAATCCACTTCCTGAAAATATTCAATGTAATAATAAAGCATGTATTTTTAAAAGAAAGTCTTATCTTTTGTTTAGAATATCAGCACATTGTTATTGACATAAACCAAGCATATTAATCTATTGATAAATACTTTGCACTTTGTCCCAATGGCCTGTCTAACTTTCTTTTTCTGTCGTTTGAGTTTCTTCTGTTCTTTCCTCTGCTGCCTAGTGAGTTCTTCTTGAGTTATCTCATCATATAACAGCTGCAACTTGGAGACCCCGCTCTTGAGTTCCACAGCTGTTTCAAACTTGCGGTACAACGCTTCGATCCCTACGGCGGCCAATGTCTGACATGTGCCTTCTTCCTCACGCAGTCTTAGGGAGATACGCTGTAACCGCTCGTACACGCATATGCCCAGGCATATCAGCACCTTAGGTATATACACATTATTAATAAAAATTCATGTTAGAACACCTGACATAAATTAGTCAGCCCATCCCATCTACCCCCAATCGGCCATCTGGCTGACATATATTATATAATTATAAAAATACCAATGATAACACTACCTCCTCCTGTGCAATTTCCAGAGTCTTAGCATGCCTCTCACAGTGGTTTCCAAGTAATTCTGGTTCAGCTCTATTAATAAGGTGCCCTATATATTCTGTTGTGGCTTGAAGATGTAAATGCTTGTCTAACAAACAACGTCTGATTCCCCCATACAAAGCTGGAACAAACGCCTTTTCCTTCTTGGGATCTTTCTCTTCCACCAAAAACAGATAGGCTTTTAAAACCTGAAAAATAATGAGTATTAATTAATTTAAAATACATAATAAGATAAGTCTAACATAAAAAAACTAAGGTAAGGTAACTTATAAATCTTCTGTGCATTATAGGTTTGAGTAGAAACACAGCTGGGTGGTATTAGTGTAGTTGGGAAAGGGCATTACCATAGTTTTGCACTCCTCACAGAAGCGATGTTTTCTCAGATAATATTGTATAGTATCATATAATGTCTTAAAATGTATAAGAGTGACATGTTCTCGTGCTGATGATTTCATGGCATCCCAGGCTGAGCGCCAAGCTGCTCTTCCACCTAAATTCCATGTTGCCCATCCTAATCCGCATGTTGTAGAGGCTCCCCAACCTCTAGCGCTCCCTGCTTCCAGTGAATGTAGAGTACATCTCTGTGACTTTTTCCATCTTGGCTGACTAAGAATGAGACATTCTATTCCAGAGCTGAAATTTTATTTCATACCATTATGCTATGCCAAAAACAAATAGTTTATAACATATTATTATAATCATGACAAATATCATACCTATGACCATTAAGTATTGTGGCTAGTGCTTGGGGATTTGTTATTTTATCTTCCTTTATTGTCATTATTTCAGCTGGTGTAAGAATCATTGGATCTAATGCTGGATGTCCTGACTTACATAACTGATAAAACAATCTTTCCACACTAAAATTAAAATTTATTTATTTAAAATAAAAAAATAATAATTTATTCTTAGTCATATATGGATGTAGAATAATTTCATTCATTTATTAGAGTTACAAATCGAGGCATTTTACACCTCCTTGGCCCATTTTATAAAATATTTGTAACTTCTTTTGTAGTATGTATTTACTTGCAGTCCAATATCATTTTTAAGAAAATATGGTTTCTTATTTTAAAATCTCAATAAAAAAAAATTAGTAGTAAAGAATTACTCAATAAATCTAGGTAAGATTCTTATCCTATTTAAGATATATACCATTTATTTTTATAACAATGTCAACTAAAGACTTCGAGTATCCAGAAGTTAGCAATATATTGGGTAAATATATTATGTATATGGGTAGTATATAACATAGAATACCTCCTTCTACAGCCAACACAAGGAATGGTTTGTTTTAAAACATTAAAAATATCTGTCGCATCAACTCTAAGTGCTGATTTAACCTCATCTGTTGTGAGAATTCTATATTTCCGCAAAAAGTCTTCGTATTCACGACCTTTTACTAGAGGATTGTCGCAGGTCAAGCCCATAGTATTTAAATCCATTATCATCTGTAAATATACGAATTGGAATCATAAATCAGGGAATATACAGAAAATTAAGGTCAACTCCGAGACGTAGTTTATCACGGAAAAAATCGGGATCTAAGTAAACTACTACATAAGATTATATATGAGATGATTTAAAGAGGGAATATATAGTTAATTATATAGAAGCACATGACCATTAATCAATTTGATATTAAGAATCACTGTTAGAGGTAGTGTCAGCCACTTATAGGAATACTTACAATTAGATTATCAGAAATAGTTAGTGGTAACTGACGCCGTTTAATCGTAGGATTTTTATCGCAGTTGTAAACATCCACTAATTTCGCCATTTCTACGAATAATCACATAAAATTACCGACAAAATATACAAATATCACAAAATGACGGCTGCTGAATACGATTGTGTTATACGAGCTACGACTTCAAAAACCATAGATTTTAAATATGGAAAAGTTTAAATAGATTATAAATGTACTATGACATACTTAGCAGTGTTAGGAAGTGTAGTATTTAATACACACCACACATTTCTACTATGGATAACGCTCAATTTATACTTGTTCAACTCAACATATACATTATAGGGCATTAGACTTACTCCTTGACTTAAGTCTGTGCACACTACTAGTAATGTTAGAAAACAAGTAATCTGTGCTAGAAATTGGATTTGGTATTTTGAAAATACAAGTTGCAATTGCCAAAAAGTAACATATTTTTAACATTTATAAACAATGTCTAAAATATTTACCCCGACGAATCAAATTCGGTTAACTAATGTCGCTATAGTAAGATTGAAGAAAGGAGGTAAAAGGTTTGAAATTGCCTGCTACAGGAACAAAGTCATTTCTTGGCGAAACAAAGTGTAAGCATAGAAAAAAGAATGTATAAATATAAACTAACTATTTTACTATAGAACTTGTACTTTATTACAGTGAAAAGGACATAGATGAAGTTCTCCAAACACATACTGTATTTACTAATGTTTCAAAAGGCCAAGTAGCTAAAAAAGAAGATTTAATAAAAATATTTTCTAAAGAAGATCACACTGAGATTTGTAAGGAAATATTGGAAAAAGGTGAATTACAAGTCTCAGATAAAGAGAGGCATTCCCAAATTGATGCTTTATGTAAAGATATTGCGACTACTGTTGCTGACAAATGTGTGAATCCAGAAACTAAAAGGCCATATCCAGTATCAATTATAGAGAAAGCTATGAAAGATATTCATTTTTCTGTTAATGTGAATAAAAATGCAAAACAGCAAGCATTGGATGTAATTCAAATGATAAAGAAAGAGATTCCACTTGAAAGAGCTCAAATGAGGGTCAGAATACTATTAAGCGGTAAAGAAGCACGTAAGATTAGAGATAAAGCAGTGAAATTAACATCAAAAGTTGAAGAAGAAGTATGGGAATCTGGTACTGCTACCATAATCTGCTTAATAGATCCAGGTAGTTTCAGAAATCTAGATGAAATGATTCGCTGTGAAACAAAAGGTACTGGGCAATTTGAATTACTCAATCTTAAAGATACAATTGAGGGTGAACAAACTATATAATGCATTTTAGAATCTATTTATAAACTTTTTTTTAAAATGTTAAACAACTGAGTATCAAATAATTTTTTGTATAACTGCTAAATAATTAAAATAATTTCTAAAATATTAATTTTATTTTCGTGGGTAAAGGTAAGGTAGTAAATAAATTATAAACCTTTTATCTAAATGTCAAAAGTAAAAACGAATATACTTGGGAAACTAGAATAATGCTATGAGCTTAAAGAATGTAATGTAAATGAATGGCACTAATAGCCATGTATATGGATACATATAGTAGCCATGTATCATATCTTATCCAATAACAAAGAAATTGAAAAAACATCCATTAGGAAAACTAGGCTTAGGATACAGATTTAAGATTACAGATTACTGGATGACTTGATTGTACAAAATAAGGATGTACAATAGTCTGCAGTCTGTACATAGTTTATATAGTCTTTGCTGCACAGAGTTTGGTCAATGGCCATTTCCACAGATGTACTAAGTTATAAGAGTTACGTATAGACTTTTTAAAGTTATTAGTTTCTAAAAGCCTTGAAATAGTTTGGTAAAAGATAAAAGGATTGGAAAGACATAAATAAAAAATTGACGTAGTTCGATCAATTGGATTGGTTTGATAAAACTAGTGTGGTTTCATTGTTACAAATTACGTAAATTGGAACGTCAAAGTGAATGTACCCATCAGCGAATGAATGACAAATTAAAAAGTTTTATTTTTCTTATATTGGTACGAGATTTTATTGATTGTTTTCTTTCAAGATTTTCGGCCAGACGGCGACTGAAATTGCAAGTTACTGTGATATATTTATTTTCAATAATTAACTTTTCTTATCAAGCAATTAAATGATCAGGGATATCGAGTTATGTCTATAAGTAATGGAAGGTACAGAACTGGGTGGCGACCAGCAATTCTGTTTGAGATGGAACAATTTTCAAGCAAATATAACATCTCAATTCGAGGCACTGCGCGATGATGAGGACTTCGTTGATGTCACTCTGGCATGCGAGGGACACAGGTTGGAAGCACACAAAGTGGTTTTATCAGCGTGTAGTCCTTATTTCAAGGAATTATTTAAAGTAAGTTCATCTTTCACTCCCCACACTTTGATGTGTCACCATTACAATGACTCTAGTGAAAGTTGTTATGTATAAAACACTTGATCTACTTACAAATGCCATGTCTCGCGTTCCGGTTAAGTATTCGTGATTTCATTTATTTGTAGCTACTTTAGAATTCTGTTTCACAATTTCTAATTAATTCACTACCATTGAGTATACAAAATCATTTTAATTGGAAATTTCACAAATCCTTAACATGAATGCATTTACATGCTTTAATTTTGTTGAAAAACTAACATGCAAGGAATTTCTTTATTTGTAGAAATGAATTAATAAAAAATGCCTTTAATTTCATTTATTAGATATATTGATGCTATTAGAATTTAATAGATGTTACTATTACATACAAAATTTTAAAAAAATATGGGAATCCGTATTTACAATTAATATATTAAAATTTATTAATAGTTATTAAGATTAGAAAGTAATATACTATCTTGTTACATTCTCTTATTACACTAACTATAGGTTTATTAATTTCTTTTAATTATCATAGATGATGAATAGCTTATATTTATTTGAAAATATATATATACCAACATTGCCTATAACCAAAATATTATATGGTTTAAATTGATTTTTTACTACAACATACTGATCCATCATGGCTATCTAAAGCTAAACAATGACAATATTTGTTATTATTTTATAAATGTAAGATAAAATGTACCAGTTATGTGGTCAAGTAGTCACAATAAAATGTCACATATGGTAAGATAAAATAATACTTCAAAGATAAATATAGAAACTTTAATAAACATTACCTAACTTTGCAAACATTTTATAATTTTCTAGTAAACTGCTATCTCACTCTGATTGCGAAAGTATTTTTGTTAAAAACTGGTAACAAACAGTTTAGTAATGTCATTAACTAAGTAATAGATCAAGTGTTACAATAAATATGTTGTGTATAATAATTTGTCTACATAGTTAGCCCTTTGAACTGTTTTTTTGTTTTGAAATTATTATAAGACTAAGGTGTATGTTTAATTACAGAATAATCCATGTCCTCATCCGATAATATTCATGCGGGATTGTGAAGTCTCACATATACGGGCGCTACTTCAGTTTATGTATGTAGGACAAGTGAACATCGCTCAGGCACAACTCAGCGCTTTCCTTCGGACTGCTGATGCTCTACAAATACGCGGCCTCACGGACTGCTCACAACACAACGATAAAGTATGTCATATCATTTATTTGATGCGGTTATCAATATGTAATACTAATATAATTCTAATTGCAGAAAACAAATCGAAAATCACCCCCGTCTCAATTACGCAATTTGCTCAGCGCAAAACCCTCACATTCTACCTCCTCCTCCAAAGCCGCAAACCAAAATGTGGAATCTAACTCCCCTGATGACCAAGAGAAGAGCGCCAACCGCCGTTCTGCGAGGAATTCTCCCGAAGTGGCCCGAAATAATCTCAGCGAAGAAGCTTCCTTTCAAAGTTCTAGTCAAACGAGGCCTAATAACGATGACTATAGCCAAACCTGTAACTACCCCACATTGCGGGTGAAAACTGATCTCGAAGTGACAGATGTGAATAATGATGATAACGATATTCTTATGGATCCCGGTGATGCGGAGAGGGATAGGAAGTGTCAGGATTTCAGCGCGACAGATTTATTGGAACCAAAAATGGAAGTCCTGGAACAGGAAGCGAGTGATGAGGAGCGTTCAGGCTTTCAACCGATATACTTCACTGAAAATAATACTCTCGCAAATCCCTTTGCCACTCTTCAAGGTAAAGTTAAAATGGTAACAATCTTTAATACGATTCGAGAGATTGTTTTTCATATGAATTTCTCATTGCAGGTAGTATGGATCTCATGACGGGAATGAGCGCAGAACTGACCGAGAACGCAGAAGGTAAATTTATATATTTTCTAAATTTTCACGCCATTTTCACATGCACCAGTCGAACCGGCAGCCGCGCCCCCGGCGATCTTTCACATTCGGTCAACTTGAGAGCGCGCGGTTTTTCAAACTCTCGTATACGGATTTAAGTATTAGGGTGTTTATGAACGATTGAAATTGTGTATGTAATCATTTTTGTCGTTCATAAATAGCCGTATTTCTTGGTGCGCGGGTGTCGGGATGTCGACGGCCGCCGCCCGCTTGTGTCGCCCGCCAAAACCTGCCACCGCGCCACAGTTCAATCAGTATCGCGTTTTAAAAAAAAACGCATACATGTTTTTTCTCGTTTAAATTTTAAGTGATACTGACTTGAATTTATACTGCGTCTGCGCCCTCCCGCCAATGTTTTAGGCACCAAATGCCACAATTATCAAGATTTTGAAACGAAATCATTCATGATAAATTAGGTTACCGCTTAATTATTGTCGTTGTCTAGAGCATAAACGTTAAAACTAGTTGTCAACAATAAAACAGTCGCCTTATCATACACGTGATTTACTCCCATTATTATAGTGTAACGGCGAACTTTGAGATCTCGTTTATATTGTTAATTATAAACCAATTATTACTAATACAAAGTAAATTTGTTATAAAAACACCATGACAATGCATTAATTGCGAACGCAGTGTGTAATGGAGGATTTTGAACAATCTTTTTATAATTATCAGTAGAAAAGATAATTTAATAGTTAATTCAGGAAAAATGTAACTTGAGTTTTAAATAGTCATGATAGGCTTGATGTAAATTCTCAACATGGGTGTATAGTACTCATGTTAGATCGCGTTGGCGCGGTCGTGGCGGGTAGGCGAGCGGACGGGCGGGGCGGGGCGTAGCGCAGTCGAACGTGGTGTTGTTGGCAGCGGGCGGCGCGAGCGGCGCGGGCGGCGTGCAGTGCGCGCGCTGCGGCCGCCGCTACTCCAACGCATCCAACCTGCGCCAACACGTGCGGCTCATTCACGAGGCACAGCCGGTGGTCTGCGCGCAGTGCGGCCGATGCTTCAAGACGCCGCTGTACTTGCGCCGGCACACGCTCGCCCAACATCCGCCAAGGATCAAACCGCCGCCGCTGCCCCCCCTTCGCCCCGCGCACCGCTGACTTGACCCCTAGGGCTTCACGCGCAATGTGATAGACGCTTATCAAGATGATGTTGGTGAAGGCATACTAATAAAAGAACACAAGGATGTATCGAGTTGAGATTATGGAAGCCTCTTACTAATTACAAATGCATCGTTCGTTTGGTATTATTAACAAATTGTATAATATTTTCATAGAGTTTTAAATTTGCGATTAACACGAAATATCCTTGTGTGGTGTGGTTCTGAATACATTATTCCGTTTATCACATTATATGAAAAGCCCTAGAAACCGCGTGCTCTCTTCCCGACAAGACAACCCTCGCAATAAAATATCTGGAAAGTCGTAAAATTTCCTCACAAGCATCACTCATACATGAATGGAAGTTTTACTGCGAGATTGGTTCGTTTCATTGGGTAATATTGGGATGTGGCTTAAAGGAATAAATGAAGACTGTGTAGGTACTAGTCTGTGATCGGAGTGTCGCCGGGGGCCTGCGCCGTCACACCTTCGCTTATTGCGTGCCTTTCAATAGTATACCGATTTCATCCCTTTAACGACGCCCATGTTGTAGCAATAAGCCTATACACAGTGACTTTCCCACGGGAAAACCGCCTTAGTATTTAATCCTAAGATAGTAGTGCTGATTCATGTTGTCTGTTATACGTAATATATACCGTGGCCTCGTTAATGGGTATACCTTCCTTTCTGACAATAGACTGATCGTTGTTAAGACATTTGTTGCAACCGGTGCTGATTTTTAACGTAGATTATTTACAGGTTAATGTATACACAACAGTATATTCGCATTCGGCCTCGTCCAACGCACAATGCAATACGTATTTTCGCAATAGGTTTTTTTCTTTCTTTTTTTACAGTACACGCGTTGGATTAGGTCGAACGTATCGGTTTTATGTGTCTGATAATCACAACACAACAATAGGAAAGTAATATTTTTATACACAATAGTTTTTATCTTTACACAGATGTTATATTGTTGAGTGTTCGGACGGCTCCCGGTTATAGTTTGTACAAATCTCACGTTACAATTAATAATTAGCTGGTCATAGATTACAGTGAGACAAGGAATTAACGATGTGTCAGGCCTAAAATGGCGCATTTTTGCTCGAAACAACACACGCTAGTTTTTGTATTTACTGTGACCTAAGTACTTTAAAACGTTTTAAATTAAAATATCGCCTATGACGTACTTATCATAAAAACTAAATCAATTATTGCACTTAACTGAAGAACTGTTTCGTGTCCGTCGAACTGTGAAAGGAGAGATTAGTGCTTCAGTTAAACTGTTGTTTGTTTTATGTATAAGTCTATAAGTTGCCATATACCAGTGTCGGCTGCGCTTGTCTATAGATTAAGATTACGTATTTGCTTTATTTTTTATCTGTTTTTTTTTTTTTTTTTTGTGGTTTTGAAAAATGATTGCCATTAAAAAAGCATCTAGTCATTTTAAAACATCATTTAAAAAGGGAACGATGTCGATGTGATTAGGGTTGTGAATTACAATATTAGTTTGTATAAAAAAAAACGTATTAATTGTGTATTGCCACGAGATCTCATTAAGTTCCCCTCGATCTCTGAGAAAAAAAAATATTTTGCATTTAAAGTAATTTAAGTGAACGGAATTGCCAAGTTGAAATTATGAATCGCGCTTTATAAAGCCGTTAGGCGTAAGTTATTTATATAATTTCTAAATTAGAATTATTTGATCTTATCCTAAATTGAAACGGGGATAATGTAAGAGTATTCCCTATAAACTTATCACTACATTTACAATGTATATGTATGTAAATTTAAACAAAACTATTCTTCATAAAGTAATTAATTATTAATGCTTAAATCGATGACATGCTATTTTTCGTATGGATTTGTCGTTTGATTTCATTGTGAAAATTGTATTAATCTATGGCACGCTTACACACGTAAATGTATGTTAATTTCTTTTTACATATAAGAAATATATAATGTTCAATTCTGATGTAGAACTTACACAACGTATTATTTAAATCTCATATTCACCGTACAGAGTTTAATGATTGATTTAACGGGGATAAAAGATATTTCTACGGTTACCATGGCAACCGAGAGGCGGTTATTTTTTAATTCTAAAATCTTTCTATTTAAGAGTTCGCATGTGATTAAAGTCATATTTTTTTTTGATTAAACGGGCGTTTTGATGGGTGAATATTTTTTGTACTTAATAATAAGATTAGACATGATGAATTGATAAGAAAGACTTATCACTTAATTAAAATTACGAGGAATTTGATTAAAAATGATTTTTGATATCCCGAAAGTTACGCGAACTTGTGAATAGCCGTAAAGTTATTTTTTTTAACTATCCGATTTGTTTACATCAGAATTAAACAAAAGTTATTAGCTATAACTACAGACTGTTGCTTCTAAACATTTTGTTATTCAACTTAAACTAAGTTTACACATAAACCTATATTTTTATATTGCCTTAACAATAATGTGATTGAATGGACGATTTCTTTTTAACCGATATTAAAAATAGAATGGTTTTATTAAAACAAAAAATCTGTCAATTGCTATTTGTTGTATAGTTATTTTAATGATATTCAATCAGTGCAATCGTTTTAGCAAAGACAACCTATGTATAGTATAAATAATTGTAATTTTTTTACAAAATACAAATTAAATATTGCTGATACAATCTTTTTATTAAATTAATTTTATTTTTATGAACATCTTAAGGTAAATGGTGAGTAAATAGTGTAAGAAATTTAATTAACCATGTACGTGCACGTACAAAGTTTGACTCGTTTCCGGTACTGCTTATAATTAATTTGCTCTGTGTGCATTCATATAGTTTATGGTACATGTATAGAAGGCTACGTACAGTTCCAGGTCGGTGGGATGCGCGTAGAAACCGACCGGTGCCCGATGCGGTGTGGTTGGAACAGCATAGACGCGCATTGCCGTTCGTCCTGAAAAGGGAGAACGAACGAGCACCGGCCTCTAGACTCGTAAGTTTTTAACATATGAAGGAATTATTTTTTGTAATATATAATACGCGGTTTATTTAGAGTACGTACAGGTGGGTAATTACTGTGGGTCAAATACTACGGTTGTATTGTATTAACAAATAATGGAACGATAACCCTGTCGCCTATTAAGGCCTTGCTCCAAAAAAAAAATGAATGAAGACGAGTTTCTTGCCTGCTTTGAAACTTGGTCGCGTAGGAACAGTCGTTTAGATTTGAGACGATTCCAAATGGTCCTATTGAAACTAAAGATTTGACTTTGACTAATATTAGAGTAATGAAATATTTATCATTAAGGGGGTACATGGTTACCACAGTTTGGTATTGTCTGATTTGCTATACCGAATTTCAAAATTGTTTATTCAGTCGACGTTGGGCGACCTTTGCCACGGTGTACCTAGCAGATACAAGCAGTGTGTGAATTTTAAATATTGAAAACTCAATAAACACAATGGATATTTTGTTTGAAGTATATACAAATCGAGTTAACATTTGTGAAAGATCGAGGAAGGCTGTACTCGGAGATTGTTGATTCGATGACGTCACAACGTCATCTGGTTGTAGATGTCGCTTCACGTTGTTTGACATTTCTGCGGTCGCAGTGACAGTGCAATCTCGTTGGTCAATTCGAGAGCTAATGTCGGTACGGGTCAATGGAATATCCGCCGCTAGACATTAGCTCGACAATTTTTTCTCGCAAATATCCTGTTTAGGTTGACGTGTGAAAGATTTGCGAAAAATAAATTGAATTCTTATATACAAAAAACAACATTCGACATTCGTTTTATCAACTCATGTACTTATATGTGAATGTTCATTCAGTATGTCATTTGATTGAAAATCAGTTAGCATATCTTGACACTTATATCGTTTCTGACGTCACAACAACCGTCCACAGATAAAACTCGGCGAAGGTGTGGAGATACGGGAAGACCTTTTGCGTGGCGTTAAATGGGGGGACTATAGGAAAGTGACGAGGGGTTTAGCGGCCGCGTTGTTCTCGCCCATTGAATTGGCCACGTGTTCGGTAACCGGGCAAAGATGGTCACGCGCGGGTCAAGAGTCGCGACCGACAAAGCCACCGTTGGACAGGCGCAGAGTGCACGCACTCATCACATATGTAAGCAGACACTTCCCGGACGTTGAAGTCAGTCGGATCAAACAGGTTCTCGCTTATAAGTGCAAGGAGAATTGTGCAGCGCTGAGAATGAGAACTGCTAGGTAAGTGTCTTTTTTTATGTCTATACTCATTTTATATCGCCTACCTTCATTAAGTATTGAGGGTAGATGTTAATTTTATTAGTCGGTAGTTGCAGGTAGTTCAATATGAAGGATTAAATTATTCGATTTTTTTTATGTAAGAGGAGGCAAACGAGCAGGCACTTCTAGTCATGTGCCAACCGCCGCCCATGGACACCTTTAACGATTATACAGGACCTTTCTTAATTTGTGTGTACACAATTCAAATAAAAATGATTTTATTTATTTGTAACCCTATTAGTTTATATATTTAGAATTGTCACCATTCGTTCTACTTTAGAATACTTTTTGGTTAGATTGATTTTCAGATACCTAAACACACCCGATTTTTATTTCCTGATAAAAAAATATGTTTTTATAAGATAATTTGTATGGTATTGATAACACCATATGTTGAAATATGACGCAGGTATTGAATTATCTTCAACGACCTTTGCTTTACCATTATCTAACTAAATGAAAATCTATATTTATTATATAATTTTACGGTATCCGTTATAATTTACGAATCAAGGTTATTTACTTTGTGATAAAAATATACTTGTTTGATCTTCTTGGTATCCTGAAGATCCAACCAAAACCTATTCTTTATAGATAAATAAGAAACTTAGTATTTGTTAGCTAAAACCTATCTAAATTGTATGTGGTTATAAAATCGTTACCAGAAAACATCGATTAATGCATGCAATTCAAATTTGGGGTCTTTAAATTTATTAACAAATTTGAATCTTTTACTGACAATACGTTACATAATTAAATTCTGTGACGTCTATAGCGATCGTATGTGTTGTGCCCATAAAGGATAACGTCTATCATTTTGTGTTGCGTAAAACAGAACGGAACGTCCGTGTTCGTCTATTGTTTATACCCCACTCATTATTCGTTTATAATTTATGCTTCTTTTAAATGTCCTATGATTTTACGCACACGATAAAATCTATCATGATAAATATATCTAATTGAATTGAAATCTATGATGGCGGTGCTGATAAAAATAAATAATAACTGTATATATAATTATTACTTTTAATAAATACAATTATTGTTATACGAATGTGAATATTAGACGAATATTAATGGGTTACGATATTATAACATAAACCCAGTTCTTGCAACATTACGACTGTGGTTTCCGATAATTTCTAATGTATCGGACATTATGCATGGGCCCGTCACGTGACCAATTATTGAATGCTTACGATAGCCATAAGTCATCGATAACATTAAATTAGGACAAAGAAATCGTTAATGCATTAAATAGTTCAAGCACTTTTTGGTGAACAATTTAGAAATATATTTATATAGATGGCACGCAATAGGTTCATCAATTGTTAAAGATATAACTTCGTCATAGATTTAAAACATAAATGATTTTTTTCTATAATATGAAAAAACTAATAATACTAATTCCTAATATGATATTTTTAAATGTACCCACGTGCACAAATGACACGGCTTTTATGAAACAGATGTTTCAGACAGAATTTGTCTGAATCTAAGATTTTGTGGGCTGACTAAATATGAATGGGAACTATGGGAACGAACAAATTCAAATACTTCATAAAAATTGTTTCTATTAAGATATATCCATAAAAATTGAGCAAGTTCACAGCTACTAAGCTGCTATCTAATATATAAAATTCTCGTGTCACAGTTGTCGTTCCCTTACTCCTCCGAAACGGGTTGACCGTTTCTCCTGAAATTTTCTGAGCATATTGAGAAGCTCTGAGATTCGGCCAACATGTATTTTTAGAGAAATTATTTTTTGGCAAAATGACGTTTGTAACGCTAGTATATTTATATATTTCAATTTAATAATTTATTTCTATTTTTTTTACTTTGAATGATACTCGTATTGAAAAGGATTAATTAAATTTATATGAGCGTTCATTAAAATGTTATATTTTTTTGCTAGTGATATAGGATTGTTTTATGTTGCAAAACCACAAAACTGATAACCGTTATGAGGCCATTTATGTTTTATCTAGTTAAAGTAAACGAAAAACAACTTCAGCGAGATATAATTTCACACTAGAAATATGTTTAGGTTAAATCACAGTTTTAATAAAACTGGCTAAGCTATGACCACTCTCTTTTACTATGTATTTTATAAATAAGATTTTTGTTGTGTTTATTTATTTTTTTATTATTAAAACATTTTTAAAAATCAAAAGCCGCCGTACCGGCGCACTCGAGGCAGTAATACAATTTGAAGCAGGTTGTCCAACTGTTTCAGCGAGTCCAGTAACTACTTGCTGAGCGCGGCGGGACGCCCGCCCTGCGACGATCCGCCCCACCAACCGCCCACGCCCACGCCCAGACCGTCTTTCTCCAACTAGTACGTATATACCCGAAACGTGTGGTTTAAATAATTTTTGTACAGATTAGATAAGTCTTACGGGACTTATCTCGGTTAAGATGTCCAAATTAAGTGTACTAAAAAGGTTTTAACACAAATGAAAACTTTCAGTGAGGCTACAAAAGGGGGCGGATCGGGGGGCACCAGCGGTGCGGGTGGCAGTGGCACTCCAGGAGGGGGAGGGGAGGGCAGAGCACAGGGGGACGATGACACGCACTGATTTGGGGAAACTATTAGCTATGTCCACACACAGGTTACCGAAAAATTTGTGGGTACCGTCGTACCCACAGAAAATCCGACATGTACTAATCATAGGCCGGTCGAAATTTTAGGGCACTCACACACGTAGACGGTTAAAAAAAGATGGTACTTATATGGCAATCAATGACCAGTGTGGACACTAAAATATCTTCTTTGCATTCTTTTATATCGAAAAATCGCGTGCAATCACGCTCAATTGCACTACCAAGTCTTGGTGAATTGACTATCATCCGTCAGCGATTGAATTTCGGCGTCCAGAGGACAGGCGATGCATATTTATTGTTTAGGTGATATTTTTCTATTGGCTAAGGAGGTCGCTCGAAGCCCTAGCGAATAATTTATCAGGTTCCTAAGACATTTTTTTCATAGTTATTTGCACGAATTTCTCGCAACACTGCCGCGCGCCTCCGAATCCCTTGCGCTTACATTTAACTGTTATTTTAACCGCGTAACAAGGCATTCGCGTGCCGTATGAGGGACCGTTGCAATTGCAAAGTAAATATAACGAAACGGCATAATTTTAGTACTAACATAGTTATAATGTAGTCATTTCATTTATAGTTGTAATGTGATGAATTTATTTTGGAAAGAGTCAGGTGTCGGTTCTTCGGAGTGCTGTGATGGTTATGTGGAGTCATATTTTTTTTAAATGTAAGTGTTTTTACGTATGCCTTCGCATCGCGTTCACGTATGCAACGTATCCGTCGATGCGGGGGCCGGGATACGTAAGTTGATTCGTCACGCTCATCACGGAGCGTAGAAATACATGAGGCGGCTTTAGTTGCGAAAAAACACTGCCCTATTCTTGACTTATTTTTTTGTTAACTCTCTGATGCATTTAACCGTTGATCCTACGACTTGTTTTGAACCGTCGCTAAAACTGTCGAATGTATTTCTTTAGGTTCATGTCAATTGGACGGCATTGCACATCTGCACAGGGATGTATTTATCATATCAAATAAGCAATAACTATTAACTATAATTTGATGGAGAGAATGATGGTGTTTTTTTTTTGTTTTGTTTTTAATTTTTAAAATACTATTTTAACCAAGTTGTTATAATGCGTAGTTAGTAAATAACTGAATTCTCTAAAGTCCATGATCATGTATATAGTTCTTTTGAACAGTGATCAAATCCTCATAATAATTATGTGACACACACATAAACGAATGTCATATCATTTGATTTTACGAATTTTTCTACATATCTTGACGATTGCAGAGACAGACTGAATGTGGGCGTGTCTTTATCGTATAGTGTCAACAAAAATTTTCACGCAAGTCAAATTAATCCTACAAATAACTATGATCTCTTATTTAGTACACTATAGCTTAAATCGTTATCTTTATAGAAAATTATGGTAAGGATCTATTTATGTCTAGTCGGTGTGTTGAGTCTGTCTCTGTGTCGTCTAACACTAGTCTCCCGGGATATTGGTGTGTGAGTTACGGTTACCAGATTTAAGAATATTCTAGACGTCACTAGAACGCTACGTAGTGATCTATTCGATGCCAATACAGTCTGAATGCTCAATTTTGCCAAATTTTGCCGAAATTCTTGTCTATTGATGTTTTTTTTTTTCGCGTTGTGTTCAGCCAGTCGGGACCGTCTTTCTAAAAGATAAGTGGCGAAGGTTTGCTCAATACTGATGAGTGTTTAAATGGTTTTATCACGTTATTTTATACTCAGCGGTGACGCGGGCGTGTGTTTAAAATGAAGAAAAAAAAAACTTGCTCGAGATGCAATATGTTAGTTTTGTGCCAAATGATAAGTTAACTCGTAGCAATAAATCTTATCCTAATCTTGCGTATTTTCTTGCGTAGTGTTACTGACCTATGAGGTTCCAATGGTTTCTTTTACAAGACTATATTAATATATTTATACAGGGAGAGTGTTGGTGTGTTGTTTGGGTATAAGAATGTTGCCGAATAATACTCAGTGTGCAGTTGGTAAAAATAAGTGGCGACATCAACCAAGTCGAGTTGGGTGACGCGTTCGTCGCGGGGTTTTTCGAATCGGTCGTCGGCACTTGTTTTTTTTACACTGTAACGAACGAGCAATGGAACAAGAGAATTTATTTACTCAGATAAGATTTTTTTTTTTTGTAATTATAATCTTTTTTTTTTATTACTAAAATAATTTGCGTTTTACATATGTAATGGCAGCTGTCCGTAGCAGTGGGAGATATGATCAAACACTGGTTAAGGTTTCAATGGTTAGGCAACGATACATCGAACATGACAATGTGGGCACAAACTTGAACGTTTCTGACGAGATTTGCGGGGCATATAGTTTGTGATGCCCTCAATCCGCATCTCTCGCGGAGCGGTGAATCTGTGAACTGTAAATAATGACATGCGGTCATCGCAATTCGCGGGTGCCGTGTTGTGCCAAAATTATGTGCTAGTCTCGAAAGGAAGTGTTATAATTTTTCAGATTTTTTTTTGTTTTTTTTATTTAGTCCAGAATGCGTTTGTTCCCGAGTTTGTAACTCGAAACAAATCAACGTCTATTGTGATATGGTGTCGCATGATGTAATCGCTCCGATACTAGTTAGTTATTTGTAAGGATTAGGAAATTTTATTATAAATTTATATAAAAAAAATATCTTCCAAAAAATTATTAGGGAATTAATTTTCGCGTTAAGGTTATAGGTGGATTTAATTGTTAAAATTTTGTAAATATATCACTAATGTTGTCTAAGACAACTGGATGGAGCGATTATGTGGTGTGATGGTGTGTGTGAAACATCACAGGGTTCGTTAGGTAGGAATTTGTATGTGATTTTTTATACAAGGGGATTGTGGTGTGGGATAGTGTTGATGGATATCGGACACTCGGAGCATAGTGTTGATTTGTTAATATATTTATAGTATTTATAAATGATGCACGCAATAATTTAGCTTTGTGCTCGTGCAATATTATTCCAAATTGTTTATAAGAACTGTTATAATTATTTCTACCCTAAATTGTTATAAAAAAATATTTTTGTATATGTAAAAGACAAAGGCAACTTGAATTCTATTTTTGTTGTGCATTTATTCTCAAATTTTATCGAAACACTGAATGCAAACCCATTGTGGACTAACGTCTGCAACAAATATAATTAAGATATTATCGTAGATGGATTGTTTTAATATATTACCGCTGATATTGTGAGTCAATTCAAATGTTTATTGTCTTTTTTTTTTAGAGTTATTTACAATATAACAACTATGGTTGCTCAATATGATGCAATGTTAATTACAATGTAGAGGAATCAAGTATGTCGTTTTATATGGTTATTTTACTGTTTATAATTTGCGAGTTGTGGCAGCGCATGTTTATTATAAGAGAGGCCAAATGTTGACTTGCTTACGTGAGACTGTTTTGCCAAGAATCAGAAAGTATATTACCTACATTGTTTTAAAATAAATGCTTTTATATAATGTTGGTATTTTATTTCAAATCCCCTTTTTCACCTAGCGTTATTTACTATGGCTTAGTATTGTAATTCTTAATATATCAATAATTTTATATGAAATAAATTTATTTGTTAAACAGCACAAACAAAAAAGGTAATCCCACAATAAACCTCTAAAAAACTATATTCAAATTGTAAAGTCGAGTTTTTAATTTACTTTTCCAGGCCAATGTTTAGTCTAGTTGCGTGTGTTTAGTTTATTTATATACTGACTCATTGCAGATCTTATGTCTCAAAATAGATAAAAATACAAACTTAGATTATTTATGTAATATTTCACAAAGAAAATGGCTGATTTAGACCATGACCACTATGTTTTAATCATTAGTGTGTCAGGTTGCAGCATAAAGTAATCTGTGCCGCGGTTTATTGTCAAGTGTTCAAGATTTTTTTGATAAACTTTTTTAGTAAACAAAAATTACAAATCTAACCAAAATAATATTTTATTAATATTACTAAAGTTATCTTATCCTTTATTAGATGGCGTTTCCTCAGCCTAATGCCCAAAGAGGTAAGATTATCGTAAAAATACTAATATTAGTAACAATCAAACTTAGTGTGGAACGTGTTTTCAGAGTTAACAAACCGAAAGATTTTAGAGGAATTACAACTAAAAAAGCAAATGCTCCTAAAGCAAGGAGCTGTTGCCCCCCTAACTGCAACTACAATTTCTCTAACACAACCGAATCCCGTCAGCCAGCTGCCTATGTGCTCCATACCACCACTTTCTGCAACTGCCGTAAGTACTAAGTTTATTAAAAAGCAGTTATTTGAATACTATATTGCAATATTACAATAAGCCATGTATTAATATATACATTTTAGGGATATCCACAATTACCTGAGGCAAATATAGTAAACACTAGCCACAGGGCAGCCCTACAACACGCTACCGCGACGTCCTGTGGCTACTTTGTTTCTCAGGACTCGTCTTTTGGAAATCAAATTTTGCCTGTTCTACCCCGTTTTGATAAATAATGACTGCTACTATGAAGCTAAAAGTTTTGGAGGGTCATTTAGGGACGTTATCTGGTTTTAATAAGCCTAAAATTGAATTCGAACAGTATGAGACTCCTGCTCATATTGCCGCAGTGGCCCTTTACACTATGCAGGTGATGTAAACCTATTTAATTGTTTATAATTTTCCCTTTGTCTTCCTGTAATTCATAAGTATTCATGTCTTCTTGATTTATTTTAATTATCTTTTTAATTTCAGACACAGTTTGAAGCATTAGAAGGCAAGTTAGTTTTGGACGCAGGTTGTGGCCCTGGTATGTTATCACTTGGGGCTTCCTTATTGGGTGCTGGGTCAGTCACAGCAGTAGATATTGATGGTGATTCTCTTGATATTTTAAAAGTAAACATTGAATACACTGAAGTTGAAAGTGTAGATATAATACAATGTGATTTCCTTTGCCCTGAAATGTACAGGTCCGTCTTTTACTTTTAATCAAAGTACTTTTTTTTGTTAACTTGCAAATGTTTGTGAAAAAATCCTAATTTGTTTGTTATAATTTCAGATGTAAAAATTATTATGATACAGTTGTAATGAACCCTCCATTTGGCACTAAGAACAATTCAGGAATAGATATGAGGTTCTTAAAAATGGGCTTGGATCTAAGCTGTGATAGTGTTTATTCTTTACATAAGTCTACTACAAGGTATTATTTAACTAGCTGAAACATATTTATAGAATCTTCAGATATGGTCGTGTATAAGCTTTGAATTTCTAAAGAACTACCCTATTTTTGTTGAATTCATTTGATTTTTCCCGTTTTTACTTTTTTAGAAGTAAAAATGGGTGTTTACTCACAAGATGATTTTTTAAAGTTTCTGTTGTATATGCTTATAATAATTTTGCTATAAATTGTGCTTACTTATTGTACTATCTATAGAAAATATAATTGTTAAAGGGTGAGTTGGCAAATGTCTTAATTATCAGATTCATTTATTTATTTATTTAAACTTTATTGCACTTAAACACTAGAAGCAAATGACGTTAATAGATGTACATACAATGGTTGGCCTTATCGCTAATAAGCGATCTCTTCCAGACAACCCACACAATAAAAAAATACTTAAAATACAATTAGACTAGTGCAATGGGTGCGTAGTATACAAACAAATCACAACATACATTAAATTAAGTAAAACTAATTAATGCTTATTTAAATATAGAATTATAAATAATTATATTGTTGTCAAGAAATGCTTACGAAGAAGTGATTTATATGATGATTATACATTCTAGGTCTCACATACAGAAAAAGATCAAAGAATGGGGAGCTAACGGCAATGTGATAGCAGAGCTACGCTATAACCTACAGTCTTCATACAAATTTCACAAACAACAAAGTAAAGATATTGCAGTTGATCTTTGGAGGCTACACCATACTTAAATTACACAAGTTTTCATAGAACCAATAAAACCACACCCTTTTTTCAATATTACAAAAGTTATGATCTCTGGACGACTATCTTTGTAAGTATTTAAACCGTGCATGCTCTATGATAAATAAATGATACAGACACACATTACATACTGATTGAAGGTGACTTATGACAAACCAAGAAAAGTTGTATTAAATTAATTGCAATAATTTTTGATTATAGTTATGTGTATTGAATTTGCATTTTTTTTTTGCAATCCTCGAATTGTCTGCACCAAAATAAAACAATCTGTACATATTTATAAGTTTATTATAATTTTATCTTGAAGTGTAAATTATTAATTATCAGTCTTCATATCTTATTATCTGATATATGAATAATAGTGGTAATGTAATTTGTAGGCAAGTTGTTTGAGTGTCAAAAGTGTCATTCGTCGCCAAATTTGATGTTCTGTGCCAGTTTGATTGTGCCCGAGTAGTTGATGGTGACAGTTGACCGTCTCATGTAATTCTTCCAACTGTCAGAACCACACTCCCTCCCGCCTCCCGTTGCCTTCTCGCCACCGAAGGCGCCTCCAACTTCAGCGCCGTTTGTGGGAATGTTGACGTTCACGATCCCACAATCGGATCCGTGAGGACCGATCCACTGGAAACGGAAAGAAAATGTAATTAATAATTTTCCTTATGTGTGAATAGCATCGGGACAGTTTAATTCTTGAGTAGCATAGGCTAGCTATCATGTAAGTAAAATACAATGTAAACTCCATGTAACGTCATTCGATTAAACGACAAAGCGTCGAAATCAATTGGCATTGGTAGTGTTGTATTGTAACTTTACTACTGTCCATGCAACGCCCACTCTGTATAACGCCCTAAAATGCACAGTCCCTTCATTGTTGTTATATAGAGTATACAGTGTAATTAATATGCACAAACACAAAGCAAATTTATCAATTTTGACATGGCACGTTGACTTTTTTAAGATCTTCCCGGCGAAATGTAAAATCTGAACCAAAAAAAATATTGTTTCAAATAATAATGAAAGTTAGCTTTTAAGCCATTAGTTGGAATTATTCTTACCTTGAAAATATCAGCCAAATTCTCAGTGAAAAGACTTGAAGAGAGTCCCTGTTCGACTTCATTGTTGTACTTGACACCAGTCTCGAGGTCGGGGATCTCTAAGCAGTAGACGATCGGGGCGAAGCACTCGGTCTTCACGATTGGTGAGGCGTGGGGAAGACCTGATACGATTGTGGGTTCCACGAAGTAGCCTTCGCGTTCTATTATCTGCAATGGACGAGTTAATTTAATATCACAAACAAATATTAATTTAGAAAATATGAAAAAAAATAATTTACGAGTCAGGTATCTGTGAAGGAATGTTTACCGAATGTCAAAGGTCAAATCTTTTTGTTCAGTAACGTACATAGGACCATTTTGAATCATAACTTAGATTAAAGACTTTTATTAACAATGTTTCAGAAAACTAATAACTTTTGTAAAAGCTTCCTTTCTTGAAAACCAGATCATAGATGTCGCTACGTGTCATATAAAACTATTTACTTATCAATATATTCACCCCATGCATGTTATGTAGAAAAGCATACCTTTCCACCAAACTCAATAGTGCCGCCATGTTTTTTGATCTCGTCGATAGTTTTTTTGTACGCTTCAACCGCCGCGGGCGTGTGTAGCGGACCAATGAGCGTTTCACTCGATAAAGGATCACCGATTTTGCTTACAACGCCGGAGAATGCCTTCTTCAACTTCGTCACTACTTCATTGTATACCTGGTGTGGTTTGAAGATGACATTTAATATTGTCATTAGCTTATGTTAACCTTATTTTTATATCAGTTATTCATACTAATATTACAAATGCTAAAGTAAAGTATGTATGTTACGCTTTCACGCTTAAACTACTAAACCGATTTCTATGTAATTTGGTAAGGACCATAACTAAACTTTAGAAAGACGAAAAAAGGGTTGAAGGGGTTGAGAGAGATTATGAAAGTTTGTATAAATATTTCACCAGAACTCTGCACTTTATAAACCGATTTTCCAAATTCCTTGTATTTTAACCACGCGGGCATAAGCTACTGGTATAAAGTATATAATAATATATCATTGAAAGTACTCTTAAAGTACTTTTGAGTAATAAAAAAGTAAACGTGCTTACTTTAGTATGAATAATTAATCGCCTCGTAGTCGTGCATCTCTGACCGGCTGTGCCTGCGCACGCAAACAGCGCGGCGTTCAGCAACAAATCCAGATTCGCGTCCGAGTTCACAATGATCGCATTGTTGCCACCCAACTCCAATAGATGGCGCCCGAAACGCCTTTGGACTTCTACACCGACCTGAACAAAAAGATTTATGTTTTAAATTTCTGCCAATTACCATCTTCAAATCAAGGGTATAAAATGATGAAAAATAACAGTTTTTTTCAAATATTTTGTATGTATGTAGTTGTAAATACAATTTCGGTCATAATATAAATAGGGGTATCATAATTCGGATATGTAAGATGATGATTGTGTCTATGGTTGGTATAGTCTATGGTGTTAAAGTACTTCTTAGTTCTTAATTCAAACTGTGATTCAAACATGGAATAAACTTTCGTTGTATTTTTTTTGGTAAATATGAAATATATACAAAATACCCACTTGTTGTCCCACAGCCGTGCTACCAGTGAAGGACACCAGCTTCATTCTAGGGTCCTTTACTAATTGTTCCCCAATATCCTTTCCTCCCACACAGAGAGAAGCAACAGCAGCTGGAATATTGTTTTTCACCAAAACGCTTTCCAGAATCTTTGTCACGGCCACTGAGATGAGGGGCGTTGTGTCTGATGGCTTCCATACACTTACGTCACCGCAAACCTACACAAATAAATAGTTAGTTAGTTTAAAACAAGAAACAATTCGCATTCGCTGGTGCATTGTGTAATGGTTGCAGATCTTTACAACCGTACTGTGAAACATGCTTGGTGATTCTAAGGAGTTGCGGAGAGTTTCTTGCCAGTTCTCGTCCGCTCTACGCCCTTGATGTGGGAACTGGCAGTAAATGTGGGGTCATTTTTTTTTATAACTCTTTGTTTTTTTGACGATTCATAAGTTTTAGTTATCTATGTGAATAATGATATATATGATATGAATTAACTAGTTAAAAATCATAGCACCAATACAAAGACGATATTAATTATTGAATTATTTTTTAAATTCATATTAATGCATACAAATATAAAAGAATTCATTGGTAGCAAGCGAAAATAGTTGCGAACAAAGGTCAAAATCCTTCAAAATGAGTAAAGTTGATGTTCCCAGAGGACGTCGTTAGCGATCCTCCATCGCGTTTTCTCTGCAGCTTAGCGTTTTATCTTGCCCCAATTCTTTTCGATTCTCTTCGTATCATCTGTTCCATCATCAAGAGTACATCCCCAGTTTGGAACATCCTCAATTCCGTTTCCCTTGAGAATACCAATCAAGCCCATGTTTGGTACTCAATATACGAAGATGACAGCGGTCTACGAAGACTTGAAGCCGATAATGTAAACAAAGTTTATATTTCTACGAAATGAAAGTTTTAAACCATAAACAAGTTATGAATTTAACAACGCATTTACCATAGCGATAGCACTGTTCCAACCATAGACAGCGACGGGGAAATTAAATGCGGAGATGATTCCAATAGCACCCAATGGATTCCACTTCTCAATCAACACGTGACCGGGTCTTTCGGACGGGAATATTGTTCCCGGGAGTGTACGTGATAGACCCATAGCCAGGTCACATACATGGATGTATTCAACAACTTCACCTATCGCTTCGGGAAGGATTTTGCCTGAAAATAATATACTAAGATATCATGTCCGGCTATAACGTAAACGAATTACATAATTTACAAGCATCTCTGAGGTCATACACTTAAATTAAACTCAGTACACAGCGATGACAATGCCCTATTGAATTTCTTCCCTAACATGGTGGTAACGCTATGGAATAAACTCTGAAAATGTCGTCCTGTTGGTGCTACCCAACCCACGCATCAGCATTTACTAGTGTGTTTAAATAATAATAATTACACAGCACACATTTTTATTTATTAAACTATAAAGCTGATAAGTATAGTTCTAAATTTTTTATTTATTTTACTGAGTACTTTTTGTATATAAACTTTTGGCTACCTAAATCATAGAGGTATTTAACAGACAAACAGTGATATTGCTATGCAAGCCTGTTAACCTACATACGCAGATAATGTTAGGTAAACGTTTAAATCAAGTTAATGGCCGATAAAGCAGTTAAGCAAATATAATATATTTAAAACATAAGATAGTACTGTTGTATGTTTTCGCGGTATTTAATTAGCCGAGAGTACATGACCACAGCGCATGTAGAGAAGCCGTAACGTCGTGGTAAAATTAAAAAAAAAACAATCGGGCTTTAATTAAGTTGAAAACGAATTTAGTTAAGTCAAATAGAGTAAGAAATTAAAATAATAGTTTTCGTTAAAAACAGTATCCAAGATACAATTGGTTCATAAATAGATATTTGGAAATATCAAGAGTCAATCCTTTACGACCTGGTCATATGAGATACTATTTTAAAAATATGTATTTACCCTATAATAAATGTTAATAACGTAAACTTGTTATTAAAGATTACCCATTTCCAAAGATACAAGCTGGCCCAACGGCTGAAGCTTCTCTCTAAGGGCGTCCCCAATTTGTCTGACGATTTCTCCCCTCGCCGGGGCTGGGAGCTCCGCCCATGTGTGCCAGGCTTCCTCGGCCGCCTTCGCACATGACTCGTAGTCTGTGGAAGTAGCTGTTTGGACTTCTGCTATCACTTTTCCGTTAGCCGGGCTAAATGATTGAATCACCTAGAATTTATGTAGTAGTCGGTTAAACTAACATTGAAGGAGGTTCCCAATGGATATTAACTATTGTATTATGATTTTAATAAGCATCTTATTAATTTTGTTACAAATATATATTATAATTACCTAACCTAACCTACATATATATATGTATACCTAATAATCTTCGTTTCATAGTATGTACCTAAGTTATCGTAAATTGTACCATTTTTATCCTAATTCTTGATTAAGAATCGACATATCAAACGGTTTAATAAAGTTTTGATATTGCCGTATCTGATAAGTGAAATATTATCGATTCATTATCAAGGCTGTGTTCACTAGAACTTTTTAATATCTAATAATCAATTATTTGTTTTACTGTGTTTTTGCTAGCGTAAAATAAAGTTCCCGATATTTTTAAGTATATATACACCAACACTATACAAGATTAAAGTAACACGAAAAGTAAACCCTTGTTTTTATAGCTGCGTTAGGAATTTTGCATATGTTTAATTACTAGAAATTTTACATGGAACCTATCCAACAGTACCTATCATAAAACCATTTCATATGGCGCGTAGTATTCGCGTAAAAAAGGACATCCATTAACGTTTTGATATAAAATACTAATATAAATGATTAATACCTTTCCACTGGCTTGCCATTTACCATTAAACACACCCACGTTGGTCTTCTCTAAGCCCAAATCCTTTAGGAATGAATACTTAGGATCTTCAATAAGGTAGGACATGTTACGAGCCATTGGAACGCGAAGGTTCAATTTAACGTTCCAAAGAGTACGGCAAAGGACACGATTCATCGGTGTAATTCTTGAAACTAATAAACAAGAACGAGAGAATCGTCCAAGTAAACAGATTAAACTATCTTATTTGTAATTAAAGTCGGTCTTATCGTGTACTGATAACTCCGTTGCTGGGTCAGTAAAAGTATTTCCAATCAATTGTTTGCGTTATCGATAAATTTATTATTTAATTTAGTTGGCGATAGATTTTACACTTCTTTCAAGATTTTTGTATTATCACAAATTCATTGTAACAATATTATATTATAAAGAATATCATAGTTAAAGTATTCTATGGTGCCTGCTGAATATCAATCAGGGCATGACTAGTTATTTGGTTGATTCTCAAAGTTTTCATCATATATGTATTTTCCACATCAATTATTCAACTACACAAAAAGTTTCACTATGTTCTTCGAGATTTTAAAATAAGTAAGAACACTATATACAATGGAAAAGCTATTTAGATACAATATAAATAACAGAGTAAGAAATTTCAATTTTTTTAAAGCAATCTTAAGGTTACAGTAGAAAAAAAGAATATGTTATAAATTACTATAATTAGCTATTTTATCTTATATACAATAAAACAGTCTACACTTTAATAGTGTTTGAGCCACACTAAAGAGGTACTTTGTTACATTGTTAAGCACGTTGAGATTGCCAACCTATGTGGCTAAGCTTTAAATGTCTTCTATTAACACAATGTAAAATATTATCAATCTACAATACTGTCTTTAATTTACATAATTGAACAGGAGCTTTCTTTTTCATTTGTTTCAGTTCCTTCGTTTATTTCCTTTGCTTTTTGCGCTAAATATGTATTCTCATCTCTCTTAGCCATCCATTCAGGTAATGCAGAAGCCCAGTCATCTGGTGGTAAGTCCCGCTTTTTCCATACATCATTTCTGTAGTGAGCTCTAAATCTATCCAATCTCCGATTCTTTTCACTTGTAATAAGTGCCTCCTATAAGTGATTTAAATATTATTAATTTTAAGTCAAGAACTATAAGCAGAGATCAGTTCAAGGTGCTTTTGTTGAGCTTTCCAGTATCACTTACAGAAGAAATTTCAGACTGATGTGCTCAATAATAATAATTAATTATACACACAAAATGTTACTTATATATAAAACTCACTCCAGCCTTGACATCTTTATTGTCCACCCATTTACAGCAGTTATCATGGTCTCTTTTCCACTGATTACAGTCTAGAGTCTCCCCATATAAAAAATACTGGTGAAACCTTCCTTTAAAGCTTGTACATTCGTCATATTCATCTGAATAAACTTCACAATCCCGGATCTAAGGAATATACAAATACATAGTACAAAATAATACTTGCATAATCATTAAGTCAAGCCTAAAGAATATTACAATAAGTTATATATGGCTCTGTAGTATTAGTTTATTTACTTACCAGCCAACTATCCTCAATAACCTCTTCAATATTAGCTTCAGTATCAGCTTTAGCTAAATTATCCTCTTTTCTGTCTAAATTAATAGTTTTTTGGCTCTTTTCCGTTGTATTATCATTTTTTATTACTTGGGCCATCATGGTTATTTACATACAATTTAAATATTACAAAGTCTCATTTAATAAAATGCCGAATTGGTTGGTTAAAATGCGGATTAAGTTTTAATTCTTATTACATAACCTTTACGTACGTAATAGTTTTATTAACATTTCGGTGTATTTAATGATCGAAAACTCGTATGATGGAGAGAAAACACACAAATCTAATTTATGTTAAGAAATATTTATATTTAATTGATCCTAAATCCTAATTCAAATATCGTAATCGGATTTTTAAGCTTATGACAGTCAAAATAATGTGATATGTATCTATGGTCAAAATATATTTAATTATTTGTGAAGTGGTCAAAGTATTCAGTAATCAGTTGTGTTATATAAGATTTTATGACTTAATGATGTCAAATGAAGTTTTAAAGCATTTATTACATGAACATTTTGAAAAATTTCAACTATTATTGTCTGCATAAACTGTCTGGTACACAAATATAAACAACAAAAAATATAACGCATATTGGTTTATTTATGTTAATAATGTGTTCTCAGAATATAATATACTCTATAAACTATAGTCACAGATTATGCACTATATACTAGACAAATAGTATTAATAATATTATTATTCTGACACTTATATCTTATAGCTCAAAATAATTGATTATTCAATATTCATTATTGTTATCACAATTCACAAGTAATGATTAGAATTTTAAACTCAAAATATGTTTTAAATTAAACAATTACTTTTAAAATAGGTATTTATGTAATATTCATATTAATAAGCTTCGTAGCTGCGAAAAGAAGGAATAATATTGCGCAGTGCATTATATTTAATTGTTTTCCTTATAGTAAAGTTTTATCACAATACCATATTTCAAAAGGTTTGAAATATTTGTGCTATTATTAATACTGTGTCGATTTTATTTGATATCCAAAATGTCTCTAAATAAATTAGTAGGTGGTGATTGTGGAGGAAACAATTCTTTAGTGCAATTGTCAAATATCGTAAGCCGCGATGCTAGCCGATCTATGTCCCAATCTGATCGGTTTGTCAATGAGTTTATGGCCCAAAACACTGAAGTACCTCAGACATTCAATATGAACACTTTATTGAATAACATACATGATGTTGAAAAGATAAATAAAACATCTACTCAAATACCGTCAAATATTAACTTACCATGGCTTCCAGGACCATCAGCATTGATTCCTGGTCCTAGTATGATAAGAACAATACCTATGCAAAATAACTCTTTACTACTGCCAAAAAGGAATATGAACATGCAGATACAATACATAAGTGAATCTGAACTTAAAAATACTGATGTAAAAGGCAAGGCCCAAGAATATGTAGATAGTGTTAATGAGGATAGTGAATTAGCATATAATCAGTTTATGTCTTTTATGAAACGTATGAGCGCTGGTGAAATGAATCTTGGTGAAACTTCCTCTGAACAAAGGAATATAAAAAAAGATGCTTTTGTTGAGGAAATGGCTGAAAAATATAAAGATGAATGGGAAAAACTTAGTGATGTTAATGAGTATTGGGAATCTGAAATTGCATATGGTATACCAGCAGAGTACACATTTTCAGAAGGAAATGCTATGTTAGAGAATAAAAATGCTTTAGAGTTAGGTAAAGAAAGATTAAAGATGGGTGATGTACCTGGAGCAGTGTTATGTTTTGAGGCTGCAGCTCAGCAACAACCAGATTTGGCTGAAACATGGTTCCTACTGGGCACAACTCAAGCTGAAAATGAACAGGATCCTCTAGCAATTACAGCTTTGAAAAAATCCCTTAGCCTTGATCCTCGTCAATTAGCAGCTCATATAACTCTTGCTGCAGCATACACTAATGAAAACATGCCCAAATTTGCATACTTAGAATTATCTAAATGGTTAAAAGGTAGTCCCAAATATAGTGATTTGTGTCCACAAGATGTTAATCCAGAGGAAATGAATGTAAATCAGTTGGAAGCTTTTGTCATGTCGCAATACTTGAAAGCAGCACAACTAAACCCTACACAAATTGATCCAGATGTTCAAAGTGCTATGGGAGTTATTTTTAATGCAAACCAGCAGTATGATAAAGCTGTTGACTGTTTTAAAACTGCTTTATTGGTTGCACCAGACAATGCCAAACTTTGGAACAGACTTGGGGCTACCCTCGCTAATAGTGATAGATCAGAAGAGGCAGTTGACGCTTATCAACAAGCTTTGAGTTTAGAACCCGGTTTTATTAGGGCAAGGTACAATGTAGGCATCACTTGCATGAACTTAAAAGCCCATAGAGAAGCAGCTGAACACTTTTTAGTTGCACTCAACCAACAGTATAAAGCCCGAGATATATATCCTAGTAGTTCTTCAGTTGACAACAGTTCCTCCGCCATTTGGACAACCCTAAGAATGGTTTGTTCATACATGGGTGAACATGATGCTGCCAAGTTAGTAGATGACAAGAACCTCACTGAACTTAATAAGTTTTTCAACATTGACATATAAGTTTTGGAAAAAAACTTGATAAATATTTGTTATTAAAAATGGATGCTCAAGGGATTTTATTTATAGTTAAGTGGGTTATAATATCAAAATATATTAGGGTTTAAATAAATTGTTTATATTTTTTTATTGTTGCATTGTTATTTATACAATATGTAAAAAGCTACAAGTGTCACTAGTTAATGGGCAGCCTTGAGGGTGATTATCATAAAACCAGCATCGCTTAACTTGCACTTTAATGCTTTTCTTTTTATCCTTCATTGTTTTTTTAACCTCATCCACAGTTTTTGGATATCTTAACTGAACTTTTCCTTTTATGACATTAAATATATGGTAATTATTTCTGAGAAGAGTTTGTAAGCCACCACATTGTGCTTTAAGGCTTTTCAATATATTTTCAGGAATGAGATTAATTAACTCAACAATTTCTACTTCCTTTCCCAGAGACCAGGATGTTTCAAGTTCGCAGCCTGTTAACAAATATTTTGTAACACATTGCACAATCCATTCTAAGATATCTTTTTGAACTTGAGTACAATTTCTTACTCTTTCAACTTTTTCCCTTGTTTTAAAATTTAAATCATTGTTGGTGCTCAACGCTGTGTTCAATGTCTGTTGGATAATATCACAGTACATCTCATATTTGTCCTCTGTGTATATCCTGTTTTCACTAACCAGACATATCCTTTTTGTACTAGGAATTTTTAATCTGTCTAGTTTAACTACAAAACCAAAATGTTCACAAAGAGATTTAATATATTCTAAGTAATCGTTATACTGACTTTTTGATGAGTCTCGCCTTTTGTATTTTGTTCCATTTAGGTTATATGCACAACAAGGAAGCAGGAAAAATTTATTATTAAATGAGCCTTGAGCAGCTATGATTGGTATCCAAGGTGTAAGTTCATCTGAATGATTTCCAATAATCCAGTCATAATTCGATAAATCCTTTATATTATTTGGTGTTATTGTTTTTTCCTATAAATTATAAAGAAATAGAAACATAAACGTTGGCATATCTGGTTAATTAAAAAAAGGCAATAGGTAACTGTTATTTATAATACACACCTCTAATTTTACATTTTCAGGATACATATCCCAGATACCTCTTTTCCTCACATCAACACCAAGTCCTTGATAACCTTCCATTGACAAAATGTATACCAACAATCCATTGCCACAACCAATATCTACAAATGTTGTATCTGATGAATTTCTCCATAACAGAAGTAAGTATGTAGCTATTGCAATGTCTTCATACACAAACTTGGATGGGTCTGTACATTCAGGCCATATCTATAAAATTAAAGACAATTTATTTAAAAAAAAACATACATGGATGTGATAAAAATTTGTGTTTACTTACCTTAACTAGTTCTTTTCCATATTTAACTTTTAATTCATTGTATTTAACATAATATTTTTCACTGGGAATTAAACTCAAAGAGTCCTTACAAATTTGTTGTTGTAAATCCGACTCAGCTTCTTCAGCCCATTTCACAACTTGAGGTAGAACTGTTCCTTTTAACCACAATATTGATTTAGAATTACCTGAAATAATTCTATCATTTGTACATAATAACAAACATATTTCATAAATAAGACTAAAATTGTTTTTTTTTTCTATTAGTATATATTATAAAGTAAAAAGTATAACCTGAAAATGTTTTTAACTTCAATTTATTGTCACTATAAGAAAAGCAATATGTGAAATTAGGGCACAAATTCTGGTCATTTTCGATATTGGTTATATCATAAAATGTTACTGTAACATTATCTCTATCTAATATAATTAATTGATATGCGTGGTTTTCATCATACTTTTTAGGTAAAAGCTCTGTTACTAAACATTCCAAATATGTTGAGCTCTCAAGTTTGAATTCATCAATCTTAATCATAAGTCTTTCAGAGAACTGTTTTACAGCAAAGCTGTTGTTAACCTTTAAATAATTTAACGAGCTTAATAAGTTAGAACAAGATTTTTTATTATTTTCCAATAAAATTTTGCAGCCCCATAATCTTTTATTTACTACGTGCGGTTTAGTAATCAAAATATGAATAGATTTCCAAAAATTTTCTATTTCACACAAACAATTTTCATAATAAATATCCATTATTTATTTACACCTAACAGTCATATACAGCCAACAAATTATTAAATTTTGTGGCAATAAGAATAAAACATAGCTTATGATATGTTATGTAGTGATTGCACAGAGCAGTCGGCTCAAAATTTTGTAAATTTTGTTTTCGAAATTTTTCTATTATCTTATTTTAATATATAACAGATATGACAATCAAACGATAATAAATAAGTATATCAATATATATTATAAAGTGTTAAGCGATATCTGATGTTTAATAAAAATGCAATATTTTTTGTCGTTTTTATCTTTATCGGTGCATTGTGGGGAGTTCGTTTTTAAACTACACCCTCATAAACAATGTTTGTCAGATATTTGGCACTTTCATTGACAATTTACAAATAAAGGTGGCTAGGCTAGTTCATCGATCCTTCATTTTTTGTTTTTTTTTATTTTTCAATAAACAAATACGATATAATAGCTAAGGCTTGAATGCAGTTAAAAGCCTACATTCCTTTTTAAACGATACGAATCTCTATTTATAAAATAAGTTTATTGTGTAATGTCTTACACTGAACTCGAACATGGCTATCAGGGATTGCGGCAAGCTACTCAACCACAATTTTATGTCGGCGATGACGGCAATCTTGTTCCGATAAGATCTCCCGTGAGTACACAATGAAGAAAAGTACCTTATGCATAAATATTTAACACATTTTAATCTAAACTGAAACTATTGTAAACCTTTGGTGTAATGTGCTTGTATCGCCGCAATATAATAATATAATTCAATGTTTATATTAATTTTATACTCTTGGAAGTTGTAAAAATATGTATAGTCAAATTTTAGTTTAAAAGATACATCCTCAGTATGAAATATTGCATTTTATCTATTTTAATTAGCAGTGCTTATCTTTATTAAGCACCTAATAATATTCACTTTCACTTGTTAAACAATTAAAATTGAGTTCAAAATAAACACTGAATCATTTATATATTATAAGCAGTCCTTGAATATAACTAATAAATATAAATAAAACATAGATTGACTTTGTAGTGGGGAGAACATATAAATGGACCTTGTGACAATGACAAGTCAAGTAACTTGTTAATTATGTCATATATTTGTTGGTTATCATCCATAATACAACCAATCATTAACTAGTCCCCTTATCATTGTTTAAGTTGATAAAAGTGATAGTTTGAAATGGAGTGGCAGTGGATGAAAGACTGGTGGCGATTAAAACGTTGGAGAAATGAGGAAACAAAGGAGACAAGTGATGATGACTTTTGTTGTTGTGATGAATGTTTACCTGATGTGAGCTATTATAAGTAGATATATAATACATATTTATTTTTACTTATTGTTGTCGTGATAATGTTAATTTCCATTTTGCATATCAAAAGGAGTGTCAAGGATACAGAGTGATAGTATCAGTAATAGAGGAAAATAAGGTTATCGAATAAACTACCTAGACAATTTTATTATTAAAACAACAGATTTAATGATACGATTTTATAGTGTACTTTTATTTAAATAAATATTAATTTAAAGTTTTGTTTATTTATAATTGTGTCTCATTAATTTATATCAATGTCTTGACTTAAAGAAACCATTACAATGCATAAGCGAGTTATAGTTTGTATGTTTTATATAAGATTACTCTAAATATACACCATTATACATTTCATCCGTAACTTGACTGGTTTAATAAAATATTTTCTGTGCAAAATATATGATATTTATTGTATATATAATATATGAGTACAAAATTGTTGTATTATATCAAATTGTACATAACAAATGCCTCTAATCTTATGACATTTATTTTATATTTATTTGTTTACATGTAAGGCAATAAAGAACTGAATACTTGTTACTGTAGTAATGTCTTTATAGCCTTGTGTTAAAGTGTATTTTACAATGTATAACCGTTTTTTATTATTGTCATTGTTATAATCTATACTCAGCAGTGTAAAAAATACACATATACACTAGTCTAAGTGTACATTATTTATTTATTTACACTTTATTGCACTTAAACACTAGAAGCAAATGACGTTAGTTGATGTTAGTACATATAACAGCAACATGCGGCTTTATCGCTAATAAGCGATCTCTTCCAGACAACCCACACAATAAAAGAATACTTATAATACAATGAGACAGGTCCAAAAATTATGTAATTGCCTTGCTACTGATTACTTTCTACAAGGAGAACTCAAGTCATAATACGATAAAAAGACAAGCTAGTTTTATTCTGTGAATAAATACGCTTAAACTTGTTGTAGGGCGAGCTGGACCTCTGCGATTCTTTAGATTCAAATGGAGATGGCAGCGGCAAAAAAGTGGTGGTCGGAGTCTGCGCCATGGCCAAGAAGTCGCAGTCGAAGCCCATGAAGGAAATATTAACACGACTGGATGAATTCGAGTATATTAAAATGCTCGTTTTTCCAGAGGAGGTTATACTTAAGGTTCTGTGATTGTCTTAACATAAATGAAAGGAAATAAAAAAAATTGATGCTAAATCTAGTTCCGCTACTATAATGTTACACAAAACGGGCATGTTTTCTCGCAGTAAACTTTTGCACACAAAGAACTGTCGAAGTTTATTGTGCGTAGAAAAAGGAAGCCAAATTGTTGGCAACACTTTGGATATTATTTGAAACAATAAACTTATGCTAAGAAATTTGAAGTTAATTCAACGTTCTAACGAACAGGCTTAATTATTTGGCAATATTTTGTTTCATATCGATTAACAATTGTTTTTCTTGTATGAGTTTTGTAATATAAACGTACTATTGTAAATTTTAGAATCCAGTTGAAGAATGGCCTATTTGCGATTGTCTTATATCATTTCATTCGAAAGGATTTCCGCTGGACAAAGCGATACAGTATGAAAAATTAAGGAAACCATATGTTATAAATAATCTTCACATGCAGTATGATATTCAAGTAAGTTAACGATTCATGTAATCAAATTGTAGCTTGTAAATATAATATTTTTGTGTTTACACTTTGTTGCACAAATAGTTACTAATTGTAAGTGCAGGCGGCGTTATCACTAATAGGTGATATCTCCCAGGAAACTATGTAAAGGTAAGTTTTAAATACTTTTAAGAAATTGGAAGTGACAACCAAAGACAATCTAACAAAGACATCTATTGGTAGCTCCAATCGTACCGATGCCGTCATCGTTAAATATTATAAACTCGCCAATTGGTCCTTCGGTCCGGTCAGTGGTTTGTAATAAATCCCCTTTTCGGTTTTTTTTCACATCTCTTATACATAAGACATTTATTTAACTGAGGTTCAAAACTGTTTCGTTTAGGATCGTCGAAGAGTATACGCAATTTTGGAAAATGAAGGAATAGAAATACCAAGATATGCCGTCCTTGATAGAGATTCCCCTGACCCTAAACGTAAGTGTAAGTTAGCACATTTTTCTACTCATTTAATACTAGTCAGTTTTCAAGTCACAATCTGACAGACATCTGTCAAAATACGGATTACGGGCCTCACACTGAATCCTCGTGTTTTGGTTTTGTAATAAATCGAATAGTTTATATACTTGCTATGTTTTCTTGTTTTGTCTACAAGTTATCATGGAATATTACCACATTAAGTTTCTGTTTAAGAAAAATAATTTAAAATTTGTAAATAATATCAGGGCCTTAGCAGTGGAGCACTATGTTATAGGTTAATATTCACTTAAGTGCCTATTGTGTATGTTCTACAATAAAACATTAAGAAAATGTATGTTTAGACCACGAGTTGGTGGAATCGGAGGATCACGTGGAAGTGAATGGTGTCGTGTTCAATAAGCCATTCGTGGAAAAGCCGGTGTCGGCGGAGGACCACAATATTTACATTTACTACCCGACGTCCGCGGGTGGCGGGAGCCAGCGGCTGTTTAGAAAGGTATCTTTTTTTAGAATAATATGCTGTTTGATATGTAACAATGGCTGATGACATGTTAATAAGAAACAGATGTAAATCGAAACTATTGAATTGGTTGCTTTTAAAGAAAATAATGTTCTCACAGCAACGAACCGAGACGTCTATATAAAAGTTGAGTTCTGGTGAAATTTTTATTAAAATTATGATCCCCTATTTCAACACCTTCAAACCTTTTTTCGTGTTTTAAAGTCCTATGTTCTTCCCTAAAGTTTAGTCTGTCTCCATGCCAAATTTCATCGAAATCGGTTCGCTAGTTTAACATACATACTTACTTTCGCATTTATAATATAAGTATGAATTGATAATACAATAATAATAATAATTGTCAGATTGGAAGTCGCAGTAGTATTTATTCACCGGAATCTCGCGTGAGAAAGACTGGATCGTTCATATATGAAGACTTTATGCCCACTGATGGTGAGTCAAATGTTCTATTTATAATAAATAATTATAAGTTACTAAGTTTCTTAAAGGCTTGAGTAATAGGTTAGATACATGCTTTGAAAATCTTGATATGGTTTCAGCTGTCAATATTAAATTTGGCATTTTTAAGTATGATAACTGGTTTTCTAAGAAAGGATTCCGATAAGTAGGCTAAATGGTTAATATTGAGATAAAGAATATAGTATTTTGTAGGCACAGATGTAAAAGTTTACACCGTGGGCCCGGATTATGCACACGCCGAAGCGCGCAAGAGTCCGGCCCTGGATGGCAAAGTTGAACGCGATTCTGAGGGCAAGGAGATCCGATATCCCGTGATATTGTCCAATCAGGAGAAGTTGATATCTCGGAAAGTGTGTCTGGCATTTAAACAGACAGTTTGCGGCTTCGACTTATTGAGGTACGTTTTATTTTCTTAAAACTAACAAATATTATTTCATACCCTCATAACACTTAAAATTATAAAGATTTATTACAGATAATAAATGTTTTACGATGTTTGTGCTGTCTGTGTACTTTGTTTGAAGATAGCGTGTTTCAAGGGTATGAGGTGGCGTGACAATTAATATCGATAATTGTAAAAGCTGTTATTTATAGAGATACAAAATATTTTAACAGAACTGTTCACATATTTCTTATTGCGACTATAATTGAATGTAATAAACTACAATTTTTATGTCACAATTGACAGTTAGTTTCTGATCGTTCATTTGTGTTTGACTAAGGTCTGTGGCTAGTGTATTTTTAATCTGTATAAAATGTAACGTTACAGAGCCAACGGTAAATCGTTTGTGTGCGATGTGAATGGATTTTCGTTTGTGAAAAATTCCAATAAATACTACGATGATTGCGCGAAGATACTTGGCAATATGATATTGAGGGAATTGGCGCCGACGTTACACATACCGTGGTCTGTGCCCTTTCAACTCGACGATCCGCCGATTGTCCCCACGACGTTTGGCAAAATGATGGAATTGCGATGCGTGGTGGCCGTTATAAGGCACGGTGATAGGACACCCAAGCAGAAGATGAAGGTCGAAGTTAGGCATCCCAGGTGAGGTTTTTTTTCATGATATTTTCATTTACAGTTTTGAACGCCCTAACTGGAGGTCTGTCTATTAATGTTATTTAAGTATCGTGTTGTGGTTTTAATGCATGTTCGTTATGTTAGTTCCGAGGCTCAAAACAAGCACAATAACAGCACTTCAAAGCGCCCTCAGTGTCTCTCACGGCCACGCACACACAGTCACACACACTCAAATACTCTCACACCCACACACACAAACACCAATCACACTTTATAAGAAGAGCTGTAAAATAGCCACCCAAAACACAGTTTGTGTTAAGAATTTAACATTTTTCATTATGGATGTAGGGTGAATGTTAATTTTTAGATTTTTTGAAATCTTCGAAAAGTACGACGGCTTCAAACGCGGTCATGTGAAATTGAAGAAGCCGAAACAGCTGCAAGAGATCCTCGACATTTCGCGTGCGCTCCTCGCTGACATTCACACACACCACGCCGATCCCGAAATAGAGGAGAAGCAGGGCAAATTGGAACAACTGAAAAGTGTGCTTGAGATGTGAGTACACCCCCGCATGACCCCGACTCCCCATAAACTTGACACTTGAACTTGATATTTATATGATACGTCACTTGGTGGGTTTTTTGGAATTTTGAGAATTGTTTAAATAATATTGTTAATAGTGTTGCTAGGTACACTTAAATAAATACATGTGAATTTTAATGAGAAAATTCGTTATTTTTGATATAAGACTGAGTTGTTACATTTTCCTCTTATCTTCACATACGATGGAAAAGAGTAGAAAATACTAAAATACACAACACAAATAAATGACGTATTTTTTTGACGTTTTCAGGCTGTTAATTCTATTTTGATAGGAATTACGAAAAAGACATATTCATGTATATTTAAATGACTTGTGAATGTGAATGATCTTTTAAACACATTATTTGACATTGTAAACTTAATATCTTAGTTAAAGTATTCTGAACCTGGTTATCTTCACAAGGTACGGTCATTTCTCGGGCATCAACCGCAAAGTCCAGATGAAGTACCAGCCGAGGGGCAGGCCTCGTGGATCATCCTCGGACGACGGTAACGCTCCCGCACCCGCTCCACCCGCTACATCCGCTGACGGTCCGCATGCACTGTTATACACATGAGCGATAGACTTGTTAAACGGGTTCGATTCTGGGGGAAATAAATATTGTTTAGGCTGCTAAGGCTGGTGGCTTATTATAGGCTAAGTTGTGACTTCAAATACTTTTTGTAGTCTTTAACTGAGGGTCAAGTTGAATTAGGATTTATTTCATTTTGTAGTGTTTGTTTTTTTATTAACATTTCGGAGAAGTAGACATTATCGCGTTAGATTAGATTTGATGTAAATTTGTTTCGTAAACAACTTTATCAGAAAGAGAACTTTTCCATCACGTTCAGTTTATTATATGATGAAAAAGGATAGATATAAAATTTAATTTGAAAAATAAACGATTATCCTTTGTAAATTTGGAATTTTCCAAATTAACCGTTTGTTCGCTTTGCTCTATAAATTACACCATCGTTAATTCCAACTTTGAATTTACACCTGTTTACTATTTTGTGGGTAGTTATAAAAAATTTTATCCGATGGTATTTTAGTATAGTAAATAAATTTGCTAGCATCAAAACTAAAATATATTTTTAATTTAGTATATGCTAGTACTAGTAATGTTTAGTAGGTTGCGCTGCGGAACCATCCCTAGTGCTGATACTGAAGTGGGGTGGGGAGTTGACTCCCGCGGGGCGAATACAGGCCGAGGAATTGGGACGGATGTTCCGTTGTATGTATCCCGGTGGGCAGGGCAGGCATATACCCGGTCAGTATACAATTATTAGGAAAATATTATATGAAGCTGTATTTAGTTTGATTTAATTGAATTATATTCACTAGTTTTGCTTAAAGGAAAGTCTAAAAAACAGTCTTAGGCAAGTTAATACTATGTTACCTATGAAAAATGTGTTTGGATGGCTCTATATTTTAATATAATACCTCTAGAATTTATTATATTATGTTAAGTGTTTGTTTTGTTTCCTTGAAAAAAAAAACTTAAAAAAAAATCTAGGATAGAGTTTTCAAGTCATAGTCACTAACTTTATATAAATATCTAGGTGAGGCAGGCACTCAAGGCCTAGGGCTTCTCCGTCTCCACTCAACTTTTCGGCACGACTTGAAAATATACGCGTCAGACGAAGGTCGTGTTCAAATGACCGCAGCGGCTTTCGCCAAGGGTCTACTTGCGTTGGAAGGTGAATTGACCCCGATACTCGTGCAGATGGTCAAATCGGCGAACACAAATGGCCTATTGGACAATGACTGCGATTCTTCCAAGGTTCAGAATATGTGAGTGCTAATATTAAGTTAAATCCCCAAATATCTTAACCTTACGTAATATTTGTATGGTATTGGGCTGGTTCCATATTTGTTCGTATTATTTACCTTAACATTTATAATTTTATATTTCACGCTCGTTTTCCATAGAGCAGAGATTTTCACTACGTTCCTTTATTATTTTGGTACCAGAACAATTTGAATCTGTACAAGAAAAGTACTGGCTGATCTGCCAACCCCATCATGGCAGTTTGAGTTTTTATAATCTGATCATCCTCTTCTACTTCTACGCTTTCGTAAACTCACTACTCCTTATTTTGATGTAGTGCATTAAGTTATTACATTACGCTTGAATATATTAAGAATACAAATCAATGTTTAGGGCCAAAGCCCGCCTGCACGAAGCGATGCAAGCGGAGCGCGAATTCACACCAGAAGACAGGGCTCGCATAAACCCATGCGCCTCGCTGAGCATTAATGCCGCCATGGACTTTGTCAAGAACCCAGTGAGGTGTTGCGCTCACGTCCACACGTTGATACAACAGCTGGTGAGGATTGTACTGACGAAGAAGGACGATCCCAAAACTAAAGGTATGTCACTCGTCAAGAAGACACTAAGACGAGAAGGCTGTTGGCTGTGGTATGAGTGGTATTTGAAAATTATATCCCGTTTATCTTTCTTGCCAGATACAATATTATATCATGGCGAGACTTGGGAGCTGATGGGCAGACGTTGGGGCAAGATTGAAAAGGACTTTTGTACGAAACACAAATCGTTCGACATATCGAAGATCCCGGATATATATGACTGTATCAAGTACGATTTGCAACACAACCAGCACACTTTGCAATTTGACCTGGCGGAGGAGCTGTATATGTATGCCAAGTACTTGGCCGATATTGTTATACCGCAGGTAAGGAAGGTTTGTTCACCAGTGTCACGTGATGCAACAGGTGATACCATCTTTCCCCTAAACTCTTCCTATTTCTTGCTCCCATCTTGTCTATACGATCCCTATTGTTCTCTTCGGGGTGTGGTGCTTGAAGCTTCCCGCCGTCACCATCTTTGGGTGATGCTCAAGACTTTATATGGTAAACATTGATTGGTTTCCATGAGCATGGATTCAGCTCTTTACAACCTCTTAGAACATACTTGGCTATTTAAAGGTGGAGAGTTTCTTGGCTTATTTCTCGTTCGCTCTACGCCCTTGATTTGGCAACTGGCATTAATTGTAGAGTCAATTTTTTTATAATTTTTTGACTTTCATGAGTGCAAATAAAAAATGTGTCTTTTTTGTAAATCTGTAACGGTTAAAATCAAACCATTCGTTTTGTGACTAGTCGTTAGTAAAAAAATAAAAATGATTATTAATAAAAACAATATTTTGTTTGCAGGAATACGGTTTGACGATGCAAGAGAAGTTAACGATAAGTCAAGGTATATGTACGCCGTTGTTGAAGAAGATTCGCGCAGACCTTCAGAGGAACATTGAAGAGTCCGGCGAAGAGAATGTCAATAGGCTGAATCCAAGGTATATGCGAATAGTTACCGGTCACATTATTATATATCTCTAGTATAATCTGTGCATTTTAATAAATACAATACAAATATGCTATTTTGGATTCCATTTTTCGGAATCTGATTAAAAGGTAAACATTCTTTTGTGTCCGTTTATTGTCACGTTATAACCAAAAAAGTATGTGCGCACTTGTCAATTGGTTAGAGGTAGAAAAACGGTTAAAATTGGATGATTTTTGCATACAAATATCAATGATTTGAACAATCCGATATATATTATAATTAGAATTTACTCTAGGTACAGTCACGGTGTATCAAGTCCGGGACGTCACGTGCGCACGCGTCTGTACTTCACGAGCGAGAGTCACGTGCATTCGCTTTTGACCGTACTGAGATTCGGTGGGTTACTTGATGTGAGTATCATATATTCAATTTGTAGAAAAAAATATTTATTTCGCCTCATTAGTATTACATTTTTGTCTCGTTTTGTTTTACTTTGTTATTTGCAAATACAGTTTTAACTCCATGTAACGACACTGTAGGGACTTTTAAAGGCTTTATAGACCGGTCGTTAAGCGGAGAGATGGAAAATCATTGTATGGAATACAAGCTAAATCGACCAATGTCAATTGATTTCGACGCTTTAAAGAGTTTCGCCGTGACATACAGTTGACACCGTATCATAAATAGGTCGAATATTGTGTGAACGGGTTGGCAAAAAAAAGTTTTTCTAATTTAAAATTCAAAATGTCTGCCCGAACTGGCACAGCTTTTTATTATTGATGGACATTTATAAAACTCGATGTGAATTTTCCATTTTGAAAATACGCACAGATCGTGAAAGATGAGCAATGGCGGCGAGCGATGGAGTACGTGTCAATGGTGTCGGAGCTCAACTACATGTCTCAGATTGTGGTCATGCTGTATGAGGACCCCACGAAGGACCCCTGCTCTGAGGAGAGGTATTTTATTAAACGACAATCTTTTATCTCTCTCTAACAATCAGACATTACGTGATGTTAATACAGAAAGTATATCAATTTTTAAAAATTAACAAAATAATTACCGACACCTCATTCGTCGCAGGTATTGTCTATGGGCGACATCTGATGTCCCTTAAATAACAAAATAGCAGATACAGAAAGAAAATTTATTGCTATATGAATAAGAGTCTCAATATTTATTTTTCATTTATGTATGTTTTTTATTTATTTGTAAACTGTCGGTTTTTTTCCCATTTTTTTTTTCTTTTTAACACACATATTTTGGACATAATCGTTTCTTTTATAGATTCCACGTGGAACTGCACTTCAGTCCGGGCGTGAATTGCTGCGTGCAGAAGAATCTACCGCCCGGACCTGGATTCAGGCCGCATTCGCGGAATCATTCAACGGCTACTAATGAAGTAAGATGAATCTAGAATATAATAATATATATAGAATATATAGAATAGTAGAATTTTCTATAAAAAAAAAATGATTTTCAACTATTTTTTAATTAACATTCAGACTTAAAATAGCTTTAATCAAGTAGGTCTTTATAAAGATACTTATGAATCGTCAATTTTTACACTACCACCGGTTCGGAAGGCAGTTAAAATTAAAATTAACATCTAATATATAAAAAGAGACCGATTCTCCTGAAATTTTCTGAGCACATTGAGTAGGTCTGAGAATCGGCCAAAATCTATTTTTAGAGATTTTTTTTTTTTGTAAAACGACGTTTATCGGGATCAGCTAGTTTCTAATAAAGTTATGTTACACACATGACCAATTCACATAGCAAAAGTTATTTTTGTTTATTGTCTATGAAACTTATTTCCTTTGAAAAGTCAATTAACCATTCTAGCCTTTACTATGGTGTAGTTGTTATGGTTTTTGCGCAATAACTTTTGATACATTTTAATGTGATTTTTTTTAAATAAAAACGAATAATCTACTAATGTGTCTTAATTTGTTTCACAATAAAATTATGTGTGAGATGTTGAGTAAATTAATGAATAAAACAAAGGCTTTGCTAGTACAAACTCATGTAATATTGTCTGTCTGTGAGTCACAGAACTAAATTGATGATAACCCTATACATAGTTGTATTAGCCTTGAATACTACACATTACGTATTATCCAACTTAGATTGTAATTTCAACTATATATAGTCAATTCTAATAAAAAAAAACAAAAATGTAGGCGCTTGATAGTCAGTACCGTTGACCCAAGAGCTGGTGCTTTTCTCGCTCAGCGTATAAGCATCGCCAACATTATGGGTACTCTGGCAACGGACCAAAATGTTTAAATTTATTTTATTTTTGTGGTTTGTATTGTTTATATTAAAGACATGTAAAATACAAATATTCAGCAGTCCTCACCGGACGCGGTGAAATGCATCGAGGAGGAAGTGGAAGATGATCAGATGGCGAGTCAGGAGACATTGCAGCCCGTGAGTGTTATAACGATCGCTTGTTAGCAGGTACCCATGGGCGGAGTTGTCTTAAGCGCCTGCTCGTTTTCCAGTGGGAATAATTGTTGCTTTTATGTAACGCTGTTATGGTAAGCCATTAAGGCTTTATAAATGCGTTGAACCTAGATTAAAGTTTAAGTCTTTAATTTGTTTTTAAGTTGGTTCGTGTTGGTACTGTTTTTTATTTTAATTTTTCAGGATGTTATAGACGAACTGGATAACACATTTTCGGGTGTGAAGTGTTCCAAATCGAAGTTGCGACCCTCCGATCCAATACCCATCTGGTAAATTGCATTTTTTTTATTGATTATATATTTATATATATACAGTTTCCGAGAAGTATACAGACATACAGACACCAATTTTTATAAAATTAGATATTGGAGGTTGTCACAATAAACCTCAAATTGTTTCTCTGAAAATACAAAGAATTAACATTTAAAGTTTACTAATATCGATTCCTCAACTGTATCCTTCCGATGGTCTTTTTGCCAGTTTTTCATCACATTTATGCGCGACATGATCTAATCGTCCTCCGCCATTAAAAATCTCACCTTAATCCACTCTGTGCGCCACAGACTATTTATAAACACTCGGCAAATTTAAATTAACTTAAAATATATATATATAAATTAACTTAAAATATATATAACACAAAATTAAAATGTAATTTGATTACATATATACATTATATATTAACTATGTTTTAATGTTTAGTAATGTCGCCTTTCAGTAATCTTCACTACACAGTGAGTGGTCACGAAGCGTCGTCCTTGGCGGCGCGCCTCAACGAAGAGCTGCGCTCGCGCGGCCACACCAACCCCGATAGTAGGGAGCATGCGCAGGTATTCAAAAAGTCAATAAATGTTTGATGAGATTGATGACCGGTTAGATGGAATCGTCTATTTTTTGCTGGATACAGTTTATGGCCAACATTGAATTAGTTTTAATATACGCACAGTGTAAACTCCATGTAACTCGATTTAACGACAAACTCTCTAAAGCGTCAAAATCTTTAAATGGTTTAGCTTGTATTCCATACAATGATTTTTCACTCTCAATTACGCCACATTGCACAGTGTCGTTGTTACAGTGTATAAATGAAATAATTTTAATTGAATGACAGAGCGAAGAGAAAGAGACAAAGGAGGGCGAAGAGCCGCAGCCGCGTGCGCGCAGTTACGACCAACAGAAGCAACACGATAATGGTAACACTGCGTATGCATTAACTGGTAACACCGAATCCAATGCGATATGGGCAACCCTCTTTTCACACTACGCAAGCAATTAAATGAAATAGTTTTTTTTTAAATCTTATGTTTTCAAATCTCTAGATTTTGTTAGACAAAAAAAACTTCTATAAAAAACTATAAATATTTATTTCTTTAATAGGCCCTAAGTTGTCATTACCATAGCATATTGTATTATAGACTTTTTGACAATTTAGGATCAGATTTGGCTTTTTAGACACTTTGACGTAAACAAGTGATCGCTGATACGATTCTCAGAAAATATATATTTATAACCCAAAACAGTTTAGCCCAAAACATAGATTTTCTTTATTGACACCGTTGAAGAGGGCAACTGGCCATATTGTTCTGGCTTCGGTGTTCATTAACTAACTATGACTAAAGTGTGGTAACTTTGGCCCAGTTCAGTTAATCGACTTGAGAGCAGTTCGATCATTTAACACAATTGAACTGACTTATTTTCAATTTAGCTCTTGAGAATTTACATTTAAAAAAAAAGGATTATCAGTAATATTCAGAAGAGACTTGAATGTGATAATTTTCTCTTGTCAATTGTCGTTCTCAGTTAGTTTTGAATCCTGGTGAAGCATTAATCGCGCGAAGCAACGCGAGAGTACAATTTCATCCTGGTGATGGCTTGCATGTCGTGTAGATTGTACTCACACCATTTACTCCTTAAAGCTTCGAAGTTCATAGAATTAAGATGTCTAAAAGCTCATTTGTAATGTTTTTTTGTGAAAGTAGAAAGTTACGCCCCATAGCTAGCTCACTCTGGCCGGCGATCTTGTGTGTTGCAACGCCTCGGACGTTAAAACGAGTGACTGACCGCACGATCACTAATACACTAATGTCTATCTAAAAATTTAATCCCTTTGATAACACTGGTTTTTCACATTTAGCTTGTTTGAATCTTGTTTTCGTAGTGGCTTTTTCTTTGCAAACGTGTACCCAGTTGTTATACTAGTCCTACGTCGACGTACGTCCACGCAGAGGTAGTATTGCGACGTAAGGTCGAGTTTGCCGGTCAATTGCTCGTTGAAACCGTCGGGCTACAGTTCTATCGTGCCACTGCCACGCTTACGAGCACCCTCTATTTATGTATGTAGTTTATTCTATTGTGAATGTTTTGTTGTTTTGACATTAATTAACCGAATTTATTCAAAACGCTGTCGAAAAGCTCAACGGACATTAACGCGATTTTAGTGGACTTGATCTTTCAATAAAAAAAAAAATAGTAGTTTATCACGTTTTATTAAGTGACACAATATGATTTAACAGCATAAATACTTTAAAGTCAACGCTTAGTCAAAATTGTTAATTTTCAAATAGGATTATTTATATCCAGTTTTGAACGTCACTAAAACTAAATCTCCATGGTTTCACTGCGCCTTCAGCCGAGAAGAACCCTAAAAATCTGAGTGGGGTTGAACACCGCCCTTTTTGCTAAATTGCGTTCGTAACCATATAAAAACGACAGTGTTAAAAATGTTCGATCAAAACTGCAATTGATTCACGGTATATACAATACACTAATGTATTCTCTGTCACTCCCCTAACCCCGCTCGCATTTCATATAACTGCCCCGTCGCGTAACGTAGCCCCCATCCCCATACTGAGAGTGATTCCCCCTCATTGCCCCCCCTCCCCCCCTTTGGGGCGCGTTGGGACGGGGCGAGTGGCCTCGTGGCCAGACTGTAGCGTGCGCGGCGCAGGGCGGCGTCAACGGCACAGCATCGCCGGCCAGATGAGTTATCTCAAGATGTTGGGGTTGGCCAGAGGCAAATTGGGAGGCGCCGCTGGACTCTTCAGTACCGCCGTCATCTCGGGATCCAGTTCAGCGCCTAATCTACGCGTCATGATACCCTCCACTACCAGTAGTAGTAAGTATTTTCTACACGGAAGCCTTAAACTTGTGACTTAATTTAACGTTGTTTTGTTTATCAATTCTTATAATCAAGGTGATTTTTACAGAGAGGCTCGCTTTTTATACACGAACGTTAAAAAAATAACTTAATGCCAAGTCTTAAATGAAGAGCGTAGAACGGACGAAAATAACCGGCCTTATACACCTTAACAAGTTAATTACAATAAAGGCCTGTCTAAAATTTAATTCGGTGTGGTATACGAGTTACTCCTTACAGCGGCACTGGAAGGTTTCGGAGGAGTGCCAGCCATTCGCCCTCTGGAGACGCTGCACAATGCGTTGTCCCTGCGGCAGTTGGACGCTTTTCTTGAAAGACTCAGCGCAGCCCCCGTGCAGTCGTTGACTAAACCACCCGTCAAGCATTCACCCACAAACAGTACGTTTAACATGTGATTGACAAAAATATAAGTTTAAATTATTATTATTATTTTTACAAGTTTTTAAAATATTGATAAAAAATTGCGATAGACATTCTGATTATATTCTGCCAGTAGAAAACGACTGATTTTATTACATTACTCAAAACCTTTCCAACCAGGTGTGGGTTGGAGTGGTCCTTCATCGTTGATGTCGTCGTCTGGAGAGTTGCCCAGCGCGTTGTCATCAGCCGGTCCCTCATCACCCAATTCCAACTATGCGGGATCTGAGAACAAAAACGAAAGGTATTCACACAGTTGTAGGACTAATGGGAAATTGTCCAAAATGGCCTTTCTACTGTTTGATATAACATTTAGATAGATCTATCACTTCTTCAACTTAATTATGTATTCCGATATAAAACATGATTTTTGTATTTTGCAGTTATTTTTGTAATTAATAAATATCGGAGAACTTAGTTAAGGTCACTTCGAGCGTTTTGTGATGTCATTGAATCAGCTGATGTGCTTTATTTTCTTGGTTTTTTTTTTGTTTGTTGTACATACACGACCTGAAAGTTTCACAGTATGCACACTGGTGCTAACACTTGCGTACCATGAGCTTATGCAGAAAGCTGTTCTGAATGTGAATTCGTTTTGTGCTTTGTACTTTGTACGTGGTAAGGTCATGGTACGGTCGACAGAACAGTTCCCGTTCGTATGGGAGATATGCATTTTAACATTCCAGTAGCAATTGGAGTAAAAATGTGACAAACAAGCTCCCCCAGTGGGACGGCGAGGCGGCGACATTGTGCGAGTTGCGGCCCTACGGCCTCGGGGAACTGCTCACAGGTATCACTTGACACACAAACAAACATTACAAATATTCAGGTATCACATTAAAAAAAACCTTTTAAATTTGCTGACGTTACGTGAAAATTTCAACGAATACGGGGTTTAAAAATCTATTTAACTAAAAACTGCGATGAAAGATTAATAATTTGGCATGCATATAACGTGAAATTGTTTGAGAATTGAGCGCAGCACAAAATCGTCGCTTCTCGATTATTGCACGTGCACGATGCATGCATCACCATTTTTTATTGCATGATGATACTCGACTCTTAAGTCAGTTACTAGGAATCTTAAATTAAATATTCCCTTTTTTTTAGCGTAATTTCAATAAAAAATGTAATATATATAGAACTAATCGGGTGAGATATTTAAAAAAATATATGTATGAGTGATGTTGAGATTCTATGATTTATATGTGTATCATATTTTTTTATGACACATCTTTTCCATGATTGTTCAAATGTGGACGTGGGTCGTATTTAATTTATTTTAGTGTTACTGCCTGTAAATTGCATGCCAATTGCCGGCAAATGTTGCTTTGTCTTTGCTTTCACACTTTAACTACTGAACTGATTTAGATGAAATATGCTATGAACTTAATTTTAGGGAAGCGCATAGGGTACTTTATATTAGAAAAGGGTTGAAGGCGTTGAAATAAGGGATGAAAGTCTGTATAAAAAAATCACCAGAACTCAACCGATAGAAAACCGATTTTCCAAATTATTTTTGTATATTAAGCACGCGACGAAATCGCGAGCAAAATCTAGTTAATTATATATCTACAACAAAATTGATTACAATAAATAATATTTTATTTGAATACTATCAGTTAAAGGGAATAAGTATTATGTACTGGTGTTCAAAATTGTAAAATGCATTACATCAACAAAATTCAAAGCAGTTATTTTAGTATTTTCAATTATACAGCTACCGTTAAATCATCCCGAAGCGCTGTAGGATTATTAAAAACCTATATAAATACGCAAAGCATATATACGAACGAAACATTGTTTTATAGGTTCGTCTATTAGCGGCGATGTGACGCCCGTCTCTGCGAGTTCAGAACTCGAGTTTAACAGTAACGAGGCGACGGCCGGCTCTCTCACCGACCACGACATTATGGTGGGTCAATGTGTACTAGTGTGATATTTGGTAGCTTTTGTGTTTTTTTACAGAAGAAAACGGTAAACAAAGGGTAATGTCTGCCATGAACAGTGCCAGAGAGCTCGTGAACGATATGTATTGTTTTGGGCAAATAAAATGTCTCTAAAAATAGATTTTGGCCGATTCTTAGACCTACTCGATATGGTCACAAAATTTCATGAGAATCGGTCAACCCGTTTCGGAGGAGTAAAGGAACAAACATTGTGACACGAGAATTCTCATATGTTAGATAGATTGCACCGATTGTAATTTGTTCAAATGATTGCGCCTGTATGGTGTATGTTGTGATTTGTTCTGCCATATTATTTTATAGCATTATTGTTTGTATATTTGTAAAAATAACTAGTAACACTAGTGACAAAGCAAAAAATTACAATATAATTATATGTATTTCATTTATAGTGTCGGATTTTTATTAAATAGGTAGTTAATATTAATATTATTTCCAGAGTGCAGAGGGGGAAGATGACGAAGAGACACTATCAGCGGATCCATGTAGTTCACCTGTAAGAATAATACGCAATGATTTGAGCCCAATATTCCCAAGAAATACCCTCAAACTTACAAAGACTAACTTGGAGTCATATAATCTTACCCCACAACAGACGGAAACTTTCTTCAAGGACCTTCCCTGCAGTAGTAAAAACTTTAACAAAGATGAAACAAACAAATGCACAAAGGAACGGTTGAAGTTCAAAAATATAGACCCACTGAATATACAAGATATAGGAAAATTGGAAAGTGACGTTAGCACAAACAGAAGATACAGTGACAGTAGCGCCCAAAAGAGCTCGGTTGTAACCGGAAGTAGATTCACCACCACAATTGTGTCAGAAGACTGTTTGAGATCAAGCGCATCTGGTGAGAGCAAATCCAATAATAACATTGCAGATACAGTACTTCACGAACCCCTCACACCCTCGGTGACTAAAGCTAAGAATGTAAACGTTAAACCTGGTTTTAACTTAAACTAATTAGTGAATAAAGTTATGTCCTATTTAATATTTGCATGTTAATAGCGGGCTATACATTTTCAGATAGTGAACAACTTGCCGATTGAATGGATTAAAATAGTACAGACTACATTTGTACCCCCCCCCCCCCACTGGCTTTTTGTAGATTGTTGTATAAATAGGGATATTTACATAATAGTTTGTAATTAGTTCTATATAATTTAATATACGATAATTCAAATTGGGGTTATTTCTATTATTACTATCAATAAAATGTTTAAGAGTTTAGAATTAGTATGTGAGAAGAGAAGCATTTTTTTAACTGCTAAGCAATGACATTATGGAAGAAAACAATAATATAATTTAATAAAAATACCCTTTTATTTAACAAAATTTAAAGCTCACAACATAATGTACCTAACTTAACATTAATATATGGTAATGACCAGACTTACATCACATAAAAAGCTAGCAACAAATGTGGGAATACAGGGGATTAATGAGTTTTAATGGATTTTGGTGCCATATGCATCATCGCAAGGAGAGTGTTGAAAAATCCCCTGTGCTGGATGCCTGGCCACAGCAGAACCACCACTGTCAATATATACAGCAGGAACACATTGTTGATTGATGATGCCATCCATGCTAGAGTGCACAACATGCTGATTGATATTATATAGTACTGTAAAATAAGAAAGTTATATATAAATAATGGATTATTCAATACTGTAATTTAAGTGAGCAAGTAGATAAATAGGTTTTATACATTTTAAAAACTATAATGAAATCAACAGAAGAAAAAATAATTCATGGTTATGCTAACAATATAAGGTGGACACATATATTAATATATTGCTGAATCAATAAGTCTTATATTTGTTATTAATTAGTTTAATCCTTACCATGAAGGGACTGTTTTCCCGTAGAGAATAAAATTGGAAAAGCTGACGAAAAGTGTTGTTATAAGAGCTCACAATGCTTTTGCAAACTTCTTCATACACCTTCTCATGCTGACTAGTCCATGAACCAGGATTGCCAATTGAGTTGCAAACTATTGGTACAACAAAATCTAAGAAGTTGAAAAATAGACCAATTATCGCAAAGGTTGCCAAACTATTAAGATCCATTAACCAAATAACTAAATAAAGAACTGATACGCTCGCAACTATAGCGCATGGATGCCACTGCTGTTCCCAGATAAATATGGACTTTAAGGGCAATACCGCCATACGCCAGCCTTCAAGCAGCCTCTTCAAGTTCTTTATTTGTTGTTCCTAGAATAATACGGTTTTTTTTAAATAATTAATCACCAATCAAGTAAAATGTTTTAGAAGTTTATTACATACCTCGTTTCCTTCGGACATTGTAATTTTTTCGTTTTAATGTATAAAATAAGTATTATTTGGAGATTCAAATAAGTAAGATAGTTATTATAAATATTCTCGCCGTTTACCTAACTGTGTGGAGACTGGAGATACGCCTTTGCCTCCTGACCGTTTTCTTTTGTTAAAATTTTTAAACAAAAAATCGATCACATATGTGACATTTGCTTTGATGTCTTGACATATGTTAATTTAAATTCTAGATAATAAAAACTTTATTATACATTCCACAGATTAGCACAAAGTTGACTTCCACTCTACCCTAGGGTTATTAAAAATGTTTGGCAATCTCCCTATCTATTATATTTAGTACCAAATTTGCCGCGGGACTTCTTTAATGGAATGGACTTTACTGCAGGTATATGATTTTATTTATATTACATATAAAAATAGTGTAAGAGAATATACAACGTCTTAATAACATTTATTATTGAAATAACTATAAAAATAATTTATAAAAAATCATTAAAAAATATAAAAAGTATATTATGGTATATGTAAGTATATTATCTCACAAAGTAAAAAAAATATATCAATAAATAAAATAATCTCATAGCTTAAGAACTAAACAATTAAATTGAAGACAATAATATTAATATTATTAAACATTTTAAACATTACATATAGCTTTAAGAAGTTACTCTTTTGAAATATCTTTTGGCAGGAGCCTTTGCCTTTTCATGGGTCAATGTCTGAAAAATAAAATAACAAGAAATTGAATTTGAGGAGCATTCAGGATTAAGTGTTTTACAGAAGGTTAAATTACTATAGATTGAAATACTTACAATGACACAATCATCCTCTGTAAACTGGTAATGCCTCGAAGTCTTCTCACCTGTCTCTGGTATTACAGATTCAGTTATCAATTCATTCTCATTCTGTATTTTTGTTACACTCTAAAATAGACAAAATAATCTAAATACTAGTCTTATCTTTTATTATGCTCTAAAAACTAGACACATTAAAAAAAATACTTAATTAGCTTTACAAAAGCTCCAGTCAAATCAGACTTTATATTATTATAATCATGATACATAATATGTACTTCATATTTTACCATTATATATGTTTGAATAATATTTAGGATTCCATCAAACTAATGTGATACCTTAATAACAGTTTTACTGGGCATTTCCTCTTCATACTCCTCACCGAGGGTAAATTTGTATTCTACCGTTCTTAATAAGGATGAGGTTTTGATTGTCATCTTTTCACCATCAACTGTTATTTCCATAAGTGGTGATGATAATCCCATCATTTTTCTACCTATAAATGGGACCCCTAAAATAAATTTAAGCTTGTTGTTAATTAATTGAATTTCTCTGGTAAAAATATGTTATATTGCTTAATGAAATGTTTTAAAGCTAGCACGCATAAGTAAACATTCTTAACTATGAAGATATTAATATAAAACATACCAACAGCAGAAAAATAGTCATCCATATTTTCATTTTTGTAGTGCTGAAATGTTCCTGCTAAAAATGACATCTTGAAGTATTTAAACTTGTTTACTCCTTGAATCAATTGGTTTGAATCTTAAAATAAAAGTACAAATTCAAATCTTTAATTACCTACATGATAAGAATATATTTAATTGATAATATATCTTGTACGTGACGGTCCGTAACTTATTATTAATCATAAAATATTGGTATCATGCGATATTAAGTGGGTTTGGTGAAGATAAGCTGCCGAAGGAATTAAAGTGCATTGATTTATAACGATAGAACAAGAGACAAATCAAAATATCTTAAATGGTAATGATTCAAATCAAAAGAGGATAATACAGAGAAAAATGATCTGATTAGAATTGATTAATAACAGATGATTTTTTGGTATTATTGAAACTACACATAGGTAATATAGTCATTGTTTAAAAGAACAATTTAACTGAAATTAGCATAGCGCACCTCATTCGTCGGTCATCGCCTGATACATCATGCAATATGCACCAGCCGTAAAGTGTATACATTAAAATTTAAACAGCTATGGATAACAGTGTTGCCAGACTACTTTTCCCCAAAGTCTTGCCCAAATCCCAAAGTAACCCCAAAGTAAATATCGAAAATATTTATTAATCAATTAAATTGAAGATTCATAGGGTAATTATTTCAGGTGTAAAATCTGAGCTAAAATACCATGATCTTTAATCAGTTGATAAGTTTGGTAGAGAATCTGAAAATTATTGATACAGACTATCGACAGGTTATAAAAAACGTCAAGTTAGGTAACAGATTATATTAGTTACTATGAGTCAGGTGAAATATATTATATTTAATCAAAAACCAAAATGTAAATTGTGAGCCAAGTTCTAGCTCTTCTATCTAGTTCACTAACATAACAATCGACGTAGAGCCAAGTTGTTTAATCACTTAGGATCTTAATTACAAATAGCTCTAGATTAACTTGCGTATTTTGTATTTACAAATTACAAGTTACTTCTTTACTTGGTTTAACTTAAATACCAAATTATTATAAAGTACTCACTTAAATAACGATTATTATATCAAATAATTATAATTAATAAAACACTTCTCAACTGACATACAATTGACAGAAAGTGGCAACATTTTTATTTACATTACCTTCCATAATCCATCAAATTGACTATGAAGCAAATAGCAGAAGTCTGATTTCTGAAATTCTGTGGTGGTTGCGGGCGAGATGTGATTCGGAGTGTTTTTATTTTTATGAATAATTTGTCTACAATTTTTACGTACATGCTGTTTCAAGCTTTTTTATCTTTTCTTATATTAATTAAATAAGTGTAATATTAGTTTATGTTAGGTGTTTTTGGAGTGTTTAAGACATTCCCGTTTTAAAGTGAATTTTGTGATTAAACGAAAAGCCAGTGCATAAAAACACAATGGGAGATAAAGAGGACTATTTGACATCTTACCGATTATTTTTTGAAAATTTTGCTGCAAATGTAAATCCCGGTGACCAGTTACCTGTGTTTGCTTCTGACTACTCCATCACGGAGGCTGAATTGCCTGGCGATGTTATTTACTGGACGATCGAGTATTTACGAGAGAAGTAAGTGTATTTCTTATACTAAGACTGTTTACATTTTATAAATATTCCTTTGAGTTTTTTTGGTATCACATAAATATTATATCAAATTGTTTCTCAACAATTATTTTAAAGATTTTTTTGGGCATTTTTGAATACATACTATACATATAGCTGCATAGTTATTTTTCGAGATTAGTCAAATGTTATGATTAATGATTATTATAGAAATTCTGTTGAAAACCGATATATTTCTTGTTAATTGGGTATATTGTATGTTAGTACTAGGGTTTAAGAACCCTTACTTTTAACTACTTATGGTTCAAAATCTCGGTTCGTAATAAGTTATCATCAAAATATTTTATACATCATTAATTTGTATATAAACAGTATTCATTTTTCTATAAATTCATCATCTCTCTATTATTATTTTAGTTTGACTTACAAAAACATCATACTTGTATTTGCATCATTAGCACCTTTAATATACTTATATTATACTTATCAGCAATATGATATATATTATAAGCTCGATTTTAGTTTGAAGATTGTTGTTATTATAACATAATCTAATATTGCTTCATACTTCAATTATTGAGTAGCTCTACTGCAATTATACTGACAAAAGTTATCAATACATACTATTATATCAAATGAGTGATGCTCTGCATACTTGTTTTTACTCGACCTCTGAGTGTCAAGGTCAGGCTTACACTGTTACCAACAAGCTTTGTTACAAGACTGGTTTTCCAGTTTTTTTAAGGCTCTGTTGGTGAAATTTTATAGAGCAATATATTTGAAGAATATGCATTTTGATATTTCTAATTAAATTCTTTATCTTTAAACATGAATGTGACACTATATTAATAAATTGTTTTATTTGTTAAGTAAATAAAAGTAGTTATACTGTTTTGAATTCTCACATGTTAAAATCCTATTTGATTTTAATAAAAATGAATACAACAACACACAAAACAATATAAAAAATAGTAAAAGCCATATCAGGTCATTCACTTGATACATTCATCTTTCAAAGTTTACCAATATGTTAAAATTATTTGCTCAGTTGTTGAATACAGATGTTTTTTAACATGCGTATTTCCTCATTATAATAATATTGTTTGTGTGTATGTGATTAGATAACAATTGAACATATATGTTTAGGTAACAATATATATGACTAAATTATAATATTTCTGGTTTCATAACAATGAATTAAGATTATATTTCTAATCTAATAAACCCAAAATAAGACTAACCAAAACATCGGCATTAACTGTCATACACTAGTAACGTACTAAGTAAGTAATTATTTCATTCAAGGACGAGTGAGTCAGTATGGTATTATCTATGGTTATAATAAACCACAACCCACAGGTGACGTACGATGTAGGTGTGTAGCTACTAGCTACCAACTAGTAGATCACAGAATAATACTAATACAATAGTAGTCATACATATATTGTTTGTTGGAATGATTTTCATGTTTTCCGTATATAATAGTTAAAGATTTGTTTTTTTTTCGAAGCATAAGATTCTAATTTGAAACTCATTGCGAATCATAGATACACATTACGTTTCTTTTGCAAACTGACGCATATAGGAAAATTGAAAATATTCGTTATCTAATCGCTTATATCTTCTGTGTAAGATCCTGTATTAATCTAGTAAATTCGAATTATGAGGAAACGACGATTTTTTCTGTCTTCCAAATTCAAATTTCTCTTCAAAAACAACTGTCTCAAGCTGTCCACAGACAACCACGCTACAAGCGTTAGAAAGTTAATTATATATATGTCTGTTTATTTTATTTTATTATTTCCGTTTCTCGGTTTTAATTGATTAAATGTATGTTGAAATAATGTCCAGTTGAAAGTATACGCAACACCATTAGTTTTACACACTAACTACGCAACATGTAAACATTAACTAATTGTCATTAATTGGTATTTTAGTCTATATATGAACGTTACTTTATACAGAAGTCCAAAGTTCTGTAAGAGTACCGTAATTCTCTTTATTTTGCAACGTACAAATGTTTTGTATGGATTAAATTACGATAAAAGTACTGTATCCTTTCATACTAATAACAACAAAGTAATTGCTGGTTAAGAAGTGTTATATTCATAACTTACTATATATTTTATATATTTCTTACATAGATACTAATTATTGTCTCACGCGTTGACCTGTTAATGCGTAATATAATACGCGAGAGCATTGATACACTGTGAGAACTAAGAACCTTTCCGTTTGTCACATTAGCGCTTCGTTTACGTAATCGGATATTGCTAATCTGCTGTAAGCATTCAGGTCTTAAAGCTTAATTTGTTTATAAGTCGTTAAGAGGCGAACCCTTCAATAGACCTGCATAGCATGCCATGCGTCTTCCAATTGATACTTTGGTCTTCCAATGAAAATGTAAATCTAATGAACTAATGGATTGAATTGAAAAAATACTTTTGCGTCGCATAGTTTAAGAATTCTTAACGAGAAACTGTTTTCTTAAACATGCCATAGACAAGCATCTCATAGACAAGCAACTCATAGACAAGCATCTCATAGACATGCTTAATACAATCACCTCTACTACAAATAATTAGTTCACAAGACGTAAGACGCGTATTTTCGTCTCTGGTACATATGAGTAAGACCTACTTTTTTATACATTATTCATTGGATGAGTCATTCTGTTACATGATTAGTCTATAAAGTTCAGTCTTACTGAATTCTCACGACTCTTGCATACAAGTGCACTTTTAAATATAGCCGTGATAAACTTGGCAATCTAAACAAGGCCATTTACATCTCTTTGAAATTTAGTTTATATTAACTTTACATTCGTTAAGTGATGATTAAAAGCTGTACGCGTACGGTTACTTTATTTACTTACAAGAATAACCGGTGGGTTTGGCGAGAATTTTTCAATAGGTTAGATTCCAATAAAGAAAGTCGATGACTAAAATATCTAGATAAAACCCTCTAAGGGGCAACCACGTACGAACAATGAACATTAATTAACAAGAATTGACTACAAACAGAAATTACTGATTAAAAGTTTTAAGCTAAAAACAATTGTTTTTAGGCTTATGAGTGGTCTACCATGTGTAGAATTAGAATAGCGTAGTATTAGATACATAAAAATCATGTCATATAAGAATTAGGAGATTCGTCGGGGTTTTTTTATGACACATAAAACAATTTAATACACAAATTTGTTGGTCTGTAATTTCTTTCAGCTCAATCATTGATATATGTTAAAATGCGCCGATTTGTATTATAAGCAAACTTATAATTGATTGTTGTAGTTTAAATTAATTAGGTATTATGTATATGCTGTGAAATCTTCAATAAAAATAATAAACAGCTTTTAATAAAATCCTCTTTTGGAGCGCTGTGCTTCATGGTGCTTCAGCCTTGAAGCATTTTTAAGACGAGCGTTTGCTGAGGTCGAGGGCTTTCACGTCGTTAATGTCGTAACCGAATTTAAAAAAGTTGAAAATAAATATAAAGGTTTTTTCACAGAAATACTGGATATATTAGTGAGACGTAACACTGTTCTATGTTTGCAGCTCGGTGATATTTGCATTTCATTTGAGAAAAATGGTTTATTTACGATGGTTCACGTTAAGATGATATGGTTCCTTTTTTAATTTATAATTGTAACGTTCTGCCACCAGTTATGTTTCCACAACCCCTTCGTCCACGAGCACCTGTTAGACCAGTACACAAATACATTGTTCTTTTTCCCACACAACACCTGCTTAGTGATCAGCATCAGCCTGCGGTGGCTATCAAAATAATTATCGTGGTGCCGGAATTCGCCTTGCGGCTGCGGTAAGGGAAAGCAGTCTAGTTTTTAGACGTTTTTTTTATTATCACTTTTTCCCATTAGCATGATAGTTTTCTTAGAGGGTGTCAATTTTGTTTTGTTTTGCTTCCACCAATAATTTTCCGTCCAATTGTGTACTTGTCCTCATGAATAAATTGGCGCGAAAGCAGTGTGGGTGGTAAGCGGATGTCATGATAGCATCGTTGAAGTCGGCTACTGGAGGATTTCACTCTGAATGCTGAGTCAGTACAAGTACTCTCATCCTTTTCGCTTATTCGAGGAGTTTTTGTTTTGTTTTTTGATACTTGAAATAATCAATTTAGGCCATAAATCATGGCTGACGTACTTTTGCATCGCGATCATATAATCACTGCTTCATTACAAACCTAACTTATGTGTTTCCTTTTAAAGAGTACCGTTCTCTTGTCCAATAAATCCTTTCTATGTTTGATCAAAGCTTATCAAGTTATATTAATAAAATTGATCTTATCAGTTATATTGCGTTGGAACCAAATATACAAACCTATTCTATTTTAACATGTTATTTACGTTATTATAGAGAATTATGACATCATGTACGCAATACGTAAACGTGCGTGTGCCGAGCGCAGAGAGCATTAAATTACTTTTCCGCTTTACAAAACAATGAAGAAAATGTACGAAATTCTAACACAGTGTTAAGATAGAGAAGGATCACTGACCTCTTTATGTACGGCGCAGACAGACGTACGTCCGGATTTTATTTTGTGTCCACGCTTAGTTTAGATCCGGAACACATGTTTCGATCTGTTAGTGTGTGAATGAATGGAAAAGCGGAAATTGTTTGGTTTTTGTTTTAATTACTCTATAACGATTGTTATATTGTGTAGATAGAGATAGATAGATAGTGGATTACAGGTCATTTGGTACATTTTTCTATTTCTAATCAGTATTTAGTTTTAATTCGGACGATGAAAGCTTTGAATTTAATAAGTATTAACTGGGACGTACACCCACGTTACTATTGTCTCATATTGACTCACTCTCTTCTAGAGCATACAGGACTTAGATATTTGTCTCAACGCATGTAGCATATAAGCGGTGTGTCCCTTGTTCAATGCATTTAGTGACCAGTGGTCGCTCGATCTCACGCTTAACTAAAAGCAAGACGACCAAGTCGTCAACAACCAGGTATGTGATGCCGCGGCACACCACTGGGGATAGTGTCACCAATATAATTAAAAAAACTCTTTTTTTATAACTAATATATTTTACGTACATTCATGGCGCTCCCGAGTGGATTGCCAATTGTACCATGTGCAAACCTTGGCGGTTTCACAAGATGTAAGACCATTTTTTTGAAAGAATAAAAAAACATGCAGAAACAATGCGATGCTCAAACAGTCATCTTGTTCGTTGCGCTGTTGTTGCATAAATGTGAAACGATTTCCATGATGTAATGGTTAAATTAGCAACATAATAAGAACTATTTAGTTGCATGTAATGTGTATACGTAACATGTCCATGCATTTTAAATATCGGGACGTTTCCACATTATATAATATATCGTGGGTTGTCTGTAAGAGATCGCTTATTAGCGATAAGGCCGCCCGTTGCTCTTATATGTACTAACATCTATTAAGGTCATTTACCTTTACCGTTCAAGTGCAATAAAGTGTTATTAAATAAATAAATATATTATTCAAGGATTCATATTTTTTATACGGCAAACGTGTGTTGCTCTGTTTAGGAGAGAAAGAAGCTGGCTCAGCTATTATTAGATTATAATTAGATACAACTTATCAACTGAGTATTTTTAAGCAAGTGTTTAAATATTGTTATGCAATGACGCGTTCTTGTGTATTTACATGCAATACTATCTGTATAGAAATGGGTTAAGTTTTATCACTAGACCCATGGTACCTATAGAGAAACAAACTAGAGACATGATAGTGGAGGTCGCGAACTTTAGGTTAATACCTAAACATATATGTAATGTTTCCTTTATAAATCAATAAACGTACCGAAGGAAAACGTAATTTCCTATTTATAGATATATAGATTCAAATCAATATGTATTATGAAATCGATTTATGTATACAATTTTTGAATCATAACAACGGTTTCTTTATTTATTACTTTATACAGACAACATTTCTTTAACGTGTTTCGCATTTGTTGGTGAGCGAAAAAGACAAAAAATAGGTATGTCTTTGTGTTTATTTTAACGTTGTTGGAATAATGGTGCATTACACGAGTAGAGGTTTAATTAGAAAAGCAACGGCCTAATCGATCTCGGCACTTCCAAGCAACTATAATGGGAAAATAACAAGGAAACTGGTCAAGCGTAAGAAGTGTGACCGTAAAACTAAATATAACATAACTAGACCTGAGTTTTTGATTATTCACGATAACTTTTGGTTAATGTAGGAAAATGGTGTGGATGAGTAATGTTTCAAAAGTGAAGAGATAAAAATAAGTAGTATAATAATAATAATAATAGCCTTTTAATTCAGATCAACTTAACCTAATAACAATATTCTAAAGTAAAATTAAATTAGAGTAATAAATTTTAATTTTATCATTATTTATTCTAGAATTTGCTTTTTCTTGATGATCTGTAGATCTGTTTGCCAATCGGCAAAGGCCTCCTCCAACCTCTTCCATTCTGGTCTTTCTAGAGCCACTCTGTTCCACGGTATTCCTGCCACTTCTCTGATATCATCATACCACCTTTTCTGTGGTCTGCCTCTTTTCCTTTTACCCTCTCGGGGATACCATTGTGTCACTCTCTTGCTCCATTTGTCTTGACCTCTTATCATGTGTCCTACCCATCTCCATTTTGTAAGTGGGAGTGCCATGCTGTTACCTTAGGGTTTCAGCCGAATGGGCAGGCACGGCCGGAGAAATACCACTCTCTCACAGAAAACCGGCGTGAAGTGATGCAATTGGACTTTGTTCATTTTGTACTCGCGTTTCGTTCGGTGAGTGAGATCTTCCGGTGCCCATCCTTTCCCCTTCCCCGCCCTCTTGTAACCCTCCATTTCCTTTTTTTTCCTTTCCTCCTCATTCCCTCTCCTTCCCTGTCCCCCCAAACAAATACTTGAATGATGGTGCAAAATAAAAAGAAATTACCCCAGGGGGGTACCACCTGTCGTGGAGAATCCCCTCCTGCGTGTCCACCTAACTGTTTTGTTGTTGGGCCCCCAGGCTGCCCTTCGTATTCTGGGGGGGGCAATTTTGCGCTCATATCTAAAAACACATCTCATAAATGTCGGGGCAAACAGAGTAAGCATCACTTGGCACCTTCCTCATCGCTTACTGTAGACTTCTGCAATGTGAGGGGGCTTGTTTCGAACTTAAACGCTGTTCACCACCACCTTGAAACAGCTTTGCCGGCCTTACTCTTTCTTACCGAGACACAGATTTCTTCTCCTGGCGACACCTCTTTCCTCTCCTACCCTGGTTATAAATTAGAACATAGATTCTTGCCAAGGGCTGGAGTGTGTGTCTATGTCCGGGATGACATTTGCTCTCGTCGCCTCACGTTTCCTGAAGGAAAAGACCTATCGATTCTTTGGCTCCGCGTAGACTGCGATGACCATCCGCGATTCTACGCATGCCTTTATAGGTCTCATAGCGGTAATGCCGAAATTGACCGACTTGTGGAGCACATACAATCGGCTACAGACTCCTTGATTGCAAATGTTCCTACCGCTGAAGTCGTAGTTCTTGGCGATTTTAACGCCCACCATACCGACTGGCTCGGCTCTACTACCACCGACTATGCGGGAAGAATATTTCACGACTTTGCCTTGGCCTACGACCTGACTCAAATGGTGCCCTCGATCACGAGAATCCCAGATGTCGAAGGTCATAATCCTTCACTGTTGGACCTGCTGCTGACTTCTCACCCGGACGGGTATCATGTATCAGTTGATTCCCCATTAGGATCTTCAGATCACTGCCTTGTTCGGAGTACTATAAGAACAACGCGACTCACTAGACCTCGTTTTGCAGGTTGTCGTCGCGTCTGGCACTATAGGTCAGCAGACTGGGATGGAATGCGCTCCTTTTTTGCTTCCTACCCGTGGGGGCCGATTTGTTTTTCGTCGGATGATCCGAATGCTGCTGCCGACTCTGTCGCTGATGTGGTGCTGCAGGGAATGGAGCTTTTTATTCCTTTCTCTGCTGTGCCCATCGGTGGCAAGTCCCAACCTTGGTTCAGACAGTCTTGCAAAATGGCGGCGCGCCGAAAGCTTGAATGTTATCGTACCTGGGCTCAAGCGGCAGCATCACGTGATGTAAATACCAGCGTTCTTAAAAAAGCATACAACTCGGCCTCTAGGTCCCTCAAAAGTGCCATTGCTAAGGCAAAGTCTATTCACATCAGCAGAATTGGTGATAGACTGGCTCGGCTCCCTTCTGGGACACGTGCATTCTGGTCTCTTGCCAAGGCTGTTCAAGGAAACTTCTGTAAGCCATCTCTTCCACCACTACTTGGGGCGAACAACCTGATGGCCAACACCCCGAAAGAGAAAGCCGATCTTTTAGGCTCTCTTTTCGGGTCCAACTCGACGATTGATGACCACGGGAATACTCCACCGACGTTATTGCGGTGTGATACCTCGATGCCCGAAATTGTTTTTCGGCTTCGTGCTGTACGCAAAGCCCTTACTTCCCTGGATATTCATAAGTCGAGTGGACCGGATGGTATTCCTCCAATAGTGCTGCGCACTTGTGCTCCTGAGTTGGCTCCGGTCCTGACGCGTCTTTTCCGGCACTCTTATTCACTCGGCATTGTCCCGAACGCTTGGAAGACCGCCTTGGTTCACCCGATTCCTAAAAAAGGCGAACGCTCTGATCCTTCAAACTACCGCCCAATAGCTGTTACCCCTTTATTTTCTAAGATAATGGAGACTGTTATCAACAGCCAGCTCCTTCGTTACCTAGAGGAGTGCCAGCTGATTAGTGACCGTCAATACGGTTTCCGCCGTGGCCGCTCAGCTGGTGATCTTCTAGTTTTCTTAACTCATAAATGGGCAGAAGCTGTTGAGTCTAAAGGGGAAGCACTGGCGGTTAGTCTGGACATAGCAAAGGCCTTTGATCGGGTATGGCACAAGGCGCTTCTCTCAAAACTTCCAGCATATGGGCTTCCCGTGAAGTTATGCGACTGGATCTCCAGTTTTTTGGCCGATCGGAACATCAAGGTCGCTGTCGACGGTGCATGTTCCGACCTCAAATCCGTAAACGCTGGAGTTCCCCAAGGCTGTGTACTCTCTCCTACGCTGTTCCTCTTGCATATCAATGATATGTTGCACTTAAGCAGCCTTCATTGTTATGCGGATGACAGTACTGGAGATGCTCTATATCACGGCCGTGCAAATATTTCCCGGGTTGATGTCGAGCAGTGTCGGGACAAACTTGTATCTGAAGTCGAGACTCTACTGCGTGGAGTCTCGGATTGGGGTCGACTTAACTTAGTCCAATTTAACCCCTCGAAGACCCAGGTTTGCGCGTTTACCGCTAAAAAGAATCCCTTTGTCGTGGCCCCACTATTCGATAACACTCCTCTTAAAGCCTCAGCCAGTATTGGAATTCTTGGTGTCGATATATCGAGCGATGTCCAGTTCTGCAATCATTTGGAAGGTAAGGCTAAGTTAGCCTCTAAAAAGCTTGGTGTTCTCAGCAGGGCGCGTCAGTATTTCACATCAGGCCATCGCTTGCAACTCTATAAAGCGCAAATTCGGCCTCATATGGAGTACTGTTCCCACCTCTGGGCGGGGGCGCCCCAATACCAGCTCCTTCCATTTGATCGCATCCAACGCAGAGCGGCTCGTATCGTCGACGACCCCATCCTTTCCAATCGGCTTGATCCTCTGGCTCTGCGTAGAGATGTAGGCTCCCTCTGCATCTTCTACCGCATTTATCATGGGGAGTGCTCTGATGAATTGTTCGGGCTAATACCTGCAGCGGAATTCCATCACCGGACATCAAGGCAGAATACGAAATTCCATCCGTACCACCTTGATGTCTGGCGTTCCACGACTGTGCGTTTTTTAAGGCAGTTTCTGCCGCGCACCACCTCTTTGTGGAACCAACTGCCAGCGCAGGTATTCCCGATCCGCTACGACTTGGGGACCTTCAAAAAAAGAGCGTTCCTCTTCCTTAAAGGCCGGCAACTCACTTGTAAGCCTCCTGGCGTTGCAGGTGTCCATGGGCGGCGGTTGGCACATCACTCGAAGTGACCCGCCTGCTCGTTTGCCTCCTCACACATAAAAAAAAAAAAAAAAAAAAAAAATTTCAGCCTTTTAATCTTCCGTACTGCATCTATGGTTCCGGTTTTTTTCCTGATGACACAATTTTTCAATCTGTCTGATTTTTTTACATTCAACATGCTTCAATAATAAGTAGTACCTACACGTAAAATACAAACGGTATATAATCAAAAATATCTTTGTTCACTTATGAATCGTGAAAAACATTATTGCCAGTTCACAAATCAAGGCGGTAGAGCGGATGAGAAGAACTCACAAGAAACCTTCCGCCACTCCTATAAATTGCCTAGCTAAAGCGCGTGCGCATAAACTTATATGTATGCATATAGATATGTATGTCAAATGATGAGTACAGCAATGTGTGTCAGTATGAAAGCATTAAAGTAATTTTGCACTTCAGACTGTACACATACAATAACAAACGTTATCTTTCTAGGTGTAGCCGTTCTCATGATTATGATATCAATAGATTTGTTTTTGTTCCGAGTCACATTCCTATTATAATCACAAATTTATTATATACCCACTTACAAATGTACAATTATATACTATTTTAAAGGCGCATGAAAACTATATAACAATGATACAAGAAACCAAAATCAATACTTGCATACTAATATTATAAATGCGAAAGTAAGTATGTGTGTATTTATGTTACGCTTTCACGCTTAAAGTACTGAACAGATTTTGATGACATTTGGATAGACAAAACTTGAAACGGGAAGGACATAGGCTTTTATCGCGAAAAGTGTTGAATGGGTTAAAATATTGAATAAAAGTTTATATAAAAATTTTCCATTTCCAAATTTCTTTTGTATTTAAACCATGCGGACGAATCGCGGCTAAAAGCGACTAGTATAATATAAAATAAAGGACAATACTTCAATGTAATGTATTTTGTTGACCTGTAAGGGTTGTATTTTCTTTATTGTTTGACAATATGGCTAAATACTGGCTGACTTGCTTTCACTTAATATAAATAAAACTCTGAAAATTATAGTCTTACAAAGTGTTTCCCGGTGAATTGAAATAGTGATGCAATTACATAACTAATAGCTCTATTTAGCTGGTCTGAAAGCTGTAAACTTTGAATTAGCTTTTCCCCCTCATGTCGGTAATTGCCAGGTTTTACACTGGGTGAAACCAGATCGATATTCATTTTCTATTGTTTCTATCACGAAGTGTCTTGTTTTGGTCACATAAATGAAAATTTGTTTCGTTATTTGTATATTGACTTTAAATGGTTAAGAGTACGCGCGATCTCGTCAAAAAAATGATATTTTGAGTTTGATGTGACGATATAATAATATAATGTACATACATCGTAGAAAGTTGTTTGTATGATTTTTTACTCGAAGTTTTCGAAGCATCACATTTTTAAAGCTACGACCCAGTGTTAAACTGCGTTCTATAGAAAACCGGCGTAAAGTGATACAATTGGACTTTGTTCATTTTGTACTCGCGTTTCGTTCGGTGAGTGAGATCTTCCGGGGCCCATCCCTTCCCCTCCCCCGTCCTCTTCCCCTACCCCTCCATTTCCCAATTTTCCTTTTAAGGCCGGCAACGCACTCGCGAGCTCTCGGCCGCGTGGGTGTCTGTGGGCGGCGGCTTCACCTTTGTGGTGGGCCTCCTGCTCGTTTGCCCCCTCTTCCATAATAAAAAAAAAAAAAAAAAAAAAAAAAATTGCTAATCTTTTATACTAATGTTAGTTGATATTACTCTTATATAGTTCTAGACGAAAACATGTTGACGGCATAAGCTTTTATCTACAAAATGCATTTCGAATGACGAAAATGGTTTTTAATTGTTCGGTTTTTCGCTTTCAGATCATGTCCGGCGACGCTAATGACACCTCTTTTACGGATAATACTAGATGAAGTGCGAATTGCAGCGAAAAAATATCCAAACGACTTTGGTTATAACACTGATAATTCAGGTAACGTATTTTTAAATAGTATTTTATTGATTGGCTCCACAAGTAACATAGGATATACAACAAATCATTCAATTAAGTTTATGTAGCTTCTACCCTAGATGATACTTATCTAGCTTACAGCGCACATATAGTATATGTACAAGCTTAAAAATATAGCGAAAACTATTTAAACATTGCCATGAACGGCTTACCCAAGATGCCCATTATAAATATGAATACACAATAAAAATAAACAAGAGATCACTTAGAAACATAATAAAAAGACTTTTAATATAACTCGTAAGGAGAGTCTGAAAATATGTAAGTAAGGGAACATATGCACGTTAGTAAGCAAAAAACGATAATCCAAGATACTATTGTACGTGTGACGTTTTTAATGTCGTTAAGTTTGTATATCTAAAAATGATATTTTTAATATATGTACGTTATTATATATGTGTTTATTGCAATGTCATTTTATTTGACCGGATACAACAGGAAGGACATCCTCCTTCCGATTTCACATTTGCAGTTTTGGTGAAAAAATGTTTTTTCGCGATAAAAAAAAAGTTATATTTAATCGTCACATCGAATACAAAATTAAATAACATTTAGTTCTTTATCTTAAATGTTTAAACTAATATAAACATAATATATCTTTATCAAGCATAAACATTTTTCTTTATGTTAAATGTATATCCTTACTTTAAAGGACTGTGACATTTAATAGTCACTTTTATGATCGTAGAAACTTTCATATTCGTACGAAACCGAGACAGATCAATATGAAGCAATGTGTGTCATCCAAATTTTTGGAACGTCTCAGTAGGATACTTATTTAACCGTATTACTGTAATAATTTTAGTTAGCCTACATTAGTTAGCAGTATATTATTTATTAGTTAGATATGTGCTCTGCAAACCACCATCGAAGCATGTGTCTTAAGTTCTCTCAAGTATAATTGATAAGTGTAGTTCGAATATACGAGTATATGTATATATCCCACACACACACACACACATATATATATATATATACATAATATACGTTTTGTTTACCAAAATGTAACATGGCGAAATCGCTATTAACAGTACTTACCAAACGATTGCTGACGTTCGTGTGTTTGTCAAAACCGTGGCGATGTTAAAATTCTTTAAAAAAAAAGACAGCCCTATTATCTCATTTCGATTTAATGGCACTGTTATGGATGAACAGATACGAACGGATTATGATTCGGTTTTACAGTAAATGTATGGTTTATTATTATTGAAAACACGATCACAGGAAAATGTACTCTGCTGTGATTATTGTTTGTTTTCATCGTGTGTATAGCGAATTTTGTGTTCACTATTGACATGCCAAAGTAATTAATGTATGTAAAAATCAAAATAACCGACTTGTTATTTTCGTCATTTTGTCTGCGTAAAGTTTAACTAAACTGCAGACCCGTAAAATGAATGTATCATTCTAAATTTCAATTTTTAAAGATCTGTATAGATCTTGAACAAATATTTTGAGTTTATATTTCGTGTAATAAGCTAGTGATTAGAATTCTGCTTCTTCAACTAATTAATATTCAACATAACCATATAGTATATATGTTGTAACAAAGCACTATTGTGAATATGTACAAAAGATTAGCGATATCCAAAAATAAAACAATGAGCCGTTTGTTCACAGCTAACTCAGAATATTCAATCATTATATTCTGTTTTAACTAAAGTACTATTTTAAAAAGAGGCTGTGCAAAAATCAAAAAAAATCATTTTTGCATACAACAAAACAATACCCGTCAGTCTCAGAACTACCGACTTTAAATTTAAGCACATGGGATGTTGTCAGGATTTATTAATCTCAATTTATTGATTTATTAAGGTAACAATTAAGTAGAAAAAAACTAAGACTCAACCTCGCACACTCACTCACACAGAAACACCATTGCACACACTAATACACACACGCACTTAAATGCTCGTTCTTCACATAATATACTCCACTTGTTCATATGTATATATATATATATTTTTTTTTTTTTTGTTGTTGTATTATTTTTTCTGATCTTAGATTCTATTTCCGGTTCTATGTTTTAACCTTATTTTGGCTTTATTTTTAATCTATCTTTATTGTGTAAACTTTTTGTGATAAGCTGTATAGGTTTAAGAAATAAAAAATAAATAAAAAAATAACAAAAGACCGTAATGCAAACTTATGCTTTATTCATACAAATGCTTATATTCGTAGCGGTGATATCATGATATCATATAATCTGGCTTATCGGGCGTCGCAGGTTTACATTGTTACATCACGATCGAAGGGCCTTTGTTCTTGGGTATCTTTTAAGGGTTCGTTCATACCTATACTGTTTATGGGAAACCATGAAAACTTTGGCTTAGAAATCCTTGAATAGGAATAGTTTGTACATGTAATTGTTAAAACACCTTTACCGCCACAAATCACACATGATTTATAAAAAAATAAATCACTAAACTAAATCATGTAATTAAGTATTGTGTATAATATTAAGTAAACGAATTGGTTCTCAGATGTTAATTATTAAGTGACGATATATATTTTGTATGGATTCTTGTGCAGGGCCGTATTGGCCAGCAGGAGACATAGTTTGATGTAAACCGAAGCACGAACGTATTTTGAATATGTTAGATTTGTGAGATTCGCAATTGAACTAAAAGTTGTATGAAAAGGCATCACAGAAGAGTTCTAACGAGCTCATCTATTTCTGACAAAAACGTACGCAGTATTCAAGACATAAGGGGTTTTAGCAGACATTTCTTACATGTTATGAAATTTCTAACAATCCATATATTTCTTTAAACCGGTTACACCGCAGAGTGGTCGGTGACAGCTGGTGGTGTCGGGAAGTCGGGAAACCTTATTGTTAGCTCAGTAACCCGCTTTAGATTCGCAGATGTGAATGTTATAATTTTTATTTCGTGCAACATTCTTGCGTGCTCGTGAAATTCTTCACATTTGACAGACGCTGATTTATGTGTGTTAGAAATTGATAAATTTGATAAGATTGAAATCTTTAGAGAGAGTTTGCTCTTTTTTTTTACTTTTTCTTAGAATTGATATTTTCTTTAATATTCATGGAATTTTCCTGGATGGCTTAGGGGACATATTTATATCGATATATACCATACATTTTATTTTAAGTAGGTTTTCACACTGCGTTGTGTATACTTGTAAATTTAGATAAAAAAAACAATAAATATCTCATAGTAGTTCGCATAGTTACACTACACTGTTCAAAATTCGAAATTATTTATTCAATTTAGGTTGTAAAGAGCCGCTTTTGATTGTCACTTAAACTAAGTTTACATGGGTTTACTGCCTTCTTAAGAACCTACAAGAAACTTAATGGGATTTTTCATTTTCTGATGTTCTATGGTTCACACGAGTAAAAACTAAACTTCTTTTACTTAATAAACGTAAATTATTAAAAAACAATCTATATTCGTTAACTTTATTTTTTTTAAATTCCAGCATACAACGCGATATCTTTAATGCAAGCAGTGATAGCCAGAGTGAACGCAGTATGTATGAGGTATCTGGACAATTCTCGCTTGGACACTCTCCCACCGCCACCACGGACCCAGATGGAGTTTCCAACTGTCTCCGCCGCGTTGAGAAACTCACGACGCGTTATGGAGGATCGACATGTGGAAATTGGGAACTTGGAAGCGTTGTTCGATATTGAGGTATTAAATTTATTACATGAGTATAAGTGCACAAAAAAAGAAGTCAATAGATGTTAGTCAGAAACCAACGGGCGGCCTTAGCGCTAATAAGTGATCTCTTCAGGCAACCACAATTTTGTAAAGTTTTGTTGTTTACCCCCACTGAACGAAAAGGTTTTTTTATTATTGGGCTGAAGCTTTAAGCTCTTGTGTTGTATGTAAATTAATCTAAATACGCTAAAACTAATATTTCAACCTTTTAAGTTTGCTTTTAAAATGATTTTAGAAAGTTAAATTCAGAATCGACTAAAGTGCTAAGTAAGTGTGTCGAATCTTTTTTAGCATACCGAGTTCGTATTTAGCAAGTCTATTCAAAATCACCATACATTATATTCAGAGAAAATACTATACTATACATGCACTTCACGATATATAACTGCCTTCCGAACCGGTGCTAATGTAAAAAAGGTATTTTGAGTTATCGAGTTGCCATTAAACATATTTTATTTGGTTACCGCGATTCTAGACTATATGGTGCTTTGACCAAACTAACATTCCTTATATGGGGTGACACATTTTCGGTATCCTTCCAAACTACACAAACTCAAAAGTAGAAATCAAGTACAAAAGTCGTTCCTCCAACTTTGGTTTTGTTTTTTGGAGTAGAGACTTCTGGACCTTGGGGTACAAGTGCACAGGCGTCTATTAAGGAATTAAGTAGGCGCCTGGTAGTCAGTACCGGTGATACAAGAGCTGGTGCTTTTCTCGCTCAGCGTATAAGCATCGGCAGCTATCTATCTAACTGTAATCTTACACTCGTATTGTCCAGACAACGGAACACACAAGTTTCTACGCGGTGTATGACGGGCACGCGGGCTCGTCCGCGGCGCAGTACAGTGCGGCGCATTTGCACCAATATTTGGTGGAGAGTCCGCACTTTAAGAAGAACCTACGGAACGCGCTACGCGACGCGTTCCTCAGGACCGACGCGGAGTTTATTCGGAAGAGCAAAGTTGAGGTGAGTACATACACTTTGAGGCATACAGTGTAGAATCTGTATAACGACTTATGGCGTTATAGAGAGAAATAATTGTATGGAATCCAACCAAAGGCAATTGATGACGACGCTTTAGAGAGTTTGTCCTTAAATCGAGTACGTTGAATGGAGTTTACACTGTTTAGAGACCAGTGCTGGTCATACAACTGTTAGCTGAATACTAAGTTCTATTGATAATGGATGAGTCACAATGCGTTCCCACAAGATTTATATTATACAAACAGTTTCCCGTTTCTATATTAAATTGACACGTAATTATTGTCTCGTTTTAATACGGTGTGAGCGTTTATCAGTATTGCTTAGATCAACACATGTCTTTCATACCATGACCTTTTTACCGTGGAGCTGTGTGTCATTTTAAAGAATACTATTTAAAACTTGGGTCAATATAAAATCAATCGGTACTAGAAAATAACTACTGAAACCCTCGTAGTCTCGTAAGCCTTAGCTTATAAGTAGCGCATAACAAATCAACAATAACTTTATATATAGAGTTAACTTTCTTACACTTTATTGTCGAAATTCAAAAAAATAATAATTAAAGTAACGGTCAGTTCCCAAATCAAGGGCGTAGAGCGGACGAGAACTGGCAAGAAACTCCGCTTTCAAATTGTTCTATAGGTTGTAAACATCTGCAACCATTACATATATGTGAAATAGGAGCACTCATACGTTATATTAAATATTCAGTTCATTCTTGATGATCACTTTCACCCCAGTTTCCCTCTACAGGCAAGTGCCTGTCGAACGTAGTTAAGTAATAGCTGATTTACTATTATAGAAAAGATACAAGATCCTTTGTCAATGCATTTACAGCATCGCGTGGTTGGCGGCAGTACGGCTGTTGTGATTTGTATACGTGGACGGCGTCTATTAGTCGCATGGGCCGGCGACTCACAGGCGATAGTCGCGCAACGGATGCGTGTTATGCAACTCGTCAATCCACACAATCCCAGCAGAGAGGTATGCATTTTTGCTATTGAAAAAAAAAATGTTTGTTTATATTGAATAGGCTGCGACACTATTGACGCAGTATGTTTAAAAAAAAGCGATAGAAAAATTGATTTAAAAGCGCTATCTTTTAAGTTAAAAAAACACTGTCACTGCTTATAGTTTGGTAATATTAAGCTTTACCAGTAGATGTCGTGTATTTCTAAATTGAGTTACTAGGTGGCGCTATATGCAACATCCTTATCTCCAGGAAAAGTTTACGCTCTTATTAATATTGGTTATTTATTATGTATTTGTTTATTTTTAAAAATATCTTCATTCAGGACGAGAAAAATCGAATAGAGGCGTCTGGTGGGGCTGTGATATTTTGGGGCATTTGGCGTGTCAACGGTCAACTCGCTGTCTCTAGGGCCATTGGTGAGTTATTGGGTTTAATAACTTATGGTAAATAGAAAAATATATTAATAGGTATTTAAATATTTCTCCGATATAAATGTGTATCTGACATTTAAATAACATATATTTTTCATATTCCATTATACAATTATTATGTACCAATGAAACACATATTCGAGGAAATAATTTCAGTCCGCCATATTTTTTTTACGTGGTTTATATTGAGATTTGGGACTGCATACATACGATAGGTTTTTTATAAGAAAATAATTTTGTGTCACTATAAGGATTCTAACATGCATATATAATTATTTCAAGCTGAGTCAATGATTAGTTGTCTCGAATAGATGTCGCTATAATAAATTAAGTTGCACTCTATTAATTTGGTCCTTATAACTTGAGTTATACATAATAATGTAAAAATATATTTTTTGTCATTTTTTTAAATTTCCAACCAATAGAAATGGGTTGTAAAAATGTTTTTTTTGTCTACGCTAATGACTTTAATTCTTACTTGCACTAACAAAATACCTAAGAACAAGTAATCTGCATTGAAAAGGCACCCTCTGTGTAAGAGGCGGGTTAATCAGACGTTTTATTGCTGGAGGGAGTGGTGTAGCCTAAGAGACGGTACATTATTTCTTACATTAATTGTATTTCGCGGTATTCGTTCGACTATTGATGACTAATATAAATTTCTATTGCCTACTGCATTTTATTAAATTATTATGGAATTAAATCGTGAAATGTTTATCTTTTAAAAACAATTATAATTATAACATATATGGGGTACGTGACAGGTTTGTGATGAATTATTGTTCATATTAGTTTGACTTGCATGTCTATTCTGGGTAAGTTGAATTATAAACACTATCCAAGAGACTTTAATTCGATCTTGGGTCTTTGGTCAAATATTCTGATTACTGAAATAATGTTTTTAGTTACCATCATAAATATCGTATCATAAAACTGTTTGACAACGTTCAAGTACAACATTTTTGTGTTTAAGAGTTACTTTTTAATAAATAATCGTGTTTCAAAATTGTATGCAACTGTTAGACGCTGACTCTTATACTAAGCTATGCACACTAATTCACATCTCGATTATTATTGTCGTGTGCCCACCATTAAGTCGTTGGCGACAGAGGGATGGACAGTATTACCATAATATTAAGCGTAGTTATTCAAACTTGTTAACACTTATGTTTGTATGCGTGTGAAATGTATGACAGAAGTGTGTTTAATCGATTCTTCAAAATGTCTAGGCTGGAATCGAACCTAGGATTGATTTATTTAAATGACGCCAATACTTTGATTGTAATTCGCTCCGGTGTTATACCTACTTGATCTATAACATTTAAGTGTTGAAGCGAAATCCAAAAATGTATTAATGAGAAATTTATTTTAAAAATTTGATATTTTTTTGTATTGTTTTATTGATTATGCGTTATGATTTTAACATAATTGAAGTTATTACTTTAAATTGAAATAATATACGTTAAGAATGACGGGCGGCATTGTCCATTTAATCTGCGATTATAAATGAAATATTTTTAGAAATTGTTTCAAACATAAAGTTTCACGTATCAGCTTCTGTAAGGACTCGAAATGTCGAGTCACGTTAATGTCATAAAAACCCGAATTTGCTCGTTAAAAAAGTTATTTTAACGTGTTACTTGAGCAAATATATTTTTTGTATACAACCAATGGCGTTTGCGAACTTCGAAATTTTTTTTTCGTTGGGAATCAAACCCCAAAACCATGTTTCACGGGGTCTTATGTTTACCTGAGTAATTATTAGCGAAGTAAGCCTATAAAATAAGGGCTGGGTATGTATAGAGCGCGAGTCGGGCGCCGGCGAGTCGTTGCCACCCCTCTTCAACGCTGCACGAAACTATCGATCACATCGGACTGCATTCGCCTAGTGATGTTCTTGTTACGATAAACCAATATTATATAAAAAAAATGGTCCATATTTTATAACATATTATCGTTCACAAAGTGAGTCATATTTAGTATGATATTGATTAATGCATGATACCATACATTACATTTAAAAATGTTGTCTACTTTTTAAAATTCCAAATATTTTAAGTTATCGATATAATTTATCGTCATGTTCCATGCCTTAATACGGTAATGGCGTAGTTTGTATGAAAGTGTAATGTTGACATTTTCTTTCACGGGACGGCCCTGAGGGGGATGGAGGCTGCATACCACTGATTCCCCTTAACGTAGATATAGATTGTGAGCCGGGAGGCTTGTAAGTTATCCCGATTCACGCGAGACTACGATCTTGTTATAATATTATTTATAAAGGATTTTATCAAATGTTTAGATATATTTTATACGGATAATGACTATTGACAATCATATTTTAAATCATCATCCACTTATTGGGTTAAATAATTTAGATTAGATTTCTTTCACTTCAAACAGGACCTTGAAGGTTTTAAACCTTTGATTTTAAAATTAGTTTTTCCTATACAAGTTAGGTATATCTATATAGTTAACACATGCAAATAATAATTAAAAATATTTATTTCTGTTTATATTTAACAATATCAGTACCTCTAATTAAGTAATGAACTTCTTGTGTTTTAAGAACACGCTCTCTCTCTTAATTAAATCTTAACAATACACAAAAAAGCAATGAAATATACATAGAAAATAAATACAAAAAACAAAACAATATAAAATTAAATTTGTTTTAGGTGATGCACAGTACAAGCCGTACGTGACTGCGCATCCAGAGCAGGCTGCCTTGGACCTGGACGGCGATGAGGATTTCCTTGTCATAGCATGCGACGGCCTCTGGGACGTGGTCACTGAAGATCAAGTGGCGTTGGACGTGTACAAACAGATTCACGCGAATCCGGGTAAGTGATTTTTACAGGGCAAGCGACTTACTTACCTGCCAAGACAGACTGTAAAACGTTTCTTAGTATCATCCAAATGAATAAATAAAAAGTAGGATTTAGAAGCGTTACAGCCTTGTTTTATAGATGAAAGGGTCTTTTTACAAAAGCAATGGTGTTATCACCTACAAGTCATACCTTCGTGAAAAAAGAGTTTTTATTAATTTTATTTATAGGATTTTTTTATTGACAAATTGTAGTTTTTGTATATATAGTTTTTATAATTGTTCTGTTTATCTGTGTGTGAAAGAGATCGATTTCTATACTGTGTATTTTAGTGAGTGTATTGTGATAGATACATTTCCGCAAATAAAAAAATAAAAGTACTAACGCTAGTGCCCACAGGAGGACCAAGTCACATTCAAAAGAGTTATTTTAATACAAGGAAAATTGTTATATAAACTATGTGTACTTGAACTTGTATAGGCCGCTGTGAATCATAATTTATCGCTATAAAGTTTGTATCAAGCATAACAATTGTTTGACTTCTATTGTTAGATTGAGGCCACAGGTATGGGCCTGCGGCACTTTTAATAGAAAACTCTTGAACAAACATTGCCAAGGTCAATTGTATGTATTGTGGAGATATTTTTTTTAAATATTTATCAATTTCTTTTGGAATATAGTTATATAGATGTTTTTATATTCTCCCTTTGTCTTAAACTTGTTTGTTGTTACGAATGACAATTGGTTACCATGGTAACGGGCTTTAACTTTATTGACGCATGTGTTAGCGTTACATATATTTTGTCTAATAGTTGTACTATTCTCTATATTAATCAACTATTTAGTACTTATATATCTCATTGCATCATTATATATTATGCTTAATTATCTATTGTCAGGATTATAATACATATATAATAAGCAATATCAACCAAACTCAGTAATCATTGTCATAACAGTTATATTTACTAAAAGTAACTGTTTAAAATTAATTTTACAAATGTAAAATCAACCCAGAATGGCCACTTACCACAGAAATGACAAAAGCTATCGAACATTATTCAAAAATGCTTCTAATCAATTCATTTAACCAAAAAGAGGTTCTAATGAATTTATTTCACAAAAGAGGTTTTAACAAATTCATGTATAATCATATTTAAAGATATGATTATACATCATATATATATAACATCGTCATACTATATGTAACATCAGTATTAACCATATATGTTATATGTATATTAATATGTATCATATATTATATATATAACACATGTATGGATTTGATGCCAAACCAATCTAGCATTCTCACTTGATACATAAGTGATTTTACATTTTTTTAAATGTTTATATGAATGCGATGTAAAACTGTAACAATATTTAATATGGAATAAACGAACAATTTAACACAGCTAGTGTTAGTTAAGCTTCGTTCTGTTAATCAAATCTATATCAAGATTTAAAGGTGGATTATGTTTTTAATAAATATTAATTATGTTATCGAGAAGAATAGTAATAAAAGGCCGGAGACCCTCTAACAAGCCTCCCGGCGTGTCGGGTGGGGTGTCCATTAGCGGCCACTACTTTCACATTCAAAATATATATTTTATATAAGTTATTAATCTAAGTGATTAAGAGTATGTGATTACGTAAAATACGGTATATATTTCCCGGTTTTAGTTATACGTTTTCTCTTAACCTCGCAAACAAACTCTCGTTCGGTGAGTGAGATCTTCCTGTGCCCATCCTCTCCCGTCCTCTTCCCCTACCCCGCCATTTCCCAATTTTCCTTTAAAGGCCGGCAACGCATTTACGAGCTACCAGCCGCGTGAGTGTCTATGGGTGGCGACTTCACCTTTATGGTGGGCCTCCTGCTCGTTCTTCTATAAAAAAAAATAACAATTGATTGACAATAGCGTTTATCGGGTCGTGTGATTGTTGCGAAATTGAATTTTGTTTCGAGAACTTTCCTTTTTTGTGACACATCGACCGTAAACACAACACTAAGCCCAACTTGTGATGGTAAGCGCCCTTCTTGTCTTGAAAGTGTTAATGAATCGTAAAGCTTCACGCGTAGAGCTTTCATGTTCACAACGGACTTTTGTCGTGTGAGGGCTTTTCATTGTCGCACTTTAGGTTTTGATAAGTACAAAGTTACGCAAGTGCCTGGAGTTTACAACGAAGGGTAACCGTTGTGAGATTTAAATTTTAAATTTGTCCTAAATCATTTGTCAAAAGTTGTTTAATGTCGCCGTCGTAATTTATATCGAGTTGTGTGACAGATCGACGTTTGAATCGAAAGCATCATGATTAACACACTTTATCTGACACGGTGACTCATGCTAATGGGTTTGCGTAAATGCACTGAAAGGCTGGAAATAAATAAATATATAATGAATATGGTAAGCAATTTATGGCGTGTGCTATGTGCTAACCAAACTTGATACATATATTTATTTACACTTAACACAAAACAATGCATTCTATCAAGTAATATCATGAAAGTCGTCATTGTAAACTTAACTTATTTAAAGCAACAGGTTTTGTTGCAACCCACGTACTAAAAAAAAAATATTATAAGCCGGACCACAGCTAACCATTCATTAGACAATTGTTGACCGTACCAGGACGGAACCCTCTGTTCAGCAGTCCAGCAGGACAATTGAGGCAACTCAGTCGTCATAATATGTTGGGACATATACGAATGCATGCATTACATTGCATACGCAAATATCTATATGTGTATAGTGGTCACGCTGTTTGAATCCTACTATATGTCAAAGTGACACGAAAATAATGAAACTAAAATAATTCATAGCTATCGTAGGCTAATATATGAATAAAAATATTCCTAGTATTTTATTAAAAACATAAAAATATGTAACAAGGAAGTGTTTAGCCAATCATGTAACCATCAGCTTGTTAGATTATTGGAGCAAGTCTAGCGAAAAAATGGACGTAATAATAGTTGCGATCCGTAACGAGATTGGTAGTGCCTAGATTTCTGGCTGCGGTCAGACCACAGACAGCCCCACGATAATTGCGTCGGAAGTGGGGAAGTGGTGAAATTGGATACTTTGTTTTCACATCGCCCCCGGATGGAATGTCGGCCTCCCTAGACTGTCTTGGTGAAGCCTTTCTAATTGTTTGTGCCGTAAATAAACCATTGTTTAGTCTCATGATGAGGCCGCAGACGGCGAATTAATAACAACAAAGCTTTGTCACTAAGCTTTTTTTTCAATTACTATGCATTTTATTAAACATTGCAACTTAATTATGTTTATTTTCGTTAATCCGTTTACCAATATCCGGTGGAGTGGACGTGGGATGGTCTTATGGGATTTAAGTGTTATCAGTTTAAAATTGTTCGCCCCATATTAGGGTGGTATTTCGTGCCCTTACCGGGGGTTAAAATTTCAAGGATTTTTAACACCAAGTTGACTCGTAACTCTGATTATCAGACAATAAATTTTATAATTCGTAAGTAACTACCCTGTCTAAATAGGGTTGAGTGTATTGTTTTGGTGATCTTTTTTTTTGTTTTGTAACGACGCAAAGCTGTTAACAAATTCACATATATAATATTTATTTATTTACACTTTATTGCAATTAAACACTAGAAACAAATGACGTTAATAAATGTTAGTACATATAAAAGCAACGGGCGGCCTTATCGCTAATAAGCGATCTCTTCCAGACAACCCACACAATAAAAGAATACTTAAAATACAATTAGACTGTAATATATATTGTAAAATTTATATGAATGCACTGTAATTGAAGCAACATGATATATGAGTAAATGACGACTTTAAAACGAACTTATATAGGCCAGTAGTGGTTAGGCGTGAGAATTTTCATTAGTTCGTGGGTTTCGATACTGGTGAATATTATTTTCGTACATACCATGCCAGACTAGTTAAAGCGAATGAAGCCCTGTGTTTAGTCAATAGAACAAGTGTATTAATTTTCTTTATAGGCTATCCTAAAGAAATTCAATTATCTTATTAATTCGGATAGCATATTTTTTATTATAGAAAATGAGGCTGTACAACCTTATTGTGGTACCCATAAAATTCTATTGTTATAATACCTGGTCGAAGCCCTACAGTCTGCGACCCGATGATCACAGATAACATTGTTTTGTTGATATAAATTTCATGTCGACGCTTATAAAATTTGTTAGGTTTCCATCGATTTATTTTATCCCAGGGATATAAACCACTAAACACTGGGTGACACACCCTACGAGGTATAGAACCAATACAATATTGAAGGAGGGTTTACCGATTGTTGAAAGGCCGGCAACTCATCCACAAACCGTGTGTGTATGTCGAGATTACCGTTCCTGTATGTTTCCTTCTCTATACAAAAATAAAGTTGAATTGTAACAGTGAAATATATTACCACGAAAGTTTCTATAGAGTAATTTTGTATTAAAAATGTTGTAATTAAGATGTTTTTCAAAAGAGCCATAATTCTGCTCAAAAAACATAAACATACATAATATCTGGGTCGCTTATTTCTTCGTTATAAAATAAGCGAAATGTTTTAAATGTGAAATGGAAATATGTTTCATACGTTATGACTGACCCTGACCGATGAGCTTTGTGCTTTTATGAAATATTTCTTATCTTTAAAACTTATACTATAATTTTTTGATACTAAAAAGTATTTCTTATAAATTGACTAATTATAAATATGTAATTACGACTAAAAAGTCGACAAAAACAGGCTTTCACGCTGTAGTGGTTATGAAAAACATGCAATGTTAGAAAAAAAGGTTGCGTTATATTATTAGATATTATAATATAACTAGCTGATCCCGACAAACGTCGTTTTGCCAAAAAAATAATTTCTCTAAAAATAGATGTTGGCCGAATCTCAGAGCTACTCAATATGCTCAGAAAATTTCAGGAGAAACGGTCAACCCGTTTCGGAGGAGTAAGGGAACGAAAACTGTGACACGAGAATTTTATATATGGTATATACAATTTTATTTTACACAATAAAAGATCAATTAAATAAACACAAAATATTATTATATTATTTTAGATATTAGATAACATACATGTTATAGTATTAGAAATAAATTAAAAAAAGAATTATATTAGATGCAAATTAAAATACATGCTTAAAACAAACAATAACTTTAAACAGAACATGAATTTCAGTTTTTAAATGAAAATCCAAGACCGAGTTTACGCCAACGGTGTTACCACTAAACTACTGGATGCTATACAATTAAACTAAATGCTCAATTAGCATTGGATATTTAAAAAAAAAACGACGTATTAACTGTAATGTAGGAATTTGGCACAAACTTGTTGACAGTGTAATTGCCCCAAATAAGTAAATGAAATTTAAGTACAAATGTCCGTTTGGCGCTTTAATTTAGAAATTGTTAATTGTCAAAATAAACACTTGATGTTCGGTATTTGGGTGACCGAATTTTGTTTAAAATAAAGGACATATATGCGAATTTATTATATAAATTTACGATAAAAATTTGTGGTCACTCGTGGTCAGCGAGTTGAACAATGTTTTTAATTAAAAATCTGATCGCATAAAACAAAGATATTTGTTTTTACACTCTACTTTGTCGATAGTTAATTATTAGTGATCCGTGTCCGTTTACATCATCTATATCGTATTTACTGAAAGCTTTGTTTTTTTTAAATTGTTAAACCTTACGACATTATACAGAGTCGTTTAGTAACGGTTAAATTCGCGATAAAATATCATCACAGAATGCTTACAATCACCCTTATTTTTATTTGAGACTTTCCAATTTTTGTAAAAACTAAAACACTGTTATAACTTAACTAATATTTCGTCTCTCTTTTAAAATTTATTCTCCTATTCCATTAGAATGAAAATATAGATATTGTAATTAATAATTGAACGTTGATTTAAAGGTATTAAATGCGAATTAAATTTCACCCTATTTTAATGCTAACGAGATTGATATTGGCACATTTTCATGCGTATTATAATTAATTAATTTCCAGAAGATAAGAATACATTAGTTTTGTTGAAAGTAGACACAATTCTATGAAAGTGCGAAGTCTCGCTCCACATGACATATCGGTCAACTTATGGTGGCTTAGATACAGTTAAAACAATCTTATTTTTCTTTGTACAGTGTTGGTATATTATATATATTTAAATACACTTATTCTTACAATAACTTAACCCTAATACAATAGTATAGAAAACTGTGCTCAGTACTAACTTTTACATTAAAATAAATATAGAATACAAAAAAAAACACTATGATAAATGCGCAGTGCTTATTAAAATAGCAAACATTTAAAAAAAATCGAATTGAATTTTCTACCCATTTTTTTAAAACCTTATTACACTATCACTACACAAAGGAACGCTCACATGAAAATGTATGCTAACCTTGCGTATATAGAATTTGTTACCCTGTGAGTGTTATTGCGTTTTGGTTTATTTTTAGTCTTGATCTATATCCATATTGGCTTTGTCAATGACCAACGCGGTGTTTAAAATGATGCATTTACATGTACTAATTGTTTTGCCAACCGTAATATTACAATTCATGTTTAAAGCGTTGAATATATGCTAAGTAGGGAAACTATTAAGGATTCGGTCCTTCGCGAGACAATACCGGTGAGCGATGAAAAAAACATTCGGCTCGCCAGCCCGCAACTGATTATACAAAACAATACACAGAGTAGTGATTATATTTCCAGTTGAGTGGGCCCGCCGCGTGGCGAGGGTGCACTCGCAATAAAAATGTATGGCGTGCGATGAGGTCTGAGGAGGGCCCACAATAGCAGCCCTCTTGCTTTGACATCGTTACAATTATTGTGCCACCCTACTACGCAACTCGTGAACGTTCGATTGAAATGTGCCCGTATTTGTCTATGTTTGTCTCTGCCTTCATTATTTCGTCATTATGGATATTTGTTCTTTTTATAAAAAATGTGGCCAGAGAAGATTTCTTTTTGTTCGTCTCCTATACATGGCTGTGTTAGGAATCTGTTTAATGTTTTAAATGAAAATATTTATAGCCGAAATTTGTACTCATTGGCATTTTGTGCTTGGATCTCGCCTCGATGAGGCTATTTTTCAACGAGGGGTCGGGTTGACTTCCTCAATTTGTCTCTTTTGTGGTACAAACCACCTCGTAACGCTGACAAAGGATGATGTAATCCGTTCGTCTGATAACGCGGGATTAGGGAGCACAAATTGAGGGGCGACAATGAATTTGTTTAATTTTACAATACTGTATGATAATGCTATTTAATAAGTGGCATCAAACGACCTTATCCCCTTATTTGTCTGTTTGTTTACAGTCCCGTAGATTTATGCGTATAGTCATTGCCGACACGATATTCAGGAATGCACATTTTAATTTTATCTCATCGTAAATCGCTATTTGGATCTCGTCCAAAAGAACAGTATCGCCCATCCGGCTTCACCACCACGTGGGTGGTACAAGTTCGACACTAGTTTGATCTTTGTTTTTATGCGCATTAGTACCTTTATAAGGCCTATCCATGTGAGACGTTGCTTATGCTGTTAGTTGGTGATTGTCAGTTTATGTTTAGGTGTTGATATAATCTGTGATAGCACTTATGAGTAATTGTATGATCTAACTGATAGTCTAGCAGTTATAAGCTAGCAGCCGTGAGTAAAAATGCAATTTTACTCTGTGGCTTTGGGTTCTCCGTTATACATACGTTTATATCTATATTGTGTGATAGCATCTGACTTTAGGCTTAATATACATATTACACTCTGAAGGTTAGAGCTGGTAATATCAATTTTACAATACGATCATGTTGGAACTTCTGTCTCTAAAAATATATAGGCAAACCATTATACCTGTGTAGTTGAGTTATGAACGAATCTCAAATGTAATTGCAACATTACATTCAGTTTTTATCATTTGTAAAGATCAACTCATAACTCATACATTATTTATGAGATTTCCTATTAGAAAATAACGCCTCTTCCTCAACTATGCTTAGGATTAAATTGTTAGTTAAGATCTTGTTATAGTAATCGTCATAGGTAATTATTTTTAATTTCCGGATTTGTGCCAATTTATGATAAATATTATAGTCGGTTAAGGACAACTTTAAATAAGTTTTTTGAGTGTTTTCCAGCTATTGTGGTCAGTTAAAAAACTGCTCAGGTCATCGGTATGTATCTATCTCTTTTGAGCTAAACGATTACTGACGCGCCCAACTAATAACAATATCGAGTAATGCTGCGGAGAAGCACGGCTCCATTAGTATTAAAATGGTTTAATTTAAGCGTTTATAAAATATTGTACAATTTTAATCTGATTACTCGTTAATTAGCATCATACTCATGCTGAAATATATAAAATTTAAAAACTGTAATAAACATATTGTTTTGAGTCAATCTTATATATAAATCATGAATACCTATTTAATTACTACCTACTGGCACCGGATTTTTTGTAATAAAACTACACTCTCTCATTAAGTTGGTTTTTTACTCTTACACCAGTTTTCTTTTCCGGCCACAGTCGCGTGGGGTAATTTTGCGCATACTTTTTCTTGCCAAACATTGTGTGGGATGTTTATTTTGAGATTTTAAAGTACAGGCCACGCATCCCAGAGGAGGCTTTTTTTCGTAAAGTTTTCTTATAAAACTTATGGGCTAATTAGAGGCTTTTTGCCTGTAGTATTGCGCTACTTTACTGTTAAGTTTTTGTTACATCTTATTACAATTTTTGCGCAAAGTGTCTCGAAATGTGATCAGGTTCAGTCATTGTATCGTGTGTTCAGTCACTAACTGTGGAAGCGCTTCCTCTGTCATATGGTTGTCAGCTACTCCAGAAAATGCAATGCAGTTTGTTCTGTGCTATTGCATTAAGTATGTGTTTAGAAGTTGGTGTTGAGATGAGTGCCGTCTCATAAACGAAGAAGTTCTACGGTTCTTTTTGATAAATACGTAAATCAATCAGAACAAATCTTAGCGATACTATTCACACTTGAACAGTCACGTAGAATGTACGATGCCCTCGTTTCGGTGCAGCGATCATTTTTGCATTAGCCCCTTCTCCGGTCGCGTGCTCATCATTATCTAACTTGACTGACTAATTAATGGAAGGAATTTTATGTAATTAATTATTTAGTCATGGCGAGCATGCAGTGTAATCGATGTTCGTATGAGTTGACTAATCATTTGGTAATATTAAGGTTTGCTTCCTCTTTGGTTCTAATTAAATTTGCTGTTTATGTTTTACTTTTTTTCAAGGTATATATTTTTAAATGTTTAAATTTGGTGATTGAATTAAGAGTCATACGTTTTTAACATACATAAAAAAGAGAAATTAACATAAAGAGGACCTTGTCGACAATCTAGCCAACACTTTTTAAGTGTCTTTTTTATTAATTGTGTGAAATTATATTTTATTTTATGTATTCTTTTATTTTGTGTGTTGCCTGAAAGAGATCGCTTATTAGCTATAAGGCCGCCCGTTGCTAATATATGTATCAACATCTGCATCAATATAAGTGCAATAAAGTGTAAATAAATAAATATATCATTGAATAGAAATTAAGCTTAGATTCTATATCTAATTCAACATTTTCTTACTAAAGAAGAAGAGAGAGGAATTAATGTATATCTAGAATACCTTTTTAATGTTTGAAACAAAGTGGTTGTGTAAAAATTGACGATTCAAAAGTGTCTTTATAAAGACCTACTTGAATCAAGATATTTTGAGTTTGTGTTTGAACAGCATATGTTCTTTGCACATGGTGTTTGAATATAATTAAAAGAATTGTAAACAAATGTAAATTGCAATCAATATTAATTATATTATTGTGCAGTAACGAAGTCTTTTTTCTAAAGTATGACAAGACATAATTTAAATAATAAATAAAACTAATATGTATATTACGTTATATTTTTTATAAAGGTTTGTTAAACTTTAAATATTTTCAAATATACATTTAAATATCGCAATGGACAGGTTAAAATATCCCAGACAGTGTTTGTCCTCGTTGTTTGTCTTGCCGATCCATATTTGTGTTCCGCTATTGTGCTGCCATGAGACCGGTCGAGTTTCCGATGTACGGGCATATTTTACTTTATAATGAATTTTATATTTGCTATATTTATTATTTAGAAAACAATGAATTAATGAAAATTATAATAAATATAAAAATACGAAAAATGTTTGGTAGTTCAGTTTGTTAAATGTAATTTTATGTGTAATTTTGAGTTAGATTCTTAAATTATTATTATTTATATAAATAAATTCTCAAATTTGCCTACGGGTGGATTACTGCAGTTTTCTTATAGTTCATTATTCATTAATAGCTTTTTCACTACTGAAAACCGTTGTCAGATTAGTCTGTCGATCCCAATTTAATATGAGGCATCAACTTTTTACATTTCGTTTTATAGCTAAGAACGAGGATTCCACATTAATTTGATTCCCATCGAATGTTTAGTATAATGCCGACCTTGAATGTTGTATGTAAAGGTTACATTTAAATTTTTATCTAAATCAGTTTTAATATTCCAGATGTTCCAAATGTGACACTCTTAATAAAATCAAATATTTAATTAAGCAATAATTGTTGAGCAACTCCTATTACATTATAATAGGAGGATATAAAACACTATTTAAACGATAAAAAAGCTCGGGATTGATTCGCCCTAAATGCTGTGGTAAGAATATTTGAAAAATCAGTTCATTTATTTACACTTTATTGCACTTAAACAGTAAAAGTTAATGACGTCAAGATGTCAGTAAATATAAAAGCAACGGGCGGCCTTATCGCTAATAAGCGATCTCTTCCAGACATTCCACAAATTATTGAAGGATCTCTGGAATCTTTGTTCCTTCGTTGCCGCATAGAATAGACGTACACAAGTGATCGCTAATAGGATTCTATGTGTAAAAATACTAGCGAGTCTAATAATAGTATTCACACAACAGTTGAATTTCGTAACTTGTTTTAATGCAAGACAAATAAGCCCACCTTATCCGGTAATCTATTCTCCTGGCGATCATTAAAATATGTCATGCACGCAATCCGTGCAACGCACTTCCACAGATGATGTTTTTGCGAAAAGTTCATTGGCCGATTGTTTTTTTTTCTCTCTCTTTATGTTCAATTGTTATGAAACCGCATAGTATCGCTTATACTAAATTGTACTTGAAGCACCCATAGCCAATTTAAAACTTTTTTTTTTACTAAATTAATTACATCAATGGACAATCAAGATTTATAACTTCCTTAACTACGGATGTAATAGTGGATATTGTATTTCTACAGCCACACCCAGCTCACAGAGATTTTTGTTATTCTAAATAATCGTGATTTTTGAGTGTTTACTTAGTTTTAAGTATAATGAATATTAGATATTAAATAGTGTTTTATCGTATTTGTGGTCAATTGTTGGTTCCATACTAAATGGTGTAGTCAAATCTCGATTCAATTGAAACTTTATAATGTTTCGTAAAACAGGTAAACGAATATTTAGAGGACAAGGATCCCTTTAATGTGTCGGCAATTGGCTCAGCATCGGGACAGTTCAATTCTTGAGTAGCCTTACAATGCTTTGTTATTTTAATTGTCAGTAGCACAATTTTGTATTAATTGTTTATTTTAAAAGATATCGAGTTTCTTGCCGGTTCTTCTCGGTAGATGACTGCCTTCCGAACCGGTGGTAGTGTGAAAATTGACGATTCAAAAGTGTCCTACCTACTTGAATAAAGATATTTTGTGTTTGAGGTAAACATTTATAAACATAATACGCTAAGGAATTCAATACAGCCGTTGTTTTCTGTAAATGTCAATTAGCTATTTAATTACGCTACGTCTGTGCCTAAAATATATTTGTTTTATTAGATTTTAACTAAACGAATTGAAAATAAAATAATTTTAGTTTCAGAGTAGAGTAGATACCTTATGAAATGCGCGCGTAACTATTAATAAATATAACGCATGAGTAATGAATCCATAATTGGAGGCAGACTTCCATCGATAGACTGATGTGAAATAAAGACTCCGTGACATCCGCCAGCTAAATGTATTATTATTATTAAGTATTATCAACATTGAACCGTGTATCAGCGATTTATTAAATAATACTATAATCTTAAATCTGTTCTTGGAAAGCATTTATTGTCCGTAATGTTATTTATATTTTTCGATTTGAATAAGCTTTTTATTTACTTAATGTATGTGGTGTTTTTTCTTCGCACCTCTTTCACCAGTCCCATTGAATTATAAGTATTATTTTATTTTGTGGATTGCCAGGAAGAGATCGCTTAATAAATAAGGCTTTTGCTCTTATATGTACTGACATCTATTAACATCATCCACTTCTACTGTTTTAGTGAAATAATGAAATAAAAATAAAAAATTAATAAAAAAAAATGTATATATATATATTTTTTTTCTGTTTGTGTTTTTTTTTGTTATCTATTTTGGATTGTATGTTTTGACCTTCTTTTGGCTTTGTTGTTGATCTATTTTTGTTGTGTAAGCTTTTTGGAATAAGCTGTATAGGTTTAAGAAATAAGAAATAAAATAAATAATAATTGGTAAATATTTAAGAATTATTCATGAAAACAAAATTAAGTTAACAATTTATAAGTGCTTCGTTATCATATTGCAACCAGATGTTCCAGCTTTCACTCGTTTCAATAGTGTAATCGTTACTACCTTATGTGGATTTCGAGTTGTTTGATTTGCAATCGTGACTCATATCTCGATAATGGTTCAATATGCATATGTCGTTGAGGTGAGAGCCGCGGGCCGTGTTCATTTGGATTCAGCACGACATGGACCAAACTCTGCCTTATCCGGTCACCGCGTAATGTCTCTATTGTTTACCAGTATGGTTTATCCGTGAATACTTTGTATAGTATATGATCGAAATTGTATTCGATTCAAAAAAATTATGTGATATCATATGGATTAAGTTTTTGGCTTATATTGATTTGATTAATGTCGGTAGACGACTGTTGCGTCATTTTACGGTAATTTCACGGCTGGTGACCTCGGTTTTCCTAGTGGTGGAAAAGTGAAGTGCGAAGTTTCGGCGAAGCGTTGGTCGGCGCGGCCGAGCGTAGCACCGCGGGGTCGTCGCCTCCTATACACCATTGCAATGGCTTACACCGTCTTCACCTGTCTATTACATTTTGATTTTGAAACAAAAGTAAAGAGAACCTAGTGTTTAATACTTTACAGCCCAAAAAGGTGCAAGTTTATTTCAATATCTCTTAAAAAAATCTTGAATCACTAAACTAAATCTGAAGGCGTATGACGATTATTAGTCGCGAATTTATATCGAAAACGTTGATTGTGTGCAACGGCATTAGGATTCTGGAGGTTTCTGCGAGCCGACAACATCTGGAGGACGCAGGGGCGACAGAGGGGCAGTGCGCGGGGTGCTTCGGGCTCCGTGCTGCGAGCGCGCCACGCCAGTCCCCGAGACACCGCCTGTGCGAGCGGCCACCGCGGTCCGGTACGCGATCCTAGTGCATTTGCAATTAAGCTACCAGCCAGCGGCGATTGAACCCCGTTGCATGTGAGTTACCTATGCCGGTACGCCCACGGCAGGCAAAACGCCGGCCGGCTTTTCTATAACCTCATAAGATGGTGTATTTCTGAACGGTGAGCCCGTGGTATGGACGAAGTGATTGTGTTGTGTTCAAAAATGCACCACATTATAGAGGAATTACAATAGGATTCGCATATTTTCTATAAATGAGATTAGCATTTTTTTTGTTGTAAAATGTGGGTAATCATCTTTTGTATTGTCTTACGAAGCCTGTGAAATGCTGGTTTACTGCGGATAAGAAAATATAAGGGAGTTTATCTCGTAGATTCAAATTGATGGTTATGGTCTGAATTCGTGTTTCAATTACACTAATTAAGGATGGCCGATGAGTTGGTAACACGCGAGGTCTACGAACCTCAAGCGTGGAAATGGGATTATTAAAACGTTATTCTGCACGTTTTATCTAGCCCGTAATAAATTTTCTATGGTCTCGTCGGTGCTGTGGCAAATTTCTATCGAAATGTTGCAACGATGATTTATTGCTTGGGGTGTACTGAAACCATTTCTTCAGACATATCTGATGTGTATTTACAAAAAAAAATCATGTAGAACTGAAATTGAATTAACACATTAATTATAAGCGAATCTTTTCTTGAAATTAATCCCAACTATGCTAATTCGGGTGTAATTAGACTGGAAACCATACATGATTAAATTAGAATAACGGTCTCGTTATTCTAATGTAAAAAGTGTGTGTTTAATATGGAAACATTTATTCATATTAAACTTTATAATTGCGGTACCGTTCGCCCAAACTGCTTGATATTTGGATATCCGTTATTAAGTGTATTGTAGGTGATTTTTTATAATAAAAGAGATTTTGAACTTCGACAGAGTTCGTATATATTGTATCATGCCTCGGTTTAGGTGATTATTACTTTTTTGTAGCATCGGACGTGACTTTACGAGACATTTGGTTTTCCTTGTACTTTTCGAGTTTAATTTGACATTATACACAAGATGAAATAATATATAATAGATAGTCCATGGATAGATATGCGGATTATATATGGATCAATAAATTATTGTATATAACGCGGCCAGGTCCTAATGATTCATGTAATACTATTTTTTACGGTGGCAATAAAACGATATATCTACGTACTGTCGTGACATTAAACGGTTTGTTTAGGCTGCTATTAATACTATTTTCGTAAAACACGTCCAGTAACTGCAGGGTACTGTACTGTTATTTAAAAAATCCTATACATTTATTTCATATTATCGCTAGCCTATACGAACTGTGGATATGTTATTCTTAGCGTGGCTTCCGTATGTCCTATAGATTTTATACAAAAACGTATAGGCATAAGTCCCACTCAGAATATTACTTCAGCATTCAAGTTTAAAAAACATTACACTTTCTATTTATGTATTAATAATAATCGTTACACCAATACAAGTCGGTAAATTAAATATAATAACATATAAAATAGGCGGCCTTATCTTTACCGGTAAACCTCAAACTTAAATCATACGTGATTCTAAATCAATATGTGGACATAAATTAAAGATGATATTAGTTCCTTTTTATCATGACACCGTTTATTTCGCCAATTTGAATACGACTATACTAACTAGACTATTGTCTATGCCTAATGTATTCATTATGTGTCTTATTGAAATGTCACTTGAGTTGGGATCATGAGAGGTCTGTGATCGTTAGTGTCCATCTACCGCCGTTTCGCAATAAATCGATACTTTACAACATGTCTGTACAGATATATACGAATACATACATATGCATATAGATGCATACCATGTTACTATGTCTGCCGAACAGGGGGTCCTCGGTTCGATGCCCGTTTTAACATTTTGGATTTGGTCTTAGAGTTATGTGTTACGTAATTTGTCAGTAGTTAGAAGTAGACATAGCAGCAGATTAATCATTATTATACTCAACTAATATTAAATCTACATCTACCAGAGTGAAGAAAACGAGAATTCTGAATAGGCCGAGTTATTCCCTTTTGGTTGGTAAATTTTCACTCTGTGATCTTTTTGTGTCTGGTCGTTTGTCTGTATTTATCATAGCAACTCTGTACTTATAAATTTCCAAATGTTGTATTTCTATTGACATTATGCATTTAGTTGGTATAAATAAACATGTTTACATAATGAAATCAATCGGAGCGTTCCTTTTCACGTTCTTTACTATCTTATTTAATCGAACTTAAGTGGTTTAATCTAAATGTTGATTAAACAAGATACCTTGTTGCTTTGTAAGTGGCTAATTCAAATACCAGGCGCATGCCTTAGTCATTGGTGATTCAAACCATAAAATTAGAGAGTCTCATCATAACTCATTAAAGCGGAGTTTTGAAACATCATTGTTGCATTCTATTTGCATATCAGATCTGTTACATCCATTGTTTAGGCTATCTCTCGTTCTAATCTGGCTGTGCACGGTAAACACTGCCTGTGTACTAGATTTCCCAGACTATTAACGTTCGTGTCGTCATTAGAAACAGTTGAAGAATGTACCGAGTAGAAAACAATTCGGTAAGTGACTGGCGAGCGTCCGTCCTGATGTGAAATTGTTAAAATACCGCTACACCACGGTACTTGGCATTGGTGGTACTGTTCTTCGTATGATATAATTAATCACGTGGCTAAGAAAAGAAATGAACAAACGCGTTGTATAGCTATATAGTTTGAAGCATGTTTTGTGGAACAGCTGTTAAAACTAAGAAACCTTTTTGCTTTATTCCCATCCGCAAAAGTTAAATTATATAAATAAGATATCAAATGTGGCCTCCTATAGGACATGTGGTTCACATGGCAGTGTCAGATTGAATCTTGTGATTAAGGATTTAGAGTAGGGTTTGTTGTGATATGACATGACGTCATGGCCAGCTGTAGGCACTGGGGAGGATGACGTCACGTTCATACGGTCATTAACCCCCTCCGGCAACCCTCGGGCGCTTTGAGAACTACGTACTGAATAAGTTACGACCAGAACGCTCCGACCTGGGGCAACCTGCAATTCATACTCGCTGGCAGTATTTCCCGTCTGACTTATGAATAGATAAATGGCGTTCTCCGCGCTTTCATGAAATACCAGTGAATTCCAACACTGGCACGCTGTACAGACGAAGTCAATTATAATGCATGCAAATTATACAATGTTGACTTTCAGAATTTATCATGAATAAGTAGCGTATTAAATATTGCAATCTTGGTCATCGGTGTAACGTCGTGTAAACTTACTGACACATAGAGACAATAAGCCAACAAAATACTTACTTACTAGTATTTGGTATTTTTATTTATTATTATACACATCAGATATGACACTTCTCTATTCTTCTCCGCCTGAGGTCTTTCGCCTAAGCTCACTTCAAGTCAGACCCATATTTAAGTCAACAAAGTAGATGTCTCGAATATATAAACATTTATATTGGCCTACAATTTTTTTTTTATCGGTTTAAAGAGTCATGCGTTAGCCAAAGACAACTAATCAGTATATTAATATGGCGTGACATCAACTCGGAGGGAAATATTTTTTTGTTTTACGATAATTCTATACGCACACACGTATCGTTCAGCCCCCCTGCGTTCCACCCTACGTGAATAAGGTATTTCTCATGGGAGTTGCCGTGTCGTTAATAAGTGCGAAAATCCATACAGCTCGGTGTAAATTAACGTGCGTTATTTATAGGCCTAGATGTTATGCGAATTAACCTTGACGCCTTCGAATCCTTGTTAAATCAATTCCTTGTGTATTGTTAAGAGGTAAGAGAGAGAGAGTGTTCTCCAAACTGAAGTAGATTATTCATTACTTTAATTGAGGTACTATCCTGGCACACCTGTAATGTATTTTTTAAAACGTGGTTTAAAGTATGTTAAAATGCTTATTTAGCCGTATTAACCGTATTGTTACCATGACAACACGTAGACAGACAACTTTAGATTCGGTTTTAGAATATCGATGCGTTCTATAATTGACAATAAAAATAGACAGAACATAAAAATATCTTGTGTATAAAAAGGTTTTATGCAAATATGGTGTACATTTTCATAGAAGTAAATCCAGTGTAATTGCACTCTTTTAATCTTCTCTTGTTTCTTTCTGACAAATTAATAATACTATAATATATAAATCTCCTGTCACGATGTTTGTCCCCTAAACGACATAACCGATTTTAAATTAAATTGGCACACCGTGAGCAGTCTGGTCCAACTTGAGATATAGGATAGCTTAGATCTTTAATTATAGTCGCAATTTTATTTTATTGCAAATTATTTGTCTATATAATTAATTGACAGTCACAATTATCTGTTAACCCCAAAAAATTCTAACAGATGTCGATACTTTTCGACTGGATTGAGTAAGTAATCAATAGCTGGCACTGCTATGGTGAACCGACAAACGTGTCATGCAAGCTACAATTCAATAGCATGACTACCACGTGTTATTGAGGCTAAAGTATAAATTAAATATATTTTGTAGTAAACGAAATACCGTGAAATTCAAATATTTCTACTTTTTTAATAATTTATATGGCAAAACAACGTTTGCCGGTTAAGCTAGTAATACTATAATTTTATACAGTGTTTATCTCCTGTTATGTGTTGCGTTAAACGCTTTCACATATTGCAAAAGCTCGCTGTATACCCCAGATACGCTTAAATAAAGTATCTTATAATGGATTAAGCGGTAAATTAAATAGCGTTACGATTATCGTGTTTATCACAATTTCTCCAATAGATACAGGAGTCACGGTTTTCATCACGCAAGTCAATTCTACACAATATATCATACTAATATCAATTAAAAATTTCATTATTTTCACTTAAGATTCGTATCGGGGATATAAATAGACATTAACGTCGTCATTTATGCTTTGAATGGATGATTGGATTAGCGTGATCCTTATGAAGCTATTAGGATCAATAAAAACTACTAGCAGTCATAACAAGTGGTTTTTTTTTAGAATATTGTACCTATGTATGTGAGGACGTTGTTTAGCATGTCTCCTTCAGATTATTGTTTATTGTGTGGTAAAAAGAGACAGAATATAAGTATTGTGTAAACAACTGGTTCGTTAGGAATATGTAATTTTCGCTTTGTGACAAATATCAACTGCATGCAATGTCGGTGGTCTGAAGATATAAATTATTAAAAAGATTATTATGTGACGTGTTCTTCCCTAAATTTAGGGTAAAACTCATTTCCGTAACATTCGTTCTTGCGCCGCCTCCCCTGTTTTATTTCATTTTCGGTTCGATTAGTTTGATATTTCACAAAAACTAAAGCTTTTTATAATTTTATTTACTTAAAATACTTCACATTTCAAATAAGTCGTTTTGTTTTGAACGTTAATAATGCATAACAAAAGACAACAAGCTTATTATATAACCAACAATTGAGGCTATACGAAATGTATTTTATATGATGCCTTAAAGTCAATATTTAAATTGCGTTTTACCAGTCATAATGGTTGTACAATGATTAAGCTTATTTACGACGTTTTGTAGACCGCGTTTCTTTAAATTACCGCTTTTTATGGTCTCGCTGTATGTACTTGATTCACTTTCCTACATTTCTATAGCAATTTAAATGTTGGACATTATTAATTGCTCTCCGTCGCGTTGTCGGACTATACAACACGTGAGATAGATAAGTGCCAACTTTTAAATCTAGAATATGACACGCCTTTAATAATTATACTTTGTTCTTTTAATTATTCGTCTATGCCCTTCTTATTTTTCATATAATATTACACTGTAAACTCTGTATAACGACACTGAAGGGATTGTGCATTTTTGGCGTTATAGAGAGTAGTTCAATGAAGAGATGAAAAATCATTGTATGGAATGCGCAAGCTAAACCAACCAAAGCCAATTGATTTCTACGGTTAAGAGTGTTTGTCGTTAAATAAAATATCGTAAAATGGAAATTTACACTGTATATGATTTTAAGTATTTATTGTGATCACGTACTTTTAAGTAGTGTTTGTGTAATTGGTGGTAGAAACATTATTTATTAATGTATTGTGCTAATGCACTGTCCTTACACCATAATACTTTATTTAAATTTGTAGACTAGAATCATTTTTTTTATAGTCTAGAGCTATGCGAGTACGTAAGTGTTGTGACTAATAGCCTGCGGTCGAGTCGGATCGTGAGAGCTAAGAATCTCAGAATTGCAGATAATAACTCTATAACAGCGTTATACCAATGTTATTTTCTCTCATAAATAAATTGTATCGTTAAAGTTTCTTGTAATCAAGAAACTGGTGCAATATAATTATAACATTGTCTTGTTACTTTCACATGTTACGGGTTGTAACGTTGATTGCGTAATGTTTTTGAAAAGTCGGTAGTTGATCTAAACAGTGTTGATGGTAACGAACTTATTTCGGTAAAAATAGTTACGCGTGCGCAGCGCTAACGGCCCTCTGGTAACGCCTATTTATCCAATGCATTCGCTTTAGATTACATTAATGTTGCTTTCACCAAATTGTAACGGACCGTTGCTTTTCGATGAGAACAATTTTATATGTCGCTTCTTAGTTAAGTCAAAGTCAAAATTCCTTATTCAATTAGGATTTTTACGTTAACGTTTCTAAAATTAAGTTTACGTGTGTTCACTGCGGCCTTCAGCTGAGAAGAACCCACAAGGAACGGTCGGGGTTGTGATTTTCTGGTTGGTAGTGGCTTTTACAATTATCTTACCGCAGTGTTAATCAGTAAAAAATAATATTGCACTCTAAAACAACAGTTTTTATACCTACGTACATGTTCTTATATCATTTTTTAAATAATTTAAACCCTTTAATTAATTAACATACAGTATATATGTATAGATATATATATATATATATATATATATATATATATATATTTATTTTTTTCTGTTCGTGTTTTTTTTTGTTGTATTATTTTATTCTGATTTTAGATTCTATTTCCATGTTTTAACCTTATTTTGGCTTTATTTTTAATATATTTTTATTGTGTAAACTTTTTGTGACAAGCTGTATAGGTTTAAGAAATAAAAAAATAAAATAAATACCAAGTACTGAAACCTTTAGTGACAATTAATTATATTAATATGTATGGTTTGCGTGATAAAAATTATCGAAGGTGTCGCAGTGTTCGTTATACATACATGTACTATACAGTATACTCGTTTGGTGTACGGGAGCGGCTTGATTTACTGCGCCACTCTGCCTTCTGACGTGCGGTTTTAAATTTGTGCCATGTCTCATTTCGACCGTTTTATTTTCCATATAACACGCCCCTCGCATATTTCGCTTAAGTCCCGATTCTGACATCGTCACAGGCTATTTATAAGACTTAGACATTTGTCTTAGCGATGCGTGTTTTATATCGTCATCAACTAATTCTGCTTATAAGTCAGAGTCGGATCTTAATTATATTTATCGTCGATTTGTCATGATTAATGTTATTGATACATCAATAGTCGATATCCCAGTAGATCGGGTGATTTCTAATGTTATCCAGATGGCTACTAAAATCTTATACGCAAATTCACTAGTAGATTTTGGTTTTCAAATTTTTGAAATATTCATTAAGATCGTTAAAACTGTTTGCGTACAAACAATGTGTGATGACATCAACCCGTCTGAGTGTATTATTATTATGCTAAATAGTTACCAGCGTGTTATTCGATTGATTCATATATTTGCGCCAATGGTACAGGTTGCTAATCGTCCTAGACTTTCCATATCCAACGGGAGTGATGCAATCGTGTACTTCCTGTAAATTCCTCTGTACGTGAATAGAATCCTCGTCGTCGCTTATTAACCTCGATGACGTCACATAACAATTATTAATACGCCATCGCGCGGAAAAGACAACGACCGCTGCTTTCTCCTACCGTTTTGGATATATTCGCACAACTTTTGTGTTTCACGTGTTAACAAAAAAGAAACGTATAGTGATTGCGATTGATAAAACAAGGCGGGTCTCCGAGCGAGTCGTTGAGCGTGACTCATCTTAATAGCAGCAATTATGGCGGAGAACGGTACGGCCGATGATGGTGTTTAAAGAAACGTGCCACGTGCCGTTCATTCTGCCTGAATACGTCCGTTTTCTATGAGACACGATGGTTGGTTCAGGTTTTGATTGCAAACAAATGAAGGTCTCGTTCGATTGTTAACGCTGACGAGGCTGATAAGGAAATCGCCTTTTCGACCTGTTAACTAATAAGGTCGGACTGTAATGTAAAAAACTAGACAAAAACTGAACGGCGCGATTGAGTAAACACTAATTCAGCAAGGAAATTCTAGACTTTGAAATCATTCTCTAATGAAAACACTTATTCTGGTATGTTTGGATTAAATTGGTATATATTTATTATAAGTTGTTTATTACATCTGGATGAGCGCGCTAGCTTAATAGTATTGTTATTTTTTTTCAATATTTTCTCTAGACTTTTTATCATATAAAAATATTGTGACATCAAAACCGCGCAAGTGGTTCACTTTTCACTGTATATAATGAGACAGATTTACATTAAATAATCATAACTTTCAAGAAAGTATAATTTAGTCTTTGTAATTTTTGAAGTGACTACTAACTTTAAAAAGTCTAATGAGGCCACAATTATAAAAATGTAATTTTAGCATCTTGTCTCGATCAGATGAATCTATCCGCGTAAAATAATGTAATAGACACTATATTTATATAATCTATATTGAGTTATGAATTTGTTTTGCAATTAAGATGGTGGATCGTCGGTCGTGAATCGTGTTGTGCTCATTGTGTGTCTTTAAAATGCCACGGATTTCAGTGAAAGGACCCAGGCTCTAAATGCCATACTATTGTTTACAGCTAGATATTATATTTCGTGACTAGCTTTCAAAGCTCCATCTTTTATAAAGATATCTTTCCTTAAAATAAAATTATAACATGTTGGCTTAATTAATTCTGAGTTTACGATAACTATGAAATGATCAGCGTTATTTTTTTACCTCTACCTACTGAATAAGATTCGATTTTGTATCTTGTTATCTTTGTATCTTGATTGAAATTACACACCCTATGGTGTGTTGTATTGCATGTCTGCGTTCTAAATAAAGATCCGAGAATGAAAGACATGTTTGGTAAACGATACGCCTATAATAAGACGTGTCGGTACGCGGTACTAGCGGACATTGAATTTATTGAATACCGATGGTATAGGTTAATAAATACTAGACGCAGTTCAAGGAAACTCATTGATACCACACATATACGGATCACTAAAAACTCGACTTATTAACGTGTCCGTATACATTAAATTTCTCTTTTCAAACATGGTGTGATTTAATGTTGTTATTTTTACATTATTTTAAACCACTCCCACACAGATAAATTGCGTTTGCAATTACCTCACCCACATGCTTCTAATCTTTCACAATACTAATTAGGTTGTTATTTAAAATACATGCATTTGTGTGTACAATATATAATACACAGAGGACTCGCGAAACTTATTTAGGACGGAGTGGCGTGCTTATAAATAGAATTGCATGAGTTGCATGACCCAAACGGGTTTGTATGTCTGCCTACGCTTTCGCGATCTTCTTGACCCAGGCATTGATGATTCATTTTCAGCCAATTACATTCGTTACAGCTAGACGTAGATGATGTGTGAATAGTGGTATGTTCGCAATTGGTTCATTAATTAATAAAAAAGCTCGTATAAATTTTTGTCCACAAGTATAATGTTGTGTTTAATTATTATTTGATTTGGAAACAAAATTAAAATCACGATAGCCTGATTTTTTTTCTTGATCCTTGTTTTTGTGTTAATAATGTGTAATGTAATGTATACCTTTACCTTTGTTTGTTATCTTTCTCAAATTGTTCTCAATTTTTTCCTCAAGAAATTACTTTCTTATTATAATCTGTGATACATGTGTTGCTTCTATATTCTTACCAAATAATATTGTGTGTTATGTAAAAATAGTGTGTGTGTGTCGTGATGTGGTTGTTTTGCTTCCTTCTTATAAATAAATTAAAGAGCTTTTTAATTGGCAATGCACTGGTTTGTTCTCACGCTCTTAACAGATTTCAAGTTGTGACCAGATTGTAGACAGACGTATCTTGTCTGCCTTTTGTAATTACATTATTGCGGTTATATGAGAAAGTCGATCGTGTGCCTATTATAAACCTTTTCAGATTTCAGATAAAGTTATACATTTCATATGAATAATATAACTTTGTATGTCCCAAAATGATTTTTAATTTTGCATGTAATTTCACGTAATCTTAAAAGGCTCTCATAGTAGTAACTCGTGCAAAAACATACATTATAATATTAATTAATACATACAACTTTTGTCCATGTTTAAATGATTTTTGACAAGTATATATGTGTCACAATTTCAACTGTTTCTTATAATTGCTTAATTTTCATGCCAGCAAGTACACCTACTGTCGAATGACACCACTGCATGGGTGACATAAAAGAGTGAAATAATTTATTAATATTCATGCAGGGTTAGGGATAATAGTAATAATTTAATTATTTCAGACATAAATAAAAGTACAGTAATATGGACATATCTGAACGTCCAGATTTTCCATATATGGTTGACAGTTCGCCCGTTTGCTTTCGGCCAAAGGTTTTTTATACTAATTGCATATCGATTACTTAACCTTATGTGGTCCCTATGTAATGCAATTCAGCGACTAGTATGGAGTTATTTCAGTTATTTTTTAACATGCAACGGGAGTTTTAACCGTTTCGTATTATCCAATTAATATGTAGGTAATCCTGTATGGTTGTAGAATGTATGGTAACCATGGCAACGTGCATATAAACAAAATTCCAATTTTTTTGGGATGCGGATGAATGGCTTACTTTGTTTTTGTAAACAATATTTCTTTCATAGACAGGTATTAATAATTATTATCAATTTATATTTATATTACAGATTTTTTTTGTATTATCGTTTCAAACCATACGGATATGACACACACATACATATTACCATACAGAGGTGCGTAGGAACGTAGGCATAGATTAAATTATTCATGTTTAGAGTGATTTTGATGTTACATTTTTTTGTGTTATATCAAGTCAAAATATATTATTAAACGACATCAAACAAGTAACGTGAACCTTTGAGACACTGAACTTCTTTTTGATCTCTTTGATCTTATGGTCGTGGCATAAATTAGTTAGGGTTAAGTGTTCAGTGAATCGCGGATGTCGTTTAACTTAATTGGCTGTAGCATTTAACGGGGTTCTGTCAGTATTCGTCGATGCAATGTCAGCTCCTAACTGGATTGGATTGGAGTTTGATACAATTTATTTAAATCCATTTTTTTAATTGTTCGACTCGGCAGGTTTTAAATCAGACAAATATTGGGCTTTGGATTTGATTAGTTGAGAAAGGAAGGCTTAACTAAAATAAGTACGTCACGTGACACCACAAAGGTATCAATTAGCAAGTCTGTTAAAGAAAATATCCACCGTGTACTTGTTGGGAGGGCATCGACCGCTCTATAATCTATTAGTTTCTACTAGGATAGCAGGATACTTGCGTTTCTCGCGAAATGTACAGAAATAAATCCGCACGCCACACTGTGGATTGTAATTATGCCGTTTGCAGGGCGCGATGGAGATTCGTCTCTCTCGATTTAACTTGACAGAAATAATTTGAATATATGTGTGCATGAAACACAATTTATAACAAGATGTTAAAAGTTGGTAATATAATTAAATATTACACTAGAAGTTTATTCAATACAGTTCATGTGAAATATATTATTTATTTAATAAGGCACACCAACAACATACATACAAACATAACCCGAACAAAATTACAAAAAAACACATAAGGCATGTATGTGCATAAATTATAGGGATGCACAGCATTACAGGTATACAATTTAAAAGAAAAAAGAAACAAGTAAACAATCATATATAAAACAAAAAAAAACTCTACACACAGAAATAAAAAAAAAATTAACGTTCCTAAATTGGAGTCTATTGGCGAAACAAGGTCCGCAACAATTTGCGTCTGAAGACATGGAGACTATCACTAAATGGATCAGCGTCGCATGTCCTCAGAGCACAGTTCATCGATGACAGGCATCTAATGAGTGGACTGTTAAAACCTACGCTTGTCCTCGCTATGTGGGTGTAAAAATTATGTTAATATTATTTATGTTATTATTTCTATATACCCTTATTTATGTTTTAAGTTTATATTCGTCTAACGAATGAAATATTCTAAATGTCATTTTTCCCTATAAAAGCTAAAAGAGAACTCACATTTGCTGTTTGTAATCATTTCACCGATGCGATTACTAGATTTTCAAGCCAATAAGCGTATAACTTATTAGTACAGGGTGGAATGTAGGCAGTATTAAACTCGTTTTTGTTCACCGGTTGCCGATATGCAGTCCTGTGGGCAGATACAAAAACACGTTCCCGCAAAACCCACGCAAACGGTGTGCCTATGCAAAATGCTCCTTTACATGATAAATTTATTTAAAAGGCTTTGATTATATTTTCGATTTGATTTGAACGTTAATCTTACTCTTTATACAAATTATTGTAGCAGTTACATCTCATTTTATCACAGCGTAAACATAATTTGATAGAAAGAGACGACAGAGTTTTTGAAATATCTTTAAGGTACATAGGACTATTATGTACGTTATGCAAATACATACATTTGAAGGCGTCGTTTGAAGACTTTGTGACGGTACATTTGAGACATCTTGCTTATTTTCAGGAAATAAAATTGCAATGAATGTTTACTGTTATGTTGTTTTTGGATTTTTTATACGCAATAAAATGAAAGGTGAATAACCCCAAGCGGTATTGTACGTTTTACTTTGGTGATAAAGATTACAATATTTTAAGATAAGGTATTTATTTCCAACAATAAATTAGCACATTTTTAATTAATTACAGTGGACATTTTCATAATGAATTTTAAAAAAATACATTTGACTCTTGGTTTTATAAATGTTGACCTAATAACAAGAAACAATTCGATTTCTCTTAGCCTCGGCCGCAGCACGCATTTTATTTTTATCACGCAACTTGATTTGAGCCACACTGTTCTTATGTTACATGTCTATTTGTTCGTTGCATAGAATGCTTATTTCTGTCAATCAACAATATGTCTTGACGGGTAGAGAAATCCGATCCTAACCCATACAAAAGTATTTTTTTATAAATTAAGCTAGTTTTAAATTATATTTATATAACTGGTTTATTCTTGTAATAAACGTCAGTCCTGTAGAAAGCGAGTCAAGTATTGTTGCTTTTGAATTGATGACACCAATATCCCTAGTCAAGTCCTGGGTCTTACCAGTTATTAGCCGCGTCAGCATATATTTTGATGTCCTCTCATCGTACATGTTGGCTCGTGATGTACAGAGCCTTGCGGTATGGCTCGGGTCAGTACAAAGTCTTGATTTTTAATGTCATCCGGAAAAAAAAACATTCGTCTATTAAAAATTTACTCATTCTGAGTTATGTAGGAAGCATTTTACAATATACCTTCGTCATTTTTTTAATAAATCGAGTATTTGTCTTGAGGATTCCTTCTTGGTGGGTGACGATTTGGTTTATGTATGTTTGGTAAATTCTGACATAGAATAAATATCGTGTTGAAGTTAAAGTTTTACATCCTCACAACTTTTAACTGCATTCTAAGCTTAAATCCACTTTCCGTAACGATAGGCAATATACAAAAGATTAACGAAAATTTCAGTTTTGTAGTTAAATAGCGATCTATTAGCAAGTATTGAAAACAATTCCTCGTTCTCACGCCATTTAAACGATTCACACGTCTCGTTCGTCATGTAATAATTGAAGAACTAAATATTTATTGATATTGTAGTTGTTACCTTCTTAGCCATTACATATGTATTAAGTCTATATGAGTGGGACGTGTATTGTTAGACTATTAATAAGACGCACGACTCTACACCAAACCAATAGTTTTAGGGATATGGAACTGTTAGATAATTTGATACCAAGCGTTGTATCGCCCCACATAAAGTAATTTGGTACTCAATGCCAAATGTAGGCATCATATCACTACCGTACAATTATTTCTCGTATGAACGTTTGCTTGTTGAGTGGCATTTACCTCGTTTACTTCTCTTAAATTACAGTTGAATCATCGGTCGTGTTTCGTTCATGTTCCTAAAGCGTTGTTAACATTCAACACTTGATTTCTCATCTCATAATTCAAATTACACATGTGCCTATCTACTCTAAAGTAGTCCAATAGAGCGTGACTTCGACAGATGCCAGAATACGGTTGATTATTGATTTGGAATTGACCTATTTGAATATGAAACCGGACGTTGCATCTATAACGCCGATACACTGACCTAACGTAACATATAAATACTTGTCAATCAAGTGTGAAGATATGTAATTTAACAATTACGTGTCGAAATTACCACTATTGAAATTAAAATGATGTTTATTAAGAGTCGCGCTTAATACGATTGTTTTAAAGCCTAGTTATTATAATGATAATTTTCCGGTTTATATCAATAAGACTTTGTAATTTTGCGTAATACTCGCGTAAACCAAAGACAACTGCTCTTGTTAACCCACATCCGGTTAATACGGAGAACGGCGTATAGACCCCAAGGCAAAACAATAGTTTTTTACGGATGACGAACCCATTGGTCCCTAAAGGATGTCAAACATGATTTTATATTCCAGGAATATCCAAAAATGTAGACTGTAATCCAGATTGACATAGGTGCAAAGTCGCTTAGCATAATTGTGCGAAATCCCTTCGTGAAGCCGGCTTCTGTGAGTGTCATCAATCGTGTCAATTGTAAACATACGCCGGCGCCGACGCTGACTCAGACACTTGCGATGTGGGACGGGGCATTGTGCTTGCTTATTATGGTTGTCACTATTGCGAAATTAATACAAAGAACACCAATCACAATCACCCATGTAACCCTATAATAACTTCTGTCGGATATTGTACCAGTGCTTTGTCTTTTAAGAAATATATTCCGTTTAGTGACAGCCCTAAGAAGCAGTAAGCGCCTCAATTGTATGTAAAGAAGGCGCAGGCGGGTGCGGGCGCCAACGCATAGGTACAGTCTCGTGAAAGCGCTCGCAAACCATCATCACGACCGAGTTTCGGATGCACCATTACTCTCGACCGACTTTACGCTGTTGTTGCAATTCAAAGCTGAATTTAGGATTAAATTTAATTACCATTCGTTTATTAAATGTGCTCAGTGTCTTTTTTTTATCGTAAAAATAAATTATGAAATTATCTCTTCAAATGACGACACGTCAAATTACTGAAAACAATGAGAGTGTTCACGCGAATGGGTGAATTTAGCAACAAACAAAAAACCACTTTGCAATTGTTATTATGAGACGTTAATTAAACGTGATTGTAATTAAAGTTTTTTCAGGATATGCCGTTGTAACAATGAATTTATAGCGGTAATTACTTATAAACGAGAGCCGTGTTTCAGATCGTCGACAACGTTGTGCTATGCACTTTATCTTTGGCGCTCCCCTCACGTTTTGCGTCGTGACGGATCCTCCTGTAGATTCACGAACCGATAGCTCCGCCATCTGCCTCGGATGAACCGAATTTTATGAGATGATAACCTGGCGGTAGCAGACAGGTTTTGTACGATATTTTCACACTTTTTCTGTTTCTTGAAAGTATATGATGTACGGGGCGGCATATCGCTAATGAGCTATGTCATCCAGTTAGCCCGTGTTTAAAAAAATATAATATTTTTAATACAAATGTTTTTTTTAATGAAAAGTTAGTGATTTATATTACTCACTACTGGTAACTTGCTTTTTATCATATCATTCCATAAATTAGGGGTGTTACACTATTTATAACAATGAAATCTGTGTATTACACCGTTTTAAATCTAGTGCCCAAGTGTTTATGTTCAGGTCCAAACGAAAAAGTACTTATTTTATGTGAATAGAATTATATTTATTTTTATATATTTAAAATGATTTCGTTAATTTGAAGTATTAAATTTGTATTTATTTTCCTTATTTAATCATGACCGACCGTGGGACAGAGATCGCGTATTTTTAACTAACGGAGGTCGTTAACCGCGTGTTCAGTTAATTTTAAGATTGCAACGTTGTCCCACAAGTCAAGGAAGCTTGATAAACGGTCGTTGATTTTATATTCAAGGGCCCGTATTGTATTCAATTTACATATGGGAAAAATCTTAACTATTATTAGGTATTAACTTTGCTATTTCCAATATTATGGCGACAAACAAAAGATAAGAATAAGTACATTTACATTAGCTTTTATTGGCATGTATATTCGCAACGAAGACACAACACACATTTTTTTTTAAATACATAAAGAGATTTAGGATTATCCGGAACCAACTGTAAATTTTTATGTTAAGTTTAAAACAGAATTGTTTTATATTATAAGGATCATCACCAATAAAAAAACAAGCTGAGTTAGTCTCAGTCTCAGTGTCATTTAGAGTTACGACGATTTAAAACGGTAGTATATTCAGTACTGATTTGAATTCAACTTAGTTAATACGTCATATATTGAGAGATTCAAGTTGCAAAAATCAAAAGCAAACATCGATCAAATTGGTCAAATTGAAATAGCCGTGACGTAGCAACGATAAGCTGTTTCGTGTGTGTTCGGAAATTGTTATTTGCAATTGATTGGGTCCCCGGCGGTCGTGCAAATTAAACTGCACGTAGGACCGACTAGGCGATTGTAGGGATTCCTGATCTAATTTCCTCTCAAATCGTAATATTTGGTTCAACAACCGCTGGTTCAGTTCATCGTATGGTCTATGCAATACGTGAAACGTTACATAATTGTATAGAAAAAGATAAACCTGACCGTATATAAAATAAAGCAGCGAGCCAATAGTAGGAAGTTCTAACAATTTATTTTTGCTCGGTTGTGGTGCATGATTTATGTACCAGTTGGAATCTACGAGTCATTGTGGTGCAATAATTTAATCCAGTGGCTGTAAATCTTAAGAAAGCTAGAACGAATAGCTGCTAGTTGAGAAAATTACAACTTAAATTGAATACAATCTTCGATTTCTCCATGCTTCTTTAGTTACTTTCCTTTTAATTTGTTACGTTCAATATTCTTCTTATATTTAATAGCTCGTAAACGTGGTCGTTGTCACTACATTGTTTTTCTCTTTATGTTTCCGTTGTCACCTGTCTCTTGTTCTACTTTCAAGACAATCCAGGGTAACAGTTATTTTACACGTTTCTTCCATTTATGTAAATTATTTGAGCATGTAGTTTTTATGTATAATATGTAGTCTGTGGATTCATTATATCGATGATTAATATGCAGCTGTGGATTGTATTTGGTAAATGTGGAACGGAATGTAAAGGATGACGTGAGATCTGTAGCGATGTTCGATAATACACTCCATGAATCATTTATGACAAATTAATGATATTGATACGAACAATTTCGCCAAATCTAAATTCGCCTCTAATTTTGCATAATCTACTGAGGTCACTGCTGTCATATTTAAACCCCCGATTTATTGAGTTATAACAATATTAAAATATGTGTTGGAAGTGTGTTATCTGATCAATCAATATTAACACTGATAAGCTGTTATTGCATTTGATGAAAGGGGACGAAATGTGCGTCCATTCACATTGTTGATATAGAGATTAATTTTGCAGTTTGCCAGATTATCGTTGATAATACAAATTGCGATAACGTTCCATTTTCCCTGCAATTTCATATATCGATCGCATTATACAATGTGCAATTTATGAGCTTAGATCTATGTCAAAATATATCATCAATTCACGCAAATCATCTAATAAACTTAAATTGACACCTATGTTTTATTACGTATGTTATAATTTATAACGTTTCCCGGAAGACTATTCCGTTGTGCCGATTCTCATCTTTCGTTTCATTTATTATTTCAATTTGGCTCGTTTTTCATTCCATTCGTTATACCGTTAACACTTGTTATGTTATGCATTCTTTTAGGTATCTCTCTCTGATATTATCACATGTAGGTTTACTATACTATTTAACTATCAGACACTTACATTTTGTAGGAATCTAACAAACGTAACAAACTTTCGCACTTAAAACCCACTGAGTATTTTCCAGTTCCAAAACTAAACATTTGCGTTTTGTCTATAATCATAGATAAAAAAGGTGGAATCCGCGACTGGTCACAGACAACACCAATTAGTTAGTTTAGACTTTAGACCAATCGCACCGGCGTGCTTCGAGCGTTAATTAGAGGTCCTCCCATCTCCCGTACTTCCACCCTCTACCAATTAACTTCAACCGATGAAACGAGGCACTGTTAAAGTTCTCTTTACATTTTATTGCATTTCAATGTTCACGCTAATGGGCTAATTGGTTCTTGATAACTAATCGACAATACTGTTTAGTAATTGTTAGCGAACATTTCGTTCAGTATATACTAAACTGATATTCTCTCGCATTATAATTAAATGCAAGTCTGCATTTTATCGTGTAAATGCCTTCACAAGATTTTCATATTTGTCGAGTGCCGTCCACAGCTGAAACGAGACGAGCTATATTAGTATAGTGCGGAGTCAAGTGGTAGCGTCAAGTTTGTTTTCCTACGATAATGTGTCCGTAAATATCCAACCCTTCACGTTCACACTGAAGCTTATTTGGTTTAACGTTTGATTAACACTTTAAATGTAGAGTGGCCATATTGATTTATACCGGCTTTGACATAACAAGCTTTCGTATTGGCCTTTTGTAATGTCTCGTGTGTGTAATGTTCTACTGTTTTACCACAGACTGTGTTTATTTCTGGTTTACTCAACCACTTTCTGAAACTGATATTTTATTATGTATGCCGTTCTATATATTAAAATCTATTGGCATGTCTACGGAATTTCCTGATTAATATTGATGGAGAGTATCGCAATATATATTACCTACTAGTTATTAAATTTCTATCGTCGTTTAAAAAGCATATAATGAAGCTTATATGATATTGAAGTGATAGAAGCGAAAATTTTCTTAAAATAATTAAACATTTCATCAAAATTCAGAAATTTTATTGAAATAGTAAAAGTACGGATAAATAATCTGAATAACAAGGCTCTTACGGGTAGGAAATTTAATAGAGCCGTCTGTGCAGGCTTGACGTGGTTGAATTTCACGTACAGTTGAATCGCAGGTCGTACCTTTGCGCAAAGCAGCAATGGCGTCTGGGGGGGGTCATGACTCCCCATCCTGTCTCCTGTATGCTGTTTATATGCAGGTTCAAGAGCTTTTACTAAAGTAGATGAAAAGCGTATATGGTGTATTTACGGTTTAGAATGTATACAATTTCTCGTTACACGGTAAACTTTAAAGTGCAATTTATAAATTAAATCTTATGGCGCGTTGAAGTGTTAGGATTTGAAGCGGTCTGAAAGTGTGGAAAATAAATTGTAATATTTTAAATTTTCTACTAAAGTAAAATTTTAAAATTTCGATCGGTTTGCGGTTTGCAACGTACCGGTGAAACTCGCCAGCAAATTGCACTTGATCCGCCGTCTCAGCCACCTGCCGCTGCCACCCCCCACCCTGATTTAATTTTCCTCGTAATACTCCTATTGCCTATCCGGTAAGTAATAAGGTTTCAAGCAATAAAGAAAAGCGCATCAGACGAGATTAATGGTATGAGAACGTCTTGTGCATTCTTATGTACACTTTGGAATTCATTTAAGCTTCAATAGTTTTCTATTAAACATTTATTGATATTATGTTAACATATCTAGTCATTTATAATCTGCGATGACATATTTTTCATACGCAAGTTCTTGTGTCGTGATTGGTTTTTGCAAAGAACAATGGCCGAGCGGGCTACGCATTCCATCAGAATCACCGTTAATCGGACCATAGGCGTCGATGTGTTCATCTTCATTGCACATCGGAAACTAACAGGAAAATAATTCATGTTATTTAATAATAATAATGTGTTATAGATCCGTGGCATTATTAATATCGAATATGTATTCAATACTTTAATTGTCTGCCTGTTTACTTTGGATAGTCGAATGCATTTTGAACCAGTTGCCCCTAAGAATGGGTCATCACTGTAGATTTGAGGCATTGCAGTGTTTACAATTTAAAGAACAGAATACCTTATCCGTTGTTGTAATTCAAAGTAAAAACTTTTGATGAAATACTAAATGCAGACAGCGTTTGGCAGGTGGCCAGCCGATACGGTGAAACTAAAAGGCAAGGGTGTATGCCGCGCCCAAATAGCAAAGACAGGGCGCGTTTTGTACTATCAAAATAACTGATGTTCACGTCATTTTATTACAACCCATTACTCGGTCACGCCCTCAAGGAGTGTTGATAGTGTCTAATTAGCAATGATGACCTACCACGAAAACACTGTCGCGCACAGCATTAAATTAATTGTTATTTCATATGTCACGCAATTATCAAAATTATTTTGCTAAGGGAGACATTAAGATATAAAAAAATTTCTGATAAAATGAGAAATTGCGCTCTATGTTTATACTAATTCATCAATGTTACTCCCAGTATTACATTAAAAGACATAACGGTTACTAACCATTCAGTTAACCGATAGATATTGGAACTGAACGAGCCGTTCAAAAATCGTCGTAGCTCTCGCACGCTGCAATGCTGTTTTCATTATAGATTCCGAGTTTGTTAAATAATCCACTTAAAATTTCGTAGCAAGCAAGCCTCTAGTTAACTGTTTTTATATAATCTGTCATACCCAAATAATTATTATAATCAAATAACAACTTAACGGTTGAAGTACGGCTGAGTTAAACATACACTACATAGTTATAAGAGTCTTTCGGCATACATAAGTGGGACAAAGTCTGACTCACTGTAATTTAAGTCTGAACAAGGACATCTAAGGTAAACATCGTTACTTCATATCTGACAGCTATTCACCATTGTGCTCCAACAAATTGCAGACATAATAGGCGTCGAAAGACGCTAGATGACTGTTCTTAAGGTAGTTATGACATGTTCAAGTAGACATGTGTTAATAGTCTACAATCTTGTATAAAATGACACATCAACAGCTCTATTGTCTATAGACAGATCGATAGTTGCAAAAATGGATTCAAATTTTCATCTATCAACGTTATAATTAAATTTCACGTCTATAATCAATTGGATTATCTGTAATTTAGCAGTCTGTGCTACGTTTTGTCTATTCAAATGTTTTATGATACCCAATGATATTTATACCAGCGATCTCCCCTACCAATTACAATCCAAGGCCACTTATCCCGTTCAAAGACACGTGTGAAGGCGGATCTTTTGAATTGTCCACAATTATATGGATAATAAATGTGTGTATATGAGAATGATAACGTTATTAATATATCATGCAGTTAGTAGATTCAATAAGTTACTCTAAGCAGAGGTCGTTAGGTCGGCATACACTAGTATAAAAATTATATTTAAACGAAAGGGGTAGTAATAATGTTGTTATAGATTTGCACACAAGAACAACACAAGACATTTTATATTTATGACTATACTTCTGTCAATGGGTTGTAATGTTCAATTGGAAGTGACATATTTTTTTCCCTGTACAGATGACTTGAAGGCAGTAACAAAGCGTCTTATACTAACAGCGAAGAGGCAAGGCTCGGCCGATAATATCTCCATAATTGTTGTGTTCCTGAAGGACCCACGAGATATTGCCGCCCAAAACATCCCGCCCATGGAGCTTGGGTAAGATGTTTTTTCTATAATGTTTAGTTTCCTCACTAAAACCCTAAATAAAAAGTATTTGTTAGTTAACTAGCAGTTTTACACGACAATCACAACTTATCTAGTTATTTAGTTTTTATTTAGTTGTATATTTCAATACAAAACATTAGTCTAGGTTAAATTATATAAGATTAAGAAAGAAATTAAAAAGCTTATTTATTGTTTAGGTAGATTAGGAACTCAGCCCAAAAATATCTATAAAATGATTAATGACTAAATATTGAATTTATGATTTTATTTTTATGTTAGACGCACGTAGTTAATGCACGAAAAAAGTTATTAAGTAAATAATATACCTGTTGTGAATTATCATTACCGCGAAGTCGGATAAAAATAACCGTCACTTGTTATGTATTATCATATTGAAATAAAAACTGGTTGTATGACTTCATATTATCTACTTTAAATGTCGATATCAATTTGACCTTGCTCATATTAGTCACCGTATGAAAATGAAAGCTTATGAAAGTGTCATTTTAGATATTTTATGAAGGTGTAAATAAAAAAAAACTACTAGTTTTCAAACAGCGAAGTCGTTGTGAATCTTGAACGGATCGGACCATATTGTCATTACTCCTAATCAACTTTATCTATACTAATAATAAGACAGTAAAAATCGAAAAACTGTACATTAAATATTTTTCCAAAAAACTGAAAGGAGGCAATTAAAGAAGAGTCATAGAAACCAAAAAACCAATTTTTGGAATTCTTGTCTGTCTGTCTGTCTGTCTGTCTGTCTGTCTGGTACTTTATAACTTGAAAACTACTGAACGGATTTGAACGCGGTTTTCATAGTTGGATTATATATAATTAGGAGCGTTGTCAAAAGTTTATTTTGTAAAAATCGGTTAAGAGAAAAAGAAGTTATGGTCAATTGAAAATTTACTTCAACCACTGCTTCAAAATTTTTAAACACTTATATTGATTGATTAGTTATATATTGTTAAATATGTTCTAATATAAGTTAATCTTAATATTAAAACTTATGAGAGGTAACAAAAATAACAAATAACGCAGTGCGCGCGGGCGCGGTTGAAGTGTTGAACAATGTGCTCGATAGATGGCGTTGATAAAATTCGTAGATTTATTTTATTTTTTTATTTCTTAAACCTATACAGCTTATCAAAAACAGTTTACACAATAAAAATAGATTAAAAATAAAGCCAAAATGAGGTTAAAATATAGAATCGGAAATATAATCTAAGATCAGGAAAAAGAATAACAAAAAAAAACACGAACAGAAAAAAAAATATATATATATATATATATATATACACATGAACAAGTGAAACTATGTGAAGTACGAGCATTTTAGTGTGTGCAATGGTGCTGTGTGAGTGAGTGTGCGAGGTTGAGTCTTACTTTTTTTTTAAAGAACTTCTACTTAGGCCAAATATATCCATCGCGGTGTTAAGATGCTCCATTGTGTAATGACTACCACGCACTTCAAACTTTCATTAACGTTTTACCCTATGATTATTTTGAGTGAACACTACCTATACCAACAAGTAAAAGGAAACGAGTGAAAAGACGTTTATCGTTTGTCCGCTCCCATTTTTCCATCTACATCCTTAACGTTAATGAGGTTTACCTTTTATTATTTGGCCAAGCTAATAAGTAATAACCTCACAAGTACGTATTTCGTACTCAAAACTTCCTAAGAATTTTCTTTCAACTCTTAACCGCTGAGGAGTTTTACCTTCCATCATCAGCTCATCCACATAAGAAGATGACTATCAGAATATAAAATTGTCAGAATAGTAATTGCCTGTGTTAATTTGAAAGTTGCCCTCGATTTCCCTGAATCATCCGATCCTGTAAAGCTACATCATCCCTGAGTAACACAGGCTATATATAATTCCAATTGTAACAAGATTTTAGCCCGTGAAAGAAAGCCCTGTCGAGATCATTAAAAAACGCTATATACTTAACCAAATTACACGTGGGCGAAGCCGCGGGCGGAAAGCTAGTATTTAATATTAAGGAAGGCATAAGAGATCAGCAACTATTAACATTTATACGAGTATTTCGTGACTAATTCTCATATCGTTTAGGCTGGACAACGCGGTGGTGAACCCACCACTGTGCCCGTTCGATGTCGACGACAAAGTCAATGCGGTGGCTGAAGCCGCCGGTGGTGACGACAACGGCGTCTCAGACAGCGACAGCGAAGACTTAGGTCCAGAGACAGCTGTCGATGTCGAACCTGATGATGATGTCGAGATGCGGAACCCAGCACCGCCCACTCCACCTGCACATGCCGGTAATAAAACAATTAATAATTATTTGGTAGGCAATTTGGCGATGCTTTGTGTCTATTTATATTACCAAGCAGGATAAAGAGAAATCCCGTTTATGGTTTGTCTATGATATTTCACATTGTGTCTGTTACCTGTTGTCTGCTATACAACAAATATAGACTATATCACATCGTACGACAATAGACAATGCTTTTTAGACCATTTCATGAATAAGTATTTATATTTTTTCAACTTTAGGGTGATGTAGATTTTGTCATTTTATACATGTGGTAAATATATTTATCGTTTTTATTGCCAATTGTTAGTATTTTTGTAATTATTGTTTTAAATTTATCATCATATAACAGTGAGTACCGAACAGGAAACTTGTTATTTATTACTAGTAATTATATGAGTTAGGGATAATAGTAAATGTAAATAGCTACTATATAATTTCTGTGCCTTGAACGTCCCGCGGACCAATGTATTGGTGTACGCCGTGTGCCGGTGTTGCCAACCATACATTATTTACATATTTTCGGAGAGTCGAGGCCTATTATTTTATTTTTTATAATATTCAGTGTACGAAAATATGTATTTTAAAATTATAATCACAGCTAATACAAATCAGCTATACATATAATAATGTTATTAGTTTTTATCGTACACTCCAGATAGTCTATCATTATGACAGGCCATGGTGAACAAAGCAAACTCATATAAATAAAATATATTCCAATTTATAATATAAAATTCATACGATTTTATTTATATACGTTTGCAACATTCTAGTCTCCCCTCGCGCCCTATGTTCGCCCGTACGACACCCGACGGATTTCGTTTATCATTCCGTCCCGCTCCCGCCTCAGTCATAATTTGAACGCTCGTCGGGTCTGTGCCGCCGGCCGCTCTCCTATTATTGCTACTTGCATTGTGAAATAATCAAGTTTTTGTGTATAAAAACTTATATTATTTAAACGACGAAAATAATTTTGATACAATCGTATTGCCTTTAACCGATCTTGGTACGTGTTTTTAAGCAAATTATTTAAATAGTTTATAATAGTGGTTATTTTAGTGTTGATTCATACCGAGCGGTGTGCTGGAAATAGAATTGTTGAATAACGCATCACTCCTTAATGTAAAGGATTCCCGCAAAGGCCATATATTACTTAAGTTATTTATCGTTGCATTGAAAAATTAAAAATAATTCCATCGGGCGTGTCTAGAACCAGTAATGGCGTCCGCCAAAGTTTCGCGAGTTTGAACATGATCGAAATTTAAATTTTAGCGACCGGTACATTGGGCTAGTACCACGCGGTTGCCGGCCGTTATCTGTAGTTTATTTACCCTGAAGTTTGATTTATGTTGTTCTTCGTGGAGTTAAAATTGTAAATATCTGTTAGAGCCGGTTTTAGGCGAGGGTGTGTCACCTGTTGATAGACAAGGGTTGTGCATTGTTCTTTGTCACCTGGTGTTTTGTTCTAAAATTGTACGAGTGTCTTTGTTATATTCATGGTGATTATTTTATGTGCAGTGGAGACGAGCCACATCGACGGCAATCTAGTGGATAATGTAGCTGAGAGTGGTGAAGAGTCTGAGGACGAGTGGAATTACTTCAAAGGCGAAGGAGAACCCGATCAAAACCCCAGTGAAGAAGCAGACGAAGTACCACGCTCAGAGACTCCTTGTCAAGACAATGTAAGCATCAACATTTATATTCTGTATTAAATATAGCCATTATTTAATTGTACATTTTGTGTAGGATCATCATTAAATATTAATTTTGATATCATAGTTGTTACATTTGCAATATTTAAGGTATTATGAACAAAAATAATGTTAAATATGATATTAACCAATACATATCTAGTTTGACCTAGAAATAACAGATTGATGAGCAGTTTCTTACACCTTATTTAAAAGAGAGACAAGTTTTTTTATTTAAAATAATTTAAGACAAAAAATTAAAATAACCAAGTTCTTATCTTTTTTCAAAATCAGGTAATTGTTACTAAAAAACTAGTTAGTTTCTTATAACTTGTTCTTATGTAATTTATAACACTTTCATTAACTGGATAAAAGACCAACATGCAATAGTGATTATGATTGTGTAATTATCATAAAGTAACAAATTCAGTTTTTCTATAGATATTTTTCAAAATAAAAACACTTTTAGAATCAGCTGTTTTATAATCAACTTAATATTTGTTCAGAGGACAACATGTTACATAAGTTTTTTTGCTATTTTCAGTCAGCATCAGAGAGCAGTTCTGTAGACATGAATAGTTCACCGCTTAACCCTGATGCTCCGGTGTTTGTCCCGGGAGGAGTGGCTGGTTCTGATGTCTTGCTGGCTGAGTCGCCACGCAAGCCTTTGCCAATGGAGGATATTGTAGTGCCTGATGTCAAGCAGTTTGAGACTGAAGCAGGTGGACGACCAGCTGAGTTGCAGGACCTGGATAATTGTGATCAGTTGAATGGACACCATGTATGTTAATATTTTAACTCATAAGCAAATTTGTCTATGTAATTTAGTCTGTTACATGAATTTGTTTGCATCTAGCTTCTTTGAATGAAAATTTGAAAATGTTTGTCTTTATCTATATTAATATGTTTAAAAATATATTTTCCATCTTTACAGAATATTTCAATTGAAGGTGTTACTGCACATCTTAATGGAAATACCAAATGTGATATGGACAGTTTTGAATTTAACGGACTGGACTCAGATAAAATCACAGATTCAAGTCTTATCCAAGATTTTGAAAGGATACAAAAAGACACAACAGACTTCTGCAATATACAGGTCAGTAGTCTTTTAATCTCTATCTTCATTTATATTGATTTATAAAATATATAAAAATATAAAATAAACATACAGATTAGTTTTTATATACTGATGTGATCATTTACTTTATCACCTATGTGTACTAATATTAGTTTGTAACAAGTTTTTTATTATTTCAGGTATTTCAAACACAAAGTGAATCCAACCCTTTCAGCATAGAAGGCAATAACGATCTTTTCGAAAGGCTAAAAAATAAGGAGAGAGATCCAATGAGCATGAGCTTTTATCAGGAGAAGGATGATGACACATGTGAAACATTCACTAAAATGGAATCGCATGTCGATCTTAATTCAGTACAGCCACTGCCCGAAAGTGATGATGAAGACATAGAGCAGAATGGAGATAGTCAACATGTCGTTGAAGATGACAAAGAGAACATTCATCCAGAACAGCACACCAATTTATTCTCTCTATCAAACAATGATGTGGAACCAAACAATGATATATTAAGATTTGATGATAGGAATGATGTCACAGAGAATAATGTTCAATGTTTCAATATGCAAAATTATTCCAATGTTGATTTTGAATGTAGAAATCAAGAGAGTGTTATACCGACAGACACGCCGGAATCTCATAAGTTGCTTTTTGAACAAATTCCTGAAATTCCTGATGGTAAAAGTTCGGAATTAGGCTTTAGTAATGATGTTCTAGATCCATCCGAGAGTGAGAAAGATAATATAACACCGCAAGATTTGTCTCAGGACGATGAAATGGAAATCAAAGAGGAAGAAGCAGAAATGGATAATGATATACCGTTTGAAGCAAATGAACATATGCAAACATTCATCGAGCATACGGATATCATCGAAAAGGAAAGTGAATTTATTTCTGAATTGAAAACAGATATTGGAACAGACAAAGTTACACCGGAACCTACAGACACAATTGATTTTAATAGATTGAACTCAATTGGTAACAATGTTATCGTAGATGTCCATCAAACTGAGAAAGATGTGGATGAATTTGAGACTGAGAACAAACAATTCAATAGTAATTACGACGCGGTGTCGGACACGCAAATCACTTTTGATAATGACGTTCAGTTTGACGCGTCGTCGAAGAGTCCAGAGATGGATGTCGTAACACAATCTCCGATTCCGGAATCCGATCGGAACAACACAAGGGTGGATTCGCTACCACGCGAGTCGCCGTTGCCGGAAGATATTCACGCCAAATCGCCTGAGCCTTCTGAGCTGGTCCCCGATGGTCTTGTGTTTGGTGAATCTCCTGCTCCATCGCCTTCACCAATACAAACACCACTCATTCCGCAGGAAACCTCGCCCATTCCAACACAAGAAATACCGTTGATTCCAGCGGAAGTACCTTTACCAATAGAGTCGCCGGCTCCATCCGATTCATCTGTTGCGGATGAGCCGGAACACCATACCTGTATTCCAACTGAAGACTCAATTCAACAACTAGAAGAGCCAGTTCAAGAAACAGTTGCACTGGACACTGAATTCGTTCTTCAGGAATTCCCAGATCTTGGTTCTACCATGACTCCTGAACCTGAACTTGTCGGAATAGATTCCAATGCGTCTGTTTTCACTGCAGAATCACATCCAAGTGAGTCGCCTCTACCAGTTGAGGATTTGGTTCCTCAAGACACCATTTCAAATGATGGTAATATTTCAGCAGGGGTATCTCCTACAATAGTAAATGAAATGATTTCAAAGGTGTCTTTGTCGGAACAAACTGAAGAACCTTTACAAGATTTGTTAACAAGAGAATCACCTGTACTTCCGGAGGAAACTGTAGAATCACCTGTACTTCTGGAGAAAACTATAGAATCACCTGTACTTCCGGAAGAAACTGTAGAATCACCTGTACTTCCGGAAGAAACTGTAGAATCACCTGTACTTCCAGAGGAAATTGTAGAATCACCTGTACTTCCAGAGGAAACTGTAGAATCACCTCTTCCAGAAGAACAGGCTTCTATAAAATCACCTTTCCCAGACATAAGAGATTCAATACCGCAAGACACCATGGAGTGTCTCGTGCCTTCGCCATTACCGGCCGCAGACGTACAAATTGATTTACTCATAGACAATGTACAAAACGAGTCACAAACGTTCGTAGACGAAGCTCCTATTGAAGCTAAGGAACCCCTAACGACTGAAGTGAGTGAAAATGCGCCCGCCCCAGACATTGTCTCTGAACACCCTCGTACCGAACTTATAAATCACGTGGACATGGGCATCTCCGAGTCGCGGGCGCAAGAGATCTGCGTCCCGGTCATCAGCGAGATTTCGAACTTCGTTGAGGAAATCCCACCAGCCACGACTCCGCCGCCCACGCCGGCCATCCTCGTCTCTGAACCGGCGCTTCCGGTTGAACCGCTCGCGGCCACCGCTTTGGCCGGCGCAGTCGCCGCCGCAGCCGCCACCGTCGCTGCAACCTCTTTGAAGTCCGCTGCCAAGAAACCTACCGCCAGCCCCACCGCACGCCCGAAAACCGCGTCGAAAACTCCCACACCTGCTAAAACTCCCGTCTCAGCGACGAAACGACCGACGGCACTGAAACCCGCCGCCCCGAAGACTCCCACTCTCGCTTCCGCTAAGACAGCGAAACCTTCCCCTAAACCTTCGTCGCCGACGAAAACCGCGACGAAGCCACTCGTCCCGGTAAAGGAAGCATCGGCGACTAAGGCGACCGCTGCTCGACCCTCAGCAACTCGGTTGGCAACCAAGCCACCAGCGCCAAAACCGCCCGTCACCACCAAAACGACGACTGCCGCTCCCAAACCCTTGAGTGCGGCTCCGAGAGTTCCAGCCACGAAACCAGCAACGCGTCCCGCTTCAGCTAAACCTGCCGCACCCGCTACTAAGGCGGCCGCTCCCGTACCCAGAAGCGCGCCCGTCCCTGCCAGAACTGTCACCAAGACCACAACCGCGACGAAGACTACTGTTGCGGCGGCTAAGCCAAAGGCAATCGAGAAGAAACCGTTGACGAACGGTGATGTGAAACCTGCGCCCAAACCAGCCGCCCCCGCCGCTCGCCCAGCGCCCCGCCCCGCCCCGCGAGCGCCTGCTGCCGCTCCCGCTAAGTAAGTTGCTTAAACAAGTCTTAAAAGCAAATTTAGACTACTAGTAGTACTTTTCGCTTAATACCTCACATAGGTGCTAACAGAAAAGATATTTGTCAATTGCTACAGTTGTGTGTTAATAAGTATAGTCTGTATTAAAGAAATACGTATAATTGTGAAATAAAGCCTAAACATCAAAATAATTTTGTACACATCTGCCTTTAACAACCAGATCTGGTTTCTGATATAAGCCTCCCCTTATTATACCATCTGCTTGGCAGGACACAGCTGTATGGAGAAAGATTTCCTTAAATATGAATACCACTCTTGTATAAATGCAAACAAAAGTGACACAAGCGTCTATGTTTCAGGCCCGCGGCAGCCAAACCCGCAGCGCGTACGCTACTTGACAAACAGAGTAAAGATCTCGCCAACAAACGCATCACGGCCAAGACTGCCCCGCCCAGGACCACTGCAGCCTCTAAGGTACATATATGGTATCTACAGTGAAATAAAAAAGATACTTCTATTTGTGATAATTTAATAGTTAATAATAAACATAAGGTTATAAATTAGATTATAATTAAAGATTTAACTATAAATTGATTTGACAGGTCACCATGGCAAGCAAAACAGCGGTGAAGTGCGTGCCCAAGAAGGTTGGGCCCAAAGCGGAGATAATCCCGAACGGAATCAATGGCGCCGAGGAAGTGAGCAAGCCCTCCAGCCCGCCCATAGACAACGCCCTGCCCGACGTGATCGCGTGAATTTATTCCTAATTAATCGCTTCAATTTTGTGATTTTTCTATAAGTGTAATATAGATAAGGCCGCGTTAGGTGCGTCACTGAGTGGCACACGACTTATTTTAGTGGCTTCACAGTTCGTATAGTCAAATGGTACACGCAAAACGGCCCGTCAACCGGACGTCGCGACGTAAGGCTGGCGACGAACGAGCGCGTCACGAACAACATTGTGTTACTGCTTGAATGTATCGACTGTGCTCATGTAAATATGTAGTCTTTGCATTATGTGAATGATTGTTAAAAATTTTTTTTTTTTTGGATAATTTTATGTAATGCTGTTTAGCCGTTTCAGTCCTTGTGAAATGCCGATTCCAAAGTGCAAAGACTGCATCGCGATACATTTATCCATTACGAATAGGTTTTTTATATTGCTGACGGATATTTTTTAATTTATTTGAATTATTTAATAAAATCGTAAGGGAGGACTGAAACATTGTTTTATTTATGGACTTGATGGGAAACTGGCATCTGAGCAGACGATTTATACTTAAGCATACATTATTACTTAATGTGTCAATGTTTATTATCATGGTGTTAAAAGTACTAAAATAGAGCATTTTATTACAATAAATGGTTATATCACCGCATTTGGTTTTCTTTTCTTTCATCTACCCTCAATACCTTAAATTAAAATATGTACAAAGTGGCTTCTTAAAATAGCTTATAAGTGAGGGAAACGTAGGTCTGTGCCACGTAAGTTCTCTGCAATCCATCTCTCGGCTTGTGCGGTCATATTCTCGTCAAAATAGTCTCGCCAACCGCCGGCTTTGCCTGCAATGTTTAAAAAAAGTTTATATTTTCATACGAGAATACCTGGCAAGTAATCATTGAGTATTAGTTGAATGCAATAAAAAAATACCCTTTCTGATGAACTCTTTCTTGCCAACCATAATTCCCAGTTCCTTCATGACGTCATAGTTCACGGAATTATTTTTCTTGAAACTTTCAATACTGAGATGCTCGCACAGATTCTTAATCTGTTCCACACTGTAGTTTTTACCGAAGAAATCGGATACGCGACGCACTGCCGCAGGTAAATCCTGAAAACGTAATTATATACTTATATACTGGAATCAGTAACTAGACAAAAATAATTCTATTAACCTTAAAAAAAATTGAAATAAACTTTTTTGTCGATTTAAGTTGATTTAATCAAATGTAAACTCGTATTATGAACATAATCATAGTATACCTGTGATAACTCCTCATAGAAAAGGAATAGCATATTCGGGTTATTACGCTTTTCCCAGGCTTCCTTTATATGTTCGAAATAAGGAGTCCAGTGATCTGAAATGTTTGTTATATATAGCACTAGTACAGCAACTTCTTCCAGATAACCTAAATTTAAACAGTTTTATAATTCGTAGTAGACATTAGTTAAGTACAAAATTCCAAACATATTGTTGACTCTGTCAGTAAGGAAATTTAAGAAAATAGTTAAGGAAAAGCTTTGAATATGCTTTATAAATGATCTAATTATTTTGATGGTGAAAAAGTTTGGGAATAAATTGACTCCAGCTTAGCCTTGCTTCAAAAAGTGTACTGGGATCACAACCAAGCTGAGCGTCATGCCTGCTTCTTATCAGCTTGGTCGCTTACGAACAGGCGTTGAATCATTTAGATCTAAGCTTCAAAATGGTCCTATGTATCTTACTGAATGAATAGATTTTGACTTCGAAACAAATACTATAATTATAAATTTGCTTCACATTTGTTTGGAATACTTACGTAAATCATTCATAAAGCATTCCCAATACATTTTGAAATCCCCAACATAACCCTGTGTTCGCATAGATTTGTTTAAATGGTAGAATGATACCGCAACATCCCGCGGATCTCTGGCGACGTAAATCATTTTTCCATCTAATATGTTAGGCGGAAATAGTGACAGCGGGAGGTGGCTTTTGATAAAACGCGGCGAAGGAGCATCAACCAAGAGTTCTGTACCGGGCTTTGTTACCATTTTGAGGATCTCCAATTTATTTTCATCATGCTCATTCTCGTCTATAAACCTTTGCATGTTTTCAGGGTGTACACATACTGAAAACCTATAAACGAAATTAATATTATTCCAACCTATAATATTTTTATGGCAAGAAGCATATCATGATTTGCATTTAATTATGCATGAGCTATGTATGGTCCGATTTACGTTACACTTAAAGAAAAGTTATAAAAAACTACTACTAAGATGGTTGTAAAAATATTAAATTTATTGAAATAGTAAATACACACGCGATAATCAATTGTTTACATTGAAGTGTAATTAATAAAGTCTACTTACTCTAAAAACGGATATCTTTCTGTTAGTGGTATGGTATTTGACGTCTCATAGTCCAAGTCGTTCGCTACCATCCAAACTAATTCTTGGGTCCATGTGGTGCCTGCAAAAAAAGTCAGCTTTATAAACGTTCAGAATCATGAATTAACTGTTAATTTAAAGCCCTTGTGTCATTTTTTTCGTACCCACGGGATACCTTGACATTTTTTTAATATTATTTTATATTTTTTATATTGCCAAAATATGGTATGGTGATGTATAATTAATAAATAAAATAATTCACTCGCATGGCAGTAAAAAAAAATAACAAAGCTACTATAATATTCTTGTGTATGTCAAAATACGTCAAATATATAAAACATGGAATCTACTTACCCGATCGTGGATAGCTGGTTATGAAAATATCGCTCGGTCTTATCTCCATGTTATAAAAGTTTGCAGCTTCATGTTTAAATTTATGAGGGAAAAAGTATCCTTTGGGACCAACCCTAACGAACCCTGTCATTTCACCTGAAATAACTCAAATGTTAGATCGAGTAACAATATTTTATATCTTTTATTATACTAGTATTTTTTTCCTCCAGCTATGGATATTTAAAGACTCTTGGACCTTAGGATACAAGGCAATGTGGATTTGTAACAAAAACTTAGGGAAACCACGAAATGCTGCAAGCATTATCGGTACTTTCCCACAAGGACCAAACTAGTAAAATCTATTTTAGAGTTCCAGTTATTATTTTAATTTCATTTACACACAGTTATTTTTATTAAAGAACTTCCCATTGCAAGTCGCCCTTTGACGTTAAAATACAAGATACACTTAAAGGTAAATATAGAAAATAAGGAAACAATATTTTATGGCGGCTAGATAAATATATAATAACCATGGAGTGGATTGCTGCCGGATAATGCATTTTCTTGAATGTATCATTTATACGTGATGTTTTCTCGGTAAGAATTATTAAATATTTCGTACGAAAACCACTTTATATCAGCGCATTTAATTAGACGCTACGAATAATTTAGAGCACAGATCGATATTCAAGGATTTGTAATTGTTATTTATATTCTACATAGCATTAAAACGTACATAATGAACATTTGTTTACTATCTATGAATAAAACTATTCTAAGTAAAAGCCAAACAAAATTATTGTCGACTGTACCCGGTTTTATAATAAAGTACAGGTTAAATTTAATAAGGAAATGCAACGAGCATTTATTTGAAAACTTCAGACAATCTAAAAGAAACCTTCACGGTCAACTAATCGAAGGTTAAAATAGTTTTTTTTTGTTATTAATTCGGTTCACGGTCCGTTGAATTCCTAAATTAAATACTGAGATCCAACATTGAAATAGTCAATTTAAAAAAATTTTATGGCTATTTAAAAAAACCCCGGGCATTAATAATTGAACGTAGAACTGATTAGTTTAATAAATGCGTCGAATTGAATTTTTCCTAATAAAGCAATAGCGACAATTCAGCATCGACTTACCTTCAAGGTAAGTAAGGTTTAGAAGGGTTTAAAGTACTTCTAGACGTTTCTTGCTATTTATTTTCGAGCATTGAAATAAAACACGACGATTATTATCAAATCTTTACAGTGTTAAAATATAAACATGATTGGATATATGTCGTGTTTGTTCCCTTACTCCTCCGAAACGGCTTGATTCTCCTGAAACTTTGTGGCCATATAGAGTAGGACCGAGAATCGGCCCACATCTATTTTTAGAGACATTTTTTTTGGCAAAACGACGTTTGTCGGTATCAACTAGTATAATACAAATATTAAAGCATTCGCTGGTGCATGGTTTATTTAAAACCGTGCCGTGAAACATGCTTGGCGTTTTAAAGGAGTGGCGGAGAGTTATTTGTTAGTTCTTCTCGTCCGCTCTACGCCCTTGATTTGGGAACTGGCAGTAAACTTGGAGTCAAAACTCTTTAACATAAGTGTACCATAGTTACCTATGCGAATAAATATATTTTATATTTTTTTCTTTCATACACTATATACTCATTAAATAACAGATTCGTATCGTCAATATTTTTATACAAGAAAATATGTATTGATTAGTTTCAACTGTATTTATGTAGCTATTTATTTTCATATAATCTACCTAAGCTACAAATATAGAATTAAATAATAATCCCCCATAGAACTATTATAATTTTTTATAAATATATTTTATATGATTATTGGATTATTAATTATTGTCCATTAAAATAATAATATCCCGAGGACAATAAACCTTGGATTAATATGATCTTAACGCTTAACAGTAGGCTGTTGAACTGGGCATGTCGTCAATACTTCCAAATATTTGGATTTCTCGTACAAGCAGGCACATAAAAGTTAATTATCTTGTTGGATGGAACACAACCTCACAACCTCACAGTTAGAGGGCGCGCAGTAACTTGGCCAACATTACTTAAATATTTTTTTTATTCTATACCTAGTAAGGCATGTCAACAAACGTGTCAAGAAAGCTTATCAGTGCATGTTATGATAATAAATGTATGAACAGTGACCACAATTAATTGAGGTCACTTTGAATACAATTAAGAAGTTGAATAATATTATTTTTAACCGTCACATTTGGTCTTAAATATCCCGAAAAGGAATGCTAACAATACGTATTTTATTTTATTATATCTGCCCCCAGACATCTTATGTGCTAAATACATTTAAAACAATAAACTTATGAGATAACACAACTAGGTTTACACATAAGACAATTAAATGGCAACTTGAGACGTATGGTTTATAAATCTCGTAAAGTATTAAAGAAACATTTATTTCTATTGAATGAATGGATATTTATTTCAGTTCGCATCTCGGGAAAGTTTTGTGCTTTCAAAAATTAAATAAATAAATATTATTTTAATAAGTACATGAATATGCATGCATATTGTATCCTGGTATGCATCTGTGCATAGACTTAGGCATGCGAATAATCGCATATTATATGCGACGCAATTGCGAGACAAAAGCAATCCTAAATATCGTTTGCTGTCGGCCTATGTTTATGTGCTGTTTATTTTTGTTAATATGTGAATTGTATGGATGATTATAGACTATTATTATAACTACTAAAGTTTAGGTAGATGTATGTTAGGTTTTTAGGACGTGTGATATCATCAATGATTATATAGATACCGTTATTCAAATTGAGGTTAAATCACACAGTAACTTTGATTTCGACAACTATTAACACACTATAACACACTGTGGTTTATAAAACCTTTGTTTCCATTTGGATTGCATTAACATTATTCTTTTCTAAATGCTAAATAATGTTTAAACAAAAATAATAATTGGTATTAAATAAATAATGTTTTAATGATCTATTTAAAAAGAAGGATCCAATACATATAAAATACCTGTGAAATACTTCATCAGCATTTTGGAAGTCTCCTCCTCCACATCATTTATTTCGTATGGATAATTAGTTTCGGGCATTTTAAGAATATTATTATACGTTTGTTCTCCTTGTCGGTTGGCACTTAACTGATTTCTTATCCGGTCAGCGTTGTAAACACAACAAGACTTTTCATCCACCAATTAATATATTTGTCTCGATTAAGCGTCGCTTTGCAATAACACGGCCTAAATACTGCAAATTCAAAGGTGAAGTGTGGTAGAATAACTTTCGCTCAACACTTTCATTCAAATAAACCTGTTGCCTACTTGCACGTAGAGTCGTGATAGCTTTAAAAATTAACTTTCTTCGCTGGCTGCAATGAAGATATTAATTAGAAAAGTCGTTATTGTTCTATGGAGATTAAATGAGATATTTAATTTTGTGTACTAGAAACTATTTTTTATAAGCTCCAAATACGCATACAATTTCATATTTGGAAATAAAGCGGAGGCAAGGTCTTCGAATTATGCTACAAATATTGGAAAAAGGCTTGGCTAGGCATTATAAAGTCTTATTTGAATGTAGTTATTTTGAGTTTCAGTTTTATGTTTCATATATATTTTATGATTTTATAATCCAATTAGCACTAAAGATTATAGTTTTTTTTTAACTTTTGTTCGTCATGATCTACCACCAACCTTAGATTGCATTCAAGGCCAGCCATCTCTAGCCGACGAAATCTTGACGGAGGGTTCAAAAATATATCAAAAATTCATAGCCTGTACACAATTGGGTAATCGTGTCAGTAGTTAGTTTGAATTTAACATTTTTAACAATATTTACCTGTTAAGAAACTATTAAGAATCAGTGAAATATTAACCTTAACCTTTTCTGACTAACTTACCATCAGAGAACTACAAATACAAGAAAGACTTTTATCCCTTGAATATTGTAGTTTTTTGGACACAACAATGTTTTAATATATAATTAGTTTGATGAACAAATTCCAAAATGTTTTTGAAGTTACCCAACCCATAAACGTCATTGATCTACATAAATGAAAGAAGGAGACAACAACATCTCTCGGATCCCTGCAACATATACTTTAGCGTTAAGCTGATTTGGTGACATAAGAGAGAGTGGCAGATGGCAGACGTGGAGATGCTACCTTCTCCTCTTTGTTAACGATAGGCGATGACCGGCGTAGGGAAATTGCCTTAGTGAAGTTTGCCTGGAAGATAATCAGGGGCGGCATTGATTGCAGTAATATTCTGCAATCATTGCTAAGATTACATGCCCCTGATCATTTTTACCGGCTCAGGAGGCATCCATTGCTGGCTGAGGTACGGTTTCGAACAAGCCTCCGGCGGCACAGCCCAATTCCGCGTATGATCGCCCTAATGAATCCTTTCATTAGCTCTGCACCAGAATGTGACATTTTTATGACAGGGTTAAGAATGATAGTGGACGAATATGAGAGGTTGTTAGATTTAAGTTAAAAACTGAATGTGTTTTTTGGCTTCGGACGTAAATAAATAAATTTCAATTTCTTTTTGCATATTCTTTTTCAGTTCTAAAAAATGTATCATATTCGAATGGATGACTGATGAACATTTGGTAATAATGTGCAACTAAGCCTTACACACAGAACCACATTCGATATTAACATTATAGTAGGCGCAACAATTTCTTTATATAAATTATCGGGTTACTTCTTCATTCATAAAATAGACAATCAGAGTAATAGTATCTGTGATACAGTTAAATTTAATTTTTTTATTGAATACTCCATTTTTCTATTTTACTTATCTAAAGTTACGTTTACGTTACGTAACTTTAGCAATCGTTCTACATTTACGTTAGATAATATAAGAACCTAACAGACAAACGTCCAAATTTATATATTAAGTATAACATATATACCCTGTGGACATTACATAGTATTTAACTTTTTATCTGGAAGTATGTTATTACAAGAAGAATGCTTCAAGGCGATGGCTATGCTGAATGCAAATTAGTAATTATTGGACGGACCTTCAAGGAAGCCCCGGTAACAAAATTGTAATAATTAAATGAATACAATAAATTTTATTTTTTTAAATTCAATTAAACTATTTTGCACTTGGGAACCGGAGATCAGTATCGCGCAAGTTTTCTTTAATCCATTGATCAGCCTGTGCTGTCATTTCTTCATCGAAGTAGTCGCCCCAACCGCCTGACTTGCCTGTAATTCAGTTAATAGTGTATTTAACACAGGAAGAAACAAACTTGGGCTATAATTGCTACGAAACAAAAATTATTTCTTATATCGACGGCGGGCGAACTCCGCAAGGTCTGATCGAGCTTTTATGAATTTATAAACAATCATGGCCCGCGTTGTAACATAAATGTCAGGTACTAGATGATTTCAGCTTGATACTGTATATGAAAAAAAAACCGAAAGTCGTGTTAGATTACCCTGTCTGATGAATTCCAAATCTGGTTTCGTTAGACCTAGCTCTTTAAATGTATTGTTGTTAACTGAACGATTATTCCTAATATTCTTCACATCCAGATGTTCACAGAGTGTTGCCACTTCTTCGTTGTTATATGTTTTCCCCAAGAAATCGGATATACGATTTATCATTCCTGGTAAGTCCTAAAACGTATTAATACAAATTAGATGTGTTATTAATGAGCACATTTAATGTTATTTATAGTTTCATGTGAACAGAGCTTTTAATTCTTAGGTAATATTAGTGAATTGAAATTATTTATCCCAGATAAATCTGTGCATACCAATTGCAGTTCCTCATAGAAGATGAAGAGTAAATTTGGATGATGACGTTTCTCCCATGCCTCCTTCAGATGTTCAAAGTAAGGTGTCCAATAGTCTAAAATGATAAGAAATTTAAAATAAATTGTTGTATATCATCTGTCTCTTTTTATCACAGCGGAAGAGGCGAGCAAGAAAAAAATTGTGTATCAATGCAAACACCATATGGATGGATACATCTTAAGACGGTCTTACTTGTATAAATCTAAGAAACTATCATCTAAGAACTCAGCCCAGTTTAGATGCTAAAATCTATATAGATTAATCGATTTCATAGACCGAGGATAAGTATTTAAGTGACCTTTTTGGATAAAAAAATAAACAGAACTTTTAACGCAACCAAAACTAATGAAAAGTGCGTTGTATAGAAAGCGTTTATTTAGAAGGCATGAGTTCCTTTTCTTTGCCGTTTTAATGAATACTTAATGAAAGAGGACCCAAAAGTACTCCTTTCAAGACTCCCGCATGCTTTAAGATGTTCGAAGACATTTGAAGATTTTTTATACGTTGCTATAGTTTTTGTGTGTGTATATTAAAATAAATGCATTAAAATAACTGACAACTTACGTAGATCAGTAATAAACAAGTTCCAAAATGTTTTAAAGTCACCCGTCCATCCCATGAACGTCATTGATCTGCACAAATGGAAGAAGGAGACAGCAACATCTCTCGGATCTCTTGCAACATACACTACTTTAGCGTTGAGCAGATTTGGTGATAACAGAGAGAGAGGCAGATGCGTTTTGATAAAACGAGGAGACGCTGCCATCTCCAGTTGCTTAACGATATGCGATGTCATCATTTGAATTTCGTTTTGTAATTTCTCTTGTCCTTTCTTCTGTTCTAGAAAATATTGTATCATGTCCGGGTGGATCATCATCGAAAATCTAGAAAAGATGTTTAAAACATACGTTATCTAACGTAAGCAAAATTAAGAGACAAATTGAAAGTTCTCTAGATAGAATTGCGTTTATAACAAAGAAAAAAAATTTGTTATGTACACAATTGGGGCAAACCATTGTAATTCCATAATGAAAATGGTTAAACTTTTCTAATACCGTTTTCTTATAATATTACTCACTCCATAAATGGAAATCTATCCATTAAATTGATTGATTTTGCTGTTTCGTAGTCTAAATTGTTCGCAACTAGCCATACCAATTCTTGAGTCCACGTGGTACCTATAACAATTTTTGATATTTTTAAATAAAGATATTTATGATTTGATTTGTCTGCAAATTAATATAGCTGTTTGTGGTTAAATAAATTGAACTGATCTTCCATTTCTCACCTGAACGTGCGTATGTAACAACGAATATGTCGCTCGATCGTATTTCCATGTTATAGATATCAGCTCCTATTTCCAAAAATCGCTGTGTTAGTACATAGCCTTTTGGCCCTATGCGTACAAATCCCGCCTTTTCACCTGAAAAATAACGAAGTTTCACACTACGCCAAAACGCTTTAGTCATATTTCGGGACTATTAGATAATTTGTTAATTATTATTAATATTTCTTACATTGTTAAACCCGCAAAACCCTTCAAAATATTTATCTATATACATACAAAAAGTCAAACAAAAATATTTGATTTATGGTGTGAATGTTTAACGAAATCTAAGTTTAATACCCATTTTTTGTATCTTTTAGTTAAATTCATTGGCACGACATAAGTGCCATTAAATACTGTCCCACTAAAATAATAATCAGGATTTTAAAGAAATTTTTTCGTGAAAAAATTGTCCTCCTAAAATCCTCATAAAATCGGTACTACGTCATTACGAACCTTGCCTATAGTAGAAATTGTATTGAAATTATTCATTATGTCTTTATATAGAATCGTATTACACGACCACTTGTATGTTTTATGTATGTGAACCTGATATGATGTATCATGGTGAGCACCCCAAGTGACTGGCCAATAGCTAAGACTAAGGGTTCCAAAATAGACTAATCAGTGATAGGTACCTGACTGATAATTATCATTACTATCTTAATCCTTTGAACAGCTTCAATAATATTTATCAGGAGTATAATATATTTTGTTGTCACGTATCAATATAAAGTAACTATATAAAATAACAAACGATAAGCTTATCTTATCATATATCTTATATATGTTCGTAATAAAGGTCGTTATGACTATGTATAAAAAATATTTCTTAACATATTTTACCCTAACATATGTAGACGACCGAGAAAATCTGAAAATAAAATGCGCGTAAATTCCTCGAGCATTTCTAGCTGGGTATATAATATAAACTTTAGAATGACCCTAGTTTCGTAGAATAACAACATAATTCCGCAGTGTTGCTACGACTTGATAAAACAAAGTACCTTTAAGTGATATTTAAATTGTATTTTTTTTCCAAAGTCTTTTAAATTTGTCCTTACCTGAGAATACTTTCATTTGCTCTGCTTCATGGGGTTCCATTTGTCGAATTTCGAAAGGATATGGTTTGTTTGCCATTTTAAATAAATCAAAGCAATACTCCTTCGACAGGTGTGACCAAACTAGTGAATGTTGTTGTGTAATCAGTATTTTGGTATTATATACCAAAGATACTATATACAGTATGTTTACAGAAACTCATAAATATCTGAATAATCCAAAATGGTTTGTTTTTTTAAATGGAAAACACGCGAACATGTGTCTTATTGGGGTTGGACTAGAACTAGGAATAGGTCAGGTTGGACCAAGTCTCATACTACGCGACGTTGCTTCTCGCTCGTCGTTGACAAGCTTGTTCCCGAATTGTTCAATATCAGCCGTAAAAATATTTACACGGCCTGTGTATAATGCATCTCCAGTATTATCATCCACATAGCAATAAATACTGCTGAGATATATAGTGAGCATATCATTCATATAATATTAATAATAATTTTCTTCTTTATTTCTGCATATCTGATACTAATGTTATCAGATATGCAGAAGGAAGAGGGTCGTACATAAGCCTTGCTTTGGGTTTAAGGTCCTGGTCTTGTCATATTCTGTCGATAACAACCTTAATGCTTCGATAGGTCAGGAAGCTGGTGATCCAAATGCACAATTTCTCGAGTAGCCCATATGCGGGAAGCTTTGAAAGAAGAGCTCTATGCTACCCAGTTAAAGGTTTTCGATATGTCCAGACTACCGCCCTTGGACTCTATTGCCTCAGCTCATCTATAACTTAAGTATACTAGAGAGTCACCAGCTAAGCGTCAACGAAGGAAGATATACTGGCCATAGCTAATCAATCAAGTAGAATACAATCCAACATGATTAGAGCCTTGCGGACGGCCCGAATTTGATATTTCTGACATCGAGCAATCACACCACGGGATTGACGATTGTAACATATCAGCCAGAGTCATCCCGCATTCCAGAGGAAGACAAGAGGCATATTAACAGTACAGAACATACGTCTCACTTAGTTAGTCTACAGATACTTTCACGCCAAAATACTCTCTGACTTTAAGCTAGCAAGATTGCTTGATTGTTAGAACAATTGATCTTATTTTAAGAACCTAGATATGTTCTCTGGTAAAATAAGACGACAGTCAATGATATAATGATAAATTTAATTAACTAGGGTAAAACCGAGATCTTCTATCCCCCACTTGTTGAAATAGCCACCTAATTTTAAAAATATTAATTTCATACGAATAATTTCTATTAGGTTACTCTTCCCCATGGTCGTTAAAAAATCTTCAAGGTACATCAAAAATAGTAGCGTTACAGTTGAGCATTGTATTGTAGTGGTTTATAATTCGAAATATATATTCTAGACCATTTTGCAAGAAACGATTACTTTATATTTTCTATATTCAGAATAACTAAACGTGCTTGAAGGGATATTAGAAGCATATTAGATTAAAAAGAATAATTCTTGTTTTGTTTTAAAAGTTGGAAAAACCAAACATCAAATTTAGTTAAAAAACAGTTTCTTCAAATCGATATAATTTATTTTGAAAATGTTTATATTTATGATATCTCAGCACTTTCACACTCTAATTCTTATTGCAAATGCGGGAAACGAAGATCGGTATCTCGGAGGTTTTCTTTCATCCATTTGTCAGCCTGCGCTGTCATCTCCTCATCAAAGTAGTCACGCCATCCACCGGTCTTGCCTGTCGAAAGTTCAATAAAAAAATATGATTATACCATATGCGGATGAAAGCACTCAAGATGCTTTATTCAACACGGCCGTAATTCATATATTTGTCTTGTTGAGCAGTGCCGGGACAAACTTGACGAAGTCTAAACATCTGAAGTTCTCTACTAAGTGTCTTGGACTAGGTTGACTTAACCTATGTTAAGTACCCTCTGTATCTTCTACGTCATATGAGGAGTGCTACGGATGAATTGTTCGGACTACTTTTACGAGTACGTCTCCTTCATTGGCCAGGTAATACACTGTTAATCCCTCATAAGTCAGCATTGCAAGAGTCCAAGGGTGGCGGTAAGAACTTTACTCGATGCTCGTTTTTCTCTATAAAAAATTAAACTTACCCTTTCGTACAAACTCATTTTTGGGATTCATGAATCCAAGGTCTTTCATGATATTTAAATTTACGGATGCATTGTTCTTAAAGTTTTTAATATCAAGATGGTCGCAGAGACCTGCTATTTGTTCTTCCGTGTATTTTTTACCCAAAAATTTGCACACACGAAGCACCTCGTGTTTGAGATCCTGTGAACAAACGGATTGATTGTTTCTTTTATTCATAAACAATATTCCGGATAGCAGACAAAAGGTTTCGAACATACCTTTTTTAAGTCTTCGTAGAACAAAAACAACAAATTTGGATTGTGCCGATTGTTCCATGCTTCTTTTAGATGTTCGAAAAATGGTGTCCAATAATCTAAAAATCATAAACGATAATTTTAAAGTTCCACAATGTTGAGCCCTATAAAAGGACTTTTAGTTAATGTGACTAGGAATATTCCCGGCGAAATTTGTTTTATAAGTTTCCTTTAAGGGTACAAAATGAAACGTAGTAACTTCTAGAAACAAGATACTCTTATATATATCGCTGTGATGTTGATATCGAACTGTGGTCTGAGTGTTAAAATTTGTATTTAATAACTGATAAACAAAGGGTATATTGTATATTATTAGTTATCATAGCAACCAATAAAAATCCTAATGTTACTACTAGAAATTGTTTGGTTACAAAAAAGTAAAAAGTTTACTCACGTAAGTCTTTAATGAACAGATGCCAAAATGTTTTGAAGTCTCCATCGAACCCCATATTTTTTGAAGCCTGGCACAAATAAAAGAAGGATACGGCAACATCGCGTGGGTCTCTTGCTACATATACAACTTTTGCATCCAAAAGCTTTGGTGACAAAAGTGAGAGTGGTAGATGGGTTTTTATGAACCGAGGAGATGGTGCGGCCTCCAGTATCCGTGGAGTGGATTCGGTAAATGCAGTCAATTGCTTTAATTTTTGCTCGTCGTCCTTGTGAATTTCTTCAAACTCTGCCATCAGCTTCGGGTGGAACATCATATTCATTCTGTGAATTATTGAATTCATGTGAACAATATTTTTAACCTATTACGACATTCAAGACAAAATCTCAATATTTTTTTGTTTGCTGTTAACAATAAAATTATTAACTGTCACTAACTCTCTATAATTTTTTGTCGTAAGTGCGGTCGTAAGTGCGACCTTTTAGAAAACGGTCCACTCTTTTCTTGAAGAACCCCCAATCGTATTGGTTCGGAAATACCGTACCGTATAATAATATATATTGAAACAGGTCACCGAGACTTTCTTAATTAGAAAATGAATTATTTTTTGTTTCGATCGATACTTACTCTAAAAACGGAAATCTTTCTAATAGTGAAATTGATTTTCCCGTCTCGTAATCCAAATCACTCGCTACCAACCACACCAGCTCTTGAGTCCACGTGGTTCCTGGAACATTTTTATTTATGGATAAATATATTACATATAATTTTATCTTTGTTTTTAACATGACTTAATATAGCTATAATTCTACCTAGGATTTATCTGTATCGTGTTACACTACCTCCAAACAGAGGTAGTCGGACAATGGGGCAGACCCCGATGTGGGGCCTTGGGACACTAGTAAGTAAGCAAGTACCTGATCTCGCATAGGTGACCACATATATATCGCTTGGTCGAACGTTCATATTGTAAATGTCAGCCGCCATTGTTCTAAACTCCTGTGTTAGCACATAGCCTTTCGGTCCTACACGAACGAAGCCGCCTTTTTCACCTGCAAATTTATTGAGTAAACCCACGTTTACAACCGTTATAGAAGGTTTATTTAAATCCTACAACTAATAATGTAATTTTTAACATATACGAATTAAAAACTTTATCAATATGTTTTTTTTAAATTTGGTAAATGTGGCAGATTGGTCATTTTCTCGCTGTATCGCTTGCTAGATCTTGGGTCACCGGTACTGCCTACCAGGTGGCTTTAAGAGCCACGAAATTTGTTCAAAACTAATACAAATTAAAACAAATTTAAAGAGTTTGGTCTTTGTGACGGAGTACTATAATGCGGGCGGCATTTATCAAATTTATTACAGTCCCGTCCAGTCTGTTCTTGGCAACAAATGTTACTTGCAACCAACGAAAAAATAAATATATATAAAACTAGCCATATTTATCAATACCCCTTTATTATGTACCCCATGGGGTACACAATTATTTATTAATTATTAAAACTATATAAATAGAAAAGCAGGTGTTACCAACAAAAAGCTTCATCATTCGCTCATTAATTCGTGGTTCCACATCCTTAATTTCCAACGGATACTCCATGATTATATTATGTTTTCTATAACACAAGTAATCTTTTGCGTTCAATATTAGCTTTGGAAGTAAACTGACGACACTATCTGTGACTCTTTATATCTACGAGACTGTTGCTATTGTAAATTATCAAAAAAATAATAATATTTGTATTTGCTGTTTCCCTGATAACCGGTAGAATACAATAGAATAAAATGCATGTAAGCATGACAAGCAATGATAAATAGATACAGACGTAGATTTGATTTAATTAATAAAAACCAAACTGATATGAACGGCAATTTGAGAGGTATTATTACTTTTTTTTAATTTAAATGTGTTCCCAAACATTACACCTGCTTATACATAACTTATAAAATATATATCTAAAGGCTGGTTCCATGTGAATACTAATGGCTTAAAATTTATAAAATAACTAGCTTTCCGCCCGCGGCTTCGCCCACGTGTAATTTGGTTAAGTATATAGCGTTTTTTAATGATCTCGACAGGGCTTTCTTTCAGGGCTAAAATCTTGTTACAATTGGATGCTACATCAGGGATGATGTAGCTTTACAGGATCGGATGATTCAGGGATATCGAGTGCAACTTTCAAATTAACGTACAGTCAATTACTATTCTGACAATTTTATATTCTGATAGTCATCTTCTTATGTGGATGAGCTGATGATGGAAGGTAAAACTCCTCAGCGGTTAAGAGTTGAAAGAAAATTCTTACGAAGTTATGAGTACGAAATACGTACTTGTGAGGTTATTACTTATTATCTTAACCAAATAATAAAAGGTACACCTCATTAACGTTAAGGATGTAGGTGGAAAAATGATTGCGGACAAACGATAAACGTCTCTTCACTCGTTTCCTTCTACTTGTTTGTATAGGTAATGTTCACTCAAAATAATCATAGGGTAAAACGTAAATGAATGTTTGAACTGCATGGTAGTCATTACACAATGGAGCATCTTAATACCGCGATGGATATATTTGACCTAAGTAGAAGTTCTTTAAAAAAAACTAAGACTCAACCTCGCACACTCACTCACACAGCAACACCATTGCACACACACACACTAAAATGTTCGTACTTCACATAGTTCCACTTGGTTATGTGTATATATATTTTTCTATCTTATTTATTTCTAATTTATTTATTTTTCTGTTCGTGTTTTTTTTTGTTATTCTTTTTTCTGATCTTAGATTCTATTTCCGGTTCTATATTTTAACCTTATTTTGGCTTTATTTTTAATCTATTTTTATTGTGTAAACTGTTTTTGATAAGCTGTATAGGTTTAAGAAATAAAAAAATAAAATAAATCTAGGTTGATGACGAATTTTATCAACGCCATCTATCGAGCACATTGTTCAACACTTCAACCGCGCCCGCGCGCACTGCGTTATTTGTTATTTTTGTTACCTCTCATAAGTATTAATATTAAGATTAACTTATATTAGAACATATTAAACAATATATAACTAATCAATCAATATAGGTGTTTAAAAATTTTAAAGCAGTGGTTGAAGTAAATTTGCAGTTGACCATAACTTCTTTTTCTCTTAACCGATTTTGACATAATAAACTTTTGACAACGCTCCCAATTATATGTAATCCAACTGTGAAACCGCGTTCAAATGCGTTCAGTAGTTTTGAAGTTATAACATACCAGTCAGACAGACAGACAGACAGACAAGAATTCCAAAAATTGTTTTTTTGGTTTCTATGACTCTTCTTTAATTGCCTCCTTTCAGTTTTTTGGAAAAATATTTAATGTACAGACATTCGATTTTTACTGTCTTATTATAAGTATAGATAGATGAAGCAGTTATGTAGGAACTTACAAGGCTGCGCTATATAAAACCATGCAACCCTAAGCGAGCTTTTGTTGTGCATAAAGCATGATTCCGAAAGTACAAACAATATCAAGGAAAGACAAAGTAAGAATACACTCAACATGAATTAAAATAATATTTAAACACACATATATATATATATATATATATATATATATATATATATATATTTATACTAAGATACTACAAATGAAATTAAGTACATAAATATTTTTGGTCGTTCTTCGTAATGAATGACGCGTATATTACTTATGAAATTAAAAACAAACACATTAGAGCGATATATAAATAAATAATGATGACAACCTTTTTATTCAGATTGATTACAATTGTTAGGCATAATCTATTGTATTATATAATATGTTTTTTTATCCGCGTGGCAATTAGCAAAGGCCACACCCACTAAAATCCACTGGTGCTTCGTATGAAAATTAAAGCTAACTTAGTGAACCTATATTTAAAATGGTTACGTTTTACCCAAGTGCAAAACCTTAAATGCCAAATGTTTCAATAAGTACTACACTATGTAAGTATTATATTTAGAAATATATGTATTTAATATGTTGCGTATTTCTCTCCTCGTTGCGATCCAACCATGTGAGAAACATAATTGAGCACGTAGACATGTCTCGTGCGATTTGACAAAATGATTCGTAGATTTATTTATTTGCTTGTTACGCTCATATAACACGCTTGAACGTTAATTTTCTTAAGTTTTCACGTTCACCATCTATGGAAATAAAAGGCGTAGTGCCAAACGCATTTATTTCGATTATTTCAATATAAATTGACGTTTCGTCTCGTATTTTCAGCATGAACTTTCAAAAGAAAACAAAATAGTACCTTAAACTGTACGTGACTAACTAGTCTGCTAACATCAGCTATGGTGTTTAGGTAAAATAATAATAATTTCGTCAAGTTATGGTCAGTACCTAGATTTTTCGGATACTATCGATTATTGATATGATATACCTTTTTTTTTTATAGAAGAGGGGGCAAACGAGCAGGCGGCCCACCAAAAAGGTGAAGCCGCCGCCCATAGACTCTCACGCGGCTGGTAGCTCGTGAGTGCGTTGCCGGCCTTTAAAGGAAAGGGGAGAGGGACGAGGAAGGGGAAAAGGATGGGCACCGGAAGATCTCACTCACCGAACGAAACGCGGGTACAAAATGAACAAAGTCCAATTGCATCACTTTACGCCGGTTTTCTGTGAGAGTGTTAATTCTCCGGCCGTGCCTGCCCATTCCGCTGAAACTTTAGTAAGTAACAGCATGGCACTCCCACTCCAAAAATTGGTTTATCTTTATGTAATTTGTATCCCAATTAACGCTTGTCATGTTTCTTTTGGTTTCGACAATTTATCGAATTGACGTCGTATGTACGCCTCTGATATATTTATCTGATAATAGTTGTTTTATGAATGCGTATCAAATTTGATATTATAATCAGTATTATATAACGATCGTTTACATATTATCAATAAGGATCATAGATTATAGATATAGATTTAAAAGGAAAAAAAGTTCACGTCATGCTCGTGCAAGGCATGGCTACTAACAATGTTCCAAAGACTTGGTTTATGTAAGTTACTAATTAAAAAAACAATTTTTATCACGATTACTACCGGTATGATACTAGAGTCTGTCAAGTTATAAAATAAAATTGAGAACATTGTTTTTGGGAAATATACATTTTTAAATATTATATTAATTACTAGCTTTCCGCCCGCGGCTTCGCCCACGTGTAGTTTGGTTAAGTATATAGCGTTTTTTAATGATCTCGACAGGGCTTTCTTTCACGGGCTAAAATCTTGTTGCAATTGGAATTATATATAGCCTGTGTTACTCAGGGATGAGGTAGCAGTGTTACAGGATCGGATGATTCAGGGAAATCGAGGGCAACTTTCAAATTAACGTACAGGCAATTACTATTCTGACAATTTTATATTCTAATAGTCATCTTCTTATGTGGATGAGCTGATGATGGAAGGTAAAACTCCTCAGCGGTTAAGAGTTGAAAGAAAATTCTTACGAAGTTATGAGTACGAAATACGTACTTGTGAGGTTATTACTTATTAGCTTGGCCAAATAATAAAAGGTAAACCTCATTAACGTTAAGGATGTAGATGGAAAGTAAGATGGAAAAATGGGAGTGGACAAACGATAAACGTCCCTTCACTCGTTTCTTTTTACTTGTTGGTATAGGTAGTGTTCACTCAAAATAATCATAGGGTAAAACGTTAATGAAAGTTTGAAGTGCATGGTAGTCATTACACAATGGAGCATCTTAATACCGCGATGGATATATTTGGCCTAAGTAGAAGTTCTTTTAAAAAAAAACTAAGATTTAAGCTCGCACACTCACTCACACAGCAACACCATTGCACACACTGATACACACACACACACTAAAATGCTCGTACTTCACATAGTTCCACTTGTTCATGTGTATATATATTTTTATTTTTGTTTTCTGTTCGTGTTTTTTTTGTTATTCTTTTTCCTGATCTTAGATTCTATTTCCGATTCTATATTTTAACCTTATTTTGGCTTTATGTTTTTGATAAGCTGTATAGGTTTTAGAAATAAAAAAATAAAATAAATCTACGAATTTTATCAACGCCATCTATCGAGCACATTGTTCAACACTTCAACCGCGCCCGCGCGCACTGCGTTATTTGTTATTTTTGTTACCTCTCATAAGTTTTATAATATTAAGATTAACTTATATTAGAACATATTTAACAATATATAACTAATCAATCAATATAAGTGTTTAAAAATTTTGAAGCAGTGGTTGAAGTAAATTTTCAATTGATCATAACTTCTTTTTCTCTGAACCGATTTTGACAAAATAAACTTTTGACAACGCTCCTAATTATATGTAATCCAACTGTGAAAACCGCGTTCAGTAGTTTTTAAGTTATAACGTACCAGACAGACAGACAGACAGACAAGAATTCCAAAAATTGGTTTTTTGGTTTCTATGACTCTTCTTTAATTGCCTCCTTTTAGTTTTTTGGAAAAATATTTAATGTACAGATTTTCGATTTTTACTGTCTTATATAGTATAGATTTTAATTAACGAAATAAAAAATAAATAAAATTTTGTTTCATTATAAAATTGAAGGTTTTTATGACTTTCTAAAAAGGGCCGATAAAATGGATGAAATGTTATGCATCAATTATTTTGTGTGCAATAAATAGTTAATACCTTATGAAATATGGATATACATGTCCTCGTTTTAATACTTTAAACAAGCCTCAGAGTCACACTATATATAGATGTATGTGAATAATGTCTTGTATATTCCAATAATAACAATACAAAGTATTATATAATTATTTATTTAAAGTTAATAAATGTAGTTTTCCTTTTAGCAAGTGGGTAACAAGCGGCGTGCATCGTATGGTAGGCAAAGACATTTTTATTGCGGAAAACGGAAATCTGTACCGCGAAGATTTTCTTCCATCCATTTATCAGCTTGAGCCGTCATCTCTTCATCGAAGTAATCTCTCCACCCACCAGTCATACCTGGTAAGAGTTATATTTAAACATTAGCATACATATTTAGCATCCATAGATCGGTAAAATATCCATCAATCTCGAAACAAACTTAAAATAATTTACCGTTAAAATGCATTTCGAGTAACCTCAAAATGATATAATGATTTTGCTCAATTTGATTGGTCTTCAATTTTAATGAAAACGGGTTCACTAATGTTTGTTCACTAAATACTATAATTTGTATGATTTTGTTATATTGATAGCAGGCTTGTCTGATCGTTCTAAATTTTGATCTAGTTGTCTAGGTAAAATGCATATCGAAATATTTTTTTTAATATTATAATCATACTAAAGGCCAAATTCATTTGTTCTCTACGACGATTGCGTAATTGCGGTTAATTTATCAGAATTTGAGGCTAAAATTCTGAAATGCGACTTGACACTTCGATCCTTAGGACGGTTACCATGGTAACAAACACAATAGAACAGGGTACGTTTTTAAGCTACGTTCCGTAAACAAATTACCTTTTCTAATAAATTCGTGTTTATCATGAACTAAACCAATCTCTTTCAAAAAGTCACCGTTTACGGATAAATTGGTCTTGATATTTTTAAAACTGAGATGTTCACAGAGGCCGTCAATTTCCTCCTCACTATATTCCTTTCCTAAAAAGTCGACCACGCGATTAACTACGCCTTTCAGATCCTGTAATTCAAAATTAATATTACATATTATTATACAGTAAAATAATTAATTAATACTGTTGATTTTCTATCGACATGTTGACTCTATATGCGTAATATCGCAAGATACTTCTATGATTGTAGTGAAAGTGTAGTGTTTACCTTGCGTAACTCCTCAAAAAATATAAATATTAAATTGGGATGGTTGCGTTGTGCCCACGCTTCTTTTAAATGTTCGAAGAATGGGGTCCAATAAACTAGAAATAACGATTTGTTATTAAAAAGAACAAACAGACCTTAACCGCACCCTATGTAAAGTGCGGCCTATTGAAAATCACCGCTGCTTAAGAGATGTGCCGCTTTGTACGGACTTATAAACATTGTAGCAAACATTTTGTGCAGAAATATTCACTTACGTAGATCGTTCATAAACAGATTCCAGTAGGTTTTGAAGTCCCCCACAAAGCCGATGGTTTTCAATGAAGAGCCCATGTGATAGAAAGAGACAGCGGCATCTCGTGGGTCCCTTGCTACGTATACAACTTTGGCATCCAGAATATTGGGTGGTAACAATGTTAGTGGAAGATGCGATTTAATGAAACGCGGTGAAGGCGCCGATGCCAGTGGCTTCGCGAACGGCTCCGAAAACAGTTCAAGTATTTTCTTAACTTTTGGGTCGTTATTGCTCTGTTCTAAAATCTCTTGTTTATGTGACGGATATAACATCATGGCGTGTCTGTAAAGTGACATGTACGTTAGTTCTCACATAAAAGGTGTTTATTACCCTACTTAGGGCTCCCATTAAAATACACTTTTGGCTAAATAACTTACTCTAAGAATGGGAACCTCTCGGGTAGTACGATAGCTTTAGAAGTCTTATAGTCCAAATTATTAGCAACCATCCAGACTAATTCCTGTGTCCACGTCGTACCTGTAATATTATAATGATAACTACGCGTGGGTGTGACTAAAAGGGGGGTGTGGCTCATACTGAGCAGTGTAATTTTATTCTGTGTATAGTTTACGTTATGAGAAGAAGAACACAAGTGTTTTATTTGTTGTTTTGATTTCGATTTTACCTGATCGTGCATATGTAACAACCCAAACATCACTCGGTCTTATTTCCATGTTGTATATATCGGCTGCCATTTCTTTGTATCTTTCAGTTACAAGGTAGCCCTTGGGACCAATACGAAGGAAACCACCACGTTCACCTGTAAAGGTTTAAAACAGTGTTTGTAATATTTATATGAATTCAAAAACATGGGTAAAACATTGAGCATGGTTGAGCAAATCCTATTATAGTGTAAAGGACTATTTAAACGATAAAAAAGCTTGGGATAGAGTCGCTCTAACTGTTGTGTTAGAGACATTTGTAAAATAGTGATCAGTAATAAGGTAACCAGCTAAGTTTGTTGTGGGTACCAGAACTGATACTGAGCCGCGTAATCTCTTATATAAGACTATTCTTTACACAAGAGGTCGCTATCGTAATAAAATTCAATAATAAATAAATTCTTATATTTTTGTATGCCGACCTAAGTTATGTATTCCTTATTTTAAAATTACCTGTAAATAGTTCTCTTGTTAGTTTATTTGTCTCCATATCCAATTCCTTAAACTCCAGAGCTGTTGCTTGGTTCGCCATTATTAAAACCGTGTGATTGTATCCAATTATTATTTGAAACTGGTGTATAATCAAATTATTTCCATGTTAGTGTACTCTTTTATTCGTCGCAAAAACGGGTGGTGTGATAAATAGATACGATGAAATCAGATATCAAGTCGATAATTATCATCGAACTAACATATTGAATCATAATTTTGGGTGTGTGGAAAAAGTAAAGTACCTAAGTAAGGTAAAGCGAAATAAATATTTACGATAAATAAATAATAGATTTATCATCATATCATTGTCATTTATCAAAAAAAAAAATTTACTATTATCTAATCGACTCATTTGTCCTTGGCTTTTAGATCAGCGATAAAAAAAAATATTTTGTTTTGTTCTTAAGAAAGATAACTATTATCTGTGGGCGAAGTGTGAGTTATTAAACGCACTCACATACACTCACGCACATACACATACCCATAAACATATTGGATCCATTTCTGCATATCCGAATTTCAAAAAACACAAGAAAACTTGTAAAATATACAAAATTTCAATTCTTGGAGAGAAAATCAGCGTTTATTTATCAAATAATATTCAAAGTTGTATTTTTCATTGTCTTGACTTCATAAATAAACCAAGCACTACTCCTCAAGTCCGAACCTTATATTGGTAAGTAACGCCTTTTAATAGTTACGTCAGAAAGTGTAACTATAGCATATTCCTGAGTAGACGTGTATTTTGACCTTTTGGTTAATGTTTGGTTTGGTTAATTGTTGATTATCTTATGCAACTCCAGGTGCAATTTAAAAATAAATTACTTCTGTGGTTATCGCTCAGAAGCTTTTACTTAGCTTTTACTCGATAAAAAAATCAAATATATTGAATATATTACCTAGAGAATATTAATGTGTTTTATATGTAATAATGCTTGGCTGATTGTGTTGTTCTGTAAAATGTTTATTTTATACATCATTATTATTACGAAGCTCAATGTAAACGTCTTGTGATTTTATATCGTAAACACTGTTTCAGTTGTGAATAACACGTAATGCCATCACACAATCTTTTATAGTTATATAATCTTGTGTTTTTTTATTGATATCTTAAATAAAAAAACACTTGATTTTTGACAAATGAAAATCCTCTTTGATCAAGTGTGATCATTAAAAGAGTTTCGTTTATTCAAATGTAAATAAATATTGACCTCTATCCCGAGCAGAGTTGTGAAAGCCTCCCGGTCAACAACCAACCAACTAAATCCTATTCCAAAAAAATAAAAATCTATCCCACTTGCCGGCCAAGACGAGATCCCTTATAAGTGTAGGTTCACTATGGTAAAAAAAGGGTAGGCTTACCCTAACTATTTTATTAATAAATAACTTTATTACATAAGTATTTATGTAGAATATCTCTTCTTATTCATAAGTTCCAATTAAACACTATTGCATGCTTGGAAAGCGTAAGTCGGTGTTCCGTAGGTTTTCTTCTATCCATTTATCTGCCTCTGCTGTCATCTCTTCGTCAAAGTACTCGCGCCAACCGCCTATCTTGCCTGAATTGGAAAAATCAAATGAATGTTTCTCTCCTTTTAGAGTTTAGGAATATGTAGTTTTAATAACTAATTAATAAATCTAGAGTATGTTGAATATTGTGACATACAAAATCGCAGGAAAATCGCATCATAGATGAAATATCTAACTATTATCAGTGTCATTGAAAAACCTTAAATTTTCATACAAAAAAAGTGCGTTTTGTTGCTTTTTTATACATTCATCTCGTAAACAAATTAAATAAATACACAGTTGTTCACGTCCGCTTTATCGAATTGTAAATTCGGTAACTGGCTGTAAATGCAATTGACAGTAAAAAAATATTAAGCCTTACGATTGAAAGAAAGTTACATATGTATGAACTTCTGTAACTATGTGAATTCATGTGAATAAAAATATTTTTGATTCGATTGCATTGGGTAGTGTGTTATTTATGGTTACTCTTGATTATTCATAAAAACTCATGGATTTCTTCACCCACCTTTCCTAACGAAATCTTGATTAGTATGCATTAGGCCTGCTTTCTTCATTTCATCGTAGTTGACGGAGGCGTTATTTTTGAAATTGTCAAAAGTGAGGTGCTCACAGAGGTGTGCTATTTCATCATCGGTATATTTCTTGTTGAAGAAATCGCAAACTCGACGAACTGATGACGCTAGATCCTTGAAATAATCATTTATTTTTATTATGTACTTTATTATGTACCTGCAGATTGTGTTTAGTAAAAACACAGATAATATATAAAGGAAAGTACATTTATAAATACTAATATAATATATGTATATATATGTATATATATGTATATATATATATATTTACAATATATATATATATATGAATATATATATATATATATATATATATATATATATATTACTATAATACTAATAATTCGCATGTTATGTAGCCATAATTTTAATATGTTTAATTGTTACCTTTTTCATATCCTCATAAAACAAGAAGAGTAGATTGGGATGATTTCGATTCTCCCACGCCTCCTTCACGTTCTCGAAATATGGAGACCAGGGTTCTGGAAAATGTCAAGACAGGAAATGACGTTAAATTACATGCTGTTTTTCATTGTGGGCGAGCATCTGTTTTTAATTCCGTGGCATTAATAATTGATGGTATCAAAAATTAGTCGTCAACAAACTTAAAAATTTACTTATCATTAGATAATAAAAAAATTGCATACGGTAGTTGTTAATAGTTGCAGTCCAAAACTGTTTAAATGATCCAGTATAATTGGCAATTTTCATTGACTTTGTCAAATAGTAGAACGAAACAATGGCATCTCTCGGATCTCTTGCCACGTATACCATCTTGGACTCGAGAGCTTTCGGTGGTAACAGAGAGAGTGGTAAGTGTGTCTTTATGTAACGTGGTGAGGGCATCACACTCAATTGTTCCAGCGCAGTTTTCATCACATTTTGTAACTCTGTACTCTTTGATTCGTCTCGCTTGATGTCTTCGTTTATTTTCTCTTTGAAGTCATCGTTGAATATCATAGAAATCCTTAAATGAAAAACTGTATTTATAATATCTGCTCGATTCTGAAGTCCTGGCTGGTACAGGGTTGTTAAGGAGTTAAGGATTCTCTTGTCAAAGATTTCATACAATTTAACTTTGTTCAAGAACAGTGTTAGAGTTAAAATGCATTCTATATTAAAGAACAGTGGTATCCTATGTAAATATATAAAATTGTAATTTGTTTTAATGTTGGATATATTGTAAAATATATCGTTCGTATATCGCATCGTTTATTAATAGTTACTGAAACCTACTCTAAAAATGGATATCTGTCTGTCAGTGGTATTCTCTTTGCTGTTTCGTAGTCCAGGTCATTATTCACCAACCACACCAACTCCTGGGTCCATGTCGTTCCTGATAACAAACAATATTAAAATACAGCGTAGAATGACTAAAAATGTTTTTATGAATACTATATGTCGGAGAAAAGCAATAGCTGGTATGATTACATTAATTACTTAAGTGAACTTATTTCAGTTTTAATTTGTTAAAAAATCTTAATACTATTTCATCCTTCTTAATTATTTCATTGTTTGTTAAAAATCAGAGCAGAGCGCTTCGAGTAGGGCCTTGTTGTGGTGACAATGTGTTTGGGAATGATTATGGATTATAAATAAAACCGTGGCATGGCATTGTAAATAAAACCTTAAATCTTTATATAATACCTGATCTTGGATAACTGAAGACGTAAACATCGCTCGATCTCACTTCCATGTTGTATATATCAGCCGCCATCTCTTTGAATTTAGTCGGGAAGACATAGCCCTTTGGTCCAACGCTCACCAAACCTGTATGAGAGATATTTTTATAGTAGTAACTTTTTTTTATTGCAGTCCCACCAAATGTATTTTCTTATTTAGAGAGTTGGTTACCTTATTTTAGTTCTTAAAACAATTAATCATTCAGCTCTTAAGAAATAATAAATAATAAATCTGACTCCATTAATTTTTATATATATTTAATTATTACATTAATTGTATTGTATGCGAGATAATTCCATTACATTAGAACAATTGTAAAACAAAAGAAAATTATAAATGGCCAAGGAACAAAAAAAGAAATTAAAATAGTTTCCACGTAAAAAGGTTTTAGTCCTGCGACTGAACACTTGGTATTTAGTGATTTATTTTGTTTATTATTTATTACTGTGTTTTATTTTAAGTTATATTAGTTAGGTTAATATTAAGAATGTTTATGTCAAATGTCAATATGGTTTAAGTGATTTCATATTTACGAACAATATTTTAAAATTCCAAATTCAAACTAGCAATAAACAAAAGACAAAACGTGCTTTTGGTCCCTGAAGATGATAAACTCTTATTATATGAAACACAAATCTATTTACCATTATCTTCTATAGTAAACACTTCTTCTGGTATTTCCACATTTTTTATCTCGTATGGATACTGTGTATGAGCCATTATTTTGGAGAAAAACTTGACCACAACATAAACCAGCTAATACTGAAATATTTATCTTCAAATGTTACTTATGAAATAATTTTATATAATATTTTATCTGATATCACGAAGAAATATACAAAAGTACAGACGGAAACTTGTTTGTCCGTTGACGTATTAAATTTATAAGAATATTAATTGTGGCTTTTCGTTTTAAATGTGAAATTCCGAAAATTTGTGTCTTTGTCATGAAATAAATAATTATATATGTATGTGTCAGACGTGTCAATTATTGGGTTATCCGATACTTCTGCTTGCTACTTTGAACTACCAAACCTCTTGGATCATTGACCTCATCTTATTTCTAGGCTATATAGTATATAGCAATAAACTAAAAAAAGAAGTTATGCAGTAATAATTTAAATGCATCCTCTCGCTAAGTTGTCTACGGAAAGTCTACGGTGAGCGAACACTTCATCGAGCTTCATAAACAGGCAACCAAATCTTTGCTTGACATCTGGGAACTGCAAAAAGACCGGTAAAATTGCTTGGCTAAATAATATATACATAATTGAAATATAATTAAAGAGGTACAAATCTTAGTCTTAATCCAGGCAACAATGTTAATTTTGTGTCTATAGCCCCCTACTTATTTTGGTGTCTATAGCCTGTAGTTTTATTTTAATAACAAATAAATAAATAAAATGTAAGTACGAATTATAGCATTTCAATATGATAAAAGATAGTCTAAGGCTTTTATGACTAATCATGACATAGCCCTTACAAATAACATCGTAAAACGAATTTGTATTGAATAGAAGCATGCTATATAAGTTTTTCTCATAGAAATGAGCAAATTGTAATAGGTAATATGCTCTTTGTTAGCAACTTTGTTAACAAAATCCAGGTAAAATTATTATGTCGTATAGAATTTAAAAAAATATTGCTCTTTGCAATAGTGATAGAAATTTTGAAATGATTTGTGTATTTAAACACATATTAAATGTGTTTCAAGACAGAAATAATGTTCATTCGAAGTGATTAAGTTAAAAAGGAAAATTTATAAGATAGAGTACTTTATTCTTTATCATATAAGGTGACTCGTGATAACAGTCGGCGTTGATAGGAACATTTAGAAAAGCATTGTTTAACTATTCAAATAAAAAGAAATGTGATTAGCCAAACAGACAGACTATCTGTTTCGATATTAGTATAGATCTCGTGTTTAGCATTAGAAAGACTGATTTGCTGTTCGTTATGTTGATTCCCGGAAGAATGTCCTCGTCCTAGATTTTGATCTATATGTCTATATTATAGTAATAAAAAGGCACCTTCTACCACGGCGGTTAATTTATCTATGTTTGATGGAACTTTCAGAACCGAGACTTAGCGCATAGACAATAGACAAGTGTGTGGAAGTTATTGCGCGGATTTTTTTCGACCACCTGTGGTATGGTGTGGTAACCATGGTAACAAACACGTTCCAATACTGGACACATGTTTTAAGCTGCTTTTGTATCTCAGTTGACTAACATTTCAATTAATTGTAACAAATTTGCCTTTTCGAATAAATTCGTATTATTCGATAACGAAACCAATATATTTCAAAACTTTGTTGTCTTGGACTACCAGAAACTTCGTCTTAAGTGTCCATAACCAAAGTGGCATATCAATCAAGTAATTAATACTATGTAGCTTAAAAAACTTCATAGTTGCTAAATGACTATAACGCGTTCAGCCAATGTAGAGCTTAGGTTAAATACGAAAGTAGTCCACCCAGTGCCCAAGATACACCAGTGGCAATATTGTCAACACACATAATAATCAGAATACTGGAAATAATCAGAATATTATTTTCAAAAAAGCATAATGAGTCAGGTAAGTAAGTAAGCTAGAGCAATTTGTTGATCTATAACACTAGATAGGGGATGACAGATTCACACGGTATATTTTAATATGTGTAAATCTTTTGACGTGGTTAACCACCAAAACTTGCTTCAGTTTATGGACAGTGACATGGCGGATAGGGACCAGTACGTGGAAAAAGCTGGAATTAGATCTACAAAATATTAAACTTGGTTTGGTGTAACGCAGGGTAGCAATTTATTTTTCTAATAAATATTGTTTTATTATAAGATAAGTTTAAGTTTTTATATTTTATTATCTTGTATTAAGTTACTGTGAAAATAGGATAAAAGAAAATAAATAAATGTTCTATAAAAACACAGTTCTATTGCATGCTTGGGAAGCGTAAGTCAGTGTCTCGTAGGTTTTCTTCTATCCATTTATCTGCCTCTGCTGTCATCTCTTCGTCAAAGTTCTCGCGCCAACCGCCTATCTAGCCTGTAATTTATTTTTAGTTTTATGTTGTAATTTGTTAAAATATATATATTAAACCAACGTTAAAAACAAACGACACAACAGCCCTCTTTAATGGTGCTTAATTTTTTTCTGGATTCACCTTCGTGTGTATTTGCGAGTTGTTCTACCCATTACCTTAATGTATTAAAGGGTTATTATTTTATACCTCTTTCTCCGCAGTAGCGGGGAGTTTCTTAGCAATTATTTTTGTTTGTTCTATGACTTTAATTAAGGAAAACTGGCAGTATTGTATAAATTCATAGGTATACAAAAGTTACCTACATGGCTTAAAATATTTTTGATTTGATGCGTTTTAATTGAGGAAAAAAATTCTCATAGATTATTACACTCACCTTTTCTAACGAAATCTTGATTAGCATGCATTAGGCCTACTTTCTTCATTTCATCAAAGTTGACGGAAGGGTTATTTTTGAAATTGTCAAAAGTGAGGTGGTCACAGAGGTGTGTTATTTCTTCTTCGGTGTATTTCTTGTCGAAGAAATCGCAAACTCGACGAACTGATGACGCTAGATCCTTAAAATAATCATTTATTATTTTATTATATATTGTAAGGCTAAGCGTTAAATATTTGAACTGGATTTTTGTTTTACTACATTTACTGTATTTTAAGTTATATTTATCAAAAACATAGATGAATTGAATATCGAATAAGATCAGAAGTTATGTAGCCATAGTTTTACTATGTTGTAGTGTTTTAAGATTTACCTTTATCATATCCTCATAAAACAAAAAGAGTAGATTGGGATGATTTCGTTGCTCCCACGCCTCCTTCACGTTCTCAAAGTATGGTGACCAGAATACTGGAAATTGTATATAAACACGTCAATATAGGAAATGGCTTTATATTATATGATGTTATTCTTTGTTCTGTTTATAATTTAATGGCATTTCGTGGCAAAATTAGACGTCAACAAACTGCTTAATTATGATTTATTATAGATCAAGATAATTGAAAACTTGTCATCAGAAAATTGTAAAATAATTGCTTACGGTAGTTGTTAATAGTCGCAGTCCAAAATTGTTTCAAATTTCCAGTATAATTGAAGATTTTCATTGACTTTGTCAAATGGTAATACGAGTCAATGGCATCTCTCGGATCTCTTGCCACGTATACCATCTTGGACTCGAGAGCTTTCGGTGGTAACAGAGAGAGTGGTAAGTGTGTCTTTATGAAGCGTGGTGAGGGCATCACACTCAATTGTTCCAGCGCAGTTTTTATTACACTTTGTAACTCTGGACTCGTTGACTCGTCTTGCTTGACATATTCGTTTATTTTCTGTTTGAAGTTATCGTTAAATATCATAGGAAACCTTAAATGTAAAACTGTTTTATAATATCTCTCCCTCGATTATGAAACCTACATAAAGCCCAGTCCTGGTCTATACAGGTTCAAAATCGTTGCAAGTGTAGGTGAAGACTCTTTTGTCAAAGATTTTAATACTATTACAATATATGTATATTGTTTCCATAGTATTACAATTTGTTATCTTAATAAATAAAATTGTAATTTGTTTTCACGTCTATCATTTATATTATGATAGATAATACGCATCCGTCTTTTATTAAGAAATTAATTAATTTAATTTTACTACCTAATAATTAATAGTAGTGAAACCTACTCTAAAAATGGATATCTGTCTGTCAGTGGTATTCTCTTTGCTGTTTCGTAGTCCAAGTCATTATTCACCAACCACACCAACTCCTGGGTCCATGTCGTTCCTGAAAACAAACAATATTAAAATACAGCGTAGAATGACTAAAAATGTTTTTATGAATACTATATGTCGAAGAATTTCACATTAATTACTTAAGTGAACTTATTACTGTTTCGATATGTTTTAAAATCTGAATACTATTTAATTCTACTAATTATTTAATAGTTTAAAACATTTGTTAAGAGTTTGACCAATCAGAGCAAAGGTAGGCCTGGACGCCATCTTGTTGTGGTAATAATGTGTTCGGAAATCATTATGGTTTTTCATTTTACGTAGCTTTAGATTCTGAATAGGTCACACACAACACAACACAACTCACCTGATCTTGGATAACTGAAGACGAAAACATCACTCGGTCTCACTTCCATGTTGTATATATCAGCCGCCATCTCTTTGAATTTAGTCGGGAAGACATAGCCCTTTGGTCCAACGCTCACCAAACCTGTATAAGATTTCTATTTTTAGGAACTAAATATGGAATACTATTTAATACTGTAATGTGCACATGTATAAAGAATACCATTCACTTTATTATTGATGCTTATTTTTTTTATTCATAACTTAAGGGAGGCTGTTCATTCTAATTTGAATAATAAAAAAAATAGTAAAACGGGTTACAAGAAAACGTATTTTTTTTATTTGGTCGCCATAAAGTTTATTTTTTAGTTGAGACAGTAAAAAACAATACGCCTTTTCATGGCATATTAGGTATAATAATAGTATTTTTTCCGACATAATATTTGCGACATAAATCAATTTACCATCCAATTCCTGAGAGAAAGTTCCTTCTGGTATTTCCACCTTTTTTATCTCGTATGGATACTGCATATTTGTTACAAATACTTGTTCACAACATAAATCAGCTAATACTGTAATATTTATCTTTGAAGGATACTTAATAAATAATCTTACACAAATTTATCTAATACTACATAAAAAACGGACTAACGACAACTTGTTTGTTTGTTGATGTATTTATAATAAAATTTAATATTATTATAAAATTAATATGATATATTTTCTGAATGGAACAACAAGTTATGTATCTGCCATGTGTGAGAAGATCAACAGGATCGCAATCATAGGATATTCAGATATTTTGCATCTGCTTGCTACTATGAATTACCAAAGCTACAACCTATGGGATCACTGACCTGTACTTATTGCCCTATATCGAGAGCTCTTACCTTAAAAACACAATTTTAAAGATTAATTTAAATGCGTTGACGATATCCACCATATCAATATCCATGCTTATGAAGCATTCCAACCAAATCTTCACTTAACATCTGGGAACTGCATAAAGCCCCTAATAAACGCATGCTATGTAACTGTTACTACATTTTAATGCAACCCAAAATACAGTTTAATTAAAAAACATTATTTTTATAATATTTGGCAAACCAAATAAAAATTAACTTAGTTTGAAATTAGTTAAAAACTTGTAAAACGTGTTTAAAGACAAAATCAATGTTCAATTCGAAGTTCTTAAAAGAAATTTAAAGATAAACTTTATTACTTAACTACTTTATTGTTTATCAAATAAGGTGATAACTCGTGATAACAAACGGAATTGCATTTCCCTGCTTACTGATCAATTCTAATTTATTTAATTTTTAACAATCAAATTTTTAAAAATATGTTCTACTGTGGATAATTGTTGTCCACTGATTTAATTTGGGTTGAATTGCTCGTAATATCTGATAGAATGGTTAAGTTGGTAACAAACTTTTTATTTTTTTGTTTTGTTTAGCATATTGTTCTACATAAACATAGTTCTATTGCATGCTTTGGAAACGTAAGTCATTGTCTCTTAGGTTTTCTTCTATCCATTGATCTGCCTCTGCTGTTATCTCTTCGTCCAAGTGCTCGCGCCAACCGCCTATCTTGCCTGTAATTTATTTTCAGTTTTATGTTTGTTAAAATATATATATATATATATTAAAACAAATATGTCTATTCTCATTGAACACAAACGAAACAAAAACCCTCTTTCACCTTGGGGAAATAGGGTCCTTTCCAGTCCTTTCTTATTTCGCCCTTATTTATCTTAAGGAACCTAAATGCCAAATTTCAGCTTTTTACAACCAGTAGTTTCGGCTGTGTGTTGTCTGTCAGTCGCTCAGTAACGGAAGAGTTTTATATATATAGAAGATTTGTCTCACTTATTATTTCATTAAGAAGAGTAAAATTTTGTAACTTGCTTCAAAGCCTTTTTTTTTATGTGAGAGGAGGCAAACGAGCAGGCGGGTCACTTCGAGTGATGTGCCAACCGCCGCCCATGGACACCTACAACGCCAGGAGGCTTACAAGTGAGTTGCCGGCCTTTAAGGAAGAGGAACGCTCTTTTTTTGAAGGTCCCCAAGTCGTAGCGGATCGGGCCTCTCAATACTTTAATTGTTTTTATTTTTATTTTAACTAACATTCTAACAGACACAAGAAGTGTCTGGGAATAATTAATCGCACTTACACCTTTCACAAAACGAGTTCGATAGTGACAATCGGAATACTTCATTGCCGGCGAAATCGGTAAAGGCGCTTATTAATAATCATGGAATTACCATATACATTCAAGTTTAAGTTTACACAATCAGCACATTTCATTCAGTCAGTTTGAATGACAATTGACATTGCAATCAGTTTGAATACGTTCAAAAACTCACACACTCAGCACATAAAAAAAAGTTTTTTTTTTAAATTTGTTTTTGGTAGCTAGTTTTTTATTTAGATTAGTTTTTATGAGTACTTGAAATATTATCTTGTGAGATATAGCAACATGTCTTATCTTACTAGGTAATAATAATGATTTCAGTAAATGCCTATCATACTATGTTCGTAGTCTCTATATATCTTATTTACTAATGAATATTTCAAAAGACCAAATTTAAAACCAGCAAAAAAAACCAAAACGAGCTACCGCTCCCTGCAGACAAGAAACATATGCTCTTTTTAATATATAGGACATAAATCAATCTACCATGCTTTTCTTGCGTGTACACTCCTTCCGGTATTTCCACCTTTTTATCTCGTATGGATACTGCATATTTGTTAGAAAAAGTCGTTCACAACATAAATCCGCTGATTCCAAAATATTAATCTTCGAAGGATACATATTAAATAATCTTTTATAAATTTGTGTCTGATATTATAAAGAAATATAAAAAATACAAACGATAACTTGTTTTTTTGTTGATGTATAAGATATTTACAAGAATATTTCGCCGGAGACCACATTTGAGGGACGGTAAGTTGTAAGCGGTTGCTTCGTAAGCGCAATTTAGGATCGAAGATGTCACCGCATTGTTTGTGGCTACAGACCATAGATGTCGCTACAGATTCCAATCTGATAAGGCCTTTATAATATGCAGTGGAACTCTAATAAATGTTCGATTCATTCGTGCATCGTCAAAGTAAAAACTATTTATATGTGATAAATGAATGTCTAAGCTAAACCATGTAACTGATGACTAATCATGATAAATAAATAGTTATCTTCATGTTAAACTAATTATAGGTATATTGAAAAAACGCTTGCAATGTAAAACTAATAGAAATCAGCAAAACGTGATACAATGCTCTTTGTTAGCCAAACAAAACACGGTTTAAATGAATATTGTATAACTTATAAAAATAAGGTCAATCCTATGTAATTATTATTGATTTAATAATAGTTTCGAATTAAATAAAAATTAAAAGCAATTTGTATGTTTAACACATATTGTAATGGCCAAAGACTTTTTGGTAATTAGTTAAATTCTTGTAAAAGTTTAGTAATATACAAAAAAGCAATGTTTAATGCGATGTGAAAATTTTTGATAACAAATCGGAATTTCTACTCTCATCAAGAATTGTTAAATTATGCAAATTTAGAAAAAGATAAGGCTTTTGATTTATAAGATTAACCAAACATAAAAATAGAGATATTACTTAAAAGTAAATCAAGTGTTTAACATAAAACACGCCAACAATGTCGCCCATGAGCGGAGGAAAGGATAAGAAAGTAATTAATTAACTTTACCTATATGACATCGATAACATTAAGTCTACATATTATTGTCTATGTTTGAAAACTGGCATTAAACATAAAGTTCTGTAATGCGTACCATAATTCCAAATTATAGTACATTCATTTTATCAAACTGTTGTGATACGTGTGTACCTAACCATAAGATAATAAATAAAATGTATTCAAAAAATTTACTTAATAACATAATAATTTACAAATAAATTACAAAATAAAATAAGTTAATGTCCTATTATAATTGCTGGATCGGGCTACGACGAGACGGCAATAACTTCAGGGGCCTTCGTTGTTGCATCCGGTACATCGATGCACATAAGAGACACTGGATCTCTCATTCTCTCAGGACCGCACTGCTCCATCGCACCTATCAGCTTATATTCATTTTTATCTAACTCCTGCTCCTCAGCTTCTATCGGCTTCCGGCCGGCAATCAATACTTCTGCATTACGTACTTCGCCCTCAACTTTATCCTTATCCTCTGTGCCAATTTCAACACGGTACGGTGTGTTTGGCTCAACAAATGCCTCCAACATATTACCGTCAGCCCGTTCCTGGATATCATCATCGCTTTGCTTTGCACTTTTTAGCCAACTCAGGTCCAGTATGCTGCTGGGTATCTTTTGGGGGATAGCAACGAGGAGTACAACGTTTTGTACGTCAGCTTGTACGTTGACTTCGCCTTCTTGACGTTGGTCGAAGGTGGTGGGAGCGGCGAACGCCAGCGGGAGAAAAGCGAGTATTAAAAGCATGGCGTGCATTCGAGGCACCTCCTAAGATTGAACTGCGCGTAAACTTCACCCGCGATGCTTTTACAATGAGCCGGCGAACCAGTCGAGAATGAATCGAGAGCAGTAACGGTTTACGATGAGCGGACGCTCTCTTCACTTTGCATTTAGCTTATATCACTTAAGTATCAGAGAAAGGTCCACTATAAACACATTGATCACTGTTCCACTTCGCTGTGAGTCGCGTGTTCGTTTGATATCTTTAAATATGCGAGGAAGCCATATCGACGTCAACCTTTGACACGCCACGATAACCGAGTAACTTCAATACAATTTTATTTTTGAATCATTTTGTATTACACTCCTAACATTGTACTCAAGCGAGAGATTAATATTTTTGTCGTTATAATACTATTTAATAGCTGTAAATAATGATAAACTCACATTAATCTCTCTCTCTCACTTTGTTAGGCAAACTCCCGTTTCATTCTGGAAACCTCGTAGCTGAGAAAATAAAAAAAAATTTGACGTATAAAAGTGATTGCTGATATGATTCATATGCAGATATAAATCAATAATAAAGTAAAGCACGATCCACTTCATCAAGTTTATATATTCGAACACAGTTGTGCAACAACGACATCTTTACGATGGAGAAGAGTCGTTAGGAGTTACAAGCCAAACTTTCATATACACACATATATCTAAGTGATTTTACTTAGTCAAGAAAGTTATAAAAGTTGATTAAGTAAACGTTTATAAATTAGCTTCGTGGTAACACATAAGAAATGCAGTTTCACATAAGCGATCCCGTTATGAGTCTGGTTGAACAGGAAGAAATCAATGTTTTATAATCGAATGTATTAAAGGTTTAGCGGTTATTGAAGCAAAAAGTTAATTACCCTGTGTAAATTGACTTAACTCAGCTAAGTCTTATGATTTCATATTAGATAAGAAAGTGTATGGACAAGAAACCTTTATCGGGTACTTTTATCGACTAAACTGTGTCAGTTTTTATATCATTATTTATCCATATCCCATTTTTTATATTAATTGTATTATATTAGTTCGAATACATAATGTATGCTTAACACACATAATAAAAGTAAACACAATAACAGACTTCACACTCACATAACATAAAATTTTCAATATAAATGAAATTAGGGTAGAGTCAAAATATATCCATATAATATTCCTCGCTCGCGTAAAGGTACTTTTCACCTGACCAGAACATTCTGGGTCTCTTTAAGAAACACATACATAATGAATATTTCGCATGATAACAATATAAAATGAATGTTTCGGTTGTTGTATATATACGCCATACATGACGTAATCAAGACGCTCATGTTTCAATGCTATGTTTTTAGATTAGAGCAGGAAAAATATTAAACCCTTATCACTTTATAATATTTATCTGCGCGTACGTACTTGGCGATTTTAAGGAGTGGCGGATGGTCTCTTGCCTGTTCTTCTTGTCCGCTCTACGCGCTGGATTCGGGAACTGGCATTGCATGTAATTGTATAATTAAATTTATAATTATTTTCGACGGATTTTACGTGTTCCTTACACTTACTGTAAGCTATAAAGTAATTTTTGATTTATTATTAAAACCTTTAAAAAAAAAATGTTTTTAATTTTTTTTATACATTTAATGTTGTTAGTTACTTTTACTGTGAATTATTTGTAAATTTAAAAACTATTCACTACTATCATATAAAAAACCGTTTCTTACAATTATATACATATATATTAAGCTAAGTAAAAATTATATATAAATTAAACAAATAAGGCTTTTATTTCGTAAAATCTTGTCAAAGTTCCTAAAGATACAAATGTTGAGCACTGAAGTGATTAACTTTTTACGGTAAAGCTTTCCACAAAAAGCTCGTTCCGTTACCCATTTTAAACTACAAACGTGATTTTATAAAAACCTCAACTACCTTTGTAACATTGCATTGCGAGTTTCAAAGTACGTGTATATTGTTAGAGACAAAAAAATGCTATTATTCTTTACACACTGGATAGATTTAAAACCCGAAGTGTTGGCTTTCAGACTTTTTTAAAACAAAAACTATACTTTATCCATTTCTCATTAATCTCTGTGACGAAATAAAACAACAATTTAGGGATTTTTCAATAAGAATTCATATTTTTTTTTTAACAAAACAGTCAATGTACAAGTACACACTTATTAATACCTTAAAACTAATAAATGCAATTATTCATATCAGGCTTCCTATGTTTGTCAATGATGACGATTTTTACGTAGCAGAGGCAACAGCATATTCGCCAAACGATATTTCAATCTGTAAAAAAAAAAACATTATACACTTGTATTAAGCATATCCTTTTTTAACAATATTTAATTAATCAGTAAAACCTGATTGTTTAATTGAAGCAAAGTTACCTCTTCGTCTTCTCTTTGTTTCGCTGAGAAGCATCCTTCTTTTGTTGCTTGACATCATTAATCTCACTGAGCGAATCTGGCTTATCGTCTGGCTTCAACTCCTGCGGTTTGTCATCTTCAGGTTTGGGTTTCAAAGGCTTGTTAGGCGGCTTCGGCTTCTGCAGTTCACTGAAGTCCTCTATATCAAGAAGGTCGCTAAGATCAATATCAGATGCTGCAGCTAGCAAGGACTCGGCAGGGGCAACAGCAATGACGACACCGTCAATGTTCAGCCTATAGTTTTCTGTACCATTCTGTCGCTGGTCGAAATGCTTTTCAGATTTATCGCAATCGGGCGTAGGCGCTGCGAACACTAAACCCAATACTGTAAAGAGTATCGCAGCCTCGCAAACGATTCTCTTGTAGTTGACCATCGCGTCAGGTGACTGAGCTAGCACTGAGCCGCGCGGGACCCACTTTGAGAGCGCTCTCCAATGCATCTTTTATTTATTGACTGAGATAGCGGTAAAGACATTGGCACCGGAGCTTTTCAACACCCGTTCCTAAACTAGAATTAATAAGTGTTATGATAGCTTTAAAATTGTATGATACAACCTGATGGTGATAAATAAAAATTCAACAAATGTATGTCGCGCTTCCGAATTATTCTAATCAAGATGTTAAATGTACTATAGCGGTTTTTAGATATGTATGGTGTAGATATTTTATGAAGGTTTTTTTTAAATTAATCTCGATGGCCGGTTGGCACGGATTGAGGTGAACCTGTTGCGATGCACTTAACTGTACCTTCCGATAAACGGTTAGTAAGCGACGCTTGACATCTAGATAAGCATATAAAAACGGGTACACAGCTTCTATTTAAGCTTTCAGTGATACATAAGTAATAAAATGAAGCTGCACTTAAGTGCAAATTGTGTTTAAAGTTGTATTGTTACCACTTTACAGTAACCGTTATTAATGCTTTTCTTGTGACAAAGTTTTAAAAAAATATTGTATTTTGACATATGTCTATTGTCGACTACATGCATTTACTTGTGTAGAAGAGAGTTTACAAGGCAGACTTTCCGTAAAGGTGTTTACGCCGCCCATCGACACAATACTAGAATGATGCTGTTTCCCCTCACTGTACGCTTTAAGCTCAGAAACGATAAGGCTTTGTATTAAAATCAGAAGAATATTGCCATGACCTATTGATATACTTAAAAAAACTAGAATGCGTAAGATCAATGAACTTGAAAGGCTGACCGACATTTTGTATATTTGCATATTTATGTAGTTTTAAAGTATCTGTAAGCTGTTATTTTAAAAAGTGTATGTTTGCAAAATCATTTCAATCTGCATATAAAGTCAGTTATAGCTTCGACATAGGACTTTCTTTAAAAACTGGAAACGCGTAAGCCCAGCTTTTATACAATAAACAGCTAAATAGCTAACGAAAGCTTAAATAAGCTATAGTAAGTTATGAACAAGTTTAACATCGATGTTTAACTGTAATGTGTTCTTCACGATTTTTATTAGACTTACCATTATATATCTGAAATATGTACGATTCTCCCCCGTCAAAAGCGATTGCCTTTTGTTTTACCCTATAAATAAAATAATGTATTTATTTCCAGGAAGTTTACATTTCTTATAATCTGTATATATAACTTAATTCTATGTGTATCCTAATTTCTATGTGTTGTGTATAAGAATTTAATTGACTGGAACCCCAAGTTGAGCGAAGGCCTCCTCCCGTGATGCCCATTTGTTTCTGTCTTTTCAATTTTCGATAACAAAACAATAATAAGAACACTATTGCACAGCTTTATCGCGAATATTTCCTGACAATTATCGAATAGAACTTAAAAAATAGAAAAACTGATTATATGCATAAATAACTAGAAATAAGTCTTTCCTTCAGCTGATAAAGCAAACAGAGCTTAATGTTTTTGATTATATTACATGAGTCGAAATTAATACAGATATCATTATCCCAACTTATTAATCTAAGCAACTATGATGACCAGCGTGACCGTGGAGGTGAAAGGCTGGTGACCTGAAACACAGGTATATAAAAACTAAAATTGCTTATAAAATATTTGTATATAGTAATAGTTAGTATGTTTTTTTAGAAAATATATACATTATAAACTTCATGTCACGTCAAGGTCTCTTAACCGTCGAAATCTTGGCTTTGGTTGTTTTAGCTGGTATTCCATACAACGATTTTTCTTCTCTCCATATAACAACCACTGTCTATAACGCAATAGCTCAATACCTTCATTGTCGTTATATAAAACTACACTGTATATTATTATTTCGAAAACCTCGCTCATAAAATAAAACACTTGAAACGAATAATACTTTTTATTCTCTTTAAAGTCTTAAATTAAATCACTGTCAATATAATATCAAAATCACTTAACTAATTTACTGTAATATATTAACATAATATATGTCATCACATATAATAACTTAGATACATCTGATCTTCTATATTTAGCTAACAAAACCACACACCGTCACATAGATGGCGTTGATAACAGAAAAATAATATCAAGCTTATCAAAGGCACAATTATGGAAGACTAATTATTATTAAATACTAAGACATACTCATAAGAAACCGCGGCTCACAATAAGCTATATGTTAACCACATATAGCATGTGTAAAAAATATATGATTATAGTCAGTTATTAGCCAAATCTATATTTAAGGCACTTATACATAATGAAAGTTGTATGGAAGACTGTTTAATCTTACCATTTAACAAAAACTATAGTTAAATTCTAATCTTACTAACATTAAAACTTAACTGAAGACACATAATTAAGCTTTCATTAAAAAAAAAAAAAAAATACATGTCCTATTCCTCCGTACATATTTCATATTTTTCCGTGAATTTCTCCGCAATAATATTTAGCATATGCTCAAAGAATCCATCACCGTAACGCAAGCGATACAAGGACACGTCCATGTACCGTTGCACTTGCGCTGCGCAAAACAGCGACGGTGGACCTTTACAGATATCGCGAGACGCGTTGCAGAGCAATAGGGCCTGGCTCCATATGCGATTTGTTACTGAAATCAAAATAAATAAATAATTAATAAACAAAATACTACAATAAATTTAAAAATGTGGTCCTTGTGGCTATCATCACACCAATCATATTACTTAATAAGCACTTATGCCTTGGGGTATAACCCCCAAGGTCCAAGTCTACTCCAATGGGACATATTCAAAATAGAGGAAAGAATCTATGACCTTTTATGCCTGCCTTTGTGATTGTCGATGTGGGACAGGGCTAAAGTTTCCAAACCACAAAATAGTCCAAGGGATCAAAGCCAAAGGTTATAGTTCTCATTTCACATAGAACACTAAATTCTAATAGAAATGTCACTGTCACTTGACAGCTTTTTAACAGATCCATGCGATTTAAGTGTTATTTATTCAAATAGTCAGTCTTAGTCTTGTATACTTACAAAATCTCTGCATGTCCATATCACACTTCTGCGTGAGTTCTGATAAGGCGTGCGCGCCCTCTAGTGGAGGCAAAGTGGTTCCACTCACTAGAAACGAGCCGGAGACTGTTATATTCTCCAATACCTGATCTATTTCCGATTTCATATACTGAAACAGACCACACAAAACACATTGTATGCACAGAGAGCAATTTATTCAAATCACATCAGTCAATTTTATCAAATGCTTTGATTTTTAGTGAAACAATGCGTAAAATTTGTAAACTCCTTTAAAAATCTATATTGTGTAATATTTTTCGTCCTAATAACAATCGTACAGTACATAGTATAAAAACAAACTAAAGTAGGTACTTTGTGTTTTTTTTTAAATTCTTTTAAACCTATAAAATGTACTTTTTTTTTTCAGAAACTGGGCGTTAAGCTTAAAAGAACTAACCTCTCCGTTAACGTGATTAGGTTTTTTCTTTAAATGTTCTTTCATAATGTGCAGTCTGTACTGTGGTGGTATATGCTGTAAATAATAAAAAAATCATTACATTATGATTAACTTATACATTGTATACAATTAATTTGATAATTAACACACCTATATAATTAAAAATATTCACTTTGTGTTGGCACACACACTACAAAACTTCATGGTGGCCAGTGGTCCAACTAAATTGACAGAATAGCTTATTTAAGAGGTATTAATTTAATTTGAAGTTTGAAATACTTAATATTTTTATTAAAATAGTGATATGAAAAAAATGTTTAAACTTATTACCTTAGTATCAGCAACCATAAGTATGGGATGGACATGTGGTTGATCAGTTGTGTCGGGTGAGAGACGGTTAAGGCATTCCGGATACATCTCGGTCAATATGACACTGTCTTCACCGCCCAGTTTGCTCACAGCTATCTCAGCTGCTGCCATTTCATCCAACTTATCGTAGATAGATGTTGCCACACGTGGCTTCACATCTATTTTGCAAATGTTTAGGCTATTAGTTTCTCATACAGTCTATGTATTTGATATTTATTATGTGGCTAACACATTAGTTAAAGTTGTACATTATGTTTTAATCTTAATTTAAATGGAGTATAAAAATATTGTAAAGCACTAAAAGTTTTAATAAACATGATTAAATGGGAAATTAAAGTTTATATGAGAAAATCTAGACATATTTTTATATTTATCATTTCACAAATGAAATGGATACTACATATCTCCAAAAACATGGTAATGCAATTTATTTTGTAAGTATAATATAATATAAAGAATAACTGAAATAACAAAATAAATTGTATAACTAAAGAACCTTTAATTTCAATTGAGCAGTAACACCTCAGGTAATAAACTTTTATTTTTTGCTTGCCAACTGGAAATAATTTTTCTTGGCATATTCTATTGGACTTTATGATTGGCAGCTAAAGGTAACTAGTGTCATTTTTTACATAGAACTTACCATCGTCAGTCTGTATATGAGTGCATGCAAAAATTAGAATATTAATGATTAATTGTCATGCATAATTTTTCAAAACTTTAACTTTTCTTTAAATATTTTTTTAAAGTTATATACAGTTACCAAAATATTCAGCTGCAACATTTATATCGGCATCTTCACACCAAGCTAATATCATTTGTATGGCTTGAACAATGGAGCACTGAAGTTTAAGGAAGAATGAGCCGGATCGAATGGGTTGACGCTTCTTACATGTTTTGCAAATCCATTGGACTCTGAATACATTTGTACATTTATAACCAATTTTACTTAATATTAACATATTTAATTGTTTATAGTTTAAAATTAAAGGTCAAATGTTCTTATCAAGTTAATGCACATTTTAAACAATTCTAGTAGTTTTAAGTTTATTTGAATTATGATAGTGTTTAGAGAATTGAAGTGTGGTATCACAACTTTAATTTTTAAAGATATTCACAGAAAAACAAATGTATGTATCAATATATCAATGGTGCCAATCACCAAATTGTTTCAAAACTGATCATTATAAATGTCATTTTTTAATTATAATCTGTACTTTTGTATAATTTAAAACTAACCTATCCACAACTCTTGCAGTCTTACAAACAACTTCACAATTAGGTTCATTTTGAGGGCATTCCATTACCAATGGAAGCAAACCAAATGCCTGGAGTCTTTCAACAATTTGCATTTCAACTAGGCCTTGTCCAGAATCTTTAACCAAATCCTTATACAAAGATAAGTTGCTGCAATCAAAATGATTAATACAGAATTATATTGAAGATCTTTCTCGATTTTATGCAAAACTACTCTACAAATGTATAGAGTAGTTTTGCATAAATGAATTTTACTATTTTTTCAGTACATACCAGGGCCCTGTAATGAAGGGAAATATCTCGTTTTTAGAGTTTTCTATGTCATAAGTAGTTGAATCTGGTTCCATTTTAGTTTCTTTTTCTATTATTTTATATTCAAACAATCTGAAACAAATATTTTATTACACGTTCATTTTTTTTAAGTTTGCTATGTAACAAATATTTACATACACAATTGACTATATGTGTATTTATTGAATAAAATCATCAAGATGAATAGTGTATAATAATAAAAATAAAACAATACCTACCATTGTAAAATTTTATAGTTTAATCATCATTTTCTAATATGGTTTATTTTTCAACAACATTTTACCAAATACCTATCTACCTATGTGTTATGATTAAAGACATCTATGTAAATTTAATCCAATTTCTTACGTCAACGTCAAGTATTATATCAGAACAATACGTATTGTATTGTCAGTTGTCGACTAATTTTGACAATTATAGTTAGTTTCGTTTTATATTCGTGTTAAACCAAATATTTTTTTAAACTCTACTGATCAAGGAACTTATATTAATAATTGTTAATATCAGCTTCTTTTACAGATCACATACACAGGCAAGGGTAAGGTGTACTCAAGAGTCATAAACTAAAAAATCTTACATTTTATGTTACGCCTACAATAAGCAAAATGTATTGGAGTCATTCATTTCTCATTGAATATGAAAGATTTTACATGAACTTATTGTAACCACTTCTCGGAATCTTGATTATAATATGCAAAATAAGGATATATTGAGGCGCAGCTGGTCGTCGTGATGGTCACCCTTTTTTATAGGAGGGGAACACTTTTTGAGCTAGCCTCGGACGCGTCGGTTATATTTTCTTGACTGATAGTTTGATTATTGATAATTTAAATCTCTCGCTTCTGGTTACTAAGAATATTATACACTATATCGATCGATTATTACATAGTGCTTTGAATCACGTTAGCTAATCTATTCGAAATTAGATTTCTGTGTTCTGTATTATTCTGTGGAGTGTTTCGAAAGCCAAAAGCACAAATTAGACAATTTACAAGTTATTTAATACATGCATAGGTACTAACTACTTGTTCGTTGCTGGTACGAATAGTCTTTAACGCATTCATGTAGTTGTGTGTATTCTTTAATGTTAAAGTGTCTATTTTGAAAAACATAAAAAGTGATTGTTTTGTTATTATATTATTAGACAGTATCTACAACTATATAGATAATTTATTAACATTAATTAAAAATAAATTGACTGGCTTCTAGATATCGTTACAGTTCAGTTATTAAACGCGTGTTATTTACATCTCCAGAAAAGAAATATTTTTGTATGTAAGGTAAGACTTTTTCAATTTAACTGTTTTAGTATGCAATATTTATATGTATATAAAGAGGTAAATTATAAAATTACTTAAAAAACTTGTTATCCCATATAGTGCTTGCTACTGATACTTGCAACTGATTGCAACAGAAGGGCTTTCCCCTCCCTGAAGTAAATTAGTCTGTGTAATATATATTAGGTCAACATGAAAAAAATCGCGGAAAATATGTATGAATATTGCCGGTATTTACTATATATATATTTTTAAACTTCTTCATTGATAAAATGTTGCTAAATGTTATAACCCTAACATTGGGTTTCTTTTATAGTTCAATTAATATATTAGGTAATTTTTTAGATACATCTTTTAAGCATTGGTAATTAAAGGATTATAAATTTATAAACAACTAGATACTGAGTCACTATTCTTCTTAATAGGTTTTTAGAAGCCCTAATAATGCAGTATTGACAATTTGTAGTATTATTATTTTTATTGTTTAACATTATATATTTTTTAAAGATTTTACGATTAAATTATATAATGGTAACTTGTTATCATGAACCAAGTCATGGGTGTGGTCAAAAATACAAACTACCTATACACTATAGTTTTTGCTTGCCTATAGATACATATAGAATATGAATAATTATATATATTTAAATTTTAAACATGACTCAGTTAGTTTAGTTAATTTTTTGTGTAATGAATTAAGTATTTGAGCTAAAAATTTAATGATTTGAATCTTTCTGATGTTTCTGTGATCTTTTCATAAACAAAATTTGAGGATATAATTATTGTTAATTGATATAATTAATTGTAACACTATCAATTTGTTAATTGTACATAAATATTTAAAATATATAAAGTACATTCAACATTTTTGATTATTATACCTTTAACATTACATCTGTTTACAAATTTGGTTCTACAAATCAAATGTTTTAGATCACTTTTCAATGTTTTCCTAACTTTCTCTTCTATTGTTCTTTGACGTCTCCTTTCGTAGCGTAGGTGGCTATTTATTACCTACAGTTTATGGTCTTATTGGAGAGACTGTAATAACAAAGTTAATAATAAAAATTGAGTAATTAACAAATATCGATCGATCCGTAAAATTTATAGAATAGTTTGCCAGCGTCAAACTTCATTTGTAAAATACGATTCATACTTTAATATGACCACTCAGTTTTGTGCCATATTCTATTAGTTAAAATATGAATAGTTTCGCCGCCTGAAACTTGATGTGGAAATTACGTGCTGATATTTATAAAAATAACGGTTACTTTAACTCATTCACCCTATCGTAATATTTATATAGCTTGAATAAAACTAAGCTTATTCCCTTCAATGAGCTTTGGTGCTGTATTTTTTTCATTTTAAAACGCACGTCTAGAAATAATACTAACAAGGTAGTGCATACCTTGAGTTAATAAGGGTCGTAGTAATTATAAATAGCTGTTATTAAAAATAATAAATGCCCCTATATAGGTAATTTGTCATAGGAAGGAATGCATTAACCTTTATCGTGGCCTTTCTCAAAACCTTAGAGCCGGTTAAGTATGATATTTTAGGTTCATAGCATCTATTGTGCTTGTGACATTATTGTTATAACAAAACGTGACTCTTTTATGTATTGTTCACGTCAAAAACCTCAAGAAATTTAATATGAAATAAAATTTCTTTAAAGAATTAACCTATGTAATGTTACATAACGGAATCTATTATATTTATTTATTTACACTTTATTGCACTTAAACACTAGAAGCAAATTACGTTAATAGATTTTAATACATATAAGAACAACGCCTTATCGCTAATAAGCGATCTCTTTCAGACAACCCACATTTCACATTGTATGATACGCTTGTCATAATTTTGTCTTATGCAATATATTATTTTAAAAAAATCAGCGTTTAATGTGTCAGTGTCAGTTAATTATAAGAAAGATATTTAATAAAACATCCTATATTGTAGGAATTGTTAGTCACAAAGTAATTGTATAGAAGTGCAAGCCACGCACCTTATTAGTTGTCAATTGTTTCAGTTTAATCGAATGACTATAATCATGCGGCAATTTTGTATTGTATTGAATAAATTGACAGATTTATTGCTCCAGAGTCAAAGCAACTTTTGATATGTCTCGCAAATACTACACGCAACTGTACATCACGTAAACATTGATTTTCCAAATTAAAATACTCAGTATTACATAAATTTCACTTGTAAAAATGTTTATACCTGTTAATATTGTAATTATCGAGTTGTGTTGAATTCGCCTTAATAGAACTATATACTCGGCTGATTAATACCACAGAATATCCCATTTTTAAATCGTTTAAAAGAGGTTACATGTAGAATAACAAAACACTTTCATTTGTTAAATATTCAGCTTTCGTCATTGAATCACACCAAAAGTTAGCGATTGTTTCCTATTCGATTGAAATATTAAATGGAATAAAGGCCATAGTGTGTAAGTTACGATAATGGTGTATTGTACCTCATTGCTATTAATAGAAAAATACTGACGACGAATTCAAAACGCAAAGGAAAATTTCATTAACACAAAAGTTTAACCTAACTTATAGCTGAATTACTTAATTAATAATAGACTATGTATATTGAAATATTAACTAGACATTGGCTTTGTTGTACTGAACTGCGGCCAATCGGGAAAAGTGAAAATTAATATCCGCATCGTATATACCAAATACCATTGTCGACTTAACACAAACTCCAAACATATTTATTCAAGGTATACCTGTACCTTTGAATCGTAATACTTTACATTCACCACCGGTTCGGAAGTTATCTACCGAGAAGAGCCGTCATGAAACTCGATAGCTATTTTAAAGTAATGTATTATAATGATTTTTCTTGTGTACATATACAACTGTACATACATACATATAGTTGCATAGTTAAAAATTATTGTATAATTAAAAGAGTTTTTAAAAGTATGTATTTGTCTATATAATATGACTACGACGCTGCGATCTGTGATGATATAGGTATGCCAGCTATGCGGAGTCGAGACTCAGATATAATTAGACAACTTTTAAAGCGTGTCCCCCATCTTCCTAGAACGATGTAGGCTAGAGCTTAAGTTCAAACTTTATTGTATGAAAATTGTGTTTACCCTCTATGGTTTTGTGCCAGATTGTGGGATATTGTGTTTGAACTGAAATATAAGTCTCACCGGAAATCGAATCCGGCATATTGCGGTTATACCATGTAAATCTATGATTTTAATATATGTGAAATATGATTTTTAAATTGTTTTAATAATTTATATTTTCGTCGAAAACAATACAAAATTTACGCTGCTCGGAACTTTAAGCGTTCTTATCAAATTGTATTGTCTTTCGTTTAAGAATAAGGTTACATGAGATTTTTCTTATCGAACATCTCAAATGGACTTTCCCATGTGAATTGTATGAATGAAGTGATAATAAGCAATAATTATATTCACTTCATAATAACTATTTGCGTAAATAACTATACTATTTACGGCTCAATATTATTGAACTTTTAACGGATTTACAGGCGAATCCTTAATTTCATTAAAGTGTATCCATAATGGATTTAAGTAACAAACTTTCACAATCCGATCTCAAAATTATGTGTGCTGTGTCTACACATGTATTGTGTACATCAGCTATTATATAATTAACTATGTATTACCGTAATTATAAACGAACTACATCCATAACGCATTTCCCTGATCGCAAGATGCAAGCGCACGCGCAGATTCCGCGATTTAATTAACACCCAACACTGAAGTGAAAGTTGTATCGACATTATTGTTTGTAGTTATTAATGTCGTACTTAATTTATATTTGTATACCATATAATTTTTTCTTATTTGATAAGTAAAGCTTACACTTAAAAAGCTTATAAGTCCTAACCAACAGTTCTGTATCTGGTTGTTTGTATATACTGGTTCGTTGCCCTGTATTTTGGGGCGAAACGGAGTGCGATGTACCGATAATCGTACGTACGTAACCTATTGATACAAATCTTTTGTTTAATTGATTTGATCTATTTTCTTAACTACGACAAAAAGATGCGTTCAAGATTTCAACACAGAACGTATACGCTCTGGTTGTCAACATATACGTCTAGGCTGATCTCTTTTTATCGCCTTTACAAAAATTAGGTCTTGCTTTGAAGATTAATTTCAACGATATTATTTAAGATAGGTATAGAAATTTGCAGGAATACCAAAAAAAAGCCATGTTAGACTAACAAGTATGCTGTCCAAACTTTCACCTAACAATGTGTCTATTTAAATTTTTAACCGAACCGTAACGAACGTGAGATTAATCAAGTGTGTCATCTAAATTCTGCTTTTTATTCGGAGCTATTTTGGGTCATAGTTTGTTTCATGTCTGGCAAAGCAATGCTAACTAACTTGTGTGTGTGTAAAATATTAGAGCTTAACTGAGCTTGTCGTGTAACGCATGAGATGTATTTCAGTTAATATAATTATTATCGAGACATGTGTTTATGACCAAATATAGATTTTTTTTCACCTTCTTGGTCTGTTCTCTGGTTTTTTATATAGTAAAATTTATACGCTGCAATGCGTTATTTATTGCTGAAGGTTGTACTGGCGACGAGTCGGATTAGTCTCTCTAAGGCTTTAACATAACATAGATTAGTTTACTGTAATATGAACAAAATCACTATATTTCAGTCGTTTGAACTAAAATGCTGTAAAAATAATGTGAATAAATTTTACCCTACCTTACTAATATAATTATGGTTTGCTCTTTTGGTAAAATCGCGGACTTAGACACTCACATAGATAGAGAGGGGTTCGTGAGTGCCTTTTAAGAAATGATACCCCGAATGAACCTAAGTATTGCTTAGGGAGTACCGTGACGGGCATTTGACCTAATTGAGAAATAGGCTACACAATAAAAATCGTGATTCACTAAGGACGTTTTGGAATTTCCAGTCAGATAATAGATTACATTTTTCTCGACCTATGTAACTTACGTAGCTCGGAGTCCGCGTCCGAGACACTTGTTCTATATATTTTCAATTCCTATTGATTTCCTTCTACATTGCGATGACGATTATGCTTCTAGCCTGTATTGTTTGTGATATAGGAATTCCGTGTGATTATAAAAAACCTATTACCGCTAACGTAAATCAACTAAATCTGCTCGTTATGCGACAAAGGAAGCTATTAATTATGTAATCTAATATTAACTTTTTTGTCATATATTCACAACTTAATTACGTGGTTGGTTGTTACGTACTAACGTAGGAAAACGTAATATGTACACTATTATTATCGTCGTCATAATAAACCATATTTTACACACAGGCATTTGAAAGATCGACGACATCTCAAAGTTTGAAGGTCCAATATTTGGAGGAAGATGAAGGAGGCGTATGGTATGCTGACGATTATCACAGTAGTTATACTGGAACTCGTTGGAGTTATAACTAATTAAGTTTAATAATAGGTGAATTTTAGTAATGACAGCGATATAATTGTTTTCTTCTACCTTTATTTTGGGTTCCGCAACAGAAAACCAATGTGGTTAACAAATATTGGTTTTCAGTCATTCGCATTAAAAGGTTTGCTATTTATTTCATAAATAACCTTTTATTTAAAGTCTAAGGTATGCTATGTTACTTTATTTACACAGTCTACGATAAATGATTCCAATTAAAAATCTTTATTGATAGTGTAATTGTTAAAAGATATCTTCTATTCTCACAAAATAATAGGACAAATGTTTAATTGCATAGATTCACTACACGTTGCGTATATTAGTTGTTTTATAGCGATATGCAATATTGAAGAAACTGTTGTGGGAATAATTTGATTGAAAATCACACGATATATCGACATGTTTCTTATCGGGTGATGTAACGTTAAATTTATCGTTGCGTGTTCGGGCGGTGTAAAAGGTTTTGGTGAAAAATTGCGTATTTTCGTTTAATTGTAAATTTAGGTCATCGTGAAATTCAACTATATTCTAGTGTTCTTTTAATTAAGCTTATTCGTTAATAAAAATTACGCGGCCAAGGATTTTCTATTTCTATTATACATTTTTTTTCTGTTTCATTTGATACCGAGCAAGGTGGTAAATATATAAAGGAATAAGAAATTTTAGTTACAATTTAACAGACGCTGGACCCCACACTAGGACATTTCCTATGTTGTTGGTGTCCAGTCTCGTCCAATGTGCATACGTACGTGTTTATGTCAGAGTTTGTGTGTGTGTATATGGGTTTTTGATCTTAGCTTACAGCTTAATTGCAAATATACCCTTCGTAATATAATCGTACATTAGAATTTCGTAATCAGTGATGGGATCTATCAACAACTGTGCGGACCACATGTGGGTCAGTCGACTGTAACCGATAGTCATTTGTTACTGAATCAATGCACGGAAACTAATGTAACTGGACCGTCGGGATTCGGTTTTTGCAATTGAATCGGTGTAAAAGTGACTGTGGTATCGCATTCTCGTTGGTTCTTTTACGATAATCGATTTGCTCTCACCACAATCATCTAGGATGCTTTTACCCAAACATTTTGTTTGGAATATATCAGAAAAGAATTGGGATTTTATTCGAAAGATTAAAGCTTTTTGAAATATAGGCTACATTTTATAAAACTGGGCACGGTGTGAATGAACCGTTTTTTTGTGGCACATTTTAATTAGTATTTTCACTGCAGTATTTCGTAGCTTAATATAAGCTGTAAGTATGGCGTAAGACCTCGTTCAATTACGTGACTTTGACATTAGTGGAACAAGTTACATGAATAACCATATAGCCTACATATTGTGTCTATTTATATAATACTTTTTCACTATGGCCACCGGCAGTAAAGGTTATTTTTTATTGCTTCATATATACACATTTGCTGGTGCATGGTGAAGCTCTTTACAACCGTACTGTAGACTATGCTTGGCAATTTAAAGGAGTGATGGAGACTTTCTTTCCAAGTAAATGTAATTGTAAAGTCAGAATTATTGATTTTTTTTAACTATTCAAAGGTGAAAGAATATCACATACATATTTATATATCTTTGTAAATGTAGATATTTTTGATTTATATATATCTGAGGTTGACAGTTTTCTATTATTGTTATTGTGTCTATCGTCGTCATTGATTTTTGGAGATATGTCGCTTTCTATACGATGTTTTTTCTTAACCTTTTTTTACGGTACTTATATAGAAAATAGGTTAACATACAGTGGGTAACTCACGGTCCTAAATTTAGGATTTAAACGCACACATCTGCTCCAGAAATAAACTTGACTAATTAATTGTTCATTTCAAAATTAAAGAGATGATTTTACATTTTGTTTGCTAGTGTCAACGTATTTAATGAACTTTAACGATTTCTTTAAACTAAAATTATGCAAATAATTAAACTAGTCTTATATTTGTTTATATATAATATAGGCAATATCACATTTTATTCAGCCATAGGACCATTTTGAATCGTCTCAAATCTATGCCTGTTCGTACGCAATCAAGCTGAGAAGCAGGCAATAAACTCAGCACACTTAGAAGGTGATGATTATAATAAATATACATTTCACAAATGGTAACCTGAAAGTAAACAATTTGTCTATTGATAAACTACTTTAAATTTAATAATATCTACACAAATAAAAAAATATATGTATCACATCATGGTTGACCGTACCAATGATTACAATATATTATCGTATATGCGAGGAATTTTTATTTAAATATATAGTATTTATCGCTCGATATATATAAGTATATAATTAAGTGTAGTTGGTGTCAATAGGTTCCTTGGAACTTAGTACCATCAGAACCGGACATCGTCCGTGGCACACAAACACACTTAGGCGTTTATTAGAGAAATTCTCGTATATAATACTTAACATCATTATGCTTATTGGAAATACGTCCAATGACGATTTGATTCTCATTCAGTGTTGGGACCGTTGTGTCAAACTAATTTATTTCAAAATCCTTAATTTGATATATCAGTAAAGATGCTTACTCAAGTATTATTACTTAGTTAAAATATTTTGATTGTATGTTAATTATTTATTAAAAACGTTAAAGTTGTTGCGGAAAATCCTTGCTGTATCTACTACACACTACCCCTTCGTTTTCCTCTCGTAAAACTGTCATAGTCACATTCTGGTTACAAATACGATAACTAAGTTAAGGTTCACATGACTCGCCGTGTTTGTTAACATGATTGAAAAAGAAAGAGGATTTATTAACACTAACACTAAAAGAAAGATAAATTTATATAAAAATAACATAAAAATGTGGACAATATCAGGCTACGCTCAGTAGGTACCAGTCGTTATGACCACAACACTTAGCGTGGCACACACACATAAACAAAAAAAAACCCACGTAATAAGATAATAATCTAAACCGAAACATATTATTACAAATAAAACACAAGAACAAAATCAAAAATTGTTTCATTTTTAAAATAGCTTTTTAAAAGCAGTCGCAGTCTTGCCTTGTTTCAGGTCCCTCATGCAAGAACAAGCTACGGACAAATCTCAGTCTTGTGTCGCGCAGCAAGAACCTATAATGAGTCCTATCTGTCCTTGGATTTATTTGGCCTAAGTAGAATTTCTTTAAAAAAAACTAAGACTCAACCTCGCACACCATTGCACACACTAATACACACACACACACTTAAATGCTCGTTCTTCACATAATATACTCCACTTGTTCATATGTATATACATATTTGTGTTTTTTTGTTATTGTTGTTTCTGATCTTAGATTCTATTTCCGGTTCTATGTTTTAACCTTATTTTGGCTTTATATTTAATCTATTTTTATTGTGTAAACTTTTTTTAATAAGCTGTATAGGTTTGAGAAATAAAAAATATACAGTTCCTTACTTTTGGTAGTAGATTACAATCTGAATAATTTGTATTTTACGTAACGTTGATAATACTGTATGCACTACTGCTAAAAGAACAGTGCATAAGAGAGGCTACAGAGTATCCGGATGCTGAAAATTTAATAAAGCCTTCTTGTGGATGAAAATTGCTTTGTATCAAAGCATTGGAGAGCTTCCATATCAATCTAGGCCCTTGAAAAATCTTTTTTGAGAAATAGATTCTATCTTTAGTCAAATACCAATCATATAAATTTTTTTTGGGTGTTTATTATATATTATGTTACCAACTGACAGGATTTTAACAGCTTAGTCCTTAGAGCTTATTATTACCTAAAATGAATAATATTATGTAGATGTATTAGACTAACTAGATTTACGAACAAATTAAGGTAATGATTTATTTACGATTTATTTGCGTGGTTAATCTTCGTGTAATTTCCACGTTAGACATTTAATAGGGTTTTTATATATGCCTCTAGATATTGTTCGGGCTTCTGTAGGTCCAAAATAATATATAAAACTATACATCCATTCTTTAAATAAATCATGGTCAATCTTTTACAATAAGTATAGTTTATTCATATAGAAACTCAATTATTTGATCTAACTACACTTAATAAATCTTTTTGTCGTTCAACTTTACGTCTGTAATATAAATTCGCTAATATTATAGCTGCAGAGTGTTCAGTGCAGTAACGTTTTGACGCGCTGCACTATCGGACGCGTTTTGTCGGAATAGAGCTTTCACGAAGCTAGAGCTTTATGTTTAAATATTGTGAATGTGTTGTTTTGTATGTGTAAGTAATAATTTATTCTGTTGTGAGTACGTGTTTTATAAAAGTCGTATGCGTAATCTTAATAAAAGTAGTATTCTATTTTTAAAAACTTCATATCAATTGTGATCTAACTAATATAAACAAAGTATCGATATACTTAGTCTGGCCATAAATACTGTTACTATTCAAAAAAAGAAAATATTACGTTTGAATTTGGAATCTGTCATTTTTATATGATTGCTTGATGTGTTTTCTTATTTTCGCGCCATTATATTGTTAAATATTTTGTTATATTAAAATGGAGTGGGGTGATAAAGAGAACCGAATCGCTGTGATTGCCTTACATAAAGTAGGTATGGAGAAAAGTGCAATTTTTAAAACCCTCCACCCGCTTGGTATTAGTCAAATGTTTGTTTACCGGGCTATTGATAGGTACAATGATACCTCCTCTGTTTGTGACAGAAAAAGATCTGGCCGTCCACGTACCGTTCGTGTGAAAAAGGTGATTAAAGCAGTTAGGGAAAGAATTCGAAGAAATCCTGTCCGTAAGCAAAAGATTTTATCTCGGGAGATGAAGATAGCTCCTAGAACCATGTCGCGTATATTAAAAGATGACTTAGGACTTGCAGCCTATAAGAGACGTACTGGTCACTTCTTAACTGATAATTTAAAGAAGAATAGGGTGGTAAAATCCAAACAACTACTTAAGCGGTACGCAAAGGGAGGTCACAAAAAAATTTTGTTTACGGATGAGAAAATTTTTACAATTGAGCAGTATTTTAATAAACAAAATGACCGTATTTATGCTGGAAGCTCTAAAGAAGCTTCGCAATTAGTAAACAGAGTACAACGTGGGCATTATCCCACTTCAGTGATGGTTTGGTGGGGTGTTAGCTATGAAGGGGTGACTGAGCCATATTTTTGTGAAAAAGGTATTAAAACGTCGGCTTAAGTTTATCAAAATACCATTCTTGAGACGGTAGTTAAGCCTTTAACTAACACCATGTTCAATAACAAAGAATGGTGCTTTCAACAAGACTCGGCACCGGGTCATAGAGCTCGATCCACCCAATCTTGGTTGAAAACTAACGTTCCGGACTTTATCAGCACTGAAAACTGGCCGTCGTCAAGTCCTGACCTAAATCCATTGGATTATGATTTATGGTCAGTTTTAGAGAGTAAGGCTTGCTCTAAACGCCATGATAATTTGGAGTCCCTAAAACGATCCATTCGGTTGGCAGTGAAGAATTTTCCTCTAGAAAGAGTTCGTGCTGCTATTGATAACTGGCCTCAACGTTTAAAAGACTGTATTGCAGCCAATGGAGACCACTTCGAATAAACATTGTATATTTTTAATAGTTATATATTGATGTATTAAACTAACTCACTATGAAAGGAATAAATGTTACGTATAAAAAAAAATCGTGCTTTTCTTTATAACAATATTTATGGCAAGACTAAGTATTATATTAGCTCTTTGCATTTTCTCATTCTAGTTGCCTGTAAGAGATCGCTGAAAGCGACAATGCCGCCAGTTACTCTCCCAATTTAAATTTAACTTTTTCTGTTAACGAAAACGATTTTTTAAATGTTATTCGCGAGTTCAACTACGCACACACATCATGTGTCATCAGTTTAAAATTACAGGTTCACTTTTAAATAAAAACGTGTTTTATGTCGGTCAGTAACATTGAAAACCGTATATCCTAAATTAAAATTCTAATAAATTAAATTATCATTTAATAAATATGAGGAAATTGTTTAGAGCTTTGTAAATTACAATTACGTCGTTGTGTTTTTGCATTCAACAATGTATAATTAGACGCTTGCTCAAAATATGACACAAAATGCATAGTCCAATGGCGGTCAAAAAAGGTTTTTTTTATCGATCTGCTAGATCCTTTGGCGTACAGATGTTGGGTATCTCAGCATCTTCTATCGCATTTAGCATGGAGAGTGTTCGTAGGAGCTGTTCGAATTAATACCTGCAGCTGAATTTCATCTTCGGACATCTAGGCAGAATACGAAATTCCACCCGTATCACCTTGATGTCTGTCGTTCCACCACTGCGCGTTTCTTATCACGCACCACCACGTTATGGAATCAGCTGCCCGCCACGATATTTCCGAACCATTATGACCGTCCTTCAAGACCAAAGCGTAGCAGTTACTAAAAGGCTGGCAACGCATTCACGAGGTCCCAGCCACGTGACTGTCTATGGGCTACTTCACCTTTATGGTTGGCCTTCTGCTCGTTTGCCCCTCTGCTATTAAAAAAAATTTTGAGGGTTATAGGGAAATATCGTACCGTGTTTAATAAATAATTTTGCAATATAAGCGCAAAAAATTTTTCGTAATAGTATTAAAGTTTTTTTGTCTTCTGTTTAATGCGTTTAATACTTTAAATACTCGACTATCTTGTCATCGTACGTGCTTGATTTGAGAGCACATTGCATTTCCTCATACATTTCCCAGTAGTGTTAATCTAATTTTATTGCATTTGCAACTACAGTCCGATATACTTCCTCATTGTTTTACAATATTGGCGTGAATTGATACGAACATAGTACGCACACCGTTAAATGTTAACCTCCGGTCAGTGAACCCAGACACACACACACACACACAGATTTTTTGAAACGTCGACCTGCTTTTGATGTTGTCCGAATCTAGCCGATCATTAAATTAAAATGTAGGACTCTTAACATGCAGTGTAAATCTATATAACGCCACGAAATGGAAGAAGAACGTTAAATGGAGCGACATTACATGGCGTTTAGCTATGGCTGGCTTTGTAATAGATATAATTATATATATACATATATGGTATACTTTACTATATTCTATATTATTTGTATATAGTCTATTCTAATGATGTATGTTAGGGCTTCCATTTACATACAAAGACGCCCACAGAGTATACCAGTTACTTAAATACAATTCTCATACGATCACTATACGATTTTCCATATAAACATGTCTCTTTCACTCCGCAGGCCCGTTATTCCCCCAATCTTATGTTATATGTAACTTTTTTATTTATTCCTTGTATTGCCCCTATGTCTCATTTTGAGATTACCGAGGAGTAGCATGTGTAAAGTTTAAAAGTAGAGCCACAACGCGGCGCCATTTAATGAGTTCATAATAGTCTCACTTACTTTTAGCATATGACAATCAGCAGTTTACGCATGAGAAATAAGTCACCGTATTATTTACGCAGCATACTTAAGACCTTAGAGCGAACGATTTCGTTGACCAATTTAATTTATTGAGAGACTTTTGCCAACTGGTAGATAAAGCTGGAGAAGAAACCTTCGTTCTCCCTACGCCCTTAATTTTGAAGCTGGCAATAAATGTATTAGTCAAATGTCAGAAATTAGTTAAATGGAAGTAGTTACCTGTTAAAAAGTAATTTTTTGATTTGATTGTAAGTTCAATTGTAACTATAATGTTAACCATAATAATGCAGTGGCGCTCACCAAAGAAAATACGAGGCCAAGATTTTCCTGATCATTTTTCATTTGTATTGATCGTGATACATGTAGGTGATCGGCCTATGCTTGACGGATGTCCTCGATTCTAAGACAAGCTGTACCATTATTTCACCGTAAAGAGAAATTAACGTATAAAGAGAAAAATCCATTCACCAGGATCAAAGGTATAACTTCGCAGTTAAAAGACCTTTTAATTTGGTCAACCCTGCCTTATAATGTCTACAAAAGAGCAAATTTGCATAAATAATATTGAAATATTATTGGCCGTTATAGCAATTCTCATAAACTATGAACACAACTCATTTCCTGCAGCGGAACGTTCCCGGCCCGCTCTGACCTATATTCTTTTGAAACGTGTCGACAAGACACGAACGAACACAAAATTATAAGGTTTTGACATTGATGATCGAGTGTTTTGTATGCAAAAGCCTTTATATCCAGGTAACACATGAGTTTCAAATTTTTTTTTTATTAAGTTATTAAGGGTGCTAATTAAACCGACTGCTTTTTAATAGCATTATACGCCTCAAAACTTATATTGCCTTCTTAACTACTAATTCAGCCACAATCAATACGCGTATGAATATAACTTGATGGTTATTTAACATTAGTAATATGCATTCAAATAGGAAACTTCTAAAATACTAAAAATTAGTACCAAAAAAGTAATCCAATTGGTTCTAGTTTTATAACTGATTAAATTTGAACTCTTCCTAAATAAATTATCGTCAAAATTGTTATCAAATAGTAAATTGTGGCCATTAAAAACCGAAACAAAATAAAAATACTATCGTCTTAAAATCAAAATGTGTTCCAGCTTTGGTACCAGCATTTGGCCCATTGGTATCATGTTGTCTATACAGATCAGAACTGCAGTACTTAAGAAAATTGTCTTGTTTACTTTTAATGTTTTAAAGGTGTTATTGGATTCCTTAAGCGATTTATCTAAAATACATAAAAGTACCCTTTATTTCAAAAATATTGTCTTATAAAGTCAATACATAAGAAATAAGCATTCATTTATTTGCGGTATAAATATTTATTCGAAATTTAATGAGTTCTTTTGAGTCGTAACTGGACATCTGCCAATATACGACTATCACATTATTTAATTTGTCCATCTGTTAATTACCAAATTCGAAACGGATATTTTGGGATTTTATATTTGGATTATATTGTCTACGAGGCGTGAATTCGATAACAACCTTAACATGTGGGGTTCGTTAACTGTCAATATTATTTACTTTAATGTTCCCTCTCACATAAACCCTTTACAAGATGTGTTCAGATTGAGAAATTTGGTGCTAATGCAAGCTTTGTTATTGTCTTGGCACTGCTTTTCGTGTTGTGATTACTATTTGGTTTTCTCCGTACTAATGTATATATTTGTTAATGTAGATTTAGGAAATAAGCAATACCTTAGAAAATATAGAGAAACCAATGTTCTACATCCATATTAATAAAAATAATAATAAAGCCTTTTTTTATAACTTTATTTATTATTATTATTATTATAACGTTCTACATCCACAACCTGCATACGGGACAATTATATAAAATAAGCCTACATTGTTACAAATAAAAATTATCTTGCGTGTGTACACACACAGAAGAGGACACCCTCTTCTTTGCATTCTTGTCTCCCTCTTCTACTAATTGTATCTTGAGCACCAGGTTATAACGTGCTACACAATTGATTTTGTTTAACCACATAACCAGCCCATTTGTACTTAAGTTAAGTCTTGCCTTAAGACAAACAAATAAACCGGATCTCAACTACTTCGTCGGTTTCAATTAAAAAGAAATAAATTTACTTTGTTTTGTGGGATTTATAAGCCAGATTAAGCAGGCCAACGGATATTTCGTTTGAGTCTTAAGATAGGCGCCGGATTGTCGCGAGCTCGCCGCTGCTACGGCTCCCCCACCCACCGTAATTATGTAACTTTTTGTTGTTCGCACAATCAGTAAAAATGTAAACACTATTGTCAAAATTGTTGCTCTACATATCAAGGGAACGATACTTATCATTTTTTATGGATATTAAGTCTTTCCTATCCACGATGGGCTGAGATCTCTTACGCAATCACTATACCTATAACATAATCTAAATAACATTTTCCGTCAATGACGAATGATGGATGAAACCGGATGTTACTGATGAGTGAGGGTTACGAATTTGACTATCTTTGTAAAGAAAACATGAGTACAATTCAAAAATCTAATTACAGTGTAAACTATATATAACGACATTGAAGGGACTGTCCATTTTGTAGCGTTATAGATGGTAGTCGTTATATCGAGATAAGAATAATCGTTGTATAAATACAGGCTAAACCAACCAAAGCCAATTGATTTCGACGCTTTAGAGAATTTGTCGTTAAGTCGAGTGATGTTACATGACGTTTAGAAATTTGAATTGTTAATAACACGTGTGATGTGAAATGTGCACCTACATATATGACTGGATAGTCGATCCATGATGCAAAACAATCGAAGTGCATCGACCCTAGAGGAAGGGCCTGCCATAATCGATTTGCTAGCAACACTATATCGAGCGGCTAATGAATCACGCGCTTGTAAACCTTGACTGCAGTTCGTTACGAGAATGTTTGACGTGCTATCTATATTCGATAATTTACAATAAACAGGAATTTTACGAATTAAGCATCTAATAATAGTTAAATAATACGAGCTTAATACTCTGTTATTACATTGTTATTAGTACAAATGCAATCACTGTTGTTATGTAATTAGAATTGCATAAATTCTCATTAACAAGTGACTCCATGTTAATTATAATTCGCGAGATATTAACTATTACAACTATGACATGTTTAATTTTGTTAGTCGTGTCTATAGACTATTTAAATTTAGAACCCGAATGAAAAAAGCATACTTTTCAAATTTCACTAAAGAGTTTATACACTTAATCAAATATTTACGCGGGAAACCGTTGCACGGTGTGTTTATGCCGCGATTTTAAATACTTGAATATTATAATCCTTGTAAAGTGAACATTGGGAAAATTTTACGTGTAGATTTAATAACGTATTTCTAATTTGAGTGTGCGTTTATATTATGCGTGATATCATAGCTATTACTCATGCAACCACAGATAATCGATCGAATCTATTGCTATTATGCAATAGAGTCCCGTTCTATAATTAGCGTTGATGTTTATTTTTTGCTACGCTATATTAACTCGAGTGTTGATTACGAATACAGTTTTGTCTATTATAAATTATAAAGAAACACAAGAGGTATTTATAATCTGCATAATCTATGGCCAAAAATTAGTTAGCATAAAATTATTTCTGGAATTTGTCGGTTAAAAAAATTTTTTTTTTTACAAAAATACAGCATAATAATGTTAATATTTTACACTATATTTTTTTTACAATGAAATCAAATAATTGCTTCGTTGCGTTTGTGTCTCGGTGTGTGTATGCGTGCAAGTGTGTGTGTGAAGTGAGTGATAAGCCCAAACAGTCTGACTAGTATAAATACAGTGGTCTGTATTGACGTCACGTGTACAGTTCCCTAACATCGAATCCTATCTCATACAAAACGTCCGCCAGAACTAAATGTTTACACACGTGCAACATAAACACGTGCTTTCTTGTCTTGTGGCGTTCATTTTTTATATTCTTCACTCGTGCTTTAAGAATGACGGATAGTTAACCCTTAAGATATTTTCTGTAAAAGCTCAAATGTATTGTAGCTTTTATTTATGTAGTTCTTTAAGAAAAGCATACACTGTACGAGGGAAGGGCGGGACAAGAAGCACTAGCAAACATATCTTCGTCTTTTAATTGCCAAGCAAGTACTTTGTGAGACAAATTTAATTTTAAAAAATGTAACATACAGCTCCCAGCAGCTTACTCCTGGACATAAAACCTTTTTTTCACATTTTTATAACAAATTGTAATCCTCCGCTCGTGGTGGACTTTTCTTGCTATTCAATATATTGTTTTTAATCGATCCAGTAGTTCAATATAATATTCAACCGACCAACTAGTCAGTTTTTAATTTGATTCGTTATTTAACTCCAAAGTGCAGAGTTTACTTCAAAATTCCTTTTTTAGAATGTTCCATAACTGTTGTTTTATTATCGCTTCCTTATGACCGTTTATTCAAACACGTGTGTATGTTAGCGTGTGGTCTGATATCAACGGATTCTGGTGGCATAAACCTATTTATAGTTATAATTATGGATAAAAACAAAAATGGCTAACCGGATGTGTCGATGATAAATGTGGTAATAAAAACCTAAATACTGTGTAAACTCCATGTAACTTCACTCGATATAACGTCAAAATGTGTAAAGCGTCGAAATCTAGGCTTTCGTTGGTTTAGCTTGTATTTATGCAACGATTATTCTTATCTCGATATAACGACTACCATCTATTCTTGTCTCCATTTAACGACAACTCTTTATAACGCTATAAAATACAAATTACACCAAAGTCCCTTTAGTGTCTTTATACTCACTACGTTTGACTTATAATGAAGTATTTTTTTGTCTACGTATAAACAAGTATAAAAACTGACTAAAATAAAATAAAATATCGTGAGTAAAATACGGTAAATACAAAGTCAAGTACATTTCATCTGGTAAGATTCCCAGAATCATCAACACAGCCACACTTCTCACTTCTCTCTCACCATTCCCATCTCTCACACTATTCTTTAAATACTAACAGAACTGTTTACAGCCTACATATTTTCACCGCTCGTCACTGAAATAAAACATTTAAAAAAATCATTCGAATCAATTTGATCAATGTATGTGATGTAATGATACAAATATTAAATAATAACAATATTATTTTGTCAAGTTTTTTTGTCTACGTTGTACAATGGCCATAAATAGTGTTAACTCGTTGAACCTGACCTTCACCCTAACAGCATTATCCTGTTAGGAAGCTCAAGAATGTAATGACCGGTTTTATCCATTTAGTGTACGCTAGAAATGTAGTACTTAATAGCATAAGTCTGTCACTTCTATACCCTGTTTTTTATTGATTGATTTTGGTGTACTAACACCGGAGTGTCTAGTTAACTGTCATGTCAAAATAAGTTGTCAATGTCAAAAGCTAATTTAACTCTACTCTTTATATGATTCTAAAATAAAAAAACAATGAACTATTTGCCCATCAGAATAAGTTTACAATCTAGACTAATCTAACAATTATGTTGTCTGAAAGAGATGGCGAGATTGTGGGTTGTCTGGAAGAGATCGCTTATTAGCGATAAGGCCACCCGTTGCTCTTATTTATTTATTTTATTTTATTATATCTGTCCCCAAACATCGTAAGTGCTAAATATATTTAAAACAATAAACTTATGAGATAATAAAACTAGGTTTAAGCATAAAACAATTAAATGGGAACTTGAACTCTTATATATACTAACATCTATTAACGTCATTTAATTCTGCTGTTTAAGTTCAATAAGGTGTAGCTAAATATATAAATTCTAATATAAAATTACATATTTTTTTGGAATACCCACCTAATTTGAAAGATAAGGAATTCGCCTCAGCTGTACTTAATAAATTTTATAGATGTTCTAGAAAATGTCGAGACGTGCAAGGAACGCGATCCGGCGGCCTATAATTAGAACACCCCTTCATGTAAAATAATTTAAACGTAAAATGGAATTTGTACTTAACATTTCAGTATGTTGTCTTGGTCCAAATACCGAAGGAATCCCTATATTTTATTCACATGACATCAGATTTATACCAAAGAACATTTTGTATTTTGCTGATACGATTCCATGTGGAAACTGTAAATAAATATATGTAAAATCGATAATACAACGGTACTTTTTTAATACATAGTTTGTGCTAGTTCGTATGAACAGTTTTTTTTAAACTTTATATTCAAATGTTACAAAAAGTTCAGAAGAACAGATCTCCGCGGGCATAGCAACCGTGCAACGGTTTGTTTATGCCACAGTTCAATATATTAATATTCATATAAAATAAAATTATATATCAGTAAGTGTTTTGTAAGAAACAGATATCATAAAAGCGAATTAATTCTCAAAATTATTGTACCCATGCCTGTAATTTATTATATTATTTATATTTCCCATAATTTATTACATTTTAGTGCATTCGGTTTATTTGTTTTTTCCATGTATGTGATTATTTATTTTGCTTCTATAATACGAATATTATATTATCCCGAAGTTGACAGCTGACTAAACAATTCGGTATGAGTACTGTAAATTTGTTTACGAATCCTCATTATAAGTACCAAGTAATTACGGGTGCATTTTGATGCAGTTACACTTTCAAAGTCAAGCTATTGAGTACAACTTTCCCAAATTTAAAATCGATAAATGTCCGCTTAGTTAAGTGTGACTTTCTCATGTGACATAGCATTTTAATTGACCATTCAATGTTAATAATTGTCGAATTTTTTATACCGTTGTTATTTTGACTAATTGTGCGCATAATATCGCAAATTACTCGAACATTATGATCGTATGTTGTCAAGATGAATTTAACTTAAAAATACTTTTAGTAGGTCTCACTTTCGTATTAATTAATATAACATTTCGATTTAACCTACAATTCTAACCTAACTGTTGATGGAATATTTAAACCTAAATTGCGGCGAAAATTTGCATAATATCAACATTTTGTTTACTCTGTTGCGTCGTGTTGACAAGTTAATTAACGGTGAGGTACATCTAGGTGACAGGCGTGCCCAGGTGGTCTTAATTTAGACAGTGACAACTGACAAGATTTCCGTGTAAACAGATAATATATTGCACAGATTGTATGACTTGCCTATTGTTAGCAGTATTGACTATTGAGGCCAATTTTCATGGCACTAGATCTCTCTCTCTTTATTATAACTATTTAAGTAATATTTTACTAATATATAGAATGTATTGTAATATGTATAGCGAGCCTAAAATCGCATCTAAATGCGAGTACACACATTGCATTTTTGTAATTGTATAGAAGTTTGTTTTGTATTAATCAAGTAAGCTTTTACACTGATGTAACTATAAAATTAATGTAATATGTGTTTTTTTAAATTTTTAAATAATAAATTTAGTTTTTTAATAATATATAATATATGTATGTTAACGTATATTTTTTTCTACTGTAAACAATTATTCATAGACTGTAATATTTGAAACAGAAAATTTCTTTAATATTTTCAAAAATTCGTGCACGTATCAGATTTATATAAGGGCTTCTCATGTCAAAAATGAAGTTGATATGAAATTTTACGCTCGAATATTTGGCAGCATTCGCAATTTTAAGATAAGTTTTTGTTTACGAAGTAATTTTTAAAGTGTTTTGTCTAGACGAACCGTATCCATAGTCAACTAAATAACTGGTACAGACTCAGTTTTCTTAACACAGATGTAAACAGACCCAAAAAGCGACGTGTCAGGCACAGACGATATCGACGAAAACCTTTAATTAGAGAGCTAATGATTAAAATTTAATCAATAAAAATTTGATAATAATTAATTTTACATTAAGTCCGACTTGCATAAGATTTTTGTTGAAATAATCTATAACATTTACTGAAACTGGCAGAGATCGATTATTAGCGGTCATTGCTTTTATATGTAACTGTTACTATTTGTGCAACAAAGTGCACTCAAGTATCTCATTCCAAAATCGATTCGATGCCAGACAAAAAACAAAGACCAACTCATTATCCGTCTACGGTCTTTAGAGAACTCAATATAAGCTTTTATAAGTAGCAAATATGCTGATTTTATATAGAACTTATGTACTTTTTCTGTTCTGGGGACTGATAGACATACTCTTTAGGCGATCACAAATAAGTTGCAATTGTTTGTTCGTATTGTGTTCGTTTACATTTTGTACAGTAGTGATGTTCGAATTCTATATGTACACAATAAACGCGGACATGTATGTTTAGATATCTGTTTATTTGACATAATTGGATGTATGTACTTTCTCGTGGATTTAGTTATATTCTTTAGAAACACAAATAAGTCCAGTTACAATTATTGTTTGTTCGTATTGTGCTAATTGTGTTCGTTTAGATTTTGTTAAGTAGTGATGCTCAAACATGTACACAAGAAAAGCGGACATAGTTTATTGTACGTCATAGAATATTGTACCTGTGTATGGCCGGCTAACACTTTAATATTTAAATGGCGGTTATGCAGTGAAGAACTCAATATCCGTAAAGGACAGTTACGCTTTACGCTCTAATTAATCTAATATCTTATTGCACTCTTACATATCATAAGCCTTGTTAACGTCGTCACGTCCATTTTGGATACGATTAAGCGTTTTAACCTTTAATCTAGATTCTTATGTCTCCGGTTGGCCTTATCCTTAACAAAAGGCATTTTTGTTCTTTTTTGCTTATTATTTGAGTTGATTGTTAAAGTTTTTACTTCAGTTGTTAGTATTTCGTAGTGTCATTAAATAGTTTTCTTATAATCAGAAATAACCTTTAACAAAATCAGCAGTTTCTCTGATTGGCATGGTATAGATCTTATACAACCAGACAAATTATATAGTAAATATTAATTGATATCACTACATGTACCATTTAAATGTAAGGTCTTTGTCTATGTTTAAGTAACGCACTATATTTGCTAGTTTAATTGCCAGGTCAATGTGTTTCAACTAAAGTTCACACGATACTTGTTAAAGTGTATGATCGGCAATGCATTAGCTTCACGCCTGTGCCACGAACGAGTGACCAAATCAATATTGATTATTACTAAATAATATTATGAAATAACCACGCTAACTATAATTAATATAATTTAATAAAGTATTTATTTAAATATACCCTGCAACTTATATCGTCTCATTGGTGACCGGCCCGGTCTCCAGCCGGGTTCACCATTCAAGTAGCCGGGTCCAACGTGTCCAATACGTGCGATGTAGCCATCTCCACTTTAGGACCGCTATTTTGGTGACTACATACACGTACAATCTTTTGTCGGACAGCTTCGTTACGAATACATCGCTGTCCATAGCTCTCTGTACGACTTGTAAGCTTTCAAAAAAATAATAATACTGATAATGACAAAGAGCACCCATGTAAAAAGTCTAATTAAATTGTAATAACAAAATTATTTTGTTTGTATTCTCTGTTCGTTTCATACATAATGATGCTAACGTAAAAGACTGTCTTATTTTTATATCATATGTCAGTGCTAGAGAAAAAATTTACTAAACTAAATATCTTATCGAATGTTTCAGAGAGTTTGTACTGATTTCGAGCGTGATTTTAAAATTGACTTAAATGGTCAGACAATGCTCCATTGACATAGATGTGCAGCGTTATATAACATTAATTCCGTTTTGTGCAATCACTTACAATCCGGGCATCACGCTTACGTCAATTTTATAGCAAATAAAGGACTTTTTCAAGTGAAATTTTAATAAAATTCAAATAATTCAAATGTGTCTCATTGACGATTGGTGCAAACGACAAATTAATACTGCAATACGTTAATATCACCACTGGTAAATAACTAATTTGTAATAATTACTAGTATATATATATATATACTACAGGAGTAGTTGTATATATATCGAAAATCGAAAAGCAATAGTGTATAAAAACATTACGGTGTTCAATGGTTATTCCGGCAGTAATTTAATATTATGACGAATTTATAGTAGACTATAAACCTTATATGAGACCTCAGACGCAGACGTATATTGTTATATATATATATGTTATGTTATTGTTATATATACAATATATAACAATAACATAACATACCGAGTTGTTTAGTCATTTACGAACTGTCATAATAGTATTTTATTTGTTCTATAACTAAGAGATGTTGTTTCTGTGCTTGACCGTGGCTTAGTTAAGTGCTATACTTGATAGATAAGCTTCGTTCTTTTTGCCACATTTCCAATATTTATCATATGCATTTGCTTATTTCTTTTCCTCAGTGTTTTAATTGCATTAGAATAGTATGCAAGCATTTTTTTTTGTTTATTGCCCACTCGTTAACACTTATACTTATAACTGAACTGGGAATAATAAAACATTCCATATAAATATTCTACGTGCGTTACAAATTACTCAGTTAATATAAACCACTTTAATTATCTAATTGTAGTCTTCTTTAAAGTTCGCTTGCACTTACTCTTTCTGTCTAGTGTCTGTTTGTGTGTACGCTAAATCGTGCTGTAAGACCTTTTTTCAAATGTATAAAAAACATTCCTCAGGGCCATTCTTTATATTTATTAGGCTTGCAATAATGTTAAATTTAATTTACCGTCAAATCTAAATGCGTTAAATATATGTTTTTATGTTTTGATTACAAAATACACTTAGTTTTTTTTCTGATATGAGTCACACGTCGCTTATCTTACAGAGACTATTTAAAATCATTGGTTCCTTAAAAAGTTATTTGTCCACACGATGCAAAAATACAATGTGCATTGTATTGAAATCGTGTATACGAACAATTACTAATTAATTAACAGAACAAGCTACCGTGCTGCTTATTGGCACATAATGCCACTTTAATATTGCCTCTAAATAAGCAGTACTAATACAAATTTCTTAAATATATATTACATTTCACGCCGGTTCAATTAGCCTCAATCTCTCGGTTTGTGCCTCTTGTTAATGTTAAGTGTCCTTATACGGTGAAGTAAAGCCATATGGTGCTGGTCAAGGCCAACTCTCAAACAAACTACGTGTAACAATAACCATAAGGGAAATTATAACGGTTTTCAAACATAAAAACAAAATTAATTAATTAAAAATTATTCAACCTAAAGTCTGCCGTTCAATGCTGAGTTGCCTTGTTGTATTCTTTCAGTTTAAAAAACGGAACTAAGTCAATCAAGAATAGTATCTCTTAACTGGACTTAATCCCCTCGATCTCCACAGCAATCCTCCGACGCTTCGTATTTTATCTTGCTCCAAGTCTTACCGGCTCCCGTCTCATCTGTAACAGAAAGGCTCCAGGTCTGTTTGTGACGGAATATGTGATAAATGCAAAAACTACTAACCTAAATCTCTTATCGATAATATGTAGCTGACGTGATTAGGATGAGAATGAAGTTGTAATCGAAGGTTCAATATTAAATGTTTTCTCATCGATTCATTTGTTGTGTTAAGCACGACCGATTGGAAAGTGATTTCCAATCGTCAGCTGCCTTTTCACAGTGTAATTTCCATTCGGTCAATGAAACGACAACCACAATGAATGATTAAAAAACTAATGACAGTTTCTTATAAAGACTCTATTTGTTAAAGCGTTGAATAGTTCTAATTTGTGAAATTCGTGGTTTAATGATAACGGATTTAGTAAGTCGAATTTAATAATTCTTTTCGTAGATAAAATGTATGATTTGTTACCTTGAATTTAGATTTCATAAGGAGATCGCATTAGGTGTAGTGTAGAACTATGATACGAGTACATATACTCTTATCATAGTTCTACACTAGAATAGACTAGAACACACTCATTTTATAGATACAGACAAACTGAGCGACATAGTATATATATATATATATATATATATATATATATATATATATATATATATACTTATGGGTGACTTATTAACCTTACTATTCTCTTATTTAAGGGGTTTGGGTTTAAATGACTTTCTCCCTTTACCTCTCTTACGCGAACTTTTTATGTTCAAGATCCAGTCTAGGACTTAACATGGTGAAATAGGTACTAATACAGAAAAATAAAATAATTTAATTAAAAATATAGCATGGCCAAATAGAAGAACTATTGAAGAACAATTATAGACTATTGTATGAACATGACAGTTTTTCATAAAAAAATATTTAGATTAAAATCGAATAGAAGGCGCGTCCAGCATGCATGGACAAGATTACATTAGCCAAGCCGTTCAACATAATTGCATTAACGACGGATGTTGCTGTCTGCAAATTGATGGGTTTTTCAAATAGTGAGTGGGATTCGTGAATTCGGAAATTTGTTTTGTCTCTATTTACTTAACACGCGTACAAAGTTCATGTAACGTAGGAAATAGCCCACTAATACTGTGAAATATAGAAACGGTTACTTTTAAATAAATGGGGTGTGGCTGTGTCATGGTTACTGCAGCGCCAAACTGTATCCCCCAATTTTTGTATGATTGGGTTTATTTCGATTGACACGGGGGCGTGTGGTTGCAAATTTAAAGTCGGCGGAATTGAATGCAATGTGTACTGATTCCAATATTTTAAATCCAACGTTTAAGTGATGGATAAAATGACGGTATTTTATCTTTTGGGAGATGAACATACTAGAAAACAATCTTAAAACCGTTTATTTATTTTTTTAATATTTTTTTTTTCTTAAACCTATACAGCTTATCAAAAAAAAGTTTACACAATAAAAATAGATTAAAAATAAAGCCAAAATAAGGTTATTACATAGAACCGGAAATAGAATCTAAGATCAGAAACAACAATAACAAAAAAAAACACGAACAGAAAAAAATAAATAAAAATATATATACACATGAACAAGTGGAACTATGTGAAGTACGAACATTTTAGTGTGTGTGTGTGTATCAGTGTGTGCAATGGTGTTGCTGTGTGAGTGAGTGTGCGAGGTTGAGTCTTAGCTTTTTTTTTAAAGAATTTTTTACTTAGGCCAAATATATCCAAGGACTCATTATAGGTTTTTGCTGCGCGACACAAGACTGAGTTTTGTCCGTAGCTGCTTACAAACGGTATTATTTTTTTGATTTATTTCAAACACTATTTATTTACAAAATTTCATGGGCGGTTAAGTATAAAATATCTTTGTTGTTACTTATTGTGTCGTTCAACAATAGCACACGCTAATAAACGTGTTTTGTTTCTTTGTTTCACACTTATCGTGCGCAATAATAAGTCATGAATTATATATATATATATATATATATATATATATATATATATATATATATATATATAAACTTAATTTACGTAAGTTTAAAAGCGAATCCGAAGGTTTACTATAGTCTACAGAAAATTTATTTTACCACTGGATAAGCAGATAACCTAATACTGAAAATTTCCATATTGCTCAATCAGTGAAAGGAGCCGTAAAATGTAACGTAGATTTACAAATCAAGTGAGCGAGACGAATTGAACAGTCTCAATTGAATGGATTCTGATCTCGTTTCAGTTACAATCAAGTGTATATGATAAAAATGTATATAAAATATAGTTCAGTTGTTATAAATATGAACTTAAAATATATCTTGTGTGTGTGTCCTTTTGTGGCAAAAGCCTCCTTCTCTTAGGCATTTTTATAATAATAAGATTTATATCAACATAATGGCATTCTGAAGAGAATTACCAATCGGGCTGAAAATATTAGCTGTTTATCGTAATATTTTGTTATTTATAAATTGAAATAAAAGCTGACGATAGAGAGGGACGAGTTAGAAGAATGTAATTGATTAGTAACACAACGTTCCCTATTATTTGAGTTCCGGTGGTTACCATGACAACGGTAATGTTCGAATTACATAATAAAATGCATGAACCAAATTTTATGCTCATCTGTGTTTTAATACTTAGACTAATTAGAAAAAAACTTTTATGTTTTAATTACAAATTTGCCAGACTCATTAAACAATTTAACTCGAGACCTTAATACTAACTTATGAATTCATCGTTCAACTTGTTTTATTCGTTTACGCGCAGCTGCAAATTCGTATGGGGCTTCCAGCTAAATTAAAATGACACACGTCAGTACACTCATAATAACCTAATGATATAAAATTATTTTACACAATGAGCTAAAATAATATAGTTAACATTCATTTAGAAGATAACCAACATCTTTATAGTTTAATAGTTAAAACGCAAACATTTTTTTACAATTGTAATAAATTTTGTTGTTTTATCGCGGATAAATATAACAGGGAATTGACTGTACATTTCAACAAAATAGAGCGCACCCCTCGGTCCTGACGCCATTGAGTCTTTGGAGACCATAGCTCTGTCATTTTCTCTACAATCTATGCGTCGTCTCACGTCTGTACTCTGTGTCTGTACTTTTGAGCCAGTACAAATCGCGTTGGCGTCCGGTGTTGACGTACTAAAATCATTATTATTTATAAGTTTGTGATGTGTTGATTGGATTATACCATTTTCAGGTAATTAATTGATATTATTTGGTTGATTTATATTATATATAGGACATATTTGTATTCAAATTTTGAACATATTTAACACTTTTTTATCTTAGATAAAATGTATACTTAAGATTAAATACATATAATAAATCGATTATTTACTTTACTCAAGTGGATACCTATCTTTTATATATATATATATATATATAGACAATTAATTTATTTAAAGAAAAATATTGTCATCGTTTTTTACCGATAAACAGTTTACTATGATCTAATACTTTATTAACCGGTTTTTGAATAATTGGCAAAATAACCTTAACGCTTGAACCTATAAAAAAGGTCATGTATTTTAAATTCAGCATCTGCTAACAAGAAATTCGACATAACTGATCGAAAAAACTAAATGCTATGCGCACGTATATATTTATAATAAAAGTTAAGCGTTTTATCTTATTAGGATTAATATCAGGTCCTTTATATTTAATATATTTAGATAAATATTTATAAATAGTTAATTAGAACACTATGGGCATTTAATCATAATTTATTTAAAAATATATCCCATGCTATGTTTAGAATAATCAATGTTTTCCGTAAAGAGGATCCATGTAACGAGGGGCGCGAAATGAAGGGGAGAGTTGGTAAACTGTTCTCCAATGTTGACTCTAATCTGTGACAATTGACCTTCGGTAACGCAACACTTTTTACTCTTTATAACCTTCGAGAATCTGCAATCACTTGCAATTTATACAAGCTTGATTTTATTTATACAGATATACCTTTATCCATTTGTATCAAATCACCGAAAAAATCCACTAAGCCGAGTTTCTTACCTGCTTTTTCTCACCTAGGTCGCTTACGAACAGACGTAGAATCACTTATATTTAAGATATTTAAATATGGTCCTATGTACCTTACTAAATAAACATATTTTGTTTTTGTTATTATACTGAAACCGAGGACAATAAAGTATTAATTCTGTAAAGAATAGTAAATCTGTAAATAACTAGTATATAAGTACCGCTATGTTGTAATGCGAGCGATCTCAAGCCGGACGTCAGAATGGATCAATTTCAATATATGATTCTATGAATTGCGAAACTGATTCATTTTTGGTGAAATTCAGACGCTTTTATCCCTGTCATCTGCTCATTCGTTCGATTAACAATTTATTGAGCAAAAATTGTTGAGCATGTGATATTATAATAATGGGCTATTAAAAGATGAAAAGGTTTGGGAATGAATCGCCCTAAATGCTGAGATAAGAACATTTGTTAAATAATGATCACCCTTAAAAATAAGCTGAGTTTGTTATGGGTATCTTCTTAGACCGGTATATTATAGAACCCTCGTAGCCTTAGATATTAGAAGAAAAATTATTTACGTTCACAAGTGATCTTTGATACGATTGTACGTGAAAAAGATATAAAAAAGTACTTTTAAAGTCGAAACTTACTACTTATGGCTCTTTGTCACAGCGTCAATACTTGACAGAAAGAGATAGACCATTATGGTTAGAAGAGTACAGTTAACATTAGTAGAGGATAATATCCGCAACAAAAATATAAGTTAATAATTGGTTTATATTAAACCGAACATTGAACATAGTAAAAGACTTAGCTTAATAGCGTACAACGCCGATTGGACTTATACTGTAAATTAATTTTACGTTCGTGAAAATTATATATGACATAGTATATACAAAATTGTCTTAGTTTATATTTAAGTGAGTGCTCACGCGGGGCGGTTATCGTAATGTCAAAAACAAAACCTTCATAAAAAAAGCTCGCTCGCTCACATCGTGTGAAATTTTAGCAATAAAGTCCCAAACAAAATATACTAGGATTATGTTTTGTATTGTTGGATTTGTTATATGGGGACTGGGTGAAACCCGCATCTACCCTCAGATGTAATAAACAAAAGTTCTGTATGCAATTAAATACCCAAACAAAATCAGTATAATATGCTCTTATATTATTTGTATGAAAACACCTACTGCTACTGATATTATAGAAACCTTCGTAAGTTCTTACAGTTTGATAAATGTATTTAACTGTGTGTGTTAATGTGAACCAAACACAAAAATAAATTATGCTATTTATTAGAATATGGATTTCTTTAAGTTATCGTATTTTTTAAATAGTTTTACTATAAAGTAGTTAAGCCTTATACTTTAGTTAAACAATAAGATTATGTTTTTGTGAATATCTTTCTAATTAATTAAATTAAGTTATAAACTGTAGTAAAACAGGATTTAAAAACTGTTAGCCGTATCAGAAACATCTGTGCTCGTATAATGTCTTGAATCTAGGACAGTTGTGTTCGAGAAATGCATTGAACACACCACCCAGAAATATTATCACTTTTCCCCCTATTGGGTCGAGTAAGATGTAAATCGAATTTAGTTCGGTTCCAAATTAAACTTCAAATAATAACAATAACCATCTTTGACAGATCAGATGGAGGCATACAAATATGTGTGTTTTTTATCCAGCCTTGTATATCCGACGTCAATTTTTTTATATTTTATGATATAACCTGTTTCGATAATGTCGAAACTCAAAGATCCCTTTAATGTGTCGGCAATTGGCTCAGCATCGTGACAGTTCAATTCTTGAGTAGCCTTACAATGCAATGCTTTGTCATTTTAATTGTGCTACAGAACAATTTTGTATTAATTGTTTATTTTAATAGAGCAGCTATCGAGTATCTTGCCGGTTCTTCTCAGTGGATGACTGCCTTCCGAACCGGTGGTAGTGTAAAAATTGACGATTCAAAAGTGTCTTTATAAAGACCTACTTGAATAAAGATATTTTGAGTTTGAGTTTGATATGGTCTACTTTGCCTTCATGGGGGAAAAGTGCATATAAGTTTTTGGTTAAGTTAAAATGAATGAATATGAATTAAAGATTATTAATAGTTATATTTTACCAATTACCAATGATAATAGCACGCGTAACCTGATTCAAGTCAGATAAATAACGATGTTAGTACCTATATATTCAGTTACATCGTTTAAATTGTCTGAAATTAGGGCATCTAATAGTAAATAACCCTTGATTCTGTTTTAATTCTTTATGTTGTTATTGGCGCCTTACTTATCCTCAATAGTTATTTCACCTTTATTTTAATGAGCCTCATCACGTTCCGTTATCTTGAGCATGGATTACGTTCGAGACCAAATCGATAAATAACAAAGGAAAGTTGATAACGTTATAATTGCAATAACATTATCGATTTCGTTCGATAAAATTCTTTGTGAATAATTATATATCATATTAATATTATATTATATCCTAAAATAAAAATACTTTAATAATTGAGATTAAATAGAAATACAAAATAATACAAATAGAAAATTCGTCAATTAAAAGTTTTTAATTAAAGGCTTCCAATAACAAAGCAGAAACACGATAACCCAAATAAAGCTCTTTTTATTCTAGTACGTTTCAACTGAATCTAATGTCCGCCTTACTTTAAGGCGTATACATACGTATACATAGTATAAATTTTAGGCTTTGTACACAACATACAGAATTGAAATCTTACATATATTGAATACTGTGTATGACCCGCTCGATGGGTGATAAAATGGACGTTAAACCGTATTAAAAAGGTTTAGGTCGAGGCGTAATTATTAATTGATTCTATATGCGACGAGGCATATTCTAGACTGATAAGGCATTGTTCAGCCACAGGACTTCACTAGCGATGCGTTATCTGAGGCAAAGAAGTCTATAAGTTCCATTGAATTTTTATTAGTCCTAATTAAATAATGTACTTAGTTTTTATCAACTTGTGTATATGTCGCGCCTTTCATATCCTGAGTTCCGGTAGCGACGCTCCCCTTTTTATTGCTAATGGCTCTGCACGCCATTTTAGTCTACACAAGTACTATATTTGTATATTGTTGATACAATATATTACATAAATTAACACATTTCACATTGTCTACGGTAAATCTGTTATAGCAAGTAGACGCGATAGGTTTTTAAAATACCAACTTACCCATTTAATGTTAATACGACAAAACTAAAATGTTTTTATGTTATTAACTAATATTAATATTCAAAAAAAAAGAAAAGGTTCCAACTTTGATTTTGTTCCCTTTGCAGTAGAGGCTTTTGGACCTTGGGGTATAAGTGCAAATACAAGTATTAAGGAATTAAGTTGGCGCCTGATTGTCAGTACCGGTGATACAAGAGATGGTGATTTTCTCGCTCAGCGTATAAGCATTGCGATTTAGCAAGGAAATGTCGCCAGCATTATGCGTATTCCCAAGGGTTATGATCATGTGGTTTGTTTTGTTTATTAGGATATAGTACGTTAAATGGTTCTCGATTAATAATAAAAATTTATATTCGAATAATTAACATGTTGATGTGGCTGTTGCTGTCCGTTTGTGTTATTCATTACGTTTATATAAATGTATTATTTATTTACATACCCCTTGAAATCGTCGTTCACTGTAGTTAGTTTTTCTGATCCTAAATTGGCGGCGACATGTTTATGATACAAATGAATGTTTAACAGTCTTACTATTAAAAATAGTGAAAAATACAGAAATGTATGTATGTAACACCACTTAATATCACAAGAAAAAAGAAACCTTGCTTGCTGCCTGCCTTAATGTAGGAGAAGTATTTAAACGGACCGAGTAAGAAAGTCAAAGGGTTAGAACCCGGAAGTCGCAGTCGCCGCACGAAACACGAATATAACAGGAAAAACCTATCGTGGTTTTACGCCGGGTTCTATGAGGTAGTGGTTTTTTCCCGCGCTCGTACATTTGGCTGAAGGCAACGACATAACAATACCACTCAAACCACGGGTTTCATAAAACTCGACTATATAAAAATGTCTATATTATAATCATATAATTAAAAAATAATCGTGTATTGTTATGTTTATCGTGTGGGATGTTGGTACAATGACCATCATATGACCTTATCATTGTCAAGGTTGTGTTTACATAACTAGATTTACATAAATAGACATAAACCTAATTAATTTATCCGACGTTATGTAATTCGTTTGATAGTGTATATAGTTTTCTTATTTATTAAAATTGTTGATCTATATTGTGTATTTAAAATAATTGTAGGAAATAACATAACGATTTGTGAAATCTAATATGAATGTATATCTTTTGAAATTAATACACACATGTTCCGTTAGGTATTAGTTATGTCTAGAGTATGAGAGATGCCACAATGCAGTCTACACCGTTTAGGTTGTCTTGTATAAAATAATAGAATACACATGTTAAGAAGTTTATTTATTTATTATTCTTAAGCTACATCTGACAACTATACTCCTAACTCTGTAAAAAGTATATCACACTCTGGTGGAGAGTTAAGAAAACGAAACGAACACTAGTGTATTGTAGTATGTAATAATGATTGTCTTAAAGTATCCTAAGTGAAATGTATGTATATTTGTATCCATTTTGATTTCGTTATAAATTATCGGTAGCAATGAACTCTAAAAGTCAACGTCATAAAATTGAATGTTAATTTCCAGATGTGCACGTTACGCTGACATCATCTCAAAAAATTAGATTGCCTAAATCTTATTCTATGTAAAGTAATAAGATGTATAAGTATTATAAATGGATTACTTTAACTGATTTATTTTTCATTAAACGTTACATATATTTTACTACTTATATAATAAAGAAAGTTGACAACTTATAAATATAATATGAATAAATAAATTAAACATAATATATAATATACGTCGCTGTATCGCGATGCTTTTACGTTGAGCGAAAAAGGCATCAAACTCTTGGGTCATTGGTAAAATTATTTAATATTTTCTTTTATACGATTAGAGAAATTATGTAACATCTCAACACAACTCAACATTCGGTTTTCAAGAGACCCGTCTAGTATATCGTTAATTTCAGTGGATTTAAAAAAAACTACCTACTTCGTTTTTTATTAATGTATTATTAACCTAACTTAAACTATGCATTGAAAACTGTAGCAGCAGGGCATATTACCGGTAATACAATTATTTATAACAGGAGTGGAGTACAATCTCTTAGTGTATATTAAGTATTTTTATTCATATATTATTCTTCTATGCTTTTATGGTACACATTTCTTGTTAAAATTAAAATCATTTCTCTATATATATATATTTTTAAATAGACAGGCTGCACATCTGATACTCGCATCGGTATAAGCGATGAGAATAGTAATGATCAAAAACCATAAACATTTTAGCACCCAACGCAATATATCCGGTTCGACTCAATTCAATCACAGTGCAAAGACCTTGCTATGCCAGCCAAAATAAACGCCGATAGACAGTTTTGTATTACATTCTAATTTATCTTTATGTTGACTAGCGTACATTCTAGATCATCCAAATAGAAAATAAATTATTGCAAGTGGAATTAACTTCCTGAAAATGTCTGATCGCTAAATGCTTATAAAAATAGATTAGATGGTTTTCTCATATATAGGACTACATTCAAAATCAATTGAAAATAACTGTGTATATACAGTAAAAAATAAATGTGAAAAGGTATCCTATAATTTACCTGTTCACATTAATGAATAGTTAAAAAATATTGACTCTACTATAACATTTACTGCCAGAAGAACTGGCAAGAAACTCAGCCACTCCTTTAAATCGTGTATTTTCTATAGTACGGTTGTTGTCTAGAGTATGTTGTAATCATTCTTTAGCTAATGTATTAGTATAACTTTATATAAAATAATTAAAATTGATGGACGATGATGGATTTTATAAGCAATTTACTGCTAATGTGATTTAATAACAATTTAATGTTTGATTTAAATGAAATTCTTCAAACTAACACGTATGCCACAGCAAGGTCTGTGGTCTGAAGACAAAATTAATTTAAGACAACACGGAACGTTTTAAAAATGATATATATTTGAATTAAATCTTTAGAAACTTGTGAACACTCACGAAACATACTTGAAAGATAAATAAATATTGCGATTATAGAACGTTACTATTTTATCGTTCGACTTCAAGTTACAACATTCAAGCAACTCCATAAACTCAGATAAGAACCCTCGAAAATGTGGCAGAGGTTATCGTCATTTATATCTTTTCTACATAGAATTGTATCAGAGCTAACGCTTCACATTAGAAGTGCCTGAAGAGCCCAATTTGAGAACTCTAGACTTTATCTCTTTTAGTACAAAGGTTCCTTAGTAGACCGGTCTGAAAACAAACAACAAACTCAGCTAGTTGCCTGTATTTATTACAGCGCAACGTTTTATTTATCATGATAAAAAGCTTCAAAGCTTTTCTACCCAAAAACATAATAAAATTGCATTTCGTAATGCGGAATGAAGTCACGTTGTTAATTCTAACAAAAAAATTTATACAATAAACTTCTTTACATTACATGTCCATTTTGAATTCGCGGAATAACCTCGCTTATGTACTGAAATTATAAATGGTATATACAATTATAGTGTACAAAGCCTTTTTTTGTCCCTTAATAATACGGTATAACTAAACACGAGATGAACCCAGAAAATCTGTCTCATAGTTAAATACCTGATAGATCATAGATGTTGGGAAATACTGAACGAGAGGTACCGATGCTCAATCATTTGCAATGGTTGGATTAGAATTTTCTTACATTTTCCGACTCCAATCGTATGACGTCAGTTAATAACAAGTTATCTCGAATATCAGATATAAAAAGACCGAGGAAAATAATCTCTCTTGGAATTTATTGATAGTCCATTTAATGTTTGTGATTAATTGGAGTTGAAAAGTTCAGAATAGGTTTGCCACAACTGAAGTAATGTTATTATATACATACATTAAATAATTAAGATTATATTGTGTTTTTAATCAAAATAATATTGCGGTGACCTCATTAAATAGACAATTGTGAATGTTGTATGAAATTATTAGTGTTTCCGAAAGCAGCCTAAAGCTCAAAGCTCCCTGAAGGCTTTTGTTCTATTTCGGTGGCTATTCAAGCAGTACTTTTCCCATTCTGGCATATCTAGCGTCAAGATTTTATACTAAAACCTAAATCATTTATTTCCATATACGTACATCCGGTCTACAAATCGGACATAGGTACAAGATATTATCAGCCTGTTTGAACTTATAAAGAAACCAGATTATTATCTCTATTAATAAAAAATTTAAATAATCAACACAATAAAGCGTAACTTTTTTTTGGTAAATACTGGGTTTTGTTAATCCTTACCAATGCTTATTTTTAATGCAATATTTTTATTAACTAGGTATGATGTCCCTAATTACGTAACAAATATTACTATTAGAAATATATATTTTTTATGATTGGTGTATTTTAAAAAAATATTTAAAGAAAATATGTATAAAGCACTTTTGCACATTTTAGTAATTTCAATTAAACTTTTACTCAATTTAAATGCGTTGGAGCTTTATAATTTACATATTTTACTAAATAAGCGTTAATTAAATTAATTATAAGTGGCGTTAAATTAAATTCTCGCTTAGTTTTTAAATATATATTTTATCAAAGTTAAATGTACAAGCTTAACTGGTTATTCTGGGTAAACATTCTCAAGAAAGCCAAGTGCACAAATATTGGCCTACACATCCCATTGTTTGCTCGAAATCTAGGCATTTAGTGTTGACGCGAGTCATAGACGAAAGCTTTGTATTTATATCAAAGCTCTTATGAAGTGATTATAAGAATAATATGTTTTATTATTAATATTTAGAGGACAAAGATCCCTTTAATTTGTCGGCAATTGGCTCAGCATCGGGACAGTTCAATTCTTGAGTAGCCTTACAATGCTTTGTTATTTTAATTGTAAGTAACTTAATTTTGTATTATTTGTTTATTTTAAAAGAGCAGCTATCGAGTTTCTTGCCGGTTCTTCTTGGTGGATGACTGTCTTCCGAACCGGTGGTAGTGTAAACATTGACGATTCAAAAGTGTCTTTATAAAGATATTTTGAGTTTGGGTTTGAATATTTCTTAATGTACTCTACATATCAATAAATGTTTAATTATTTGTAGGTATATAAATAGTTAAAAGCCTTAGCTAAAACAACTTAGGAACTTCCGTACACACGCTATTAGCATTTGTTTGAAATTTTTGGGTACTACTTTAAAACCAATAAGGATGTAATATGTAAAAAATCGTTAATCTTTCAGCATCTGCTAAGCTTCTCATAGTCGGTTAAAAGTGTATTCGTAAATGGAGTATGTTATCACAAAACTATTGCATAGTAATGATGGGTAAGCATTTGAAACATTGTGTTGTAATGCAGTAACCCAGTTACAAAACGATTTTCTCGGATTCGACAATCACATTATGCCACATGGATTCAAGCCAAATAGCCTGTATATAAAATAGAACCTTTAAACTATGGTAAGGCTTTGGTTACAACTACATACCTGTAACGTATGGGGTTATAAAACTTTTTCTATCACAATAGATTGAGACTATTATATATATCTTTTATACTTAGATAGTACCAGTGATCACTTGTGTACGTTAGTGGTATATTTTTATATGTAAGGTACGAGGGTGCCAAAATAAACCGGTCGGGAAAGACACCCACTACAATCCTAATATGGAAGTAAAGTATGGTCTCCGTTCTTACGTCGATAGTGTGGTCATTAATTTTCTTAGCTGTACCTATAAGTATTATAATCAATGATAGTTAAATAGAATCTGAGTATAGAGCAGCCGTACGGCTCTATATGCAATCGGGGTGAACTCGATTGAATCTTGTCTATGCCGGGTGATATACACCCACTGCGACTTTCTCGCTTAGCAGCGATATGGATCTGAGTTCTTGGCAGTGTTAAATACATTGTGTTGGGAAAGAAAGAGAAAGGTGGTAATCTGCTCTTTTTTAATTTTTGTATTAAAATAGGTTTCTGTTATTGTAAGAAACAATAATTATAACATCGCTGTCGTATAATTGAGAAAGTTTATGAAAACCCAAAAATACTTTGTTTTATCATTGTTGTTATTTCTCACGGTACCCAGTAGTTGAAAATTGTCGGTAATTCAGTAAAAAGTTAGGTAGAACACCAACGTCCTTGCGTTTAAAACACTTAAACTTGTAGCGCATTCTATTTTTAAAATAACAGCAATTGCCACAAGAAGAATTCTATTTTTTTTTAATATGTTGGATTTTTAAAAATCCTACTTATTTCTGTATCTTGGCTGGTAGTCGCCAAATATATGTGTAAAATAACATACTAATAAGTACATAATTGCTATACAAAATTATAAATATAGCACATTGAAGCCATAGCGGCATTCCTTGTATAATTAGCTGTCTCCGGTTTGCCACGACCGTTGCTTTCTGATAAAAATAAGCTCATTTATATACAATGGACAGACTGCTTGACGCCACACCTCTAAACACTTTGATGCTTTATTCACTAAGACCTCATTATAAAACAACTGAATGCTTTCAATTGGGTTCAATTAATTAAGTGATAATGCGAACCCTGCTTGGTTAAGCACAAAACAATTCTTGATTATATAAAAATATTTCCTCATATAGTTTTCTACTGTTAACCAGTCGATGTATATTTGCATATGATTGTTTTCTTATTTCTATTATAGAACACATTATGAACATAACAAATCTTGAATATTCATTAAACTCTTATGAAGCAACTCCTACGCAACGATTAGGTTTCTTTAATGTTTTAAACAAAATTATTCGTGTAAATAATGTATGGTTGGGGTACAGTGAGGGTTAACAAGTTACAATATATAAACGTTGAGTGAGTCAACTGAGTGCAGATGTCAAATTGCTTTTAAATGGCCAAGTTAAAGTTTAATCAATAGACATCGCTCATAAATCTAGAGCTGAACGATAATAGTTTAATAATAGTCGGGTAACTGCAGGCAATCTTTTCAATTAGTTCAATTGCTCAAAACTACGTACGATGAATATAAACTAGGAGAGAGGCTGCTTGAATCTAATTTGCGTTTCTCAAAGGAATTAGTCTTCGATTCGTTTGACGCTAGGTTTATAATTGTGATAAATCACAGGAATGTATATTTTATGATTGATTCTTGTATTATGTTATATACCCATACTCTTTTGTTTAGGCTAGATAAAACAATGGACATTACAAAAGAAGCCAAACAAAAGACTCTCATGAATATTGTAGGGGCGAAACCAATAAGCCTTATATTGTGGCTATTTTTGTAACAAGTCTATAGAAATATTTTACAAACAATAAAAATGTGTAATATTTTTTATTTAATAGAATGTGTATATGTTTTGTTTCAGATCATGACCTAGCAGCCGAATATGGAGGAAGAAAATGCTAGTAACGCCCAAACAGGGGCTACAAGTAATGTAAACAATGAAAGTGCTACTAGTTTAGTAGTGGTTGATATAAAAGTAGAAAATGAAGAGGAACATAAAGTAGAAACTAAAAATGAAAGTTGCGTTGTAGTTGAAGTGTTTGAAGACAAAGACTCAGTTTCTAAAGAGAATTCTTTTATTGAGAATGGTGTGTGTGAAACGATAGACGATGTGCGATCCTTAGGTGACTTAGATAGCTTAGCAGCAGGGGATGAACTAGTACTTGGGGCAGCGGGTAGTGATAGTGGAGTAGAAGGGTGCGGCCGAGCTTTGAGCAGTGGTGGTGGGTCTCGGTCCTGTGCATCAAGTGTAGTTTCCTGCGGTTCAGGGTGTGGCTCCGAGAGTTCATCGATAGCAGGGGCCCCTCCAAGACCAAGGAAACGGGTTAATGTAACTGTCACGGACCCAAAGAGATGTTCTCCAATAACATCTACACCTCGCCCGACTACAGCTCCCAGGGGACCAAATCTAGCCACTCGTGAACGTGCCCGAAGTAGAGAGAAACCAATACCACCCGAAAAACCCAGGCCGTTGACGCCAAAGCCTAAAATTAGACCAACCGCTGATCTTCCAAATCTGGTTAGAGAGAGTCCCGCATTGCGTGCCAAACAAACCAAGACTTCTGCCGCTAGATGTAGAACGCCAAATTCACCTCAGACTGAAGAAAAGAAGTGGCCAACTAACAGTCAGCGGCTGATCACTGTATCTGACGCAGGGGCGACTCGTGTGGCAGCTGATAAATATGGAACCTTGCCTAGAAGACGGAAGGACGATCAAGAGATGTCACCGAAACATGAGACTACTCCTCCATCATCGAGGCGTCCAACCGTCACCCGTTCAGCGTCCTCCAGAACAACCACAAAGACGCGAATTAAAATTTACGCCGAGAAGACGTCACAAACTGTTTTGCTGGGTACCGACATTGAATCCGCCCTGGGAGGCATCGTGCCAAATATTGAAAGGTTATTGTTTTTTTTTTTTTACAAAAAATAAAGTAGAAAAAGTAACATAAACAAAAAAAGTAATAAAAATTCATAAACGCTGGTGATAGAACTTAAATTTGCATCACGTGGTCGCATCTTTCTTGAATAATCAAACACTTTATATACTTTCAGTAGAATAGAAGTAAATCGTTGTCATCGTGGAGTACAAGCAAGTGCAAGAGACACTGAGACAACGAGGCTGGCTGCAGCCAAGGCCGCCGCGGAAGCTGCTGCAGCCGAGGAAAGAGAGCGCAGGTTACACGCTGAAGCCCAGTTGGCTGCCGAGCGGACTGCAAGACTGGCTGCCATCGCAGAGCTTGAAAGAAATTCGCAACGGCTTTTAGAATTGGCCGGCGCAGGTAATATTTCATTAATCATAAAAACAAATACACGATGATTCAATAAAACAAATTCCTTATAGAATACCCTTAATTAACTAGACTTTGACTTAACACAGTGTTATATACTTTCGTATATGTTTATAAATTTCAGGCGCCGGCTCAGGTGCGGATGGCTGTCTGCGAGCGTTGGAAGAGCAATTGAGATCCGCAGAAGAACTAGCAACACGGCAGCGAGGGGAGATCGACTCGTTGAGAGATCACTGTGACAGATTACATTCAGTTAGTGGTTCTATAACTAATTGTTTCCGCTATTGATAAATTGCCTACTACTTACGAAAGGGCTTGTGCCGTTATGGCCCAAGAGATAATTTTGAAAAAGGAATGTGTAGCCCAAACCTACCTCCTTATTCATAAATATTACATGAAATTATTATTCCTCCTCGTTAATTTTTTTGCACGGTTTGCTAGTCCATAAAACAAATTATATCGTGTCAAGGCATCATAAGAAATATTAATTATCTAGAACGGTTTTATTATTCAATTTCCTACAATATTGGCATTTTTCTTTGAAATTTTCCAGTTAATATGTAAAATACGAAATTCAGCATCGCCTCACGTGAACATAGAATATAATGAGGTCACGTCTAGTAAACTTTAGAGCTGTTGAAAGTTGTGCTAATTTACGATACGTTAGCATCTGTGAGGATTCAAGTCCTTATATTCAATTCACAGCAAAACATCATTTAGAACGTAGTTACAAAAATAAAACCAATGACAAATGTTTATGGTGTAATGATATAAACATATAATTTTGTCTTTACAATATCAAATCAAAATCAAAAATATCTTTATTCAGTAATACATTACTGTTAATGTTGTACACATGGGACCATTTTCAAACGTCTTAAATCTAAATGACTACACCTGTTCAGCAGGCAAGAAAATCAGCTTGGTTGTTTTTGTGGTAGTTGTGTTCAGTCGTCAAATTTTCCATGGAAATACCAGATTGAACTATTTACAGGACGCGTGCAAAGCCCGCGAAAGATCGCGCGTATTCGAGGCCCGTTTGACGGAGGCGGAGCGCGAAGCGGCAGAAATGCAGGACTTCTTGGCCGCTGAGACCGGAGCTTTAGGTGACTCTTTACAAGACGCTGAGAATGAGATTGCGAGACTCAACGCTGACCTCGAGAGAAGGTAAACAAACTCTTAAATCTTTAAACCAAAATATGACTTGATTTGTTAAGAAATATGAATTAATTAAAAGGTACTGTATATTATTAACTCATATCTATAAACACAAAGCCATCTCTAGCGACTGTAGTATGAAAGCAGAGTATAACAAAGAGAAGGTAATAATTTTTTTATTCTACATCTCAGTTGTCATTGGTTGTTATTAATTTCAGACGTGGCGAATGCCGCCAACTAGTGCGTATGTGCGAGCAGCGCCGCCAGGAGGCGTTGGCGGCGTCAGCACGTGCTCGTTTTGCGACGGGCGCGAGCGTGGGCGGCGCGCACGCCAGCGCGCACGCACTCGACGCACTCGCACGTAAACTGCGCACGTTGACCGACGCAGTGCGAGCGGCATACGCATTGCCACATAATGCGATACAGCCTACAGTTTTCCACAATGATGCGTACAGGTAAATGCCAATTGTTTTTAGTAAGTCACCAGTCATCTTCTGGATAGATTACTTCATCTTGCAAAGTCGGTAAAAGTTTGACTTTTTCGCGTACTTCTTACATTTAACATTATCATAAAAGCATTCATTCACTTAAATTAGTTCAATATCCATTAGCGTTTAATATCAAAGACGTACAATTCGTACGTTCTTTTTGGTCCTTTGTCTTAAATATCAGAACGTATAAGAAAGTTCCAAACTTCCATGTTATATAAGCTTAAAGCTCTCATTAGCTGTTTAATTTATTTACAGCCGCAGCGACAGCGGCGACACCCTATCACCAGAAGAAGAGACCAGGAGCGGACTTCTAGGAGCAGTGGTGCGTGCACTTCGCACGGCAGCCGCGAGCGCGCCCGTGCTCGCGCATGATGACGACCGCTCCAGGAAATCTGATGACTCCGCTGAACTACTGGATTCGGAAACGGAGCCCTGCCTGGTCACCGATCCTGGTATGTTATATTTATATTAATATATGTTTATCTGTTTAGGCGAGAACGCATGTGTTGTTTGAAAATCGGTTTCGTGTTTTTGAAATATATATTTTATGTCGGTTTAATAAAATCTTGGGATAAGATTTAAGTTCACGTAGTGTGTTAGTTTTTGTCTGACGTCCCTTGGTCGGCCGTTGTCTTCTGGAACTTGACATATTTCAGAATACGCAGAAGAGTGGTGGTCGGGCGCGTGGAGTGGTGAAGAACTGTCACCCGAACGTGATTCCGTTGGTGACATTGATAAAGGTATATTAAAATTACCTGAATTAAACTCTTATGTCACATTTTTTTCTATATCATCGATGCACACCCATTTGTCATCATACCGGTCTGTCGAACAGTCTTGGGTTTGATTCCTTGTACGACAATTTGCATGATTCGTTGACTGGCTATAAATATAGTGCATTAAATGCATATTAATTTATTTATTAGATCCAGAATCCAACTCCGGTTCTGAGCGTGAATCGCTCCGGAACCTGTCCGCAGCGATTGCGCAAAGGCAGAGATCAGAAGCGGAAGCGGAAGAGGCTGCTCGGGGCTGCCTCTTGGACAAAGTGGTGTTGTTAGACCAAAGATTAGCCGAACTTGTCCGAGCGCTCGCCTTGGCCGCTGCGGCCGCGCGGCACAAGGACGTGCACGCTGCGACGCTCGCTGATACTCTACGGTACGTAGAAAATCAGACAATCGTATAAAATTTGTTTAATTACTCCATTACCAGACGCTAACTCACCTAAATAGCTCAGCTTAACCTTTTTCCCTTCGGGCCAGACTAATTTCGACTGGTTCCTATGTTTTCGACTGGAGAAGATCCACACCTATCTTCCTCTTTAATACAATCTAAGTATTATATATTAAATTCATTTTGTAATTTCATATAAATTTAACTTGTATTAACATTTGTATCCATTTGTAACTCCGTATTTCCACTTCCGTTATTTAAAAATACAATAACTGGTGACCCAAGAGCTGGTGCTCTTGCTCTCTCTTGCAAGAGGCAATGCCTTTGTGGGTACTCTCCATCCATTCAGCTTCCCTCTTATGTCGAGTGCAGTAGTTGCTCAGTACATTCGCTAATTTCACAGGGAAAAGTTGGATGTGACCGAGAGGAACGTGGCTGACGTGGTCGTGAAGAAATTAGCCGAACTCGATGCTTCGAAGCACATGATGGAACAGTATAGGCACTCAATTGAAGTGAGTTAGATCTCTTCTTGTCTTCTCTTTACACATGTTTCTGAAAGTTGTAATAAATATGAGTTGTTGACCAGGAAGATTTGAGCCGTGACGGTTTTAATATGAAACAGGTGTTAACATTCAGGGCCTGCTTGGCGATCTCGAGTCAAGAATAAAGATGCGAGGTCCGAACCCCAACCGTAACGTACACACGCTTATAGACGCACACGTATACGTATGCTCTCTTACACTCCGCTTTATACGTGTTACACAAAACACACCTATATATGTGTGAAGCTTACACTTTATTTTAGTTATGAATATTTAGCTTGTACATTGAATTACATTAATAATGGTAATATTATAAATGCAAAATTATGTATGTATGTCATGCTTTCACGCCTAAACTACTAAACCAATTTCAATGAATTTTTTATCGCGAAAAGGAGGCTTAAAGGGGTTGAATGTTTATATAAAAATTTCACCAGAACACGGCTAAATTTCTTCTGTTTATATATTTAAACCACGCGGACGATGTCGCTAGCAAAAGCTACCAGTTCTTAATACATTTCTATTTATTTTGATTTGTGTACTTCATTGTTTTAATAGATAAAAACATTTTTTATCACTTTAATTTAATATCAGAAGAGCGCTCCGAGGCGCCATCAAGTTGTGACAGTGTGTGAAATTCCCAGGCCAGTCTTTGGCAAACCCTTGCACGGCACCTTTCACCAATTCGTGGACGCATCTGTTGACAGTGAGATCGTTGCCCTGAATCTGCTTTTCATAATTGTGTACATAATATCTGTTTTTGTGACCGCACTCCACTCATCATATCGGCCTCAAAGCCTGTGCTGAGACATATATATCTCGTAATTGCGTTATATAGAGAGCATACATAGCTTAACGCGTTGACTCGCGACCTCGCACCGTTTGTAAATTAACCACGGATATTTATATAACGCTAACGAAATTCAAACAGTTCTTCATAGTAAGCTTTGCGTTGAATTCATCATTTATCATAAAATAATTCATAAATCTCTTTAGTGATTACAAATATGTTTAAAAGGTGTATTACATAAAAATATATAACTTAGTTGATTTAATTTGCAATACCAACAACAGTTTTGGTGCAATTAAATTTATTTTGTAATTTAGCAATAAGCTTCTTGCTTACGGACGCCCGTAGTAAGTGTATTAATGTTTCAGACTCTCAAAAGTCAGCTGGTCCAATCCACTGAGGAGGACGACGTCGAAGTAATTGAACAGGTAATAATATATGATTTAATAGTTTGCTTATATATTTATATATTTTGAAATCGTCGAGGTTGGTATACTGGCAACACTAAGAGATCTAGTTACACCATTAGTTCCATAGATATCGTCAACGGAACTTGGAATAGGAGACTCAGTGAATTGGTATTCTTGCTTAATCCTAAATATATGACTTGAAGGAACTGTCGGCGTGCGAGGAGGCCGAGCGGCGTGTGCGCTACGAAGCCGTGGAAGGCGCTCTGGCCAGTCTCTCATCGCTGGGCTGGCCCCGACTTGTGCCTCTGCGCTTGCGCCTCGAGAGATTGGCCTTCGCCCTCGTTGCTCCGCCCAGGCCTGCGCACGCGCACACTTCGCCCATTGCACCGCACCCCGCTGCCTGCACTTAATCATTTGTTTGCAACATGGCATGACATTTGTTAATCAAGACTCTGAAACAATTGCGATCTCGGTTTTCATATGATTGGATCTCAGGGTTTCCCGTGTCGATAATGTTATTACGTATTAAAATCTGTTAAGTCAAACGTATGTGAAATAACCAAAAATATGCGATAATTTTGGATAAAAAACATATGTTTAAAATAGATTGAGCAGTTGCCATTTCAAAAAAATGTAAACAAACAATCCATATAAGTTTAATTGAAATTTCTCGTAGTCAATGAGAAACACTCCTCGTGTCATCAATCCGGTCAATTCACATTCGAATAAACTGAGGTCTAAGAAACTTCATCAAACTACACAAACGGGTAAATGATATAGAAAACACGTAATTGAGGTAAAACATTCAAGTCCAGTGTTCAATACGTGAAAGTTATTATAAAACGAAGTTTTTAGTAAATTCAGATAATATATAAATCGAATTATTGTTCCTCAAAAGAAAAACTATTACATTTTAAGTGAATCGCTCGTTCAATCATTGAAAATGTTCCAATATATCTTTTAAGGAGCCATAATATACGCTACGTAAAATTTTGGATTTTCATATTTTTTGTTTGAGCTTTAACTGGAACAAGCTTCACATACTCGCATTAAATTCATATCATCCGTCCTGGTTCGGGACAATCTTGTAGCTTTTCAATAAATCTTACGGCTGCATTCTTTTGTTTGCTGTCATTGTCCTATTCAGACTGACGTTAGCTATTACACAAAAAAAAAACATGTTTACACATAGGTTTTTAACGCACTAGTTCAAATACAAAGCCTTTGGATTTTGTAAATTAATATAAGGTTTAAGAAGTAAGACAAATATAAACATCACTCTGGCCATTACTTTAGTTAGAAATTGTTACTATTAATAAGATAGGTATTCAATAATTCGATCGAAATGCTTATTCAATTTATAAATCGTATATATATAAATAATTCTCGTGTCACAATATTCGTTCCCGTACTCCTCCGAAACGGGTTGACCGATTCTCATGAAATTTTGTGAGCATTGAGTGGGTCTGAGAATCGGCCAACATGTATCATCAGAGACGTTTTTGACAAAACAACGTTTGTCGGGATCAGCTAGTTGTCATTTAAAAATACGAAAATATATTTTTTAAAAATCGTTTGTATTTTTGAGTTTTTTTTAATTATTTATTGTATTTTTTATATATATCATTCCTAACGCATTTATTGTGTTGTGTGCACTGTTTTTTTTTGAAGATAATTAATTTGCCATATTGTATTAGTTAAATCGTGTAAGGTGTGCCATCGAGTTATATTGAGACAAATTTGTGTTAATCCAAGCCTAACTCGAAAACTGAGGCTTTTAATGGAAATTCTCTAGTCAATTGACAAATTGCTTGTAACATTTTTCGATTTTGCTTTCCGCGTTAGTTTTAAATTCTATGGTAAAACTTGTAATTCTGAGTATTAAAGTTAAGGATAATAATATAATCATTTAAGTATGAAGGTGTCTCTGGGTACGTCTTAAGTGCTACTGATCATATCTAAGTACTAAAAGCACCGAAATTTTACGCGTTCATACTCAGAAGTACCAAAATGATTATATTACTTCCCCTCAGTAAAAATTGATAGATTTATTGGCGATACGAAGTATTGTAAATAGTGTTGTAAATAAAATATCCTTTTGTAAAATTAGTTTTATTTTACCTCGACCTACACTTGTGTATTTATATACATACAATTATATTTCGTGAGAAAACAATAAACTTCTGCTTATAAAGTGCACGTGTTGAATTAAAAAATCAAAAGTATATTACATACCCAAGTGCAACCAAAAACTTTTTACTATTCCAATTGTTCTTCTCGATGGTTGACGCATAATTTTACCACGTTAAATTCTGTAATTCAAGTTAGGTTATCCGTCCATGGCTAAGGTTAGGTTTGCAGTACTTTGAACATAAATACAAAGATCCCTTTGTGTGTCAATGGTGTACAAATACTAAAACGGGTAGCTTGTACATAAACTAGCAGTAAACCACACATACGTGTCTTTAACCACGCCGCGTAATAAGATATGTTAGCTTCTAGTATTGCTGTAAGGATTAAACTAAAACCAATATATCGTTTTGAGAACTTTTAATTATTACACCAGTTACATTGAAGGTAATTTTAAATTTCGCAGCCTTTTTAATTCAATTACATCAACCAGACACTTGGTACGATAAACCGAACCGGTAATTATACAACGTATATTTACAACCCTTAAATTTAATTAATTTAAAAAAAAAAAAGAACATTAAATTATCTACAAAAGCTTGACAAGCGAAAAACCTTTAAATACTGAACTGTGAATTTAAGGGTTTAAAGTCAGATAATCTCCTAACCATGAGGTAATTTAAATCAACAGCCCAAAATGGAAATTTACGTCTGAATATGGGCCACAATTGTAATAAGGTACTTTGGTAGTTGAAATGCCCGCACGGAAATGAAGCTATGAAGAGAAACAATCTTTGAATAACATTGAAAAAAAAGTACTAGAAACACACCCGATTCTGTATAAAATAGTGTTTTCTATTCAAATAACATTAAACCACACTCCAGACACTATTTAGCAATACTATAACTATTGTGATAAAACATACGATTATCATCCCACACATTCCTTTGACAGAATCCTCAAATTAAGTATACAAGTATAAATGACATTTTCAAGTGTACAAAAGTAAAAAAAAAAAAAAAACGTATACCACTGTGATAAAAAAATGTGGCCCATGAGATATATCATCGTATCAACTAACATTTACTAAGCAGAATTAACTTCTACACATACTTTAAGTATAAATACATCAGTCAGTGGGCTGCAAGCTATTTGTCTATCTACAACGATACAGATGTGTTATGAGCTTATTAAGTATACAAAACTCAAACACTATATTAACTAATATTTTTTATGTGATCGCTCACAGATTACTGCATCATTGGTACACTATCTTTGCAAGATAATTTATATTTAATTTGAAAAAAAAAACACAATATTTTGTGTCGATTCAAACTCTCTGCATTTGATCATTTGATTCAGATATCTTATATTTGTATCTAAACGTATTCTCGTATTATGATTTAAAATAGTTGAGAAATTAAATAGTTAAATTCAGTATTTTATTTAGTCTAGTTTCTTCATCTGCTCATTGATTTTATTATGCATTGGACCATCTGGCCTTCTTCCAGTTCCACATCTGCTGTATGATCCTCATGACAATCCCATAAATGATAATCGCAGACAGGGATCTTTGTTACAACATATAAAAACTATAATGCCAACGGTTAATAATAATTTGTTTTTTTTTTGCAAATCATAAGCTCACAACACATCGGTGGTACATTCACTTAAAACTAACAATTAAACAATACTTGTTCGATTCTTCCTCAATATACAACGACAGTTCGGCGAACAATCACCAAATGCATAAATTCATCGAATTCATATTAAATGGAAAATTCACTAAAATACGGAATGATTGTCACGATCTTCACTAAACTAAGAGTGGCATGAAGGTATTCAATTCACCAAATTTATAAACAATTATGCAGCTTTAACAACCGTTAGCGTTTAAGAACCCAATTGTTTAATACTGAATTAAATAAAACGCTATTTTGGCTTTGTTACAATTTCAAACGAAATTTCAATTACCTATAATCTAGGTCTTCGTGAAACCACAGGCGCGTCCTACAGCGAATCCTTTCTTTCGTTCTTCAACAGAACCTCGAAAACTGATAAGTCAAAGAGCTTTTGGTGTTTTCTTAAATTTATGAAAATTAGAAACACCATTTATAATACTGTAATTAAAAACAGCAATTGATTCAAATCCTACACTTTTTGGGTACAAAAAATAGTTTTAGTTCGTCATTGTATTTTTTTTACAATGTGTGACATGTTTTTGTTTTTAAATATAATACTAGTTCTCAAATAGTCCAAATGACAGAAAAATTCAAACGTATTCTCAGTTGGTATAGAAGCTATGATTTAAAACTCAAAAAAAACTTTCATCCGATATTTTTATGTTCTAAAGATGTGTGATTTGACTAAAGTGTTACTAACTTTTAAGGTTCTGTAGATTTTACCATTTAACGTAAGACATGCACGCGTACAGTTCAATAACCAAGATACGAAAACATGACGTGAGATCATATTGATTATTTGAAATGTTTAATAAATAGTAAATTTCGCTACTAAACAATTTATATAGTTATGTGTGTGTACTGCGGTGGTATTAACTAAGTAATGTGTGTGTATACTCAACTATAGACAATAAAGTATATACCAAAGATAAAACTGCATACCAACAGATACAAAAATAAGTTCGAAATTCAAATATTACAAGTGTACTGACAATTATGACTTTATACACAGCATCGGAAGCGACAACATCCCAATGAGCAAAGCTGACAATGTCAACTGTCAACTGACTTGAGAATTTCAAATATAGAATTCCACCTGCTGATCTACGTCGATAGATATAATCTGTGGTAGTCGTTGGCGCCAAACGCGGCGTTGCACTTCGGACATTTCCGCTGTCGTGTCTCGTAGCGCGTCCGTAGGCAATCCCAACAGAACACGTGGAAACACTTCGTTAACACGGCGTCCTTGCGCTTAACCTGTAAAGAAATTTAAACTCAGATAACACACACAATTATTCTGTACAAAAAAAATTATCGAGTAAGAAATAATTATTGTTTAAAAGAATATTTAAACGGAAAATTAGTTTGGAAACGAATTGCACTAAAATAAGGACTTAAAAAACGGTGAGCACGCTTATAAGTAGTGAAATGAATTGTTCTGGTCCCAAAAGGTATTACTAATTGTTAATCACTGAAGTAAGATAATTGTAAAAACTACCAGAATATGACAAGCTCACGGAGTTTCTTGTCGGTTCTTAGCTGAGGGCAGTGAATACACGAAAACTTAGTTAAAGTGACGTTCAAAAGTGGTTCGTTTACTATTGTGTTTGTTACATTCAAACGTAAATAAATCGAGTGCTCTCTTTGATCCCTCGTCGAATTTGGCCTTTGCCGTACACAAAATGCAATTCTAAGTGAAAAAAAATTAATGACCTTGCAAGAGGGGCACGTGAGTGTCTCCTTATATTCCCGTATCTCTTCTAGAAGCACTTCATCCATACTGCTACCGGCTTGCTCCATCTTCTTCATTCTCTCTGCCTTTCGACGGAGAATGGCCAACTCCTCCTGTAAAATAAATTAAAAAAGAACATAAATTCAAACTTAACTTCAAGTAGGTTTTTATAAAAACACTTTTGAATCGATAAATTTTTACACTACCACCGGTTCGAAAGGCTATCATCTACCGATAAAAGAACCGGCGAAAAACTCGATAGCTCTTTTAAAATAAATATTTCATATAAAATTAAAATTACGTATAACGCAAAGAACAGTTTAGGCAATCACAAGAAATAACTAATTCACTTCTAATATGAAGTCTGTTTATGACTTTATAAACATCATTTGCTCACATGAAGTCTTTTTGTTTTGTACGCTTCGGCCTCGAGCGCACTCGTCTTCTCGGCGACCACCTGTTGCGCTTCCTTCATTTGTGCGTGGTATTTTTCTAAAAATAAAGAAGTACATAAAAGGATATTATCAATAATACAAAAAAATATTGTCTTCTAAACTGTTCTGATTGAGTTAGAACTCAATTCAGTAACTGTCACGGTGACAGCATGTGAACACCATATACAAATTGCACTAAAAAATATTAAAAAAAACAATTCAAACATACTTAAACTAATACATACGTTATAAATGTAATTTATTTATTTCCTACAGCTCTCTTAATCCAGCACTGAGTTCTTAACCCCTTGTGATTTTTCGGTGCATGTAGAAATGCATATATAAACCTTTTTTATTTAATAATAAATATGTATAAAAAACTGTAACGTAGCTTTTGTAAGCGTTAAATTTAAACTTTATATTAAAACTTTCAACAATTTAAACCTCTTCTCTAAAAATGGTATATAAATCTCTTACCGAGATGCAATTTGAGATCAGCGGCGGATTGGGCAGATTCGATGGCCTTCCTCTTGTGCATTTCCATGGCCTGCTGCCGAAGAAGCAGCTCCTTCTCGACGGCGGACAGCGTGGCTTGGAGCAATCTCTCTTTCTCTTCTAACCTTCGGGCCACCAGGCCCATTGACTCTATTTGTTGATCACGTGTAACCACCTACCAAATAAAGTTAGTTAAAAAAATATATACAAAAAATAAAGTGTATTTAAAAAAACATAATTTAAAAATATATATTTCTCTCCATGAATATCTCTCTACCTTGAAGTTAAACTGAAAAAAAAATACCTGTTCTTGCAAAAGCTGCTTCTCCTCCCGAAGTAACTTATGCAGAGAATTCGCTTTAATCCTTTCCGACATGAGCTTAAAGTTGGCATCGTCTTTTTCCCTCAACTGCTGGATAAGCCGAGAGTTCTGCTCTTGCATGTCTTCGAAGGCCTGACCGGTCACTTCCATCTCATTGAGTAGGGCTTCTTCCTCCTGCGATGCACAAGTTATTGAGACCGGCCTTTTAAAATGCCCTTAATTACTAGAAAGGAAAGCTTGGAAAGCTTCAAGCTTTCCAAATAAATCAAATAGTATGCTTACACAAAAGCTTACTTGTGAGCCAGCAAACGGTCGTGTAAAGCCATGCAGAGGATCAGCATTGGGCCGAGCGCAAGAGAGCTGCTTCTGCAGTTCGTACTTCTGCTCTTCCAGCTGCTTGATCTTTCGGAGAGCGTCTTCATCTGCCATGCGACGCTCCCTTTTACTCTCCTGGAAATTTATGCATGTATTTCATTGTTCGTAATAAAAGAGTTTTTATCTTAAATGACGTGTGAAGAAACATTATAACATATTTATTTTAAACCGGGATATTAAACGGTTATATTATTTATTTATTAATGGCCGAAGGTAAAATACACATAATTAAAACTTAATTTTTACTATTATCATTGCTAACCCTGTCATAAAAATGTCACATTCCGGTGCAGAGTTAAGAAAACGTTTGATTAGTAGGATCATACGCGGAATGGGGCTTCGCTGGCGGAGGCCAGTAATGGATGCCTCCTGGCCCAGAAAAATATATCAGGAACGTATAATCTTAGCAATTACAGCAGAATATTACTGCAATAAGTTTGTCTGGTACATTTGCCAAGCAAACTTTAACAAGGCAATTAATTAACCTACGTCGATTAATACTAGTTACGTTTTAGAGTGAATCCCCAACATCCTGTATAATCATAATCTAACCAATATTACAATCACAATATGGGAAATTACAAGATACATGAATTGCTTTCAAACTCGTTTTAAACCAATTTTATTGTATGAAACGAGAGAAACATTGAAAAACACATTAAATTAATTTAACCTTTTTTTTATTTATTTAACGACAGTAACGACAGACAGCTACTTTAAATACCAACCCCACAAATGGAAATGTCACATGGATATAATTGAAACAAAATGTATAATATAAAAAATACCTGCGCCATTTTAGCTTTCTGCCGATGATCTTCCAACTCCTGCCGGGCTTTCCGTTCCGCAGCCATTAATTGCACCTTGTCCCTCTGCTCCTTGCTGACTCCCTTGTACATATCCAGGAGGAGTTTCAACTCCTTCTGCTCGTTCACCGCTTTTCTGTTTGAACAAAATTACAATAACAATTGTGCTAAGAAACTGTTATTTAGTCTATCTCCAGACCTAATTTCATCAAAATCGGTTCGGTAGTTTAAGCGTGAAAACTTTCGCATTTATAATATCAGTATGGTTTAAACACAAAAAACATACTTGAGCTGTTGCTTGAGATCCTTAATGATGAGCTCCTGCTCCTGTATCTTTGCCCTTCCGTGGTCCTTCAGCACGGGATGCTTACTCTCTCCTCCACCGCTACTGGCGCCCTCTTCGCTCTGAAAGTGCAATTAATATTGTTTATTAATTTTTTTTTTTATTCACAGTCAAAGCCAAAAAACACAAAAAAAAAAACTTAAATCTACTCTTATATTATCTCTTATCATTCCTATCCCTGTCATAAAAATGTCACATTCTGGTGCAGAGTTAATTTAATTTCACAGGCTCTATATATCTACAATATTCTACGACGATGACTCTCAGTATTTGTAAGTAAATTGGCGCCTTAAATTAAATTAAAGTTTGCTCAAAACTAACTTTTGCGTAACAGCATAAGGTGCATAAGTTATTAAAATATAGTTCTCTCTAAATAGGAAGATGTTGACTTGAAGACTTTCATTGATCGTGAATTTCTTTATACATTTCTATATAAAAAGCAATCGAATCTTTGCCTTCAATCTTCAAACAAATTAAAATTTGTGTAAAAGCACAAATAATTAATTTAGTCAGTTCGACTTTTAATAAGCTTAAAAAGCCATTGAACCTACCTCTGGATCTGGCTCTTCTTTCTTAACGGTGAGTGGTTTTTCATCCGGCTGGTCTGGGGGCGGTCTGACATTCGCCTCTTCCATCTCTTTCCGGAGCTAAAACATATATTACTGTCTTGTTTAGTTTTCATGCCTATCTTGTATAAATTTTAATGTAATGTCTTAAGTTCAATACTTAAACAGACAAAAACGCATTGGACTTACATACAGAAGACATAGTATTTAAAACTCCTTTAGACTTAATAAATGAGAAAACACACCTTATTAAGTTCCTGACTAGAATCCTTATATTTCCGCTTATATCTATGAACTTCACCCTTCAATTGCTGATTGTGATTTTGAAGTGATGTTATCAAATGCCTCATTTCTCTATTAATCGGTCCGGTCTGCTCATTTGCAGCGAGATTCTGCTCAAACTCTATTCGTAACATCTCATACTCCTTACGGAGCTGCCCGAGCACATCCTCCAATTGGATCATTTCAGCTCGCAATGCTTTCTGTCTTGCCAACTCTTCGCTCTAAAATTAATTCTGAATTTTACGGCTAGATTTAAATGTAAAAAAGGCTTATTGCAAATGACTTTTGGTTAGTCACTCGAATGCCTGGAAAGAATTTCACAGCAGATACAAAATGTATAAACATATAAACTACATTTTTTTTCAAGATACTTAAAGTGTCAAATTAAAATTGAAAATGCTCATACATTAGAATTGGCTGTATAAATTCATTTAGTTAAATAAAAACCCTCACCTCCATTATCTCAATTTGTCTCATATGTAAGTTCTTAGCATTCTGGAGCTGTAACCTTGTCTCATCCAACGCCGTTTTCATTTGCATAGACTCATTGTAGAGTACAGAGAACTGACTCTGAAGACATTTATACTCTGTAGTCTCTACTATCACAGATTCTGGCAGTTGCCGTATCTGTGGATTTAGTGATGGAAAAACAATTATTAACAAAACAAAAAAAGCCATTAGTAGACAATATAAAATAAAAAATAACATCTCAGAAAAGGTAAGTAATCATGCTATATGCATATCGTAAGTATAGTTATATATTTTAAGTTAAAATTTAAATGAATTTGATAATGTTGTGTCTTTTAAAATATTCAAGAAACTATTCCATTTTATGAAAACACTTAGATGATAGATAACTTACATCCATTTTCAACTTCTCCAATTCTTTCAATGTATCCCTATGTTGTCTATGTAACCTATCGAGTTCTGCCAGTCTATTATTGGCCAATTCCCTTTGCTCCTCAAGTTCAGACGCTATATCCTCTAGTTTGGCATTGGCCAATGCTGAATGCGGGGTGGGAGCACAAGTTGTGGTCACTGTTGTGCCAGATTGGTGGTAGCTCTTTAGTTTCTCAATGGCTTCCGCTAAGTGATTTTCAAGCTTGTCATTACGTGAACGAATCTAAAATTGGACAATAATTAATATGGAAAATGCATTGCACAACTATTGCCATATGTAAGCACTAAAAAAATCGTTAATTAAAAGTAAATAACTTAAAAGAACATTTGGGAAACATAAAGATTCTTAAACTACATTCAGTTGCTTGAAATGACTATAGTATGTGTTTTTAAATAACATCATCCCTAACTTATTTTTCCTTACTGCAAAAGTCACATACCTTCATCAACTCATATTGCAAGTCATCAATCTGATTCTTTAGCTCCGCATTCTCAGTATCCCGACTGTTGACAGCATCCTGCAACTGGGCGACTCTCAATGTCATGGTATGGTGGCTCTCATGTAAGGTAGTACTGAGGGCTTGCAGGCGACGGTTTTCAGCAGTGACTTCTTCATTTGTAGCCCTTATTGTCTCATCAAGGGAAGGCGCTGGAGCACCTTCTACATTTAGAAATATGTATTAGGTAATAAGAAATTATTATATGGAAAAGGCCAAAATTTATTTCATACTATAAAGAAATTGTAATAGTAATAACTCTTTCAAATTATTACAAGCAAAACAAGCATTATTTCACATATATATTACACATATAACCTGACTTTGGGTTAGCACCAAAGAGCAAACTTGTCAGAAATTTGTTTATAATCAGAAATCTGGTTTATATACCTTCTCCTTCGCCTTTAATAGCCCTCCATATTTTATCATTTCTCTGCTGCAATCTGTCGAAAGCTTGCAAAACTTTTGCCACTGCCCTTTTGCTCACTTGTACTCTGTTAGCCAGTTGAGCATCTAGCTCTTCCTTATCCCATGTTGATAATTGCATAAGAAAGGATGTGGTTGCTTCATTTTCATCTTTAATAAAATATTTAGATTGTACATTGTAAAACGCAATTTATTGTTTAATTACAAATGGCATTAGTTATTGTGTTATTCAAAACTTGTAATCAAGACATCCCAACATTTATTGATTTCACGATACATTTTACTGAAAGTCAGTTCAAAAGTCAGCCATTAGTCAAAGTAATTAAAAAATCTGTTGCAAAGTTGTAATTATGCATAAATGTCTTTAAATGTTAACTGGAAGTGCTGCTACCTTGATGGGTAAGCACTGTGCATAATTAATAATAAGATTTTTCTGAATTAAAAATAAGAAATATTTCTACATATTTTAGGGTACACAAAGTTTCCGAAATACATAAAGTTTTATCTATTAATGAAAAATTCAATAAAAAGATGATAAAATTTAAAATTACTTTTGTTCTCTGATTCATCAGCTGTTTCTGCATCAAACCTTTGCAACAACACCCTGATATCTTCATTTAATAAATTCCAGTATCTGTTGACAACACATAATACAGCATCGTCCTGTGTTTGGCGTTTCTCAAGCTGTTCTATCCTAGCCCTCAGCTCGGCCTCACATCTATGGCGTTGTTCTATTCTCTGAAATAGAGGTAATAAGGCTACAAATATGTATAAATACAATTTCTGAGAAATGTCTAAAACATGGATTTAAAATGGGACTTCACAACCCATTTTTCAAACAATTAAAACATGTTTCAATCTATTATAATTCTTTTTTCTTTCTACCTTGATTACTTTATATTACAGCTCATGGTTTTATTTAACACAAACGTTAACTTACGAAGAAATACCTATTAATAATTTTAAAATTAATAACGGGAATAATCACCTGAGCTAACTTTTTGTTTTGGAATTGAAGGACTTTTATGTCCATTTCTTCCAGCGTGGACACTGGACCAATTAGGTGGGGTTCAAAGTGAACCTTTTTGATCGGTGGCTGATTGCTGCCATTGCCGCTATCTTCAGCTGTACGTTTCGACATCTTTGCCTTAAATGTTCAAGAAATATACATAAATGAAGAAATACCTATTGATTATATAAAACAGGGAAATATAAATGCCATTTAAAAACGAAACCATCGCATTAAGTAAGAAACTCTCAACATTTGGTTGGTTAATACACTTACCTGCTTGTCAATAATGACAACCTAATAAAATTGTACTAAATTAATATATTGTGAGTGTAAAAGATTTTACGACAACTATCCATGCTAGATTTTACCATTTTTATTAATTATTTACAATAAAATCAGCCTAGACAGACGATTTTACGGCTTATAAGAAATATTAACGTAACCGAATACCAAGTTACCAACTACCAACTCGACTCTCCCTCGCACTACAGATAGCCTATTCATTTATTAAAAAAAAAACCACAGACTCAGAGTTGCTAGTAGGGTCAATGTAAAATCCACAACCATCTCTTTAAAAAGTTAAACAAAAATGATTTTGTGTCAATGTTCAAGAAATGCTAAAATTATCAATATTCACACTTGATGGACCGGTCGTAATTGAAGTTAAATGGAGAGGCACTTAATTTGCATACATTTTCACTTTCCTCTCTACAAAGTGGAACGTATGATAAGTCTAGCAGTGGCGGGCTAAAGAATAACTATGATTGACATAAATTAAAAATTATTTGCAATTATTTTATCTTTGCAGTGTCTTTGCACTGATAGCTTTATTTTTAAATATAATACTATACAAAGCCAAAGGTACTTGTTATATTAATAAAAATGACATCAAACTAAAGTATATTGATATATTGATCTGTAATGCGTAGTTCAACTAAAAACGCTGTTTAACTGTCATGTAAGAATTCTTTACTTGTTTGTCATACGAGTGTAAGTGTCAAGTTTCGATCTCATAAAAATGTTATGTTTTGAAGTTATGTAAAAAACGCAAATAAACATGAAGTTAAAAATTATTTTGATAAATGGGTTACTAATAATGGTCGTAGGTCTTGTATAAAATGCCGAAGTGTGCATTCAAAGAATGCAAAAATGTTACAACACGATTTAAAAAGAAAGATGGAATATCCTACTTTCGGTTGGTACATTAAAAAAACATTTCATTTATTAGAAGATTATAAATATAATTTGATTTTTTATTTTTCAGCTTTCCTCGTAATCCAATTCAATGTGCAAAATGGTCATTAATAGTTGCCCGGCAGAGGAAACAGCAGAATTTTAAACCAAACAGATCAAGTGTCGTTTGTTCAGAACATTTCTGTGAAAATGATTTATATGTTACCGATAAGGGCATCAAACGTATTCTTAAAACTGCTGTACCAAAGGCAAATAATTTAACAACATAATTGTCTTCCAAATCCATCCTTGAATGATTACATACATATAATGTAAATTATGTTTATTTTTGCAGATCAATGATGAAGAATCTGAAGAAATAACAGACAGTTTGCTACTTGATATTGATTTTTCAGATCTCATTGACACTAGCACCGAAATTATTGTAGGTCTTACTCACTGTAATTTGTCTTTAGTAATTAGCTATTAACTTTTGTTAAGAAATTTATATCTGGATTTTTTTTTCAGAAAAATATTCCAGATGATATCTATATATCTGCTTTTGAAAACAATGGATCTTCTAAAAAAGAGTTAACACCTAGGCCGGCAGACCCTACAGATATGATTTATTTCCAAGGGGAATTAGATAAGCGTCGTAAAAGAATTATTGAGAAAGAAAAGGGTGTTGATAAGTTAAAGAAGAAAAAAGTGAAATGTGCTAAAAAATCATCTTTATTCAAAAGTACACTGAAAAAGATGAAGAATATATTACGTATGAATGTCAAATTACGTTCAAAACCTGTAAAATTAATTTCAAACCCACCTAAAGAATAACTTTATAGTACACCATAAAACTTCTAGTCATTAAAAGCTAACTTATCTATGTATATACAAATAAAACATTAATAACAACATAATAAATTTTTCTTACTAAAAATTGTAAAGGTTTAATAGTTATTTATAATAATAAATAACTATTCATATTACACATCAGTTCATTATGCTTCGATACTGTATTTGATCTTGAAACAATTTAATGAAAACTTTAAACTTTTTGTCATGAAATGATTTTATATTTAAATTAGGTTTTACAACATCAGATCTACCACCCATATTTTGAATTGCTGTCTCTACATTTTTGAAATATTGGGACGCACATGCACCCAATATTGCAGAGCCAACTAAAACTGACTCCTTTTCAAGTGGCTTTAATATAGGTAATCCAACTGAGTCTGCTTGTATCTGAATAAAAAGAGGATCTTTAGCTAAACCACCACAAATTAATAATGATTTAAATTCATCATAACCCGCTTGCACTAGTGTTTCAATGATATGTCTTGTTCCATACTGAAAAAGAATGTTTCATTTAGATCTTGGGCCACAAAATTTATATTTTCAACAAGAAAAACACCTTACAGATAGAGCCTGCAATGTTGCCAGATATAGTAGTGCTAAATTTTCTTTGCTATTATCAATTTTCAGTCCCACAATCATACCAGCTAGAGTGGCATCAGCTAATGGAGAACGATTTCCATGAAAATCTGGCCACATGTGGAAATCTCTAGTGAGTAAACTCACATCTTGATAGCCTTTGCATTTAGCCATTTCACTTAGTAGTTGACTTAAATAGCTCCGCACACTATAACATTAAAATTAATATTAGAACCATATAATTTTATGCTGGAAATGTATAAATACTTACTGTCCAGTGGAATGAATTTTTAGCAATTCATTGCCAGCGGGATGACTTGATATTATATGGTCCAAGAGCATTCCCGAGGCGCTTTGTCCAGCTTCATTCAACCACATGTTAGGTACCATTGCACTGAAATATGGTCCCCATATTCCATTTACCATTATAGGGTTATTATTTACTGCCATATGACAAGTAGATGTTCCACAAATTAAACTAAGACGACTAGACATATTACTGTCAATTTGTTCTCCCACAGTTCCAATCATTCCAAGGCCACCAGCATGGGCATCAATAATAGATGTTGCTACTGGAGTATTTTCTAGTAATCCTAAAGCCGTAGCAACATTTGGTAATAAGCCCCCACAAAATTCACCTGGCATTAAAACTTTGTTGCCAATTTTATTAAAGTCATTGTCGGCTAAATCACCAAGTCCTACCTCATTTAAGAACTTGGTATTCCAGCTGTGTTTACCATTTGATAGACATTCATAGTTCCATTTGCAAACTAATGAACACATTGACCGTGTCTGTGAACCAGTGGCCTTCCAAGTGAGAAAATCAGGTAAATCAAAGAAATAGCCATATCTTGACCATACTTGAGGCAAATATTTCTTCAACCAAAGCAATTTCGGCATTTCCATTTCTAAGCTAACTTTGCCACCTACGTAATTGAGAATTTCATGTCCAGTTTTGTTGATTAAATTTGCTTCTTCGTGTGCCCTATGATCCATCCACATGATAATATTTTGTTCATTATTCCCTGATTCACTCACACTTAGAGAGTTTCCATCGCTATCAAGTGCCACTAACGAGCAAGTTGCATCAAATCCTAATCCCTTTATTTGTTGAGGCTTTATACCAATTAGAATATCCTAAAATAAGATTTTAATATTTGAGATTAAAATTAACAGATTTTTTAAATAATTGTAAAATTACTCTTAACAAAATATAAGTTCATATTAAACTAAAGTATTGAAATAAAGTGTGCTCTGGACAAGTCACCTTGATAACATATTCACAGCATTGCCACACATCATCAGATGACTGTTCATAGAAACCAGGTTTAGGTTTCCAGGTTTTAAGATTCTTTACAGAACACCTTATAACTCTTCCCGTTTTATTAACAAGTGCAGCACGAACACTACCAGATCCTACGTCAACTCCAATAAAAAATATATCTTGATCCATACTATTTGCTTTTTTGATGATTTCCTTCAAGTCAGATTTTGTACTACTATTTACCTTAAATATATATTTTATTAATATAGTTCAATCAGTATAAAAGGTTTTATTCTACTATTGTTAGTACTCTTAAATACAAAGATAAACTTTTGACACTATAGTCGGTACTAAATGTCATGGGGCTCATAAAGTGTAATTATGATAAAGAGATATCATTCTAAACAAAGATAACTATGTGATATATATGAACTACATACATTTTAAAATAAATTTTGTCCACTTAATTTTTTGCAGATAGAGGATTTAGAGTAATTTTTAAATCCTCTTTTTTCCTAAGTTTGAATATAAGTTATAATATTTTAAATTTCAAGTAAATTATATGCATATAAATAATAATTTTTTAATCATTAATAACGAAGGTCTTATAGACTAGTCAAGTATTAGAAAACGTCAATACTATAGTTTTGTTTCAGTTTCATAACAATATTGTTACCTGTTGCCTGTTGGTAGGTACTTGGTTGAGTAAGAAAGTGTACGTACAGTGATATTTCACCGCACGAACATTAACTGGGAATTGTTTATGAAATTGATTTGTCAATTAAAAGGAAGCGACCGCACTGGCTGTTAAAATTAAGCGCGGGAAATAATTCTGTAATTTGAAAAAATTTTTACGTACTTATCTATTTAGTTATTTGAACAAGTTTCTTCGCAAAGAAAGCTAAACTACGACTATGTGTATATAAATACACATAAAATAAATAAATAAACAAAATGAAGCTCCATAGTTGTACTAGCTACCCAGTGTTGTGTCGGTTGTTTTTCTAATAACGAGTGCAACGTGAATATTTCAAAGAGCCTGACCACTTATAAACAGACGTGTATCACTCACGCAAGACATGTTTTTATGGCTACTGGTTAACTTAGGACCATTCCCCATACCGGGGCGGTTACAATTACCGTAGTTGCCAGTTGGTGCCGTCTGTCAATTGTGTCAAAGTGATTTTGTCTTATGCACCTGGGTTTTTCTTTTTATGGTCCATGTGTTTAAGTTTTAAGTGACAATTAACCAGTCAAAATCAAAATATTGTTTGTTACTTAAAATTGTTATTTATTTCATGTTATTGTCTCTGTTAGAGTGTAGACTAACAATTCAATCATTTAAAAGTTAAAACTATCTAATTCAATTATGGTTAGATTTAAGAATAGGTAAGAGTCTATTTGTCACACGGGACTTAAAAATTATATTAAGTACATTTTATTATCTGATACTTATAAAAAATATAACACTTTACGTTATTCTAGATATATTACGATTGAAATATCATCACCTGAAATACCTGAAAGGCAACCCTTATCACTTAAGCCCATGGCTCTTAACGAAGCAATTTTGGGGAAAATACAATTGCTACATGGAGATTTTGGTGTTGCTTCTGTACGGACTGGATTTTTAACAAAATACTGTAATGAGAATACAAGAATAGCAATAATTAGGTGTAGACATGGTCCACATCAATTTGTTACAAGTAGTCTTCCTTTTATTAATAAAATAGGACAGCATGTAGTAACATTACAAACTCACCACATAGGAGCAACTCTAAAGCATAGTTTTACATTTATTCAGAGATATCACAGGAAATTTTTAGATTCCATGTGGTCAAATTTGCATAGCGATGAAGATAAAAAAGCCCTTGAAATTGCTGTCACAGAATTTACTAGAGCTGATGTATCTATGATTAAAGACAATCTTATGTAAAATGCTTTATTTAACATTATTCTTTACTTTGATACAATCTGTTATTAATTTAAAATAAATGAATCATAATCAAGCCTACATTTTAAGAAATAGTTTTTTTCTTAATGTAGATTCAAAGATTGGTACCTGTACTTTTTGTACTCGACTACAGACATCTATCACAGTTTTTGTGACCTTAGTGAAAATGTCATGTATATGATCTTTATGTGCACTATTTTTAACAATTATACATAAGAATTGAATGAATAGAGAGCCTTTACTTTCTTGTCTAAAAGCTTCATACTCTGGTGCTGTTGCCCAGTATATTAAAAAATCTGATTTCCGTAAAAAAAGGTCAGATGTGGGCCCATCAGCCACCAGTCCCTGCGTTGGTGGTAGCTCATCGTTAACTTGACAAGCTTGTAATATCAGTACTTTTGGTTTTCCATGCAGTTTGATAGCCAAATCAGAATCCAACAAACTTTGAATATCTTCAACTTTTATTTTCACCGAATCTGCAGCGTAAACATGTCCCCTAACGCCATGTGATAATATGCATAATATAAATACACTGTCTTCACTAAGAACTTTATTCTTCAGTACACTTTTTAAACATGGAATAAAATCTTTAGAGTTTAAATTTTTGTAAATTACAACTTCAAAATTCAGTGCTTCCATTGTCTTTTGCAATGCAATTTGGTCGTTGGTTGATCCATGCCGAGTTGTAAGATTGACGTGTATATTTTTAGAAATATTCTCTTTAGATGGATAGAAAACTTCTTGATTAATTATACAACATACACCAATACGATTTGGATTCAAAATATCATAGGAGTCATTGCATTTCTGTTTTTTATCTGTCATTAAACCAACTTGAATATCTTCAAGATTGAACTTATTCAATTGATCGTAAAATTCATCCAGATCACTAACATCATACTTGCCACTAACGTGGGATTTATTTAATTCCAAATCTGTATTGTTTAAAGAATTATTCTTAGACATATCAGTATTTAAAGAATTCTTTGTATTGTTAAGCTTCTTTTCTAATTCACTTATACAGACAGAAAATGTACTCAGAACAGGAAAATGTTCAAGAATTTCAGTTAATTTTTTATAGTTTACATCAGTATGCTTGTTTAAAACATTCTTATCCAAAATGAACTTTTTGCACAACAATTCCAAGAAAACTAGTTCACAACTTTCATAATGTGTAGTGTCTTGGTCATAGGATTGCAGAGTTCTTTTAAGAGTGTGCAAAGTCTCAGAATCAATACTTTCACATAATAAATATAAAATCTTTTTAAGTGGATTTATGTGAATAGAAAAGTTAATATTATTTGGAAAGTAGTGTTGTTTTACAGCTGATATGTTCAAACCTAATTTTTTTATTACGCTATACTGTTTACAAATACACAATGCCTCTAAAAGTTCATATTTCCAAGTAGGATGCACCTGAGCATGAGAAGCCCAATGGTATAAAAGATTCATATTATCATTGACAACATCCTTTGATACTCTCTGATATACTATTAGACGTTGAAGAGCAGTATCTGGAACCTCGTACAGTAGAAATACAAGACTTGTAATATCATATGGATCCAAGTCTTTCTGAATTTGTAGGATCATATCCAAATTGATCGAGTTAATGTTTTGGAAAAGTAAGCCTGACATTTTGAACTATTAATATACTTCCCAAATTAATTTAAGGTAGTATTCAGAATGATGTCATCTCACTCATCACTCATTCTCTATTCAAATTTAGCACGTATGAAATAATGCAAAATTTGTTCACTTATATATGAGAGGCAAATAAAATAATAGCTTGTGCCTTAGTAGAACAATGATTTAGAATTTTATTATTTCTAGAATATTGAAAAATTTTAAAGTAAGATTTGTTGTTTACAATTTGGCATGTAGTTGTCAATGTCCAGCGATTGACGTTATAACCTACGTAAAATTTTCATGTCTATGGAATATCAGATAACTAAGTATTTGTTGCCTGTAGTCAATGTTCTATTACATTTTACAATAAGACATTTTAAAATTTGACACAAAACTTTTAATAAAATACCTTTATTACACTTCTATGATTATTCGCAAAAAAGTAAAGTATAATTTAAAGTATATTCAAATATTAGTATGTCTATAACTAGATCAGAAGTTTTAAAATTATATAAGCATTTATTGACGTATTCGAAGTCCTTAGAGTTCACCGACATTGGTTATTACAGGAGAAGAGTTAGTGACGAATTTAGGAAAAATAAAATCCTCACTAAACCTGAAGACATCCTATATGCGTATAAGGTATATGTAGCTTTTTGGTGCATAAATTGCATTTTCTTGTTAAGATATCAATTTTGCCATTTATTGTTTACAATTAAATTTTCAGAAAGGACAAGCACTTTTACAAAGGGGATCCATTGTTTAAGATGATTGTAAAACTGTTAAATCTTACTAAACAAAGACTACCATTACTTCTGTGCTCAGTACCAAAACATACTTTAGACCATTCAAAACTGCCTAAAATTCAAGAACATGAACTATCTGAACAATTTGTTAGAGGGAGTGGTCCAGGAGGATCTGCAGTCAACAAAAATTCTAATTGTGTTGTATTGACTCATATTCCCTCAGGTTTGTTGTGTGAAGATCCAGAATTTTTATACAATATATAGGTATATCATGGTACATTTTCTGAGGCTTTTATTCTTTTTAAGGAGTTATAGTCAAATGTCATCTAAGCAGATGTCAGGATGAGAACAGGAAACTTGCACGAGAAATGCTTATAAAAAAATTAGATGACGCTGTAAATGGTGAGGATAGTATAAGCTCACAAAATAAGCGAATGCAGGAGAATAAAATGAAGAAATCAGAATATAAAAGAAAGAAAAAAGCTAAACTAAAAGAAGAATGGAGGAAAAGGGAAGGCTTATCTTAACAATTGAGGTGATAGACGCCAAGTATAAATAAAGATAACATGTAGAATAAACAAATAAATATTGTTATTTTTTTATTAGTAAACAGTTAATAAAGAAAACGGCTTTAACTGAATGAATTAATGTTTGTTGTTATGGATTAAAAATTGAATGAATTATCAAATTGTATGGACTAAAATTGGTATAAATTGTATATAAGATTGTATTACAATATTCAAATTTACAACACTACAGAACTCACCATTCGCTTGTAGTCCATACAGGGAGACTGATACAAGAAAGTTATTGCTTATTTGGGCCTTTTTAATCTGCACCTAATATATATATACATATATATATATATATATATATATATTAGGTGCAGATTAAAAAGGCCCAAATAAGCAATAACTTTCTTGTATCAGTCTCCCTGTATGGACTACAAGCGAATGGTGAGTTCTGTAGTGTTGTAAATTTGAATATTGTAATACAATCTTATATACAATTTATACCAATTTTAGTCCATACAATTTGATAATTCATTCAATTATATATATATATATATATATACATATATATATATATATATATCCAGTTTGCAATTGTAGATACTAAATGTTTGACCTTAACTAAGAAATTAATATAGATGGCAGAATTACAAATATTTACTTGTTTCTTACCGTATATGTAGTGTATATAATGTCAGAATCTGAAGATGTTGACTTATATAGAAATGTGGCATTTGATACTATAAAGTAAAAAAAATTAAGTATTGCAAAAGGCTATTTTCCATTCTGTTCTATTTATTCATTAGACATTAGGAAATTCTTCTGTGTATGAAATATATTTTTTGGATTTTGGTACAAACAAAATACTTTAGAGAATCTTGCTCTTTTCTGTTTTTTTACAGCCAAGTTAATTTGCAACAAATAAATTTAACCAATAAAATTTCAACTAAAGTGGGTATTATAATCTAAATTGTTCACAGTATATACCCAATTCGATTATAGTAATAAAAAAAAGGAAAATATGTTATTCTTATAGGTCTGCATTATACTATGGTAAAAAAAAAAAAAAAGAAAAAGATTGACTTTACCATTACATTTACTGCCAGTTCCTAAATCAACAAGAAGAACCGGCAAGAAACTCTCTGCCACTCCTTTATAATGCTATGTGTATTCTACAGTACGGTTGTAAAGAGCTGCTACCATTACTCTACGCACCAGCCAATGGGTCAATATAAAAAAAAACCTTTACCACCGGTTATCAATCCCGTCCTGGTTCACCGTACCCACAAGTAGATATTTGCGTAAATATCTGTTACGCTGTTCAAACAATGGTGTCTTCATTGCAAAGGTTCGATAAGAACAAATGAAGTATTTATAAAACACGATTACTTAGTACGCTGAGGACACTCAGGACTAGCCAATACAAGGCTATTGTTGAATTTCAGTGCGTATCCAGAGGAACAAACAATCATAATTAATCATAGCTTGTGTAACGCGAGCGTTGCTGCAAAGTGGCCGACATTGCCATCCTTGACCTATATATCGGATTCTCTTTGTGCCCTGTTACTTCGTTAATGGTTGTGTCATAGCCTTTCAGGTCCGTAATTTCATACGTGACACCTTAATGATTACCACATTAAGTATTCTTGAAAAAGTAAAAGTTCCCCTAGACCCCATTATATGAATGTGGACACAGTTTTATAGGTAGGATTGTTGGCTTCATACTATAAATGTATAAGTGTTTGTTTGTCCGTTTGTCGTCAAAAAAGAGGAACGGGTTGGTGTTTGTTTTTGTGGAGATAGTTAAAGGACTGGAAAATGACATAATCTACTTTTTGTCTCTGTCTATTCCCCCATCCCCAATGTAGGGTGTGGATGTTCTGCAATTTTCAAGGCAGAAAGATAGAACTTGGCTTCTTGGTAGCTAACAAACACACGCAGAATATTTTGGAAATATGCCATGCCATGCTTATCCCCTTAGGAATGGGGTGACATTTTGTTAGGGACGATTAGAAGTTAGTATGCTAATCTCCCCCAAATAACTCAAAAGGTCGGATGTATGAAAAAAGGGGAACTGTGGAACTCCGACTAGTTGTTACATGCAGGCGAAGCCGCGGGTAAAAACAAGTACTGTAATAAAAGTACCTTTCGGTTAGGATAACGTTAAATAAAATAGTCGCAGAATTATTGCGACCCAAGATCCAAATAGCTTACGGCTTCAACTTGTTAAGGACATCTCTTATGTATAACTAGCTTTCCCCCGCGGCTTCGCCCACGTGTAATTTGGTTAAGTATATAGCGTTTTTTAATGATGTCGACAGGGCTTTCTTTCACGGGCTAAAATCTTGTTACAATTGGAATTATATATAGCCTGTGTTACTCAGGGATGATGTAACTTTACAGGATCGGATGATTCAGGGAAATCGAGGGCAACTTTCAAATTAACGTACAGGCAATTACTATTCTGACATTTTTATACTTTGATAGTCATCTTCTTATGTGGATGAGCTGATGATGGAAGGTAAAAATCCTCAGCGGTTAAGAGTTGAAAGAAAATTCTTACGAAGTTATGAGTACGAAATACGTACTTGTGAGGTTATTACTTATTAGCTTGACCAAATAATAACAGGTAAACCTTATTAACGTTAAGGATGTAGGTGGAAAAATGGATACGGACGAACGATAAACATCTCTTCACTCGTTTTCTTTTACTTGTTCGTATAGGTAGTGTTCACTCAAAATAATCATAGTGTAAAACGTTAATGAAAGTTTGAACTGCATGGTAGTCATTACACAATGGAGCATCTTAATACCGCGATGGATATATTTGGCCTAAGTAGAAGTTCTTCAAAAAAAAGTAAGACTCAACCTCGCACACTCACTCACACAGCAACACCATTGCACACACTGATACACACACACACACACTAAAATGTTCGTACTTCACATAGTTCCACTTGTTCATGTGTATACATATTTTTGTTATTCGTGTTTTTTTTTTGTTATTTTTTTTTCTGATCTTAGATTCTATTTCCGGTTCTATATTTTAACCTTATTTTGGCTTTATTTTTAATCTATTTTTATTGTGTATACTGTTTTTGATAAGCTGTATAGGTTTAAGAAATAAAAAATTAAAATAAATCTAGGGTGATGACGAATTTTATCAACGCCATCTATCGAGCACATTATTCAACACTTCAACCGCGCCCGCGCGCACTCCGTTATTTGTTATTTTTGTTACCTCTCATAAGTTTTAATATTAAGATTAACTTATATTAGAACATATTTAACAATATAAAACTAATCAATCAATGTAAGTGTTTGAAATTTTTGAAGCAGTGGTTGAAGAAAATTTTTAATTGACCATAACTTTTTTTTCTCTTAACCGATTTTGACAAAATAAACTTTTGGCAACGCTCCCAATTATATGTAATCCAACTGTGAAAACCGCGTTCAAATGCGTTCAGTAGTTTTGAAGTTATAACGTACCAGACAGACAGACTGACACACAAGAATTCCAAAAATTGTTTTTTTTAGTTTCTATGACTCTTCTTTAATTGCCTCCTTTCAGTTTTTTGGAAAAATATTTAATGTACAGATTTTCGATTTTTACTGTCTTATTATTAGTATAGATAATATAAAGTGAATAAGAGTTTTACACTGTATTTTTTAAAACTTTATTGTTCAAAAATTTGTTTTAGTTATATTGATAGGTATTTTTTATAGGTTGACCGATACATACTTATTTTTGTCTATACATCTGAGATAAGGCCATTGATTAAACTGATCATGCTAAAAACAATACAGTTAACCAACTGAGTTTGATATGATCTATTCAAACCAGTTTATTTCGCCTTTAGTATAAGAATAATTTATTGACAAGTGATCGCTGATCCAATACTATGTGGAAAAGATGTAAATAAAAGCTGACGTAAATATATATATTTATTTAAAGGATTTATGAATATCAAGACAATTTCGAAATTTGATAACGTATGCCATCAAGCATTGAAAATTATTTATTTACGAAACTTTTCCTGAGCATTTTCCAAGTCCTTTGTAAAGTCATTTTGTAGTATATCTTAGTTTTACTGGTTACGTGCGGCCATTCAAGTTGACTTTAAAATTTTCTTCTATAACTTCTACTTTATATTACTACTTGTTCTACAAGTCATTTTAAATGTGAAATTAAATAAATGGATCGCATTTGATAAGAAATACAGTCTTCTTGAACACAAATATATGAAAATAACTAAATTAATTAAATAAACTTATCAAGCCTATCTAAGTAATTTATAAGGCTTTCATAGCAACAAATGTTTGAATAAGTTTGCGTATTTTCTTTTAACTTAACTTTTAGAAGTTCAGAACTGTTTATTATCTTGGGGTTTCTAAGCATCAGTTCTCTTAAACGAAAGATTGACCTCACGTCAAAGTTTTGAAGGTACCTAAAGGAAAATTTCTTAATATTCGGTTAGGGAATAATGTTTTTGAAGCCGGGAAAAGTACGTTAATGTTTCAATTAAATGAAGGTCTCAAAGGGAATAAAGTATTCAAATATTATTTACATTATTTTTTATAATTCTACTTTAGGCTCTTCCCGCGCATTTATAATTGGCTAATTCAGGTTAAATGGGAATCACCGTGACATAGAAACTCCGACTGCCTTAATATTTGCCTTGTTAACATAACTTTTGTGAAAAAGTCGATATTTTTTCTTCAAAATATTGTATATTTGAAAAAAGAAACTCATACAAAGGGTATATAACAGAGTTCTTTGGCGTATCTTATCAATATATCACTTTTTTTGCCGAAAATAAATAAACTATCCAGCTATATTTCAATTGAAAGCTGATTAAGTGCGTTGTATGAGTTAAGTATAGAAACCAATCCATAATTGTTGACCTGCTATAACTTTGACAGTGTATAAATTTATGGATGATGGGATAGATGGCGAGGCATAGTGACGCCGATACATCAGCTGCATCCACCGATTTGTGCATCTCGACTGCGAAAAAAAAAAATCTATCTGCAATTTTTTATTTCGCAGATACTCTAAAATATTTCTCAATATCACTATACTTTTACCGTCGTGAAATTCAACATTGAAATCGTAAAAATACAAACAAATATACCTCAAAATCACCTATCATATCAGTTATTCTTATCAAGTGTAATGTGTACGAGTTATGATACGGTAGTTGCAAACTGAAACCAAAGTGTGGTTTGTCATAGTTGAAACCCACACTACCGCCTTTAAAACATATTATGTAAGAGTTACGTCATTTCAAGATTAGAATTTAAAGACGGCGTCTTAGATTTGTCAAGTCTAAGTTCGAGACTCGGCTCTACACTTGTCTAAAGAAAAAAAAATGCATGGCAAGTGGAATCGTGGAAGCGGGCAAACGAGCAGGAAGCACACCATAAAGCAGAAGTCGTGCCCATAAACAGTGATAGACTGCTGGTAGCTTATTAGTGCGTGGCCGGCTGTTTAGGAAATGTACGCTTTTTTCTTGAAGGACCCCAATGTCGTATATGTTCGGTAATACCGTGGCCGGCCCCACACACAAAGAAAATGTACAACTAATGTAGCATGTTGCAATTTTGTTGGTGCATTTAAAAGTGAGGTGAAATTTAAATTTTTCAAAATGAAATGTCAAAATGTGAAAACATGTTTTTAATAGTTTTAAAGTGATTGCTGTATTTATGCTTAAAATTTCCTGAAAAACAATGTGTATTAAATTGTTTATAGTATAATTCTGATTGCTCTCTCAAACTAATTGTTATATAAATCAATTTAATGTCAACACATTAATGTTTTTTGCAATGAACGACCCATATTTTATTATTATTTTAAGAATTAAATTGCGTTATGGGTACTCGTGTCTCGTGACACAATTTTTTTAATTTTGTTTAAGTTATTGGTGCTGTTTATTATTATTTATTTTGTTATTAATAATTTTAATTGGTTCAAACAATAGGATTTATATTGTAAATTAAGTATAAAACCTTTTTTTATATGGTATCATATAAATATATTTAAAAAAAGTGCATTAACTTTAGACAATGCGAATTGTGATCCGTTATCATAATAGTATAAATATGTTTAGGTTCTAAGATCAAAATTGTAACTAACTTTTACTTAGGTTAATAAAGGAATAACTCCAATTCAATCGTAAAATTCATAATAAATGTGATATATTCATATTTAAAAGGTTTAATATTGCCGTTAAAGCCACGCAAAATGAGACAGAAGTGAATATATTCACTCGAATGAGATTCCATAAAGTTTAATGTATCGGAAAGTCTAGGTGAAGGTGTGCTCTAGAAACTCGACAAAAAGGTTTGAGAATCGTATATATTATCGTTCCATATCGTATATGACTTCACAGACATTTCCAGGTCAGTCTTTATTATTACAGAATTTTTACATAAAATTAAAAATTTCTGTGGTGACATTTATGATGTGCTACAATTAACACGATGAATCTAAACTTAATCACACTTTCAAAGTTCACTATATACAATATCCCGACCTTTTTTGGAAATCTATAAAAAACAACATTAATGTAGTTTTTAAAGTGGATAATAAAACGTAAAGAAACAGAATTGAGCCTCCTCCTTCCTTAAAGACCGACAACTCACTTGTATGACTCCTGGCGTTGCAGGTGTCCATAGGTGGTTAGCACATCACTCGAAGTGACCCACCTGCTCGTTTACCTCCTCTTCCATAAAAAACAAAAAAAACTATTGCATTATTCAGCAAGTATTTTTCGAACGGTTCTACTGTTTTTTTTTAATCTGTGGAATTGTTTGTTTGTTTTAACCGGATTTCAATGTTTTCCTACTCAGAGTGTTTCAGTTTTATGTTACTATTTGCTTTAACCCATAAAAGGTTTCTGTGTTTTTCCGAACACTGGTACCGATTTACGTTATATTTCGATTTCTGAATAGGGAAACATAGCTGGGATAACTTAGTGTAGTAAGTAGTAATATGCTCAATTATCCATTAGTACTTTATCAAGTTCTTGCTTGCGTAAATTAAATTTATCTAAATAATCGCGTACATGTCTTACCCTTTTATTAACCTTGCCCGAATAGGGGTGAGACAAGTTATGAAAATATATTTAAGATAAGGCTTTGCAAGATTTAAATTCATGAATATACATATTCATTTTACATGTAATATTTTTTTACATATTAGATGACCATGACTCACTTAAAAGTGCCTTTTAATCTTATACTCAAACTCAAAATATCTTTATTCAAGTAGGTCTTTTTAAAGACACTTTAGAATCGTCAATTTTTACACTACCGGAATGCAGTCATCTACCGAGAAGAACCGGCAAGAAACTCGATAGCTGCTCTTTTAAAATAAACAATTAATACAAATTTATGTTACTCATAATTCAAATAACAAAGCATTGTAAGGCTACTTAAGAATTAAACTGTCCCGATGCTAAACCAATTGCCGACACATTAAAGGGATCTTTGTCCTCTAAATATTCGTTTACGGTATAGTATGCGTTTTCAATCAAAATACTCTTTACGCGCGTTTTAAATTTATTAGAAGTCAATTTGGTTATACGTGCTGGGACTTTGTTACAACATGTGAATACGCACTGTCATGAATAATATTCATTATCTAGTTACGCTTTGTAGAATAATTAATATAGAAAATTTAACAATATGTTATTATAAACAAAGAAAACCAACTAAAACAAATTTAACTTTTGTTACGCTTATAGTTCTTCTGAATTTTTACGTTAAGTCAAATAATCTCACCCATTTTTATTGGTGTTTCATTTGTTTATAGTCGATAATATATTAACTATCGGAGACCATAAATACTGACAGTACCATCCTGAGTACACACATTTGCCTAGCGGCAAATAGATGTGGTTAAATAACATAATACATTTTAAATTTGGATAGCATTCATTATTTATGTCGCGTCGCATGGTATCTAATTAATTTTGATCTGTGTATTAAACACATAGTTTTTAAGTAATTTGTATAATACAGTCATTTAAATTAAAATACAATTATTATAAATGCCAAGCTGATGGGTTTTAAAATCGCTTTTTACTTATTAAATGTAGACAGGACCTATCACCTTCACGATTATACGAGAAGTCCAGTAATATTTTAGTATGTATTTATTCTAAAATTTCCATAAAATATTTATAGTCGGTTAAGCTCGGCAGACGCTTTTAATACTAGGCATTAAAGGCGTTTAATGAAATGCGATAGCTTAAGTGCCGTCGACCTCAATTCTGAGGCTAGATTATTATTAAGGGCTCGTACATCACAGCCGTATAGAGTTATATCAACAAAATGTTATTCATATCTATAAATTATCTATATTTTTATAAGTCAGGGGATCAGTATTATTTAGTATCAGTTTTGTTCTCAAATTTACGATAAGAACAAGGCTCAAAGAGAAAGTAATCTAATACTAACCTCGTAATGTTTACTTTGAAAATAAACTCAATCGTTACAGTTGTAGTCGCTACGGACATCCCTATGTTGTGGATAGAGCTACTTAATTTATGTTTATTTGTAAAAACATTTCTTGGAAACTAATAATCATTTTGATGCTCAATTCAGAGGTATATTTCAATTTAATTTATTGTCTTAGTAATCAAAAGACATACATTGTACACATATGTATAGAATTTTTATGTAGTACGTAAATTGTGTTACAAAGAGAATATTTGAATAGACTTAAAGCATTACTAATATATAAGTCGAATTCTAGATTAAACAAGAGTCTTTAAATTGCGTATTTTAACAAGATTTAATCGCATTTATTCGCATATAGGAAAATAAATAAAGATGGGATTTCATATTTATAGGACTCGTAAATTAACACGAAGAAAAGGCCCCATTTCAAGATGTTGGTACTGCGGCGGATACACGGCGAACAACAAGTTTTTTCATTGATTCGTTAATTTTTCCGGCCCCAGTGTTTTGAATTTCTGCATAACTTTATAAGAAACCGTGCAAAGAGAAATATTAATTATCTAATTAAGTCTGGCTATAGATACTTTCTAGAAAACAGTAGAAGCAAATTTTCAATTTTATTTGAATTTAGTATTACAGAGACGTGCTTAAAGGCTTTGTAATTATGAAATGGCCTGCAACTTGTGGGTTCAGCATCTATGCTAAGCTCTCGGATTATTGAGGGTTCTATATTGTGTAGTTAGTGTACAATGCATTTAATATTATGACAATATATTCCCATACTATACAACATATGCATTATCTATGGCTAGACGGTAGACGACTTTTTGATTGTGCGTTCGATTCACTGAGTAGCAATGGCTTTTTCTTTCTATTTGCGCAATTAACACTCTTTATACAGTGACGAACATCTCCGATCAAAGACCATTATCTTTGGAGAAGAGGAGGCAAACGAGCAGGAGGCTCCCCGGTGTGGTTACAACCCTGTTATCAATAACCGGTAGTGTCTGTGTCCCCCCAGAATACGTCATCAGAAAAACAACTAACTGTAAGGCTAAGAGTTACATGGAGAGCGTAGGAGAAGGTATGCCAACCTTCTTCCTCCGATGTAGACAACTACATTAGCAGCCGCTGGGTGCCTGGTTGAGTGCGAGAGCGACCCCAGGGCTCTTTCAATGCTGTCTTGTAGGTTTACCCGAGGTGGTTTTAGTGGGCATTGCCCACCTCGTCTCTGAAAAGCAGAGACACTAGCGTGGGTTGAGTCACACATATCCCTTATCCTTTGGGACCAGGGAATGCGGAAATGCATTTCCACCACGGAAAAAAAGCTAAGAGTTAGACTGGCTTAAGGCGCCACTCGCGTTTTGGCTTTAACGCAAATTCCAAATACCATACGATGGAGCTACACAGGCTCACAATGTAGATATAATTACGGATAACTGTATATATCTTCTCCTTATTAAAGTGTATATTATTGGTGGGTGAATAAATGTTGGACATATATAATTGTGTCATTATCCAGAAGGACATAATAGTAACATTTAATAGCTTGTTTTTTTTCTGTAAATTTTGTCGCTAACAAAATATAATCGACATATAATAAAAATATGGCTGTTTTTATTTTATTTCAACGTATAAGAAACATATCGAGCACCTTGAGGCTTTTGTGTTAAGAAGCTTGGTAGGGATTAGTGAAATAAAATATTTCGAAGCTACACTTATAAGCAACAGTCTTATATTCCCATATTCTTAATGCTTTTTTTATTATCATAGATAAAAACTCTTACGTAACTTTTTCCTGATTAATATGATCATACTTATCCGGAAACACGGATATTTGTATGAATATTGCAGATCGAATTAATTTTAATTGAATAAGGTGCAAATGTACATATCAACACTATCCTCGTAATGTAATTATAATCTCAAGCATAGAACGGATCGAGAACTGAATTGGATTATTTGCGGAGCTTCAGTATCGTCCTCTGAAACTCCTTAATTGATTTCAGAAATGTAGACAAGCATATAGAAGCATGGTAAGTTGAGGTAAACGAACTTATTTCTCATGATATCATCGTCCACAAAATTGTCGAATATTAACTTAATGATGGCGATTATTATTCTATATTGTTAAGAAGACTGTTTACAGTCGCGTCCATCTAAAGATTTAATGGAAACAGCACTTACACAAGTCCTAGTGGGTTGCCTGGAAGAGATCGCTTATTAGCGATAAGGCCGCCCGTTGTTCTTATATGTATTAACATCTATTAACATCTTCTACTAAATAAATAAGTCCCTCGTGTTAAGGGAAAGCAAGCTAAATATGTATCTCCAAGGTACATGAGCCGAGCCTGTAAAACAAAAATCACGCGTATTAAACTGTTCAGTGGAAGAAATTAACACTCACAATAATTTATTGGTGAAGTTTAACCTTCGTCATCTGTCAGCGTCGTCCTATGATAAATTGGGTAACGTTAATAATTACAAAATTAAAACCCATCTTCCCTTATCTCCATTAACAAGAATGTTTATAGCTTATGATATGTTAATTTTTCCTGGATCATTTTTGTTGTACTGTGTTTGCGGGTTGTTCTCACTATAACGTAAATGTGTGCTCCTATTACTCTATGCCCACCGATGATAGTAAAGGTTATTTGTCATTGTTATTGTATAATATAAATATTGAAGCATTTGCTGGTGCTTGATGTAGTGGTTTCAGATCTTCACAACCGTACTGTAAAGCACGATTGACGATTTAAAGAAGTGGCTTCTTGCCATTTCTTCTCGTTGCCTCTACGCCCTTGATTTGGGAACTCACAATAAATGTCGGGCCAATTTTTTTTATAAGATTTTGGACGATTTAAAAGTGTACCATAGTCACCTATGTGAATTAAGATTTTTGTTAAATAATTATTTCCTTGACATATACTATGAATGACTGTGGTATATTGTATATTTGATATACAGTAGAATTCACTTATAGACTATAATGTCAACAAATATCGCAATATATTCATATACATATAATCCGTCCGTTTTGTAAGTCACCCGGTTAGTACCACATAGTATCGCCGGTCCCTTATATCCGGATTCTACCTTATATATTTTTTGACCATGTTCATTTGTGAACACATGTGCAAGAATGCATCTATAATTTTGTCTAAAGCCTCTCTCTTCTGATTTGTCTATTTTGTTTTCTTAAATTAAATATATAATTTAATTGGGATTACGTCCCAAGTTGGGACTCAGTTTCCGTTATATACTTGTTTACTACATAGTGAAGTATATACTATTATATATATATAGTTTATAATTCTGTTTACCTAACGGTATTATAGCGAGTTTCTAATCAGGCTAATGAGTAATTTAACTGTACTTAGCAAAGTTCCCTGTATCATGAACAATGTGCGCTTTAAAAGCCTGAAGCAATAAAACTAATTTTATTATGAAGATAGACGAGAGAGTGTTGTAGGGATTGCAAATATAGGAAAATCCAACAAATAGGTAAAGAGTGCGGAAAAAGTCAAAAAAGCTCTGCCTTTAACTACTCTTATTATTTATATATCAACAAATAATGATTTTCTATATGAAACCTAATCACTGGTTAGTATTAAGTATATAAATAAACAATTAACATAATTAAAAATGCATCTCCAGACGTAAGAAACGGATTTAAACGTGAATAAAGATATATGTATTAAATAAAAAATCAAATATATCTTTATTCATATAGGTAACGTTATGAATCGTCAATCATATATCGCTTAATATATTTTGTTATAAATTATTATGGTGTCATGCCCTCGCGCTATCCAAATGTTGCCAACCGCTGATTATATTATGTAGAAAGTTCACGACATCAGAAAGTTAGTACTGATCGAGAATCCTCCCTTCAGATTAAGTATTACGTAAGAATAATAAAACTAAGGAGGCAATTAATTACAGGGATCGATCGAGAATAATTTATTTACGGCCGCAGCCACACACATAAGTTAACATAACAACCGCTTCTACACACTATCATTCCTAACCCTATCAAAAATTTCACATTCTGTTGCGCAGTTAGGAAAACGATTGATTAGGGACCCCAAATGGGGTCGCGTAGCAAAATTCCGCAGTCGAAACATTTTAATGTCAAATATTTTTATGTTTTTGTGCAATTTTAAATTTTTGGATGTTTCAAAACGAATTCTGACGATATATTTTCATATGTATGTGTATATTGTTACCTTATAAATAAATCATCAATTTTTGTGTAAAATAATATTAAAATTACTTAATTTGTAGTTAAGTGTACTTTTGCATTCTATAAAACACACTCGGTTATGTATATATGCTATAAGGATATTTCCAATTCAAATAGCGCTTTGTAGCGAACAACAAGCAATGAATTCCTGATGAGACCGACAAACGTCAGGACAGTTTTTTTTAAATTCATTATTTCAACAAAATGGCCGCCGCCAAGGTTTGTTTATGATATAATTAGGGCAATACATTTTACTGTATCATTTGTTTGTTATAAAGTATTTTTTTTATTATTTTGGTCACACTAATATCCTCAGTGGGGCTAGGGGCAAGTCATTTAATAGTTGAGCGTGAGTGTGAGTTTAACAGAGATAATAAAATTAATCTGTTTTAACGCAATGTTATCAGATGTGTATTGCTCTGTTTAAGTCAAAGGTTATTAAGATTTTTTTTAAAATAAAAAATGGTGTTACCATTTTCCCTTTTCTGACAAGTAGATATTAGATAACATTTACTTTACATCTCTAGTTATAGTAACCTGAAGCCTAAACTTGTCGGGACTTTGATAAGCTTCCTACATAAGTACATGCCAAAGGCTATATTATGAGAAAACCTTGACCTATATCGTGTGGTTCTGCAAATTACAGTTTAAATAATTCACTTGTTGCTTAAAATACACATATATTATTAATTAGGTACCTACTTAGGTGCTACTATTTAACATTATATAAAATAAAGTCAAGGGCTTTTCAGTACGTTATTTCATATAACAAACTCTCATAATGCTGTCAACAAATTGTTATAAAGTTTCATAACTGAAGAAAAGTCACGTTTTAATTTGAGATTAGAGTGTATTATATTTTCTTTCGCTCCATGCACATAAATGGAAAGCTTTGCACTTGGTAGCTATTGAAGTGCAACCTTCATTGTGCTGACAACTGAAAAAAGTAAATATAATAATGTCATGTCAGATGTAAAAAAAAAGAATAGAATATGAATCATGTTCTCTTTTGGTGTTGTATAATGTTGCTTCGATAAAATTAAAACGAGTTGGCTACGGTTTATTTTTACTAATTAAAACTTCCACACGTGCGCACTCTTTAGTAGCTAACCATGTTTTGTTTCGACATCTAGGGATGATTTTTTATAGAAGAGTGGGCAAACGAGCAGGAGGCCCACCATAAAGGTGAAGTCGCCGTCCATAGACACTCACGCCGCTGGTAGCTCGTAAGTGCGTTGCCGGCCTGTAAAGGAAAATTGAGAAATGGGTAGGGGAAGAGGACGGGGGAGGGGAAAGGATGTGCACCGGAAGATCTCACTCACAGAACAAAACGCGAGTACAAAAGGAACAAAGTCCAATTGCATCATTTCACGCTGGTTTTCTGTGTGAGAGTGATATTTCTCCGGCAGTGCCTGCCCATTCGACTGAAGCTCTAAGTGCATGGCACAAAAGTGTGTGTGTGTTTATATTAGTGAAACTGTATTCGTTTTGTCTCACTTATATCTATTTCAAACATGCTGACAGCGAACATCGTACCGCCAGTCAATGAATGTCGTATTACCATTAAGCTGAAGTAATTTAGACTTTGATATACATAATACAACAATAAGTGTAAACAATAAATAGATATATAAAAGTTTTTTATTATGATAAACAATAAATATAAAATTAAAAAAAAAAACAAAAATTAAGAACTTTAAACAGATGTCAGGAAAAAAAATTGAATATTGTGTAGAATGGAATGCACGCGGCCTAACTCTTTTTATTCAAGATTCTTTTTATTCACGTTGTGGTTGAAAGTTCAATAGCAATCTTATCGCTGAGTGAGCCTTTATTTCAGAAGAAGCAGTTGCTAACTTAATTTCGAATCTCGCACATACAGTAGCCAAAATCAATTATCAATTGTATTCATCAATGTATCATAGAATTCCCTCTGTTAAGGTATGTAGTGGTACGTTAGTTTGAACTGATTGGACTAATTTATGTGGATCAACCTAAGACTCAACCTCGCACACTCACTCACACAGAAACACCATTGCACATACTAATACACACACACATACACTTAAATGCTCGTTCTTTACATAATATACTGCACTTGTTCATATGTATAAATATATTTTTATTTATTTCTGTTCGTGTTTTATTTTTGCTGTATTATTTTTTTCTGATCTTGGATTCTATTTTCGATTGTATGTTTTGACCTTGTTTTGGCTTTGTTTTTGATCTATTTTTGTTGTGTAAGCTATTTGTGCTAAGCTGTATAGGTTTAAGAAATAAAAAATCAAAATCAAAATAATCAAATTCTATTTTACATGCGTCATTGATTCCGCGATCTGGCACTGGCATTCCTAACCTGACTAACAAACTGCTTGACATAACAGAGCTAACACATATCTTCGATCGCAAAGCCTGGTCATGCATCTCCATAATTCGCCTCAAGATCGGGATTTCTTGTGCTGGCAAGATTTCGATGTAAAATGTCTTCTGACCTGTTATCTTTCTATTTGTCACAGGTCACGTGGGTTCGTGATGTATGTGCACTCGTTGTTCGTGTGTTTACACTCCTAAAAATCTTTTAAAGGTTCAAACTCAAATTAAATTATTCCCGAAAAAAACGAAAATATTCCCAGTAAACGATATTATGTTATTAATATTCGTGTTATTCCACTCCATACTTGCGAATTGAATACGTAATGCATACATGAATAACCAATGAAAATTTATTTGTTTACCCCGAACGTTAGAGCAACTCATACATTTTCATGATAACATAAATGTTTATAATAATAACGCATAGACCGACTAAGAACACGCTGTGAACGATTAGGGAGAAGATTAATAACTTTTGGTATATTATTATGAATGATGAGGCTGAGAATGCAGGAAAAACTCGGGGCTGGATTAAGCTTAATAATAACGCGACGGAAGACCACTGTGTCGCATATTCGAAGTCCAATAAATCATTAAAGCAACATTATGTGTGTAATTGAAAATAAAATAGTGTTTGCGTAACTTACTAAACTAAACGATGTATTCAATGAAATCCTTAAATTAAAATGTATACACCTCTTCATAAATATTTGTTGGTTTTTAAATGAATTTATCCCCAAACAATATAAACTCTCAATGCAAGCAGTAATTTATTTTAGTACGTATTAAACATTGTATAAACAGCTCTACAAAAACTTTAATTCTTCTTCTTAAAAACTTCTTTACTTCTTTTAGTTCGACTTAGCGCTTTATTCTTGTCAAATTCAATATTAATTAAATGCTCGGTTCTGTGTATGACAACACAACACAAGCTTTCTTTTTAAAACCTTATTATATTATTATCCCCCAACCAATTATTCCGTTTTGCAGATTAATTCTTCTGTATTCACTTTAAAACTTTTAAGTTAAATAAAAAATACTAAGAATGCTTGGAATGTCATTCATAAGTCATTATACATTCTAAGTTAACAGACTCTAATCCAACAGAATGTCATTTCGTTATAAGTTACGCGGGTTTAATAACGATGAGAAATATGTATGTAATATACAAAATTGAAAACTGATATACGCTAGACTGAAATTAATTTGTGTGGTTGTATTATTAAATTAGTTGTGCTAAACGGTGAATTGTTATTTATTAATGTTTCGTCATATTACTTAAAATATATCGTCTATACACATTTGTTTATTGAATTGTCTTTTGTTTATTAAAAGTTTCTTATTCGGCAAGTATGAAGAATGTTCGTAGCATGGTGGGTACCATTACATACCATCATAAAAAGTAATACATTCATGCCAGTCAACATTTGTTTGAAGAACTGGGACAAAAATGCTATAACAATTTGTCACCGGGTCGCGGTAATGAGCGCTAAAGTAAGGAACCTTACTTTACATCAAAAGAAAGACTTTTAATTACGCATTCCCGCCATTTTGGACCTCTGTCTGAATTTAAATGTAATCTGGCCGAGAAATGAAACGGTTGTGCGAAAATTACATGAATAATGTAATAAGCTAAACAAATTAATATTGCAATAATTCCATATTAAATATTACGCAGGGGGTGGGGTCTTAACGAAATAATTTTGACATAAGAGGCCTTTAATATCAGTGAGTGAAAAAAAGCTTGTAAGAGTATTCTCGCATTGAAGCTGTTTTTTAAAGAGATTTATTCACGTTACGAATATATTTTCCGTGTAAACAAAAAGGGAATCAAATTTTTGCGATACACCTGAAATTCAATAAAAATATTTCAAAAGGGATCATTTTCAATCAATATATATATATATTCTTTTATACATTACACGCCCAGTGGCTACCAAGGTAATGCTACGCCGCTACGCTGCTACGACACGAGATATTATGTAGCCCCGAGCTCTGAGAGCTTGGAACGTATTACAGATATTGGAATTTAGCAATTGGATTTCTATTCTGCCATGTGAGTTTGTTGTGTATGATGAATAGTTTTTGCTGCCAGGATTGTTTATAAATCCCGGTGAGATCATCGTTGGATTGTTTCTCTTCATATGATTGTTACATATTTGGTTTTCATTATATGTATCGGATGAAATTTCTTCATTTCGTCACCGTAACATATAAGATTACACGTAATCTACGTGTGATTTTGTGATCGGGCGAGCGTTTATTTTCTTCAATTACAAATCAAAATTACCGATACAAAATGTAAATTTTGTGTTAACGAATATGTTATATATATCATATATTAATAATGTTATTATTATATAGTAATATATATGTTGCTGTCAATTCAGCAAGTGCTCATTTGGAAACACAATTTTTTAATTATTATATATGAGCGAAACAAAGCCAAAATCAAAAGGAATAAGAAGTTAGCAACAGATAATTGGATAGTCCACTCATCCTATTCGCTCGACGACAACAAACATTTGAGCCAATCTGTGTTGTTTGCGGCCATTATTTCACTCCCTCGATAATAAATATATTATTTTACGGGTATATTATGAAAACAGTAATAGTGTTGTGAATTGTGGACGACTCGGTTGATGTTTTGGCCGACTCCCTGCTTACCTTTCGTAGAGGCATTTTAAATACCATAAAAAAAGCAAACGTTTAAATCATGATTGTGTACGCATTGGTATCTTATATGTTTTATCTCTGACAGGCATCTAATGAGTTGCCTGTTACAATTTACATTTGTCCTCGCTATATGTGTATGGAAAGATTACTTCGTTTTCTAGTTTTATAATTAATATGTATTAATAATAAAAAAAATAACTTTTTTCAATATGATGTACGGAAAATATATATTTGAATGTGTTTCTTTATGAAAATTGCAAATATTTAGGGCAATATTATCCGGGTAGGGTTAAAAACAAAAGAAGGGATTAGCAACACCATAATAATCATAGTCAATATTGTGATTTCATGATTTATACAAATTAGAGTAACTACTTGGTTTGGATTCTCTAATGTCCTTGATGGCTGCATAAGTAATCCCGGCATCGCTCGCCGGATGCGTGATTAACTCGGTCTGAAATTAATCACGTAAATAAAGACTGGGCGTGATGAAACAATACCTTTACTTATAATCAACGAGAATAGAACAAATTTGAAAATAGAGCGCAAGTTCCGAAGATAAATGACTTATCGACCGTCCTTTTGGGCACAGATTATAAATACAAATTTAGATACAACCACAATTTTTAAATTACTTTCAAATTATTATATTAAAAACTGAATATCACAAATGATTTAGAAAATTTAATAAAGAGAGAATTATAAACACACTAGTTGAGCTCGCCCGAACTATTAATCTTCCATTCTTCACCAGTTCTTGGCATTTAAGATGGATGACGCCAAGTTCCATATCAATTTATCATCAGTGACATTGTTGACCATGCACCTTATTTAATAGTTGTACATATATTATTATTTTTTAGTTGATTCAATTTTAACACCTCTTATATGATGTACTATTGTTTAAATTGTATAATATTTGAACAGCAGTATTCCAAGAACAGTTAATAGTATTAACTATTAAGCCATATAAAAATGACAACATAGAAATTTCAATAAATCTATTCATTCAAATCGATGCAGTTATTTATAGCTAACAGGTAACAATATCGTTTTTCGTAGTTAAAATAAATAAATTGTGACACTATCATTTAATATATACAAATCATAGAATGAAGCTTATCATATATCTTGAATCTTGATACAACTCAAACAGACCTATAGTCGAGTCTGGAAATTCAACAGGATTACTTTATCAGCTCGTTTCAAAAGAAAATGGTATCTATTGTGCTTAATCTAACTAGAATATTCTAAAACGAATTATATAGTAACGCTGAATAATAACATATGTTTTAAGACCGATCACTCAAAATATTAATTTTAGCTTGTACCAAATATAAGTTAATTAATCGGATTGTATAACCACCATAATTCCACAATTGATTTCTTACGGCACTTCAATGTCATATTAAATAACTTCAAAACTAGTTTTGAGGAATGGTTTGATGAGCGCAAAACAATTACTGTAACGTTATTCATTGTGTTCATGTTGTATTAGAAATTAAATTTGTTTCTAGTTTCATATTTATACAGGGTAAAAAAAAACACACGACAAATGTTTAAAATTTTATTTTCGTAATATTCAATTCAACTGTCGACAGATAACAAATGATCTTACAATATCCAATTTGTACATAATTACTTAAGAAAATATGGCAACACTCATATTTTAACAATACATACGTGAAATATGTAGTCATCTCATACTGTTAGTAATCACGTACCGGAAGTGACTATGAAGGAAAAAATTCTTACATCCACTAAATTAGCCTAAAACTTTTTATTTCGAAAAATAATTTAAATCACGATACAAATATTTAACAAGTCAAAACTTCAGCAGTCAATGAACAAGAAATAACTGACGGCCACACACGACGAAGCCACAAATTTGATGGTTCAACGGTTTTCAGGTTACTGTCACATTCGGTCTTCGGGACCAGTCAGAAGAGATTTTTAATTATCCTCAATCACCTGTACTCTCATTCACAAAAGTTTACTTCAAACCATACACTACAAATTTCTACCGATAGGATTAATTTTCATGTATTTTAAACCCAGAAAAGGAATTATGAACCAATTCCTGTTTCCTATACCACCGATGACGATTTCATTCTAAAAACATCGCTAATTGATGTTAGATTTTGTTTGAACAAATAATATATAGACATGAATATTCCTCCTAATCCGTTAACACACCCTCAAATTCGTCAACTGTGATCCACACAGCTAACGACATTATAAAGTAACAATAAATCGATCAAGAATTATAATATCGAATAAGATCGCTATCGGTATAAGAGAATTTCACATTGACGAGAAACACGCCGACGCTTTACTAATATTTTTTTCAAACTAGCGGTCTATAAATTGAAGGCTGACGTGACGAAGCTAATAAATATCGTAATTGCAATCACAACATTTAATCCCATGAGTGGGCATAAGTCAAAAGTTAAACGTTCCCCAATATCCTATCAAGACTAATGCTCCCCTATTCAACAACTTTCACGATCCACGATCGATATGAAAAACATCGACAACTCACACACGATTAACAATATAAACGCGACAGAAAGCGGATTCGTCAAACGATACGGACTCTTATGCAATGTCCGCATAACAATACTCCAGTAATTGATTGAGTATTGTTCTAATCTCTTAGGCGATAAATTTTGACAGGTCAAACGTCACAATCCATTCACGAAAAAACACTCCATCACTAGGCATTCGTTGAAAAACTTGTCACCCACGCACGTAAAGACAACAAGACAATTGATATGAATGGTATTCTAAAATTCATATTGTGCGCACACTTACAAGGGGGAAGACAATAAACACACAAGTTTTTAAACGAACACATTAAACCGTAATACATTCGTGTAATTATAATCACTCGGAGCCATTCAACTGTTCTCCCAACATGTTTTGGTGTAATACTGAGAAAAAAAACACTTCGTCGTCAATCGAACGTTTAAAACACGACTAAGTATTAACTTTGATAAATTTCAGAAAAATCCTATCTATATATCCTACATTAATAACTACGTTAAATAGAACAATTTGCCAGTCATTCCAGAAGATACAAATAGCTATAATAACTGTTACATATTTATAACAAAAATTTAGAAGCGATAAGAAGCCGTGATCAACATTAAAGATTGATGCTTCATTACATTCCAACTATTTTAAGAGCTTTTAGATTTACCACAACATTAAGCTTAACGCTGAACGCAATCAAAATCGAAGAATAAACGTCACTATTTTATATATTACGAGAAACTTCATGATAGATTCAATTCTGGTAATTGATTAGATATGATATCTGTGGGTTGCATTCGATGCCCGTCATTGCAATGAAAGGTTTAATAAAACGTTTGGCAAATGTTACCATAGTAAATTTACGAATTTTGAATTTGATAGAAAAGCAGTGTCTCTTCAAATATGAGGCTCTTCAATGTTTCCTTGGGTAGATCGTCCAACTCCATTGTGAATCTGAACGGTTCTTCGGCGACGGGCTGCGAACAAACAGTCTGGTATAATAAACTATTTACGAAATTTTATTGTCAAGGCTAATAAGCTAACACGCACCAAGTGAGACGTATGAAAAAATCCGTTTGGGTTAGTTATTTAGTGTGAGTGTTAAGTGCTAACTAACTAACTTAAGTAAATAATAGAACACACAATGTGGTTCACCTAAAAGAATGTAAGTAGTAGATGGATATAACATTTATAAACAATTTGAAATAGGGACATTTGCTGCTGTTCAATATTAAATATTAGTAAACTAGGCAAAACTTAAATTACTTATAGGAAAATAGGTTAGATTTTTTTATAGATTAAATATAAGAAATATTATTTTGTAAACACATATCAAATTAAAGTTGTTTTGTTTAGAGATGGCAACATTTTTCCACCGTTCAACCAACGATAGAATGTCTGAAATATAGTAAACCATACATTAAATTATTACACAAAAATGTATTTCCACATATATTTCCTATGGCTCCCCAGCCAAACATTGCACAGCAAATACAAATTTCTCATGGGAGACGTAAAGTATTGTACTGGAAAATATATTGAAATAAGTCGTATACGTAAATAAAGTGCCGTTGAACTTTTCCCATAAACTAGTGCATTTATAAATAATCTACCATAGATAGTCGTCTATCACACAAATTTACGATCTCATCCAAAGAGGTTTGTATACACAATAATGTGTAAATAAAACACGTTGCAAACGAGTAAAGACAATTTCGTTGCAAAACTAATTCATTTTCATATATAAATTATAAATGTATGTGTTTAATCTGCATACAACAGCCATTCGCAACATTTTAGCTTTTAATTACAATGAATTTCAGTTGTGAAACTCGGTGCGGTTAAATAATTAAACATAGCTAGCTCCGCACTAGATTACGTCGTTGGGTCAGCCCGCTTGGGAGATCCGTGTTTTTCATTTAATTCGCTCCGGCTCACTTACTTTGCGTGTGATTAATAAACATTAACGCGAATTTAATGTTTAATTCGTCAAGTGACGGTTGATGGATGGAACACGGCCCTCCCACGCTGCGAGAAAGTTCTAAATAGGCATAGGCACAAGAGTCTCCGTAGGGTTTTTATAAGGCTTGTCGTCTGCATTGCCGACTTCACGATTACCACTCATTATTAAAACACTACTCTGATATTTGCCAGGTTTTATTTTCACAGCTGTCGTGCAGTTACAATGCATCCATCTTTTCTAATCACGACACATCCGCAATTGTTATTCTGTCACAGACTACGTATTGAAATAATAAGGTTGACATTTCATAGCGTAATAAACTTGAGTACTCAACTAATGTTTTTGAACTTTAGGACAATTAAATGATGACTAAACTTAATTATTCTAGTTATTTTAATACTAATTGTTGTAGTTGCGCCGATATATATATTACGTACGTATATATTTCAACACAGCTTAAATATTAGTTTTTCTCTTTTCATATTAAAGCTGGAGGCAACCGGGTCACTTGGTAAAGTGCTATCCGCAGGCCATAGACAGCGGCAACGCCAGGAGGTTCAGAAATAGGTTGCCGGCCTTTAAGGAACGCTTTTTTTCTTAATTACAGGCTAAAACAATGAGCTACATATGATTTAAAAATTACAGCGAAAATGTATTAATTTCAAAATATATTACAATTTATAGATTGACAATTACATAACGCATGTTACATGATTGTAAAACACCAATTTGTAGTAAATACTCGGTAAGAATATTACCTTCTAGACTCGGTTAATTTAATTATGTTATTATGTATATGCTGTCCGGCTAATTAATTAACGTAATAGGTTTATCATATTGTTGACGTGACAGACAGACGTATTGTATGAAATATTAAGTGCTAATTTATATTTTTTACATATTTTTTTAATACTTTTTAGACATCTCGTTTGACTTTGCACTAAGAAAAGTAAAACTTTATTTGACACAAAAAGGAACAAAAATTAAGCTTTGAAGCTGGGACATTTAAGAGAGTAACAATCTTATTAAATATTCTATACATAAAATATTGACGTACACAAGTCATACAAGATTTTAAGTGTGTTTAAGCCTCCAAGTGATAAACTATAGTTAAGTCAGTTGAAAATTAGGTCAAAGTTAAAGAAACGTCAAGCGAAGAAAAATTATTTTCTACTTCCAAGTTTTTTTAACTGATCACACAGGAAAAGTTTTCCCTACATGATCTATTGGATTTCTTTTAGCCCGTATAAATATGGTTCAACGAACTTTTGAATTGGAACAATCTCACGTTTCATTCCTTATCCCTGTTGAGAGATTAACATCTCATACGAAATTCGCTCTATTAATATATACACAGATAAATTGTTAATATTCCTACACTTAAACGTTTCTAAAGAGGTGCGGCGACCCTTGACAATTGTGACGTCACACGTAACCGAACGATGAATGCCAACGTAAAGGTCTAACATATAACCTGCATCAATATCCTTGATGTGAAAAATGATAAGGTTCAAGGGCTCACCACATAAATGATGCCGTATTATTTTTCATGTCTTTTATAACCGATAAAATAGGTCAGACAATATATTTACGGAATAGGATCATATTTGAGTATCTATATAGTAGTTGGTTGTGTTATTAAATTTGAGTTTACTACTATTTTTTAAGGCCCCCAAGATCAGTAGATGCATATTTGAGGCGGGTTTGTATACACACATGATGACTGAAATTTGCGTAGATGTTAAAATGTTTTTCTTTAATTGTCTATCGTTGTCGTGTTTATAAAAAAATAATACGACACAATATATATAGTCACAAACAATTGACACACATACAAATTTCTAGACAAACACAATACATCAACCAACAATGATTGGGAATATTTAATAAAACAAATATGAGACAAGATACTATTATTTTTAAGGACAAGACTGAAACACATACAGGAGTTTTCATTATAGTATATATATTTATTTTTATCCTTCCACATAGCAATCGCAATTGAATTGAATTCGAATCATCGAATCGTATAAAATCCACGTCACGTACATACAATCAATAGTCTTTGCGTTTGTCCCATATTGTTAAAGAATGAATTACGGTATGAGTTTAGCTAAAGCCTGTTGGATAACGAACGAATGTATTGATATCAATCAGTAACAGTAGTTTGAGATCTAATCAAGAGTGGGTAATCTTATCTTGTACAGGTATATGAGAATAGGAAGATTATTTATTTAATCACACTTTATTGCACTTCAACAGTATGATGAGGATGTTAATACATGTAACAGCAACGGGCGACCTTATCGCTAATAAGCGATCTCTTCCAGGCAACCCACAAAATAAAAGAATACTTATAATACAATTTGACTGGTGAAAACGGTGCGAATAATACAAAACCAAACCAAAAACTCGAGGTCATACTGCATATTTAAGTACAATATCGTATGTGCTAAGTTGTTTAATAAATTATGACGCCTGCAAAGCCTTTAAGGTTTTGGCAGCGTTTTTAGCATTACAATTAATGAATCTATATTTTCCTACAAATTGTCTAAAAACAATTTAATGAGTTATTTAAATTTCAAAAGCTCAATTCGTTTTAACAGCTTTTGCCTTATTATATAATTTCCACATACATCAGCGACGTGCGTCGTAGAAGTGTCAGAGCCAAATTTTCTCGAATAAAAAACCAATTTGTGCTAAATTTTAATAAAATTATTAAAGCGTTATGAATGTTGTTTGTCACGCATGACCGGCGTTTGCTTTCAGCCCAAAGCGTGAAACTATACACAAGAAATAAATAAATATCGGACAAACGTCATCCAGTCAACAGATACGTTCACCGTACCGGGAATATTCATACAATTCATAAAATAGTGTTTTAACGAATAACTTTTAAAAAAAATTTAATGCGAAGGTAGTTAAAAATTACTTCCATGAAAAAACTACCCACATCGTTATTTTTATTACAAACTACGATACCACAAGCACGTACAAGTAAAACATATATTATCTTTCGTAAAAAGTTATGAGATGAGAGTGACTCAATATTATTTAGTTTTTCATTTCAACAATATCTGCTAAGGTGACAATTGCTAGATTATCTTCGTATCCTACAGAGAATATTCCAAGCCGCAAAACATTAGGAAATTAAAAGAGCTAAGAAAATACACGCAACGCTGTTCTTTCAATATATATTATGTTGTGCTTACTCTGTTAAATAAAAAGTAGTAATTAACATAAAATGTAACAGTTGATACGGACCTTCATTGTGATTGCTTAGATTTAATTACTTAATTTTTGTGTAAATTACAATCTGTGAATTCTAATATAAGAATAATGCGAAATACCGAATGATTTACATTATTCGGATATAAAATGCGCACAAACTGTAAGTTTTTATTCATTTTCAAGGGTTTAATCACTGCATATGTGATGGAAATCTACCGAATTTCGCCTTTTGTAATGTAGCTTTTCATCTTGTAGCTTAAGGGTACAGGCCTTAATGAAGGTCGCATTTAACAGTAGTATATTTAATCTAGTATATTTAATTTAATCATAAAAAATAAAGTTTAGAAATGATACATTTCGGAGTTACTAATCGAACAACGGTCCTAATTTGACAACGATACCATATTCAAGCGGTTTTTAAAAAACAGTTTTTGTTTCATTCAAAAAAGCTTCTTATTTAAAAGCTGCTGTGTCAACTGATACATTAATAAATGTAACAGCTATGCCATTTTTTCTGTCATTTGTTTAAATAAAAAGTATAAAATGTATATTAAACCTAACAAAAGTAACGTCCAGATGATTTATAATTCGCTTATAAATAATTTGGACAAAACAAAACATAAACAATGATTCATCATATAAAGATCATTTCACTTCTGAATTGATATTCTTATTGTATATAAAATTTAAATTAACTGTTCGTCATTAAAGGCCTTCTTAAGCACTCTCAGAATTTGTGTATATTTTATGTTGGTATTTTCTCTTAATTTACTTCCTTATTCATCAATAGACGGGGACAATTTGACCCAATCAATTAATCTTAAAGTCTTGATAACGACACGTTAGTTCAATAAAAAATTCTATATAATACCGCCCATATGTCGGAAATAGAATTTCGAAATTGATTCAATACATTTGTATGTTGTCAAACATAAACATTTAACGATCTTCCTAAACAAGTTGAAGTGATTCCAACTTATGATTACTTGTCACATCCAGGAGAGTGATCCCTTTTCTATTTGTTCGATTCGTAAAGTTTCCTATTAAACGCGACGAGGTCATAATTGTAACGAGACGTGGAAATCTAATTTTGTTCTAAGTAATAACGTCTATTCACCACAAGAAATCGCGCCAGTATCGTCTTCAACGTAAAGCTGGAGAGCTAATACGGTATTATTAAAAACGTGGTTCTAAAAACTCAATATTTAAGACTCGTAAATCGTAAATGTCAACAATCAACTAACTGAACTACAATTTGCTTAACAAAAATCTTAAATAAAGCCAAAGATCTCAATAGAATGAAACACGTTTATTTGGACACACACAAGGCAATAGGTCAATTAAAAAAATATATACTAAAGTAAGAACATATACATAAATATTAACTAAAATATATATACTACATTGTCGGAGGGGACGCGAGTGTGCGCCAAATGGGGTACTAGTTAGGATTTGTGTGGAAATGCTTTCCTCACCACTGATTTTCAGCAGCCACAAAGGGCTCGCAAGTCGCTGCTCGGTGTCTAAGTGTGAATGTGTTAAATATGTTTAAATAAACAATACTAACCTCGTCGTGTGGATCGTAGTACTGTTCGAGATAGGGATGTGCGAGCGCATCTTCCACGGTGATGCGCTTGTGTGGGTTGAACGTGAGCATTTTATCCAACAGGTCAAGAGCACGTGGCTCCGCGTTCGGGAACAGTTGCACCCACGGAACGCGCGGTTTGTACGGCAACGATTCCAGATAACCTCGAGCCTAAACAAAAAAATATTACCCACGCTTAATCACTGCTTACAATTTTATCTGAATCTTCAATTGAACTACAATCAGGCTATATAATTGACAAAAAAATACGTCGAATAACGTCGATCTTTTTGCATTGCTGAGTTAAAACACGACAAAACGAGTTGGCATAATTTGTCTACGCACGCATGCTCGTCTGAGGGACGGCAGACAGCGTTAGCGAAGAGGGTAAAGTGTCCCAACAAGTTCACGCACGGTTAAACGTTTGTACGTAAAACCAGAGTTTGTTGCGGCGTGTAACATATTCCTCATATAACATTGGTAATTATTACAAAACATACACAAATAGAGTGGTTTTTCTCATATATATTATTCTAGTATCATACTAGACATAGCAATATCAAAACTATAATAAGTTTTTAGATAGAACTAGTACCAGAAAATTTCGTATAGTCCAATAAATTACTGACCAATTAATTACACTGTGAACATGAAAAATATACGGGTCTAATGTTTTTGTGTGTTTTACCTACATTATAACGCCTTTAATCAAGGGAAAACATTCATTTTGGTATAATATCTACTATGGACCGTATGAAGACAATTGAAAATTATATAAAAAATAAAAATAAAAGATAAAACTAAAAACTCGTTAGAACTTTATACAGTGATATCAAACGGTTGGCTGATTGCTAAACCAAGTTGAGACGACTTTACCCCTCAAGCGATTACATTTAGACTCAAAAACACATCTGTTGTCTCAAGCTTAAGAGCCTTTATTCAGTGTCAACAAGTAGATATATGCAACTATAGAGCAATACTGGTTCTGTGACTTAAGTGTGAAGCATTTCTTGAAACCTTTAAATATATATATCAAGGTAAATTTAACATAACATTACAACCACCCTAACAACTATGAGACAGCCATCGTACGTGATCCCACCGGGCGACATGAACTGAGGTGTAAAAACGTGAAGATGTTTTGTAAAATACTAAGTAAGATAAATATGAATTTTAGTGATAACTGATGTGTATACCGTATCGTAAATACATCCCTCCCGAATAGTCTATACGTATTAAGATTTATACCACAGGGAAAAGGAAGTGTCCACAAAAAGTGAGGAACCCTGGCAATATGTATCCTTTTCTCTGTAATTAACACTGACTCGAGTGAAGGTCACTATGGTCTGACATGAGCAATGAGTAACACATTAATATTCTAAAAAGTATTTATTTTAAGTATAAAAGTGTCAGTAAACAGTTGACAGATCTGGTGCAATAGAAAAAGGAAATGATTTATTTATTACTCCTCAAAATTATTTTAAGATTGATGATATTCATGGCCTTATTTAGCCATTAAGGCTTAAGTGACACAATCTGAATATATTAATTAAACGAAACATCTATGCCTAGGTGTATTTAATTTCGACGTTGGGAAAGAGAAAATATTAGTTCAACCCAACCAGCTCATTAACATGGGAAAACATCACATAAATTAGTTAAGAGGTTTTGTTTATTGGCGATCAGCCGGGAAATTAGGATTTTACATCTCCTAGGATTTCAACTAATTATTTGCTAGATATTAATAGAGATCACAAACTATTATCCCATTCCTCTTAGGATGCCCACCAAAAATCAACCCAGCTGAGTTTGTTGTCTGCTTCTTCTCAGCTTGGTCGCGGTACGAACTGAGAGAGCTAATTTAGATTTAAGACGATTCAAAATGGTGATATGTTCCTTACTGAATAAGACATTTGACTGACTTTAAACTGCACATTAATTCTGTTTCTCGAGTCACAAAGTCAAATGAGTCTAACAAAAATCAATTTCTTGTATAAACGTTTCTAGTTAAATACATATTCTGTATTTAACTAGAAACGTTTTTGTTATAGGAAGCTAAAATCGTTTAACCTCAGTTCTAAATTGAAAATATTGATTGATTCCGTTGAATGTTATCTGATTGGCAACGATGGAACCATTTTAAGGCCAAGTCATTAAAGCCGCATTTGTCTAACTGCTGGTTTCGAGATAAGGTACCGTATAGTATTGGCAAACACTAATTTAACATTTTAACAAGGAGTAATGCATTATTGTTTTATCACCAGGTGTTTTAGTGAAGTTTTAAATCGAGAAACGAGACATATCGATATGTACTATTTTCATGTACCAACTCTACATCGACTAAATATGAATGAAACAAATAGATCTAGGATTATTTTAAAAATACCAACTTTGGACTGAAATTAGTTTAATGATCATTTTGACATTTTAAGGCTTTATTTTATAAATATTTTAGTATAAAATTGATTGTTCTATCCTATATATAAATTAGCTTCATTACGCGGAGAAAGGAAAGTATGCATTACATTCAACAGAAAACGGAGAACCAATCAACCCGAACCGCTGACGGAGGTCAGAATTCCCTAGAGTTTAAGGTCGAGAAGTGGTGTATGACTGTCGAGTTTCAGGATCTACTGACTATAGCCAGTTGAGCATATACAAATTTGTTACGTTGAAACAATTAAACAATAAAAAAAAAACTTAAGATTTTGTCAAGCGCGTGTCAATACAATGTCAAAATTGACAACTCGCACAGATTAATACGTTATCTATGCGAACAATGTGTACGAGTCGACGTTAAGTTTTGTTTCTGTAAAAAAAACTGTTAATATAAATTCATAGTGAGATTTCTTCAAAAAGAAAATGTACCGACATTTTTATTTCAATAGATGAAACGTATGAATGATACATTCACTGAAGCCGTGAAAAGAGATGTCTTTGTGTTCCGTCGTTTGAGTTTCATTCTTTTCGTGATTATTGAAAATAACTTATTTGTTGTATGACCTAGACAAAAATTTAATACAATACCACTCACATTATGTATCATTTTACAATTGTTACATTACATTCATGTAAATTAACTACATTACCACAGTACGAGCTTTCATTAAGTTATTTAAAGGCAAATTAAGTTTTGGCATATTATTGTTAAGTACCTATGTACTAAAAAGTTGAAAGCAACACTTAACATTTTCCGGGTATTATTAGGGTTGAGATAAAACTGTTTAAAGACACAATCTGTATGTCCTGAAATATTATTATCAATTCAAAAACTAGGTACGAGTATACTTTTTCACAGCGCAAACATGACGTTTGATAGCATACCTTTTCATTAATGATACATTCTAGATCCTCCTGGCTGGGTGAGCCAAGAACACCCAGGATATGGTTCAACTGGTCCAGGTAATGCTTTCCAGGGAAGATGGGTCGGTTCGACAGCATCTCTGCCAGGATACAACCCACAGACCATATGTCTATCGACTTTGTGTAGCCCTAGAAAAGAAAATAAAAAATGTTAAGGGAGTAATGTTTTTGTTATGTTAATCTAAATTCGCCTACAGGCATGTTTAGTTAGTGCTCAATTTATTATTAGTACAAAAATAACTGAGAAAAGACTGATATATATAGTGAATATTAACACAGCTTAACTATTCATTGTTATGTTTTCAGCAAGATTATTTTTCTATTACCAATCCACTCAAGTTGAAACGGACAGGAGAGCCATAAAAGGAGAGAAAATAAAATTTGAAACATATCCTAACGTAATACATTCACGCCAAACTCCAACGATACTAATCCTTATGAACTTTTCATTTATGAAAAGCACAATCCATTGCAGCGCGTGCATAAAAAATTACACGCTTCAAGGCTCTAGGCAATTCAATTAAAATAGAGCCTCATTATATGTCAGAGTTCAATGAAATGGACGCCGGGTAAGCCTATTATAGTATGGTTCAAGTATAAAATGTTACAAACCAGATATTTGTCAAAAGTCGAACCCAGCATTACGGGTTGAACGTTAAACTGAAAGCTTCTTAATATTAATACCTCTTTAGCTATGTGAAGGGAGATTTATTTTCTCTCCTTACTTGACGTTCAGAATACTTAGCGATAATCGTGCTCCGAGAGTCTTGCGGACCACTCGACGGGTCAAGTTATATATTGAAGCTTAGTGCAACTTATTTTAAATTAGGATTTTCCTTTAATTATTCCTTTATGACGAATAATGACTACATATTGTAAGGGGCTATCCATTTGACTTTCAGTCAATTTGTACGCGCTGTGTACTAAGAAGCAAGCAAGCTAATTGCGCTTCTAATTAAGAAAATACCTATCTACACTGTCTAGCTAGTTTTATTATATAATACCTCTTTTGTTTAAAAAAGGCACGGAATGAGATGGGAATCGTTAATGGCTTTCTTAAGAAAAACGGTTCAGGTCGTTTATTTTGTTTAGAATACTTGCTAACGACAACCAACAGTCTTCAGCGACTGTCAGATACGTTGTAGAAAATCTAGTCTTAAACCTTGTATTTATCATAAAGTAACCTCGTTATAGGGCATTTAAATTATATGCTATAGAATAAAAATGAAGGATGGAATCGCTTATTTTACAATACAATACAAAGCTTGGTAATTGCAAGAATGATGAACGAGCTTTTCTTTTATATGACAGTTCAGTGGTTTGATAAAAAAAAAATGGTTACTTTAACTCTATGTTGTATTTTTAATTAAATAGTTCCTTGGGGCGAAGTAAAGCGCTTTAAAATGCATGAAAACGGTTTCAACTTGTTTCATTTTTTTTTTAGGATTTCAACTTTGAAAAGATGAATTAATATTATTAGAAGGCTTTCAAGTCAAAAACCGAATCATATAGCATTTGTCAATATACATTACCGCAATTATAATTGTATTTGGTAGCATTGTTCTTCAGGGCACTAATCTCTGTCAAGATTCGTTTTCGGTTTCGAGCCCACTCGGCTCAGATTAACTTGTATATTTCAATTATATCGTTACAGAGTCTTTGTTATATCTTTGAAAATACCTGATTGATTAATGATGACAATACCTAATATCACTTACCTTAGAGTTAAGCATAATCTCTGGGGCGCGGTACCACCTTGTCGCCACATACTCCGTAAGAAACCCGGTATGGTCATGGTCGGGGTCCGCCACTCTTGCAAGTCCAAAGTCACATATCTGCACAAAATATTATTCATACATTAAACCATTCATGTGTGTATTATGCGTAAATTTATGCACCTATTTCACTATGCCGGTGTATTGTTTGAAAAGCTTTTTATTTTGTTTTACGTATAGAGGTATTGCTGAAGCATGGTGCAAACCGTGCTGTAGCAAACTTGGCGATCTATAGGCGGAGACTTTCTTGTCAGTTCTTCTCATCCGATCTACCCACTTGTTATGGGAACTGGCAGTAAATGTAATTGTAGACTTAATTGTTTTTTTTTATAATTTTACGACGATTCATAAGTAATAGATATAAAATTAGTTTTGATTTAGACTTTCTTATATCAAAGGATCTTTTTAATGTACGCAATTAACACTTGCACGTTCGGCGAAGGAAACATGGTGAGTAAAATGTCTGGCGAAAAATCGAGGTCATGCGTCAGGCCAAGAAGGTCTTTATATAAAAGATAAAAATGATCAAAGACCGGCTACAATTCGGGGCCACATCCCTCTAGGGCTATACAGTATTGCTTACATTCATTGTAAAATGATATACATAACGTCTAGCAGTTAGTGTACGTTCTAAAATATTGCAATTATTTCAAGTAAAGTATCGATTTTTCAAAGTTTTAAGCATTAGTTACATTGTTGCGTCAGCAGTTACCAACCCAAATGAACTGGCATGGCCAAGACCCGGAATTTACTATGTTGTTAAATATTAACTACATAAATAAATTAGTCACATAATATTATGTTAAATAATATTATATATTTATTTATATATTTTCAACCTTTTACGGTTACCTATCTTTTTGTGTATATAGAATTCATTTAGTAACTCGAAACCTTGAAATATAAAGGTTAGATACTTTAAAAAAAGGCTCATTAAACTTAAAATAAATTTGAATGACGTCGACGGGCATACAAAAGAAAGGCAAAGTATGAAAATTCATTTTCTATTCACAAAATAGCGAAAAGATTCGTTCGACTGATGAAAACGAGCCAACATTTAAATAACGTCTGCTATCAACGTTATCATTATAATGACATTCCCCTAAAATATTAATTTAATAATATAACATTTTGCATTATATACCATATACGAATTAATTTAAACGAGGTAGATATACGATATACTTACCGGCCGCAGTACAATTAAAAAACGGTTTGCTTGTAAGTTCTATAAAGTTATGTTATGGTAAAATGTTTTAATAATGGCCCAAGAGATGCCGAGGCATTTCTGATTAAGCGCCACCCATAAACAATATACGCACGAGAATTACTGAATTTCCGTAATATGAATTATTAATTAATAGTGATTAGATAATATACACATCTTTGATACAAATCTCGTGTTACTTACAATGAAACGGTTAAGTTTAAGTTAATTATGCATTAATTAGAACAAAGAAACACACGACTCGCTACAACAGTAATTATTTGAAAACGTGCTCATATATTTAAAACATTGAATTCATGTTTAATTTAACATGATATTGAATTCGTATAGTTGGTTAGTCGTAAATGTGTTTTGGCATTACAGATCACAAAACATAATTGTTTAAATACTGTATCCGATAAGTTACGTTATCTTATACAAGATTATATAAATTCCTTTACCAAATTCTATGTGGTACCGATATGTTATAGATATTTATAGTAATAGAGTATTTATATTTAATACCAGCTCCTCAATTTAAGAGCGTAATCCGATTAATAAAATTGTGGAGAAAACTTAAATAATAAATCACAAAAAAACAGCACGCACCAACTTCTTTTGCGAACATTACAATATAGAAAGAGCGAGATATATAATTCGTTTGTCCTTCTGGCTCTTTTAGAGAAGTACAAAATTTAAAAGTATATCAGATTATTTAAAAAATTCACGCCTGTTGGCCGATTGATATAGACAGAGACCATATAACTCCAACTGTCTGGGCTTGTATACCTTTTTCGCTTCCTCCAATTTCATAATATTCATCATACGTTCGTCGCTTATGGGTTCTTTCGTCCAGAATCTTATTAGGAGAAGTACGGGCACGTCTGCCAGCCACCCTCATTATTATATATGCACCAGAATGTGACATTTTTATGACAGAGTTAGGAATGATAGTGGACGAATATGAGAGGTTGTTAGATTTAAGTTAAAAACTGTATGTGTCATTGGCTTCGGCCGTAAATAAATAAAATATGGTTTCCTATTTTCACAGTTGTACTTGCTATCCAACAGAAAACTATAAGTACGCCGTATTTTTGAACGTTTACAATTTAAACAAATACACAAAAAGATTCCTAATTATTTAATGAAATTATCATAAAAATATTGCGAATAAGTCGTTAAAACATCGGGCGAGCGAGGTTAAGAGTCGTCAACAATTCACTATCGGAATGTTATTTTGAATTTCCGAATGTCTACCGTTAAAATTGGTTTTTGTTATTGCGATATTTAAATGAAGAATATAAAAACGATTACATTACTTTATACAGTAAATATAATATAAAAAAACCAACACATCATTTATATAAAATTGACAACAAAACTTCTTGAAAATATAAAGCGAATTTATTATTGAAGTTAATAATAACATGCAAATAATTCGAAGTTAAGAGTGTTTTGTCAGCGAAAGAGTGCATTTTACATATATGTGAAGATAGGTGGTCTAATAAGAAGATAAGAATGAGTCTAAGATACATTGTTGATCACCAAGTGTTTTCCGGCCATTAGAACCAACTGTTAGAAATTTCCAAAACCAATACATAACGGAATTGAAATACGATACATATATGTGGTCAAACGTAGAGCGGACGAGACGAACTGATAAGAAACTCTCCTCCACGCCTTTAGATCGCCAAGTGTTTAACAGAACGGTCGTAAAAAAAACTCAATCAACAATTGAACAGCAAGTGAACATCAACGAGGACCGTAAGTTAGATGGAGCGTGAACTTTCCACGCAATTATGAGTCTCCGTGTTGTAAAAATAAGGCATATCAGAATAAAGGCTTTATTCTTATCTTTATTATATGACCATCACCACTGAATTGTAAATAAACATATCTAAAGAATGGTGCAACGATATTTAATACACGATTGGTTATTGGCTTTTGAAGCCAATCACTATATATTCTACTTTACTGAATGATTTGTAGCCGTCATCCTAAGAAGCGAACTTTATTTATTTTTATGATTACTTACATATAATCTAACGCTACGAGAGTTCCATCTGAGCTGGTTAAGTATCATTTTTTGAAGCGTATTTATAATAAGATCAAAGAAACAACATATGTCTCGTTCTATATAGAGCAGGAATTACAGCTAATATATGCATACCTTTAAATCACAGGTGGTATTAAGCAAAAGGTTAGAAGGCTTGAGATCCCTGTGAAGCACATTCGCTGAATGTATGTACTTCAAACCTCGTAAGATTTGGTAGAGGAAGTAACAGATGTGGTCGTTGCTTAGTTTCTGTAACAAATACAATGCTTGTCTGTTAACATTTAAAAAAAAAAGATAGCCTTTTGGCGACCGATGCATGACTTATTCAGTTATACATAAAGATAATTGTTTTTTTTATACTATTTTTTACGATCCTTTACATTAAATTACGTATTTATTAACACTTTGATGCTATGTTATGAATTACACCAAGTCAAATTAAAATTAGGCCTTATCGCTTAGATTTATTTCATAGTCTTTACCAGAAAGTATATAAACATATGGACCTTACCTGTGTTTTTAATAATTTGTATAAATCTGTCTCCATTAAGCATTGGACAATGTACACGTCCCTCATCTGTTCAATTGTCTCTGCCCTTAGTATATCTCGAATGTCGATTATCTGAAACAAATTCTCTTTATAACGAAAACACGAGGCCCATTGATATTAAAACTCCTTTCGAATTGACTAACAAACCATAGATCATCGGAGAGCGAAACTTAAAGTAAATACGAAACAGGTTGATATAAGCATAATTTGTCAGAAAGAGACGAAAGGCTACTTGCTGTTGGATTGATGTGGGGTTGAAGGTCTTTTACTATGTAACCTTTGCTAAAAGAAATTTTTATTTCGATGTAAACACATTAATTTATCCGTACGTCATTTTTTTTTTGATTTATTATTCTGAATCATAAGACAATTTTAATATTTTACAGAGGCCGTACAGATATAAATTTGGATACAATCATGGAATTCTTTGTATTGTTGTTTTCACTGTTATTATAATTTTCTCATTTTCATTTTCTAATGTCTTTATTATGTATATCTGTGTTGTAGCCATAATTTGGCCTTATTTTGTTTATATGTATGGGATGGAGAAATAATAAAAAATCTTTGTTCAGTAAATTAATAATATTACTCTTATTGATATCAATTATTGTTTTATCTTGTGGAGACGATTTTAATTACATAACGAGTATGTTTTCAATTAATAATAACCATAGTGCTAGAGATAACACGGTGAACAAAAGTTACTAGCGTTAATAAGACAGTAAGTGAATTTAAAACTAGTTAAATTACAATTGGACGTTATATAAGTTACATGTTAAATATTTCCATTTGATGAAGATTTTTGATTATTATTTATAAAAATCAAAAGGTATAATTGATTGATCTATATATAGTCTATGAACATTGTTGTAAACTCGAGACGTTAAGTTACGTAAATTATGTTATATTTATAAAGAAATATTATGTCAAGTTTAAGATGTGAAAGTATAATAGTTATGAGGACAGTACATGTGTCAGCAATAGTACACTATCGGAACATTTAAATTCTCGACTACTTTTGAAAATTTAATTTAACATGACAATTATGTCATGTGTTTGGAAATTTATAAAGAGTTTCTCGTCGGCTCTTTTTGGTAGACCTAACTTAAGAACCTGTGGTAATTTAAAACAATGACGATTCAGGTGTCTTTACCGACCTCCTTGTATAAAGTTGTGAGTTTGAATACATTAAAAGTACTTACGTTTTCATGTTTGAACCTGGTCAGAATTTTGATTTCTCTTAATGTTCTTTGGCAGTATGTCTGGTGTTCGAATGGTGATATCTTCTTGATGGCTACCCTTGATTGCTTCACTGTGTCGTATGCGGAGCTGAAAAAAAAAGACTTCGTAAGAAAAGATAACGTAACAACACATTAAATATATTGAAAAAAATATATCTAATATCTATTGATTTCCATACTAGAGTAATAAAACTATGATTTAATAATATATACACTACACAGCGATAAATGGAATACACATTTAAAAAACAAACACTTGTCACAGATTGACATTAGTCTAGCCATAAATAAAAAATATACAAAACTTTTGAATTTGCAATCTGTCATTTTATATGACTGTTCGTTGTTTACTTATTTTCGCGCCAATACATTGTAAAATAGAAAGGGTGCGTGCGGCTGTTGATAATTAGCTTCTGTATTGGAGCCATTTGCTTTTGCATTTCAATTTGAATATGCTTTACATATTTTTTATGCTGTTTTTCTTAATAGCAATACAAAGTATGTATGCTGCAATGCATTTTAACATTAAAAGACTTTCTAATAGTGTCACTTCCTTCAATATAAAAAAAACAGTTTTTTTATTAAATATGTAGATTTATTTTAAAAAAAATTAATAAATTTAATAGTTAAACAACAAAAAGGTTTCATAAAAAAAATTTCATTACGAATTCTGATAATCGGTATTTATAGGAATTGAATGACATTCATTTAATACCAATAACAAAGAGTTTGAGGTAATGGAAACAATGTTCTCAATCTATGTTATCACCAGTATTGTAAGTTTTCCTTCGTTCACAATAACTCTAAAATGTTAACGTCCAAGTGGAAACTTTACAAAGCCGTGTCGACAAAACAAATAAGATTGTGGACACAAATCTTGAAAACTATTGAAACCGTGTTGTTACATAAGCTTGTATAAGAAAATACATTTTAATGAAGAAAATGTCTAGTTAGGTCGAGTATAACCCCATTTTATTAATGCTAGATTTATATACAATTGTTTTTATACAACATAAACAAAACAATGAAATATGTGAGTGGATAACTATTAAAACATTCTCGCTCATTTCCGACAACGGTTAAATGACAGCTTATAAAACAGTGACTAATAGTTGCCACTTCAGAGATAATCAAATATCTAGTACGAATTTTGATATCATGAAATAATCATGATATTTGATGATATCATGATAGTCGATCATATCATGGAAAATTAAATACGATCTAGCCACATTTGTCAAGTTATCTGTGGCTATTCTAAGACTCTTCTAATCTGTGCAATTTAATAAGAATATATTCATTCAACATTTATTGGGTTGAGTCGATTTGTATTGTAGGCCCGTCATTATAATTACAATTAGTTAACGGTTTCCAATGTTATTTACCTCGATATATCTCGCGTAGACTCAAACCACACAACTATAAAGTTTATTCGTATATGGAAGTAATAAATCGTCTCATTATGTCCGGCTCGTATGCTGGCACACATGTTTGAATAATACATGTTATAAAACCTATTACTAGACACTGCCTTATGCGTATCTATATTGTATCCTTATTAAAGCACGGTTTGTCTCGCAATCCAGTGCTGTCTGATTAAGTAAAAAGTTTGTCAGGACGAGAGCTTTACGCGACCAAAGCACAGGCCACATCCATCAACGCTCACATACGCCCGTATTATAAAAAACTTTTCATATAGACCTCTTAAATGTAAGGGACTTGCGCACTGGCAGGATCGTGAATAGACCCACATTCTTAGGAAATTCATTCAAACATTTAGGGGGCCAACGAGGCTGCGAGGTTAAAAAAAGATGTTACGCCACACTCAGTGGTACTCAGTAACTGGTGCGTTACCGACCCGCAAGGAGTAGGTACGTTTTTAATTTTAGGGTCGCTTCTAGGATGGAAAGCCCTCGACTTTTTGTGACTATCAAAATCTGAGTTTTAATACTTATAATTGTATTTTTTTAAAACAAAACAATATTACACGTCTGTTGACACACCCATCATACAACACAAGATAAGAATTTCCTGCAACGATACGTTATTTAGTGTTTTTAGGGTAAATTATTGGAGCCAACGATCCCTGCATGTGACGCAAAATGTTCACTAAAAAATCCATTACGTTAATTTTGGCTATAGGATGTTTTTTTATCTCTTGATGTAATCAGAATTCTATCAATCTATGAAACTATATTTTTAAATATTCAGTTAACTAAATTGTTTATTATATTCTCCACAGGTCAATAATTTTATCTAGAGCTACAAGGATTAAAATGAATTGAATTACAATTTATTTGCAATCAAAACACATCATTATCATAAGACTTTTCCTTTGTATATCGGCGGCGAACTATATATATATATATATATATATATATATATATTGGCTTAACGTAACTGGCATTTACTGGCAACTCAAACTCCGTATACCTAATCTAATAATCACACAATTTTTAAGGCAAACATATAACTCAAACACAGATAGCATTTTATCAATAATGACGCCATTATTAAAACGCTTTAACAATCAGAACAAACATCCATAAACGTGTTAACGGTATACATATACCATTGATTTTATTATTAAAAAAAAATATTTGAAAATTGTCTATCGCTATGATGTAGGAATAAAACCGCGAGAATGGCTTAACCATTTTAGCCTAGAGTATTGAATTGTTTTACTAGATTTATGCTATTTAAATTGCAGCATTAAGTCAAACCTAATGAAATATTAAGTCTAATCTCGGTCTTAAGTTTATCTTAACCCTCTTTTAATTTTATGTAATTGGATTTCAAGATAATCTGAGCATCGTTTGTTATATAACAATACGCGCCTAAGGCTTCACGGGCCCAAGACGGGTCCGAAATGAATTAAGTAAATTTCTTAACGACATTTTCATTAAACGTCCTAGATTTTAACGCAACGTCAGCGCTCCGAAAAAAGCGCTGAATGGGCAATTTTGTCAAGTTTCTAGAGCATAAATTTCACATTAATAAATCTTCCAAGCTGGAAAATTCAAATCGTTTCTCGATGAGTAAGTAAAGTTTCGCGAATCAATGGTTACGAGCAAATTTCTGCTTTTTTTTTCAATGACCTTTTCAATTTATATTTACGAGGTTTTTTAGTAAACCGGAGGCAAACAAGCATGCGGGTCACTTCCAGATGAAGTGCTCACCGCTACCTGTGCTAATACGCACCTGCAATGCTGGGAGCCATAGAAGTGTGCGGATTTTAAGACAGAGGTATATTCTTGAAAGCTCCGAAGTCTGAACAGTTCGGAAACACCTACACTGGCAGCAGGTTCGACAAAGGAGTCATCCGAGGCCAGACACTCCGGTCATTGAATTCAGTAGGTATTAGTCCAAACATGATTTTCCTTCCCATAATTTATACGTACGAATAGCGTTAAAGATAATATACGTTATCCAGTCCATACAAACGAAATACCTATGATTCGTTAACACTTTTAAATGTACAGCAAATATATTGGGCATATAATAATTATTCATAGTTTCGAAAGTTAAACGTCATAAATTATTACTCTCTAAAAAGCCTATGATTATTTCTCTAAGCAAAGATAAAACTGTGCAATAAATTTACAGTTTCTACCACCCACGCAAAATCGTTGCCTGAATATTTGATTCAACTTACAAATGTAACTAAGAAATACGATGATTTGGGACTTAGTAGCTAGCACATATGCCATTATGTGTATTTAATAAATATCTTTAGTCTTGATCTTTATCCATTTTCACTGAATAAATATCAGCTTTATCAAAATTTAGGTCGCGAAGATTGTGCGAGCTAGTGTAAACGTAAGCAAACGCAGATTACCTTAATATTTTTTTCAGTTCCGAGAAATCTGCTTAAAGCATTTAATTTATTTCTTTGGCAATCATTTAAAAGGAAAACATTCAGCTAATAAGCATTTAATAATAACAAAGGCTAGTAGACAAATAATAAGGCACATATTTTCAGCTCGAAAGCCATTCAGGTCGGAACAAATAATCATTTTTATATGAATTGCTTGTCAGGTATTTCTTAGCACTCAAAGAAATAGGATAATATTTACTAACAAAACAAATTGCTTGCGGATTACGTCAGAACAGCTAAGCGTCTGGATCCCATTTTTACAATATGGCGAGATGACGAATGGATCTAGTCGTATAAACAGTAAAAACAATGTTATCATTAAAAAAAAAACGCAAGCACAATCTCGAAACGTTTGTTATGTTTGTTATGTGACTATCAATTAGGCTTTACAGTTAATAATAGAACCTTGAAAAGAAATTGAGTCGCTGGCTTCATTAACTTTCAATTGACTCCCCGCAAACAATAAGACTCAAGTTACGCTCTTCAAATATAAAGCATTTTAATTCGTACTGTAGTGATTTTATTGTAATTGCCTGTAAATTTTGTTTGAATATCAATTAAAAAATATCGTTACGCATCATAGTGTATCCATTTGCATATATTATTTTATTGGCTTTAATACCATCTAAACTTTCAATGTTTTAAACACGGACCTTTAAACCTTTCAATATTTTAGCCGAACTTATGTCTCATGGCTAAAAAAAGCCATAACTGTATTTTTATAGAAGAGAGGCAAAAGAGTACGAGGCGCGCCAGAATGGTAAAGTCGCCGGTCATAGGCATTCACAAAGCCTCGCGGGTGTAGTCCTTTAAAAAATATCATAAATTATTCGAAATACCGCGAAAATTGATTCCAGTGGTGGTGTACGAAGTCTCTTACAAGACTCGTATATATGAAATTTAGCTTTTTAAAGAAAAAAAAACGAGAACATTATAAAAATATTGTTCGTTCCATTCTTTCAACTGGTTTGATAACACAATCAAAACTTATTAGTAATCTAAACTTTTTTTGTCACATCCAAGTTAATGTAATATCCCTTCAGTAATAGGATGACAACGCCCTTGGAAAACCACAATAAAGCGTTCGAAACTCTTGGGGGTCTTAAAACGAGGTAAATTACCTTTGGACAGAATCGGATATTATCCAATACCAAGCCATTAATGGCTTTATACTTTACATTCTCTAGAGCATTTAAATTTACACTAAAATTATGCTGAATTTAAGAATTATTTCTTAGTAATTGTAAATCATCGTTTGGGTATCTCATGAAATTTAACCGATGGGCAAAAGGTCTGCGGATCAAACGAAAAAATCAACATCTTGCAGTCCAGAATTGGCCGAGGTTTGATTTGCCTAAAATAACATTGTCACTATAGTGTAACACAATAAGTCCGCATCAAACAATAAGGAAAATTTAGTTGTAGAGCAGACTAAAACAAAATTTATTATGTACACAATATTTATACCTCACTCAACGGTTAAAACAAAAAGCTTCGATGGACAGACATAATCCATTAATCTTTAGGAGAGCTTTTATGTAGTCATTACACACAGAGGAATACTAAATGAAATGAGTCGTAAAATCGTACATTAGACGGCGTCATAACGTTAAAAGGATAAATATAACAAAAAAATGTTGACAATTAATGGTTTTATCTGCTTAATGAAATCTTGATCAACTACACTACTACACTACTAAACAATCGATTAATGACTTTCTATATTCAATTGAAAATTGTGTCTGCAGAAGATTCGTTTTATTATAAAGTGTAAGTTAGAGCAATGGACAACAATTCTTTCAGCATTTTATTTCTCGGAGGTCGATCTTTTGTATCCCCGTCTGGGCACCAAAAGATTTATCTGAGTGAGAAAATACATTGCTGTATATTTAATATAAAAACCGGCCGAAAATTGAATATGAGACTCAAGACCCAAGCTTATAAACAATGCAATGACTCTAAAGTACTTATAAATTATGTTATATGTAAGTATATACAATTTATAATATCTAAATAAAATGTTATCATATATATTTTATAACTCGACTGGAAACAGTGGAGGAGACAATGCAAATAATATCCAAACGATTTTTCATTCCCTTAACCGTTCATAAATTTAATGTCACTTTTTTCCTCCGTTGTGAATCGAAAATGAAGAGTTATGAGGGATAGATAAGCTACGTTTACTTCACCGTATCGCATAAGCGTAAGTAACTTAAAAGGCTTTTAATAAAATTGCTAGTATAAAAAATAATGTCCTTCTTGGTAAATGTCAGTTATAACGTTCGCCTTTTATCAAACAATTTTATATATTGTCCGGAAAGGAGGAATAAATGAGAATCGTATGAAAAATGCTTTTAAAAATTGTTTAATTTCCATCCGGAATTTTATGGACATCAAGTAGGTTATTAAATGTATCTTATTATAGAATATTTTTAACACTGATATCCATATTTAAATAATGTATACACACAAATGTTTACTCGATTAACTTTCCTCGGGATGTCAAAGTCAAAGTCAATTGCAATATAGTAATTTTAGTCTAAATATTTTCATAATTTACATAAATTGCGAACTTGATCGGACAAGTCGCCGACAGGTTTGCCACTTAGCCTTTATCAATTCCCATCCCAAATTTCACCCTCAAAGGTTTACATTTCACTTGACCTCAAAATACTCGTAAGATGTACTCAAACGAATTCCCACATAAAACCAATAATGATTTCAGTATAGTAGGTTATTTTATAGTATAAATGGTAATAGGCTGTGCGACTATAATACTAAAGAACTTACTTAAGATAAGTGCACTCATAGAAACCAGGCTTTTTTAATAAACATAAAAAGTAGGGTTTAATAATAATATATAAAATTTAGGGTTATGTTGTGTTTTTTTTTATTGTCATAAAAATTTAAAAAATAATAATGAACCCCAAACATTTAGGGGTATGAAAAATAAATATTGACCTATACTCAGACACACGCTATCAAAACAAAAATTCGTAACCCTTTCGAATGAGTTTAGCATTAAAACTGAAACGAGAATTTTATATATAACAAAACTTTGTCGTTTATGTGTTGTCTCGTGTTAATATCGTAGATGTTGATCAAGTTTCCGATAATCAATTACCTGCTGACGGTTCTCTCCATATAATAAACATGTTACCGTTCTATATTATATTACGTACTATGTGTTACTTAATACGCTTGTGTCTGGACAAAATTGACACTGAACTGTTCAACCACTGTTTTGTGGCCAGTTTCAAATATACTTTACCAAAAACACTTCTTTCTTACTAAATGTAGACATTTATATTATATATGTAAATTATATAGGTCATATACGTCTTATTGCAGGTGTCGGATTACGCAAATGTGAAAACGGCTCTAATATTTTCGTATACAAGCTGTAGAAGCGTGGGAGACCTGCTTAGAGGGTCAACGACATCAAAGCGCCTTTGACCAAAATTGGAACAGTGTTTATGTTAATTAATAGTAAACAACAATGATGACTTCAAAGGAGATTTAATGTATGTAAAACGCAAAAATCTTTTATATTCAAATTGATCAAGCACTCGACAGTTTCTCCTTTGGTAAAGCCATACTAAAACAACATGGCTAAACTTGTTGCAAAGCGAATCCTTTTGTATTTAAATTAAGCGAAGTAAATTTTACAACACAATAACGCTACGCCGGTTGTCTTCTCGTAAAAAAACTATGCATTCAAAATTTTCATTACAATTAAAACTTCACAGAACCAAGCAACCACAATTCATATTCACTTCGTCTGTTATCTTTGGATTGTATACAACATTTTTTAAATCTTTCACATAATTTCATTACACGTAACTCATACGAAGTATGTACCTAGACCGACGTAACTACAAATAAATCACAGACCCTTGTCATAAATACTTCTCTAACAGAAAACCGAGTACGTCATAAACAACATTAATTAACGCCGTGATAAAATATGTAGGCCTGGCCGGGAACTAATGGATCGTTATTTCGTCAGACACCTTATGATCGCAATCACGCAAATATCGAATTAACACATCCAGTGTGACATATAAAGTGTTTGTGTTTGAATTAACTTTTTAACACGAATGTACTTGATCAAAACAATTAAAATAAATACAGTGATCTAGATAGAATTATAATAGTAATATAATATTTGCTTAAATATGAAGTTTCCGCCTTATTCTAATAGTTACTTTGAATTGACATAGAACCTTTATGGTAGTATAATGAATGAATTTGCGTAAATCTTTTTTTTCTGTTTGCCACAAGAAAAAGGATTAAATTAATCTTAAAATATGGTATTAAAAAAGAATATAAGGCGATACAGATTTAATATAGAACTTTTTTACTTTTTACATATTCACTTGAACATCACATATCAGACATTATATTGATAACGGCATGTAATCGAACGTAATAATTGATACAGTGCCCACAATTACTCACAATATTCTTACCCACATCAAACCCTTGTCAGGTTTGAGAAATTACTTCTATATTAATTTGATTATTATAGATGTTTCCATTAAATTTCCAAATCGGTGAGAAGTTTCAGTTTTTGTACGAATTCATCAATGAGGTCACACCAAGATGATATGTTTGCAATTCAATATTTTAGTATATATAACCCTAGTCTTGTGAAAAAAACTCAGAGGTGTTGTATGACGTGTGACGAGTGAGGACCTAATTTGACAATTAGAACGTAAATATGACTACTTTTATATCGTTTTCATAACGTTATATTGATAAATAATAGACGGCGTAAAATCCATGGAACTTCTCTCGAATTTACGACGAACTCTCGAAAGCGTCTAAATCTATTGGCTGTGGTTGGTTTATCTGGTATTCCATAAAATTATTTTTCTTCTCACAATAAAACTCGCACAGTCCCTTCAGTGTCGTTTTATAGAGTTTACATTGTATTATAACAATATAATAGGTGCATATGGGACAAATTTCAAACACGTTAGTCTAAAACTATGTGATTTATTGCTCGTGGGTCTTAACACAACAATATAATCAAAGCCGGGACCCTTTGGCAGTCCGGCATGGTAATCATTGACCTAATTGAGTCTGACTAAAATATTTAAAATGCCTAAGGATAAACAATGGCTGAGCGAAAAATCCGTATCCCGAATAGGACACAATAGGATATAATGACGCATGCGAATACCATAGTTTTAACCTAACTACACTTCCGTGCCACCATTTTACGGGTCCAGTGTTGGACTTTTGCTACCTGTTCCCAATGACAGCTCGAATTTCCCTTAACTAGCGAATTCCTTTGTGATGAAATATGGTAATAAACTTGAAAATGTATTTAAAGATAAGATCAATTGTTACGTGGCTTGGTTAGCACATGTGCTTATAATGTAACTTACTTTTGAAAATTAGTCACAAACTTTTGTTAAGAGGTTCAGTATAATTGTGTTTGTATTGTATATAACCAATATTTGTTTCAATGGAAAATTAAGATTTTGCTAATTAAATTACATTTACTCACGCGTTAACTTATCAATATACGACACACACAGGCAAAAGTAGAAGCATAAATTTATGTAATAGTAGGCATTATAGTAAATATATTAATTTACAAAAGAATCGTACATTATCATAAAATGAGTGAGCGCCAAATATGAAAAAAGTATGGTTTCTGAGAATCTATAAATCAAAATAAAAATCAAATCTCTGAACAGTTCCAATTTGCTCAAGTCAAATAAAAACCGTCAACTCAAATGAAGCACGCTGAGCAAAAGTAACTTTGATACAAATGTTTGAATATAATTAAGTCCTGCAAATATGCCTTACAAAACAAACGAGACTCTCTTTTTAGTCCATTGAAATGTTACATTTACTTTGCATTTTATGACGTGTGTGGGTGGCTAATGGAACTTTTGAGTTTGAAGGTCGCCATCTTGGCAAAGGGGTGAAAATATTTGTTTACGCAATATCTCGGAAACTATGCGTCTAACAAAAAAGTTGTAATGTCATAATTTGCAGCAAATTGTTTCGCCTCTAAATTAAAAAATAAAGCTATAAGTTTTTTTAAATACATTTTACTAGTAAATAACTAATTCGGTCCTTAAATTGTAACATTTCAATGGACAACATGGAAATTTGTTATAATACAAAATTCCCAATAACAACGGAATTTCACATTCATTTAATTATATCCAACACTTTGCAAATTGTGTTTGTTAAAGCCAATTTTGAAAGCTGACACGCCAAGTTTCAAGGCAATTGTCCAATAAATTTTCAGAAATTCAATAACTACCGGGCGAGCCGAAACGTAATACAATTGAAATATTATTGCTTAAATAGACTAATTAATAGAGTATTAAATATATTGTAAAAAAAGATATACTACTGCAATTTAAACTGTTAAAAATGTTCTTGAACTCATGTGGGCTCAAAAAAGTTTAGTATATACATTTGTTTGTTTGTAAATGTTGTGTTCTCTACTAAAAGTTATGTACAAAAACCTGTATACAAACTACCGAACAATGGATAAAACAGATTGTAACGCACATCAGACACCGGACAGTCATGTATTCAAAGTATATTTCTTCCTTGACTACTGTCGGAAACCTGCTCTGAATATGTCGTATTTTGCATTACAAATATTCGAAATTGATATATCTTTAAGCAGCATATATACCGAGCTTAAGTCACTTACGTACAGATATTTCATTTAATAACAGCGGTAGGTTATGTCAAGCAATATTGCCGGCAGGCAGAATGGTAAATGCAACCAGGGCTAAAAATAAAATAACATGACAATTTGTGCGTCATATAATTTATTCAATGTGCTAAAATTAGCCTACAATTAAATTTATGTCACTATAAAACTGCAATGTGCAAACCAAAGTCTGCGACTGGGTCTGTCTGTATGTCCCTGATTGGCACTGACTTCTCGGTAGATGACTGCCTTTCGAACCGGTGGTAGTGTAAAAATTGACGATTCAAAGGTGTCTTTATAAATACCTACTTGAATAAAGATATTTTGAGTTTGACACGCCACGTATGTGACAGATCCAAGTTAATTTTCACTACGAAATACTACAAAAAGTCAATAGCGTATAGAAAATCCTCCTTCGGTTGACTCACAAAAACGATTTTATTTTGAAATATTTGAAGCAAATCTGAGGGCAGAGGTAGTATGAAATTAATATCGAATATAGTAAAACCTCTTTGATTTATTCAATAAATTATTGACCTATCTATCGTAGATTTTGCTCCTACGTTGGATTAAATTATGATATAAAACTGTAGCATAGCCACATACTCGGCTATGCTGTTTCACATATGAATATAGCTGGACCATATGGCGATATTGGGGTGGCAAGAGGTGTTAGCCCCCTCTTAAAGGGTGTTAGTTCTAAAGTTTCACAAAATTCAATCTTAGTTTTCTTAGTATATTAGGCTTAGTGGAGCTCGCAAACCGTCTTTCACCAGAAAACATGGCGAATGGTGTCACTTAGTGACAATATATTTAATTCTGACTTCAGACGCGGTAAGTCTAAATCATGTAAGAGTAGTTGACATGAAAACGAAGTTATTAAAACCTTTTTTTTAAATACAAAACATTTTAAAACTGTTTGGAAATTTTGAAAATTGTACATTTAAAAACATCAAAGGAAACGTGATACAATAAACAATTATCCATCGTCGAAAAGTAAAGCCCTACAAATCTCAATTACTTCGGACGTGGTTTTTTACCAAGACACTAGATACGAATCAGTGAAGTGAAAATTTTTAATTTTTATGGTTGGGTTGATAGTTGCCACCGAACTCTTGGTACTAACCGGAAGTATGTGTTAAGAGCAATCTAGTGGAATAACTTGCTCATCGAGACATTTGAACGATGCAAGTGTGAAATTACTAGTGAATTATGTATAACTTCAGGTAGGTACCCATAAAAGTTGCTACGTATAATAAATAAAATACCGTTAATGTCTAAAATAATTAGACTTAACTCAAACTTACAAAGCCTACTACTTAAAGAGGTAACAACAACGACACGAGAAACCTAACAACCTGGATAGAGTCCCCTAACAGAAGAACCCTAACAATCTGATATATTTCAAAATATCTTCAAACGGTCAAAAGGAGTTTCTTAAGCTGCAATGCAGTTTTGTACAATAAGGTGGTGATTTGACCTATTCTAAAGACAGGTCATATTTCTGTCCTTCCACATTGCCTTGTAAGATGAGTTGAAGAAGCGCTCGTATTTTTTGTTGTTTTGTAATTAATTTATTCATTTCTTTTGACGAAAGTTACCAATCTAAGTTTTTACTTTACTTTGAAGTTGTTCGATAAAACAACGTTTTACTCCCTTTCAAGCTCGTTTGAAGAACTATACAAGTTCGAAGTTAATTTCAGTGCAAGATTTCTTGTAGTTTCTTCGTAGCACTTAGTCTAATCAATTGTAAAAATCCGTTAATTTATTTATAATAGAATGTTAAAAGTTCTATATTCTGAACAATGAGGAACCCGAGGACTTGAATTGTACATAATGTTTAATATATATCAATCGAGCAGAAGGCACTAATGCTGTTCTAATCTACTAGCCCTAAATATATAGTGTAATAAGCGTAAAAATATTGAATGTAAGTGATAACAAGTCCTATAAAATATCGTTTCTTGAAATACCTAGACAATTTATTGCAAGGTATAATCAAGTATTCTCGGATATTAAGGTGTTAGAAAAACGGATGTGGCATAACTAAGGTCGGGCCGACGTCGATCAAGGCGTAATCAACGCGCTGATCACGTACAATACTTATCATACAAAAAGAATAGACAGAATACACAGTCTAATGCCACAAATACTGTTATAATTAAAATTCGACAAAAAGTTACATTGAATTTAGAAGATGTCAATACTAATATTGTGTTTTCTTATTTTCGCGCCAATATATTATTTATAATAAAATGGAGTGGGCTGATAAAGAGAAACAAATCGCTACGATTGCATTACATAAAGTTGGTATGGAGGCGAATACAATTTTTAAAATACTCAATACTTTTATTTTTAAAATGTTTGTGACACAAAGAGCTGGCCGTCCACGTAATGTACCTACGCAAAGGCGACCAAAGCAGTGTGGGAAATAATACGAATAAATCCACGCCGCAAGAAAAAGATTTTATCTTAGAAGATAAAAATAGAACAGCAATAGCAAATATATATTTTTTAACAATTGTACAATACACAAAATAGCCGTATTTATCCTGAAAGCTCTATTGAGGCTTTCCGATTAGTGGACCACTATCCAACATCATTGATGGTTCTGTAGGTATAACTGAGCCATATTTTTGTGAAAAAGGTAATGAATACTTCATGTATTAAACTAATACAATGTAAATGAAATAAATATTACATCCAATAAAAAATGTTTTTCTTTGTCACAAATATTTATGATAAGCAAATACAACCCATATGTCGTATTTTAACCTGTAACCAAAACCCGGTTTAAATATGTCATAATCCGATCGAAGAACTGTTACAATTGATTATGGTGATTATATTCGTTTTGGTTGAGTGTCACCCTGTTAAACTACTATCTATAAGCAACCTTCACCTAGCTTTAGCATAAATAGCCAATAATAATAGATAAATAGCATTTTATCATTATATTTCTGAGGGTGAATTTTTTTATATATATTATTTTTTTATATAATAATATATATATATATATATATATATATATATATTATTATTATACAAAATAAAATAATAAAATATAAATAATATACAAAATAATCCAAAAAAGCAATGTTGATCAACATAGCATATTAATAGTAACTTCATAAAATTTACTAATATCATCAACTATTTTTAGCAATACTACTTTTAGAATTCACCGAGCAGGGTAACAAGTAAAAACTTAAACACTGAATTCCAAAATGACACAAATTATATCAACATTAGTGAATTTGACCTAAAAATAATGTAACTAAATTAAGTATTAAAACAAATTTATTTAGTGTAACTAGCTGTAAATGTTATAAGTTGGGGTTTTCTCAACTGTACAACATAACTGTAATGGAATTCCAGTAAAAAAGCTGACAGTCCCATTATCAGAGATTACATTATCATATGATTATTCAAGGTTTTTAATAATCAAAAAAGTAAAGAATTCAAATTCTATGATTATTATAATAGAATTTCTCTACAAACTTCTTTTAATTTTTAAATACATCATCTCTAATGCAACTTCATGTTTAAGAATGGCTTATTAGTAATAATTAATCAAATCAGAGAGATATTGTATTAAAATGAATATAATTTCATGCTATATATAACTCATAAATATCAATTAATATAAAAGATACTTTTCTAAAAAAAATCTTACAAGTTAATAACTATGGTATAGGACTGGGACTCACAACCAATTTAAGGATGTAGTGCCATTGCATTATTATTATTTTTGTACTTAGATAACTAAAATATTTATCATCAACTATTTTTTACAATTTAAACTTTGAAGCAATTGACAATAAATATTACTATTTTAATATCAATTTATATACAAAATAAACTGGATAATCTTCATAAACTATATGTATTGATGATTATCATTGGTAACTAGTTAAAAATTTGTACAATTCTGTATCTTAAAGTAAACTAAAAAAGTCCATATAGAAAAACGGACATAATCACATTTGTAACCAAAACAGTAGTTTCATAATATAGAAAGAGTGTTGACATAGTGATGAGGTAAGGTACTTACACAACCATGCCATAAGCCCCCTCTCCAATGTACTGTAGGTTTTTATACCTCGGTCCAACTTCAAACACCTGTCCACGAACAATTTCAGCATTAGGGTTCGTGGTAGTAGCAGCAGCAGCCTCAGCCATCGTGACACAACAAACGGGAAGCCACTTAATCACAGCACAAAATGTTTACAGTTCTTCTCTCACAGTACTTCAAACAACGATGCTTAAATTCTTTAGCATTTGCCTTACACGAGTTCTTTAAGACGATAAGCCAACAATAAACCAAAACAAACGGCCTATCCGACCTACATTATCCACAAATAAGACAACTGACTTAACATTCTTATTCGTCCAATTTCCCAATTCTTTGGACACTCCCGCACGGACGCAATACCGTTAGAAAAATGATAGAGATAATTATAGCTATCTCTTTCACATTGCAATGGCGTTCCAAAAATGACATATAATCTAAGTGACACTGAATAAAAGTCACGTGAAGTGACGTGCATCATTATGGTCGTGACATTTAAGTTTTGACATATGTTACGACTTTTGAATTTTGATTTTAAGAAACCTACGTTCACAGTTCGTTCCGTAAATATTTTTTTATTGTAGTAATTATTTTACAACATTACCTATTGTAGTTAATATGTTAACTGTTTTGCTTAGATAGAAATTACTTTATTCAAATTCTCATAAAAAAATCCCACTGCAGTAAACCCTAGCATATATTTCAAGCAAGTGTATCAAATTTAATTGCATGGGAACCTAATCAATTGACCCTGTGGACTTGAAGGTCTATCGTGTATTGTTTAGGTATGTCGGTTTGGTCTGCCAGTACAGTCGGCAATAATTACCACTTCGGACATCCTCCCAGTCGTTACACTCATTCTAACCATTGGTGCCCAAACCCAACCAAGGTATGAGTCCTGTAGTAAAATGCTTGCATTTACATAGGTAAATTTAATCATTAATACAATCTCTGGTAATTTATTTGGCATTTCATATTTGATAAAGTTTTTTGCTTGCCTTTATTAACAAGCATTACATTTGTTTTAGTTTATTTTTTTAATATTGTTTATAGTACAAACTCAGGTATCTTATGAAGGGGGTTTTAATTGTTTTTACAGTTAAATTTGGACCCTAAATTCCTGTTAAAAAGTGAGTTGTTAAATTATATTTTTATTTATATTAAGGGAGCAATCATTCGGGTCCATAAATTTAAGTAATATGCCTTCTTTATAATGTACATTGTATACATGTACTTTTTGTGAAGCTTTGCTCATTTGCTTTTGCTTTACCTTTACCTAGTTAGTTTTTAGATGTTTTGTGACTACTATATAGCCAGTGTTGTTATATTTCATTTATTATTAAAATAGTTTTGTATTATTTTTGACTTACTTGGTAAGTAAGTATACATTTAATTTTCATATGTTATTTGCATCTTTAGCTCATAATGCCTGCATTGTACTCATGCACACGTAGACACATAATAATTAGTAATTATTTAAATTTCTGTTATACTATCTATCTATTACTAAAACTTCAATAAATTTAATGGGTAAATGTAGAGATAGCTAACAATTAAATTTTTTCCTTTTTTATAATTATATATATGATTAATATCGAGCTACTATTGTATTGTAAGGATAGTGTCTTAATATTATTATCTAAAATATGTGTGGATTATTGGTATGGATAATGAATATATATATATATATATATGTCAATATGATTCTATTATACATATAAGTCATCACAACCAAGGGTTGCTTTACAAAGTGGTATTACATACTATTAATGGTACAAAAGAGTCTTGCTTTACACAACCTTGCAATACAAGGTTCTTTGTCCATGATAAAATCTTAGGATATTTTTCATTTGGCTGACTCAGAGATAAGGTATAAATTAAACATTTTCCTCTTATATTTTACAGCATAAGTGCGTGATGGCAAACGAGGGTGCGATAAATTCGGATGACGCACTACACACACCGGCTTATCTCTCTTGGAGGAAGTTGCAGCTTAGTCGAGCCAAACTTAAAGCTTCCAGTAAAACTTCAGCACTCTTATCTGGATTTGCTATGGTAAATTATATAAAATTGAAATATTCAATTTCATTATTGTAACTTATGAATGTCTAAACAAGATTTAGTGGCTAATCAATATTGGTTAGTGCAACTTAACAATGGAACATTTAATTTACCTTAGAGGTTTAATGGCAATCTATGCTTGACAAACTACAATTTATTTAAATTTATGTAGCAATAGTATTTTTTTAATAAAGTGTACTATTCCAGTGAAAACAATAACAAGGAATTTTACTCAACAGTTCTAATCAATACTAATAATAAGACAGTAAAAATAGAAAATCTGTACATTAAATATTTTTCCAAAAAACTGAAAGTAGGCAATTAAAGAAGAGTCATAGAAACCAAAAAAACAATTTTTGGAATTCTTGTCTGTCTGTCTGGTACGTTATAACTTGAAAACTACTGAACGGATTTGAACGCGGTTTTCACAGTTGGATTACATATAATTGGGAGCGTTGTGAAAAGTTTTGTGTCAAAATCGGTTAAGGGAAAAAGAAGTTATGGTCAATTGAAAATTTACTTCAACCACTGCTTCAAAATTTTTAAACACTTATATTGATTGATTAGTTATATATTGTTAAATATGTTCTAATATAAGTTAATCTTAATATTAAAACTTATGAGAGGTAACAAAAATAACAAATAACGCAGTGCGCGCGGGCGCGGTTGAAGTGTTGAACTATGTGCTCGATAGATGGCGTTGATAAAATTCGTCATCAACCTAGATTTATTTTATTTTTTTATTTCTTAAACCTATACGGCTTATCAAAAACAGTTTACACAATAAAAATAGATTAAAAATAAAGCCAAAATAAGGTTAAAATATAGAACCGGAAATAGAATCTAAGATCAGAAAAAAAACACTAACAGAAAAGAATAAATAAATATATATATAAACATGAACAAGTGGAACTATGTGTTCAAGTGTAGTACGAACATTTTAGTGTGTGAGTGTGTATCAGTGTGTGCAATGGTATTGCTGTGTAAGTGGGTGTGCGAGGTTGAGTCTTAGTTTTTTTTTAAAGAACTTCTACTTAGGCCAAATATATCCATCGCGGTATTAAGATGCTTCATTGTGTAATGACTACCATGCAGTTCAAACTTTCATTAACGTTTTACCCTATGATTATTTTGAGTGAACACTACCTATACAAACGTAAAAGGAAACGAGTGAAGAGACGTTTATCGTTTGTCCGCATCCATTTTTCCACCTACGTCCTTAACGTTAATGAGGTTTACGTTTTATTATTTGGTCAAGCTAATAAGTAATAACCTCACAAGTACGTATTTCGTACTCATAACTTCGTAAGAATTTTCTTTCAACTCTTAACCGCTGAGTATTTTTACCTTCCATCATCAGCTCATCTACATAAGAAGATGACTATCAGAATATAAAATTGTCAGAATATTAATTGCCTGTACGTTAATTTGAAAGTTGCCCTCGATTTCCCCGAATCATCCGATCCTGTAAAGGTACAGCATCCCTGAGTAACACAGGCTATATATAATTCCAATTGTAACAAGATTTTAGCCCGTGAAAGAAAGCCCTGTCGACATCATTAAAAAACGCTATATACTTAACCAAATTACACGTGGGCGAAGCCGCGGGCGGAAAGCTAGTTTAGGTATAAATATGTAAAAGTCAATAAATTAAGAAAACCCTGAAAACTTATATAATAATTATAAAGTATACATACATTTAACTGCACATAGAACTAACTTTCTATCACCACTGGATTATACTTAAATTCAGATCTAATATTACACAGTTTATTACATACTTGACTTCCGACTGACTTAAACTCTTTTATTGCAGGTTGCAATGGTGGAGGTCCAATTAAATAATCCAACCAACGTTCCTGCGGGCATGTTGGTGGCTTTCACAGTTTGCACCACTTTGCTGGTAGCTGTCCACATGTTGGCTTTAATGATCAGCACATGTATTTTACCGAATGTCGAAGCTATTGGAAACCTCCACAGCATATCATTAGTGCATGAATCTCCTCACGAGAGATTACATTGGTATATAGAGATTGCTTGGGCCTTTTCAACACTGTTAGGTCTTATATTATTTTTAGTGGAAATAGCTATACTCTGTTGGGTGAAGTTCTATGATTTGAGTCCTGTAGCCGCCTGGTCCGCCTGTGTGCTTCTTATTCCAGTTATGATTATATTTTTGGCGTTCGCCATACACTTCTACATGTCATTGGCGACACATAAATATGAAGTTGTCAACTGTGGTATAAAAGAATTGGAGTTTTTGAAAGAACAAATTGAGTTGGGTGATCAAGACTCTCGCATGAACAACATGACACTACTTGATCATGCCAGAGTTGTTTGAATATGTGTTTTTAAATTTGGAATGTTATATTTTATACCGTTTGTTACTATTTACATTAGCTTAAAAATACTTAAAATTGTACTTACTAAGACTTATTGTGCCAATTAGTGGTTGCACAACACTTATTATAATAACTGAAATATTCTTACAGTTAATGTTGTAATGTTATAGCTACCAAAGTTGCTACATATAAACATGTAATTGAATCTCTTTCATCTCTCTATTTAACAAGCAAAAAATGACTAATTTATTAATTTGATCCAAACAGGTACCGACATTACTTAACACGAGATTTTTAAAATTATTTATTGTCACAAAAACAAACTTACTTTAAATTATGGTTAATATAGTACTTAACCAATATTATTTTTAATAAGCAATAAATAAGTCTAATTGCACTGTTTTGCTAACGTACAAAACCTTCTGTTTTAATCATAGCGTAAACACTATTTGATGAAAAAAAGTTCATAAAGCGGACGCTTTTTAAATAATACGAAAACGGAAAAAGTAGATAATATCATTTAAACAAATTGAACTTAAACTGAAAAATATTTTATGTCAAAATGAAATTAATCATTAATTTTTATTTAACGAATATGTATTTGCTATTTATTAACATCAAATTTGTAATAATGGGACGCTGATGATAATCATCACTTTTATTATTTCTAATTGGACATTAAAAAATTATGTTTGTCCACAAATTGCACGAAAATTATAACATAAGATTAAAATTGTTGCCATACTTAATAATTTTAGTATTGCGTGGTATGGCTTGCCACTCCCAGTCGTAAAAATTGCGATGTCAATTAATAGGATATTGTATGAACAGTATATTTTGATTTGATGAGTCCTTAGAACAATTGTTTTTGTAATTTTAACATCACATCACAATATTGATTATTCAATGTTAATTAACATTCAACAGACTTGACTTTTCGAATCTCGGCCCTTTACTAATATTAACCTTTCTAATAAATAATAGAGGTATAAGTATGAATTTGCCCTTCTTTTAGGTACTTGGTATTGATATAGGACCGCCATGGTTTCTAACTTCTTTAACTATGAGGTTATTTTGTTGAACATTTGATTTATTATTCGATTATCGACTTTCAGTTGTCTTTTTATTCAGCTTAGACAAGAATGTACAGTTTGTGAAATTCGATTCTTTGATCGGAACAGCTGCAATATTAATGTTTCGGATAAATGGATCCCTCTTTAAGACACCGAATTACAGAAACAAACGCGTCCATAAACTTGTGTTGCATTCAATGGAATTTGCCCTGAAATTAAAGAAATTCTGGATCGAAACGTGACATTTGATGAAAAGTGGAATCTTTACGATAATCTAATAAGGTAATGGCTGACCCACAACACACACTCGGCCACAATAGTGGCTTTTTTTACCAATAAAAAGGCAGTGGTAACTGTTCGGTGGTCTCAGCGATTGTTATGAAGCTTTCTTCGATCAGGTCGAGCAATAACGGCAGATGTCTACTTTGCCGATAGCAAAAGTAGGAGTGAAACAGCCCGACATATCAATCGATCTTTACGATAACACGAGACCTCGTACAGAACGAGAATCCGTTTTTTCATCTACAGTAACTGGACAGAAACCATCCACTGGATTTCCTTTTGTTTTGAAATTATATGCCGAACGCAGCAATGTATAAATAATTGTAAATATTTTGAGTAAATTGAATTTAAAAAGGTCGAAGTTGAATTAAAAAGAAACTAATTTCATGTTATCAGTACAAATCGGTAATTTCATACTTTAACCCCTTAAATTTATGCATATGTTTAAAAATATATATAATTAAAAAGAAAGATCGCGAAGCGAAAGATCATTTGTGATTTTTGAAAAAAATGTATCCCCATATTGCATTCTGATTGCACTTTATAAAGTATTTTTTCAAATTGTGTTTACGTTGAAGGATTGTTTTAATTACTTTAAAACGGTACAGTTCGACTGATTTATTTTTAATAGCATACGTTAGATGTTTGGTACAAACCGCTCTTTAGTTATAACATAATATAGCATATTGTTAATATTTAATTCATATTGGAATGCTGTGATAGAACAACAAAAGGTTGGAATGAAAAATGTATCGATTTTTGAAATGTATAATTTTGTAAAGATTATTAAAGTTTTGATGATCTGACGTAGTATTTTAATAAATCACATTTTATCTATACAAAACTTTAATTTGTCGTCAATGTTACCTAACTGTTGTCTCAGCCAGAACTCACTATTTTCTAGTATATTCTTTGACTCTTGTAAAGATTCCTGGAAATATGAAAAGATTGAAATAGCCTACCGATTAGTTTTATGAATATCACAATTATTAGACATACTATAATTAAATTGATATAGATACTTTTTTTGCAATTTATAGGAACAGCTGTAAAGACCAAGATATTTGGTACTTACAGGTGGTATAGAATACTCTGTAGGATAGTCGCAAAACTGTCGTATCTCTATATCCGACATCTTGGACATAACACAAATGTTTAACTGCCAACATCCTTCCTGCAACTGACCAGTGTGAAGGTGGTAGAAACGACCGATTCCGTGTTTCATATCTTTATGCCAATTGCCTTCGTAGCGATTACCATTAACTAAAGACAATCCTAGTTATAAAACTTAATTCAAAATGTTTTTACGGTAAATCCATTTGTATTATTCGATTAATTGACAAAAAAATTTTTTTTGTTGACACTACATCCAAGCCAGGTTGACTTAGCAAATTTGTTTCAACTTCTGAATAGAGTCTCTAACCTTGGTTAGGCAAGTTAATTACGTGCCCACACAATGTCCCTATGTCCGGACTATGATACCCAAACATAGCGTAAGTCAATACTGCAAGAGATCTGAAAGGCTCTTTTTACATCAGTTACCTTGCACAAACATGCCCAATCCGTCCTTATTACTCATATTCCAATAACCAACATAAAATGTGCCATCAGCATACCACATCTTGCCGTACCCATGTCGTTCGCCTAGTCTCCAAAATCCAAAGTAAACATCACCATTCTCATAATATCTCCAGCCAGCACCTTCTGGTTTACCTCTTACCCATTCTCCTCTGTATTCTAGATTATAGGTACCATTTGATAATTTATTACTAAGCGTCCCGTAGCCGTGTCTGTCAATTATAAATTATCATATACGACGACTCAATTAACGCATAGTTTACATGTGCGAACCATCCCGCGTTCGATCCCGATACGTTAAATAAATATATGATAAGCTTAATAGTTGGCTGTGCTCTAGATTTTATAATATATATTTCTTTAAAGTACAAGAAACTAAATGTATGTGAACTACATACATTTAGTTTGTACAAGTTTTGTTAGTACCCATACAAGCTACAAATCGCTTACTTTGGGGTAAACATATTTGAAATGTGTTGTTTTATTGTTTATATATAAATGTTATCAGTCTTATTTCTTTTGAACAAAATGTATATGGCTAATATTCTGCAATAAATTTGATTTTAATACGAGACAATAATTTTCAAACAATATCTACCGAAATCCTTTAAACCAATCGCCTTCATACAATTTACCCTTGCAAGTTAGGAACAAACCTTTCCCTGTAAAAAACGAGCCAAACTTGAATTTTGAACTAAGCGACATACTTAAATAACTAAAAATTCACTAGCACTTACGAGCCGCAGGGTTAATATTGTATTTTTCTTTCGTACATAAAGCAAGACACTATTTAATGTAGCTAGGTTGTTGATGTTCAAACGTTCTAATCGCAAAGTATGATAGAGATGTGTTGACATAGTTTTTATCTAACCAATAGAATCAATGCATAAATTATGCAAATTTATATTCACCTTGTTTTAAATCGTTACACCAATCACCTATGTAACGGTCGAATCGAGATGAAAATATTGAGTGATGTAATCCATTTTTGACAGCTTTACCCTCAGCTGCTATTAATAAAGGTTAAAAATTTCTTGGATGATGAAAAAATGGCATTTTAAATAATTTTTTAAGTCGATCGATTTATTTGACTTTGACACTTAACGTTGTACAGTTTTTTTGACGAAACATTTTTAAGTCGATCATAGAATATAAATATAAGCTGAATAATTGAAGCGCCATTTAAAAAAAAAATTACATAGATAAAACGCAAATAACTTAACTACAATGTATGATCTCATTATTGTCTATGATTTTATTATTATTCAAAATCAATTTCAATTCTTGAAATCATTAAACAGCCCACGATGGATGTAAACTTGTAATCCTACATTAGGCCATTATAATACAAAACACAACTGCTTACTCTAAGTATTTATTTAAGCATTTAAATTATGCATTTCCATGTGCTTTCTTCAAACCCCTACTGTGCTCTACTAATTGCTGATAATATTCTCTAAAGCCCTGTAAAGCGAGAGCTTGTTGACTCTTCATAGATGAAAATGTATTAATATAGGTATCAACCAATTCTGTACATTTAGTATCCAATGCTATATCTTCTTCTGAGATAATTTCTGGTTTGGTAACCTGTATTGGTCTTGGTAAGATCTAAAATGAAAAAAAATCATACAATCATATAAGAAGGCTATCTTTATTGACCATGTATCTTTAGCTGGTTTTTAAAATTTTATCTAAAAAGTTCTGTGATCTAGTATGGTGGTAGACAAAAAATTCAGTCATAAATATATCTAACCTAGAGATCTGTCTCTAGTTTGTTCCATTACCAGAAAGATTAGTACCCCCAACCCATTTTCAATAAAAAAAATACATATCAATAATTACCTCCATGACCAGAGCATTACAGTCAGCTTCATTGCTTAAATCATTATGAATAGCCTGTCTCAATGCTGTTAACAGTACAGCTTCACGCACTGCACCACTTTGAACTAGCTCCAGCATTAGCCTATCCACACTTTGATGCCATGATAAGTAAAAGACCATTGGACCAAAATGACGTGTTGATCTGAAGACAATAAAATGTAAAATTTTCCCTGCAGATTCAGTGGGCATGATTGGATTTTGAAGATTCTCTTGTTAATATAAACTTTTGTAGGGACGATAGATATTCAAATACAAACATATTCACATTTATATATAACACTTCTAGTGGATTTATTATCTAGTGAGCTCTTCCAAAGTTTGATTTCCAAAAAAGAACCCTCTCAAAACAACAAAAAATTACCTGAGCAAATTGAACTTGCTGTGCATATCTATATGTTGATATGTAATACTGGTGAGCTCTTGATACTTGCGTTCATTTGGTTCATATTGCACACAGGCCCTATCGAGGATATACTCATATTTTTCACCCTCCAATAAACTGTTTAATTTTTCAGGCTCTGAAAATACTTTTGGTTCTCTATCCTTACGGCCCTGCATTGGAAAATAGATCTAAAAAAAAAAAAGTTGTTTAAATTTATACTTACTAAAAGTTCATATTATATAAAATAAGATTCAAATAGACTTCAACATTTAATTTAACCTAATAAATTAATTATATAGGTTATGTTATCTTGTGTTCTTAATAAATTAAGACAACTAATGTACTGAAATGTAAAACAATACCTGATTTAGCCTCTTTCTAGTACCATGTTCACAACTTTCTAAAGTACCATCAGGGTTTCTACAAAATTAAAAAAATCATAATTAAAAATCAGATCAATGTCCAATTTTAATATACATCAGAAACAGCATTTTGTTTAGTACGCACCTCTGCACTATAATTCTGTGCTCATCTGCAATACCAAATGTAATGTCTGTAAACATGTATGTTGAATTATCATATCCAACTAGTGCTGGGTCTTTGGAGAGAACATCGTTTATTGATTCATGTATCTAAAACAATAATAAATAACAATGTCATATAGAGCATGAACCTAAATCAATGATACCCTTAGTATATGAAAGCTTTTTATAAGAGTTTATGTAAACAGTAAATACCTTAACTACTGGCGGCATTTGCAACAAGCGATCAGCGTTTTTATTAGCCTTAACCTTCTCCAAGTTCAACTCTTCGTCCGTAAGGAATTTGTATATAGGAGTTTTAAGAACTGCAGTGTTGTTATTTGTACGCTTACGAAACACTTTGGAAAAATCTGGTCTAGTCAACCTCTTCAATAATACCTGAACTCCAGACGAAAAAAACTTTGGCGCAGGGTTTTCATGATCTATAAATTAGAATTTATTCAAATACAATAATAGTATACTTTCTATCTATCTTGTTAGTGCTACAAAATGTATATACGAACCGTAAACTGAAGGTACTATAGTTAATTTTCTGTGTGAAATATAAAAAGCTTGGGTTTCATTGTTGGAAGTAAAAATATGTTTCGTGTTTTTTCGAACAATTTTCAACAGTGACATGATTTAAATATAAACATATAATTCTAAAATCTATAAATGTAACCTCAATAGTCTATTGAACTTTTTACTATTTTCTGATTTTAGTGTGCAGCAGTGTATATTGTGTAAACTGTAAAGAGTAAATTGTAATCTGTCTAGTGTCTAGCACTTCTCCGTGTCAGTGTGACAGTTAATATACCTATGGTATTTCAAAAATAAATTATTTTTGCGTTTTCATTTAAAATATAGATATTTTAAATATATATATTCTTGTTTCATTTTTGTTACATTTATTTAAAACCAATCGAAAGTTATTTTTAATTTAGTGGGGTTTACTTTAACTGTAGACAGTAGAGTGTAGATCCCATAGTTTACCACATAATATCTATGATTGGATTTGGATTTGGAACATTGAAGTTATCAATCACTATGTTGATTATTTATTGAATAATGAATTTTATTTGAAATTTTGTGGAAAAATATATGTATAAGTTTTTGTTTTACGGAAATGCTATGTTACCTACGTTATAAAATTACATAAATTTTCACTTTATTGCTATGGCGAAACGCAAAGCAGGTGTGCAGGATATTATTTACGAATTAGATAATGATGATTTGTCTGGAAGCAGTGATGACGAACATAAAAAATCAAGAATGAAGATTTCTAAAACGAATTCTAGACAGCGGAATGATAATGTAAAAAAAGTTCATGAACATTTTATTAAAGTTACACCACATAATGGAGGGAAAAATGACAGTAATGTTTTCAAGAGTAATTCAAGTTACAGAAATATGGTTCAATGTAGAGCCAGTAGAAATGGTTCAGTTTTAAATAGAAACAATGAAGAAAATTCTAACACAATTATAATTAATCATGATATACAGATAGACTCTTCAGCTTCTAACAATGACTTAAGTGCAGTAGATGCTGAGAATAAATTGCCATTAATAAGCATTCGATTCCGAGATAAAGAGTTTGCAAAACTATATAAAAGGAAAATTAAACATTTTATGCTAGACTTAATGAAAAAACATAATACTGAGCATGTAGTTGTAGATAGCGATACTGATCTTGAATTAGATATATGGCCTGCGAAGAATAAAGAAAATAATACAGAAAAAACTTCATTTGATGATAATTTATTCTTTGTTGATACAGCCCCTTGCGAGAGCAATTCAGAGGTTCCTATGTATAAACAGGTAATGCCATACAATTCACATGACATTCATAGTCTAATTTGCACTCTTTTACTAACTTTTAACATATTTCTGTCAAACTATATTTACAATGTTACAAAATGTGGCAGATAATTTAGTACATACTTCAATTGAATGCAATTGACAAATTTGTTTTGATATAAATGGATATTCCATTGTCCAATTAAAATTAAAGCAACTTATTTTATTTAAAATCAACTTATTTTTAGGCGTCACTGTTAATATCTAACATCCAGGATAAGAAAGAAAGTGAGACACAGCCTATGCGGCAAAGATTTGCATGTTTTAACTGTGATGGTGAACACCAATTAAAAGATTGCAAGAAGCCTAGAAATCATTCTCGAATTGCAGAGAAAAGAAGAAGTTTTGGTGTAAAACTTGGGTGAGAAAAAAGCCATATGTTAACTATTGATCATGATGCAATAACAGACATTTTGGTTTTATTGTTGCATATTTCATGTGTATATAATGTCAAAAAAAAATGTCTTAAGTGACCCCTTTCTTATGTAAAAGTGTTGCTCTTAAATTTCAGTATTCTGGCATAGTTGATCAATCCAAACTCAACTCTAGAATTGATTTTTCTCAAGATATTAATAGCAAAAACATAGATTTGCCTCATTGGCAACTGATTTACATACTAATCAGAAGTATTCACTATATTTCATTTTGTATTCATTGAATTTTTGGTATAATTTTACAGACGCTATCATGTTGAAGATGAGCAAAAATATGGGCATATTATCCCAGGCAGAATTTCTGGACAATTACGCCATGCATTGGGTATCAGACGATATGAACTTCCTCTGTATATTTACAGAATGAGGCTTTTAGGCTATCCTTGTGGATGGATGGAAGAAGCTAAGATCTTACCATCTGGCATAAATATGTTTGATTCTACGGTACATAATTTTTTTTTAAACATTGTTATGCCAAAAATAGATGTTGGCCGATTCTCAAATCTCAATATGCTCACAAAATTTCATGAGAAACAGTCAAGCCGTTTTGGAGGAGTAAAGGAATAAACATGTGACATGAGAATTTTATATATTAGACTTAATTTTTTAGTACTTCTAGTATTCGATTTTGTGTATAGGTAAATGAAAAGTTTAATTTATTAGCATAAAGTACTAATCCATTGTATTCAAATTTTGCCAAATATTTATTGAAATGCTTCTGTTTCTTTGTATTAAAAACTAATTGGATGTAGCACAGCAATGGCCGGTAGCTTTTAGTACTGTACGGAATTTTTTATATTCTTCAATTTTCAGGGGACACGAATTCTTGATCCAGGGGAAGAAGAAGGTGAAGTTTTCGAGAAAGGAACCAAAGACAGTTATGACATCAAGAAGATTCATGACTTTCCAGGATTTAATGTTCCCACCAGTTCCACATATATAGAGGTTGGTTGTATGTTATATATTATGTAAATATGATAGATTAATAATAAAACAAATGTTTATTTTCAGGAATCACATTTGTATGGCCTCCCAACAATGTCAGAACAAGACAGTAAATTTATAATGTTGGAAAGATTAGCACCTAATGCTATGAAAGCATACAAAAGGAAGAAACTTACATTCTTTCCTTCATCAGCAAATACTTCCCAAGAAGGACAGACAGAAATGGAGCTGGATAGTGGTGATGGTAAATATAAAATTCTCACATTGTTGTTGTTTGCTAACTGACATAGTGTAACTTATAATATTATAAATAACATTTTCGCTTTCAATTATTTTATTTGCTTTATTGATTTGCAATAAAAAGCCTTTTTACATTACAGAGATAGCAGTATTTCCATCGGTACCCCCTCTGCCAGATGATGAACCCCCAAAACTGCCATTACCACCACCACCCCCACCAGACCAACCTCCTAGTTCTGAACTACCACACACACCTAAATCTGATCTTCCTAATAATAAATTTAAATTGGTAGAAACAAAAGCTTCATTATCAAAAAAACAATCTATTAAGGAGAAAAGTGCACCTGCTAGACTGAGTTTAAATGATGATTCTGACAAATCCTTGGACGTCATAGAGATAATCGAAGAGATTGAAGTGCCAGATATACCGATTCCTGAAGATGATTTGATAATTATTGATTGTGACGATGTAAGTAATCTTCCTATTTGGTTATAAAATTTAATTTGTTTAAATTGACTACAGCAGATATATTTTTATCATTTATGATACACATCAACTGCCTTTGTTGGGTTGTAACAATAAACCATTTACTTTTATTTTTATTTTACTTTTATTCAAATATATCAAATTTATTTATGAATTTTTCTTTGACAGGAAATTTCTTTGAATAGTAGTAGAAATAGCCCCTCCATTGATGATTTAGAAGCAAAAAAACAACTACTCTTGGATGCTATCATGAGTTCTGAAATTGCAACTGATTCTGGTACCGACATAGAGTTATCTAAAGATGTTATATGTGAAGATAAATTGCCCAGCATTGTTGATGAAAGTATAGAATCAATAGGTGAATTGGTTCTCTTAAAATCAGGGATAGCAAATGATCCTTTGAAAAAGGAAATTAGAAATAGATCAGAACAACCACAAACAACATATTTTGAACCAGTTGCCATAGTATCTGCACTACATACTGAAGGACTTGAACCTGTTGCTAACGAACCTAAACCAAATACAGAGAAACCTGAACCAATTGCTGACAACCCTAAACCAGATATAGAGGAACCTGAAGCAATTGATGACAACCCTAAACCAGATACTGAGGAACCTGAACCAATTGTTGACAACCCTAAACCAGATACAGAGGAACCTGAACCAATTACTGATGAACCTAAAAAATCAGAATCAAGTACAGCTGAAGTGAAAACTGGCAATGTCAAGGATACTCTTTATGGTGCACCAGTCATGAACATTGCATCGCCATTCATAAAATTGCCAAGTGACGATAAGTTCTCAAAGGACATTTGTGATATTATAAACTTTGAAAACCTTCCAAATTCAGTGGGAAAGTACAAAAAAATATGTAGCCTTTTGAAAAAAGTTAAAAGTGAAGTAGATAGAATACAGGAGTCATGATTTGGGTTTACCACCTCTTAGGCGGGGGTGGTAACACTACTTTCGCCCAACTTACTATAGGAAAGGGTGTATTTTTATAAAGCAATAATTTTATAATATGATTACCATTGCTATGTACATGGTATCATCCAAAAATAAATTTTAGGAATAAATACAGTTTTACAAGTTGGTAGTTTTTTTTAAAATCTAATATAGAAATCAATAAAGATCAAAAGTAAAAATCTACACAAATAATGCACAGTATTGATTAAATTTAAGAAATGTAATAGTTAATAAAACAATGGTTATTTAGATATCACTTTTATTTTCTCTAAATATGTTAAGTCAAAGAATGTATAATGCAAATTAATTTAAAGTAATATTGTACTAAACCCATAACCGTGAAACTTAAATAAAAATATAATATCACAAGTTTAAAGAATGTCTCTTGGCTATAAAAGAGAAAAAAAAGTGCAACTCTAGCATAAAGTGCATAAAAAAAAGTAAATAAAAGTTTTTCAGATCTATGCAAACAATTAAGTTGACATGATTGTGATGATTTGTGATACCATGATTAGTAATAATCGTGACATTGTCTTTTCAAATCTTAGCACCGATTAAATATATTTTGTGACAAATGAAAAAGACATGGAATGATATGAAATTGAATACTTCAATTGTTACAGGCAAGATGTCTCTCAAAATATTCGAGTTTTGTTTTTAAACACTTACTTACATTAATTACTTATATTTATTACAATAGATGTTATTTATTGTTTTATGTTTTAAATATTACATATGATACATATCATTTTGATGGTTTGACACTCTCAATATTTTTGTCAATGTTTTAAATTCTGGGAGGTGTTGGGGGTGACCCATCATTGTCCTGGAAAGAGAAATATAACAATTCAAAAATAAGCTCTTTTTATGTTAAAATGTCCTAAACTTAACACAATCACATAGATATAATAAACAAATTCTATCATATGCAGTGTAAACTCTATATTATGACACTGAAGAGACGGCATTTTAGTGTAGTCATTAAATGGAGAGTAGAACAGAATACAAGGTAAGCCTATCGATTTTGACCGTTTAGAGTTAATTGTTAAATTGAGTGTCGCTACATGGAGTTTACACTGTTATAAAATAAATTATGTATAAAGAAAAAACCTATTTAATTATTTCTTTTGTTAAATGAGTTCATAAAAAAAATTAATAAAGAAAGAAGCAATCCAAATGCTGACAAGGCTAAGATATTAATTAAGTTCAAGGTGAGAACATCTGCCATTTTAAACAACACAATAGAATAATTTATTATTTAACTTCCCCAACATGTTAATGCAGTGCTAATTAGAATTATATAACATTAAATATATAATCTACACTTCATTTAAACATCAAAAGTTTATACAACTTTTACAATATTATTTAAATTGTAATTTGCCACATAAGCATATTAATAACATTTTTAACTTCCTGTTTTATATTTAACCTTGCTGAAAAAAGCAACATGTTACATGTTAGTAACTTACTTAGCTGTTTGAACATAAACCAGTACAAAAAAGAAATCTTACACGAGAGTTAGGAGCAGGCTTGGCAGTATCCTGAATTTGGTTGCGTCGTGGCCGTAAAACATACAAAACAATCGCCACAGCCATCATCAGGAACATAAATGTGTAATTGATTGAGGCATTTTCTGGTTGTGGTAATGATGGCAATTCATCAAGACACTCCCCGTCTGTACAGTATGATTGGCCTTGTCGGAGCTAAAAAGTATATGAATATTTTAATAACTGCTTAATTTTTAAAATAATAAAACTCTTGAACAATTAACTCTAGTTTACAAATCAATTTTTTTACAGTAAACAGTCTAAAATTATTTTAATGTAGTTATGATTAGCCAAGAAATTACAGTAAAATTTGTGTCTTATCTAGTATTTTTTTATTCTATACAACATTTGTCACCATTTAATTATTAATTGATTAAGTGTGTTCATATAAATTGCATTTGATAACATTAAACTACGTAACAACTGTAAACTAATTGTTTCTGTAAATGGCTTAAATAATTGAAATTGAAGTGATAAGGAAACACATTTATAATATATGTATACCTATGTGAAGGTTTTTACATGTTCAGTCTCTTAATTTTGTTGTAGTTATTAATTTTTTATAGAACACCAAGCCAATAAGATAGTGGAAAAGATGTTATTACGACTTACCATAAAAATGAGCCTTCGCATTGCCAACTCATGATTCCACAAGCACTCGCAGGGATCAGATTCGTCGCCCATTTCTGTACAAAGTAGCTACGTATTAAGTACGCCCATTTGATTGTTCGGACTAGTTTGAATGACACAATATTCGGCAAACAAAAGAAACCAAAAATATACACTTGGATTGTTTTTTACGAGTAATGAAAGTAGTTGATGTTTTATTTACTAATAAAAATAAATAAATATTATTTTATCAGCTGTCCTAGGAGAAAGTATAAAATTGAAATTGTGGTAAAACATACCTGCTATTGTATATTGCGCAGTTTTAGCAGGTTAAAAATTAAGAGTTATTTATAAACTAAAACACAATAAGCTCGCACACTAACGATAAATAAATACGCAGAATGTTATTGCTACGATTACAACTTTGACGACATTTTGACGCTATGTCACAGATCATATCGTATTAATTATTAAATTTGTATGCTTGGATTGACAGTATTGGTGGAAAATAAAGTGTTGTATAATGTGTGTTGTCATTACTAAAATTATTTTTTTAGTGTATATAAATTGTATTTCGCTCTGCCTTTGTAAGATAATTAACCACTTATTATGAGAATATAACTACTGTAAACCACTAAGTTTGTTTTAATTAAAACGTCCAAGAGTATAAATACAATAATTTACTATATTTTGTTATTAGCTGTGGAGTAGACTACAAGACGTAGTATATTGGATATTGGCGCTATTTATAATAATTATTACTTTTCTCGTTTTAACTCTAATATTGAAATTAATATTTCAGCTTATATATTCAGAAACAATTTAAAATTGGTAAAGAGATCGAAAAAATTATTAAATTAACTTAAGTTCCAATTAAGGGAATCCACATATTTTGAGAGTGTCAAATAATTAATTTGTTTTAGTGTTTTTCCTGGTTTCTCTGTTAATAATAGAATTAATAATATAATACAAGATTGTTCATTTACGAAGGAATAAAAGTAAAAAATATTTATGTGGTGCACTCAGCCACAATTGCCTATTGGCTTTGAAGTTATTGAGTACAACATTTTGCAACGAGAAAATAGCTTGCAGATTATTATAAAATACTTAGATATTATAGCATACTATATAACTACAGGGACCTAGTATAACTAAAAATATTAAACTACATAACTTTATATTATGCAGCATTTTTGAAAAAGCTGAGTGTAGCAATAACTTACCAATAAAATATCAAACCCTTGATCTGAATTGTAGGTAAATTGATTTGCTAAAAGCAAGATCGAAGAAGAAAGAAAATCGTATTTGAACATATTATAATTATGCCTATGTTGATTTGTTAAATAAGACTTTAATACTTTAACATTTGGGGTATGAAATTGGCGATATGCACGAAAAACATATAGTGAGTTTTTTTTATACATCTTTTTACTTAATCCAAAAATACTATTAGTAGCTGTACATTGCTGGCATCTACTAGGAAGGTCATTTATGCCTTTGCGATACAATTATGGTGATCTAGATTCGAAAAACTGTAAAAGCGTTTTGTATTGTAAAGAAAATATTTATCAGGAAAAATGGGCTTCGCCTGTAGGAAGATCTGGTGGCGAATGGTTTCCAATATTAATTAATGTAGAGTTAAAACGGTTTCTCGTGCTAATTGAGGTCTTGCGTCACCATCGAGCAATAATGGCGAAATCGATAAATGAGTAGTGGCTGTTTCACTACTAGCTTTGCTATCATTGTTCCGGGTTCGGCACAGTATACATCTACTATAATTTCTTACGCGCGGTTCGTTCTTAAAATCGAAGTATCACAAAAACTTTTAATCCAAAATGGCATTGGCATCGATATTGCGAGCTGTTTCTGCCGCGTTCGATGCGGGCAGAACTCGAGTTATTCAAAGTATGTTTCTGCATACACAGAATAAAAATAAATCTACTGAAAGTCAATAATCGAATCGAAGCACATTTTTCAAAAAACGAACTGCATAGCTAGCCAGCATAAGAAAAGTTTCACTCCAAAATCTCAAACCATTAAGTTTCTATGTCAATTCGAAGTACCTATTACTATAAAACAACGACAATTTATGTTTAAGTTTCCACTTATTGCGTTAATTATAAAAAATAACCTATACTGTATTAAAAATAAAGTAAAACAACATTTTATACGGCTTTTCCTAGATTTTCTATGCAAACATTATTCCAGCATATGACCTGTCATTGCCAAAAGTCCAAACTGAGGCTACTCTTTGGGTAGGACAACCGAACCCACTCCTATATTACGGATCATAGGTGTTTAATAATATGCCTTTGGATATGAGTAATGCTTCAGGGTGTGGTTCTATATAGGTCACAGTAGCAATAGTTCTATACCATTTGATCATATATTCTATATCTGCAAAGTGGCTCGAGATATCAGAAATACCCCGCCCATATTAGGACACGCCTACCGATATAATTGAATTAAATGTGAGCAAAATAGAAATATACTTCTAAATAAATCTTATTAGTTATTATAGTGTTATTTTAGTAGTCGGTATTTCATGCACTTTTTGTTGTTAAATTAACAAAATATTTAGGAACGACGTTCAACGTCACGAGTCAAACAGTAACGAAAATTTAAAAAAAATATATCAACGATTACAATTTAACAGATCTTTTAAAAAAATCCGGTTCATTTAAATGTAATTATGTTATAATGACTTACATTATGAATATATTCATTTTTCACAGTAATTAAGAACATTTGAAAAAAGGTAAAGGCTGTAATATTTACCAATAATCTTGCTTGTTTTTATCAGGCTTACAAGGACATATATTATAGGTACTTCAATAAGTTTTGTAGAGTTGGTTTATGTACTAAGTAAGCATAATACTATATAGATCTCTCCACATATGTTAAACTGAAAAATGCAAAGTTTATTGCTAAACATTATATACATATATCAATATATATTACGTTGAATAAAAGCTTCAAAATCAGATGTTTTATTAAGTCGTCCAAACACTTATGAATTTGTTAGAATATAAATTTGATTTGTAAGTGTTTATACCTAAAAATTAAAAACAAGAGTTTTTCTACAGCTACGTCTAACAGGGTTCTATCTCATTTGAAAGAAGACGAGATTTGTATTATCTGTTGTTCAGTTAGATTGTGGCCACGCATCCTTAGAAGAAAATTAATGAAGTAAACAAGTGATCACTCATTCGATTCTATGTGGAAAAGATATAAATAAATATAAAACGGGGTTTACTCCGGATATATGTACCTTTAATATGTGTTAATATCATATATGTATCATGCGTGTATGTATGATTTATACTAAAAGGGTTTTATTGTAAACCTTTAGTATTAGCTTTTGGGTCATTGAAATGCAATACATGCAAATGTATAAAGCTCAGTTAAAATGCTGATAGGCGTGGTCTACTCGTATACGCCCTTCGGATAAAGGAAACTGGATCGCGGGATGCGAGTGTCACTGTTCCATCGGCAGCGAAGCGCGGCGCTTGGAGATGGCGCGTCTGCTGCGGCCACCTCACCGCACGTAAGTCCTTTTATAATGTATGAATACCAAAAGGTTTTACTGTATGTAACATTTTATCTTATTGTTTTATAGAAAATAGAAATTTGTATAATTAAGATGACCGTTAACGTTTTTTAAATCATTTTGTGTAATATTCATTATCCAAGTCTTTTTGGGAACGCGTTTTGAATAATCCTTATGTATTGTACTTATATTAAAATATTAGTTAATAAAATGCATATTACATCACAAATTGTTCGTTTAATACGGTAAAAATAAAATATAATACATTATTTACAATAAGCTAATAAGGTAAAAAAGATTTACAATATCTAAAAGTAATTACTAGGTACTATTCTCATAGTTTATATGCATAAAAATGAATGATAATTATTTAATCACTAGCAGTATCTAACTTATTCTAATGAGCATACTTGCATACGAATACCTATCATTAAAAATTACGATCTAGTCTTAATTAAGACTAATGAGTAATTTAAATTTTTAACATTATATATTACAAGAAACTATTCTTAGTTATTCTTAAACTAGGCACTAACCTATTAACACTTCTAACGGTCTATACTAAGAGGATATCATTTTTTCACGTGTTCTTTAAATAGTTTATCTGATTAAGCACAATTGTAATAAAATAACTTTAAAAAACAAAACAAAAAATTTAATAAGTTTAGTATTGTGGGAGTCGGATTTTCTCGCTGTCTGTCTGTTTCTTTAAACTCTATAATAGATGTTTGTCTCGCTGCCCATGAGTTGCGGTTGCGGCTATTAAAGACTTTTTTATTGATCTAATCATATCTTTTAAAAAAGATTATTGATCTCAAATTTAAAAAAAAAAACCAGTACAGTTTTGCAATTTTTATCTCATGTCTTCCGCATTTTCCCTGTTCTGGTCAAGATCTGAGGGAGGGTTGACTATAAAAAAAACGAAAGGAAAGTATCAGCCTAACAAATTACTCTACCGTAGTTAATTGAATAATTATAATATTATTTAATAACTTTAAAGTGTAGATTAACTATACAAGTTTTAATTTAAGCACGTAGAACGGGCCGGCAATTAACCTTCGCCACGTTTTTTAATCACTGAGTTTAAAAAAGCTTTTAATAAGCTCATTAAAATTAAACGTAAGCTCTATAGTCAATAATATTCCACCTTGGCATGTGAAAAATACACATTTTGTTAGGTCCAATATACACAGGGCTTCAATTAAATATAAAACAGTTACATTATAAATAAATTAAATTTCTCACCACAATGAAAATTGAAACCTCACATATTCAAAAAATATATAATCTAATATAGAATAAGAATTATTGGTATATGAATGTTTATTTACATTAGATATTTAACTTTCTGTCGTAAAGGAACTTTACCGATGCTTGGCTGACTTAAAAATTTCCTTTTGATAAATGATTTTTTATGTGTTACAAGTCGTTTGATTTTTCCTTAGCTACCACGACATAATGCAATTTGCGTAACCGTGAGACTTTTTTAAAGTAATTATTTTATATAATGAATAAAGTAAGAAAGAAATAAAACATATTGATGAAATTTAGAGAATTTATATTGAAACCAAGTTTTATCTGAGATAAAAATTTTGGTGAAGAATGTATGAAAAATAAATCCAATTAGCGAACGCGATATAAGTGCTCCATGAGAAGGCTTTTCCCGAAATCGAGTTGGTGATGACATATGCTCACGAGTTACATTTCGGGAACTAGGGTTGTTACTTGATATTAATATTATTTTAAGGAATGTTTATGACGAAAACAAATTTAACGCTTAAGCTAACTAAAAGTGGCAATTTAAATTAGTGTTTTGTAATTTTAATCAATTCTCGTGCTGTACGCCAAATTTTATTTTTACGACGCTATCAAATGTCACTTGGATTATTCTAAAATTAACAATTTAAACAACAATTATAATTTAATATACTAAATATAACGTAGATAGTTTATTAAATAATAAATATTTGTAATATTTATTCATAAAAAATATCTATTAATTATATATATATATGTTTTCTAGCAGGTAATAAATGTGTGAAAAATAATTAATAATAAAATATATAAATAAAATTAAATATAATAGATTATTAATAATAGTACAAACTCTTTTATGACTACTTATATACATAAAATAATACAGATAATATTAAGGTGTACATGCAGAGTATATTTTTCCTTTCGGTCTTTTAATAAACAAGTGGCAACCCTAGGCGGGGGTCAGTTCATATTGAGGGTCCTCAGTCATCCCGGTACATTTGTCACTCCACTCCAACACCGCTAATGGAGTGGACCATGATTATTTCGGGAACAATCGTGGGTTATTAACGGTTGAAGTGGTAATTAAATCATATGTTGGTCAATTAAAAATAATCCCTTTTTTGTTGAGCTTACATTACACAGAGGAAAAGAATCGTAGTTATTTACAATGGAAGTCAGCTATTGTCTCAGTCACTAAGTTGGTATCAACTTTGCTTGAAACTACTGTGGTTGGCGAACCAAGTATTATGCATCTATATTCTTATAAACGAAGTTAAATCATTAAATATGAGAATAAATCTTCACTAATATCGTAAACGTGTTTACTTATGCTAAAATCATTTTTTTTTCAAATCTAAAACCAAATAATTAGAAACATTTAAATCAACGATAAATCAACGGAATAACAAAAATATCTTAATTTAAATCTTGATATTTACTCATATATGAAACTTAAATTTTGTACTCAAAACTGAAATCAAATTTTTCAAACGATTGCGACTGAGTCTCTTTTATTTATCCAATAGGCTATATTAGCAATTTTATAATTACATAAATAATCATATTAATATTAAGACTTTATTTAATAAATACTTAAAATATAAAATTTAAGACACTAAAGTATATTCAAAAAGTCTGGTCCTTGTGGAATAATGCTGCTACTCTTCCGTTGAGCTAGAAAAGCACCAGCTCTTGAGTCACCCGTACCGACTAGTCCCAATTAATATTGACATGTTGATTCTCTTCTAGATTGTGGCGGCGTGTCCTCGTCTAGAATGTCTCTGAAGACACCGACTCCGGCGGGCGGCGAGCGCGAGACATGGGGCAAGAAGGTCGACTTTCTGCTCTCTGTCATCGGCTTCGCTGTCGACCTCGCGAACGTCTGGCGCTTCCCTTACCTCTGCTACAAGAATGGAGGAGGTTAGTTACACAGTACACCTCTCATTTTTTTTTCATATAGAGAAAGGATTTTTATAAACTTCAATGCTTATAAGGTATCTTATATTAAAGTACTAAGGAAGGGTAACTTTGTGCAGGGAAAATAATTATTATTTCTCAAGATTTCGTACGTAAAAACAGCTTCCGATGTCTTCAGAACGAAAATACTTATCTATAAAATGATCAGGCGAGGCAGTTAAAATTAGTCGATGAAATTTAGTATTTAAAATATTTACTCATTTTCAAGATTATCCATATAAGTACGAGTTGACTACCTTATGTAACTGTCTCTTATTGTCGGCACATACTAGTTTTAGGTGTAAATTTACTCTGATTATAATGTTAACATACCATTTGGTGATTTTAAACAAATATAATTTCTGTTAAGCAAATTTTTTAAGTCATTTAAACCGTCCAGTTTCTTAAACCAGTATTTCAGAAGCATGTCCTATTGCAAGCCGAGGCTCAACTCCTTATTATACATACTTTTTCCGTAAAGAATGATATGAGTGGTTGTTAAATGTAAATAATAAATTTTATCATTAATTCGATTTCATAATGAAAAATAAATTATTCCGTGAAGTAATGATATTTAAAACCAAAAAAACATACATTTAAAAAAGGCTACCGATAAAAAAGCACACGGAATCGTAATTAATTTGAATTCGTTTACGAAATATCGGCCGGATAGAAACTATACTGTGCAGAATTCCTACATCTTACAGTCTGATTGCATGCAGGACGTGTATAGTGCCCTTGAAGCCTAATGACCGACCGACAGCTTCTCGTTTCTAAGCTTCTGTTGCTTGAGAGCGCTCACTGCTCTAATTAAACATGAAATATTTCTCGCGTAGGGTTTAAGCACCGGTTCAAGGATTACCTTGAACTAGTCATCTCAATTATGAGATGACGCGAACATGCCTTTTATGAAATAAACTTATTTCGTTTTGTTCTTATAAAACTGGCTTGTGGCTGTATCATTAGTATAAATGTAACTATGCCTGAAGAACTGGGACTATGAAAACTCAGTACACGGCTAGTTTACTGAGCGATGCCTAATTAAAACTGCGCACTTTTTTGTGATAAGAAATCTCTCTTTTCACATCGTATTTTTTAATTGAAGCGTACACAAGCTTTTTATGTAAGTATTTAAAGAACACGCTCTGTTATATATGTTTCTAAGCAATTAAATATTCATAAAAAATACAATATTATATTCCTAATTCACGTGGGAGTGGGAGTGCCATGCTGTTTCTGAGTGGGAGTGCCATGCTGTTACTTAGAGTTTCAGCCGAATGGGCAGGCACGGCCGGAGGAATACCACTCTCTCACAGAAAACCGGCGTAAAGTGATGCAATTGGACTTTGTTCATTTTGTACTCGCGTTTCGTTCGGTGAGTGAGATCTTCCGGTGCCCATTTCCCAATTATCCTTTAAAGGCCGGCAGGGCACTCACGAGCCCCCAGCCGCGTGAATGTCTACGGGCGGCGGCTTCACCTTTATGGTCGGCCGCCTGCTCGTTTGCCCCCTTTTTTTCTATAAAAACAAAAAACGTAAATTCTTCAAATATAAATGAGAGATACCACACTATATGTATACCAGTAACTGAGAAAATTGTGTGTGTAAATGTGTGCGTAAATAAATTTAAAATTATTAATAAATAACTTTTAGTAAGTTTTCTGTTTCACTGTAGCTTTTTACTGGAGTAATGTATAAAGTGGTTATGGATAACCACTCCCTTATTTTATTTTCACACCAATGATATTTTAAGGGATGTATTATACAATATTAAGCTCTTTATTTACAGTGTTATGAAGGTGTGTAGACTGTAATTAGGACGTATCTATACCTGCAACATAGGACCAAAAGTTAGAAAGGGATTTGTGCTTTTTACAATTCTTAATAAAACAAATAATTTCCGAACAATTAACTTATCACTAGCATACTTCTAACTATATACTCCAACTTATACATCATCAAAAACAAAGTTTTCAATACTAATTGCATCCCTTTCCTTCACTTTGTCCCTTTGCCGTCCAAGATGTAATTGACAATCAAAGCGCGCCTGAAACTTCGTTAGCTGCCGACGTGCAGGAAAATTAGTAACGCAATAATGGGAGGGTAATAAGGTAATGGAGAGAGGAGGTCCGATCGGTCCCAGATCTAATTATATAGGAATTTAATCCTTGAAGGCCTGCGTCGGAGATCGCACCGGAAATTTATTTATCGCGGCCTCTGCTAACGCCGCCTTTGGCTGTGGAAAATTCAATTTCGCGAAGCGCTGGACCGTTTAACTTTGTGCCTTGTGTTGGTTTTACATACACTTCCTGCAGTATGAAATTGTTCCTGCGATCAATATTCGCGGATATTTTTTCGTATGTTTTAAATGACAAAAGGCTTTAGAATTAATCATATATACGATTCCGATATGATTTAAGTATGACGTTGTGTGAACGAAGGTACGATACGAATTCTACCCGATTTATCTTCATGTCCGTCGCTCCACCAAGTGCATAAGACACTTCTTCTTCAGCTCTTCCATAACATTATTTCCGAACCAATATGGATTAATTTTAGTTAGTTTGGTTTGTAAGGCCTGCAACGCATTCATTAGCCTTTTGCCAGTGAGAGTATCTCATATATCCATGCAAAATCCCCGTCCTGCTATTTTGCCTTCTATTCCTTTATTTATAAACTGTCGCCAGCAAATCCATCCATCCATCCATGTCCATTTAAACTTCTTCTTCTTTATATTTCTAATGTAATTGGTGTGTATATGTTTGAATTATGTTTTTATGATTTATGTGTATATAAGCATATATTCAGAATAATAACTAATAAAGTAAAATATAAAAATAAATAAATGTAAAATCGGTTGATCTATTCCATATATCTGCGCCTATCGGACATTCTACGAATCGAAATTTCGTATGTAGGTGTCAGTGTGGTCGTTAATTGATTGTGCCACTTCATCATACGTAAGGGTCACGTACATCAGTCACGCGTCAGTTACGCAGACATTACAACCATGGGTATTGGGTTAAGCTTTCATTAACAGGAAAATTTATTGTCAATCACCAGAATTATTTTTAACAATGAAAATTTGGTTGTTTGTGGAGAAACCTTGGTTAGTTTTGCAAAGAGGAAAATATTGTGTTACATGGATCGTGATTTTTAATTTTTAACCGCCTATTGCTATATTTAGAATTCACATTTTAAAATGTAATAACGGATCACTTGACCATTGTGTTAAACAGACCAATAATTATAGTTATATTATTTAATAACAGGTTTTAGTAACGATTCTTTTATCGATTTAAATCTATTAACTTATCAGTACCTTGACACTGTTATTTCTCCATTTTATGTTTAGTTATTTCGTTTTAATCTTTACTTTTGTAAATATATTTTTTTTTGTTTAGAGTTACAGCTTGTAAATCTTAGTATGTTTTACTAAATCTATGCTGTCATAATTAGGCTAGTATGAATGACCACGGCTAGTAATTAACACTGCGCACTTTTTTTTAATATTATAATTAATATTAACTTCGTAATTTGTGTGGGTGTGTGTGATAAAACATATTTATTTAACGAATAAACTGTACAGACAAATTAGTTTTGTAAATAAATATTACATTGCCCCAACGCGTAATGTTTTACTTATTAAGTTTACAATGAATAAAATTGAAAATTAATTTATAGACAATATTGATTGCAGGTAAATTTAGTATATTATGTATATTAAAAAAAGACGCAAACAATGAGGCAAAGTATAACTATCTGTAGTCCTAAATAACATACTTTATTAAAATAAAGAATATATAAAAAAATTAAACTGTAAACTCTTTTTATATTAAATTTTAAAAAGTAATTGATAATCGAAGTAATTTCGATAGCGTAGTTAACAAAGCGTATATTTATAATATAAAATCTAAATATTAAGATGTAAAAGCTTTGAAGCTATATAGTCAATAAACTAATTTCCACTTGAAATGGAAACAATATCGATAAGTATCGGACCCTTGCGGATTTAATACTGTTCCGATGGAAATCTCATAATACCCAATCATCTGGATACCGGTACTTGTGACACTGGGGAATTGCGTCAAGATTCTATTACCGGATCATTCGGATGGTAAATTCCGTACAGTATATTGTTCATAACATTATTAATACTCAATTTAAAACAAACTCGTATCGATCATGTTTTATGAAAAAATATTTGCTTGCTGAGTTTATTGTCTTCTCAGTCTATTGAATCCTCTTAGATATAAGAAAGTTAAACACTGCAGTTCTTGATACGTCTCATAGAATTCGAGGTTTCAGTCACTTTTTTGACGTACACAGGTATCAACCCGGAAACATGTGGAAAGGATATAAATAATAATTTATTTGTTTAAGCAAATCACGTTTCTTTAAATCAAACACTCGACAACATATACATGATCCAGAATGACTTATCAGTGCTTACCCTATTAGTTTAACATTAATATTTTATTTATATCATAGATCTACGATCGTAATATATACTTTTAGTAATAAAGGTTCTGGTTGTTATGCTTCAAAGTTAAATTTAGAATTCGTTAAAAGGTGACATTTTTGTCATAGCAAAACTTATTCAACAATTCAATAACAAAAGCTTCAGCCATGTGAAAATAGTGGCATAAAATGAGGCATAACTCAACCCGGTTTAAGTGCGGGGAACTTTTAAGACACTTTGGTCGACTTAGGTTGAGATCCTCTTTATTCTCGACCTGTTGCATCCGGCAATAAAGTAAATCCTTGCGATTTTCTCCCCTTACGATTCCACTTGATTTATCAGCGATATCAAGATTTGAAATTGAAGCAGAATTGTGTTTAAATGACTCTACAGCAATGAACATTAAGTTCATTCCTTATTATATTACATAATGTTTAATCTTCTATTTAAACATTACATCGGAAGTCGTTTTACCGTTTTTGTTTATATTTAACGAAAGTCTAATTCATATTGTATAAAAATAATTACTTTACAATTACAATAAATCAAAAAAAATCATATGGATCATACATCAATATAAACTTGTTTGTATAATTTACAACAGCATTTTAAAATTGGAATAGAAGTGTTAACCATAAATATGGAAATATGTAGGTGGTATCGTAAATTGTCTCTGATTAGTCCACAACGGAAACATCTCATTTCACAATTGTAGTACAGAAATTACTACTTTACTTGCTTACTTGTCAACCTCTATGCCTGCATCTGTATTTACTTATTAAGTTAATTTATTTAGTAAATTTTCTATAACTATACCATCAGTAATACACACAAAAGCCAACCATTTGAAACACAACAAGCAAACTAGTACATATCTAATTATATCTAGTGTATACTAGTACAGTATGTATACTAGTCTAGTATATACTAGACTATCTTGTATGAGTACAGGCAAATTGGAGACATAACTGAAAAACAAATATAGATCCTTCATAGCTTGAGTATTAAAAAAAATATGATTGTTTAAAATATAAAAATGATCGTGGGCATACATTTTTACAGTAATTCTCTATATTATCAACGACAATGGAAGTAAAGTAGATGTCGTGACTATTGTAAAATGTCTCAAGTTTCATAAAAGCTTCAAATGCGAGTCTTAAAAGGCCAATTATCGCAATTTGCCTCGCCCTCCCGCCGATATGAAATTATTGTCCTGAGAATTGCGACCTATGATCTCAGATTGAATGAAGTTTTAACGTTAAGAGGATTTATTTTCTACATTATTTAATTACAGAGAGGCTTAATTTTTTGTGTTTCTTATTTTATAATTATCAGTGATCATATTATCAGATACTATTATTCCTTTTTAGGAGCATTCTTGGTACCCTACTGCATCATGTTGGTGGTTGGGGGCATTCCGCTCTTTTACATGGAGCTGGCGTTGGGTCAGTTCCATCGTAAAGGAGCTATTACATGCTGGGGCAGGCTCGTACCATTGTTTAAGGGTGAGTAAAGTAAAATAAAATAACATAAATTTCCGTATACTAATTTTTGAACTTGCGTATCGAGTGTTATTAGCATTTTTTATACTAAATAAAACTTCTTGAATTCGTCACAGCGAATTTATTAATTACACTGGACTCTTCAACGGTTCGACTTATTTGACTTTATTTGCTATTTAAGTCCTCAGACAACGTCGCGGGCTTCAAGTGGTCGTAATATAATAATTTTTGATATAAGACCGTAATTCCGAAGCACTTACTCCTACCTACGTCATAATTGACACCATTTCACCCCCTAAGTGCTCGCTGCTGCCACACGATTTTCAAAGGCACAGATTTGCGGGGCTTACGTTCAGTGATTTTATTTCACTCGATTGTCACGTCCTGCGCTGAGTGGCGTATGATATAATTTTATAGGAATAGAATTTTCTGGAAATAATATATTTTAATATACTTATAGCGTTTGAATTACATCTGTGCATTATTTTTCCATGTTTGAGATATAAAACATCGTGAGTCTTAGACCGAAGAATTGGCAGGTCAATGCCAAAGAGGTTGATTACTTGAAACACGGATGCAATCTGAAACTGTATGGGGATGTAGCTTAAAATATTTTTGGAAAATAATGATTTCCTACGACTTGGGGACCTTCAAAAAAAGAGCGTTCCTCTTCCTTAAAGGCCGGCAACTCACTTGTAAGCCTCCTGGCGTTGCAGGCGTCCATGGGCGGCGGTTGGCATATCGCTCGAAGTGACCCTTGGCCTGCTCGTTTACCTCCTCTTACTTTAAAAAAAAATGATGAAATTGTGTAATAAAATATTATGTTATAGGCATAGGATACGCGGTGGTTTTGATTGCTTTCTATGTGGACTTCTATTACAATGTTATCATCGCATGGGCTCTTCGTTTTTTCTTCGCCTCTTTCACCACTATGCTACCATGGACCAACTGCAACAATGAATGGAACACTCCGGCTTGTCAACCAGTAAGTTTCTCACGACTCAAAGCTGTCATTTATTTACCTACTTGTATTGTAGCTGTGTGTGAAAACAAGTAGCTGGGTTCGTAGGGTTGCCAGTGTTCAGATTGACAGTAGTCGAATTGTATTAAATAAACATTATATTTGAGGCATTATGTTACTACTATTTTTAATAGTAATATTAAATTATTATTTTTACGATTACAAATAAAACTCGTTTGATTATAATTTATAGTTCGAAGCTAATTGGGAGTCTGCAAACGTTAGTGGTGTCCGTAACAACTCATCTCTTACACCTCAAGCTACACCATTTACATCGGCGGCTTCTGAATATTTCAAGTAAATTTTTAAATTTACTTTTCTTATGAATTTTAAGTCTAACTCCAAACAATCTTAATTAGTTCTAAGTAACTCTATTTCTGTTCTTATATATAAAACCGAACGACATTCTTATTATAAAAATAATATGTCAATTTGCATTAACTAAAAAGGTTTTAAAAATATTAGAACTATTGTTTGATGTTTAAAGTATACCTACGTTTTGTTATTACAACATTTGGTAACGTAGAACCGTTACGATTCTATCTAGAATTGCTATCGGCTAAGTTCGAGTCGTTAATTGGGGTAAATTTAAAAAATCATTTTTTAGTCGGGCAATACTGGAACTACAAGGCAGTGAGGGACTGCACGATCTGGGAGCGATTAAATGGGACATGGCTTTATGTTTGCTGGCCGTTTATATCATTTGCTACTTTTCCTTGTGGAAAGGCATAAGTACCTCTGGCAAAGTAAGTACCTATGACGATTATAATATGCCTAATTATCATTGGCTCAATGAAAATTAAGAACGTTATTCCCATAGTAACAAATATTAGGCTTGTCTATAATAAATAGAACATAGTTATTAACACATAGAACATAATTTAAAAATGTATATTTATAAAGTTTATATATTTTTAAATAAAGAGGTAGAGAGATTGGACTATTAAAGATTGTTTCATCTGATTACCAGAGACAATATTGACCAGAAACAAAATAAAGAGATGCATAACTAGATTATTAAAAGCAAACCCAATATAATATTTTATCTGTATTATAAAAAATAACCATTAAAATTGCCCTATTATCTATAATTTATTAATTCAGATAATAAATTTTACAGGTCTTGCAGTATTTATGCATTATTTACGCAATAAATATGTTTATTTTAGGTGGTTTGGTTCACGGCACTATTTCCTTACGCTGTATTGTTAATTCTTTTGGTACGAGGCATCACTCTTCCCGGTTCAGCTACAGGCATTGCGTATTATCTCAGTCCTAATTTCGAGGCAATTACTAAACCGCAGGTATGTAGAGCTTAAAATTTATTTAAGCTAAATGCAATTATGCATTTTATTAAAATATTCTGACTGTCGGCCATGTTTAATTAATTACTCTTTTATGTCTTATATACACAATATATACATTACAATTTTAAATAATTTACTAAAAATATAAACCAGTTGGCCCAGCAGTCACAGAGTTGTGTTCTATGTATTTTTTATGTAATATCAGTTGTTTTAGGACACTAGTTATAAATTAAGAACGTGTAAGAAATGCGTCCCATATAAATTAATAAATTGTGCTTGAAAACGTAAATTATATTTCAGGTGTGGGTAGACGCTGCCACGCAAGTGTTCTTCTCATTGGGTCCAGGTTTTGGAGTACTATTGGCATATGCGTCGTACAACAAATATCACAACAACGTTTACAAGTACCTTAACATTTATAATAGTTGTAATATATGTAAATGCTGTGTGGTAACTATACTCTTACTGTGGTAAAAAACAAAGTATAGAAGTTATACCAAGTATAAATTCGGTATAATCTTTACCAATTAACTCGGTTTAACTTATTATTAATACAACTATCCCATCGTTATAGCAACCGTGGGCCTAGTTTAAGTTCAATATAGCCAGTGACAGTTGACATGATTTCATCATAACCTTAAAATTCAATATAAGTTAACCAACATATAGTGTTTATAAGAATAAGCCACTTGTTTATAAAAAAAAAAACCTAATGGTAATAATATTGGTAAAAACATTCGATTTCCAGGGATGCAATTTTGACAAGCGTAATAAACTCCTGCACCTCCTTTGTGGCCGGTTTCGTCATATTCAGCGTGTTGGGTTATATGGCTCATACTTCTGGCAAAGACGTTCAGGACGTGGCGACTGAAGGGCCCGGACTTGTGTTTGTGGTGTACCCAGCTGCTATAGCAACTATGCCGGGGTCGACATTTTGGGCGCTTATATTTTTTATGATGCTCCTAACTTTGGGTTTGGATAGCTCGGTACGTGGCTATAAACCTATACTGTTATCTAATGAAACATATTTTAACTGTTTTTTTGTCTCACCTAAAATCATACGACATATTTAAGAAGGAAATTGATTGGACTTTAACACGAGTCCTTAAATACGTCTTGTTTTTTTTTTACTAATAATTCTTTTACTATCCAAGTTTGTATTATAATACAATGCTGTGTACTGTTATTTTTTTTTTGAATTTTACAGTTCGGTGGTTCGGAAGCAATTATAACAGCATTGAGCGACGAATACCCGCCTATTGGTCGTCACAGGGAGATATTTGTAGCTTGTCTCTTCACTTTATATTTCATTGTCGGGCTAACATCATGCACTAAGGGTGGATTCTACTTTTTCCAACTTTTGGATCGCTACGCTGCCGGGTATTCAATGCTGGTCGCAGTTTTCTTCGAGGCAATTGCTGTATCTTGGATTTACGGTACTTATTGACACTTGAAACTCACCACATTGAGGCGTAAAGTCGTAAAACCTGGGGCTCCTGGAGGCGTCTGTTTCATGGATATATTGTTAAATTAATCTTCGATTGAAGTTTCGTTCCTATATCCCAATAAATGTTATTTATTTATCTAACATTCTGTTAATTGTACATTTACAGTATAAATCTTGTTACGGCCCTCGATTTAACGATAAACTCTTTGAAGTGTCGAAATCAATTGGCTTTGGTTGGTTTATCGTATTCCATACAATGATTTTTCTTCTCACTCCATAACTCCATGAAATGCACAGTCTCTTCAGTGTCGTCATATAGAGTTTACACTGTATATAAATCTTCGCAGGTACCGAAAGATTTTGCGAAGACATTCAAGACATGATCGGTTTTAAACCTGGCCTTTATTGGAGGATTTGTTGGCGATTTATTGCACCTGCCTTTCTTCTCTTCATCACGGTGTATGGGCTTTTGGATTACCAACCTTTGCAGTACGAGGGCTATATATATCCATGGTGGGCCAACGCTCTCGGTTGGGCTATAGCTGGCTCAAGTGTCATTTGCATTCCAACTGTTGCCATATATAAAATATTGACTACCAAAGGAACCTTTTTTGAGGTTGGTATCATTTATAAAGTTTAATTTGAAATGTCGTTTTGTCCATGAATTTTCAAACTGCAATTTGCAAAGCACACACAGTATTAGTTTATACTAGTTTACACGTGAGTTAAGTCAGCGACGTCATCAGAAAAGATCGGTCTTAGCTTTTGCATGTACTCAGTTTATATCTAGAACGATAGAATCATAGACAAAACTTGATTTACATTTATGTTTTCAACAGCGTCTTCACATTTTGACCACCCCATACGCGGATTCAGAGCTCACTATTCATAATGGCGTTGTGGTGTCAGAGAGTGGTGGTGTTCGTTTGACGTCAGCTATCACCACACCCACTACCCCACCAGCGACTACACCCAATGGCTCACAGCCAGCACTTGTGTGAGCCCAGCTCTCCTTCGACGTCTACTACGTTTAATGTTCTTTTTATCATTCAAAAACATTATGTTGTCATTTTTCATAGGAAAATTATTTTGTATTGTAGAATTGTATTTTTCGGGCGTGGAAGTATCCTGTATATTTCAAAACTTATATCTTGAGTTATACATATTGTGGAGTTCTAAAATAATTTTTGGGCAGCTCTAATTTCCTGAGCCGTTGAAAAACCAATTATTAAAAAACCAATTGGTAATATAGGTTACGTACAAATATTACTATTGTTTAATATAACATGGATTATCTACCATAGATAATATTGAAATAAAGTTGAAATAAAGTAATCATAAATGTCTAAATAAATGTAGGAATTACGCGTAAATTTTAATGAATACTTTTATTAAGCCGTCGTAAGTAGGTAAGTGTAATTAATATTTCTGAGCGTAAGGTTGAAGCTGGAACAATTAGAAATAGTATGATGTTCACCATTTTAGTTTTAGACACGGACAAAAATATTGCATTACCGTCACCAATGGAATTTGTTTGAACTGAATCTCAATTTAAACGTCCATAAAGTATAGAACCATAAAATTAAGTTGCCATATAAAATAATTTCGGATACATTTCTTTTATATTGACACGATAGACATATTTCAAGTATCTATATAACTGTTACAACCCTAGTCTCACTGGTATATTAATGCAGTAATCGTAAGGCAGTTTAGAATTGCCATAGTAAAAATCTTATTTATAGTGTAGTTGTAATAACATCTGTAAGATTAAAAAAAATTCTTTAGTATTGGAAAATAAAAATGCTGTGTAGATAATAGTAAATGTAGAAAATGAATACTTTACCGTAATAAATACGGCTATCGTTACTTGGATGTTGTGCAAAGTTCATATACTCACAATAAGTATTATTAATAAAAATATCTACGTAGAGTTTAGAAATTTTGAAACGTCTTACTATATCATAGATTTTTCTCTCTCGGTGTTGTGGTTAACTGTTTGATGGTGTTCCATTTTAAGTACTTAATTATGTTACTTTTACAATTCATCACTCCGCGATGGGCAATGCGGACTGATGAAATGTTCTGTTACCATATTTTTATCAATGGATCTTCCATTATTTTATAAGAATAAGCTCTCCACACGTCGCAGTTAAGCGTTTAATGTGTAGCTGATTTAAATATAAACCTTTATTGTAGAAATTATTAATACCGCTTTTAAACGCTCTTACATGTCTTTTTATCTGTGTGTTTAATATATTACTTAGTAAGGATAACTATATTCACTTGAAATGCTTTGCAAAGAGAAGCTTTATACTTGGCTAAAATTGTATCCATTTATTGTAGAATTAGTAGGATGGTGTTAAGATGTTAAACATATATTCGTCTTAGTTTTATTATTAATCCATTGTCATACCAGCCATTGTGACAATCGATTGTATTAATAAATTTGTTTCTACTCATTGGTGTTTTATTATATCGATCCTGAAGTTGACGAAGCTAGATTTAACGTTCAAAAACTAAGGTAGTTAATGTTAAACGAAAACCATTTATTTTATAGTTATGGATAGAGTGTTTATAATAAATAAGACGTATTCTCTTCTCTTATATTATTCTTCAAGATTGTACCCACACAGTAAACTTAATACCAACAATAATAAAAATATAAATTCTTACAGTCGTAAATTTTTATCTTGAAATCTTAATACGTATTTCGATTTGACACGCACAAACATATGAACTGTAGTTGCTCTTGTATTTTTATGGGACATGGTATAACGATCTATGTACACAAATGTTAGGGATGGCAAAGGATGAAAAAAGAAGGAAAATGGATTTAAAATTGACAGCGTGGTATAGGAAAGTGGAGGGGAGGTTAAAGGATAGGCTCCAAAATCATTCAAATTAGGCTGTTGCTTCACTAGATGACGGTTTTTGTAAAAGAGTATTCCAGTCGGGCATGTTCCTGGGCATTGACGCTTAAGAGAACTACTTAGTAGGTATTAGGTCTTATTTATACAGGAAGTAATTTATATAAAACGCTTCGTCTTGGTCTCTGTTGCGCTTAATAATAACACCTATATCTTTAACATCTACTGTGCCATCGCACTGTTAAATTTAATTTTGTCTAAAAGGAAATAGAATGTGTACGATTCTTAAAAACATTTGATCGTTTGGTCAGTTTTTACAATCGGCTGATATTTTTGTAACTATTCCTAATTTAACTCATTTATCTTCTGTGAATTGATAATCTGTTATCAACTAATAAGAAGTCTGTGCCTTAAAGTGTAAATTATGGTCTGCTATACAGTATCTGTGGTGTGAGTGTCGATTGTGAATATTGAATGACGAATGTGCTGCTCCTGCAATTTGTAAATGTGATAGCGGACAGAGGTTTGCCTGGAAACTCATAATTATTAGTTAAAAATCCGAGTTTTCGAGTAAGTTTAGGGATATTAAATTAATAAAATGGAAAACAAAAATGAAGATCCAAACGCTCCTGAAAAAACAATATTTACTGTTATTGCACAAGGAGACTTAACAGAATTTAAGAACATACTAGCCCAACACAAGGGCACAGTCGATTTTTTAGACGAAAATGGTATGACTGCCCTTCAACATGCTGCATATAAGGGGTGCAAGGATATGGTGCAATTACTTCTCGATAGGGTAAGTAATACTCGACTTAACATACATGTGTACCAGGTGGTATGATATTTAAAAAAATAACCCATAAATTGCAGGGCGCGGATGTCAATTGTGGTAACCACGAGTACAATTATACGGCTCTGCATTTCGGCGCGTTATCTGGTAACTCAGAAGTTTGTAAACTCCTGTTAGATGCTGGTGCTAAACCTAGTTCTACAAATTCAGTGGGTCGCACGGCAGCTCAAATGGCGGCATTCGTTGGAAATCACCATACAGTTGCAACTATTAATAACTTCATACCTCAAACTGAGATATCTTACTTCTCAACTCCTCAAGGTCAACAGACCGAACCTTATCTACCACCATTACTTGTTGAACCTCTTCATAAATTTGTTCTAGGTGTCAATATCCACCCAGTTAGATTAGCTCTTAATTTACAACATGCCTCCAGCCTGTTAGACAATGCTGAGAAGGTAAGCAAGGTCCTTGGGATGCTTTGTAAAAAAGAAATGACAAGAGGTAGTGAAACCAACGAAGTAATGGCATTTAAATATCACTACCTTTCTTATATTTTAAGAGAAATTAGCAATATTCGTGATAAACAAAAGCCCATCTCGGAGATTGAGAAAAAGTATGATATAGTAGAAATTTTTGCTAAGAAGCTTTTAAAACCGGGAAAAGATGGATACTCATTGGATTTGATGGATGCATTCCTTAAGGATTGTGTACGTGAGTTTCCATATAGAGAGTGCACAACATTTCATCAGATGGTCACTTCTTTGACAAGTAAAGACCCACCACCTGCCTTATCCGTGATTAATTGTACTATCAATGGCCAGCGAGGGTTTATTGACACCGTTCCTTATTGTAGTACATGTGGCGAAGAAAAACCAGCAAAAAAGTGTTCTAAATGTAAAACAGTGCAATACTGTGATAGAGAATGTCAGCGTTTGCATTGGTTTGTGCATAAAAAGGGATGTAATCGAGAATGTAACATACAACCAACCAATGCCAAAGTGAACATAGACCCTACAGAGTTAACAGCTGAATTACAAAATCTAGTAGCAGGATAGTTAAACAATATTTATACTAGATAATAAGACGAGCTGAGCAATTCAAACATCTGATTAATTTGTCAAAAGTTTTGTGTAAATTATGTGAATGTTGTAACGCACCCTTTCATTTGCAATCGAATATTTTAATGTACTGGTTGTACTTAAATCGGTCAATATTTCATAACAACTGGTGTGACAAACAATATGGTTTTCCTGTAGCCTTGATAACCTGATATATTTATTACTCATTGTATGTATTTCTACATAGCCCAATATGTAATCGTCACGTGTTTTAAATATCCTTAAAACAATTATCAAAAAGTAATTTGAACTTATGTAAATAATAAAATAAAAATTACTTTCAACAATTGCCATATTCGTTTACACATGTAGCCTTGTTTTATTTAAATCGCAAATTTCGATGTATATTTAGATGTTTAAATTAATTTTCATAATTTAATTCTCTATTTATAATTGAACATTCATGTATAAACATTACATTACACATGTTTAGAACAATCCATAAAACGGATTTGTTAAATTAAAAATCTACCTCTTGCAGTTCACTTGATTAAGGTGTGTATTCATGAATTTTTGATGTATGTTAAAATGTGGCTATTGTAACATTTTCCGTTATTAAATCGATATAAGAAACCCAGTTTTATTTTATCATAATCTGTTTTTTTAAACAGATTATGTTCTCTTTATAATAGTATTGTAAATATGGATGGCTTGATTGATGTCTTTGCTTAATTCCTTCTTACCTTTCGTGGAGGCTTTCTTTTTAAATACAATAAAAAACAATTTAATCTTGATTGTGTTCACATTTGTGTCTTATATGTTTTAAGTTCCCATGTAATTGTTTTGTGTATATACCTTGTTTTGTTATCTTATAAGTTTATTGTTTGTTAATATATTTAGCACATAAGATGTTTGGGGACAGATTTAATAAAATAAAATAAACGTTATAAAAACTTATAATTTTTCTTGCAAAGATTAAAACTTCAAAAACGCCATGTATGAAATTTGTTTAAAACGCCATCTATAGAACAGAATTGACAACGCCTACATTAAACCGAAACTTTTATTGCAATGATCTCTCATTGAGACGCTAGATGGCGTTTCTGATCTTTCTCACAAAACATTGATCCAGATGTTCCAGCACATATTTTACAAGGTATAATCTCTTTTTATTCTCATCTCCCACCTACGTACGTGTATTTATGGCGTTAAAGTAGCAAAGTAACAATAATAGTGTTTTGCTTTCTAAAAATAATATAATTTTCCAAGTTCTGGCAAAAAATATAATTAATTCAATTATAATTTTTTTGACAAAAAATTCAAAGATCTTCACAATATCGTTTTTTTATATAACAGCTAATACACCTCATATGTGTTTATGGTAGTCGCTTTCAGGAAACTCGATTAGATTGCGGCACACGGAAGGTGTCAGTTCCTCCAATTTAAATGAGACGAGATCGACTGAATCCGGCCCCAAGGCTCCAGTAGTAGGTTGACATTGTATATTATATGCTTAGCGAGAGAAATTCTATGATATGACGTATTTGTACAAGGTAATTCAAATTAAAAAAAAACAGATCATTATAAACATGTTTATTTTAGATAATATTTAAATAGCACGTAATGAATTATACATTTAAAATATACTTACATTGTCTTTTACAATATTTGAAATTTGAGTATCTAGTCAAAATTAATATATTTACATTAAGGCACAATTATCACAAAACTATACAACATTTCAAACTACGAGGTAGATTTTTAAAAGTAACTAGTGACACTAAATTTACAAATTTGAATAAAACGAAAATTAAAAATTGCCTACTGTATACATATTTTTTATTAACAGTTTTTAAGTAAGATATAAAATTAGTTCATATACTGCAAGTTTTAACTCTTATATATTTACATAATTAATTCCGTACAGGACCAAATTAGTAGACAGTAATCTAAAGTCTTTGTAATATAATAATCTCTATACAAAACGTGATCGTAGCGTATATTTCCACTGCTAAAAAATTGCTTGTAATTCCCCTTATATTAATCATAGATTCAGCCCTCACCAAGCAGAGCACTGATCGTGAAGCTTTTAACTCGTCGACAAGGGGCCGGTTCTCGTGGTGATGGTATCCTAGGAACTGGTGCTTGAGGGGGACTCCACATCGGCAAGAATGGATTAGTCGGACCACTTGGCCACATGCCCAATGGTACAGGCATATGTACCGGCAAATACGGTAACTCAGGGTATAAATGTGGTGGTGTTAAATCTGGTGTTTGTCGTATCAACGGCGTGGGCGAGTCTATAAGAGGGGGTGATCGCGGTGATGTAGATCTGAGACTTCCCTCTTCGGAGCATGATGACGCGGCGTCGGAACACGGCCGTTTTGGCTCAGGGGACTCGTTTGTTTCAGAGGTGCTGGTGTCTGTGTCTGTGGTTTTCCGCTTGCATTTTGATTGGCCACACGCGCGGAATCCTTTCGCGAATGGGTTATTGTCAATTTTCAACTTGGTTATGCGATCGTTCTGTGGACAAAATATAATTCGTTAAAAAGTGTCTAAAATACAAAGTAAGAGAAGAGTAAATTAATATCAACGATATTAATTTACTCTTTTATACCCAGTTATATAAAAGTCATGTAACTATTCGGTTTTACATTTTAAATGCAATAGATATTTTATTATAGCATATAAAGAATCAATACAATACAATTCTATAAAATTTTATGGTTAATTTATTTTAACAAATCGCGTTATAGAAAATTAACACGTTAGAAGATTATGGTTAATTACATCTGTCTAGACGTTTGAAGAATCTCAAAATATCGCAGTTAAATTATTGAAATATGGTTCTAACATTTACCACTAGTAACGGAAAATAAATAGTTTTCTGAGAATCACTTATTATGTCTATAAACTAGATTATGTGTATTTTTTACATCTCTTAGTAATTGTGAAACAGAGCTAATTATCCACAATTATAGATAGCGTAATGGCCACTTCCAACAGTTAATTAGATAGAACATATTCTCTGATTTGATTTATTCTATTTTAAATTTGAATATGTTTATCAATATTCGAATAATTAATTGTATAACTATCGTGTTGTTTTCTTGTATTCTAAAATATCCACATTATTTCATAGATAATAACTATAGTTTCACAGATGAACGATTATTAATTTAATCTTTATAAATGTTAACCTGTTATCATAGAGCTTTGACCGAGAGTCGCTATACAATTGTAAAATTATATCGACAAGAATAAGGTTTTAAAATCTTGAAAATTACTGTGTCAATACAAGAATGCTATTAATTATATATAATAGACTGTATTAGCTGACTATAATGGTCGGGATTAACTGAAGGCTTGCGTCGGGGTTGAATCTTATCTCGCGATGGCAATTTAAACATCCGTTTCCGCAAACATGTTACTAATAGCTTGTAAGGGATAATTGTTGCGCATGTGTGGTTGGCGACAGGCCAATTAGCATGGAATGGCGTGTCGCCTCAGCCGCCCGCCCGTCGCGTTATTTGGCTGGAACGTTACGGCGCCAAAATGCTAGAACGAAATCTGATAGTGCTCCTGTTTGTCATGTGGTTTTGATTGTTACTATTGAATATCAAGCGACATTGACTAAACGGTCTAGAAACTTTCCAAAGTCTCGTAAATTGATACATTTAAATGTGTTATTCAGATGGAATATAATTAAGTAAACAAGTGTGAAATTCGTATATGACATACATGTAGTTTTTTAATATACAGCTGATTTAAATGTCAAATGTGTAAATCAAGAGGTTTTATAAGTTGTAAATTTGGCACTTCACGTTATCTAGCTAAATCTTGACCGCAAACAGTGTCCTGACGTGGAATGGTAAATGATTGTTTACACGCGATGATAAGGCGGCGCCGGCGGGTGCGCTTGCTCATCGCACTACCAGATAACACGGCCAGCCGATAACGGAGTGTGCTAAAAGCCTGTTATTAGCTTTCGTGCACATCTCGAGTCGGACGGATAACTGAAGTACCGCAAGAGCCCAGGCGCCGCCCTAAACCCGCCCTGTCGCCCGTGACGTCACGCGACTAGCTCTTTGCTGAATATTTCATATTTGCGACTGTCGCCAGTTTTTTTTAAATGTATAATTAGGGGTCTGAGCAAATTAAGTTTAGTTATCGGGTGCAAACGAAGTTTTATGATTACCAAATAGCTACGAAATGATTTGTTGCAGTTATTAGGCATATTTTGCACATAATATATTATCAAACACTATGATGTCTGTGTTATTGTTGTCAAAGATTATAGTATTGATAATCACATAACAACGTGGCTAGCTATTTAACTAATTTATAATAATGTTGTCTAGATATTTCTATACGATGTATTATATTGTGTGTCAACCCTGTCTGCCACCTAGTTACGCTGTGGAATAGCATGTCGGTGATGACAAAGGGTGTTTTCTAATTCTTTGGTAATTCCTAACAATACATTAGCTGCAGCCTCCACTTATGCGTTATAATGCGCAATGATACACTGCCGGCCATTGTCCAGACGGGCGTCCCGTTACTCGGACAATTCCGGGATTATCCCACAAAGCTGCCGGCAGTAATTGTAATTATAAATGGCGAGAAGCCCTTCGCGCCTCGATGCAGTCAACATTAAATACGCCGCGGGAGTAAAGACGCCGACTCGACCTAATTATTGAACGATGGATTATGCAAGAAAAGGACACGCTGCGATGAGCGCTAAAAGCCAGGACAGTGGGGTAAGAAAACAAACAGCGGGGCGCCTATGGCGGCGGAAAGTTCTATTGGGTACTATTTGTTAAGCATTGGAGTGTATCTACATAATTACTTAAAGCGCAAGTCTTTTCAGAGAGGTAATTTAATGCCTAATGAAAACTAAAATATATAAATTTTTCTTTTTATGAAAGAAGAGGCAAACGAGCAGGCGGGTCACTATATATTATCATATATTTCAATTAATTGAATGATAATTGAGTATTTTTTATTAAGTATATATATAAGTATAAAACTTATTTTTTTATGTAGTTGTTGGATTGTTCACAGAGATCAGTTAGAACGGATTTCGCCCATGTTTTAACTGGTAACTTGGCAAATATTCCATGAACAAACACACCGCTGAGATTTTAAATTAGTTCCCTTTTGTTTCTATTGACCACTCGACGGCGTCACAATTTTTTTGATGTGGCGCCATTTTGAAAAAAAACGGGTGCGTCATAAGTGCGAATTGTGTTCCTAGAAACGTACAACGATTTCTGCGAAATTCGTATTCGTAAGATCGATACAACCCTATAAGGGTTTCCCGAATTATTAAATAGTCGTATGAAGTAATACACTCCCTTATATATATCAGCTGATTTCCAAAAACAACTTTTTTGGCAACTGCTTTAGTATGACTTTTAGTGCAATAGATATTTTAATTAATTTAGTGAACGAAATATGAGTTATGTAGTACGGTAAAGAGTTTTTAAATATAGCAAATTAAAAATTATTAGGTGTATATCTTCTCGGTATAGATAAATTTGTTCCGAATTACCACCGGGGTAATGTAAAAAATGACGCTTGAAAACTGTCTTTATACTTGAGATATTTGAGATTGAGTTTATAATAAATATATAAATTATATAAATCTTTACCTGATAAGCTGTAACAGCTATAAATTCAGTCTCTGCGAAGGAAAACGAAGCGTGAGGCGCTCCCCAAGCCAACGCAGCAGCATCTCTCGCTCTCACCACCAGAACCCTCGGTCGGTACTTATGCATGGATGTGAGGACCATCTGAAAGAAAATTACAATTAGTATAAAGAATCATTGAGTTTTATATTTTATGTTGAAATACAGTAAACAGAAAAAATAATGAAAAATTTAAAACAAATTATAATTTCGCACTAAAAATATACTTGTTGGGTGACTTCACAGCAGCAGCATTGTTTGTTTTGTGTGTTTATTGTTTTTTTAAATGTTTTAATCGGTTTATATCTATCGTATATATTAAGACTAGATACACGTCTTAGATACACATAGTATTTTAAAGCTTGTGATAAAAACATTGGCGACAGGCGCGCTTTTATCTGGTGCTTGAAGAAAGCTACCTGCGGGCGCCGAAACCACTTCATGCGTAAAGGGTTCTGGTTTGTGTTTTTCACTTTTTATGATGCTTTCACATTTTTAACTACTGTAACATGATCTGTATTACAAAATACTGTATTGTATTGGAGCTATTTTTTTTAAATATAGAATTCGACTCGACATTATTCGACTAGGTTTTTATCAGTTGAAAATTGTACATTTGATCCACTTGTGTATAAACACTATATATATAAAAACACGAGTGTGTTTGTGTTTAGCTATGCTGTTAATTAATAATATAGTGACTTATTTTAGGGCCAAAAAAGACCTAAAGTCTTTATAATATATTTTTAGCACAGTTATTAATTGTATAAAAATCGACAAAGAAATTGCTTTTTTTAGAAATGTGCAAATGAACGTTAATTATTTATAATGTGTAATATACAATTTATTCAACAATAAATAAATCTATAGTATTCTTGGGAGTCGATTATGTTGATAACCATATGCAATCTAGCACAAAAATAAGAAATTCAAAATCCAAGTAAACCTTTTTAATCCGGTTTTTTTATAAATTATTGTCTATGCAATAAGTGATGACAATTTCTATAGGCTCATTATTTATGGGTACAAAACTTATTTGGAGGGAATCTTCAGTTATTCTAATTACAAATTTGATAGAGATTTTTTTTTGTTTTAATTTTATGGTAAAATGTCTTATTGTGTTATATGCGACAGGAAATGAAGTATGGCAATGCCAATCCAAGGCAGATGTATGTTCTGTATTTATACATAATTCAAACAAAGAAACAAGAGTTAGGAGTTATTTTAATTCACATTTAATTATATATATATATAATTATCATTATAAAAGGTTATATGTGTGTCTTAAATATGTAAGCATGGCAAATACTTTTTATTTGAACGTTTGTATTGAAAATTCGTAAAGAGTAAATAATGTTAGATCCATGTAAAGTTTTAACTAAATAAGTTGGTTTGAGTTTAGTATATTTAAGTTTTCTTATTTGTAACTTATGATAGATATGTCTTGGAACAGAGCTCGACTTTATGTAATAATCGTACGAGCCTTCTTCTAAAAAAACATTTTAGTAATCTTTTATTAGTTGAGGTATCTAGAAATAAATAAATATGTGCCTAATTATGAACGTAAATATAACATCTTTGTATAGTATTATAGACTTCATACGTTGAAAAGAATTGATTAGTACGTCAAGAAATATACAAATATCGAACGAAAATGTATTGAAATATTTTTTTGTATGACTCAAAAAATTCTGTATCCGAGCGTCGTGTACACGGCTAAGTAACTTCCAAGTACTGATTGAGATAAAATATTTGTAACGCTTTAAAAACTAACATATGTAGTGTCATGTACACAACGTTTATCATATATTTTTTGCGGGTCTAATTAAATTAATTACAGCAGTCAATTATTTCGACTAAAGAAAGCCGAAATCAATGCAATTTAGATTGAACATTGACTTTGGTCCCGGATACCGCTCGCTTTTTGTTTTACACTTAATTGAAACTGATGAGATTTATCAGTGTCTCGTAAGTGTGAATTATTTAAAGCATGTTTCGTTGATTTCTTAGAATATTGATTTTTTCTGTTTTCTTAGATTTAGATTATTTTAACTAACCATTGTTAGTTACACAGAGTCGCTAGCTAAATCCAATGAGTAAAGAAAATGTCACGTATTAATGACTATTCATAGCAAAGTATTTTTCATTCAGAAAAAAATGTTTCTTACTCCGTTTGATATTTAATAGAGCACTCTAAGTAACGTTAGAAAACAATTATATAGATATATGAAGCAAGATTTTTGAAAAGAGAACTCCTTTTTAACCCATTTTAGTTGGATAAAAAATTGTATCCATATAATGTGAAAAAAATACTTTGTACCACCAATACTTCCATGTCGTATACAAAACTTTTTTGGAACTGTCATGAAATGCCTTTTTTATTAGACTTATAGCTGAGAGTCTATTCGAGTTATGTAGATATTGGAAAATAGCGTTATATCCGCTTTAAGTTTTATTATTTATTATTAAGTTATATGTACACTACACACTACAGTAACTGGTACTGGTTCTTTGTATTTATTTATTTTTTCTTTGTATAATTCATTGTATTTTTGTGTATTTTTTATGATTAATAAGAGATAGAACGTGTTCTCCAAAAACAATTAGATTTTTACTGAACTATCCTGGTATTGTCAAAACGAACCTGGTATTGAACGAAAAAGTGTGAGTTGTATACTTATTTGTCAATAAATTAAAATGATATGCTTATTATTTTTAAATTATACACAACTGTGTATGGTACCTTATATGGAAATAAATGATTGAATTAACTGGTAATAAATTAACTTACAGATTACTGTGTAATTAAGTAATAATTTATCAATTACAAACTTTATTTTCCTGTTACACAGTACGAATTTAAAAAAGACCATGGAGCTTTTCATAACATTTGCGCACATCTGAACTTTTTACTCAAAAACCTTTTCAACGGAGTGTCTATATACCGGTGCAAACATCATTTTAAAAGGTTTAGACATTTAATATCCCTTAACATCTCTTTCCTCTCTGGGAATCAATTAAATATAACAACAACCATGTAAATGGGAGGCAAACGGATGTGGACACCTGCAACGCTAGGACACTTACAAGTGAATTGTCAGCCTTTAAGGAAGAGCAACGCTCTTTTTTTGAAGATGACCAAGTTGTAGCGGTTCGGGAATACCTGCGCTGGCAGTTGGTGCCACAAAGAGGTAGTACGCGACAGAAACTTCCGAGTTGAGCTTAACTATTCATTTCATTAGTTACAAGTATATCTCTTGATTTAACTCTAGAATATAATAAAAGACATCCAACTACCAATTAGGACCTAAGTAATATGCTTAATATGATTACATTAGAAAATGGTAAAATCGTGAGATAAATTTCAAGTCTCTCGACTAAGTATGGGAATGTGTATTGAATACATTTCTTCAAGTTTTTGTTCTCGTCCATCAAACCGACATACATTCAATCAAAATCGATTGAAGTCTCTGATAAAGACTTTTTATATATATAAAAACATATTTAAAGTATTAGATTGGTATTTATGAAATATTTTCTAGTTCGGTAATAATATGCTAACATTGTTTGATACTTCTTACGACACGCATTTGGCCTGCATATATGCGATACCTGTTCATGGATGCCAGGCTACACCTGCGCTCCTTATTAGGGGAGTTTAAAAAAAAGAAAAAAATAGGAGGAGCTGTACAAGTCATTGCAATTTTTTTTGGTATTCTATGTTGATTCATATTATACACACTTATCGAGTCTTGGTCATTAGAAAACTATTATATGAATGTATTTTAAAATAATTATAATTTATTCTTTCGTATTGTTTGCATTTCACAACACGGGTTTGAGCTGAATAATAGTTTGTAGAAGAAACAGTTAACTTAAAATTCCAAATATGAATGTTAAAACAAAACGATTCTGTTGTCTATATAGATATATTGTATATATAGATATAGATATATTGTATCTATACTATATCGATCTACAACCATGAACACGGCTCTATGCTCTGTTTTTCCGGACAGTTAGTATTTAGAATTAACTTATTGCTATAACAGTTTAGGTGTCATCAAAACATGTGATATCAATTAAACATTAAGTTTAAGCGTTTTTAAAATATAACAGTAAATTTTAAGTTAAGTATTATATTAATAAGAGCCTTAAAAGAAGAATTTATTATGTTTAAAAATTAAAACGCCTGTAGTGATCTGTGCAACACATAACTAATCTGTGGACGGATCAAGACTGTGAGTTTGTTGGCGGGAAATATATAGTACGAGATAAAAAATATTTTGCTACGCTTTATTATACTTGTCAATATTTAATTATAATATATACATGTTTTCTTTTAAAAAAATCTAAACGTTATATCCTATACCTTAACGCGTATCATTTATTAAATTACCGAAACAAGATTAAGATAAGATTTGTGTAAAACATGTATTTTCACGTGGATTGACACGGGTCTGATGTAGCGATAATGTTTAATGTGTTGTACAAACATCCCTTCATTTTTTTAAAGGGGTTGGCAATGTAAGATCACCCTATGATTCCATCTTTTTTGGTATTTGACATTTCTGCCTTATACGTTTGTTCTTTTTAGTAAATTCCACAATTTCATTTAAAGTTAACACTTGTATTAAGACCTTCGTCTATAATCTCTGTATAATTTATTCCGATTGTGTCAAATTAATAATAATGTATTGGTAATTTTAATTTATAAGAAAAAGTTAATTAATAAGGAGATTTTAATAAAATAAATTAGATTAAAATTTTATACAAAGCTGCGTAATAGATCAATCAGTGATGACGTTTATTAAAAAAAAAGTATTTAATTGTTTCCTAGAATATTTAATTACTTCTATTGTTAAAACAATAAACTCAGTCAGTCAGACAGTTTACTATAAATAGTAAACTGCCTTATTATCTTTGTTATACAAAGGAAAGTTTTAAGGGATTAAAGACAAAGATAAAAAATCACAGTAAAACCTATACAGCAATTTACGAGATTTTATTATTGCCATAACAGTTATATTTCTTAATCCGCAATAAAATTAGGCAGTACCACGAAAGTATCTTTGATGTTGCGTTAAAAAGTCGCTAACAATGAGGTAGCTGTTGGTAACAATGGATCCCTTTTTATTACAGGTGGCAAAATCTCAAGTGCGCAAGCGATGCGTATATTTCAATGCGATGAGCCTTCGGTAGCTTGTCTATTGTTGTGGGTACTTTGGGATGCCGCCTGCAGTTTCTTACAAGGAATACGTTGATAACGATACGGTTGAAATACCTACCGTGAGAAGGTTTAACAAGTATCGCTAACCGCAAAAAGGCACGATTAATACGAATTTTTGGTAATAGTTTGTGCGAATTTCGAATTACTTTCTGTAGTTTTTTGACCGTAATAAGGACTTTGTAATAGTTCACTTCATTGTCTTATATACATTTAAATTATCTCTCGGTTATTTAAATGTATAGATAAATTCTAAACAAATGTTTTAAAAATGCGACAATAAGGCATTGTATAAAGCAGTTTGTTATGCAGTAACAAAACGAATCGTACTGTTACAATTTTGTATATATCTGTCAAATTGTATTAATAACAATGCCAATCAATGCGATGCAGTCAAATTATTTTATGAATATGGTAAAGGATGTGGACAAATCGCGTTTTTTAAAAAATAAGGTGCATTTAACACTAATTCGAGCCACTCATGCGTAGTGGTTTTCCTAACCTGTCATAATAGTTGCCTTTCCGCTGACGCGAGCTCAAAACCATGAGTATATTTTGTTAGACAAATGATGCATTATTCAATTAAAAATCGTAGTGTTTAAATTGTTTTTATACGCTACTTTTTTGCATATTAACAGCTAATTGTTTCCAATTCTTAACATTCAAGTTTAACAAGAATCTTTTTCTTGTTTTGACAAGAAAAGCTCATGCCTTTAAGTTAAGTTCAAAACAACAACAATATGAAGTTTGTATATTATAAGGGTATATGTTATTAATTTCAATATAAGGTTTAATAGTTTCAGTAAATAAATTTCAATATAAGGTTGTTTCAGTAAATAAAGAAGTATATGTAACCACAGTAGAGCAACGACACACTATAAGACTATTTTCAACTCAAACCTAAAAGACCAATATTCTTAAAGAAATTTGAATCACAAAAAGATTGAACTTTGATTATGACATTATCACGATAGCAACAAAGTTTTATATTCAATAGTTCATAACTGTAAATTTTTATTTTGTTTACTTTGGCCTTTATTTATAAATAGATAGAGTTGAAATTTGAACAGAGTTTTCGATATAGTGGAAGTGGTTTGGTAGGCGTTTCCATTGTATGTGGAAGATGTGTAAGGAGTGGAATAAAAATAAACTGCCTTATGTAACATTGAAAAATTGGAGGTAAGCTGTAATTATGACAAGCTGAGGCAAAGGCGGTGGTCCAAACAAGTTATATTACCAATACTATGTAAGACCTCCGGGATCGTTAAATAATTGTTGGTATTGGCTTAAATCATAGGTTAGCGGGCCATTGTTATATTGTAATAACTTCATTTCTTAATCATTATTTTACATAACTATAGTCATATTAAGGAAAAAGTGAGACAAAACGACTATTTCATTGATTAGTATTAATTCTTAAGGTCGTAAAGCTAAATAATTGACGAAATAAAGAAACTTACATGTCCCTGAGAATCCATGGTGTTATTTGTCAATTTAAGCTTGCTAAATGAGATCGGGTTGGCCGTCCAATGATGCCCAGGGGCTGGTGAATCTGGGTGCAGCATCAACCTTCTTGGAGACTGAGGTTCTGCGCCGCCAGCAGCCGCCCAAGCACCGCCTGCCCAACGCCAACGGCGTCGGCCGACAAGGGATAACTCAAGTAATACACAGTACTCCTCTCGCGGATCCAGGCCATTAAGAGCGACACGAAGAGAGGGAAACATACGCCTGAAAAAGAAGAACAGAAATTTTAGTATTGTTGAAGTCAGTTAGTCAAAATATTACAAACTAACTAACTAACTTTATACGAATATCTCAAGCTTATAGTTGAACAATTGTTAAGTTTATTTTATTATTTTGGTTTTTCATATAATTTTTTTGTTGTTTTTTTACAACATATAATCAATCAATATTACAATTACCATGATGGAGATCGTAGCAATAACATTTTTATGACAACAATTTAATACTGCGCATTTGCCGCATTTTATATTCTAACGTATAAATTAAACTAGCTCGGTACTCGCTTGACATTCATTCCTTTCCACCTTCGAATTTGAATAAATAAAATTAAAACAAGCACTTAACAGTCAATAAAAGATAACTTTGTACCGTAAAATGAACCGCGCACGAACAAAGAAGGCGATAATAAAATTACGGTGGCCATAAGGCGATAGAGGGGACAATGGCCACTCTGTTAGTTTTTATCGTGATTATAAAAGCATGTGATGGGAGTAAAAGTGTTGGTCAAACGAGCTTTTGGCACCCGTTATTTATCTATGTCATTAATGGCATTTTATTAACGATGTAAAAATGCAAGAGTATTATTGGATATTAACAAAAAAATAATTGCAAATAATTGCTTTTCAGAGAGGGAACTCGACTCGACAGTCGAGAGGGAGTCTTATACGGCATAAAGTTAAATTTATATATATATATATATATATATATATTGCATTATGTTTTATCTCTCAAATGTTTCCCATATAATTGTTTTGTGCATATACCTTGTTTTATTATCTTATAAGTGTATGGTCTGTTAATATATTCAGCACATAAGACGTTTGGGGACAGATTTAATCAAATAAAATAAAACTTTGAGATCTTTTATATGATCTCTGTATAAAATGTACCAATAAATAAATCTTACATTACCTAACAGATACATACTGAATGGCACGCGGATAGATTACACACGATAATTTGTCTCGGTGTATAAACTCGATTTATCAGCGCCTGCGCCGGTCCATCCGTCATAACAGTGGTATCTTGGGGCCGCCGGGCGCGCTAATGCACTCCGATAAGAAGCCGACACAGGGACACAATTAACAGAACACTAAATTAGCCTCCATTTAAACTTTACGACGTCGGCTACTGACTTACGTTGCAATATCGATAGTATCGATTGATCAATAAAAGGCCCTACCACAGATTGCGAAAACCTATTACAAGTATTATAGCAAAATCAATTGACATTTTAATACAAGGCTTTAGATTAATAGTGTAATTTATTAATAGTCATAATAAACAAATCCACTGTGGTAATATCTTTTAACACATAACGTGTTGAGTACTAAGTATTAAAACCCCTTATCCATCGACAATATTGACAATACCTTCATACAAATGTTGGGGACAAACACAAATATGTACCTACAATACTTGCACGCTATCGACGCGGGCGCATGTTGACCGTACATCGACAAATCCCCGGCTACCGTTCGACGGCTCTTATCACATCACGTCACTTATCGGAGCTTTAAAACCGCCGACAAAGGTGACGATCGACGTGCAATTTATGCGCAAACTCCCATGCACCTCTTTAAAAGCCTATTACATCTCGGAAAAAGACCTCTTTAATGCCGGTTTAAGATATCCTTAATGTAAGGTAATTCCCTTCGCATTTCGCTGCTGTTACTCACATTCCGAGCCGCTTAACTAATTAAATATGATAATAACAGTTTGTTATCGCAATCCTCTTAAAAATTTCAAACCATATCGGTAATCTAAGAAACGGTCCGACTTCTCATTGAACGTTATTTATTGTGCTGTAACATTTGGTTTCGTGTTGGTTTTTTAACATTTTTTTTTATTATCACATACAATGTTTGAGTAATCGCACATTGAACGTCACTCGTAAATAACACTTTCATTGCATTTGGTATCGGTAATAAATGTGTCAAAATTTTAATTTTCGTATTAACGATATTGCAACATACGCGAATGTAATGTCCGAATATACTTTAACGATATCGTTTACACCGATTCAAATGATATAAGCATAAAACAAAGCCATAAAAGGTATTCGAGGGCGCGTTAAGATGCGATGACTGCGCCGGTAAGGGACTAAGTCGAACACAATGGGACCACCAAAATCGCTTTGAATAAGAGTGGGCCATAAATCGGTAACAACTTGCAAATTGCCGCACGGAGGCGCTAACAGTGCGGGAAGAAACCCTTACATCCGCTCTCGCATCCGCACTCGAAAACATTAACGAACCGCGATTTTCCACAATCACATCCGCTTAAGATTGTTAAATCCCCAATACATTTGTAAATATAGCGTTTTGTGTATGAAATAGACCGTCGTTCCACTGCTTTATATCACCGCCTCATACAGTCAAGCCACAAACAATAACGATCCGTCTATAAACATTGCTTTGAATACTGTCTTTATATGTCGTCGTAAAGATCCCTAACCTACCCCACACTAATTATGTTTAACAGTCGATTTCATGAGTATTTTATCGTCAAGTTCAATGTTAGAACCCGTTAATACGACAAGCGACCTCTTGTTCTGGCATCTGTTGGGTTACAAAAGATGCTTACACGCTAATTCTCGAGAGGTTAAAGAGAGGAATGTATATTTAAGACGTGCTCATTAGCGTTCATACGAGAGGTCCAGCCGGTTTATTCCGTCCGCCCAGATGTGAGCCTGGGTAAACAACTCCACCTCCATTGTGTGGGCGCATAAAAAATTGGACACCTGGATGTGTCAAATTGTTCACTCCGGCCTGTGAGCCGCCGTGAGAATCCCAGAGATCCATCCACTGTGTTTTGTTTGTGATTAGCATTACAACGTCATAAAAATGTTTATTTACGAAAACCAGACTTTATAACTATAAAACTTTCTGGTCGCACTTAAGAATATGATTTGCTAACTAACGGTTTTAGTTTGAATCCAATTAAAAAGTATAATGATTAGCAGTAAGGCGGTCAGTTCAAAGACTGAGCTTTGTGCTTTCAAGGCGCGTGCTTTGAACGTCGGTAGTAATTTTCAATTATAATCTTACGTAAGCACACAAGCGTGAATTGAGTATCGCAACTAAACAGACATGGATGTTTGGCTGGTAAGTGCGGTGTTAATATGAAACAGGTTAATGAATCAGCAAATAATATCGTACATCAATGGATCTATATGTTAACATGTAAAGGGTGGTTCACACGGATTGTTCGTGTTTTTTTCATCAAAGTTAACATGCCCGTAAAATTTCACAAGCCTCGGTGAAAAAAATCGAATCCACTCCACATGTTTAGCGAATACAAATAAAGTTCACATCGAGAGTTCTTAACAATATAAATAAACCAATTTGGGTACGGATACAAAAAAGAATCGCCCCGGTTGAGTAAATCGGTATTAGCATATTGATGGGCACCTCTATCTGTCGTCCTTTGTTTAAAATCAGCGACAGCGCTTTCAATCATAACGATCGTGACAAAAACTTATTTTATCGGATGCTTTTTGCCCAGACCGCAGGTGGCAATGAGCTTCTATGTAATTTTTTTATTTATGTTACATTTTATTGGTTTGTTTTTTCGTCTGTAAAATATAGGAAAGAAAAGATATCGATTGAAGCAGTTATTGGTATAATTTGAATTCAAAGTTCAGTTAAATACACACAATAATCATTATTGAACAATACCGACCTTCATTGGTACAAAAGGGTTTCGCCCTTTATAATATTTTTTTAAAAAACTGACGAACTCAAGTAAATAGAAAACTTTGACGTCGAAGCAAGTTATTCTCGTGACGAATGATTGTCCGATGGGCGTGATGGCACAAAGGCACCCCGTGGCGACGCGGCGCACCTGCCTGACATGTTTATGTGCCAATCACCAAATTTACAACTACCCCAAACACCGACTTGCGGAAATTAAAACTTTTTATCTGACAGGCCGGCGCCCTTTACACCAAACTTTGGCACACAACAATATCATACATCGTCCGTTTTATCTCAACTCTTCCGCTATAAACATGTGTGTAAAAATTAAATTTCGTATGTTACAATGATTTATAATCGCAACTTTTAATTACACGTACAAGCGATCGTTGTTCGATTCGGGCGCCGACGTTGCACAAAGCGGCTTAAATTGCAACAAACACGGGCCGCCAATCCCTCAGTAATTTAGTTGACAGTTAGTACGGGACCGTCATAGGACAAAGCTTATCTCACCGCCGCATCTAAAGTCTATTATGCGCCTTTTGACGCCGTCCAATGCGAACAACAGATCGTTAAGATAATAATCAATAGTATGCATTTTGATAACTTGCATTCAATGCGATATTATGTCACTCTAATACACTTTGCAGTTCGTCAATACTTTAATTCTGTACAGTACTTCCGGTTAATTTCTATGAATCAAAAAGTGTTGTAGTTTCGCTGTTACTTTAGTGAAAGAGACAAATAAATGTATCTGTCTATGTATTTAAATACATAACCAATATTAATTTACTAGATTGGGTGGTTACATAGTTCTGGTGGTCCGATTAAATTAAACTTAAGTGATTTAAAGTTCAGATACCTATTTGTGTATGACAACAATTTATTTGTTGTACTATTGTTCTATTTTTTATAATTTCCCGCCCATCAAAATATGAATAAAAATGATATCAGAAAATATCGGTGGCGAAGGCGGCGATCGTTAGGCTGCCGTCCGCGCATAAATCAAACAGTTTTATGAGAGCTCCCAATTTTTTAACCAGCAACTTAATGAAATGCGAGCACAGTATGGGACCCGACTAGCGACATTAAAAACGACAAACCATAAGGATGGACAGTTTCTAATTATAATCCTGTCAAAGCTGCGATATAAGAAAGAATTGATGATCACCTGTAAACGGTGATTTTATCTAATACAGCGATCTTGAAGGTAGTACCTAGCGTGTTTTTATTATGACTTTTCTAATTGGTAACGGATACCTCGAATAAACTTTTCATATTTATAATTCATCTGTCATCATATTTTTACACGTAATTTAGAGCTAGCGGTTGTCCTTGCGTATTGGGTCTAAAACATACCGGGCAAACATTCATGTTTGCCCACATAATAGAAGTGTTATTCAGATAAAAAAGAACCACTATGACATGAACGAAATAAAATGTACACGATTTAAAATAAACTATACCCATGCAAAATCTATGCGTTTAAATTTAGCCTAATGACTAACAGAAGCCCATCTTAAAGAATAATGCAACTAGCAAAATCCATCAAGTGCAGGATCTGCGCCGTGCGCCGTACCGTGATACCGCAATACCTAGAAACCCTTAGGACTAATTACAAACGAATGTACCGGGGTTCATTATTCATCGGATCTTGGAACGCTTATATTTTAGGAAACATTTCAAGGAAGAGATACTCGCGAATTACACTCGCAGGAGGGCTTCGCCGACAAAGAGGCCGCCGCACGCGAACCACACTCGATTCACAATTAAGCCGGTGTGTGTTAATTGATATTAATTCTGTGTGTATGGTGCAAGTGAACGCTTCTAATACGAGAGTTTGTTACTGTATAAATATTATATTCGTCACTTGAAGAAATGTCAATATGTGAGCAGTGTTTTGCCTCACTATCCGTAATTACTGCGACCAGCCATACATAAATTTATTTAGATGTAAAAACGGTATTGTAAGATGTGAGCGGTATAAGCTCGGTTGGAAATAATCATGTATAAATCGAATACTCTCTTAACTTGTTTGCATTATAATTGTCTAAATTTTATCAACAATCCAACCCAATTTGAAACAGAAATATTTCAATTTCTTTACTAAGTAGGCTTCTGGCTGCACCAGTGACGCGACAGCTAAGCTTTTCTCGCTCAGCGTATAATCATCGCGTAACAGCGAGGGAATGATGCCAGCAAATGCCACAAGGTTTCTTTTTATTTGTGTTTAAATTGATTTTTTCATTATTTTAATTAACATAGGTTTTTAGTAGATCACAATTTAAACAAACATTTTTATACATAAATTATAAGTAACAAGATTTTGTATCTTAAACGTTATTAACTTAACAGTGAATGGTTAATCTTTTTATCGTTTCATCAACTTTGGAATTTGAGTTAGTTAAATGATAACAAAAAACAGCATATAATAAATATACAACCTCTATTAAACTCCATGTAACGAATGCTAACAATGTGGGTATGCCGTATGAACTAAATATCCAGCTCGCTTCGCTTATCCCAAGCGTAAATGATCAGTCATACGAGGAATCGCGCCAAGGTTTCGTAATGTGTTGGTCTCAAACGCACCGCCCACGTCCCAGTAATTAGTCGTTATGATGCGACATCATACCACATTATTGACATTGAATTGCATATTTCAAAGAAGTTTACTTCATGAGAAAAATGTCTTAACCCGTGACTACGCGTACTTCAGAAACAATTATTTATATATTGTAATGAGTAAACACTAATTCACAAAACCAATTAGTGAATTGCAACGATGTAGATCAAGGGATTATTATCACCAGTGTAAACAGACAGAGACGAATGAGTTATAAGAGTGCTGTAGTTTTCAAAGTAACAACCAATTTGGAAAAGAATGATTGAAGTCGCATTAGACAAGGAAAAATATCGTATGTAAATCGTTTCTTATCTTCGGCAATAGGATTAAGAAACATAGCTTTCGCTTAAGCTCTAATTTAAATTACCTACATCCTAGTTAGTCCATTGAAACATTTGCTTTGTGTTTTTAGAGGACGCTATTTTATTTTTGGGACACGTGTGGGGGGTCAATAGAAGCTTAACTCCAAGTTTGTGGGGTCCTTGTCTCCCTTGGCCGCCATCTTGGTAAAACGGATGAAATCACTTTTTTCGTAATATCTCAGAAACAATGAGTCTTACAAAAAATCGTCCTCAAATAAATACCCAATTCGGTGCTTAAATTGTAATATTTCAATGGTATCATGGATCGATTTAAAGGAGTCCGCTCTACGCCCTTGATTTGGGAACTGGTTTAAATAAAGATATTTTACATTTGATTGGGGCGCCGTGTGATTTCAAAATGCAATACATAGCAGTACATTCCACAATGGGTTTCATGGCACAAATGATGCCATCTCACTAAGGTCAAGTTCTTGTTAGCTATAAACATTTATGTCACGCTTGTATGCAACATGACTTATCACGAACGGTATTCTCACAACCTTAACGAGTGGGTAACAACGACACCCAACTGACACTTTTATTAAAAAATCGTGCTGTATTGCACTCGTTCACCCATTTTTTAAAATGATCTTTATGATCTCTCATTTGCGTATTCATCTTTATTTTCCGTAGATAGAGTCTCTTTTTGTTTGTACGTATGAAAGGGTTGAATGTTTCAGTAGCATTGCTGATAGGGATCATGGCGTGATGGGTCCTCTGATGGTATCTCTCGTGCGGGTGGCTCTCGACGGTACTAAGAGAATTATCATTACACGCTTTGTTTGTAACTTGTTCTTGTTGGAATATGAATAACAAATGGCCTATTTATGTATATGGAACCCATTTAGCATTTTAGGTTGTCCGTATTATATACCACAAACTCATATATTTTTTAATATAATTTTCTCCATTATTTTAGTTCCTGCGTCAACCGTTTAAGGGCCACCATGGTTGCTAAATTTGAATGGAAGTGGTGACGTCATGAACGCTTATTATATAAAATGTTTGATATAGATTATTAAAAACAACAAAAGACAGAGAAATTAGTTGAACAGGATGAGTATTGGATGTTATCTTTAAAATATAAAAAAAAATGTGAAGAAGAATATTTCACTAATATATTATTTTTGTCAAGGTATACTTTAAAATATCTATAGCCTTTCATATATTTTAATATTAATTTAGTGCAAAAAATAAAATCAAACAAAATATAAGCAACGTTGTTTAGAAAATCAGAATGTTTTGGTAATTTAAGGACGGCCAAGTACAAAACAGACATACATTTTAAAAATACTTTACGCATGATGATTAATGTTGAATGTTGAGTTAATTTAAATCCTATTATTTGCACTTGCTTTATTTAATATTTATACGTCTCACATACACATTAAAGCAAATTTCATTCAATAATTAATTCATTGTTTAAATAGGCAAAGTCCTCATACTTGGAACGATACTAAAAAAATATGTAAATGGTTTTATTCGGTTGAATTACAAATCGTTAGCGAATGATCGCCCGCCGTTTGGTCCGTGAGAATCCCTTACTTCCACGTAACATGGGTTAAACGCTTGTATCGGTAGATACCGATCTAACCCGGCTGCCTGTTGGCGCCATAAAAACAAAACACACGACCACTTTCTTTCCTAAATTATTCGTGGAATTCACGACGTTTCGACTGACAAAAATGTTATAACCTAATGAGAAATTATCATCAAACCGAGCTAGCAAAAAATGAATCGTGCGCCGATGAGATGACGCGGACAACATTTTTTAGTTCTCAATTCAATTTCTTTCTTAACGTATTAGTTTTTTTTTTAACTCCAGCCGATTGTTTTAGCTACAGCGGCCGTGATGACGTTGCAATATCAAAATTCTTGACATTCTTTTTTTAATATACAGGTCTCATATGTTGTCGACGTTGTTCACTACCAGTCTATGGCTAATCGAGAGAGGGCTCGTTGTCCTTAGGGACGTCGCGATATGATCATTCGGTGGCGTCGCTGTACGGCGCGTGCTTTACATTCTTGCCCCTTCACGGAATTATCAATTACCTACAATGACGTTACGCTTTTGTTACAACGACAATCTTACGTCATCTAAGCCTTTATTACTCTAAACGGTCACAATCAATTCTCACAAGTCGCACAAACAACTTCGTTTTACGGAGATTAGGATTTTATAGTAATTGCGTGAAGTAAAATTAAGCAATTTAGCGTTTTCAAACACTAAACGTTTTTAAATTTAACATGTTTCAACGATTTTTATCTGTCTACGTGCCGTCCCATTTAAGTATTTTTATTATTCAGACGCAAGAAGTTGTTTCTGAAGTGTTTTAATTATTTTGTAGCAGTGAACTTTTCTTATTTAATTACACTATTGGCGAAATTATCCAATCTGTTCAGAGATCATCCAATTATCAACGGATCAGAATGGGCATGTGAATGTCTGCTGTCAATTTTTCAGGAGACAGTGAAGAGTGACGAGTAGAAGTAGTATTGAGTACTTGAGAGTTGGCTGTCATAATCTGATTATTAGTGCTGCATGCGCTGGGCGGAGCACGCGGCGGGCGGCCGACGGCACCGCAGGAGGTCGGCGCCCGCACGCCTCTCTTTCGCTCTCGCCCCATTGGCAATATGGCAGACAGGGAAAGCAAATGCCCACGCAGCAAGCAGGCGACAAACGACCTATGGTAAAACAAAAGGAATGCTCGAAGAGACGCTTTGAGGCGCCGGCGCCGAATCCCGCGCTCTAATCACCCATTTTAATTACGACACAGATCAAATCAATTAATCGGTATTTATGTTAAGACAAGCGGCATGTGTACGTTATGAACGTGAACGTAGATAGACCTCAGCGATACCATCGAATCTCTCAAATCTCATAAAACTCGACGACGATAAAACTTTAAGATTTTGGAGCCGCCTGCTTACATACAGTTGTTACTTGTATTTCCATCAGCGTCTAAGGTAACATCTCAGACATTTAATTATAACTTATAAATTTTTTAAGGCGAATTTCGGCGCTCCCTACCCACCGAATAACACAGGAATAAATAACGAGTTTTTATACCGACTGTTTGTTTTTAAAATGGCGGGAGGTCCGCGCGACGACACGCGAGCGTTCTGCGCCGGCGCGCCTCGCCCATTTGTCATATTTCGTTTCTTTTTGAAAAAAAGTTCTAGTCTAAGCATTTGTTTGTTTGTACAACGATTATTGAGGGTTTGTATTATCTCTGATAGCAGATGGTACGTGTTACAGTTCTGTGGTTTATTATTGCAGACATGATTATTTATTTAGATGGATTGACCATATTTCAGTTTATGTAAATGAGACCGAGATTATTTCAAAATATACTTCACTTCTTAGAAATATGTTTATGTCTCTACAAATGTTTATTTTACATTTAGATAATGATGTAAAATTGTATACTACTATTTATTATACAATTATAACGTAATACGACTTCGAAATAAAACGACAAACAATTATGTAGTTATGATAATATCAAAAAAGAAATATATAAAGGATAATCTAATTTAAATTAACTATGAATAAAGTTATTTCAATGAGTTATGAAGTTGATAATTGGCTCATACGCATAATAATATAGCATGATAGAATATTTTTAATTTATAGGGCTATAACTTATTAAGGCTATTAAGTCATTTTGCTTATCTTGTACGGGATATGTGACTTGTAGGTACAGATGTATACAACGTCCTTAAATGTCAACTTTTTATATGGGTGTTAACAATTACTGTTTTAATTGGAAGCGGGATGTCTATGTTACATGTTTGTTGTTGAAACTTACATATAGTTTTTTGTTTGCAGGTGGGAAAACTCTATACTCTTTGTATATAAGTCGTGCTCATGGCCGCTGGATCGGCAGGTGTTAACTCTGCCCATATAGAAGCCACGTTGCACAAACGAACCGCCCAAATTTCATTGTTTGCGCTTTCTATTTACGACTCAAGATTTATCCCCTCTATAGAGCCACAGTTTATTTAAACAACATCTAAAAGCACGAAATAATTTGAGCTGTTTTATACTGAATGCGTGATCTTTGAACGAAACAACTCAATTTCGTGTGCGTGTGTACCTAGTTTAATAAGAGTTGAATATTTTTGACCCATTTCGAGATGTGGCGCCACGAGCGGCGCCGACGCGCCCCTGGGCCGGGATCATCAATACAAAACAAACAAAAATGACCTATGGACCGGCGCGGGCGCGCGCAGTTAACGAGATTCACGAATAAAGCGGTAAATTATCGAAATTCTGGCATCCAGCGCGGTGGTCCGCCGGCAGCGATTTGAAAAAACGTGTAGAAGATGACAGGCCTTAAGACGAGCGGCTAATTACGCGTAAAAAATATATCATTTCGTGCGATGCTCTAACAAAGTAATGCTACAACATCCAGTTAACTGCAAAAAGTCATGCAGTTCATTGGAACACATTTAATTAATGGACCTTTGAGTGCGGCAAACTGGACGTCTTGTCACTATCATTGACTGATAATTACAGCAATTAGATTTTAATGCGAACGAATTCCTTCCAGTGAAAATTGCGATTTGTCATTGTTGGGAACGAGTCCTATCACCGCGCCAGACACATAAGCCTACATCGCCCTCCCGAGAGCAGGAAACATTGAATGCTGAGATTGCCACAACTGTATAATTTCTGTGTTCGCTTAACGTTATCGATGAAAAAAAATAATTGTAGGGGTACAGTCGTAAAGCAAACAAGCTTATAATAAGGTGTAATTTGTGCTCGACCATTTAGAGAAATGCACAAATTGCCGTCCAGGCAGCTGTTTGTTTTGTCTATGATGGAGGTCCGGCCATATTCCCAAATTGTCCGTTAACAAGCCCCGCGTCAGATTCGGCAGCCCTAATGGCTTTTCGTTAAGTTTTTGTTGGTATTTTGAAATTAATGGCGGATAAGCAACATGTTTTTAGATTGCTGGAGGCTATTTTATGACAGCTGCTTTATTTGATTGGTTTTTTCTTAAATAGATATGTAATTCCAAATCCTAAATACAGCCTTGTTTGACATGTCAGGATGGTTTTGAAGCAAAATTCCTAGTAACGATGTAATAATTATCTTTTTTGGAATAAATTTGCATGCTCTGTTGTATTTATAAATTAATCACATCGACATAACTTGATGACTTGATTAGTTCTAGTATACATTTGGACAAAAACTATTTTATTATTACAAAAAAGAAAAAAATATGACAAAGTATAGTTGTAAAGAGATGTAATTAATAGCTATATACAGAGCTAGATTTTAAAATGTTAAATTGCCACTGGATAATAATTATTGAATTTAACATTGCATATGTACTTAGGTGAAAATAATTTAAAATAATCTTTTACTAGTTGTTTCAAATGTGACTTAAACTTACTTTAACTTAAATTTCTGAGAAAATATAAAAAAATATTTTTTAGGTTTATCTTAGGTTTGATATGATAAGGTATGTATAAAATATAATAGTAATATGTATATTTTACTAAATTTAAAATATATCTAATATAATTTCTTCTTATTACAATTTCTTTCATTGTTTAATTCAGATAAGTAATAATAATAGTGGAATAAAGGCATTAAAGCTTAGCATGCTTTGATTTTAATATTCTCGAACTATTTTAGGTCAAATTTTAATATCTTCATCAAATTTAACGTTTATATTTCTTAATTACAAAATGATAATTAATACATCTATTCCAAGATATTAAATAAATGTTTATTATCGATATTAGGAATATCAAAGTAATTTGATTCCAAATAGCTTTCATATAGCCTATACTTAAATGTTTAAATGGATAAATAATTTCTTGACTCACCTTCCGCCTTTGGTGATAATCATTTCAGTGCCAATGTCATGAAAGCGTCTCCATAGGTCGCCGTTGAGCAGCCGCGCCTCGCATACCGGTGGTTCTGCGTCTGCGCCTACTCTATGTTCTAAAATAGGATTGAATTATCGTTTAACATACATTCAACAGTAATTTATGGAACAGGTAACAAAAAATACATAAATACACATATACAAATAATACTTAAACTTTTTTTTGGTCCGTCGGCTATTTTATACTATTTAACTAAACTATATTTTTGACTATATTGTATTTTATTATTGCATAATAATTCAAAGAATATTACTTAAGTCGATTTAGAGCCAATATTGTATTCAAATTATTTTCTTTATAGCATAAATAGGTTTTATTGAACAACTCATCTCTTTAAGCATTCAAAACTGTGTACGTTTATAAAAAAGGTTATTTAATAAGTACAATAAAATTTAAAAAAATCCTCACATTTAAATTATAAATAAAACAAAATTGGAAATTTTGTCAATGTGCAGGTAAACATTTTTGCGAAATGCCGGTGCCTTTGATCTTCGATTCACGTAGGAAGCAATCATGCAAACATTATACTATTGCCAATTCTCTCTGGCTTTTGACCGCTACAATTTAATTTGATGACCTTGATATTGCGGTCATTCGGCGCCGTCACGGTATCGAAATTTGAAATCAATTTTTAATATAAAAATACTGTTAGGAGATTATTCATGCAGTTTTAATTAAATTGTGTATATTACTAAATTAATTACACTAGTCGTTATGAGAGTGCCTTTATCGATTAGTGTTGCCTTGGTCGAGTAAGAAATTCTAGTCAGGTATTTTGCGGTTTTTGATTGAAAAAACGGGACTTTATTATGTTACTTTAAAATATTATTCTTGTTTAATTAATTTTTTTTTTTTGGAAATTGCACTTAAATTATAATATGGTTTGTAATAACATAAATAATCCATTATGTATTGTAACTTAAAAACCTTGGGTGGTTTCTTATTTGTAGTTATTTTGTTGGTTCACTCACATTACCTACTATGCAAAAAGTGCATGAATCTTTAAACGTGTTGTATGTATGGAGCAATATGATCATAGGATTTAAGACATTGATAATTTATATTATGTTGAACTACAACATACATCAGCTTTATATTTATAGTATTAATATAAGTAATAAATACAGTACTATGAATTTTCTATCGGAATAAAAGCTAACATTAAAACTCGGCAATCATAGAAAAGACATCAACGCGCGCTGCTTGTAACATTGACAAATCATTATTAATTATTTGTTTGGATTGAACGAACATTCCTATATGTTTTATAATATGCTTATATAGATTACATATTTGTAAATTATATATTAATTATATAATGTACTTGTACACCCAAGCGTATAATAAATTGAAATTTGTTCTACGTAGGTAATTATGATAAGATTGGTCAAATCAAATCAAAAAACTTGCATTAGACCAAAATTTGACATTGAGTTGAAAAAACATAATTTGGATTAATAACGGATAGTTCTCATTTAAAGAATATAGGTAATATGAATAGTTTTTACTTGCATTTATACAATGATTAATTATTTATAACATTAATACTATTTTTATTAGATTTTATGGAATATTAACAGCAGTTCCTGTATATTGGTAATTGTTGTCATATACTTGATATACCCATTTGTATATCTTAAAAAGTTTCCAAGACAAATTTGAATACGACATATACAGTATTACTTACGCAATCCACTTAGAGAAGCTGCGTGGAGCATTTGCTGTCTCAATAAATATTCACTAAAATGGGCTTGATCCATCATCATTGTGAGAAATTCAACAATCAATGTCACTGGGAAACTTCACAATAACATCTCCTTCACGGGCAATTTAAAATGTTCTCTAAAACACACGGTTTTACGCGACTATACGTCTATAAGAAAAAGGATGCGACATGCGTATTGATGACACGACAGCTGCGTTTACACTGACAACAAGTTGACAAGCGGGCGGCGCGTGCGCATCGCCACGCCCATTTGAGCTGATTGGTCAAATCAACAACTAATAACTATAGAGCCTTAGAGTAGCCTTTCGAGCTTTCCATCCTCCCTTGCAGGTGATCTGACATTTGATGCGTAGGCGCATGTTGGAAACCTATTGTTAACAGCATACCGGCGTGTATTTTATTTTTTATTAAATGGGAAAACTTCATATATTACCTAAACAGGAACATTAATAATGTTTTGAATATAGTCCGAGAACTGTGTGAGATTTTGTGATAAAGATTTAGGATTCAGATTAATTATAACTTAGAATTAATGTTGGTTTTGTTTTGTCGAATATACTTGGAAATCTCATTCAGAATATTATAGAATTTTTGTATGTATACATTAAGAAGCCAAACCTGCATATAATTTAGAAATTTAAAAAAATCTGGCGAATTGATACTCTTATACTACCTACTGTACAGCAAAATATCTATCCATACAATTTTAGGCTACGCCAAATGTGTTTTTAATTATAAAACGAGCGATTATCTGTACATACATAATTAGTTCATGCAGATTAAACACATTTAAAAAGGTTACAGTCATTATTTTGTATTAAGCAGGTAATATTGCGTATGAATACAGCTTTAATTTGTTTCTACTAATGCTTCTTGGATTTAAGCCTACTAATTTTATACGTAGTCTACAAAAGTTGGTCGAATAAAGTCCTAAGTAAGTTTTACCTGGCGTTACTAATCGATTATAAAATATTAGACGATGTCAAGGTGCGTTAAAATTAAGCTTGACATCTGTATAATATTCTAGTTAATATTTTAATACTTTATTTAAATATATAATAATATATATTTATTATATTAAACGCACATCAACAGCCTTAATTGCCTTTAGGTAGATACACTTTAGTTACATAATAAAGACAGTTAAAGTAAATTGTCGAAGATAATTGGTACTATGATGATGACACGTCAATAAATGGAGAGCCTTTAACATAAGTATAGTATGGTAATGACCAAAAAAACTATCTTAACAGCTGCAAGAATTCCTAAGGATATATAGGAATCGATTATATTATAATATTGATTGATTATTGATTGATATTGACATATTGATATTTATGGATATCTATTCTATATAGAACTAGCTAACTGGGCTAACTTTGTTCCGCTGTAGAGGCAATATATTAGCAGATTTTAGTTTTTTTTATTAATCAAGGATTGCGTTAGTGTAATTATTTATTAGGTTGCACTCTTTAGTTTAAACCTAAAATTTGTGCCGAGATTCCGATTATGTAGTTAGTAGTTATGTACAAATATGATTCAGGGACCGAATTATTTGTCGGTATACACGTACTGTGATGGAGTGTCGATCACTGGATGTTTATCCGGATGGCAGCAATTGAACAATTTTTGGATATGGAAACAACAAAAAAATCTATCGATATTCTTGTCCTTCTCCTGGTTCTACACTAAATCTTCATTAATTTTCAGCCAAATCGCTTCAGTCGTTCTTGAGTTCCTTTTAAATGTATATATTTTTACTTTGCCATTAGAGAATTAAAAAAATTAGAACTTTCTTTAGGAATATGTACTTACTTTCATAGTAATAATTACAAATAAATTAAATTAACCTCCTACAGATTTTTCCAATCCGTACGATCTCATAAACTTTTCCAATATTTTAAAGTAGCCTCCGACTTCCGACTTCTTCTAATATAATATGACTATGTCATATATTAGAAGAAGAGACTTTAATAATTTATTTTATTTTTTTATTTCTTATACAATTTCTTTGAAGTTAAGTACAAATCATAATAAAACATATTCGGATTTAAATTGTGCCGGACACATTCTTATCTTGCTGAGATTTCTTTAAAAATGACTACAAAACTATAGTACAAGATATTTGCATGCATCATTCAAAAAAATGCCATCTAATCAGTGACAATTGGTAGGTAATCGGAGCTTTTATCACTTCTTACTCACCCCATGACCCATTATCACCGGATGTGCAATTTCAAATGGCCCTCTAATGAGTTTTGACAAAAGTTGACGTGTGACGCATTTCTACTGAAATATGTCAGGAGTTAGATGCATTTAGAATAACGATCAGTCCCACGCCCAAGATTAGTATTTGTTCAAAGAGCTATTAGTTAATTATTGTCTAATCTTCTTATCATATTTTTAAATTCTTTTGCATTTAATTAAATATTTCATTACATTTAGGTACCTACAACGTAGATACATTTAAGGCTTATTATTTAATTTATACGTTTTCACTAATTAAAACTTATGACATTAATAATATAAATACAGTTTCATTTTAATGAGGGATATTAATATTTAGATAATTCTAAATATAAATATCATAAGATTTAAATAAATGTATTGAGAAATCGATATTTCTGTAATTTTTATAATTTTAGCTATTTTTATAATTTTGATTACTAAAAGCTTATTCTAAAGTTAATATTTTGTAAAAATATAATCACAGTGTGGTTTTTTTGTTTGAATTAATAGGATTTTATTGAGACCTATACAATGCCGTATGCTTTTATATACTAGACTTGAGATTGTAATGAATACAAGTAAATTATTAAAAAGTTATGGTTAATGTGCCTATAAAAAACAGCAAGCAAAGTAGGTAATTATATATATTTTTTATACCTTTCAACAAAAGTTATTCTTTAAATGCGCATGGTTAGCCCCGAGGTAAACGATTTACAGCTCGTCTGCTAACACAACTGGATAATCTTTATATACTCGTACTCGAATTTAGACATTATATATTTAAAACAGATATATATCTATACTAATAATAATTATCTAATAAGAGCCAATAAATATGTTCATTACACAATTGTTGACCTTTCGTGAATAGGACCCGGGATATTTCTTTCGGCACGCCGACCTAGTGCCATCTAATTCATAAAAGATAGAATCTTTGAGATCTTCCGGTGCCCATCCCTTTCCCCTCCCCCGTCCTCTTCCCCTACCCCCCCCATTTCCTAATTTTCCTTTAAAGGCCGGCAACGCACTCACGAGCTACCAGCCGCGTGAGTGTCTATGGGCGGCGGTTTCACCTTTATGGTGGGCCGCCTGCTCGTTTGCCCCCTCTTCTATAAAAAAAAAAAAAAAATCATACTTACAAAAATTTTCCTAAGTTAAATATATTTAGACATTGACTCTAAAACCCAGAATACAGGTGGTCGTGGCCTTAGATAATGACTAAACTGATTGCAATTTATTTAATCATTTTTATTTCCTACCGCCAGCCTTCTATGCCTTATGTATAGTACCTACTCGTATTGAACGGATTATTTAATTTCTCAAAAGCCTTCGCAGGAGTCGAGTCCACAATTATTTTTTTTAGACTTACACTTAGTCTCTAAATAATGTATCATTGGATAACATATTATTTATGATGTAATTTATCTTATATATAATATATTTTTACATAATGGCATAGCAAACCAGGACTAGCGTATCATAAAGCAGTGATTTCATACTATTTCTTGTATTTTTACTTAGAAGGCGTATCCTTCAAGCGGTCGAAGGTTATAAAGGTGAAACACGTAGGTACATACTTGAACTTGACCGATCTCATGATCTCTTGCTGAGTTTGTACAACATTGTGTACACAGAGTACATTATGCCTTTACAGTTGATATGAAAAGTGGTCAGCATAGATAGTGAATATACGAAAACTTTATTATAATCTGTACACTTCAAAGCAATCGTAAGTCAACGTCAACGTCAAATTTTATAAATCTTTATGTTAATACTGTCAAAAATAAACAATGAAAATTGAAAAAAAAATCTCGGTTCGAAATTCAGTGAAGATTTTCTATAATGCCCAAATTACTTTCGTAACGTATAAGAGGAGTATGGCATAAAAAAGAAAAAAAATCGAGTAAATATGAATCGCCCATAGGTAATGCTTTAGTGATGTGTAATGGTTAAATCATAATGAACGTCCCTTCATAGTTCATAGTGACCGCTAGACTAACAAACAGTAATTTTTCATTAAACCCAATTTGTGTGCACAAAATTAAAGAAGTATCCGGAAAAATGTTTTCGAAAAATTTAACGACTAAAGATTCATTCTTGGAGCAAATGAAAGCGGCGAGAGAAGAGCGCGCTTTAGAAAAAAAACGAGAACAGTCCGCTACCAAAATACAAGCTATCGTTAGGGGCTGGCTTGACAGACAGCGCTTTATCAAATTAATTTTGTAAGTAGTTATTGTTAATTTAATAATACATTTTTTCTACCTTTGCAGTTGTTACAATGGTTTCCCATAAAGTAAATATTTGTTTTTCTTATAGCTTTGAACATAATTTATTACAATAACAAGCTCTGATATTTATTGTTTATGGGTTTAGTTTTTTAATATATATTTATATACTTGTACTTTTTAAACTTGCAATTTTTTTTATATTGTAGAGATGAATTTGACCACCTAGTACCTGAACCAAACCATGGATCTCAAGATGAAGGACAACCGCTGGAGTTTGTACAAGCCCTGGATGTGTATAAAGTAACTTGCCGCTTGTTTATAGTGTTCAAACCACAAAGAGACAGGAAAAGATTTGAGAGACTCTGCAAATATATAGTTCAGAGTCTCCATTCAGAGTCTGTTAAAATTTCATATGTAGGAGTGTTCCTGAATAAAGAATACAGGTACAAATATAAATCAGTCAGTTTTTTCAATATTAACTCATTTTTATGTGTTGAGCCTGTTTTTTTTTCTAAATGAAGCAATTAGCTTTACTTTGATTACCTGAATCAACAGTTTGAAATATTCATATATAATATGTGATTTGCGGAAAGTTTAGAAAAATCTAATGGATTATTTGAACATCATTAGTTATTACATTTCGCTTTTCTACTACATTCTTGGCACTTGGAACTCAAGATATTTATAACAACAGCATCGTAAATTGTGCATAAAATATTGCTAATTTCTCATGTAACAGGGACAGCTATATGCTTTTGCAAAGAATAAATCTTAAATGTACAAAACATAAATATTGTATTTTATTTATATTGTTTTTTATATAACAAAATAGGCTTCTAAATTAAGCAAATAAAAAGTGATGTATTATTTAAAGTAATTACACATCAATAGAGCTAATAAAGAAGTCCCAAGATATATTTACCTGTAGATTTTCTTTAAAATCATAGAAACTACTGTGTTATTATCATGTTACTTCTATTATATATATATTATAGGTGTACTCCTTTGTGTGATCTTTTGATATATAAATTATGACTGTACATAAATGGGTAAACATGTCAACTGCTATCTATATATCTTTTAAATTACACATAAAAATTATTTTTTCAGCTTATGCTGGATATCGCATATAAAGGATCTCCTATTTAAATGCTGTCAGTATTTGGAGCAGTTGAAACCGGAGTCCCCTCTAGATATGCAGAGTGTACTAATACATTTACATACACTATTAGAGTTTACAGCTACAAATACGTGGGCTTTGACACGTCTGAAAAACTTTGATAAGTTAAGAGGTGGTATGACACAGCTCTGTGCTAATGTGATGGGCTCATTGTTTCATAAGGGGTATTATTTGACATTAAAAGTGAGTATTACAATTATTTTACATTTAAATTTATTCTTTATGAGTAAAAAAAACAATGAAATTAGTAGTTGTATGTGTATTAAATAATTTTAATGATATCTTAATTCTATTAATAATAAATTTCAGTCCCTTCTGCTTCGAGGACTGTGTCGGGAGAAAGTCAGTTTAAAGAATATAGCATTGTCAGCCATTGTAGCCCTTGCGCTTCGACCACTCATCTCGGCCCAGTTTTCTGAAAAACTCCTCACTATGTTCATTATACAGATACTATCTGTTCCTACATTGGTTTATCACATGCAGCAAATCTCTCCTGAGGTATATATTTTTAAATATATTTACAAAAAAAAAAAAATTATAATATGAATGCTTAATGCATTGATTGAATAATCATTCAATAAATATTGAGCTGTCTATAGATAATGTAGTTGTTACCAACAATTATCATTCCTCAATTTACAAATGTATGAAAATTGATTAACAATTAATTACAATGATTAGAAAATGTTTGTGAATTTTGATTGAGGTACATTTAGTGGATGAAATACTTATATATTTGTATCTTTTTTATCTAATCAATTTTAGAGATTGATACTTAGACATACATAAGTGACATCTATGATCCGGAATTGCAATTAGTATGATGACGAATCGAGCAAACTTTCGACTGCAAAGCAGCACATATATAGTTGTAGTACCTCGGTCAAGTTTTGTAAGACCCATGTGCAATTTTGAGGAAACAGATAACTTTTGAGTGGGAGTGCCATGCTGTTACTTAGAGTTTCTGCCGAATGGGCAGGCACGGCCAGAGAAATACCACTCTCTCACAGAAAACCGGCGTAAAGTGATACAATTGGACTATGTTCATTTTGTACTCGCGTTTCGTTCGGTGAGCGAGATCTTCCGGTGCCCATCCATCCCCCTCCTCCGTCCTCTTCCCCTACCCCCCCCCCCCAATTTCCTAATTTTCCTTTAAAGGCCGGCAACGCACTCACGAGCTACCAGCCGCGTGAGTGTCTATGGGCGGCGACTTCACCTTTATGGTGGGCCTCCTGCTCGTTTGTTTGAAAAATAAAATAGTTTAATGCCCTGATGAGTCACTTATTGAATGTGTTTCGGGCCAGTTATTTAAAACTAAAAAAAAATAACCAAAGTATATGTAAAATATTTCAGTCGATATCAACGTTCCGCACTCACGCCCTATTCGACAAATCGGTTGAGTTTCTGAGCGCCGATCAAAATATGCGCATCGTGTTCAATACGCTGGAGGGCAACTACGCGCTGTGTCTTTTGGGAAATCTCATACAAATGGCGCACATTGAGCGTGATCATGCGTTGAACGAGACGTTTTATCCAACATTTGTGGTAAGTTTTTCTATACATTTTTACATAGTCAACAAATTAATTATGCATGTTTAAGAATTGTGGAAGATCCGGTTGTTGGATCTTGGAAGCTTAAGAATTATTTAAGTGCATAACACAATGCGTTATTAATTATGAAATATATATATTTTTTGGTTTCGCTCGTAAATAAATATGTGAGACCTTTGCAGCATCGAACCCTCGTATAAGAGAAAATCGCTTCTGATACGATTCTATTGAAAAAGAGATTTAAATAAATGTGCTATGTGCTAGTTCTGCTCGCCTATAATTTTGTATCGTTTCACAATATTGTTTTAGATTTCTTATTTCCACTATAAACGTGTACTTGTAAGTCTGAAAAACATACAGACTATGTGAATAAAGATATTTTTAATGATTAACTTATATATTATGTTGCGTTTACATATTATTTTATATTATTTATATTTGCATGATTAAGTTTATGTTTAACCTGATGGGGGGTTGTTTAAAGGAAAATATACATTATAATGATTGTTGATGTTTTTTTTTTAAGCTTGTTTCAACGCGATTCCTTGACAGTTGCCAACAATATGTTGTCTGTAAAAAGGGGAATTTAAGCAATTGGCATCCAGTATTGGGATGGTTCTCACAAAGTTTCGACGCCTATTTACCACCCACTATGGGCAATTTACGAATGCAATTGTCGTTACTATGGGGTGCGCCGTTGCTGAAGAAATTGTTGGCGGTTCCATTGAGACAGATGCTAGATGGCGGTGTTGGTGAAGAAGGGGCGGGACCCTCGCAGCAATCGTCACCGTTGCAGAGTAACCCGGCTGCTTTTATACGCAGAGCGATCGAGGCTAGGACTAATAGGTAAGTTGATGGTCTTAGTCAAATATTAAAATATAAGTCTATACAATAAAGCTTTTTTTGAAGTGAGGACATTCGAGCAGGAGAAATATCATATCGCCGCCCATAGACATTGGCATGGCGGAGGCCTTACATATGTTTATTTTATCTTTTGTTAATTTAATAAAGAAAAAAAAACACACACACAAAATGCAACAGCAAAATAAGTAAAAGAAAAATTAAGCTAAGTTAAATATAACTAAAAAAAAAGAAGTCAAGTGTAATACATATATGTGCTGCTGTGATTATTTTGAAAGATTAACGATATTTAAGTATAGTTTATATTTCAGAGGCAATTCAAACAAGAATTACAGGAGGCTTGGATCGCCAGACTGCACAAAGGTTGCCCTCATTTGCTCAATGTACCACACCGCTCTACAAACTATGACTCAGGTCAAGCTTGACATTTTAACTGGTGAGGTTTGCATAATATTTCAAAAAAAAAAAAAAACACTTTAAAATGCAAGTTTAAAGAATGATTAGGTTAGTATATAGTAATGTTTTGTTTTTAAATTTCAGGGCTCTGCAACCAAGATGAAATACTATATTCTTTATGGCAGTTCCTCTGCACTTTGGGTCCGAACAGTGGGTTGAAGGCATTTTTAGACCTTCTAGCCGTCAATACTAAGTCATCGGCGCCGGAGTTTCAAATGCTTATACTGTTCGCAGATTGTATGACACATTACGTTACGTAAGTTTGTGTGTGTGTGTGTGTGTATTAGTGTAAAAATCACAGTCTTATTTATAATACTGTAGTAATCTTACCAAAATATATGTCGCCTATGTGAAATGAATTATGTAGGGGTGAAGAAATCAAACATTTAAAACAATTTTTTTTTAACAATTAAAGAACCGAACAGAACGTATATTTATTATATGTACCAAATTATAAAAATTTCGGGTCTTATAAGAACGGAAGATTAGTTTGTTTTTATTTATATTTTCTTTTTCAGCATACTCGACGATATGGAAATGTATGAAAAGCAGGAGCCATTCAAATTGCAGGATTTCGTCAATATGTCTTCCTTCCTGAATATGTTTATCTATAAGTCTATCATAGGACAATTGTTTGGTGAGTTAAATGTTATTTACAATAGTACATTCGTTTCGCATAATGTTAATTAAAAAAATCACTTATTTATTTATATATCTTCATTAGAAGAACCATTTTAAGAGTGGTTACAATATGACTGTTAAAGTGAATCGTTGCTATGGTTGCTAGTCTTTGTGGTGACATGGTAACCATGGTAACGAACATGGACATTTTAGTCCATTGTAAAAACAAAGTGGTTATTATTATCCATTAGTAGCTTTTGCCCGCGACTTCGACCGCGTGGTTTAAATACAAAAAGAATTTGATAAATCGGTTATAAATGGCAGAGTTCTGGTGAAATTTTTATACTAACTATCATCCCCTATTTCAACTCCTTCAACTCGTTTTTCGCAATAAAATGTTTTTCCTTAAATTGTATTCTATGTCCATACCAAATTTCATCGAAATCGGTTCAGTATTTTAAGTGTGGGAGCGTAACATACATACAGAGTGACTTTCGCATTTATAATGTTTGTTTAGATTTCACAATGATAATCGTGTTTTTAACTTTGAAACTGAATAGACTCCATTTTGTTTTCAGATCTCAAAAGTATCCAAAGCAATGACGTGTTCCGTTCGGTGCATACGTTGTTGTTAGTGTTGTATCGTCGGGATTGTCGTCGCGCGTATACGCCGCCGTCCCATTGGCTTGTACGCGATATACGCGACTCGCATTTCATGGCTGATCTCGAGAAAGGCAAGAAACCGCAACAGGTAGGAATATACCAAAATGGGTTAACCGTATTGTGGAACACGCTTGGCGATTTAAATGCCAGTTTCTTGCCAGACTTGGGAACTGGCATTAAATGTAATAATAAAAACACTGTCACAAATAAAGAAAAGATAAGATAACTTATATGTAATAAAATAAAATTAAGAAACAGAGGAACGGCCTGCCTTATCTAAAAGCGATCCCTTCCAGCCAACCTTAGAAATGGAAATCTAGAATAAGAATAATAAGGGATGTGTAAGAAAACCGACAAAGAAAGAATTGATTTATTTTGACAAGTGTAAGAAAGTCAAGTGTGAATAAAGATATTTTTTATTTTAATATGGGACAGACATATTTGTACACTTCAAACGCGTATAAGATATATTCTAATATATAAGTCCTTGAAAATTGAAATTGACAGGTACTCGTACAAAAGACACCGCATATGATCGCGCACGGTGAACGTGTGAGGTTGTTCCGACGGGCAGTAGCCGATGAAAAGGTACAATAATTATTTCAAATAGTATTTTTTATTTTATTTTGATATATCTGAATTGTTACACACGTTTGATTTAATAAATTAATACAGGAAGCAGCTGCGATGTATCTTTAATGGCTGCAGGTGCTTCAACCATATGATCAACTTATAAATACCAAAAAAAAAATTAGACTTAAAAGAAATACCGATAATAGACTATATAATTATTTGGGGCAACGCTTCTGAATCAATTTACAGTGTACAAAACTATTAAATAATAAAATCTCGTTAATGAATCGCTGTGAATGACAAAAAAAACAGTTAAACTTTGATTACGTCAAAGAATGATAGTTGCCGAGTTTGCTACCTCTAGATATAAAAAAAACAATTGACGTACGCAAGATTTAAATAAAAAAATGCAATTTTTTTTTAGGTGGTACTCGGTTTGACGGAGCGGGCGTGCGGTGGTCGGTCGACGTTGGTGACAGTGCGACGTAATCGATTGGTCGAAGACGGCTACAGGCAATTGGCTGCGTTGCCGAGCAGAGCACTACGCGGCGTTGTTAGAGTTCGGTTTATTAACGAGCAGGGATTGGATGAAGCCGGTATTGATCAAGATGGAGTGTTTAAAGGTATCTTATAAATTTGTGCTTTATGATTGGATGGAGTCATAGACAATTTATTAATGCTATTTGGGTCTAGGTTTTGCATTGGGCGAATCAGTTTAAGACCTATTTCTTATTATGGCCAGGTAGTATTTCACTTTTAGAAATTAGAAAAATCTAATGTCAATAATTAATTTAAATATGTTTTATTTCAAATGAAATATAATTATTGTTGCTATCGAATTTCCAATCACTCATTTATTGTGAAATTTTAATATGGACCCAGTTGTAGTTATAGATAGATTGTTTTTTTAAATCGATTTTTTGATTCCCTTCGATTAATTTATAAATAGAATTAAAATAAATTTTAAGTAAATTTTAGTATTATAATAATATGTAATCGCGGGATAAAATCACCAGCTTCTTGGGTCACCTACTTTAGTCGCCTGTTCACTAATAAAATAATTTTACGACCAAAAGAATGTGTAATATTTATGTGTGTGTGTACAGAATTTCTAGAAGAGACAATAAAGCGTGTGTTCGACCCGTCCCTTAACTTATTCCGTGTGACGAGCGAGGAGCGACTCTATCCCTCTCCCACTTCGTGTCTTCAGGAGAACCATTTGCAGCTGTTTGAATTTATTGGGCGCATGTTGGGAAAGGCGGTGTACGAGGTAAATTTCATATTACAATTTCATTTAAATTAATATCTTCAACTACTAATGTTTAATTGAATGTAAGTTATGTAAGATAATTTAATTTTGAGCTGTTGAGTCTCTTGACGGTTCATCTCGGTAGATAACTTGCCTTGCGAACTGGTGTATTGAAAAAGTGTATTTCTAAAGACCCATTTGAATATATATATTTTTTGAGTTGGAATCAAAAAATTAATACGGTTGGTGCAATACCACACCAGAGTGCTGAAGAGAGAGTCCTCGGTTCGATTCTCGTTAACAATTGAACGAACGTATCTGACACCGACCATTTCATTGTATTTACACTTTATTGCACTTGAACAGTAGAAGTAAATGACGTTAATAGATGTTAGTACATATAAGAGCAACGAGCGGCCTTATTGCTAATAAGCGGTCTCTTCCAGACAACCCACCGTATTTGTATAATACGCGAATATATTGTTTGGTTGCACATATTATTGGACACTGGCTGTGAATGTAACTGTACTGTCATTTCAATACTCACTTGTGTGCCTACTGGCGTTGCAGGTGCCCATGGGCGGCGGTTAGTACTCACTGAAAGTGGATTGCTCGTTTGCCTCCTGTTAATGTTGACTTTGTTTTTTATAATGTGTTTATTGTTAGTTTTGGTTTCAGGGTATAGTGGTGGACGTACCGTTCGCATCGTTCTTCCTCAGCCAAGTGCTGGGACAGACGCAGCAGGCACTCTACAGCTGGATTGATGAGCTGCCGTCCCTCGACCGGGATTTATACCGCAGTCTCACTTATATCAAGCATTTTCAGGTTATATACATTTATCTTAATTGAAATTGTATATGACCAGGTATCAATAGTGAATTAATGAAGATATCTATGCCTAGTTATATGACTTGAAACTATATATTTGGAAAGATATATATATTTTCTTTTCAATATTATTAAAACCTTTTTGGCGTAGTACTTTATGTTAAAGATAATATTTTTGACATGGTGTTGTTTCGGATACATATTGTTAATACAAATTAAACTGTGGTTAATTATTTTAACCCGATTAAATATAAATAATTGTAAAATTGTAAAGTTAACCACGAGGTAAGCCGTTCCATCGTCACAAAGCTAAAAATATACTTCAAATCTAATTTGATTAAATAAGTGCAAAATTAAATGTTGACTATTTTAATTCCTAACAAATTCTGGTGGTTGCATCTCTTACCTACACACTCGTACTCAATCACAAACACTCAGACAAAATCACACGTAAACCCACACGCACCAGTTCCAGTTCAAATGTTTCATGTTACTAATAGATTTTTTAAAAATATTTTTAGGGTGATATATCCAGTCTGGAACTGACATTCTCAGTGGACGAGGAGCGTCTGGGTGAGATCGTGACTCATGAGTTGGTTCCCGGTGGCAAAGCCATACCCGTCACTAATGAAAATAAGTAAGTGGAAAAATAACATGCATTGTTATTAAAGTACATACATCTATACGAGTTGATCCCGACAAACATCGTTTTGCCAAAAAAAAAATTTAAAAAATGTCTCTAAAAATAGATGTTGGCCGATTCTCAGACCTACTTAAAATACACAAAAAATTTCGGGAGAATCGGTCAACCCGTTTCGGAGGAGTAAGGGAACGAAAACTGTGACACGACAATTTTATATATTAGATATCTAAAATAAGATAGAAATCAATGATATCTAAAATTATTGATTTCTATCTTATATATATATTTTATATGTCACATTGTTAGTTACGGTACTCCTCCGAAACGGCTTCATCGATTTTTACCAAATTTATATGCGTATTCATAGTAGATGTTGAGAACACCCCCCCCCCCCCCCCCCCCCTAAGTGATAAGGGTTGTTCCCTCTTAATTTTTTTTAAATTATTGGTAATTTTTTTTTTACCTACATACCCAAATTGTTTACCAAATTTATCACCAGCTCCTATTTTTTTAGTAATTCTATGGCAAAACAACCTTTACCGGTTCAGTTAGTAGTAATATAAACACCAAGTTGAGCTTGTTGTGGTGGTGGGTAGCAGACTGGTTTATTTTGGAACCCTCGTCTCTAAGACAAATTATTGACAAGTGATCGCTTTACGATTCTATGTGGATAAGATATATATTTTTAATATGAAAAATTATCGACTGTCAGTTGAAATACTCGAAAACAGATTGGTCGATTTTCATGAAATTTCAATTATACATTTTAGTGAGAATCATCAACTCAATACAACATTTTTTTATTGTTTTTTTTTTGTGTAATTATATAAGTATTTTTTACGGTCTTGACAGTCCTTACAATAAATTTAATATAGATGTGGAATGTACTTACGGTTATATGAATATCTGAATTGTGTATGTTTCAGAATAAATTACATACACCTCATGGCGCACTTTCGTATGCACACGCAAATAAAAGATCAGACCAACGCCTTCATTAAAGGGTTTAGAGGTATCATTAATCCGGAATGGTTGTCGCTGTTTTCAACACCAGAGGTGAGATTTGTACCATTTGTGTTTATATAGTTAAACAGCTGCACGAACATTATGGGCCCAGAACGTTACCGTCAAAAGAAATTGAAATAAATCTTTCGATTTTAAGCTGAATTAAAAATATAAAAAATTATTGTTTCAAATAATATTTTATTTGGTTTAGATTTTACATTCCGACGTGACGTAAACAAACGTCACTGTCATGTCAAAAATGATAAATTTGCTTCGTGCAAGTGAATGCGTTAATCGTTTTTCCTGTGATTTTTCCAACGACTTTGCCTCACTTTACATAACCTAACCTTGTATTCAAGCTCATATAACCCTATATGCAACGAGCAATGAAACTGAAACTAAGGCACCTTATAATAGATATTTTTATCTAACAAATAACACATATTTGGTATTTGTAACGGTTCAATGCATGTGTTAGCGTTACATATATTTTGTCTAATAGTTGTACTATTCTCTATATTAATCAACTATTTAGTACTTATATATCTCATTGCATCATTATATATTATCTATTGTCAGGATTATAATACATATATAATAAGCAATATGAACCAAACACAGTAATCATTGTCATAACAGTTATATTTAGTAAAAGTAACTGTTTAATAATAATTTTACAAAAGTACAATCAAGAAATAACACTCGGTTGCCAATCGGACTCAGAATGACCGCTTACCACAGAAATGACAAAAGCTATCGAACATTATTCAAAAATGCTTCTAATCAATTCATTAAATCAAAAAGAGGTTCTAATGAATTTATTTCACAAAAGAGGTTTTAACAAATTCATGTATAATCATATTTAAAGATATGATTATACATCATCATATATATAACATCGTCTTACTATATGTAACATCAGTATTAACTGTATATGTTATATATATTAATATGTACCATATTAATATACATATAACACATACAAATAATATATGAAGAGTGGTCGATGTCCATTTATGAATTTCGATATTTTTTGGTTACCTTATATTTTGCAAGTAGAGGTGCTGAGATTGATTTCTTTTGACTTTACAAACGCGAACACCGAATCTCTTTATCCCGGCTTTAGCGCGGGTTAAACCTGAGCCTTTTGGACAAATAAAAAACAAAACAATTATTAGACATTATTGAGAATGTAATAAGCAAACAAAGCAATTTCAACTATCACCCTATATAACCCTTTGCCGCACTTTGAGAGATTTTTTTATTGATATGATAAATTTGATTAGACATACATATTAAGGAAAATCACATGTGGGTTTAGTGGGCTATTTATTTTTATGCCCTTGGATAATGTTAATTGTATTTGCAGTTACAACGCCTGATAAGCGGTGACAACGTCCCTCTGGACCTGAGGGATCTCCGCCGTCACACGCAGTACTTTGGCGGATTCCACGACTCGCATCGCGTTGTCTGTTGGCTTTGGGACGTGCTGCAGAGGGACTTTAGCGAACACGAGAGGGCACAGTTCCTTAAGGTTTAATTGTAACTTAACATATATATATACCACATAAATGTTGCTTTAACATATCGAACCTTAGAAAATAAATATGTATGGATTTAATATAAAAAAAAATTCAATATGATAGTTTTTTTTTAAATATTATATCTGTTATTTACTAGTAGATCTCTGTATACTATTATTATTAAATTGATTTAATATGTAGTACAACATATATATGATACACTATCTACATTAAAATACTCAAAAACATGGAAAATATCGATAAAATATATTCATCGTTATTGATGGAAAAACATTTTTTTTTTAAAATATCATATGCATTTGGATAGATTTCTAGAAATAATACAAAAAAAAAGAATTGAATCGGGTACTCAATTTTTTGTTAAAAGGTTATTTATTTGTACAGTTTGTGACATCGTGTTCGAAGCCTCCCGTCCTGGGCTTCGCACACCTGAAGCCGCCGTTTTCTATACGTTGCGTGGAAGTGGGCGACGACGAAGACACTGGTGATACTATAGGTAATATAAATAAATATTAGATAATTCTTTTAACACTTTAATTACATTATTTTTGCATTTTTTTTTAATTTCTAGTACTGAATGTATATATGCATATGGTGTTTCCAGTTGTTACAAATTTTAAACACCACAGTTATATTATAAACACTACGAATTGAAACCCGATTTGAATAAGTATGAATTTAATAAACTAAGTCCCCACGATACACGGGGCTTTTGAAATAATAACAAAGAGTGCCTTTGGTTATGTTAAGTTATCATTATAATGCAAAATAAATTTTAAATATTTTCTGATTCAAATAAAGATGTTTTAATGATATGCCGTATCTAGGGAATTGCACAATATCTTCTTTATTAATAAAATATCTTAAGTAATTGTGAAATAGGTCATCAACCGTCACTGCTTAAGCGTACAAAATATGATTTTGTATGTAGCAATGTTTTATTAATAATATTAGTTTAATAATAAGTTTATATCTTGCAGGTAGTGTAATACGCGGTTTTTTTACAATACGCAAAAAGGATCCACTTAATCGTCTTCCGACATCGTCCACTTGCTTCAATCTGCTCAAATTACCAAACTACCAGAAGCGAAGTACGCTGCGCGACAAATTGCGATACGCGGTGAATAGCAACACCGGCTTTGAGCTGTCATAAATCAGTGTTGCCATGAAATGTGGGAAAATTTCCCGATTGTGTCATCGAGGCTTGCAATAATTTGACAGTGGCTCGTGTGAGAATTGTTTAAAAATTTAACGTGTGACAAAAACAGGGATATCGAATTAATAATTGCGACCAAAGAATAAATTTGTTCCATGGCCATATGTGAATACTTGTAAAGATTATTAAGTGATACAGCGATAAAATATCGATCGATCCAAGTCAGCCTTTTGGATAATGAATTATATGAAACGTATATAACGTAACGTACGTAATCGTACGACTTCGTGTTTGTATGCGTTTTAGTGTCTCAATAGTATTAAAATACTGACAATATATGGTTTACACAAACAAAAAGTAACCAAAATTTAAAAACTTTACATGAATGCTGTCTGGATGTAAATGTTCAAACAGATAAAGCGATACACAACTAATTGTTTAGGTGTTCGTACACGCAAATAACTTATTGACTACACTAAATTCGTCGTCAGGTTTAATAGGATTATGCACTTTGCACTTATATTGTTGGAGAGTGTGGGTTACAACACCGCCTATAACACATTAAAATAAAACCGACTAGATACTATAGCAATAGTTTTAAAATTCACGAGTTAGTTTAATTTTAATGATGGCAATGCTTTCAACTGATATTGCCAGTTTTAAAAATTGTATTGTTTAAATTAACAATATCTTTAACCAGGTTTTTGTATACAATAATTGTAATGTCTTAATATTTAAACTGAGCCAGTCCACTGCAGGTCTAAATTATGGGATACGTGTACATAGACAATAATCCTTTAGTATGTATAATAACAATTAAACGGGTTACCTGGAAGCAATCGCTTATAACCGATAAGGCCGCCTGTTGTACATATTAACGTCTCAATTAAGTGTTAGAGGTTTTCCTTTTCTATTTTGCAAATATTTTTTATTGCTGTCATCGTTGGCTTTGAGAATATGGCTTCACGTTTTATGAAAATTGCAGAACGGCACGGATATGATACCATATGTTTTGTAACAAATCAAAAATATCACATCATAGGTATCGCACTATCGCACACCTGTGAATCGTCAAATAATAAATTAAAAATTTTGACTATACATTTAATGCCAGTACGTACAGATCGCACCTTACAATAACAGTACTAACGCGTACGTACGCACGTACATTACATTATTCTTGTCAATAACTATGGAGAAATGGGCTTAATCATATGCAAGCGCTGGTATAATTTAGATTCATTCACATTGGCATTGAAGAGCCAAATCTAACGCAAATTTTAAAGAGAATTATTCAATATTTGTTTGTTCCTCGTTACAGCACGTATTAAATATTCTTTTAATTGTCTTGCCAAAGTTAAATTGTCTAATTCTTTAAACTTATGAATGAATCCTCTGGGGCTAATTCGTATCGCTCGACTGGTTTATGTGCTACGGATACCGAATTAAAGTGAGCAGCCAAAAACAACCTTAATTCTGTCACTACATTTGTAATTGGCCTCATTATATAGTTTTTGTCGCTATCTCTTTCCTTATCTAAGGAATGAAAGAAGATAAGTATGGTTTTTAAATCGAAGCGTCGGTTTTACAGGCAGACCCATTTGACGTTTACAATAAAACTAGACAAAAACTTTTATAAGTTATCTAAGTTTCCAAGCTATTTCTTTCTTTTACAATTTAAAATGGTTTGCGAAAAGTCACAATTGATTCTTAACAAATCTTGCTAAAACAAAACTTTTTTTATCATATCCTTGTAATATGTCGGATAATGTTAACAGAATTTGATGGAATTGACGATCAACCATGTCCTAATTTTTTTAATACTTAATTTTTAACCAACTTGTTAAACTTGCTATAATTTTTGTTCCCTAGGTATCCTATGTTTGCAAGATATAGCTCTCACTCATATATATTTTAGTGTTATATATATATTTTTTAATTATACTTAGATTGTATTTTATGAATATATTTGTTAGCGCAATTTTCATATGCCATCTAGTTTTAATGACGCGTTTCAAAATATACCGGCAAAGAGACCTTTATACCAAAAGTCATAGATATTTTTTTTTTACATTACTTATAAGTTTTATAAAAAAAATCGTGATTTATTTTACTTGCTAGGTCTGATATTTCAATAAATAGATTGCATGTAAAAGCGGACTTTCAGTGTTGCTACTTTTTAAAAATAAATTTACAACTTCGTTTATTAACGGATTCATTGTAAAACTGAAAACGTTATAGTTTGAATTATTTTCTCTAAAAGTATATTCTGGGACACGTTGTATAAAATTTATACAAATAACGTATTTTGTAGGGATGTTTCGATGTTTGTTTAAGGTATATAAACATAGCAAGCATATATCTTTGTGGGTCGATGTAAGGTAATTTTGTACTAGCCACGTAAATGTTGTATAACACAATGTGATTCTCTGTGATAAAATAATTAATATTTATTATTTTCGTGTTTTATTTCTACTATTATCCTTACTCTAGACAAGCGTGTCTATAAATGTATAAGGAATACTAATAAAAAAGTGTATATCTTTAACATACAAAAAAGGCGAACAGTATTGAGAATGGGACCTACCTAGTCGGTGCTAGTAGTACCTGTGGCAAAAGACCACGCTCTTTTACAATATATACATAAACAATTAACTTAAAGCATAAAAAAAAATACAAATAATACATCTTTTACAATTTACGCAGTGACGTAGCAATGGCAAAATGCTTAGAGAATAGATACGTATCTGATGATACATATAAACTCTGTGAGTACACCAAATGATTTTTCTATGTGAGCATAAAATTATATGTGAAGGATTTGTTGTCTACAGATGCTTAATATGGGAGGCAACATTTGGAAAATATGGTCTGTAAAACGACAAATTTAAATTGTAGGTTTTTTATCAAGAAGAAGAAATTCACTGGAGCATAAACAGTATCGTTCCCAAGGTCACAGTAGGTTAAAGAAAGATAAATACATTAAAGTAGTAATTTCAAAATCATTAGAAATATCAAGAGTAAATACATTACTTTCATTCTCGCAATTTAGGCTGAAATGATTTTAAATTAAATTTTAATGCCTAATTTGATTAACAACAAAAGAAAACCTTTTTTATTTGGTTCGCGGAAGGATTATCTTTTTAACAGCCAGTAACGTATTCATATAATTTTCATTAGCATTTTATTTAATGTTGAATTATTCACTAATAATTTCCACATTCCAAATGAAATATCTCCATTTAATAAGCACAATTATTAAAAGTTAAATTTTGTGATCAATATAGAATGTTTATAACATTAAACCATCCCCCTTTCCTATAAATAAATAGATAATTTTAAAAACTTTCTAGTTTAACTAATAATTAGGTACATATTTTACCCGTGTATGGGAAAATTATCGTATTTCTTGTAACACTAAAAGCAGCTGTTCAATGCGTCGCATCGCCGAACGCAGCCATCTTTGTTGTCCGTCTCCCTCTTCCACAGCTACAGTTTCATCATTCATTAGCTCTCTTTCTTCATACACAACCGTTTCGCCCGCGTACCCCACCCACCCGTAATACAACAGTCTCGCTCGATTTTCGCCGTGGGTTGACGTTTGGATCAGTTCGTTTTAAAATTGCCACCGTTGTATTCTTTGTCCTGATTAATTTACCTTTATTATAACATGAATACATAAAGACGTCTAAAGCTAACGAAATTTTACTCATTTACTTAAATAACTGGTGAAATTGACAGGTGCCCATCGTTCGTTTGTGTGCGTTTAATCAGTGATTCCCGCATAGTCGTTCGAGCATGAATAATAGAGAAGTAACCGGTAACAGTGTCGCGTGTCAACCGGGAAGAGCTTGGTGATTGGGGTTGTGTCGGGGTTGAGATCTACGTGTAATGGTAATGAGTCTGCGGTGACGGCGAGACGTGGAGTGGTTGGATGGCGGCAGTAAGCGGCCCCGCGCGGCACTCTCGCGTCTCCATGAGTGTCTCCATGTCGCTGATGCAGGGCGGTACGCAGAGTGCGCCCCAGGGCGCCATCCTGGCGGCAGCGGCGCCCTACTATCAGACACCGGCCATTCCGACCGATGTTCAGCCCGATAGGCCCATAGGATATGGTGCATTTGGAGTTGTATGGTAAGTGTATACAAGTTTTATTTAAATAGAATTGAAAGCTTCTAAAATATTACAATTTAACAATCATCCTCAAACTTTTATAGCTGAAGTTTTAAAGGTAAATTAACTTCATTTCTTGACAGTTTTCAAGTGTTACCTTAAAATAAATTATTATTTTACATTGGGATGTATTCATAATTATTCAATCATAATTGGAATGTATCAATAAACAATGCCATATGTTTATAAATATTGCCAATTTTATAAATTAAAGTTTACTTTATCATAATTATGATATCAGAAATCCTACCAGTTCATAAATAAAACTAGTAAATTTTAATTAAGGGAATATGATTCTGATATATTAAATTACTAATAATCACATATATTGTGCTAATATGAACAATATGTAGTTTTAAAAAACTAAAAATTAAAAGGTACATTTTTAATAAATAATTTTAAACATTTAAAGTATTTTTCACTGCAGCTATTATTTTCTTTAAATCTTTCTCCTATGCTTAGTTATATAGACATTTTTTTTAAACAGCTTTTAACAGAAATACTAAGCTGTAACATCTCACTTAATGGTGTTAGTAAATCCTATCCTATACTTTGAACAATAGTTTGAGTTTCTACATTGGGTGGAAGCATTTGGTATCTGTGGTTTTATAATACAACAAACTCCATACTGCTTTTTGTGATATGTTAAAATAAAAAATATAGCCTATTGGTCACAATGCACTCGCACGATCGCTTCTATACACGCAAACTTACACAATTAGTAACAATCAAGAGACTATTGATATCTGCATTGAAACAAAACCTTGCTTTGTTGAATAAATTACGAAGTTTAGCCACGCAAATTCAGACCTTCTCCACTCAAGTTTGGTAACGGTCAACCTTGTGTTAATTTTTGTAAACTCGATTTTATTTGCAGTCTGATCTTTATTACTTTTTAAGGCGTGAAGTTTCACATGAAATTTATTTCAAACGATAACGTGTCGGTAGATTTTTAAGCGCCAATTACCTATTTGTTAGTTACCTAAATTGTTAGTAATAACTTCTTGTGTATTTTCATGATGTGTATGCCAGTATTTGCAACATGTGCGTCAAGTTCAATAATGTGTTCCTATCAAGTACTTGTAAACACGTGGTGTTTGGTGTAACTTGTCAAGGTATATTCGAATCACCGTTAAAGACATAAGAGTTATTTTCAATATTCATGTAACTTGCGATTGAATGCACGTTGCGCTTTAAATAACCATAGAGTCAAGCGATTCTCGGCCGTATATCTGCTACGTTAGATTGCTTTTCATATATCTTAAGTGACATTCGTAATCGAAAGTTTAAATTAGGAGCTAAAACAACCTACTGGCTTTCTGACTAAGGTCGTGTTTGCTTTGCGATCGGTTAGCGCGGTTTAGTGCAATGCGAGGGTTGTTGAGTATAGGTGGATGCCTTTGTGTGTATTCGTCGTGCGTAGGTAGGGTCGAGGGAGCGTCGATTGTGTGAACGAACGCGGGAAGGGGGGTGGTACTTGATTATTCCGAGACCGCGTCGATCGCCGGTCGAGGGCCCTAAAATCCGGCCCGGAGCAGACTCCGTTCATCCTACACGCTCGTTAAATGAGAACAACAAATTTTATCTTATTCGCTGAGCACATACATTGGAGCTAGGTTTTCCAGTTCTACAGGTTAGACACGCAATCTTGTTTTATCATCGCAGTAAATAGTTAATAGGTAACACTAAGAAATGCCTACTGGACAAGATTCAGTGATGTTGGCTCATCGGCGTATATCAGCCTATAAAGCGGAAGTTCAATAAAACATATCTTTTTTTGAGTTTTGAGAAAGGACCAAATAGTACATAGAACATAGAACGTGAAATTCGAACCAGGAGCTTTTTTAATAGTTGGTCTAAGAGCCAGTGGGATTTTTATCGGTACCAATGTCCCAAGATTAATTATGGAAATCAGCCGTGATTTATCATACGATAGTGGTGTCCCGCTGGGAAGTGTTCGATTGGGTATATAACATTAATAAGGACAGAAGTGCGAGCTGATTGATTGGCCTCGGCGCTGCACCCAGTACGGGATGACGACCACACCTTAATCGATTGAAAATTGCAAAGCACTATCTTAATTAACGTAATGTTGATGGTATGATGGCCTTAAAAACTGTTGTGAACTTTTATTATATGAGTCTCTCAAAATCTATGGCCAAGTTGAGCATTCCTCAATTGTCTTTGATGCCTTCTCAAGTGGTCCTCGCTTAAGTTACAAAGATATCGACCTTAATTCAAAACAAAATTACTTACGTCAGTCGTACAAAGGACGCCTACCTGGATGTTTTTGTACTTACAAATCCATTGAAATAATTGAATTAGGGTGTTATTTATACAATACAAGTATATTGTACTATTAAAATATGATAAATTTAATACTTTGAGTATTTTTTGTAAGAAATATCTACTTTAGTGTTATAATTATTTGTTATCAAACTAGATCTGGTCCTGGAATACGAGGGTTAAAAAATCTATCAAAATACTGAAACGAGTGAAATTGCTCGTATGTAATTTAATAGATCCAACGGCTATAAGCGTTATCAATAACAAATTTATAGCTAGGATATGAAACTGGGAGCGTGTTGACGCGATAACGGAATCGACTCTGGCGCCCTGTAACGAGGTCGCATGCGTCGTGTGCTTGTTATATGACGTGACATAATTACTTAAGGTAAAATACACATGCGACGATTTTAATTTACCCAACCCGGCCTTTGCTGTTTGAACTTTGAAAAAGTTTCCGTCTGAAAAGCGTGCTTGAGCAGTTTGGAGAGCGCACAAACCAAGAAATACAATTTTAATTATACAGATTGTGTCATTTTAATGTCAAAATATTGTTTTAATATTTTATATGTACCTTTGAACCGTCAATCTAATGTCGTCGGATTCAATTTTTGTTGAAAGCCCAGTTGCCAATATTTCTCTTTAAAGATGGGTGGGGATACTTGTTAAAATATTACAAATATGATATATATTAATTTTGCCTTATCAGCAGTATTCTTTTCTTTGAATTATCTAAGCATAATTGTCAGCTTTGTAAATGTCGGATCCTACTTTCTAAACGCGACATTACCGGTATAATCACTCGATTGAGTGATGACTTAGTCTTTTTGGCTGTCATTAAAATAACCAATGTTTCGTTATTTAACAATTTTATTTGACTACAAGATGGAGTATATATATTTTATTGATTGCTTATAATTATTCAATATCTCATAATATGATTTGTGGTAAACGCTTCGCTTGTCTGCGGGTAGATAGAAAATAATAGTAACGGAATAATATACAGTATTTGTAATTAACGGTGCCTTTTTTTTTCAAATATGCGTTCGCGCATCGTTATCGTGCCATTGACATCCACGCTATCTCGATCGAAATAGCGATTTGAAAGCGTGTGTTTGCTCGTATTTTTCTTGGCAAATATATTTTATTGGCGTAATATGATAGGTAATTAAACATTGATGCGTTCGTTAAACCGGTTTGGTATAATATTACGACGATCTATTTTTGTTAATAAAATAAATATAACCGCAGAACTAATTACCGACGTCACGATTTGATGTTAATTGTTTGAAAGAAATAAAAAAAATGTATTGATTACTATTAAATTTGGTATTTTATTTATGATATTATCGTTCATAAACTAAGCAAGATGAATACGAGGTTGGGCAGTCATGAACCGGTAATATAATCAATATACAATTACTGAAACGATGTCAAATACCAATAATAGTTACTTAAATTGTCAATTAAGCCGTTTCGTAATGTATATTGTGAACGTGTTGTATATGTTAAATACATAACATTAGGTATTTACTTTGAATACCTATAATGTTAAATGTAGTTTTCTTACAAAGTCAAATCTTTTTATTCAGTAAGGTACATAGGACCATTATGAATAGTCTTAAATCTAAACTGTACGTGCGTGACTAAACTGAGAAATAGGTATGAAACAAGTACAGTGTAAAGTTTATGTAACGTCACTCGTTTTAACGACAATCTCTTTAAAGGTTTTGGATTTGGTTGGTTTAGCTTGTATTCTATACAATTTTTCTTTTCTCCAAACGCCGACCCTATATAACGCCATAACACGCACAGTCCCTACAGTGTCGTTATATAGAGTTGTTGCTGTATATTGAATTCATTGTGCTTTCACCGTTTCCACTTATAATACGATATATTAACGATAGTTAACGTTTTGTGAGAGATGATTGGCGTACGAATACATATTTTTAGGTTTTTTTGGGAAAATTCAACAAGATTTCCATATTTATAGGAACATTGCCGCAAACCCGGCCTTGTTACCTCAACAACCAAAGGCCTATAAACGATACTTGGTAACTACTGGGAAATAACGTGTGAAGGCTGTTGTAAATGACTGTAATGTGATCTCGGCTTTATATGATTCTAAGAAATGTGTTAATCTGATCAATAATTTAATCTCTCAGGTTCTTTTACATGACTTAAGGCAGATCGGTGATGTGTATGATTTATGGCTATTGTTAAATAAACATTTTTTAAAAATATTTACTTAATAAATATTATTTGTGACTGATAAAATCGTATGATAGAATTCTTCAGATAGCAATTTAGTTGATAGGTTGTCTGCGAATTTATATTTAGAATGATAATAATTCCTGTTAATCTGACTCGCTTTGCGGAAGTTAATTATAATAATGGAAATTGGTATGTATAATACCAACAAACTGAAAGATTATTGAGATTACGTGACCCTTTAGTTCAAATTATAACTAATAAAATAGTATACTGTCATAAATAGCTTGATTCAGAATTATTCGAAAATATAATAAATTGATCCGTGAAAACGCCTGTAGCCAGAATAACAATTTTTTTTAAATGTGTAATTTTACTTTTTTATTCCACTCTATATCAGTGAAACAATTTAAATATGTATATTATATACAACTCAGTTGACGCAATGGTCACCATGTCGGTCTGCCGCACAGGGGGTCCTGGTTTCGATCCCTGGTATGATTTGTGTTATGAACAGATGTGTTGAGTATAATTATGGCATGACAAGTATATTTATCAGTTTAATAAGCTTCTAAAAGCTATAAATTGCTTTTCATAGTAAGACTGTGTTTTTATTTTCCGAATAAATACTTTTTATTTTGTTTAACTTAAGATCCTTACACCAAGAGTATATTAACACTTAATTTAAATGTCGGTTCATCTAGTGTATTGATTGGCTTTAATTATAAGCTTAAACATATATATAACAATAAAATGAACACCGCTTAAGTAAATATTTATGGAATCAACGAAAAATTGTTATTGTTTACATTTCACGTCGGTTCGGGGAAAGTTCGCAAAATAGCTTTATAATGGTCGCTGTTTCTCAATTTATTTTTTTTTGTGATCGCGCCGCAGAACTGGTATTGTTTCGTTATGAATAATTACATAAGTGGTTCACTTTGAAATTTATCGCTGGAAAATGGAGCTACGAATTCGAAATAGCGTTACGAGTCATCCGATTATTTTAATGTTTTGGATTGATTGATTTTAATATTGATTGTTGTGTGGATAAAACAAAATTTTCTTCAATTATCGAGTATATTGAGTTTGTAGAGACCCCATTGGTGTTTCAATCTTGTTTAAGTGGTTTTTTTAGATGCAATTTCTATGTTGACGACCTTTGACAACAGCATGCTCTACTTTGGAATAGAGAGTTCGATTCTCGGTACGAAATATATTTGTGTGACGAGTACATTTTTTGCCTGAGGTTCTACTGTTATAACACTTATTTTTAACAAGTATATGTTGTTTATTAGTTTTCTAAGCTAAATCTATGTATAGAAAAATAAAATCAAAAATAATTTTATTCACATAGAAATACACACTAACACTTATCTGGCAAGAACTGGCAAGAAACCGCCACTCCATTAAATCTCCAAGTGTGTTCTATAGTACGGTTAAAGAGCTGCAACATAACATAGACATCTGTACATATAAAACAAATTATAGCTTACATTACCTTGCAAACCGTCTGTATGGGTAATGAGACCAGATGTATATTAATATCACCTTTTGTCTTGTGAAGTTGACATAGTAGAGAACATATATATCAAATACCATTAAAATATTGACTTCGACAATATTATGACAAATACGTGTATAAAACACATTATTTTATGATACTTGCGTAAATACATATCTTATTACGAATTAGAAATCTTAGCGTTGATGAGGGTCTGTCTCAACTTCAAGGTGCTTATTATATTTCTTGTTATTTTGTATGCAAACAGCGTGACTATGTTTCCGTTGCGCCCCCATGTGAAAACGTTTTACACAATATCGAATTGCCTACCTGCCTTGCAAAACCCTGCCCCCCTGCACCCGCGAGACTTGAGACGCGTACAGGCCATCTTTCACGGCCACTCGCGTTTTGTAATGGCAAACTTAAACTATCGTAAACTTAAATTTCACAATACTATTGTCTAATTGTGATAAATACGAACGAATATTATAAAACTGTTTACTTATGAGTAATAATTATATTTTGTCTATGTTATTTTATTGATTTTAATCTACGTTAACTAGAAGTTGTCTCGGGAGTCGGAGGCCCGTTTCAGTATCGTTAACATATCATAGATCTTAAATATATAATTGGATATTTATTATATTGTTTGGTTTATCCAACTATTGCACATTAATATCGTTAAAAACATTATTTAAAAATATAAATTGCGAGCTCATATAAATCGTATTAAGGCATGTCGCTCGTGCGAGCCACCTTGTGGTGGCATGATCGTTTATGAGAAACCTATAGAACTGTACTAAATTATTCTGATAGTAAATTTTATTCGACTTTATAGCACCATAAAAATTTCCTCTGAATACGCCATTAGATTGTTACTTTTGATGAAATGTTCTCATTAAATGAATGTAATTAAAATCGCTCATTGCGTTGGGATTGTTATATTGCGATCGTTAAATAAGCTGATAAAAAAAAAATATAAATTACATTGTTTGAGCCAATGCAGTGCCTTTCTTTGGTAATGATTTGTTATATTTCAACCAGTGATGATGCCTTGATTTCGATTGAAACACTCTTGCGTTGTCTACATCGCTTTTTTGTGTGATTATCAATAAATGTACACAGATTTTTTTAATAGTTTTTGTATGTGCTTATTTCTGCCTTACATTCTAAAACTCGGTAAATGTCGCCACTCAACTAATCGTTTGTAATACCACATTAGTTAAAATTGCAGTGGTTCATACAATAACATATACGGATTGCCATCTACCACCACAGCGCGAACTGCCGCGGGTATTAAAATGTATCCAAATAGCTTCGGCATAAATCAAGTTTTAACGGGTAATAGTCGCATATAAAAAAAAATATGAATTGGTAATTTACGATGTAGCGTAATATAATACCATCTATAAAAATAAAATGTGTAAAACAAATTGGAATCTAGTCTAGAGTTGTTTCTGTTTATCACAGTAAGCTTTTTCAATTAATTTGCGTTTAATAAAAGATTTAAATGTATTTATTAAAAGTCTTAGATTACGATAATAAAGTCAGTTAACGTGTACATACATTTGATTTGTCAAATAACGTGAAAGAAACATTGTGCTTTCTTGTAATAGATACGCCGTTGACGAATTACGTACCATCGTTTTCATACATTTCATACATTCTGAAAGTTTTTCCGATACTTTTTATCCGTAAAGTGGTGCTGTACTTAATAAAGGTTACGAAACATTTCGCAGAGAGTTAGTTATCCCAAGGGGGACTGTATTTTTTGACAATTGATAAACAATAACACTGACCAACTAATATACTCATTATACAAATGTGGTTCGTATCCCGAGACGGGGTCTTACTTACCCATCGTGAATCTTGCTGGAACTGGATTGTCGTTGAGTTGTGGTAAATTTATTACACTGTTGTTTTTATACAAAAGTAGTTGATCCATAAAGGACAGTAGTATCTAGATATGTTAGAAATTACAATAGAATCGGTTGGTGTAAGTAAGTCACGTTTCGGTATTCAGCTCGCGACAGTACCACTCGTGGAACTATAAAAGTGCACTTATCCGGATTTTGTCGCGGCGTTAAATTTCTCGACCTCGATTGTATAGTGTTTTAGCTATTGATTTATAAAATCCTATTCCTATAAAATATTTTCTCACGATTTGTTGATAAGGAACACATAGGCATTAAATCTTTTAAGGGTGGGTGGTGTTTCTTTTTGTATTATGAAATTTTAAGGCAGAATCAAAGTAAGGCGACTAGTATATATGTAATTTCACGTTGGTGACATTAGTGTTAACGATTATTGAGAACATTAACGAACTATGGGCTCGATAGTATTTTGTTGGAAGCCAACCATTAATTAAGAAATTATAGTTATATTGAGTGTGAATATTTAACGTAGAAAATGTAAACTCTCACAGTTCAGTATATTAACAATTAAGGTTGTAATTACTTTGACCTTCGTTTTGTTAAATGATTTCACAAGGTAAAAAAGGAGGCAATTGTTTTGGATACATCGATACAACGATTGTTGTAACGATGACACAGATTAATTGTTCTTACATTGGTGTGCATCGGAATTCAAGATGGATGTATAAATTATATACAGACGTTGCTTTTGTGAAGAAGATTTTGTCGTTCTTTGTACAGTGTAGAAAGAGCTTGAGTAAAGAATTAAATTGAAGCTGCGATCGGGCTCCCATGTTAAACGAATTTAACATCAGAGCCAAGCAATACGACATAGTACGGAATTAATCGAGTAGGTATCGTGTCTTACGAAACCTTTAATTATGATTGCCGTCCGCTTTTAGTCTTTCTTCAGATCCCCTGTTTGTGAGTGCGAATTCCTGATATATTAAGGAACCTTAAATATATCGTACAAGGTACGTTATTGTACGAAACGGTTTTCTTCTCGGCACGAAATTGCTATTGTGGCGTTCGTCGACAGCACGTCTAGAGAACTATGAGAATTGATAACTAAATCTCTGAAATCTCTTCTCAACAGTATATGAAATTTAACCGTTCTATGCTTAATCAGGGATTGCAAACGATAAACGAGATTTATTTATTCGATAAAACCTGTACTAACCCTACTGAGGGTGAGATCAATTCTTTGATAATTGCATCTGCCAGAATACGTATCAGGCTGATGAAGTATTTTTTCCGTATGTTATCCGCATACAAAACTCGTTATGCTCCTAATAGACCTTAGAGCCGTGTGTTGAACTGGGTAAACAGGTTTTTGTCTGGAATATTTAATAAGTTTTGTTAGGTGAAAAATATAAAACATTTTTTCATTAACTGCTCGGGAACACCTTACAATATCGCTGTAACTTAGGTTTTTACGCTATCCTTAGTAAAATTATTAGAAGTTACAATAAGTTATAGGCATGTGATTACGATTTAGACCTGTTCTCTGGCTGCCTTTCCGAGTGTAGAAAAGGTATTTCTCTAGCTTTAAGTAAGTTTTATTTTTGTAAATTTAGTTTTAATTTTTTGCACGCCGTCTATGCATTTTAAAAAAGCATAGTCTTAATAATATTATACTTTTTCTTATTGTTAGTGCCTTATTAGCACGGCTTAAATAAATAAATACATTTCTGAACTGAATCGTTTTACGATGAAATAATTAAAATATTCAATTCTGTTTATGTAGTTGACATTTCAATCTACTTTAGACAAGGATTTGATGTGACATTCTGGAGTATTGATCTTAAATTGGATTTTTCCAACGCTAACTGGATTTTCGAAACGGCTCCACGTTTGTAACTTATAAGGTACAGCTATATTTCCATATAAACTCTCGTTTTATATTTGAAATGTATTCCCAGGATATTCCCTTTGCTTAGATGTCGCGTTCGTCATCGTGCTACGTACGGAATCCTTAATTCGACTGCATAACCGGAGATGCAGACTGCTTCCCCCAAGTGATTGCGTTCCGTGTCTCGGAATTAACGCCTCGTCTTATCAGCTTTGCTGTACCGTCAGCATTATCAACGTAAAGTTATTCATGTAAGGGTTCGATTTTTTGATTTTTTTCTTAAAACTTGGATATCAGAAATGGTGATTTTTTCGGTGACGGTAGATTATTTGTCTTAATCACGAACATTACGGGACTTTATAACAGAATTTAACTGTTGTTCAATTAATATGCTATACACACTATCTCTTTCACACACATCCAAATGTAATAATTTTTTATTTTTTTAGATTTAGAGCGATTTTAATAGTTTTTATATAATTAGACACTAAAATAGTTTTATGCTACACACACATGGTGTATATTGTATTGTTTTGCAAATTACATATTAAAACATAAAGTATTTCAGCTTAGTGATTTTAATATAATACAAGTGCCGGAAGTAATTATATAGTAATTATTTTAAAGTCCTCATTTCCTGACATGGATTTAGTGAGACAGGTGTTGTGATCACAGTAATTACTATCCGTTTTTATTAACTAACACGGGAAGGTGATAATTTGTAATTGTTATGAGTTTTTAACAAAAAAACTCGAAATATCTTTATTCAAGTAGGTTTATAATTATAAAGACACGTCTAATCGATTTATACATTACCATGCGTTAGGATAGCATACCAAGAAGAGCGGGCACGAAACTTAATAGATACTCTTTTAAAATAAAATAAATTTTATTTTAATTTAACATTACAAGAGCAAGAATTTAACTGTCTAGATGCGAGTTATTACAACATATTAAACCTAGGTAATGTTATCTTCTCTATTACTTTCCTATGACTGAGATTTTTTGCCATAAGCATATCGAGATTCAAATACCGAAAAAATCTGACGCTAATAAGTGCTAGCTTAGATTATCGTCAGATACCAAATACATATATATACAGTATGTGCATATAAAAAAAAAAAAAAACCTATTTCACACATGATCGCTTGTAAGCGATAAACTGACTATGGATATATGTATATGATAATACCATATTTTTTCTAAGATCACACGATATTTGTGCGCATACTTTGGGCATGTAGATAAAAACACGACAATAAATTCATAAATAATCTAGTATCTAGATCTCTAAACGATTGTCTAGGTTTACACGACAGGCACGTCTTGCAAGTTTCTAATGTTACATGGTGTTGGGTTCCCTCAAAGGACTCGCCAGGCCGCGTCATATAATATAACTGGTTTGAATGCAATTCAAATGCATTAGCGGAATGCATAATGGCTATGATCACTTGTGACTCAGGTTAATATATTTTATATATGTATTTCTATAAAATTGTATATTTTTCCGTAGAATAGTATCTATTTATAGTTCCTAAGGTGTGCGCCGCCTCGGGGCCCTGGTGCGCAGTAGAAAGTAAGGAGGGGTCGTGAGCCGATCCTTTATTGCTCTATTTGTTATCCGAAACAATTAACCAAATTTAGCCAATTACAATAATTTCTTAATTATAAATATCTAGTAAAGATATATATATGGATAATGATACTTTGATATATACATATATATATATATATATATACACATATATAGAGAAAAAAGGGCGCCGTGACAAAAAACTTAACTAGTAAGTGCGCCACCGTCTGAAACAGATTGTGCACCCGTGACATTGTTCGGTATATTTCATAAAAGTACATGTTTATAAAAATATTACAATGGTCCATTATTACAACATACCATATGTTTCCGCTGTTTAACTAAAGTTATATTCACAAAAATGTATTTGTTAATAAATGTTTATTTCTTAAAACATAGCAATACGATATTTTGTCCTAACGGCTACGACCTGTCAATTATTTGTCTGTGCCTGATGTTTACTTAGATTTTAATATTAATTATAAGTAATGGTAGCAAAACACATTAAATGAACACGATACGAGTTATCCTATCTAAATGCTGTGCATTGGAAAATGTATAAAAAGCTACATGAAACAAGGACCTGCTCACATTAATCAAGATGGCTGAGCGGTCGGAGCGAGTACGTTTATAATGATAGAGCCTGGCACAGCCCGTGGTTAATCAAGACCCCATCTAGATAGTAGATACAGAATGATCCTTATTTATAACGAATTACCGTATATTTTTTAATTTATTATATTATTACCTCATTGTATTTAGCCTAAGAGTACGATGCAATATAATGATATAAAGATAAGACAACTGACATGACTCAGATCTTTTAATGAATGCTTTATTTGATTAGGTGGAAAAAATTAACAATTACTTCCATAGAGTTTCTCTGTAATATCTCACTTCATCCTAGTCTAGACTCCTTCCTTGCACGTCTTTAGCCATGTTTATGTTTACTTATATATTTTACTACAATTAATGATTTTCAAGTAAATTGTCAATTTCTCGGTCTTTTGCACAGAAAATTTTGTCAATAAATTGTAAGAGCTTGCACGTACACACTCTTCGTTAAATATGTGGTGTCGGTACGCCACCATTTTCATTTAACTTTTTGGATTTTTTACCTATTTTATTAGAATGCTGATCCATCATACAATTAATATAAACGGGGAGAACTGTTGTACGACTTTTTCAGGATAAAATAATGTAAGAACAATAAATACCGTGAATGAAGCGGTTCGTCCTGTTTAAACTACATATTTATAAAATAATAAAGGTATCACGTGTAATATTCTGTACGAGTACCAAATGATGCAATTTAATATTTGAAATTTTATATATTTAAACAGCGGTTACTTATTAGCACGGGCTTAATATAACTGTCAGTATGTTATGCGCCTTGTAATGAGATAGGTGGCTAACACAAGTTTCTATTCCTAACCAAGTTAAACTTAAGCCTGGGTTTGTTAATATTTATGATCCAAATACGAGTGAATTATTATTTTCTTAGATTATATAACTTACACTTGATAGGCTTGTATTGGTATAAAAGTACAATAATGTTTCTGCAATAATGTAACACGTTTATTAGAAAAGGTAATGTTATAGTGGTTAACCGGCAGATGTGTGAGGTCACCGCCCTCGCGCAGCTGAAGACAAACTTTTTGTATTACCCTTCATCGGTCCAGCTTTGATATTTGACGCAAGTTACTACTATTTAAGTAAGAAAGAATAATTTATTACCACAAACTTTTAAACGAAGATTAGTTAATATAAGAATAAAAACCAAGAGAGAGCAGTGTTAATTTGACCTCGCTCAGTACACAAGCCGTGGTCATTTAGACTAGCCTAATGACCACAAGATTTATTTTTAGCAAAGCTTAACACATAGGCATGAACGTAGAAGCAGTAAAACGATACGTATTAAAAAGAATAACAGAAAGAAATAGAGGTAAAACCTACTTTAATTCAAGAGGTAAAAGAATCCTTACCTCAAAAAATACACAACGCAGAACTGTAAAAACTGAATAGTCAAACTATAATAATATAATAACTAAATATATATATAATAATGCTGGGATTTCATGCAAATCTTTGAAACGATGCGAAGTGGGAATGATATTGTTGATTGAGCAATTCACGAGCTTAAATTTGATTTTTTCATTCATTTATACCTACAATTGTCCTGCATGATATGTATGGTAAATTAAGATGTTTATGTGTAAGTTAATTATGCTTCTGGGAAATTATTTTCTCGTGGAAAATGTAAACATTTCCCAGCGTTCCGAAGTTAGTTATGAACTAAAGCGGCGTGTTCGCGTTATCTGTAATCAGAGCTTCGTGACTTGGCCCATCTGAACGGACCATCGCAGCGTGGCGTAATTTTCCTGTTTCAAGTGGTCATTAGTTCCAGGGGACATCGCACCTCCATTGTACCATGCGCTAGTCGGTACGCCTTTTAATTTTTTACTATTTGTTAAGCTACTAACGATCTACTGAAGTATTTTTATATTCTAACGTGTTTTGTTTTTAATTTACGGTTGTTCGAAATCGGGGACGGGCACTTAGTAATATTTTAAAGGGATTCGCCCCGTGACAGAGGGAGCGCCGAGTTTCGGGTGCGTTCACCGCGATCGATCCCGGTTTAACCCACGGGACCAGCCCAGCACTGTTACGTTTTCATTTAGCTTCGTTAATTTTTTAAATTACATTCGGAACGTTGCAATAATAATTAAACGCTTTTCATATATTTCGCTTTCCAATTCAAAATCAACAAGATTACACTGCGTATGCGAACATTAAATGATTATTTGCGCTACGATTAACCGAACTATGTGCTACAAATGAACCCTCTGCAAGTTGTACGTCGTAATTTGGGTACAAAAGATTCACGCTCCAAAACAGGTTACAGGTAGACGATTAAAATTCATACCCAGTAAAACTACCCCGAAACCGATTTTGGTGGAGAAACGGCATTACAAAGGTGCATTCCAATAATGCTCAACACAAAGGGCCGTTTTGAGAATTGTCCTGAAGTTTTAATGAGAAGGGCTACGTTGGGAATTGCTCCAGGGCCAAGCAAGTTTGGGCTCTATTGGAGATCATTGTGTTTTTGGAATAAGTATTCATTCAATGAAATTTATCCACAACGCCCCTGGCTATATCTTGATGTACGGGCATATAATCGATAAGACTGTCGGGGATCGCCGGTCACGCTTAGTATCTCCTTTGAATACATAATATTGTATTACCTACACCTATCGAATGGCACGAAGAAAACTAGTGAAATATGTAGGCCTTTTTTTATTATATTTAACGATGTGCTTAAATATTGTAAGCTGTGTTAAAATGTTTTAGCGTACCGTTAGTTTTTGTCGAACCTTGGCATTGTTACATTTTATTCACGCTCTATAGTAAATTACTTCTCACGGTTCTCCCTAACGTTTGATTGCCCTAAGTGAAACTGAAGTACATTTAACATGGTCAAAACTAATTTAATGATGTCGATATGTTCACTCTAGTGGATTAAAGATAAAGTATAATGCTTCGAAAATCAAATTTAGAATGATAACAACTGTATGGTATTATTACATGACAAGACGATGATTTAAAAATGTTTAAAAATCGAGTTTAGTGGTAGGGAGTATAGGAATTTGACTACCGGAAATCACATAAATAGGGCCTCCAAACGGAGTGGGAATTGGGTAACCGTGCCGTGTAAATGACTATATTAAATACATTATATTATGTATTCAATCGATAAAATTGGACCCCAAGCCTCCTCCTTACTTGATAAGATCTTCTCCATGTAAAAAAGGTGTGCGAAAATTCTTAATTGCTTCGAGCACCTCCAGTATTCGCCCTTCGCCCAAACCGTATTTACCTTAATGTTCGAATATTTTTCGCTTTCCGGTGGCTTATCTCAAATAAGGTTTCAGGGTTGTTGATCTGCGAGGGTTCCTCCCTCCACTTCATACCCCGCCCGGGTCCCTCTCATTCACAGCGCCCTTCGCAAGTTCGCGACCTTTGCCAAATATCAACGGAAGGACAATTGATATTGGACGTGGATAAGGTCCGTAATAATTTTGTCCTTCGATTTCCTTAGTGTTAATGGTATTACACTATGGCATAATTTAGGTATTTATCACCTTCATATTAAATCGTGGGAAGATTTTAGGAATGATGTTAAGGTACATGTAAGAACAGTCATTGAAGTCTATATAGAAAATATTTTTACTTACATGTGTTATTTGGCTTTAATTAATTTGTGGGGTGAGTAGGGTTGGAAATATCAGACGTACTGTAGATAATTGTACTAAAACTTTGATGATTTATGTGCTGGATTTGTTTGTTAGATACATTATTCAACGTACGTCTTTCAACAATCATATTCTTACTATGGGGTACTATATTTTTTTAAACATACGGGGACGAGCGAACGCCATCAGAGATTCACCGAATCCAATGGACACAGGCCGAGTTTTAAGTAACGCCATCTATATTTGATACAAGTATGAATCATTGAAACTAATTCCGCTCCGTGACACAATTAGGCTGACTTGTATGTTTATGGACCTTTGTTGCTACGTGTTTGCATATAATTAAAGGAAAAAGTGTTAATACAAAATTGACCTAATTTGTGGGTGCTTTGTATTTTTCGTGGTAGTGACATTTAATAGCAATAATTTAATTTTAGAATTTAACATGGTATCGGTCGCGGTACTTTAATATCGTTCTAAAATGTTCACTATACACGTTAGACGCCAATCAATCGCCGCAATATGAGTTCGCTTTATATCTGTTAAATAAATGTATGACAATCGTGTTTGTTTCATACAAAAGCCTTAGAATTAAGTATTTTCTAAACTTAAACTTACAGATTGTTCGTTAAACGCAACGTAAACGGTCGTAGATATTTTTGTATAATATGGAAAGTAGACTCGCGTCTGTTCAGAGGATTATCCACACTGCGAAGAACAGTAAGAATTTAATTGGGAAAGAATAATTGATTTGATGCACAACTGCCGGCTTCGTGGGATTTATATGATAAAGAGAATATATTTTATCATTTTATATTGATTAAACAACATCAATAAGAAATGTAAGTTTGATGTAGGCTTTTGAAAAATGGTCACTATGTCTGCCAAACACAAAGGTTTTTCAGGTTTAGTTGTGGTTAAAATACAAATATTTGTTATACGCATTTATTTTAATCAATCAGTTCTAAGCACCAATAACACAAGCTATAAATATCTTACTTTCGGTTAACAATCGTGTATGAAATAATGCTATGAAAATATCTAGTTTCTGAGCATGTTGTACAGATTCAATATATATCAACAGATACTTTTAACGTGTATGAAGCTCATTTGAAAATTTCATAATAAATGTGTCAAAACACTAGAAAACATCCTGATTATGGTGCATGTGTTTATGTGTATCGAGTTTGGATCGGTGGCAATAATCTTGTTTCGATTTAATTTATCCCTCTATGACGTGATTCTGTATAGAAGCCGAAACCACGATGAATACGATCAAGCGATTAAACGGAATTGATGAAGTTATCCACGGCTCTTGGCTATGCTATGATTCTTGTTGGCAAATACGTATATCGAATACGATATTTGAAAATTGTTGCGTTACACTGTGCATTGTGGGATGGATTAATTTTTCGTTGAATCTCTAACATCTGTGGAAGTCATAATACGTTTTAGTCTCTTTTATAACACAGATGATATTCATAAATTGTTGTGTTGTGTATACAAATGTATAGAATAACGGTTGGTAACAGTTTCGGTCATAACGAAAAGGGTCAGTGTCATAAAATCTGTTTGAATGGTAGGGGTGCATTCGGACAAAAACAAAATTATTCCAGGCTAACAAAAATTTACCCTAGAATCGTTTTATGATTCTAAATGCTATACTAGATTTTTTATACAGTTCTGTATAGTCGGTCTTTGTCATATTCATTTAAATACTCTAATGTTTGTCCCGTTCAAATACATATGAGTAGTATTTTATAGTAAGACTTTAACAATAATTATTATAATAGATCTAATTAGATCAATGTTATGTTGTAAAGTGAATTATTTGCAAAGTAATGTGCTTTAATACACCTACAATTTTTTTAAAATTAAAAATTTAAGTAACATTTTCACTCACATTGATTATTATTTATTCATAATATAATCTTACATATTAACTGCTTACCATTATGTCAGTGGGTTTCATTTCATTGCATTATAATGCATCAATTACATATAAATTAATTTTCAATTTGTATGAATATCTAGAAATGCACCGCCCGCATTGAGTTATCCGAGTCGTAAATACCCTTGAATATCAAATCTGGATGTGGGTGAAAGCCAATCCAGCTAAGTTGCATAATGCCGAGTTAATATAGGGCCATTGTCTCAGGTCACTTCCGTAAGGAGCTGGCAAGCAATGTAGGTTAACGGTTGGTGAGCTGGCACAGCGTTCACTAGGAGACATGTTGAGTTCTAGTAATACTAGTATACGCGCTATTACCAATAAGGTATAAAATTAAACACTATATGTAATAATGTTTCACATGTATGGAAGGAAAATGTTAAACAGATTTTCTATTATACCGTTACAATTAGTTTCGTATTTCACCATAGCTCTTCATATGTATATGTAAGTAGTCAGTTGTGCTAAAGCATAACACGGGTAATAAATAATTATATAAAAAATCGTTTACCGTGTGTAAATTGCGTTCTATATTTAAAAAAAAATGCCTTATCACTATTTGACAGATAGAGGCGAAAGCGTTCTGAATTTGAATTCTGCAATTAGACTGTATTTATTTCGAAAAGCAAATAATATGCAATAATCGACATTTAGTATATGACGTAATATAAATAATTTTTAACTTATCTATGATATTTATTGTCTATGGTGCCTTTGATATAAATAATTTTAAATTTAGAATGTATTTTTTAAACGTTTGACTGAATCTGTACAAATCGAAAGGTATCCTAATCCTTCTTTACAAGAAGGTTCTATCACCGGTAATAGTGAGCCGGTTTAAAATATAAACCCTTTGTTAGTTTACGTTTCAGTGAACGTTTTCACGGCTTTCACGATAGCAAAGCATCTTATAGAAATTGCGATACGTATCTTTTATTCCTTGGTTAGCTTTTAAGATTCTACCTAACCTATATGAATATCGCGAAATAATTTTGTTCAAACAAACAATTTGTCTGTTAAGACAAATATCACAAGATTGTGTTGACGCTACATATTCAATTTTCCAGTAATTAAATGCAAAACTCTGTAAGATATACTAGTCTACGTTTTAATTAAATTATATTATATTTAAATTTACATATTGCATAGTTATGTTAACGAGTAGTCCCTAATTAATACTGTTTTTTTTATTGACAGCGATTTATGAAAAGTAGTATCTGACGTAAAGCGGTGGTATGAATTCTATTCTATGAGTCTATTTCTCTTTCATTGAATAAATATTATTGGTACGACGAAATTTGGTGGCATGAATTGCAAGTGTTTGTCGATTGAACGTATACAGTGTTCACGCTAAAAAGACATTCAATAAGGTAATCTGTGACATCTCTACTAGCTCTAACTAGTTCAGTTCTCCTTGTAACCAGACCGCCATTGCGATTAATTAAATTATCAGTTATTCAGTAGTGTCTATTCAGTCCAGCCGAAGCAAACCGATTGGTCGTCAAAGGCACTTACTTCAGTATTATGAGATTGTAAACAGAATGTGTTTGGATGAAAAAATTAAAAAGTATTGTTCTTTGCTCGTAATCTATCAGTAATTCTATATTTAGTGCGGTGAGCGGTTAACCCAGAGACCTTTGGGTGATCAGCTGAGCGCACTTGGCGTTGACGACATTCGACCCACTTATACAAGGCGTTAGTCGTGCGTTGGCTGTGCGTTTCGTTTCGAGGTTTCACTTTGATTATTTTAGAAAAGCAAAGGGTTGGTGTGGTGTGTCTACAATGATTCTAACGCCTCATTTGGGAGTGATAAAACATTGTATTTAATATTATATATTACATACCGATAAATGTTAAATCACGGCGTAAACACAATTTGACAGGAAAAGATAAATATTAAAATGATCGAAATACAGTTATAATTGCTATGTACTGACTGACGTGTAAGGCAATTAAATACTTTCTATCTTAAACTTCTATCAACAGGAAGAGGGCCGTTTCCTGCGTATTTATAATATACCAGTAATATATTAGTGATATTTATAATGTAAGAGAGCTTGAATTTTTCAATAAATTTTTATTAATAGAGACTATCAAATTCTTATAAAAATTAAACTGTTTTGGAAGAGGGTTACCAAGATTTGTGCGTTTAACGATATGGTGAAGAAAAAGAGTTTACTTTTTTAACTGAACGTGAACTAGAATGAACAGTAAAAAGTCTACGACCTATATTCATGACACGGTTCTTTTATTTAGAATTTTTATAGACGCCCTGTGATCCAAAAAAATATAATTCTAATTATTTACAATATGCTACTGGGCGAGAGGTGTTATATTCGACTTTACCCGATCACTAAATATGTTAGTTTAATACTATATATTTAATGAAAAACTCAGTATTCCCTAATATGTTATGTAATATATATTTTTAATTTACCAACATTATAACAATTGTATGCTGTACGAATTAAATAGGTAAATAAATTGTTAAGAATATTTGAATGCAAACGGAGATCCACTTATAATAAAAACATCAGTAAGACTATAATTTGGCATCAATCAACGCAATTCTGTATTGCGTATTAAGTAAAAGTTAATTAAATTTTCATTCATTATTTATTGTTTGTGAGCCAGCGTGGCATAAGACACGGTTAGATTAAAATGAGCGTACATTTGCGAATATTCGGGATAGTACGGAGAGGGCAAGATGATTGATATCAGTTCCGGATTGTTATCAACTGTTCTGTGCTTCCTGTATTTGGAATTTGGTGATAGTTGCGGAAGTTTTGCATACAATTTACACATTTCCCAAGGTATATCAACCTTTAATGATAGTTGAACCTATAAGTATCTTAAGAGGATTTTCATAGTATATATAGTTATAACCCATAATAATTTCCACATCGATTTGAATAACGTTCCACTTATTAGGACCATTTCGTTTCATTCATAGATTTTGAAATAAGAACGTAGTACGCGGGTATTTTACGTACAGTATATTTTCTTTTTAGTATACCCTTGTATAAAAGCGTGTTTATAGTCGCCATGTTTCTTTATGTTACTTGTCAAAAACAAGTTGAAATAATAAATAATGTAATTAGCTACATGCATTGTTATCCAATTCACTTCACAATGTATCCTCAACTAAAATGATTGATCAAAATTATCATTTGTTGATAATAACGGCTAATAAATTATATCAATATTTAAATGTCCACACAGTTTAGAATATAGTATTTGTATAAATTAATGTGATCCTGTGTTTCTCTTGGCGTGAGCATTTCTTTATATTGAATTATTGCGTGTGTAGAAATTTTATTGTAACTTCTTATATCTAATATCTTGATTTATTACAATCGTAGCGTATACGCATTACATACATACATTAATTGTATATCAACGCAAGTGCAGACTCGGGTTTAACTAATTTTTAACATCTTAAAACCTGTAACACGTGAACGATTCGATTTTTATTTGTGTATGTAAGCTATTCCCGGCCCTATTGTCTCTTTAAACACAGATGTGTACACATAGAATACCCAAAATTCTCATACATAAACAAAAGTTGTGTCTGAATAATGTGGGTTGCCTGGAAGAGATCGCTTATTGGCGATAAGGCCGCCCGTTGCTCTTATTATGTATTAACATTTTATACTGTTTAAGTGCAATAAAGTGTGAATAAATAAATATTTTGTTTTCATACTTGTGTAACAATAAATTTTACTAGTATTACAAAGTAGTTCAATATAATGATACTTTTAGTGCATTTTGGAGATATTAATCTGTAAACATGCACTCGGGAGTATTCGTGGCCATTTTCAGACACGTTGCCAAGGTTTGCCAAAAACAAAGACACCACAACAACGCAACCTCGGGTTTTCTGGGTTTTTCTTTGTATAATTGTACTATTGAATAAATCATTGGTGGACTTCATATATCTACTGATTAATTAAACAAAAAAAATGTAGATGTTAAAGATTTTTATATAATTTATATACATATGGTAATTTGCTTTATATGTATGAACAATTTCCTGTTTTCCCATATGGACTTATAGCTGCCAATCTGGCGTGTCAAGGCATATGTCATGCGATTACTCAAAGGATTAGAGTGTCTTACAGATATATTTATAACTAGCTTTCCGCCCGCGGCTTCGCCCACGTGTAATTTGGTTAAGTATATAGCGTTTTTTAATGATCTCGACAGGGCTTTCTTTCACGGGCTAAAATCTTGTTACAATTGGCATTATATATAGCCTGTGTTACTCAGGGATGATGTAGCTTTACAGGATCGGATGATTCAGGGAAATCGAGGGCAACTTTCAAATTAACGTACAGGCAATTACTATTCTGACAATTTTATATTCTAATAGTCATCTTCTTATGTGGATGAGCTGATGATGGAAGGTAAAACTCCTCAGCGGTTAAGAGTTGCAAGAAAATTCTTACGAAGTTATCAGTACGAAATACGTACTTGTGAGGTTATTACTTACAAATAATAAAAGGTAAACCTCATTAACGTAAAGGATGTAGATGGAAAAATGGGAGCGGACAAACGATAAACGTCTCTTCACTCGTTTCCTTTTACTTGTTGGTATAGGTAGTGTTCACTCAAAATAATCATAGGGTAAAACGTTAATGAAAGTTTGAAGTGCATTTTAGTCATTACACAATGGAGCATCTTAATACTGCGATGGATATATTTGGCCCAAGTAGAAGTTCTTTAAAAAAAAACTAAGACTCAACCTCGCACACTGACTCACATAGCAACACCATTGCACACACTGATACACACACACACACTAAAATGCTCGTACTTCACATAGTTCCACTTGTTCATGTGTATATAACTTTTTATTTTTGTTTTCTGTTCGTGTTTTTTTTTGTTATTCTTTTTCCTGATCTTAGATTCTATTTCCGATTCTATATTTTAACCTTATTTTGGCTTTATTTTTAATCTATTTTTATTGTGTAAACTGTTTTTGATAAGCTGCATAGGTTTAAGAAATAAAATAATAAAATAAATCTAGGTTGATGACGAATTTTATCAACGCCATCTATCGAGCACATTGTTCAACACTTCAACCGCGCCCGCGCGCACTGCGTTATTTGTTATTTTTGTTATCTCTCATAAGTTTTAATATTATGATTAACTTATATTAGAACATATTTAACAATATATAACTAATCAATCAATATAAGTTTTTAAAAATTTTGAAGCAGTGGTTGAAGTAAATTTTCAATTGACCATAACTTCTTTTTCTCTTAACCGATTTTGATAAAATACTTTTGACAACGCTCCTAATTATATGTAATCCAACTGTGAAAACCGCATTCAAATCCGTTCAGTAGTTTTCAAGTTATAACGTACCAGACAGACAGACAGACAAGAATTCCAAAAATTGGTTTTTTGGTTTCTATGACTCTTCTTTAATTGCCTCCTTTCACTTTTTTGGAAAAATATTTAATGTACAGACATTCGATTTTTACTGTCTTATTATTAGTATAGATAGTTAAGACTTTATTCTCGTTTTGGAAGTATTAAATGATATGTATGTAATGTAATATGCTTGCTTCATACATTGAGTAATTCAATGCGATCCTTCTAGGATAGAATTCGGAGAAAACAAAATAGGTTTAACAAAAGAAAGTTAATCCGTTTTGTTGAGCCTTTATTTCTACTGATAATAATGCGTATGACTAAGGGCGACTATGAGATTTGGGGCTGGTCATAATCCAACCAGTTTCTGGAAGACGTGTCAATTTTCAACGCTGTGTAATCAATTCGTGTTGCTTTCAAATATTTGTTAAATTAAATGAAATAAATTTTAATACAAGCGAACAATCTTTAAAGTCAAAAGGCACATTTCACACAAAGCCTTAATATATGTTTTTGCTTGTGGTATGATATAATTTATATATTTTAACACCCACACGACAGCAACTCAATTCATCACACAATCGTTGACAATTACGGAAATCCTTTATTCTGCAGTCCTGTATTGGGCCAACTTATTCACAAGAAACAATATGATTGGATTTTTACAAGCATGACATGTTGATCAAATATTTATGCTATCAGCATCTCAATATGCACTTGCCTAAAGATTTGACATAGATAAATGCAATTTTACATTAATCTTCTTTTGAAAAAGCTTGAAAAATAACAAACATGAACCTCGTAAATATCCATTAAAGCTAGTTAGATTAAGTTTAATACGTTGGTACATTTGAGGATGCGCAGCTTTACAAAGAGAACCTTAAAAATAATTTGTGATTACTAATATTAATAAAGCCACGTCACACCACATTTCGGTCCCATACCTGTTTCCACACGGCCAATGACCTCACCTAATTAGATAAACTTCACCGCAATGTACAGGCAACGTTTGAACTATAAAACTCGAATAATTAAATGCTGTTTGCTTTTCGTCATTTCCGTATACGAGAGTTCGTACTGAGTATATGGTATGAAACTCTCGATACATATCTACAGTACATATTAAGCTGCGGATTTCTACATTTTTAGTCCTAATTTAACGTTAATATAGAATGCTTGGATTAATCCTACTCAATTTGCAAGCAGATTTACGTTGATTTTTTTGTTGCTTTATTCACGTGATCTTATCGAAATTACATCTTAACATGATATATTTAAAAAATATTTTTACCGGAAACCTAGTTGAATGTTTAAAACTAATATTTTAATTTGAGATTTTCGAGTTCTTCCTTCAATTAATAAGAACAAAAATATTATCGAAGCTAGAAACGATATCGGTATAGTTAGGCCGATATGATATTCATCAAGTGCCAACGATAATGCGTGACTCTGTCCATTTTTAACACAATAATACATAAAATTCACAAGTATGCATAACAGCGTACTAATGACCTCTAACGGTAACTCTGTGAACCCTTTGAATATTTTCCTTTGAATTACCATTTATAAAAAAGTGTATACAAAATGTAGAAAGTTTGTCTTTATTGCTCCAGCTCATGGAGTTATTTTTCTTAATGAAATTCATTTTGTAAGAACGTGACATTATTTGTTTAAATAAAACATCTCAGAATAAATAGGATTTATTATGTTTTGCTGTAAATGTATTGAAATCAAATTCATACCAAGATTTTTTGAAGTGGCGTTCTCTTGTTTCGGAGGCTAAGGCTTACTGTAAGTCCTTGCAATGTTAGTTTTATTTCAAAGTTTAAGGACATGGACTATAATACGGAGTAATACAAGAATCCTACTTGGAAATCTAAAACAAAAGTAACGTTACGTTTCATTACGAATAAACGGACGTATGTCATGACGTATCATGACACGTGTTGGTGTAGCTGACAACCAATCACAATGGAAAGAAACGCACTACACAATTATTGTTTCGCGTCTTTCTATCATTACTATTATTGTTGAACTATCTTTTCTTAATTTCCAAACTGACGCGGACTGATAATTATTTATTTTGGCGTCGTAGAATTGTGTTTATAATGGTTAACTTCATACGCAATAAACCATGGCAAATACAAGCCCATTGTTAGGCAATATTGACATGATTTTCGAATATTCGAAGCTGGCTGTCGATGCTGATATTCAAATTTATTACCTTCCACGACAACAGTTAAATATTGTAGATAATAATATGTATCGTATTTGTTACAGGTAATTATCGTCAAGATGGATTCTTAATAGTTTGTAAATCTTTGGTAAAAAGTAAACCCGTTATAACAAAAAGCCGAAACAATATTATTCTCGTATTAATAAAACGTTACTTTAAAATACAGTAATAAAGTGGACGCAGTATAGTGTCTCAGCTATAGCATACCGAATTCCAAAAGTCAAGTTTTTAGTTCCAAGCATTTTAGAAAAGTGCATTAAAACTCCCAAGTGAATTATATCTAATAGACATCTGGCACGCGGGGCACCTGCGCATCTGCTGACGCAGTGTCTTAATGGCCAAACCGCTTTTACACGTTTCCTGCTCACTGTGAGCCTTTTAATATGACCATTTACTGCGCTATGTAAAAAAAAAACCATGGAATCCACACATTCTTTTGTTTACCAACTTCCTTTATGGGCAACGAAATGTTGCTTAGAAATGAACACCTGTTTGGCATTCTTTATCATAGCAATGTTGTTTACTTTGCAACTCGGAAAATTATTTGTCATAAATGTCACAAACAAAGAAACAAAATGTCACTTGTCATGTTTTCCTTGTAACTTTTGGCACAGTTGTAGGTATTAGGTACGATATATATTTATTTTGTGACATTTGTCCTGTATAGTCAGTTTCTTTGAATTTTTTCGTGGTTATTATATCTTATAGTCGAAACACTACATAATTACTCCATTCGAAATCCACGTATGGTGTATACGCGGCTTATTAAAGCTTAGACATCGTCGTGTTGATCACCGATTAATGATAGAGTCATTTCATATTTAAATGAACCAACGCTTCTCAAAGTACAATCGAACAAGTTTAATTTCAAGTTCTTTAAGAGTTCTAAAGTAAAATAAGCGCTAGTTTCCGTGGACGGATATTTGTTGTTTAAATATATTTTCTTAAAGTACGCTTATATGTAATCAGTGATTAGAACTGTAGTCATAAATTCTGTATACTATGCGCAATCCTTTTTTATTATTTCGATAAAACTATGTGCCAATTTCAAATGTTTCCTTTTTAAATCGATTTATAAATAACCATACAATATAATACAATATTAATTAATTACACAGTTTACTGACATTTTGTTACTGTCCCTTAAACAACCTGAGTGTTTTTGTAGTCAGTGTCATTGACTCGATTGCAATCCCACCGCCAGTTATTTGTCGAGAAGTCGCCCGAGGAGCGAGTCTCTAAATCGATTTACTACAGCACGGTCTCCTTGCCACCAAATGCAATTGCCTAGACCTGGAGGGCTATTCGCAATACATTTGACGTTAACGTCTCATCAACGTGCCGACAAGGCTAACATTGCATAATTATAGAGAGATATTGTAAAGAAAAAATTGTCTGTAAATACAACAAAGCTGTGGTTTATTATTACATACAACATTGGATTATTATTAAACTAACAAATTAGTTTACGCAACCACCAGTAATATGGTGTATTAAGGTGTATATTGAAATATTTTTTAACTTTTCACGAATAAGTCTTCAGACGGTGCCATGTCGCTCAAGGCACATGCCTGAATCATGGTCCCTCGCTATTAACGACATTAGAATGACTGCACGTTTTTATGGCGTTCAAAATTAATGGTGGAACAATGAATGATATGAAACGAGCACCATGAAATATTTCCTTTTTTTTTTTTTTATATCCGCCAGCCATGCTACAATTAATTGATTAACCTTCTACAGACAGTCAGTCGTCGGTCTTCAGACACATCATTATGGCAGGAATAGGATTTTTTTTAAAAACAAATCAATGTTTTTGTTAAATATGGTACTAGAAAGAAAATCGCCAATTGTAAATACGAGTTAAGCTCTAGTTTCGCTGGACTGACGACACATAAGAATGTGTATTTAACTTTATATATTTTCTGTGAAGTTTTTTTATTTTTAATTTAAATTGTTACTAAAAATCTAATCATGTCAATAGCCAACCTTGTAGGTTTTAAACCCAAGATGTTCCTAATATGCACATTTTGACTCACCAATAACTGGAACTTTTATGAGTCATTTTAATAAATTAGTTCTTTGTTTATTCTGCCGAACATTCGCATTTTAGCCTTGATGTCATTTATAAATCTTAAAACACATCTAAGTAAAGCTAATATACATTTCTTTGTATTTGCATTATAAATGAAACCAAGAAGTGGTCCATTGTCAGATCTCACAGACGCCTGTCCTCTTATCTACTGCGAATTTTCATAGAATGATCTGAAATATGTTAATCCACCAACTGCAAAGAATTTTTGCAAGGAAATCCTTAAAATAAATAAATAAAGTGAGAGAGCTTCTAAGAATTTAATTGATGATTTGCTGATTTGATGAACGAACGTTATTTTCCTTAAATCAAACAGGCTATAACTTAGTCTGTAAAAGTGATACTTGTTTAAATGAGCCCAATGACTGACCAAAACCAAACGCGCGTCGTTTAAAACAATGTCAGTCATGCTAAACTCTAACTCAATTCGGATATTCGCTAAATGGCTAATCCTACAAACGTTATTCGTAACGATCGTTACGTAGTTAAGCCTCTTGCCCCAACGGCGTTAAAGGGATGATGGTGGACAGATTGGCTGTGTCACAAGGTAATTTTAACGGATACGGATATTAGCATACAATATATTAAAACGTATACGTTTGATGTATGCGTATTAATATTGTTAATTATGTATTTTTTAATTCAGCATTACGAATTTTAGTATTTTAATATTCGTTTAGATTACGAAATTGTTGCCTTAACGATGCTCTTGCACAGATCTAGACAATTAAATAATAATTATATTTATTTGATTATTGTATAATTATTTAAGATGCGTGGCTTCATCAACAAAAATAACAAGCTTAGTTTCTTGTCTGCTTCTTATCAGCTTGGGTTAGTACGAACAGGCGAAGAATCATTTCAAAATGGTCCTATGTACTGAATAAATAGATTTGACTTTGATGATATTATAATGGCCCACCATTTTCATTTAATATGCTGTCAAGACGAGACAATGGGTTCGCACTGCCCTCATTAATAAATTCTACACCTTGAGTCAAAATATGTGTCTTGGAGTTTCATATTCATGAATTGTGTAAAGTAATTTAATATTGAACTGATGTTACAATGGAATTTGATAAAGTAATTACTTTTTAAGTTTCCTTCAACCGGAGAAAATGTCTCCGATCAGGGCTCAGACGTTTTGTTCGAAAAAGTAAATTAATTGATTCAGTTCGACATCGCACAGAAACGTGGGAACGTGATAGCTACTTTTACTTGTTTTGTTGATACGAGTTGAAAGACGATATATTTTACGTAATATAGAACTCTGTAAAAGGAATATTGGAAAATAAAGCCATTGCCAACAGTGAATTCTTTTCAGTAAAAATACGAAACAGAACGAAATATCTTTCCGTTGTGACAAATATATTTACCAATGAATTCAAACCTAAGAAAACTACTTTAGTTTTTTTAATATTTTCTTTTTAAATTGGATATGTTGAATATTTTTGTTTTGTATATTTAGTTGTGATGTTTTCATTAACTCATGTTATTAAAGTAAACTAACAGTGATTGAGGCAAGCGTGAATAGCTATAATAATATGTTGCTCCTATATTGATTTGGTATAAGTGGGAGCGTCTCGGCCAAATGAGGGTTGGCGCCGAGGTTGCAAATTTCGCGGCGCGGCTTCGCTCCGGGCTTGTTTGCGAAAATGTCACGTTGCTCTGAGCATCCCGCCCTACTTGACTCACCCCCCGCCCGTCCCTTCGCCCTCTACGTGTTCTATTCGTAACTCGATAGCGTTTTAAGAGGCAAATGCTTTGTGTACAGCCACATTAAGGCCGTAGGCTTCCTCGTTTCCCATTGGCTCGTATGTCATCGAGTTTCAATAACATGTTTTATGTTGCAACTGAGTTGTTAACGTGTTCTTACTCACGACTGTCATAAACTTTTATATTGCTCCGTTTTAAATGTGCTCGGAACTTGAGTCGGGTTTGAAACAAGTACCTCGGAGAAATAAATTTAACTGACAGGTCGGTATCGAATTTCAAATAATTTCACTCAAAGGCTGAAAATCCACGCTATTTGGAACTTGAGTTGGAATCTGTACTTTGGATATTTTATGTGTATTCAAGTCCGATAACAAAGTCACAAATATACCTAGCATCTTAATGTTAAAGGCATTGTGTTTATTTAGATTAACACACAATGCAGTGTGTTTCTACTGTGAAATGTAGTTGTCCAGATGTTTGGTAGGTGCAAACGCGGCCTTATATAGCTGAAATGTGTCCCGAGTTCCCTACCTAGCGTGGTAGGGAACCGACCGAGCGCGGTCGGTCTGGAATTCTTTACACTCTTGTCTAAGCCTCCCTTTGAGTCGATCTATCCGAACCCTCGTCGTACCGCCCCTATCTCTGACGTCCAGCGGCTCCTGGATTACGAAACTTTAACCATTAGCCTTTTTGTTACGTTCGACAATTTTTGCTATAAAAATTGATTAAATTACGCTGTGTTAATGACACTCTACTCGCATAGCACGAATTATGAAATACGTTAGAAATAAAATACAATGATATCAAGATGATCTGCTACAATATCTTATAAGTCATTCCTTATCTGAATTTCATTTATCCAAAACAATGACACGCCTTGCTTGCTTCGTTATCAATGTGTGCAATTTCTTTGTGCCGTACAAGCAGGCAAAGGGAGCGTACTAGATAAACCTAAGAAGGTCTGCAGATGGCAGATAATTGAGGTTGAAGCTTCCCCGGTTATAATTCTTGTACTATCGCTGTCTTTGCTGAGAAATTATATGAACGCGAGCGTGGTTCTTTATAAGTGCTCAGTAAATTACGGTGCCTATGCGACGCTATATCGTTGGAGTTAAAATGGCTTTAAGGCGGTTATTATGGTTTATTAATGTTTCATATAGATAAAAGACTGAATCTGCAACATTAATAAAATGTTAACTAATTGTTTAATTGTGTTACATAAATTTGAACTTATTACATACTTGCGTAAATCAGATTTTCGTAAGGTGAGACGATACCTAATTTCGTTATACGAGTGAATTATGGTTTCTACAATTAATTTTCTACTGTTATTGGTCAGTATTTCATTGAAATCTTAATTAAATCAGCCGTTTTGGAGCCGTTATGAAAGCTGTTTTCGTTATGCTCCAGTTTTTGATACTTACCAGTACATTGGTAACCTGTGGTTATTTATTTAATGATATAAACATATGTGTGAACTGTGTTCTTTTTAAGATACATGAAAACAATGGACCAATTTGTCTCGCCAGTGTAATATCGCTATCAGCGTATATAGAAAAGCATCTCAACATAATCATATTATATCTGTTGTAGTGTAGCATGTCGCGTTAGATAAATATTAATGAGTGTGCGTGGGATTTACTATGTTTACGCGATCAGCTGTGAGTGACGCGTGCGCACGTCATCGGCTTATGACGCGGCTTGACCGCGTTAAAGACTCATATTTGTCTATGTGAATGATTATCATTAGAGGCTATGTTAGTTTGAATATCGTGTGCTAATAGTTATGCGGACCTTGTATTTTGGACTAAGAGTCAGACGTGTTAAACCTGTCACAATTTCTTGATATGTGTTAAATTTGTCGCCGTATTTATCCCCATCTATCTACGTCCTATGTATGTGATTTTTAAATATAGTTTGAATAAAGATTCTTGTACCAACTCTCGGCTAGGAACATATCACGTAGTGTCGAGAAATCCATCAACATTAAGTGCAGGAAGTAACTTAATGGGTCAAACACCCAGTTGTTGTACTCAATATGTTGCAGCTGAGTTCTTTACTTTAAAATAATGTTTAATCAATTAAATGTTCTACGAGCTCTTTACCTATATACCAGCCGTGACAATATGTAATTTAATATTGAAAGAGCCATGTTACGCCGGTTAATACTTGCGGGGGTGACAACAGATATATGTTAATAAATATTTCAATTTCTATTAAATTATTTTCCGGTTATCTTTTAATTTTGTACAGTTCCTTTCAATCACGTTATATAATATTCATCAAACAAAAATAAAAGGATGAATTGAGGATTATAATGAGTTTATGAGGTTAGATTGAAATGTGTGTTGTTAAATTTCAAAGGAAGCCCCACGCACGATGGAAACGGGGCCGAGATGAAAACATGTAGGTTAAGTTAGGTTCAATGAATTACGTTAATAGAACAGAAATGTCTATTTCGGTTTTCTTTCGTTTTAAGACAAACGTGGGCTTAATTACTGATTGCGGAACAATAGAAATTAATTAAGAATGAATCAAACCACTCGTTACTTTATATTGGTTAGATTTCTATATCTGAGCTTGTTTGTTTTTCTTTCGTAATAGGCTTTCTTTGTAAGTAGATAATTAGCCTTTTGTACGCGACATTTAAGTTAATAATAAAATGACATTGGTAATAAAAAAATACCATATACGTAAAAAACAAAATATACTTATTGTACAGTTCTTAAAACGTCCATGCAAAAATATTAAAAATTCATGCAAACAGTGTTTATTTAAAACTTAACAATGGTAAGCCAATTTTGTATTTTAATTACACTTGATTGCATTTATTTAAATGTTAAACACGAAACGGGTATAATGATGACATCATGGTCAGAAACAATATTGGGTCAAACACCTCTAAATGCACTGAAGCGACTTCCTGGCGAGACCGATGGCTTTATTCACGTAATTATTTTCATAATAATAGTTATGTGTAGTAGTTGATGTGCATTATCTGGTCCTATTCCTTTTGAAAATATTTCACTATATTTGGTTGGTGTTAGCCTATGTCTTTTACGTGCTGTAAGGCTGTCGGTTTCTGCTATACCTGACTCCCATTTTACAATAAATTCAAGATGAACAGAGAGAGTAAGAGATTTTTTTTCGTATATGGAATGTTATTTAATGCATATCTGACTCTTTATTTGTTGGGTTAAAACATTTCAAAATAAAATTTGCTGTATTAAAAAAACTCCCATTTATAACTTCACAAAACATGCATATCAAAAAGGTTCTCATAGTTAGTGGTTGTCACACGAGTATTACCTACAGTGTCAGTACCATCTTGATCGGAACTTAAGTGTAAATATATATATTTTAAAACACTTAGAGAAGCCTATATGTGTACCTATAGATATGCTTTTAAAGTATTTTTAATCCAAAATGATATCTAATTCCAGAATTAAACTTTCGTTATAACTAGAATATGGCCACAGGTATAAATTTAGCGAGAACAGAGTTTAAAGTGTATTGAATAGTTTGCGAGTGCTTTAACTTTATGGAATTGAAGCTTAATCAGGAGTTTGGTAAAGTAAAACTACGTTGCTCAGTTCGCTTTTCATTGGGCTTATTTAATGCGGTATAAACTAGTAATAAGATATATCTTCTCGTGTGTGGTAAAGGCTGATAAATAATTATGTCGCTCCTTCGCGGTCGATTTCGACATTTTATGAACTTGTATGTCAATACAAATATATGACGTCAAAACAAAATCCTTTAAAATTTAGTGTGCTGTTTTCCTTCCAATAAGTGAGCACTGGCAACGAAAGCAAATCACGTAATTAAATTACTCATACAAAAAAATATATTAAATGTGCTTTATTATTAATTTGACTATATATTTAAACTGGGTAACTAGATATATTTAATAAATACTTCCTTCGCCGGCGAAGGCGGAGTCCCTGTTCAGCTTCGCTCACACTTTGTGAGTTCCTGATAAGGCCCTTCAGGTCAGTCCCCAGCCCTGACGGCCCAAGCCGAGGTTCGAGTCTCACAGGAGACGCCCTTGTGCTAGTCAAGGCATTTTATTTAGTTTTAAGTCTCGGCCGAGCTCCCGCTCGCCAACCAGCCCGAGCTGAGCTGTAAAGGCCTCACGGCCAACAGCGAGATCCCACTCCAAAAAAAAAAAAAATATTTAATAAATATTTTAAGAGTGTTCAGTTTTAACATTTTCGGATTTTGACAATGACATAATATCTTATTTATTATTTTAATAGTTATTTTTTTGTAATATTCATACTAATTAGTATGGATGGTTAAATTCACAATAGACATCTAATAGTAATAGATATAGAAATATCTGATTTAAGCTTGTGCTCACCATTTCTTTTCCAAGAAAGTTCGCGGCTCTCGTGTGTCTAAAAATATAGTAACAAGATACGCCTGTAACAATGTTACGCAAAGGGCTTTGCAGTACGAAAATAAAATGCACAGCTATGTGCCTGTCGACATTGAGGGATCAAAATGAAAAAAGTGTCACAAAATAACGCAACGCCGTTCGGCATTGACACAGTTCCCTGTTTCCTGTTACCAATATTATTTTTAAGTTTCTAATCACTATTGTCACGGTCATTGTTCTTTGTGAATTAACCTGAGTAGATATTTGAGGTGTTAGTATTTATTGGTGCTTGTTTTTATTGTCTGTGAAACATAGAACTCATATTTTATTAATAAATAGATAAAGTAAAAGGTCGTGTCTATATTACAATTATGTATTTTTTAACCACCTACTATTGTACGATATATAATTGGCAGTCTAGACGGAAGTGCAATAAATTTATGTATTAATATATAATAATAAAAGTAATTAGATTTGTACTGTAAGAAGAGGAAGCACTTTATTTATCGGCTCTTATATGTTTTTTGTTACCTCAAAAATAAATGAGTACCAGTTAAAAATTATAAGACATTTAGTTTTAGGTGTTATAAGCCTTAGAATACAGTTTAAAAATCTGTATTCAACAAAATGATAGTTGAACAAAATAACTACTGATACGAATAATTTTACGATTGATTACCGCTAAAAGATAATGTCTTAAGATGTGAGAAAATTCACGCTAAAAATATAGCTGGAAAATAAAAGGATACGGAAAATGTTGGTGAGATAAGACGTGTTTCACGGAGTAGGGTAAATGAAATAAATATTGAAGCTTGGGTAAATAAGGTTTTACGTGTTTTTTTGGGTATGATCATAAGTTGCTTACGATGTTTGTCTAACCACTTTTTGTCTATTTAACGATGTAGGCATTTCTTAATTATAAAAAAAATAGTATCTTCTTTCTTTGAAATAGGTGTGTACTAATCCATATATATATATATATATAAAACTCTTCCGTTACTGAGTGACGCACAGCCGAAACCGCAGGAGTCTGAAATTAGAATAAAATAAATAAAACAAAATAAAATCAAAATAAAAAGTAACTGATCAATCGCCATTCAATTAGTTATGCCCGCTAGTTTTATTTGTACTACACAATATTAATATGTATGGCAAAGCAACGTTTGTCTATAATAGTTTTTTTTCTAAGGTAATAAAATGCTTTTTGTTATTGCTTGTTTAATTTTCATGATAGATGCCGTTATGCTTTGGGTGAGGTTACTGCATATGACAATAATGTATCTGTTTGAATTCGTATTAAATTATAACTCCGGAGAGAACAGTGGTTTTAATTGGACTGTCGTTAAATATTGTATTAAATATTTAGTAAATCGACCTTTGTCACGGTACTTTAGTTCTTTTTATTCGTTCGCCTCACGCTCAAGTAAAATTCAATAAAGAGAGTGCTGTGTCGATTAACAAACAATTTCCTATACGATTCTCTTGTAGGTTGCCTTCTTTTAACAGTATTTATACCTTTATTATATACAACGTAGAACTTATACGCAACAAATTGAAATTTGGTTTCTAGTATTCTTTGTATTAGTATCGCCAATATGTTAATAATAAGGTTTCGTATATAAGTTAGTTTTTGCATTATAATACACGCACACATACACTTTAAATGTATTTATCATAGTGCTCCAAAATGCAGCTGGCTCAGCTTGACCGCTGGGCAGCTGCCGCCCACGCAACTTTATACTGGCCAAAGAACGACTATGTCTACTTTTAAAAGTATACTCTCAATTATTTTAGCTGTATATTTACAAAACTTGGGGTTTCATTTGTGTTGTTTTAGTGTGCTTGTCGTTAATGCATAAATGTCACTTCCTAGTTTGATAACATTTTTCTATGCATTTGCCTCTTGTATTGGTTAAAGCGTATATATTGTATAACATAGTACACTTTATAGACTTCCTCGTTGAATTCAACGCAAAATAATGCAATACGAACCAGAAGTGCAAATAATAAACAAACAACCTTTTTTCGTAGTTCCAGAGAGACTCAAGAAACATAGGCTCAATAAAGTTGTTATTAACAACTAACACATTCGTACCGCGAACGGATCTCCATATAAGTAGCAAATCCTTATATAAGTAATAAAGGCTATCAAATTTACACTTCGCCATAAATATCATTAACATTGAATGGAGTTCCATGTTGTTGAACTGCTTTGATCACTTGACCTCAACAATATTTCCTGTCTTTGTAGTGATCGACCAAATAAGACCTGGTTTTTAAGGCTGTTACTATGCGAAGACTTTTAAAAAATCCCAGCTTTGTTTCGTTAGTTTTGTCATGTGGTCTTGGTTTCACAGAACTCCCAACGGTAAAAAATATACCTTGGTATAAACAGGTATTTCCGAACCGATAGACTTCGGCGGCTTTAATTAACGTTTAAGTTTCGCACGGCAACACCTATATTATACAAGTTTGACGTTCTATATGCTCTGTGGAGTTAAATAGGTTTCATTTAATGTAAATGTTTATTAAATAATGTTATATAATGTATTTGAATACATATTCAAAAATGGTTACAATTGTTACAATTGAGAAATCTATCTATAGAATCGAGAATATACATAATGGCACCCACTTCCTATATATTATAAAATTTACATTTCTTTTGTTCTTAGGGCGGTGACAGATCCTCGTGATGGGCGTCGTGTAGCACTCAAGAAGCTGCCCAATGTATTCCAGTCGCTCGTCTCATCCAAGCGTGTATTCCGTGAGCTCAAGATGCTGTGCTTCTTCAAACACGAAAATGTAAGTATTCGCAAATATGTGAAAGCTAGTGCACACATTTGTATAATCATATTTCTGTTTTTACAAAATCTATTATATTCAATATTATCCTGACTGTAATGTGCTTTATAAAAAGCACAATACTTTGCAGCCGTACACCGGCCGGTAATATTTAACTCTACATTCGAATTTGAATTTAAAATTCTTTTATGCCTGCATTATTTGATTTATTCATTATCACGTAATAATGACGCCCGCTTCGCAATTTGTCCATACAAAATGTATCGATCATTGAATAGTTTGTGGCTATATCGCGTTTGTCGCCTCGGGCAAACAGGATTTGCATCGCGAAAATTACGGATGATTGTGTGCGTGTGTGCCCCCACACATTGGCATTGCGCTAAGTACTTGTCAGTGCCACGCGAAATGGGAGCGTGGGATAAATCAGGAATTACTGCGTCCCTAATCTAATTAATGAACCGGAAAGTTGGCCTTTTGATAGTGATGATGATTGATAATCTCTCGTTAACGTGTAAATCAATGGAGGCCGGTTTTATATTGATGTTGATAAAAACAAGTATTGCAATTCATATCGCTATTAATAGGAATAATTATTTTTTAAACATATATGCATGTGTCAAGGGTATGTTATATGTTTGAGGTGACAACATAAAAGATTATAACGATGCATAATAAAGATAATGAATTCTGCCTTCCAGGTACTCTCGGCGTTAGACATCCTTCAGCCGCCCAGTCTCGACTTCTTCCAAGAAATGTATCCTTTTGTGAGATAGTTAGATTCTAGGTCGTTTCAAGTTTAACTGGTGCGTTGACCTCTAACGGTAAGGGACCGACTCCCGTTTTTCTCCTATACTCTTATGTTATCCTGGTACAATTAGGTGGCTTATTTGTGATATATTTAAATCGCTTAATGATAAATATATGATCATGTAAGTTATTGTGTAAAAGTCGATGTAAACAGCGGCTTTCATTGCTGAATCAAAATCATTGATTCCAAAAATATATTACACCTTGGGATGTTGTCCCGTCGATTTTAATTTCGTTAATAATTAACTGTCCATCAAGCGATGACTCAAAAAAGAGACTTGTTCAGAAGTTTTGTAGGCGTGTTTGAGACATTAGTATGGTAATTTTACCTCACAAAAAATTATGTTTAATTATTATCAAAATTTGTGCTTAGAGGAATGAGTTTAGGTAAATACAAAGTTCCGCGCCATTGCTGTGTTTTTGCTTGTATAATGATAAATACAAGTGTTTTTTTTTATTGTGGTTTATGACTAAAACGTATTCACGAATTACATATTCATAAAAACATATGAAATTGTAAATGCCCGGAAACGGATACGCATAAAAGTGATTGACCTATCACCCTTGAATAAAAAAAAATCAAAAAAAATCATAGGTGCAACATTGAAAAATCGTCAGCGTTTATTTACAATTTCACGGTGAGGGATCGCGCGTCGTTTCAGCACTTACATGTCATTTTTCAGTTGGCCACGTCGCGCCGTCATATTTTCGATGGAATTGCGATTTATTACTTTCATTCGAGCGAATAGATTTGTGTCTATTGGTTTTTTAATCGCAGTCGCGTAAAGTCAAGTACATAACACCGGTTACTAAGTGTTTTAGACTATTAAAAAATCAAACTGATATTTGTTCAAACAATTTTATTTTAGCGCAAAGCATTATATGATATCTCATTAATAATTGTCTGGGAAATTGTCAGTAGTGAAAAATAAATTATAACACATATTTCAATGTTCCCTGAAGCACAGAGCGTCAGCTGTTCAATATCGTCGCCCTTCGATTGTCACCCTTCAAATAAAATTTCGGAAAACCACTCGCGGTCCATATATCCTGTGCTCTTTGTTTGAAAAGTTTGAAATGAAATAAATGTGTACGTTTTTAAAATTGGAATTCGGTAGTCTTGAATAAAAATACAAATGAGGTCTTTACGCCTTATACCACAGAGAACCTAGAACATCAATCATTTTAGTGATGTTTGTGTATATTTTAGCTATAGACAAATAACCTAGAACATCAATAATTTTAGTGAATACGAATACTTTAGCTATATACAAAAGTTATTTGACTTCATCTTTTGAATATGAAATGCAATACTAAGATAGCGTAGGTTAGATGTATTAACAAGTTACAAGTGTAGTGCGCTTTTTTAACTAGTAATAAGTCTGTGGTTTGTGCATAGGATACGAATGCATCTGGTACAAACAATGACCGTTTAACAATAAAATTTGCAATAAATCTTTAAGTTTTAATAAGTTACACAGGGAACAAAGCGATGACTAACAAATCATTTTCCAAAGCGTGTGATTTTATTTAAGACACATTAACGAGCTGGATAATTTATCGCCCCTTTATACAATAACGGCTTATGTTATGACTCAATAATACGCATAAATAATTTTAACATTGTCTTAACGATATCGTCTGAACCCTTTTGTTTTTAAATTACCAATGCCACGTTATAAGGTTAGATATGTTTTGCGGGCTTATAATAGCAGTAAGTAGCCTAATATGTTTGAAAATAAAACTAATATTCTGTCTTTGAGTAGTAGGACTGAAAAAAACCATAGACATTGTTTTTATGAATATATTACTTTAATGTATTTATAAGCATTATGGTAAATTTTTGAACGTTGGCCTCCTCCAACTTAACTGGCATTCTACCATTCTACCTCGTCCGTAATGAATCGCGTACGCATGTTTTCTTGAATGGCTTTATTCCGCTGCCTCATGGCTCATGTATTAGAACATCGTACGCATATTTATGAAAACCTATTAAATTATTCTGATAGTTTAAAAGTATAGGAACTAATATAGAAATAACGGCTTCCGTTTACTAGCGCTGTGGTCCCTTCATCTCCGATACAACGTCGCGTCTCTTGAATTATTTCTGCAGTATTGTGCGACTTTTGTGCCGTTTGGTTTTATTACGATTATACTAGCGTAAAGTTCTAATACACATTTTCATACAATATAAATAATTTTTATTTGAAGCAGTGTTGGCCAAATGGTAACGTCGACGATGACTTAGACCCAAGATTCTAGGTAATGTGTCAGGCACAGAAGGTTGATCTTGATTGACTTGTTTAAAATAGGTATCATCTTTATAAATAAAAAAACGTTTCACCGAATTGCATTAGTTTATCAGATATCAGATGAAATGAACGAGACAGATGACAAAATCAAAGAGACATAACTGCACTATATCAACGAAACATTGTTATAAATAATCGTTAAATTAATACGTCTTAAATATATTTAATAGAATAATAACTCCATGTACAATGAACTACGACTCAATAATTTAATAATGGCTTCGTAACAACTGTTGAGTAATCAACCCAAAAGGAAATATTTGAACTAAATATATAAATTCAGATCACGAACGAACTTAAGCCTCCGTATTGATTAGTCTGAGTAGATAATGTTTCTTTGTAATTAATAGGCGAAAATTAGTCAGGTTTCTTAGCCGAGAAACCTTATGTTAACATGTTAATTTATAAATAACTACATACATTGTCTTGGGCATTACATTTCCTATATCCAATTACTGAATGAAATTAAAGAAAATTGAAAAGTAACCTTTTGAAGATCTTTCATTATTTCTGAGGCTCAAGTCGACGGCTTTTATTTTTAGAAAACATTAAAACGCGGGCTCTCTACTTCATTGGTGATCAAGAATTATCTTAGAATCCTCGTTTTATGATTTCGAAAGCTCGGAAATAAAAATGAAGGCTGGATTGGCATTAAAATGTGCCGTGATTCGTAAACCGATGATCGAGCAGCGCTCTCTCCTTTGAAATATTCCTTTATTAGGGTTGAATGGGCGTTCTTAGTTTCCCTCTGTTCGCTTCAAGACGTCAATATTTTATTTTAAAATCTCTTTGTTCGCGTGCACTCGATGAGCTTTTATGGATATGCTAATATTAGGCACGGAGTGCGTAGTTTGTGTCTTTGTGCGGTTCAGTCGAATGAAATTATTTCGTGTTGTCCAAATTTGAAACTTATTCATATTTGTCACGATATTTTCACACCAAAGCTGTTGAACTTGCAACACGGTTACATGACGTCTTTGTCATATGAATGATAAATGATTGATACATATTGTCGGGCCATTGACGTGTAGTCTTTGGTCGTGGTCATTGCAATTTTCTTTGTTTACACGTGCTCCTGTTTTTATTGTCTCTGGATTTTTATATAAATAGAATAATAGGTGTCCTTTGTCTGTTACGTGTGGGCTAATTAGCGAAGGCGAGTCATATGTTCGGTGGGTGGGTTTCACACGTTGCTGTTAATTGCATTTTATGTTAACAATTTTAGTCTATATTATGCAATCTATTTTGTTCTATCCATTTTAATTTGAGTCTATTAAAGGCCATTCATACGGGTTATCATTACTTTAAAAGGTCACAACTCACAGTATTGACAGGCTCCACCACTTACTAACCAATGTTATAATGGTGACCCCAGGGTGAGGTCTTGACAATCAGTGCCCATTGATGTCTAAATCTACCGTTCGTTAAAGTGATTTAAGAATCACGTTTGACGTTTTATTCGAGCCATTTTGGGAACTATAAAGCCAATTAAAAAAAACGTATAGTAATTTTTTTTTGTATAAAAGTAAATGTATTTAAAGTTGTTTTTAATACATTTTAAGAGATATAGCGTGTGACGAATACGTAAGAAAATATTTTTGTAGGGGAAAATTATATTTTATAATTCTTTAGAGACGCAAACTTTATATTACACCTTGTACCTAAGTGCAATTTTGCGTTGGCTTTATAGTTTATTGTTCTTCTAGCGACCCGTGTAAATGAGCCTTAATGATGCGCCATAAACATTATTATGGCCCCACTACGTTGTTGTAAATATGAGAATAGTATAAGGAATATTAATTTTGAAGCACATGAACTATTAATTAGAATCGTGACGTGGTTTTGACATATTCAGCGGAAAAAAATATTTGAATTTTGAATTTTCTTTGGTTTCCGGTTTTTCTTTTAAAATTCCGCCACGCAATTGTGTAGAAGGCAGCGATTATGGTGACGGTAAATATAGGAATAAAAATACCTTGCCTTGTCCCGAGTCTTTTATTTAATGGAAACCTTCTGTTTGTGAAGTTTAATGAAAAAGCTTTTCTAAGCCCTCCATCGATTGCGTAGGCGTTTTATTATCGTATCAGTAAGGAAAGTATATGATTGTTTGTTCTTGAGTAATTTTGGTAATAGTTTTTATTGATATTAGTAAAGTTCAATAGGCATTCAACTATTTTATTTTTAAGTATATAATAGTTATGTGTACGTTTAAATCGATAAATAGGTGAAACACAAATAGTCTGTAAAGTAATGATGCGCCACTGGATGTTTTAATTCAAAATTGTTTTTACAATGTCGATATACACATGTATATACTCGTCTTCTTTGTAATTTACAACGTTTCATTATATAGACAATAATTTGCAAAAGGTTTGATATAATAAAGTATGGGTCCCCTATAATTACCTATTTAATTACTGTAGACCCCCCTTGACAGCTGATTTCAATAGTACCGCTTCAAATATAAGTGCTAATGGGCGCGATTGGAGATTTTGCTGTTTTTTGTTTAAATTTGAATAACAACGTATATAATATGTTCTAAACGTGTTGCAGACCGAGGGACACTCGCAAAGCCAGAAAGTTTGTAATCCATTAATGCAATTTAGTATATAATAGTTTACTTTATTTTTATTTCATTAAATGTATGTTTAAGATCGAATGTGTTTTAGTCTGGTTTTCTTAATAGAGGAGATTTTCTAATGGAAATCAAAGAGATTCCTCGTGTATGCTAAAGTTTTTTTGAGACGTTACAAAGAATTACAATCTAGCTACTAGTTTAGCCTAGTCTAGTAGTTACTAATTAAAATATTTAGTTTCCATATACACTACTTACAGTCTATTAAGTAGAACGGTATGTTTTTGTGTTCTATTATTTAACGTATCACTGTTTCGCACTGAACTTTAGCAAAAAGACAACATTTTTTTTATATGTTTAACAAAATATGAACCAGAACAATTAATTTCCAGCAACAGACTCCGTGATATAATATTTTTATCATAGTAGGCTTTTTTTATTTGACAAGTCTTGAAATATTTTTTAACTAACACATTATTGCACTTAAACAGTAGAAGTAAGCAACAGGCGGCCTTATCGCTTATTAGCGATCACTTCCAGGCAATCCACAATATGTAATATGTTGAACAAAGTATAGTTTGATCTGATAAAACATCAATTTGTATTTTAACTATATCACAGCCGTTACTTATAAGATAATACGCAAGGCTTAATTAATAGTTAACCTAGCTGGGAACATTCGTATCCTGTATCCATTTACCTGATAAACTTATCCGCTTTCTCATTTGCATAAAGCCTTGCACTCAGCGAAATTAAATAAGGTAAATATTTGCGAAGGCACAAGTATGTTTAACCAACATGAGCACTAATTGATTTGAATTTTTAATTTTGGCTTTTATATTGAATTTACCTTCATACATACATCTCCATCACAGTGTAATAGACAAATTAGTACTTTATATATACTGATTTACTTTTTATGATTGTTTTGTTAAAACACGCCTATCAACAGATGATTCAATCAGCAATGATATATTACGTGAGATTAAATGATAAGAATAGATCATTTAAAAAATTTATTCTCTGTTGATGTTACCGACTCGTTTGCCTCCGGTTGCATAAATAAGAAATCGTTAGTTTTGGTTTTTCTTTCTGCCTTTTTGAGAGTTTTTGAAATCGTAAATGTTTATTTTGTAAAGTAAGAGGATAATATCAGTAACTGAAAATTATAGTTTTGTAAATTTTTGACTAGGACGATATATAATTGAATTCCAGTGTCAAGGTTTCATATTAAAACAGACTATTACATACAACACATTTCATATGGGAATATTTTCGTTTGTCGCCGTTATAAACACTGCTGACAAGAGTAACGCTCTTGCCAGCAGTGGTTATATTTTTTGTTTTTACATCTGCTTTCAAAAATAATTTAGTTCACCCGGCACAGTTTTAGCCCGAAGTCATGGATGTCGTAAATATTTTGTATTGATGTTGAGCAAGTTATAAAACTTAGAAGAGCGCCATAAACCAGAAGTTATTTTCGTTATAAATTTTTGGTCAGTTTTTATTTTTTTATTAGAGGAATATTGAGACGTCACTTGTATATCGCAGCAATATAATTTACAATTAAAAATAATAACGGAAGCATTAAGGTACCGTCATCATGTAATGTTATGTTTTGGATTTTTGGGTGAGCCATACCCTTTTTACCGGTTTCTACCAGAGTCCCTGCAATTAACAGGGATTTGTTGTAATGTTATCCAATAAAACAAGAAGTGCAGATTCATCACATGTATTTCTGGAGAAATATCTTTACAAACTAATTTAAAGCTTTAATTAATTTAACAAAAGCTTAGAATGCTACGCTGAGCTTGCAATTTTACTAACGCGTTTGTCTCTGAGGATTAGATCTAGGTTTTAAATTAAATTTTCCACTGTTGCTTAAACTTCAGGTAAATACAGAAGAAAACTCAGTGACTGTTCATCACAAGTTGTGAGACTTTAATTTAAACTATTAATATATTGTGATAACCGTCAATCAATTATTTCAATTAGTGTAAACGATTAAAACATTGCATCAATATATTTCACATAAATTTGTTAATTATCATAAACGGTTAATAAGTATTATAATCATCGATACTAAACCACACTGTTAATTAGTGTAATTTTAATATTTATGCACGCGTCATTTTCATAATATTTTATTGAATTTAAAATTCAATAATTCTTTATTCAATTAGAATTATTAACAACCACTGTTGAACGTCACTTAGACTAAGTTGAGAAGAACCTACAAGAATAACAACCCCACTCAGTGGTGGGGTTGTTATTCTCTGGTAGTTGTTAAAAAATAGTTAAAAAATATAAACCAGAATAATTCATTTCCAGCAACAGAATCCGTGATATAATTTTTTTATCATAGTAGGCTTTTTCTATTTGACAAGTCTTGAAATATTTTTTAATTACCACATTATTGCACTTAAACAGTAGAAGTAAGCAACAGGCGGCCTTATCGCTTATTAGCGATCACTTCCAGGCAATCCACCATATGTGAATATGTTGGGTTGCTTGAAAAAAATTATAGCCAATTAAACCATAACGTCTAGGGGCTTAACTAACTTATAAGGCCGAGTGGTTTACGGATATATTAAAATATATATCAAATTGATTGATGTCAAAATGTCATATGTTGTTGCCTCTAAAATTAACTGAACGACGACATTTGCAAGTTTTTATTCGTAAAAAGTGTACCGCTGTTTCGGCAGGCATTGCCACAAATCGTTTTCGGCTTTTTGCTAAAGGCAGTTACCGACAGATGTGCTTTGTTTTTGTGAACTAGCATTTAGTCCAGTTTGTTGAGTGAAATGAGAATTTTGCCGTTTTTAAAATTTTTCTATGCGTTCTTTTGTTGAAGATTTTATTTACAACCAGCTCGATTCCCAGTAAATATTTGTCTCTTTTTAACACTAAGAGTTTGATGAGCAAAAATAAATATAATATGCATAAATCTCTTAGTCTATATATTAGAAACATACTAATTACAGAGTTTACACAGTTAAATAAATTACAATCAATATAACACCAACCACATAATCAGGATTTAGTTTGGTAATCCGGTTAAAATTTCCACGTAACAGCTGTGCAAATTATAAAATACGGACGCAATTATTTAATGGAATGGGAATCCAAACATTCGTCCGGCTGAATGGGCTTGTCAGGATTCAATATCGTTGAGTTATGGCAGTTATTATCTGAATGATTAATTGTATTAGTTTTCGACGCACGTATCAGAACAAATGAGTAATCACTGAGTTGAGACCCTCATGTTTCTATTTATAAGAATACGTAGTATATAGTTTTATGCCAAATTTGAAAGTAAACTTCGTTACTAAAACCCAAGACATTGAAAGAGGACCACCTCTAGCGTGAGGTACTTTTGTAAGTTTATTTAATATAACTGTTTCACTCTCTGTCACCCTTTTATTTAGGCAAGAAACTGGCCCATTGAGTTTCTGTATAAATATATAAACATGGCATTGGACTGTTAGAATCAGGTCTAAAATATATGAGAACAGAATTTAATTAAGCTGCGCTTTGTCAGTGGTGCTTAACAGCTTAAAGCATCGCTAGGCACAACATGACCGTAAAGGCTTCTTTGTGCTTTTTATATGTGCGTCAGAAATACTTTATTGATTATTTCAACATCTTTGCAGCTATTTCACCATATATAAAGAAACTTACTTCCAAGTGACAATTTTATTACTTCATTGTCGATAACAAAATATTTCTTCTACAGTCTTATATAGTCGTGTGATATGCATAGTCTGTTTTTATTTGTATTATATTTTAATATGAAATAATACAAGTATAACTAAATTAATTCTATAGACTTGTAATTTTTATTTATAAATTTTTTTAAATTCCGCATAGCACTAGATGTCTGTCTATAGTACGGTTGTAGTATGTACTTAATATGCAGATGCTTTCTCGACTTATTCAATGCGTTGGGGACACATTTGTATGAGTTATATTTACAACTTTGCTCGCTGTTTTCAGTATTATCTACGAAAAAGTTGTAAAATACATAATGTTTTATTTACTCGTGCATTAACAGTTTACCAGATAAACGCATTTTTTTCTAAATACGTCCATATAATTATGTATTCATACGTACATTTAGGGTGTTATCCTTAATAAAAAGCCGGCAACTCTCCCGTTGAAATAAACTCACTTTTTAAATAAATAATTATACACAATAATAAACTCGACGTGGGATTAGATTTTAATTGTATCTATATACACATGTGTATATATAACATACACATGATATATATATATATATATATACACATATACATTTTGAGGAAATTACCGTAAGCAGGAGTCTTACCTGATATATGTCCTAACTTTGTAACATCTCAATATGTAGATAGATTAGTTTTGTAGTAATCAAAAAAGACTTGAGAGAAATCATAGATGTTTTTTTATATTAAATAGAATTTCGTATTATACTCTTGCTGAGGTTAATCATAACTCTAGATATATACAAATAAACTTTAAAGACGACGGAGTGCTCGCTCTGTTGTCATTTTTTTATAATATTTTAATGACTGAATCGATATTGTTGTAGTATTAAAAATGTGATCGAAACTCATATTTGCAATTTTAATTTCCATTGTCTAGATTAGCATCCTGATAATTCAGTGTCGGAGTGACGGAGGCGGAAATTTGCCAACGTCTTTGTAGATGGCTTCAGCGGGCTTTTCCTTTATAATTTATTACCTCGATGGAAAAATGGTGGAGGAAATTGTTATTCGTTTTATATAAGTGTTTTACTGATCAGACACGACTTAAGGGGGGCGGGGTGCGGTTCGTTTTCTTACTTGGTGGGGATAAAGGGAGTTTGCGGGATTATTTTTCGATAGCGATATCATTTGTTTTAGGATGTATTAGAGTGTAGTTAGCAACGTACTTCGCGTCTTACGTTTCCCTCTTCGGGTTTTACGTTTGGTTTACGTTTTACGAGTAATATAAAATGCATTATTCGGTCGTATTCTGTTTAAAGAGAGAAAACACATGTCTGTATTTGCAAAACTATTGATATAATGAAATGTATTCTAAAATATAATGTTAAAATGCTAAATTCCTATTTTTCGTATGTAACGATGAAAGAGTTTGAGCTCCAAAACACGGGGTTCTAGGGTGGGTTTTTTGCTGTATATTATTTGTATATGTAATTGGTCAATTATAGGACCTTTGTGTTGCGTCCCGGAGGTGATATTTGCATAACTATTGATGTTCAACTTGTACATCTGTTTACGTTCACCGCAGTGGTCTACAATCTACATGCATGGTAAAATACGTAATTTTGCGTATTTCAGCTAAGTACACCGCGCCTCGCAACTCTGTTCCCCACATTTCACTATAGCTTGTTGTAATTGAACCGATATAGAAAACAAACATTTTAATGAAGGTTGTATATAATGCGCGAATCGACACACATTTTGGACCGCCATATTGATTTTTAAAGTTTATTGTAACGTGAGCTGTGCGTCGCGTTGGATTTTAAAATTATCTTTTGACAAATACCTAAAGGTCTGACTAGGTTTTTGTTAGTTTCGGTTAGTGCCTTGATTAAACGTAAATTTATATTTCATTACATTCGTGCTAACAATTTTTTAACCGCGTTAATATAGCTTTACATAATTTCACCATGAATCGAACCTGTTAAGAATAATATCTTACCAACGTTATTAACACTAGGTATAACATCGATTACGATTCTTGTATATTGATATCGCGTGTCGAACATCAGCAATCACTTTCCTTGGTGTGACATTGATTGATCTTATCGAAGAAACCTGCCAACTGAAAGCCTATGCGTATTCGCATTTTTATTGGCGTCCTTAATTATTTGTTAACATGTAATCGTTTAAGTTTGATACTACTGTAGCCTGGTTTATCGACGATAACAATTGCCACTGGAAGGCATTGAATGTAAATTAAAAATCGAATTGAAACAGTTGTGCATGACCGATTGGTTTACGGACTTTGTTCCAAATTTTTTAGCAGATTCTATGAAAACTGCACGTTACAAATATTCATACCTATATTGTTACACGGTTTGCGTTGAATGAATAATAATTCTGTAATTGTCTTTTGTGAGTCCACAATAAAATTAATCGCCAATAATTAATTTAATAATTCTGTGTTTAATTTATTTGAATATCAAATTGTTATACGCGTACCTGATTTGGCAGTTTCTCGTTGATCACGATAGCAAAGCACTGGAAACGAGTAGGTACTGTTATGTAATAAATTCGCGTTTATATCTGTTTTGAGAAGTTTAATTTAAGAAAAAGTACTACGATCTTTTATTTAAACAGGAAATCGTTTGATTTCATGTCTCCTATTAACGAAATATATTCTTAATTATATTGTTAAAATATTTACCTTTCTTCTGAATTTCTGTATTTTGTATGTAACGATATATGAGATTGAGCCCCACGACACATGGGATTCTTTTGTGGGGTTATACTGTATAATTTTATGTATTACTCTTTTTGGAAAAAATATGACAGTATTTTTTTAAACATTTCAAAAGTTGATCTTTAAAATTATAAGAAATTTAAATATACGTGATAAAATATAATGTGGTTATATTTCAATATGAAAAATATTAAAGCCGTAACAGAGAAACGGGGCCATTATATTTCAGCTCGCGTCAGTTACACGCAATGCCTCACGCCAGAATTCATTTGTATCACTCATTAGCCACTAATTACTATTTTACATGGCTATGTACAATTCTAGGGCTTCCTCTTGTAAGCCTTAATTCCGCGATCCAATTAACTTATCTCGAAATAAGTTATTTTCCAAGTAATTACATATAATGCGTTGTAATCAATTATTAGATATTAAACGACTGTTAGATTTCAACCCATAGATTGTTGTTTACAGGGATTATGCTTTTAAGATTTTACATTTGCATAATAATTCATCTATTAAAACTCACATGTAAATAACCATAGATAAACATATTTAAAAGGATGAAAATGTATTATTAGGCCTATAAATTTCGTAGCAGAGTTGCATAGTTATATTTGTGACAGATCAAAAGATATACAACAAATAAACACATTAATAAAAAGGTTTAGGGAGAATATTTCCGCGATAAGTTTCGCGTTACACAGCCATTTGTATTGTGAATTTGTGTCTCGTAAGACTCAACATTTCTCTAGCCCTTATGTTTCGAGAAATTCTCATTTTCTGACCACGGTTGCTGGTATAATACGTCACTGTCTGTAACTAAAGGAAGACGTATCTCTGTGGGCAGCAAAATAGTAAAAAAAATGATTTAATAATTTATAAAACTATGTATTTTAAATGTCACAGATTTAAAAAAGTATTTCCAAGGACAAATAAATCTACATTTGTTTTAACGATATATGAAAATTTGCATACGTCACAAATGTATTCTTTGTCTCTAAGTAGAAGAAACAGAAATTTGAAATTTATCTGTATCTATTTAACTTATTATTAATAAGAAATATATAACGAATGACCTTGTCCTTAATATTATAATGATAATACTCAAATGAAAAACGTTTAGTTCAGATCGTTTTAATATCAATGGAAACCTATGATCCATTAATGTCACGATTTATACATTCAAACGGGGTGAATATCTATACTCATAGCTGTAAAGATTTAATAATAGTCTAGTTTTGCTACAACTTTGAATGCACGTTCATATTGTTTCTATGACATGTTACAAGATTTTATCAAAATTCACTATGTTTTTGTTGTTACTCCTTCATCATTTATAATACTAAATTTTATAGAATCAAAATTATATAGATACTTTATTAATAAGTTAAGGCTATAGATTTGTCAGTAAACATGTTAATCGTATATTTTGTGATCCGTGTTATATACGTATTATTCTTACCGTGATGATTACGACAAGATATTATAAGTTTTCTGTTATGTTGTGCGTTGCCTGGAAGAGATCGCTTATTAGCGATAAGGCCGCCCGTTGATGTTATATGTATTAACATCATCTACTTCTACTGGTAAAGTCCAATAAAATGTGAATAAATAAATACGATAGCTAGAAATATAGAAGATGTATGTTAAACATTTTCAGAAAGAGAATCGAGTCGTTAGTGATTATTTCATGAATATGAATTTTAGCTTGATTCAAAATTTATTACATTTTTGTATAAAGTATTATTAATGATTTAGCATCATCACAAGTAACACATTTAGTTAGAAATTGAGTCAGAAATGTTAAAATTAAGTTAAAGCGAGAACTTCAATCATCAGCCGCGTATCCGGTTTTCACAAAGAGCTTCGAATTTTGCAAAGTTTTGAGTTGTGAAGTTTCCGTTTTGGAAGTTCGTACACATATATTACAATGCGCTTGCTTGAATCACTTTTTAATATTTCTTGTTTGAGTGTCTTTCTGAGATATAGTGATATTACAATTCAAAACTTTGAAATGTTGGTTTTTAAGTTATATAATAAAGATAATTATTTATCACGGTACAATACATTTTATACAATATTAAACATTAAATTCCTTGACATTCATTGCATATAATCAAGGAAATGTAAGAAGCTTATTTTATCACAATTTACAAAAAATCTTTAATTATCGACTGACATGATTCTGCTTCTTTCATTAAATTAATAACAATAATAAAAACACTGTCACACGAAAAACATTTAAATAACAAAAATAATAATTGATAAAGGTTATAAGGATAAAGCTTACATATAATATAAGGAAGGAGAGGTATTACAAAAACGAAATATAAAGTAATAAAAGATTATATAGATAACACAAATTAAAATATAATAAATAGTAAAATTAACACCAAAGAATCCAGGAAATTATGCTAGAGCAGTCTTTTCTATAGATAGGCTTGTTCCACAACTTAATGAAATGGACAGAGAAAGCTAAGGAGTGTATATTGGAGTTGAATTTAGGAAGTTAATATAACAATAATTATTATACAGTAAAAACCGGATATAACTACATTCAAGAAACTGGCGATACTATATCGTAGTAACTGTGTGACGTACAAAACGGACGGATTATATGTATATGAATATAATACGGTACAAAACCAAACTTGAATAAAGATTATAGTCGCTAAAACCGGTTAGTCGTTATAAGTGAATTCTACTGTATATCACAAATATTAGCTAAATCATTTCGGGTTCGAAGCGCCATGACTTATCGGTCACTAAAGGGTCTTACTGATAAGAGAGTTCTTGTTAATGACATTCAGATAAGCATATTATGTATGTGTGTATTTGATACGGTGATAATTATTTCGTTACGTTTTTCCAGGGCCGTAATATGAAATCCCAGTACTAATTAATGTTGTTATCAGCTTGATGAAGTTTCCTCACTTTAGCGTGCTAACTGCGTCTTGACCTCGTTTTTTAGTATTATTTTAATTTATAAGCTTAAAGAAAAACATTACACTGAAACCCTAAAGCATATCTGTTAGCCTCCCAGCATTTTCAGTCGTCCCATGGGCTGCGGTTAGCACTTTTTCGTCGTTACTCATGACGGTACTTTAATAAACTAAACTAAATACTTTTTCCTCACATAAAATTGTCATGGGTCATGGAATCCAGGAACAAGTGATACCAGACAGATATTTGTTGACGTGTTCGAGCAGCTGCGATCGCACTGTTTCCGGTCGTTACATCCTCCGGTCGTCTAACAAAAGTGTTTATGCGTCACATTATTGGATACTATATATATATATATATATAATCTATGGATATACTAAATATAAAGTAAAGAACAAATAATCTCTAAATCGTAACTATTTGTAACTCTTGGTCTAACTTGACGCTTAGTCTAGCTTCAATTTATAATTATTCATAGTACATTTAATTAATATAATAATTTGGAATTAGCCTGTTAAATATCAAATAATAATCTCGGAGGTTGATTCACATTCACAGATGTTTATAGTTAAGTAACACTTGGAAGTAGCCGAAGCAATTGTTACACAGCAGTTTTAAGCGCATTGTATTTGTGGGGGTCAAAGGGATGTGGGTTCCTCTGTAAATAACATGATGAGGGCGCATCCCCAACGTTTGAACCAAGACATCGGAGTAGTTAATTCATATTGAATTAACTACCCAGTCGGAGTGTACATTTATGTATTATATAATTTTGTAATCAAATTTGTCAGAGGCTTAAATGGATATTATTCAGGGCGGTTGTCGATAAAAAATATTATATTTAATCAATATAGCTATGGAGCGATATGATCATTTGAGAAGTGTTTTAATAAAGACTTTGAAATCGGAATAGCTTATATAGATACTAAATATTTGCACTGTTTCATAACGTAGGAACATCTTGTTCATGCGAAAATGATTCTTATTATGGTGAACTAAAATCGAAACTTTTGGGTAAAACATTTTTAAGCGGACAGTTCAATGTTAGGGTAAACGGAATTCAAAATTATAAATGTTTTCTATAAGTAACAGGTATATTTGGTAATTATATGTCCCTCTATATATTCTAACGGCTTATTGTACAGTTTCACCCTTGTGTACTATTGCTGGAGCTGTCTATTATATACGCTGCGGTTTTGGTCACAAATATCCTGATAATATATAGAAATCTGTAGTCTTTGAGTTCTATTATTGTATTGTTTTAAAATTATTGCGATATTTTCACATGATCAGTTCGCGACCATTTAACCAACAATAGAATTTTTTTATTTAATAACACTCAACATCAAACCTGCTTACCTTTCGTAGAGGCATTTTAAATACCATAAAAAAAAAATTAAATTCTGATTGTGTTCGCATTTGTATCTAATATGTTTTATCTCTTAAATGTTTCATGTTCCCATATAATTGTTTTGTGTGTATACCTTGTTTTATTATCTTATAAGACTATTGTTTGTTTATATATTTAACACATAAGATGTTTGGGGACAGATTTAATAAAATGAAATAAAAACCATATCTAAATATTTTCTACAATTCGTTGAATGGAAGTAATCGCTGCTAACGTAGCCCGTAGCTCGCCAAATTATCTAAGTGTAACTTTTGGTTTTTTATTCTCTTATCACGTTAACTAAAGCGAAAGTATCCAGTGGTATTTATACTAGTACTTTTTCCCGGAAATACTGTGAATATGTAGACTATATAGGATACATTTATATAAGAACAGCATGCACTTTTATCTTATTACACAAGGATCTTCCGTGTCCATTGAGATGTAAATCGTAAAGCGTTTGAATTATGCACAACTCTATGTTAGTCGTGTGGTCATTTTGAAATGGACACATTAGTGAATTATTAAAGCGACGTGTACGCCACGGGAGGTACAATAATAAATTAACAGGTATTTGCATTTCATACTCGAGTATTCAAAGTGTTGATAACATCTATAATAGAGAAAGACTTGAATTTGTGTATGTAGTGTTTAATTAGATTGTGAAGGTGGAATGAAGGTTGGATTTGCTAATCCTGTTTTAGTAGTTTATCTCCATATTACGCAGAACTAAAGAGAGGTTAGCAGGAAGCTGATTGCCAACCTGCACTAGTTGAGGCATCTCAAGGAGAGAATTAGAGAGTGTGAAATAGAGCGAACGAGATGGAGCGCAAATTAGGCTTCACTTAAAGTATGGGGCATGTATATTAAAAGTCAGTGAAAGTCAAAAATGCTTTATTCAATTAGGATAATAACCGACAATTTTTGAATACCACTGAAACTCGTCAACAGCTATGAAAAACTCGCAAGAAACTCAGTTTGGTTGTCAAAGTGATAGTATTACAATATTCTACTATGCAAAGCGAGGATTTGCGATTAAAAATTACATGCTAAATTAGTAATTTGAGGACTGACATTGTTCTTTTAACAAGTTGCCTCATTATGGAACAATCCGGCCTGTTCGCAATGGCGTTGAGAATGCTGCCGGTGACACGGTATGATTAATAGAAACTGAGCGTCTAAAATGTCACAAAAACAGGGCGTGTTATAAATAAACGCGATATCAAAAACATCGGCGAACCTCTAATATTAATAATTTAATATATAATAATATTATGAATAATTTTTAATAATCTAATGTACATTTTGCAACATCATGAACGAAAATAACCCTCACTTCGTCTCGTTTCCAATGTGTGTGATTGTTTAAGATATTAAATGAAAAGTGATATCTCACATTAGTTGCGCGTATATAGCTAATATTTTGCATCTAATATCAAAATGCCGCTCCGCCGTGGCTTACAAAAAGAACAGCAGATAACAAAGCGTGCGTGACAATAGTCTTTTGTCGCGTCTTGGTCCTCGGTACAGTCTTGGAGTGCCGGGGGATTTGACCCGGCGCCATTTTTGTTTTGATAAGTTACATAAAAACTCTTTATATTATAATTTCAAATTTTATTGTTTTCAATTCACAGTATTTGTGATTTACTTCGTTTCTAACGTATATTCTAAAAGGCCGGCGGATTGGTGTTAATTTAAAGTCCTACAATTTATTATTGTCTAGAATTATAGAAAATCTATGCAGAATATAATTATGACGTTCTTTGCAAATCATACTTACTGCGCTCTTTAAGTTAAATATCGCTATTTTCCGTCGAGTTATGTTAACTATGTGATTAGTGTCCTTTTCTTGACTTGATTAGTACGGAAACCACTATCTACCTTCAAGTCTCACTTACCGCAATTAGTAGCTCAATATATATTTGTGTATATGCGACATCTGCATCGTTTATAAAAGGAATATATGAATACCACATGTGTATTGTACCATGTTTTAACGAAAATTCTACATATATAATCAGCCATGTCCATATATATTCGTCCCTCGGGGTCTGCCGACCGTGAGCACTCATTAACGCACATTTTAAATACCGCACTGCAGACTGCAGAACCCTAGAAAATAATTTAGCCTCATACATATAGTCTTTGTTTATTTTTTAGGCTACGGCTACCAAATTACATTTTAAAGTGGGTGGGGGTGAGTGAGGTTTTAGGAAATGGAAATGCGATAAGTTTATGTTTAGCATGGATAGTTTAAAATAGTTATATATTTAATACTTAACGTTAAAGATATATCTATGTAAAAATGTCTAGTTAGTATAAAACAAATAAGAAACTTTTATACAAACTTACGAGCCCTTAGACCTCTTTCATCCGACCCTCATCGCTTGACGCCATCTTTATACGTCAAACGGTTTTTGTCTAAGTAAATTCGATTTGATATATGTTGTTTTTATCAGAGGTTCTCATGCATGAAATATTATTGTACAATGAAAAGTTTAATATTCCTTAACCAGCCAACTACAGTTATGTAATCACCGAGCTTCTTCAGAGCGACCTGCACAAGATCATCGTCTCACCGCAACATCTCTCAGCCGACCACATCAAAGTATTCCTCTACCAAATACTCAGAGGTAAGAACTTCACTTATTCAACCTTAAATAGAGCATTAAGTTTTAGATTTTGTTGTATAAGCGCTATTTAAATAGTTTATTTTATTCAATTACGAATTTAAATATTTAGTTGCGTTTAACTTCTTATTTAAAAGTACAGTGTAATCTCTACATAACGACACTGAAGGGACTGTAGATTTTATGGCGTTGTAGAGAGTGGTCGTTAAAGGGAGACAATAAAAATCATTGTATGGAAAACAAGCTAATGCCAATTGATTTCGTCGCTTTAGAGTCTGTCCTTGTTGAATCGAGTGACGTTACATAGGGTTTACTCTCTATTATCACACATGACCTCTGCGTTCGTATTGTATAGTACAATTGTTTACGTCACAATTTAAGAGCTTTTACAAAGAAATGTTCGTCATTTCACGCACGGTCGGTTTGACCTAGGATAATCTATTAATAGGCGTATGTTCTATATACAACTGATACAAAAGATATATATATATGTATTAAAGCAGAGACTCTGATCACAGTCAGTTAATGTGTTGTATAATTACACATTTGTTGACCGTACCGGGAATAGAACAAAGGTTGTTCAGCAGTCCCGCTTGACGAGTGCCGGTGCCAACGGAGTCCTTATATTTTTATTATATTATCAATTATATTCACTTTCTAAAAAACAATATAACAAATTGCTATAATTTCTAGTTAAATAAGTAAAAGGAAAGATTTATTCAAAATCATTGTACAATATTAAGATATTTTTTATAAAAACATGTCAATTATGAAATTAAATGTTAAACGCACCGTTTCTACTGTTTGTGACGGTTTCAAAACTAAATTTGACTTAAAGCTCTGGCATGCAAATATAATCCATTTCAGGATAAAAAGAATTGCTTCACAGACTGTCTCCCGATTTTGCATTATTAATTCTAGCAATTATTCCTACTGTGCCAAGATTTCCCCCGAGCGACGTGCGAAGGGAGTCTAGAAAAATGCGATCGTTAAGCCCCTACAGTTTGCAACGTTTAATTAAAAAGTTTATGGATGCGCCCGCCTTAGTGATATCGACTTTCGCGAAAGGGAAAAAGCTTCAAAGAGGACTTTTGGACTTTTCGTTACTGATTATACATGTGGATCTATCAACAATCTTTCGCCCACGTTTTAAACCTGGAAATCCCTGCTTAATTAGCTAATCCAATGTTTTAACTTTTAAGTTGTAAGATAATTATTGAGATCATTTTAAACTATTGTATAATGTGACTCTTCGTATCGTTTTTTTTAACAAAAAAGCTACTTAATATTGTTAACTCGTAGGCAAGCATAATCATTCGCTTCGGTTGTCAATGTAAAAGTTATGGCTTTCCGTCTATGCTGTGGAACAGGTCACAATGGGTATGCTAATGTAGTCGCTCAGTTAGACACCAATAATGAGTCCTTATCACATTTACCAGGTGACCGTTGTGACGTTGAACGAAGCGAGCCTAACGCAACTTTGAATCTTGATAGTCGAACGTTTGACTCTTGTTTGTTCAGTAATGATTTTGATTTGAATACTAATAATGAAACATTGTGAAGTTAAAGTAATTTAAAAGCCGATTTTAAATATCATCAAGCTATAAGATTGGTAAATTTTTGGGCGTATATATTTACGGTATGAATAAATAAAGTCAAGGGTGAAATTATTAAACGTGCTTTAATAAAGCTTAAAACATAACACGGGTAAAAGTGATTATTACCCTAATATACTTTGAAAACTTGTTTTATTTAATCAATTAATGAAAGTCATAAATATCTTCTGCTTTTTAAAACAAAAGCTGCATATCGTTGTTATTCTTTATTTCGAGAATATTTCACAATGCTCGTGGCTAAAAGTTTAATTAAACTAGTTAAACCAGTAAAGGTTGATGTTATCGAAAGCTCACAGTAACGAGAGAAATTATGGAAATGTGCCATATTTGTGCTGTTGTGTTGGATTGGGGTTTTTGTATTGGAAACTAAAGTTCCAATATCAAATGTATCGAACATTTGGAACACGGTCGAGCTTCGTTCATTCTATATGGTTATTCGTATATTCGGACACTGAGCCATGTCCTGCTTTTTGTGTATTCGCGTTCATATTTGTTAAATGTATATATAATAAAGAAAACAAGTAACTGGGTGCGATTTAAAAGCGTTTCGTTTTCTTCGTGAGTTTCAGAATGATTCACTTCGTATTGAAACATTGCTAGTTGCAATCTCCTGTGCGAGGGGTTTGCTTCAAGTTCTTGTTGTTGGCAAGGATAATGTTTTTGTTGTAAATTGTACACAGTCTCATGACTTCATGCTGCGAAGGGCTATAAACTACAAGTTTATCCTCTTAGAGATACAAAAAATATCTTAATATAATAAATACAGAGATTTGATTTTGTATTAATCTGTAGTTATAAAAGGATTAAATTTATTAACATTCAAAAACATTTTCCTTAAGGTAACTAGGTATATGGGCGGTGTGTTGCTTTTTGGCAGCAGGTTTGTATTCTTATTTAAAAAAAAACAAAATTAATTTGTATGAATTGTAGAGGCATACACTTACGTTACGTTTTCATCTTTAAAAAAAAAAATATTTTTTTTTAATTTTCTACGGTTACTCAATTTCACTCGGTTTAGTTTTAATATTGATTTATGAGACACTATGTATAAAGTATATAAACTTATTTATTTATTCTTAAGTTAGTAAGGCTCTTAAAAATCTCGAAGAAAATTTGTTGAATGATTTTAATACAAAAATGTTCTCAGTTATAATGTTATGCAATTACTGCATTATATGTATATACTGCTATATTTCGGTAAACGCTAACGGTGTCCAGCGATGCACCGAGCGGTTAATTGGGTGCGAGCTGTGACCCGTTGATATAAGAGCTAACGAAATTAATTATTACCTAAAATATTCATAATATATTGCGTGTTTTCGTTATACCTAAACTGAATTATTTAATATTGACATCAACATTATAGGAATAGTTGAATAAATTCAAAATTATCGTTTTGAATTAAAAAATAAACTTTTGTCGTGTAGGACTTTAGCGATAACTATCAAACTTAGATAGATTTTTTTTTGTTTTATCAAACTTCTTCTAAAAGAATTAAACGTGATAGCGTTAGCTTGAACTGAAATTCCAACCGATTCATACTGGTAATTAAGAATTTCACGAACAAGGTAGCTTAACAATAGATGAAAGATAGCGCTAATTAGGTAAGCGAGCTCTTCAACCAGCCCTGTAGGTAGCCATTGTAATTTGCCGTTTGACTTTGAATAAATGTTGAGGCGTGAAATTGTTGCCCCTTTGCCATACAGCGCTTGTTACTTATTTGGAAGGAAGTGGGTTTTACTATTGAGCGATACTTTTACCGCAAACAAAATACAACTTCAAAAGTTTTCTGCTAATACTTAATCGAATTTTAAATGCCGGCAACTCACTTGTAAGCCTCCTGGCGTTGCAGGTGTCCATGGGCGGCGGTTGGCACATCACTCGAAGTGACACGCCTGCTCGTTTGCCTCCTCTCACATAAAAAAAAAATCGAACTATCTTGATAGTATAATTAATTTAAACACGACGCAAAACGTTTAATTAACTGACAATCGCTATTGACATTTATTTTTCAATAAGGTTTTGGTTTTAATCGGTTTGAAAAATTATGAAAATATATATAATCTGTTATATCTTGTTCAAACTCAAAATAAATTTATTCAAGTAGGTCTTTATAAAGACACTTTTGAATCGTCAATTTTTACACTACCACCGGTTCGGAAGGCAGTCATCTACCGAGAAGAAACGGAAAGAAACTCGATAGCTGCTCTTTTAAAATAAACAATTAATACAAAGTTGTGTTAGTACAATTAAAATAACAAAGCATTGTAAGGCTACTCAAGAATTGAACTGTCCCGATGCTGAGCTATTAGCCATTATCAAGTTATATTAACATTCCTTTTTGTTCAGGACATTATCTATGTCATGAATTGCATGCAATTTCGGTGAATAAAAGTAATTTTTTACAACTAATCAAAAACAATATATCGGGCCAGGGCTTCATGCAACATTTACGTCATCGTTTCCAACTTTAATAGGTTAATTGTAATTTCAGTGACTACAGACCAACTTTCTATCCATTTTAATAGTGTGAACGAAATATGAACGCGAGTCGGATATGCAGCAGGCGGCGATAATTCGATTGATTCAGCCAATCAGGTATTAAACGATTGGGCTTCGATTTTCCTTATTCAAATAACTTCATGCTCTGCATAGAACTTATATATTCTACGTTGATACATAAGTAGTTATCATGTTATGTTAACAAAATATCAAACGTTTTGTATCGGGTATTACATATGGTGAAACTTGTAATAAAATGCAACCTCCATTGTGTTTGCGCTTTACCACATGTCTAAATGTATGAAAAAAAAACATCGAATACCACCTGCCTTTTGTATGTCTAAACTGAATGATTAGTAGTACATTGTCCTCAGTGGTCCTGTTGTCGTGGTCCGTTGCTCAGAACGTCGACCCTCAGCTTATCTTTCTTGTTCCGAACACCATACATGGAAAACATTTGCTATATTTAATTAAAGGTTTACCAATCTAATTAATTTGAAAGACTTCTATTTATATTTACTGTTAATTATTATTTAATTATGAAATAAACTAAAACATTAACAATACAATCGCATTTACATCCATATATTTTTTTATGTAAAATATTAGTTATTCGAAATTTATATAGCAAATTTAGTAATTGGATATGAAGGCAGACTTTAAGGAAGTTTTCATTGGTACGTTTAACATTTTTATTTTATTTTATTCCATATATTTATTGTTTGTACTGCGTTAAATCTCAAAGTATCATATGTGCTTTTTTATTGCACGCATTGTTGTTAAGGCAAAGGTTTCATACAACATAATTACTCAGTCGACTGTACTGCTTTTTGAAAGCATACATATTTCTTCAAAACGTGAAACAAAACACTTTTTTTGACTTATAAATAAAGCATTAATAGCTTGCACTACCATTTCACACAGTTGCATGGTTAAATTAAAAGTCTAGTTATAACTCCTACGTTAATACCAGAATTCATTGTGACGTATCTAACACAGGACACTCATATTTTCCATACACACATTAAGTTTGGTGAAAACCCGTAGGGAAATTAACTGAGGCACTGAGTTGTTGTTAATTTGTTCGGACGTGCTTCATGTTTTGAGTTTCCTTTGGAGAAGAATGTGTCATAGCTGACAAATAACATTTCGAAAATCTTATGGAAACTGACGCGTTCTTAACTCAATTTAAAGATTCTGTTGCTTGAGTTTTTTTATACTTTTAGATGTTTTGTGAGTAATAGCTCATTTAATAATGTGACAGAGATCTTATTATTTATTTGTTATTATTATATGACATAATTTTACTCTCTAATCTGACACGATTTATCAGAAACCATACACACAACCTCTTGTATAGGTGTATTAAGCATTAAGCCACAGGGTTCGTGTTCGTTTGTGGAAAATATTCCACAATATCCGTGCTTAGTAAATAAATAACGTTTGGAAACTATTTTACTTGTAAGTAAATTTGATACATACCTATTCTACATAGACTAGATACTTCTTACAGCTGGAATTTCTATACAATTAACCTTCCCGGTTTTTACTTACATTCTTTGGATAATTCACCCACCCGTTCGTCAAGTGTATACGCCGCGTATTTGAAATACCTTGCGGAAATACTTAGGGCTTGAGTTGCTGAACCTGTATTAAGCCCGCAATGTTTATCGCGACGCGTACCGTGCTCCGAATTAATTGCGTAAATTTTGAATTTAGGTTTAATTGTCTTACGTTCGTAACAATTGTTTGCTTCATTAACAACATATTAAAAAACAATATAGAACGATAGAAAATTGGCTTTTTCCTATGATTAACTTAGAATATAAGAAAAAATAGACATGTCCAGTATTGCTAAAACAACAACTTATTCATCTGTAAATATATTTGTGATTTGGCTGAAGTCAGACATAAAAGTTATATTTAAAGCATAGCCTTTTCATAAGAAAACTATATGATTACATTTTTGTCTGTACATATAAATTGTGAATGATAAATTTATCTTATTTGATGTAAGAAGCTTTGAATCATTAATAACATTGAAACAACAAGGATATACAAATCATAGAATACAGATTGAATTTACGATTACGTTTACATTAGTGACATAGAATTTCTTTCACACAGCGTTATGTTCAGTACAAAAAAGGAAACAACTTCACGGTGGGACTACATGGGGGACTCATACTGGACCCAATATGGTCCCATATCATCGCTATAGGTTGGGGCTGCGTTACATTGTTCTTATCGCCGCACCCAGAGGACTAATCCAGTCCATCAGTCCCATCCTAATTCCCCATAAATAGTTATATACTGTTCTACTGACTAGGTCACGGCTTATCTTCATTGTGACCATATTGTTATGTTTTTGTTGATTTTCTTTCGAGTATATATTTTTATATTTGTATATGTAGTTTTGCACAGACAATATATATATTTTTTTGATTTTTATGTTGCACATTTACAAGTACACGTGCTTCCAACGTGCGTCCATCAAGGCACGTGACACGCCCACGTTTGAAAAGCCGAGATCGTTCGAGCATTTATTTCAGTAGGCTGTGGAATAGGTACACAAATATAATCTACATAAATATGAATGTATATTATCTATTTACCTTTTATGCAATTTTTAGTGTAAATAAAGTTTTAAGGTTGTGAATTCACGTTTCTGTGCAAGAAACATTTGCCGCAATATCATTTCACAATTTGAAAACTTTAGTCTCTCGCTGACCACGATTGCAAAGCACTCGAAACGAGATATGAAAATATGTTATAAAACCGCGATTATATTCGTTAAATTAATTTAATTTTCATAATATAAAACGATTCGGTTCCACGCTATATATGATCGCATACTGTATTATTTAGTACTTTTCCCCAGTATATGTCGATATAAGGTTTATATTCTGATGTACAGTTATGAAGAAATAGTATCCCAAGATTTTTATCACTTTCAAGGGAAGCTTAGAGCATTGGATTTTGATAAATACAATATAGCGTCGTCGGCATCTAATATTTATGAGCGGGGAATCTGGCGCCGACCAAATATTTAACCATTTCCTGCTTTACGCTTTACATATTTTACTCAAGTACCTATTTACATATTATTTAACGATAAAACAACACAAATATTTGTGATATTTACAATGTGAAGTAGGTTAATATATATCCCTTCTACTTACAGTTCTCTGGTTAATTGTATTCCAAGTAGACATTATTTTAACCAAACTTTTTTTAGTGCGTTTATAATGTGCCTTAGTTTTTAAAATGTTGACTGAGGTTGTTTGAAAATATCCTTTTGAATAGTGTGAGATTGAGTGGCGTGCGATAAAAAGCACCCCACCGTCAGTATTTAAATATTTAGACTCTATTTCAACTAAAATCAAGACACTATTAAACTAAATGTAAATTAATATACACAAACACCTAGACACAGGGCAATAATAAAATTGATTTCTAGATAGAGATGGTCTGAACAGTAGTATCTCCTAAAAACAAAAGTATTTTTCTAAAGTGCGGTTTTATTTTAGTTTACGTTCCATAATTAGAGTGATTATGTTTGTACGTATATAAGGTTCAACCACCTTAACGTTTTGGAACAAAAAATCTTTTGTAACGTAGTGTGAATTATGAAGTCTAGACTTACGGAATCTCGGCGATCTCTCCTCGTAAGCTTTAACGGCGAATTCGTGTTATAAAATATAACTAACTTATAATAGTATATTCTGTCTGGATTAGGGCAGTAGTTAAATCATTGTATTTATTAATGAAATAATGGGGAGTGGTCAATTAAATATAACGTCACGTCAGTAATACGCTTTAATAAGTAATTTTAATAGGTTATCCGCCCGTGGATAGTTACAACGTTAGTTAGTTTGCCGGCTCCAAAGGGAAATATGGGAAAGTTAAGGAATGTTACAAAAGAAATTACGATAAAGGGGTGGATGTTCGGGAATTTCGAAAAGACAAAATCCGCCGTCTGTTTTCTATAAGGGTAGTATTTTCCCAGTAGGTAGTGCGATTTAATAGAAGCCCGAATGAATACATGCCACTCCCACTCCCGTACCGCAAAAGGATGTCTGGTTACAGGGGTATGTGTCAATCGATAGATTAGCTTTTGGTGGATCGCGCGCTATGAGTACATGCATTTTACAACACCAATAATTCTACGTCTATATCGCATCCTACAGGATGTGACCAATGTTTGTAGATTTGTTAAATATCATCGGTTGTTAGATAATATTCAAACAATACGATTATTTATACAGCTGCAACAGCTTTCTATTGATTTATCTGGTAAAGATGCAGTTGTGATAACAGACTGAGGTAATGTTTTATTTAAACATAATGCAGCAATGGTTGTAAGCAGCCCTTTCATTATATAGAACTATTGTTGTTATGTATGAGGTTAGTGTTAAAAGTGACTAATTCACTTGGGATAAATCGAGTTGTAATTTCTTTATTTATTATCCTATGGACCTGTGCCTATGTTAAAGAGTTCGTTATAAGGAACTTTGGCAAGCGTGTTGAAAATATAATGTTAACCTTATATAAAATACGCGAAACAGAATTGGTCCAGCATTTATTGTTGATAATTTTGACAATTGTTTTTGTTTATAATAAATGAACGTGGATTTAAGCTATATATAAAGTTAATAATGTCGTGTACGTCACAATATTGTAACAACCGCAAACATCTACGTCCAGTAGATATTTCCGCGGCTTCAATCTATTATTTGCCCCAAAAGATAAGAATTCCCAAAACCAATAATATCCTTTTTTATTTAAATCGTGTAAAGTGTCAGCCCTTTACCCTAAATTATGGATAAAAATATGCCACAAAAATCACATTACACGGAATGATTTGAATTGTATGATTTTTCTTACCTTTCTGCTTATTAATGCAAGAGGAATAATAATACATTATCAATAATACATAGCACAAAGTTGAATATCTACACTATTGCGATTTTGCATGTATTATCTCAACGGAACGACGTCGTCCATTCGGGGCATTGGGGACGTTGTGTTATTCACGTCATAAAACTGAACATTAAAATGTGATTGTTCATTTTGTATAACCGTACTGTACCGAACATAACATTAAAATCTGGACGTAACAACTAAACGTAACATAATCAGTCTCTATATTGAGTTTTAATGATATGCTCATATTTTAAAATTATCGAAGTCACATTTCGAGGATTTTTAGGAAGGTATTAATTTGAAAATTTGAGTTTCATTCGGATTTTAGAAGGTGAAACCGTCACGACGCACGTACATGGGCTATCGACCCAAGAGATAGAGAAGAATGTATGTATTGAAATATAATAGAAAAAATATCCACTATATGAGATTTACTTAACTACTTTAGACAATCTCTGGTTAAATTGAGTTCGTATTCATATGTTTAAAGTTAAAATATTGGATTTCTTCTTTATACATTTAGTTTCGTGGATGTTTGAAGTAATAAGAATAGTATTCTACAAATCTATATTTACGCCATCCGAGTCCAGTATAAACTGGATTATAGTTTGCAGAATGTATTTTTCAACTGGGAGCAGTCAAAAAGCAGTTTTGGAATGACGTAAAAATTGGTGTATTGAATATATCCAGTTAATAGTAGAGAGAGGACTATTTCAATCAGTATGTATTATTCATATTGAGAATAATGAATAAAAAAATACTGTATGACAGATTTATTTATAGTTGTTTTTGGAATTTTGGGGTTTGAAATATTCAAAGCCCTCTACCAATTATTGTGTTAATTAAGTCCTTATAAAATAATATGCGATAAAAAGCTATGTACGTTTTGCCCGTTAAAATAACAAAGAAGTCCTTTTTTAAAGGCTTTTGGACGATTATAGAAATGTGACTCTATTCACAGTGGGTATTTATTTATCCTATCAAACCCAACGAAGGTTCTAGTGTATAGCACTATACATGGGTGAGATTGTAAAACTAAACAGTTGTGCCTGTCGTTCAATTTTAATTGTTCAACAGCATCTGGCCTTTACCTCGTCTACTAACGCGACGCGACATGACAATTTGTTCAATTAATTGTTTTTGTTTAATAATTCATATCATTTTTTCTTTCAGGCTTAAAGTACCTGCACTCAGCGAGAATCCTGCACAGAGACATCAAACCGGGCAACCTGCTGGTGAACAGCAATTGTGTTCTTAAGATCTGTGACTTTGGGCTGGCGAGGGTTGCGGAGCCGGATTCTACTAAGAATATGACTCAAGAGGTCGTCACTCAGTATTATAGGTAAAATATTATTAATATTGTGTATGTTTTATACAAATTTCTAGAGTGGCTCTGACGTTGAATGTCACTGTGCCGTGCCTTGTAATATGTTTTAGTAGATTGGTATATTTATGTGGTTTAATAGTAACTACTACGGATTGTATACTCTGGACTATCGAGGTATGAAGAGTAATTGCAATAGACTATCATAAGGTAATGCTTACACTCAAGGGCTAACCTTGGCTTATATTCAAATTCTAGTCTAGATAACTTATAATGTGAGATACTTGATAGCTTAATGAAGTTAACCTTTTATCAACATCAATAAAATGGCTCATGGCTTGGTGGCCATGGTAACCGATGACGTCCACGTTTAATTTAGTATGAGTAATACTTACAAAAATTGTAAAAAAATTAAAAGTTTTATTTTATTATGATTTTTTGGAGTATTGTAAACCTTAGTGCGATCATCACTTGGATGTAAGTTACTATTTTTTTTGAAATACGAACTAAATTGTTTTCGAATACGTATGTATACCTCATTAATGTTATTAATGATTTCCGTCCCATTTGTCCGAGGCATTTAAATTCAAAGGTCAAAATATTATCAAGGGACATCAAAGTTATGCAAACAAGGGTAATCTGTTTGACCCCCGTACCTTAGTTTTACGGTAGAATATGACTTTTTTATGTTAGCGTGAAAATAGGATAATTTTACTTCTGCTATCATGTATAATAAATTGGCGAATAATGGTGTTGTACAAATTGGGTTCTACGAAGAATATTTATTTTATATGACTTATTTTTGGCACTTTTATAGAGCTATAGAATATGATTTAATTATCAATCTCAATTCAATCTCTTATATCGGGCACTCACACTTCCAGAAGGCTCGTATGTACTTGTGTAGAGTACCTACTGAATAATGACGAGTTGGGGAAGCTCTACAATAAATAACATCTTCACACAAAGTATTCGTGTGTGTACATTGCAACACACAAGTTAAGTGAAATATACAACCTTAAAGCACTCTGGACCGATACTAACTCACAACACACATAACTTTCGTCGGCGATAGTGGTGGTCACGCATACATATACAAATATCTACGCCTATGCGAGTCCCTAAAATCTTAAAGAAACATATGAAAAATACAATTATTTAATAAACTACTTCTCTACTTCCATAAGTAAAAAAATTTATAGGATTCGACTCGCGTTAGCCATACGGAGGCTTGACTCTGAATTTAGCAACGAGTGTTTTTATTTGGATGCTTGATGAAGTTTTAATTATATCTCATAACATTCCAGGGCACCTGAGATTCTGATGGGCGCAAATCACTACACGGACGCGGTTGATGTCTGGTCAGTTGGATGTATATTCGGTGAACTGCTTCGCAGACGGATTCTGTTTCAGGCACAGAGTCCAGTACAGCAGGTATGTGTTCTTAATTTATTTTTCTTTGATTTGAATATTATTGTTAAGTTGTCGTTGAAAACTATCCCAATCACCTGTTTTCTTCTTTACATTAATTTACCTATGTATACGTATTTGTCGCATACTTGTGCCTCTTTCATATTTATATTATATAAGCCGAGTTGTTTATCGGATATCAAACCCAAGGACCACGTTATGTTCGTTAGCACTGTTCAGTATATTCAAATTTAATTTTTCAATCGCTCATACATTCCCTGGAGCATGGTCACATTTTATAATTATTCGACAATTTATAAGTGTAAGAAAGTTTTTCATGTGCTTAAATAAAAGGTACACACAGGAAATGCAATTTTGACACCAACAATTATAAACATATCTAGACTATCACCAAATACATCAGCGTCGCATGTCTTCAGAGCATAGTCTATTGATATGAAATAATTCTTAACTATGTAATATTTTAACGCTGTATCGCAAATGCAATCGTAACTGACAACTGAGTACCCACTCATGCAATATTTGCAGGCTTCTTATATACTGAGATATATTCATCCTATTGAGATATCATGGCGTGATGTATGCGATGCCAGTTTGAGCACGTTCGAGTTGAGTTTATTATGACAGAATACAAATACTATTAGCCAATAATACCTTCAATATATTGGCAACTGTCTTAAGTTTTAAAGATCTTTTAAACTTATAAGCTGTTGAATATTTCAGCTGGAGTTAATAACAGAGCTCCTGGGCACGCCGTCGTTAGAGGACATGCGGTATGCGTGCGCGGGTGCGCGTGCACATATGTTGCGACGTGCACCTCGTCCTCCCGCTCTCGCTGCGCTGTACACGTTGTCTGTACAAGCCACGCATGAGGCTGTACATTTGCTTGCACAGGTAATACAGACGACTACTAATAATACATGTATTTAGTTAAGACTACAAGACTAGGTTAGGTTGTAACAAGCATATGAAAATCTTTATTAATTAAGTAAAAAATATTTTGTCTGTTTACTTTAATAGGCCTGTAACCAATTTCCAGATGCTAGTCTTCGATCCGGCGAAACGAATCTCCGTTGTCGAAGCGCTTGCGCATCCATATCTCGAGGAGGGACGATTGCGGTACCACTCTTGTATGTGCAAGTGTTGCTACAGCGCCCCACCCGCTGCCAGACATTATTCACCGGTTCTCGAACCCATAGCACCGCATGCTTTCCATGACGGATGGGAAAGGAAGCTCAATTCTGTACATCAAGTTAAAGGTACGTCGATTTAAAAAAAAATTGCATAGAGCTTAATCGTGTCTGAAATGCGATATTACTTAAATTCGCAAGTTTAAAAAGCTACCGCGAAAGCTTTTAAGTATGTACAAGTTTTCTGATACCTTTAATTCATATCGATTCAAATTTGTCCACGCAATTGCTGTTAACTTAAAGCTTAATACATTTGGAAACGAATGTTTCGTTTTGGAAGACACGTATGGGCAATACGGGGCTTGGGGCTTCATTATCTGATATCTCCGCAGAGGAGATCCACAAATTCATAGCCGAGCAGCTGCAGACGTCTCGAGTGCCGTTGTGTATCAATCCGCAGTCGGCCGCGTTCAAGAGCTTCGCAAGGTAAGGGGCCGCCACCAATCAACGCAAACAACCAGACACTAGGTGATTTCTTTGCGATACCTACACGATTGACGCCTATCGCACTCTCGCTACATTCACTCTAGAACATTCCACTCGTAACAAACGTCTCTATAACAAAGTACTGTTACAAAGATAAAAACAATGTAACACTTATTTTAATAAATGTAATAAAATAACGATTTTCCCGTTTCAATTTCAAAGATGGAATGCGTCTGATTTTTTGATTGAGGTAATTTTGAATTTGGAGTGAATTGAGGGAGTGTATAGGCGTCGATTGCTGAGCTATTAGCGACCACCCGCACCCAAACGGCCACGTCTAACGTGTCGACAACACATCCGCGACACGGGCTGTCACAATTTAACAGTTTTATGGGATTTAAGCGTAATTCGTTTAACATATATGTTTCTATTAGGTTTGTTAAGAAATTAAAGTAGCTTTGAGCGTTTAATTGAAAAAATTAAATTATCAAAGAAACCGATTTTTTTTTGTAAAAGTATCATGACTTACTACTACATCTTATGACGCGTTTAAATCCTATACAATCTTATAATATTTACGCGAACACAAAGTGTTGTCACCACGTCCATAGAGTCAATACAATCATCACAACTAAGTGTGGCATACATGTCTAGAAACCTTTAGAACGAAGGTGGTCGCAGAAGTTAGCCCCGCTCTCCCCCCCTTGTCCCGCCTTAGTAGTTTGGCTCCCTTTGCCCAATTTGCATGGTGTTCCCCTTCGCTACCACCGCAGTTATCAACCCTCTTGAAATTGGAAAAGCCGTGCTGTGGTTTAACCGCGGTGTTGTGATCCAAATTAGCAACGACTGCGCTCAATTTTTTCCCGCGAATAATAAATATACTGCCCCATAGACAAAATGCATGAGCGTTATGTATAGACAACAAAGTGTGAGTTTGACATTAATGTACTACGTACACATGACCAGTCACAAGCGCCCAGACACGTGAATGTCTATGGGCGACTTCACCTTTACGGTGTGCCTTCTGCTCGTTTGCTCCCTCCAAAAAACAAAAAGATGTTATTCTATTCACGCGTATGCAGTTTGTCTATGGTAGCTGTTTCCATGTATGTATACCGTTGAACCGCGGGGGAAAAAAACAGTGCGGCTCCTAATGAATGTTTTTTCTGCGGCAGCTCTAGACCGAGTACGAAAGCAAAAGTCTGTTCCCCTTTCAAGACAGCGGCAAAAATACTCCTCCTCTCACCTGTGATATTTCTGTGTGCTGCGTAGTGAGCCATCCGTAAGCGTCATCGCACGTTATTGTGTTGTCCTAAACGCGGGCGTCAATAAAACAACCCTCGACTTAACTTAATCTAAAGAACCAATCGATATTGTACGAGTGTTGTTTTATTAAACGTCGATCGTTATTTCAAAAGGGTTGATCGTTGGAGAGGTTTCGAATGAGATGCATGCGAGTTCTTTTATTTCCACTCTCTTCTTTTGTTATGGCGATCCGATGTAGTGGAATGGCCAATGCGAGCATCGCAACGTCCGATTTGGTTTAATTGAGATCGCTGAAATGTGTACGCTACACGGGGGTTAGAATGTTTGCTTTTCGAATTTTTTTCTTTCACATTTCGATAAGTCGGACGTAACGTCCCGAGTATTTAGTGCATGAGTAGACAGACAGTGAGCACAGTGCCAAGCACTCGGTTGTGGTGATTTTATAAAGTAGATTTTCAGTAGTTTGATTTGCAATTACATTTTATCTAAAAAAAATTTTTTTCAATACATATGCATTTTTACAACGGATGCATGTATGACACATGTTGGGATAACGTAATTCGTGTATCACGAATAACGTGATTCAAAGCACGCGAACGTATCCCAACATGTGTTGAGTGGCCTGGGTGTGGGTGAAGCACGACAAAGACATGCGACTAATCCATGCGATTCGCGATTTTCAGCTCGACAGTCGCACACCCGTCGGAACTGCCGCCGTCGCCTCACCAGTGGGAATGACGCGAGTCTAAGCGTGGCTTCGACAAGCGACGCGCTCTTTACACCGACGCACGATAATTACCTGCGATTCATGTACCATTTTGGGGCGACTGTCTGACGTACAGTCGACATATATATTATAGAATATGCATGTTTTTTGTCACGAATGTACAATTTGTAACACCAATCATTGTTAGAGTTCATTTAAATTTATAGATTTAGAATTCGACGTCATACAAAATGATACACATTTTATATTCAGACTGAAGGTAAACTCTGACCTCAGTAACCCCGGGATAGGGTTGTAAATATTGCGTAGCGTAGTGATGTAACAAAAGACATTCTCTGGATGCGACGGAATGTGGGTGGCGCGTATTGACATATTACCAAATATATTTTCCTGACATTACGTATTAGGTGTAGCGTTTGTGTATGGATAGGTTTAATGGTGTGTGAGAGAGAAAAAAATGGTAGAGGAAAGAATTGTTTGAATGATTCTGTCAGTATTCAGCGTATATTGGATATAGCAAGGCTGTAGTAAGGCTATGCTTTTTAGGGGTAGATTATCATCTTTAGTGTACACGGATCGAATCCGATCGAAATTTACAAGGAACTCCGAATCGGAATGTTGGAATGTATTGCACGCTTTCCGATTTGGAGATTCCGATCGGATATGCGAAAGTTGATAAGTTTTTGGTGTGTGCCTGATTGATTTGTGAAGTTGCAAGCAATAAATGTCGCAATATGTTAGTCTTTGGTAAATAACGATTTCATTAATTAATCGTTATCTATCTCTCATTGTACGTGACTGACATATTGAGTAGTTAGTACCTAGGTGTAATTGACATTACGATTTTTACTGATTTTTATACATTTCAAACGACATAAAGGTAAAATATCTAACCACTATGTGACATTTTGTAACAATTATTTTCAAGCATTTATTAATAGTTATTAAGTGTGTGAGTGTGCGTCGATGTGTGTAATTGGCCAATACTGTAATCGTTTTATTCGAAATTAATATTTCAGCCTACACATATGTTGCGCTCGGGATGATTTCGAGAGTTGTGACATGTGTGTAGTCCTGTGTTTGTGTAGTTTAGTGTCGTATAATAGTCCCAAGAAATAATTCGTAGCCTTAAATGTAGTTCAAAACTATATTGAAGATATAATGGTTTGTAAATAATCTCGTAGTAATATGGAATGGGAAACTGAAAAACCAATAGGTTGACGGAATTTCTGTATTAACACACATTAACTATAATAGACCTTATGGCTTCGTGGATTAGATCTCAAATTTCAATGTGTGTCTGTACAGAGTTACGTCGAAATGGTACAAAAACAGCCGGTCTGCGACACTATTACGCCACGCGAGTTTTACGCTTACATTTGCTTTTTATTAGCGATTTCCATATGAACAGATAGGTCACCCATACACAGGTTACTTTAGAAATATAAAGTTTGTATTAAAAAAAGTGGTTTAAGGTTTCTTTGCTTTTGTGAGAAATGTAGTAAATACGATAGTGACATTTTTTATATAGACCGACTTGTGCATATAAGAAAATATTTCAACTTTAGCGCGCGCGTGTTCGTAATAGTGTACGCTGGATAGCGGTCACACCTTGCCTTACAGATAACTGTTACTGTGATCTTAATACAGCCTCCAAGCTGCCCGTACGTACGAATGTACGTAGCTCGCTTCAATTCGAGAATACCTGATAGATAATAATCCATTGATGCTGTAAATAGAAATCAAATTCAACGCTTTATGTAAATAATTCGTTTCCAGACTGTTAGAGATCTCGTATGTTGTTTTAAGTACACATTTTTTTTTCCATTTAGCACACGTGGTGATTTTAGTTTAGGTAATTTTTTTTTTTTGGTCAGTCATTTTGTAGATTTTAAGCTCAGCGCTCGGACGCTTATCGGGGCAGAGTGTGTAAATAATTAGCGAATTAAGTTATTGATTTTTACGTTTACAAACTGCCTCTGCTCTTAGTCGCGTATACTTTACTTAAGGTATGATTTAATAGAAAAATAAAAAAAAAATAACTCGTGAAATTTTTACGACATGTGAGAGTTTCCATTCGAGTCGCACGTCAATGTTTCCTTTTTAAGTTCACTTACATGTAAATATATGTACCTGCACTGATTTTGTTTAAGTTGCTCTTAAGACGTATTCAAAATGGCTGTACTTTTCGTACCAGGACAGGCACGGCTCGACAAGCGCAAAGGTTAGAACAAAGCTTGTGTGAACCCGAAGCTTGAGTGGGACAGAGTGACGTTTAAAAATGTCCAGTTTTTTACTTCGGTTCTATAACCGGCGTAAACAACTAGACATTTCATAGAAACGAAGGACACAACTTTGTTCTTCAAGGATTTTACGCCTTTGTCTCAACATGAATCGAGTGAAAGATTTATAAAGCTTTTAAAAGCACAGATCTGAATTCGTGTATTTTGAAAGCTTTCACAAATCGTCCTGGCTTACGATAGAAACAATACGGTGAACTATCGTTCCCCTAACGTTAGTTATTCTCACACTTGTGATTTAGTTGGACAGGACGCTTGTAAATATATTGTACAACTGTCGATTTAGTTGCATTTTACCATTGTTGCGAACTGCCAAAACTATTGTAATATTTTCTTTTAGCATCGCCGAACGGATAATAGCACGGTCTCACTTGTATTGTTTTCGTGGACAAATGGGGATTTTCTATAAGCGATCGTTCGACATTTGTTTGGAACACTTGTGGGGGTAGTTTATTGATTATTCAAATTTAGGATTTTAGAGAAAGAAGCCTTCCAGACAAATGCGAGATCGGCTCGATTGTTTAGGATCCCGGTAGACGTTCATAAATGTTAGATATCGGGGGAGTCATTGTGACGTGCTTTTTCTGTGTAGAATTTGTGTATATGATGCGAACGTATCCCGATATGATAAGTGAGGGTTTGTAGTTATCTGTGTAGGCGGTAGCGTAGCGGGCTCCGGTACTTCCATCACCGGGCCCCTTTCTAACAATAAAACTATTGCGTAACTCGATATTCTTTTATTTATTCATCCCATTCTGTTTAATTGATAGAATGTAGATCCTTTATTCATAATTTGCAACAAAATAAACGCCCCAAGCTGGGGGGGGGCACAGGGTGTGGTTTTAAGTGATTATAAATACACCAACCGGCAGTACTCGCCTATTGAGATTTTGACTTTGACAATATTAAAATTTTAAATATTTCCTATTATATTCATTGCCTTAGTTAATTCAATAAAAATATAAAGTAATACGACCCCAAGCGTGGTCTTTGTTCTAAAACAGTAAAATATTTTAACGTTTCCTAATCTAATAATTACATTTGATCATCAGTCGGTGCTTCCGCCGTCGGCTCGTCGTAAGTTGGAGGCGTCAATCTTTTCTGAAATTAGTAGATTTTATTAGTCCACCAAGGTACAGTGTAAGTTAATATAAGGACATATTTATCAAGGTTGATCAGCTCCATGATAAAGACAGCTTGTGTTATGGGCACACCTTACCTATATTGATCGTACTGGGGACCGAACCTGCTCTGTCCAGCATGAGTCGTCAATAGAATAAATAATACATATTTTTTCTACTTACATATTCTTTAAAAGTTTTTTTGAAGTTATCAGCTTCCTGTTTCTTCTTTCTTTTCAGAAATCCACACTAAAATGAATACAGTTAAAATATCATTTGACACTTCATAGTGTGTCTATTAATCAATGTTATATTAGATATAAATTAACTTTTTTTAATTCAATTTATTAAACAGGTAATATATGACTGGTGTCCCTGCATCGCATTGAGTTTGCTATAATTATAAAAGACTTACCCTATACAGTCCGAATATTAAAAGAGCAATTAAAAGGAGACCAAATAAAACAGCCAACACAATGATCCATTTTGCAACAGAATCACAGTTATAATGCAGCGTGTTGGTTATACTGAAAATAAATAACCCATTTTAAGCTTGACTGAGATAATTCTATATCGATAGTATAGACAAAATGATTAAATCCAAAAACTGTATGATATTGTACATACCTAAAAGATTTCTCTTCTTTTCCGAACGATAATAATATTTCTGAATTTAATTTGATATCGCGATTCTGTATTATTTTATCTGCAAAGGAGTAGAATACTAAGTTTAATTCAACGAGTCAATCTAGCCAATATATAAAACAATGTTAAATATTAAATATATAATATAATAGATTAAATATTATTATGACCTGTACATAACAGGTCATAATAATAAAATACATGTTAAAAATAAAATTGTATAAATAATTGATCATTAAACAAGACATCGCGTTGCTTTATGAATAAATTTAATATAATATTTAAACAATGTCCAAGGTACTTAAATATAAAAAAAAATATTCGTTACCTAATTTGGTGGGTAGTGCAAATATACTGACGTAAACAGTGACTATATCGTTAATTCGCAGTTCTGAAATACTGCAGGCTGCCCGGGTCTTGTCATTGTCAATGCTGCAGTTCGATGTTGACGTTTTAGTTTTTAACTTGGGAACAAAAAAGTTTTTTGTGTAACAACGGTGTCTGATTTGCGGGAAAACAAGGAGATTTCGGATTGTACAGGTACAAATTATTAATATATTAAGTACGTTGTCATTTTAACTAAAAAAACTCTTTAACATGATATAAAAGCACTGCAGTGTAATATTTCAAATACCAGCATCGCGTCAATAGATGGCGTTCAGACTTGAAATCAATTCTTAATGCAAAATTAAATTGCCAACCGTCATACCAATGCGCTGGTCTGTTTGCGGATTTTATACCAAAGAACTGTATATATTCCTTATATAACTTATATATGTTGTGTTTCTTATTACCATTACATATATTTCGATTATATCCTTGTATTCTGTTTTTGGTAGTTTCACTTCACAATCAATATCTACCCAGGTGGTTGGTCCTGCATTGCTTATCTGTAACAAATGTATACAACGGACAATATAAATTTTATTTTACCGACTTTAAAAAGGATGATTTATAAATTACGTAATAAGTTACATGTATTAAAAAATTTTAATGGTAGGTATCGTAAAGTGAATAAGGTATACCTTGTAAACATGTTCCAAGCGTTTACCAACTTTCACATCTGGCATTGTTATATTCACTATTTCTTCAGTATTCGATGTCCTGAAGACAATAAAAATATACAGTCACAGCAAAGTATAGCTTAGAATGTTACAATGCCACTCCCGATGCCATTAATTTATTGTTACGAAAAATATATATACACAAAGTTGAATAAAAAAAGATTTAATATTGAAGGAAATAACTTAGTTTTATTGGCACAAGAAAATCGTCCCACCAATACCAACGGTATAAGATACTTAAAGCTAAGACATGGTTATCATTATCACTCAACTAAAACCGACTCACCCTTGTATACTAATTCCATCACTAATTGCTTGAACAGCGTACATTTCTTTACGATGTTTTGTGGTATTAAATAACTTCTTACAATCATCATAAATGTCGTATTCAATTACAATTGTTTTGTCAGCACTTGTCAATGTACTCGTTTCCAGGATTACAACACCAGAATTCTAAAATACAATTTTATAGAAGAGGATGCTAACGAGCAGAGGGCACACCAAGGTGAAGTCGCCGCTCAGACGTTAGGAAATAGTGTTGTCGGCCTTTAAGAAAATGGTTAGCTCTTTTTTTTAAGGTTTCAGCCGGTACCATAAAGTGTTGGTGCGTAAGAAAGCTCTTACGTAACGACTATTAAATTATACGTTGTTCTTTCCCTTATGAACGTGCTTTCGTTCGTGCTTTTTAATACTTAGTAATTTGGTAATTATCGAGGAATTGCATACGCTTTGAAAACCCACAAATAATCTTCAAATAATCTTAAAACACTAAACGATAAATAATAAATTCTGTGACAAGGACATTTTGTGAAACAGTGATCACGCTTAAAAAGCTGATAGGTAGGCTGAGTTTGTTGTGGATGTCTTCTCAGACCAGTTGTAGATCTAGATATTTTTTTTACATACACCAGATATCGATACAAATAAATATTATTTTCTTACCCAAATTGCTTCATGTGCCAAACTAGCCCTGGATTTGCAAGTAAGTTCCTCGCTACCTGTTGCTCGAATGCAATCTTCAGGAGTCTTTAGCAATAGGACAGGACTCACGCGAATAACAACACACCACGTGTATGCAGTATCACCATGATTTTTCACAGATATTGAAAAAGTTTCATTGGCTCTTAAGCCTGCTATGTATGGATCACTGAAACCATTGTAAATTATAGATTTTGTAGGTAAAAACTCTGTGCTGAGAGGACAATCCAAACTCAAAAGGAAAATTTTAATAATATATAACTTATATTATATAACGTCTTCACTAATTTCTATCTATGAAATATTCATATAAATAAAGTTTTCTTGCTACCTGACTGACATGAAAACAAAAATGAACAAAAACGAACAAAACAAAATGAACAAAACAAAATTGGAAGAATTCCTTTTACACGTTCTCCACAACTTTTCGCTTTTCTTTTTTTTTAGTTTTTTAAATATTATAGTATTTATAAATTAAGTATATGTATTCATTATAATTAATTAATGGTGTTAATAAATATGATTCCATTATGTTTTTTAACTAATATACCAATACCGTTGCTATGTATAAAAGTTGACTTGACCCACTTTAATTGGCTAATGAGCTTTATTAAGCTTAAACTACTCACACTATAGAAGATGCAAAGGCAGCTTTTAGGTTTGGCGTGCACGTCCCTTCACAATCAACTGCAGAAACAGACCCAACTAGAGTCAAAACACTCGATTCACTCAGTATTACTAGCGATGGTCTGAACTTCGTTTGCTGTGCTGGTGATTCAATTAGGCTAGCTGATATTTTGTATGAAATTTCTTGGTTATAAAACCCTCCCTAGAAAAAAACTTACTCAGCTTTACTAAGGATAATCTCTAAAAAAGCATACTCATAAATGTACCTCGACATGTACGAGTATGTTCTTTAAGCGAATACATTCTTTAATATAATAAAAAATACACTCACAATTGGAGTTAAAACTTTAAAATCCTTCGTAAAGACCTTCGGTTTTGTACTCAACGTCTGATAGTAGATTATTTTACCATCTGAATTGGAATCCGCTAATTTTGCACTGGGATGCATCAGTTCGATTGTTATAGATATATCTGAAAACATAAACAGTTAGTTTATCATGAGAATCACTAACGCTGTACCATATGAATTAAACTTAAAAATAAACAAATATTCTAAGAATGAGTAGAAACTTTTATACCCTTAACTTAATTATACGGCTCAGTTTTTCCACACATAACAGTCTGAGCTATATACTGGCGCAGATTGTGGCTAATTTATTTTAATATGACATAACTAAAACAAGAAACAACTCATGGTTTTTGATATTTTTTTGTATTATCAATATTATAGTTTTACATATAACATACTTTGTTTCAATACTTACTCGCCTCACAGCTATTCAATGTTGTTGGATATATCATTTTCAATCCGGAAGTAAATACAAATGCTGTTTTATCTTCTCGTTTCTGTAACAGCATTTAGTAAGATAAGTGGCTAAAAGAGATAAGATAAGTGGCAGACGAGCAGACGGGTTACTAAAATTCAGAGACACGCCCCGCATCGCCAGGAGGACTGCTGGCGTGTAGAGTACTTTAAGGGTAATTTCTACATTGGTAACGATCACGGGTACATAGGTACATGATCGTACCCGGCATCTTGGGTACGATTTCTCGGTATATATATATATATAGACAACTGATCAGAGCTACTGATAGCTTAATAACTTAGTACAGTAATAATCTAAATATTGGTCAATATTTTAATAGTAAAATGTGGAGCAATATATATTATTATCGTGAATTAAGATGCCAAAAGCCAAACCATATGGATCTGGGTTCTGAAGCCCAGATCCATATGGTTGTGGGGGTTGTATTACCTGCAAATTGGGAAAGGTTGTAAACAACGTTACAGTAACGGCTGGTATACCGTAAAATATCGCTACTTTGTTACTATCTGGAGCACCAATGGCTATACCTGAAAGGTTAATAATAATTAAGCATGTTGTGTATACACGGTATTTATGTATTATCGGTTTAAATCGTTGGTGCATTTCGAAAGGAAACGTTCGTCAATGGCAACCCGCAGCGACCTATCGGCCATCTTTCCTAATTCATGAAAAAGCTCGTCATAATTCTTAAAATTAATTATTTATCTACACTTTGTTGCACTAAATAGTAGAAGTAAATATTGTTCATAAATGTTAGTACATAGCAGTACTAACGGCCTAATCGCTAATAAGCGATCTCTCCCGATCAACCCAATAACACATTTTAGAAACCACAATTATCGGGAAAACATGTTTCTATTAATTAATGTTTAGCATGGTAAAACAATTAAACTTATGATTTCTAACTGAATATTTTGAATTGGAAATTTTTATAACCTTTACACCCATTATCTGAATAATTTTCCATCGCAGTGAGGCTTAAGCCAAAGGTATTGAATCCGGCTGGTGATAGCCTCTGAAACCACTTTCGGCCTGCAATCAAGCCTGCCCCTGAGTACATGTATACTGCACCTTCGTTTTCATAGGGTGCGCTTATAAGCACTTCTGAAAATATATTTTTTGGTGTAAAATAATTTATTTAATCAAAATATTTAATAAGTATTTTTTTATATTATTATTATAATTCTCACCATCGAGACCATCACCGTCCATATCACCAACACTGGCTATTGCGGAGCCGAAATAACCACTATTTTCTCTTCCTAACACCTTACTTTTCAGCGTTAATATCTATAATGAAAACCATAATTATTTTAAGTTAAATAACACCAGAATTAGACATATAGTTTTTTATATTCTTTTATAAATGAAACACTTAAATTTTAAGCTCAATTCACACTTATGAGATTTGACAATTAAGTCATAAGATTTCACAGGAATTAATCAGGAACTGGACTTTAAAAAATAATGTAAATTTTCACTAACATTCGTTTCGTAATTCTGGAGATATAAGTACACTGCGCCTGTATCAAAGCCGGCTCCTTCGTTATACGTGGGTGCACCCACTAGTAGACTTGGGCGTTTGCCTCCAAGATTCACCGCAGCCAGTACAGCACCATACTTGGACCCAACGTCGCCATCAGACAGTTCATATATCAATGAATATCCAAGATATGAGTTATGGCCGTAGAAAAGTATCTGTAATAAGCTTATTATAAAGCTAAAATTGACTTTAACTGATTCTGTAGTAAATTAGAATTTTGAATTGGCAGGAGACCCACTATAGCGGTGAAGTCACCACAAACACTCACGTGGGTGGGTTGCCGGCCTTTTAGAGAGTGGTACGCTTTTTTCTTGAAGGAAAAAACCCTTTATGAACCCTTTATTAATTCAAGTCTAGTATAGAATATGTAGGTATATTTATAATGTTGCTTACATCCTGTCTTAATAACAATGGGTAAATATGACACATATTTATATGTATTTGAATGCATAAACAACACAATACAAAAAATATGTAATTCTAGTTATAAATTTGAATTTGGAATTACTTTTTAATGTTACCTAGCCAGATACAAAGGGTATAACCAAATAGATTTTTTAACAAGTATATGCAAAAAGCCTTACCCAAAATATAACATTGCCGCTTTCAAAATCAAGGACGTAAAACGATAAGAAAAGTCCCATCAATTTCCTCAACACTAAACTTTACAAGCTTTACACAAATGTAGGCCAAATAAAAGTTCAATTTGCGTAGCAATTAAATATTTCTACATTTCAATTATCCAATATGTTTTGTAGAATTTATTTACACAAACTCGTTTGTAAGTAAGCATTATATTATAATCATAATTAAGATATACTTTTCCCTGTCCATAGTCGCCAAACGGAGTGCTGATCACATAGGAAGTTTTATCGGAAAGAAATTTTCCACTTATAACACTGTAACCTGAAAACACATTTTCAGTAAGGCTTCGAATTACGATTTATTTGATCGGTAAAATTACCGAAGAGTAGTCGCATTATTGATTTATTGAACCGGTTGTAGTTATTTATTATTATTTATTTCTTTATCCAACATGTACTAACTACACTAGCCTATATGTATAAAATTAATAATCATATTTTAGAATCAACAAAATGAAAAAGAGTTACTCACCAAAACCGGGATATTTCATTTTGTTTACGATAAACTCGGGTAAGCCTAACGTCTCATAGCCGTGTGCGTTCCATACTACAGCGCCACCTATAAATGTATTTTCAACAATTATTACAATTAAGAAAAAAATAAAATAGATTTAATCGCACGAATTTTGTGTATTTATTATTGTTTATACAAATATATTTTCTATTTGTTGTTTAAGTTTTTATATTTATATTGCTTATTATTATTGCTTATTTATTTAAAAAAAAAATTATATAAATTTATAATTATATTGGTTAACAATTAATTGATTAATAATTGCTTATTTGTTAGGTTAGTTAAACAAATGGAACGTCAATATAAACTTATTATTACCGGTTTGACTGCCAGGGCTGCCCATTAATATAATCGAGTTCGATGCAATACTCCATCCAAATGTGGTAATACCGGCGTCTGTAATGTAAAAATGGTTCATTATAGCGACGTTTAGAGCTGATATAATTATCGATTAGCCCAACAGTCGTGCGTTCGAATCAGTTGTAAGCAATGTAACGTTAATTTGTCCCAAAGTCTGAAGAAGACATTTATTTTATATATACATAATTATTATTATTTTTTATATAAAAGTTCCATACTAAACCATCCAATAAAACCATCGTCAAGTCTCGGCAATATATAGAAATCATCCGCTGATGTTCCAAAGTAACATTGTGAAGTTTTATACAGTCGATATGTAGCTGAAAATATAGATACCCATTTCATTGTTTAAGAATTTTAATGTTTCGTTAGCAGGGCGCAGGTGGCAAAAAGCCATAAAAAGCTTTTTGCAAATGCCAATACAACAATTATGCTTGACTCTAGATGATTGACCCCAACTGATTAATTAATTAAGTCTGTTTAATTGATTAATTAATCAAAAATCAGATCAATTGATCGCACAGTTTTTTAGGACTTCAATGAATCAGATATAATGTGATATAATGTTTTAAGTAGTTTAATGTACTCACTAGAATAATCTAATTCTACAACACCCGGTGCGCACGTCTGAAATGAAAATACCCAAGCCTCTAAGTATTTAATAACGCACTCTAATAACTAACTCATAAATCCTCCAAAAATCAAAAATATATCCTTATTCAAACCCTTACTATGATGGTAATGTTCTGATATAAAGAAAATGTTTTATATTAATAATTTCGGCTGAGGAATGAAGTTTTTTAAACATTAATACCTTGAAGTGGTTGTAAAAGTTGTTAGGTATACCACATAAGTTTAGCAGCTTTGAACATTTTTTACAAAGCAACGCGAAAGCCGTGATCGTGCTTTGGTTGGGAAATATCTCGCGTCCATTTAGTATCTTGATAGTTATGAAACAGGTGTGTTACAATTACAAGTTACTTATTTTACTTACAACATAATAGGAATTGGTGGAGCTGACCGTGGCTCCTAACCAATAGTCCTGTGTAAAGTTTTGACTGTCACCTGTAAACATTAAATTTATGATGTTTTTTTATTAATCCACGATAAAGCCAAATTAATTGTACAAGTTTAGCAAATAAAATGAAGCAAATCTATATATTTTTTAATGGTAACGGTAATAATTATGATAGTAGTTGTACTGGTATATACTCTAAGTTGTTTGTCATCTATAATATGAAACGTTTTTAAAGAAGTTGATTCTGTTTAATTACTTTAGTCGTCAGTAATTAGTCTGTTCACAGTCAAGAGTTTGGCGCTGATTTAGTTATTTTGTCAGAATTATTTGGGATTTTTTTATAATTTTGATTATGCAAGTATCTATAGGAAATTCTCAACTGTGATTCCTGAAAAGTAATGTCAATCATGTTAGGTTTATTTCTATGACTCAATTTCATTTGTCCATGGAAATACCTACTTCGTGGTATATCTATCCGTATCGCCTCAATTTTTCCTTTGTTGATATCGAAAAAATATATTTTTCCAACATTGTCTGCCCGTGGTGCGCTGACAATTAACCTAAAATATATTATTAAAACACAATGATTAGTGTAAAAATTACATGTCTAATAAAAACTTGAATATACCTATTTAGTTATAATAACTATACATGCATAAAATACGGCCATATTTGAGTCGATTACAATCGTCATGGACTATTTTAAAATACTCAAAATATCGTTCTAATATGTAATCTAAAAAAAATACGTGCTGTTAACATATAACTACCGTCTATGTTTATCCTGGTACGTGGTACTATATCCAAACAAAGCTTGCTTTCTCAATCCCAGGGCTTCCGTTGAAATAACTGACATACTGGGCTCATGGTAATATCCCAAGGCTGGGATACACAATGTCACCACAAGCGCTAAAATAACTAAAGAGCAGAGCTTTGTTACAAAATTCAGGCTGACCAAAACTTAAGTGATAAAGTATATTTTAGCTATCATTTCAAGATATTATCCATTAAATACTTTAAAAAACTATGTACCTAACGCATTCAAACATTTTATACTTTAAACAGATATTTGTTGATGGTCATCAACTGAAGACATTGCTATAAGCTTATGAGCACTTGATATTTTTTTGGCACAAACAGTTATTAAACAACACGTGTTCTTATTAACTAATAGATAGAGTTAACGATAGTGCCGAATGTAAAAAAATATAGCTATTTATTATTTACAGAGAGCATATAATGACGACAAAGAAGTTACAATTTGATAAATCTATCAAACTATCAAACGTCAAAATCTACCATAATTAATTTTATTAATTGTAATAACACAAAAACATATTGCAATTTAACATACACATTATCAATTAAAGTAAATATAACTTAAAATAAAGCAAGACACAGAACTGAAACAGAAAGACAACAACAAAACGTTGGGTCCTTGGACATCCGTAATGCTGGCGGCATTTCCTCGTTACATCGCGATGCTTAAACGCTGTGCGAGAAAAATACCAGCTCTTAGGATCACCGGTACCGACTACCAGGCCCAGATAATTCCTTTATTGATCTACCATTAAGAAGTAATGAAACCAAATGTATCATTATTTTGAGATAACTTACATTTCATAATATTACACTTAACGTCAGGAGTATGAATCGTGAACTAACCAATTTTAATTACACAAAATTCAATTTATCCTTAATACTATTTTTAGACATTGCGTAAGTATTTTAACACAATAACAAAACAATTATACTTACGTATTAATATTCTGTTAAAAATACTTAGAGACGTTTTATACTATACCTAAGTCAAGTCTAGATTCAATTAAACATTTTATGCTTCGTAAAAATATTCATTAATTTTAATCAACCTTACAAACATTGTATCATTTTAATCGCAGCAATGATTCAAAATATTCTATTTACAACATTAAAATAACGGTACGCCAAAAGAATTGTCTACGTCAAATTATTTATTGACTCCAATATTCTCTATCATTTTGTTTATTGAATAAAAAACACTTTAATATCAAGAATAATCGTTTTGATCAACCACAATCGGAAATTCGGTATTGTTCAGCAATACACCGGAGATAACGATTATTTCAGCTTACTTTTCGCCTCTAAAAATCACAAGTATAATTTAATACCGTTTTCTTGTAATTGTTTATATCTAGGTCGATTATGAATAGTAATCAATCTTTGTTGTTACCATTACTGACCAAACATACCACCAAATAATAGTTAACGAATATTTAGAGGACAAAGATCCCTTTAATGTGTCGGCAATTAGCTCAGCATCGGGACGGTTTAATTAATTAGCCTTACAATGCTTTAGTTATTTGAATTGGTCATGTAAGTAACATAGTTTTGTATGAAATGTTTATTTTAAAAGATCAGCTATCGAGTTTCTTGTTCTTCTCGGTAGATAACTGCGTTTCGAACCGTTGGTAGTGTAAAAATTGACGATTCAAAAGTATCTTTCAAAGACCTACTTGAATAAAGATATTTTGAGTTTGAATTTTTAATGTCAAGGATCATATTTCAGAGGAAACAGCCTCCTTAAGATTAGGAGACCCAAGAGCAATGGCCTGTATTCGCCAGATGGCATTTGAGCTGGAAGGAGGCAAACAACGGTTCTTTCTAATTGTGAAAAAAGGAGCTAATCTGTCGCAAGTTTCCAATAAAGCTAGTTGATTGATGTTCGCAATTTGTTTACAAACTAGAAGAAACTTACGATACTCTGGTAAGTTTTAAACTTTTTGTTAGATTTTAAGCTTTCAGTAAAAAAACCGTGATGTTTTAAAACAGTGTAATTAGATTTCTTTTATGCTAGTTGCAAAAAATAATATAAGTATTAATCGGCACTCATTACTGAACAAAGGCATTCCCTTGTTCATTCATAAATTATTCAACCCAAATTTTAATTAATTCTTTTACTTACATGGTTTTTATGATGTCATTTCATAGTTAGTTCAATAAAGTGCTTTATTATTAAATATAATTAAGTAGACGTTTAGACGTTCGATGTTAGCATCAGATATTTAAGTGACAATTGTGGGGAACAAATTTAAGATAGCTTACTTATTGCATAAGTACAAATAACATATTTCAAATAAAACATTATTATTAGTACTAACGCATCACGATTAGTGCTAATGGAAAGAGTGTTCAGCTCAATTAGAAATAATGAATCTTTCGTTCATATTATGTCATCAAAACGACTACAAACAGACTTAGCACAATATTTATATCTACTGTAATTATAAAGAGAAAATGTTCTATCTAATGAAGTAGTAGGGTGACCATGAGTATAATAAATATGATTTATTTTCGATATGTCTCGACTAGCTGGCCAGCACTAAGACCCAGTGGTTGAGGTGGGGAAGTTTGAATTTATACTAAGCGAGAGAACTTCGTTAACCTCATTATATTGATTGAAGCCGCAGATCATACATGTCGCTGTAGTTTATGGTCTGCTATAAGTGGAGGGTCACATAGGTCTGCTAGCACAGCACAAAAATGTAAGCTACTTTTGTAATCATGTGTATATTTTTTACCTTAATTATTACATTTATTTTCTATGATTTTCATAATATATGTAGTTTTTGGAGATTTATTTTAAGAACGATGGTCACAATAGTAAACTTAAATAAAACAAAATTCGCTTACACGAAACGTAAAAATTCGTCGCGTAGCAATTTGAATCAAGCAACTCTCGAGCGTGAAATAAAACAAAAAATGTAGCGCGAAAAGAAAAAAATAATATGAAATATCTTATGAAAACAGCGGAGTGCTTTATTCGTGATGTCATTATCATCAGTACTTGAAGATTTATTTAACTGTTTTATATTGGATTGGAACTTTTTATGTAAGTTAGAATTTACATTTAGAGACCTGCTGAAGATCACATATCTGTCATTCTTTATGTGATATTCTAGAATGGTTAGATGCAAGAATTATGTACGTTGAAATAAAATGTTAATGTGACGTTATGGGACCAGTTGCCGGTTTAGATATGAAATCAATTTTGGAACTTAGAAACGCTCTGTTGCTTAAAAGCAGAAAGCGCATAGCAATGCAGTTACTATCAAATATCAAGATCCCATGGGCATGGCTTAATAGGAAAAAAGTCATGAAAACCCAAACCTATATAGGTAGTCTTTTTTAGCCGACTCTAAAGCCGGATTAACTGTTCCAAATTACTCAAAAGACCACACAATTTTATTAAGATTTTCACAAGCAGTCCACGGCTACGTGCCTCCGAATACGAATTGAGTGAATTGGATATCAGACCTTTGTAACAAACGAATTAATTTTATTGTCACGTTTTCTGTTATATTTTTTTGGAAGGTTCAGATGTTTAATATCAAGGTTGGTTGTAAGGCAATGCCCGGGAAAATCGTGTGTTAATGGCCCATAGATCGGTTGAATGGATTTTCTTGTGAACGTGCCAAACAAGTTCTGGGAAGGTTATATTATATATAATAAAATAATTTATTGAATTTATGTGGTATGGGTAATTAATTATGTCCATAAACATTATAGGATTCGGAGTGCAACTAATATGCTCATAACATAATTGTTGACTGTACCGAGAATCGAACCCGGGATATATTGCACGTTATGTTAAACTAAAGTATAATTAAACTAGTTTTATTAAGTGTAACTAGTTAGTAAGTGTTATTTAACAATGGGAAAGACATGAACTAAAAACTATTTAAATAAGAAATTATTCATTTCTTTTTCTTATTTTGTTTTTTTTTGTTAAAAAATGTGCAAACGAACACGAGGCACCCCATATTGGTGATGTGGCCGCCCATAGACACTCACGTGGCTGGGACCTCGTGAGTACGTTGCCGGCCTTTTAGGTAGTGGTACGCTTTTTTCTTGAAGGGCCCTAAGTCGTATTGGTTCGGTAATACCGTGTTGTCCGTTTTGGTGCCGTAAAATAAATAAATCACGATATAAAAAGTTTAAAGACAAATTTGTACATCTGTTAAACAATAAAATTAATGGCCTGTAAAGTTAAGCCAAAACTTTCAGTCTGTGAAGTTTCGGAGAAATTTGTTTAATAACACCAAGACAAAAGGAATATGAAGCAACATTGAACTTTCCTTTTAACGACAACATTGTTTATCTAACTTAAGGTTACGGTTTGTTAATATTTCTTACGCAGCATATTAAATCTTATATAGAATTCTCCTGTCACCTCCGAAACGGCTTGACCGGTTCTCATGAAATTTAGTGAGTAGGTGTGAGTAGTAGTGAGATATTGAGTAAGTCTGACAGTCAGTCAACATATATTTTAAGAGACATTTTTTATTATGTCTCATTAAAAATATATACAACCCTTAATTTTTAACCCTTTTTATCATCACCTATTTTTTAGTAATTTTATGGCAAAACAACGTTTGCCAGGTCAGCTTGTCTTATATATAAAATTCTCGTCACAGTGTTAGTTCCCGTACTCCTCCGAACCGGCTTGACCGATTCTCATGAAATTTAGTAGGTAATAGAGTAGGTCTGATAGCCGGCCAACGTCTATTTTTAATACCCCCATTTTTTTAATAGAAATAACTTATATGGCAAAACAACGTTTGCCGTATTAAATGTTATAATGAATCCCAGATGTGTGGATAAAGGTATGCATCGGCTGATGCCGAAAACACTGGCAATCTTCGGGACGAGATTGATTACTGATGCAGGTGATAGATGTCGCTACAAATATAATCAGAGTTTTATGAAAAAACAATGTATTTAACTTTATTTCACGGTAACATATTTCTACATATAAATGAAAGGCAATTTGTATGAAAATTATTATAACATTATCTAATTATGTTGAGCACCCGCATTGGCCGTCAGACATACTTGGGATTGTTGCAATGATTGTGTATATGCTTGATATAGACAAACACAAATATCTGTATTTGCGATGTATTGAGTGTTTATTAAGTGTTCAGTATTGACTTAAGTCCGTACAGGTTTTTAATAAGAAATTTTAAAAAGGAATCTATAGCGAGGAATTCCAAACCTTTTTCGGTATAAAGACACTCGCATAACCTTAATCAGCATTATTTTTAGTTGAAACTAATTGTAAAATGGTGTTCACCGTTTTAATTTCTGGATAATAAGTTTACTTCACTTAGGCAATACTTAGGCAGTACCGGCAGTCTAGTCCACAATTCAAACACTACTAAAAATTAAGTTTAATTTAAAATTGTAAGCGTAATTACACAACATACATGGACTATTAAATATGTCCGTTTGGTAAATAAAGAAAATATATCACATAACCAGTGTGTCCCTTACCTTATAATAGTTCAATTCATTGTCATATGTAAGTAGTATAAAAGAGGAAAAAAATCACAACACTCTTGTCAGTCATAATGTTGCTATTATTTATTCTTCATTTTCTTTATATAACTCACGCCTCTTTTATAGACAAATACAGAGACTATAAAGGTTATAAATATTATGAGTTGACTGGAAGTAGGGAGGGGTTGGATAATTTGTATAATGTAATGGTTAACGAAGATGTAAGTAATAAAATCTTATTTTTTATGTGAAACAAAAAATATTTCGTCCATGATGTATATATGTATAACTATTGTATCATAATATTTTTGCAAATTATTGGCGTGACAAGATAAAGTGAATTACTTGACTTAAAGTCCTATGCCCCTATGCCTGCCCCTCGCTGGGACAGAGGTTTATCGTTTCGTTTTAACTCGCTCCAAGTCTTTCTGGCTCTCGTCACCAACAGTACGTCGGCACTCGACAGGTCTGTTTGGAACGGATCTTCCATTGAGTATACAAGCACCTACTTATGATCCATTCAGAGAGTGTGGCTTGTGCTGTGATATTGGGATTTCGTGACAAATCTTGACTAAAGTACTTACCTGGTACATGCTTAAAAAATATGTTCCTATTTTCACGATAATATAATTGAATATGTTTTGTACTATAATCTCTGGCTGCGTCAAGTGATATCGTTAAAGTTAAATATTAATATGTATTTTGTATTGTTACAGGAATCTCTAGTACATTCAGTGAGACTTAACAAATCACAAATCATCCTGTCGCCTCACTTAGTGTCATTATTCAACGCGGCTGTTAAAAAGGAGAACTTACAGCTCAAAGTTCTACACAATGATATATCCGAGTAAGTTTTGTTAAACTATAAATTTAATACATATGTGAACTATAACTAACAATACAACCACTAGAATGACAATTGTCAACATATAATTAGTTATTTGAATCATACTTAGCCACTAATGTTTTATGTTTAAATTTACAAAATGAATTATAATAATCACGTTGTCATAAATTGTGTAATTTTCATATTATAAAACCTTCATTTTTCAGGATAATTCGTTTAGAAAAAGGTAATACGCGACGGTTAAAAAAGTTTTCGTGGAATGCGTATTACGATGTTAATGATGTAAGTGGATTATTCAATTTTATAATAATGAAGACGAAAATCTGATTTTGAACAAATTAAAAACTTATGTATCACGTAATATTAACTAATTGTATGTTATAAAGTTAGCTATCTATCGTTAAATTTGATTTCTGTTTTTTTTAAATTGATAATATTTAAATTTTAATAAAGAACGTTATATACAATTATTAAATTACTGCACATTTTTTTAGGTGTTATGACAGTTACAAAGTTCAAATCCAAATAAAAACGTTAAGTACCGGACCTTCCGGTGCCCATCCTTTCCCCTCCCTCATCCTCTTCCCCTATCCCTCCATTTCCCTTTAAACGCCAGCAACGCACTCACGCGCTCCCAGCCGCGTGGATGCGTTGCGGTGGCGACTTTACCTTTATGGTGGGCCTCCTGCTCTTCTATAAAAAAAGTAACATTAAAGAAAAATTAAAACGTTATATATATATATATATATATATATATATATATATATATATATATTGTGTATTTATTAAAACAGATAAATGAGTTTATTCTGAACACAACAAGAGTCAACCCCGAATGGACAGAGTTGATTATAGCGGGCAAAAGCTACGAAGGCCGAAAAATATTAGGGCTACGAATTAATACACCTTATGAAAACGGACAAAAGCAGACGGGAAAACCTGTATTTTTTATCGAATCAGGTAAGCTATATAGTGCTATTAATCAAAAGGAATGGTATTAAAGGTTTAACGAACCGAGACCAAGGTCGAAAACCGAAGTCTCCGGCGGCTGATATCGAGTTAATATATTATATGCTCATGGGTCGAGAGATCGTTAACAAGATTTAGCTGTGATATCATCGATTGCAGATAGAATACGATTGTATCACCTAAGATAGTCTAGTAACATATACACAATAATAAATAAACCCTGACTGTAATGCTTGATCACACTAAGTTATTAAAAAACTATTTAAATAAATGGTACGGCAGTAATAACAATGTTTAATAATAACAATAAAATGATCTAACAAGTTTTAAAACACCTCGAGGAACAATATTTATGTATAGATCAGAGAGATGTAGGTCAGTAGTAGTTATTTTGTGTAAACACGCGTTTCAATGCCCCAATTATTTGGATAAAAAATAATAGAAGCCTCAGCCTTTTATTCATACGTATGATAACCTCTACATAATATTATTTATATTCAAGCGGTATTATTATATATGTATATTTAACTTAACTATTATCTATATTCTTCGGTAGCCTGGAAGATATCTATATATATTTATATATATATATAAAATATATTTTGTTAATGTTAGTTTTTATGTTATTTTTGTTCATGTATTTTTTATTATTATGTTTATATTATATTATTTATAACAAGTGAAGAACAATCTTTCCAGGGATACACGCACGTGAATGGATAGCACCCGCCACAATAACTTACTTCATCAATCAATTGCTGACAAGCCCCGATCCGGACATAAGGAGCCTCAGAGATCAGTTCGATTGGAGGATCTTCCCCACTGTTAATCCTGACGGATACCACTACAGTTACACAGTTGTGAGTGATTGATATGTTTAGTGCGGTTTAGTCTTTAAGTTTCATATATAAAACTATATCACTTTAATGGCTGAAAATAATTTCTTGTTAGATCTTAACCGTGTTAAGTGTAAGTTAAAAAGTTTCATATTGCCAATAATCTTTAAGTATTGTGTATTCTACATATTACTGATATATTTTAGGATAGATATTGGAGAAAAACTCGATCACTGTCATCAAATGGCTGTCGTGGGGCTGATCCAAATAGGAATTGGGACTATAATTGGGGACGTAAGAAATTTATATTATTTTAAATTTTTGGTCTGGAACTGTATTTGAATTAAAAATACTGTTTATTTGAATTGCCAGCATTAATCAAATGTAATAGACCCAGGCAATCTTTGTCTTATGTCACTTTTTTAGGGCAGATGTATGGTGACCATATTGTTCCTTACTTTTCTGTTTACAAACTTTTGTATAAAAACAAAATAAACTTAGCCAAAAGTAAATATTTGTAGAATAAAAGACGTAAAAAAATATATAAGGTTACTGTTGAAAGCGAAAAAAATACTTCATATTTTTTTTTAATTACCTATTTGAGATCATCAAAATTTTCAGAACATTCAACATCGAGTCGGCCATGCGATTATCAGCTATATGCCGGTTCTAAGCCGTTCTCTGAAATTGAAACAAGAACTCTTTCAAAATACATATCGTCCATAGACAACTTGGTATTCTATGTTGCTTTTCATTCATACGCGTCGCTGTTACTACTGCCTTTTTCGGATTCTACTGAACATGTTGACAACTATGATGATTTGGTAAGTCATACATCTAATTTTAGATGCCATTTGACTTGACGAAGATCGTCAAGATTATTAATATTATGAGTAAGGGTAAACTTGTTTTAGTTTGGTAATGTTCGGTCTATAAAATACAAATATCACTACAAATTCAATCTTATAAAAGTGGTGTATAAAATCAATATAGAAGTTTTCTTTTGTAACTGGTTGACCGTAGCATATTTACATACGTATTAGTTGTTACAGCTAACTTTATCCCCTTTTCTCGAAAAATAACGTCTAAAATACATATTATATATATAGGTTCAAATTGGTGAACGATCAATCGAATATGGCAGTCGTGTGAACGGCGAAAAGTATGACGGGCCAGGCACAGCCGCGGAAACTTTGTGTAAGTGTGGTTTTGTAAATCTATCATGGACTGGAAACAAGTAATCATTCTAAAAACTAACAAGACCACAGAATATTATAAGAAACAGAGGATCTGTCCTGAGAGGCAGCACAAGCACAAAAATAAATTAATTAATAAAGGTTCTTAAAAACATCTACAAAAATACATAATAACGCTAAAAATATTACAAATACAAAATATTTTTTAAGAAGTATCGATAATACCAATTGTAGACATGGCACAACACAAATTGAAATATAAAATTCAAAATTACACCAAAGACTCCAGCACAAGTTTATAAGTAAATTCATGCGAAATTTAAAAGTTATCAAGCTCTCCCATTTCTTATATAGATGCTCCACAAACAACATAGACACAGAATAAGGAGGATGACATATTAGTGTTGTGAAGGCGCTTAAATAGTTTGTCGATGAAAATGTCAAGTGCCAAAAGACAGGGTGCACGATTTGTTCGTCAGTTATTATATTTTACCGACCCACTACTGCGTAAACGGTTATAACACTGCGTATGAGCAACACGATTTTTCAAACGACATATCAGATATATCTATGTAGATATCTAACTATATATCGGTCACACTCTTCTTGCAAATTATTTTTATGCAATAATTCCATACTAAAGCTTAAAATACTTCACCAGTGTCATATCATTAGTCTGTAATGAAATATTTATCTCACATCATAAAGGCATTGTTTCTAAGTCTTTACATTAAGTCTTAGTACAAAGCAAATTAATCTTAATTTAAAGTTTGATCCTTGGCGCCCTTCAATTTATATCCAGCATTGTTTGAAATTAATTGTTCTTGTGGATTTAGGATAATACGTAAAATTTGGTTCTGTAGTGTAGATCATGATTTTGATAAGTTAAACGTTAACGGAATAAGAGTCCAGGGTTATCGTAATGCGATTGATGATTAAGATTGTACAGTCGTACGTAGATCGTAAGAAATAATAGAAAAAGCGCAAAAAATAATTATGTGTAAAGATACAATACCAAATTTTGTTAATAAAACGACTGTATCTGTTGTTTAACTATCGAAAAGTCGCGTGTATTTTTAAGATAGATATAAAAATAGATTTTAATTGTTACTAGATAAAGCATCAGGTGGTAGTATGGACTGGGTGCGCTATGCGCTGAAGACACCCCTGGTATACACATACGAGTTGAGAGGCTCTTCTTTCCACTGGCCTCCAGAGAAAATACCTGAACAGGGGGATGAAGTCACACAGATGATGCTCGGACTCGCCGATGGTGCTAAAGAACTTGGATACTTTTAACGTACTTAAAAAATTGTATGCAAGAAATAAAATTATATTTCCAAATAAAACATTATCGTACAGTTTTATTAACAGAACAAAATCACAAAAAGTATGAACTTAATAAAATAACTATTTTTAAGCAATTTTTGCAAAATGGTTTAAGGGTGTCCCAACTCTCTCGACCGTGAAATTGTGCGTTCTTTATATGACCGCATTTAACATTTACTTCTACGGTGAATGCAAACGTTTTGAGGAAACCTGGCTATCTGACTTGAATTTAATTTATGTATCTTTATACCATACTTATGAATTCTCTAGATGTTTTATTTACATCTTTTCCACATGGAATCGTATCAGCGTTCACTTACGCACGTCAATAATTTTTTTATTTAAGTCTACGCGGGTTCTAAAATAAACTTGTCTGAAAACACAACAAACTCAATACACACGTTTTTTCAAATGTTATTCACAGCATTTAGGGCTATTCATTCCCAAGCTTTTTTATTGTTAGATCGTCCGTTATGTCAGGACTTATTCAACAATTTTCCTTTAAATATCTTAATTTGAAACTTTTTTAACCTTTAAATCTTTAATTGTTTTTAAAATGCTAGTTTGGTAAGGAAATAAAGAAATTTCGTTAATTTCAAAATTATATCGCTTTTAAAAGGCACAATAATGTCACTCATAGGTAACATTACATATGCCTTAATTTGAAAAATCTCTTTATTGTAGCTTCGTGCAATATATGTTGAACACATTCGTGACAAACAATGATTTATGTTAAAATAATTACGCCCTGTTACACGTATTGAATGTTACCAAACCTCTTAAGTGAGACAAAACAGATGTTCGGCAAAACGTATTATTTGTGCTTGAATAAATATGAATTTCCTTGAACAGTATTTATTATATTACTCATTAAAGCTATTAAAAGCTTTTAGGTTTATTTGACAAAGATTTCCCATAGATATTTCTTTATTTTAAGCAAAAATTATATTGCGATATTCCACTTTAAAAATTGAAGATTTGCCACAAACGCCTACAATATGAGGTCTGAATGTTTGCTGTATTATTTATAATACTTGTTGTCATAAATATTTATTATTAGTCTATCGCTGGGGTGTCAGCACAACTAAAACATTGATTAACATCCATAATTGGCTTATATTGGCTCTCCCTTATAAGAAACCCTAGTAATTGTATTTATTGGCGATGCCGAGTTATAGTTATATTATTCGTAAAGCTGATTTTTTGTATAAGTGAATATGATACGGGTGGAATGTTGTATTCTGTTTTAATCTCCGAAGATGAAATTTCACTCCATGATTGTTGGGACAGAAGTAACCAACTTCTCAATGGATATGAGTTCGTGAATATTGAACACGAGGAAAACAATGAGGTAAATAACTGTTTTATAATTATGTGTTTTCGAAAAATATGATGGTTTTTATAGCTTTAGTCGCTACAGATTTTTCAAAAAAAATATGTTAATAACAATTATTTAAGCAACGCACTGAATTCACTATAAAAATCGTTTAATACAAGTTAAATTCATCAATTTGATATTTCAACATGTATAACTAATAATAGCCACAATCATTAGACAAAGGAAAACTTGAAAATAATTTGATTCAGTGTGTAAATGTAGTTTGAAGTGTCATTTGTGTTCAGAATATGGGTAAGTATTATATAATACAATAGTTAAATATAATTCGAACCAATAATAGGAATTCTCTTAATAACGTTAAGTATTTTGCGAAATTGTAATTTTGGTACAAAGGTTTGATAAAATACTCGTATTTAGAATTACTTATAGGTTGTTATCAACCATATTTCGGAGAAAACTGTTGAATGGTCAGTGACCCCGTAAGTATTTTGCAAATTGAAGATTATAATTTAATTAACACAAAATTTAATATTGAATAAAACCAGCTTACAAAAACGAAGGGTAATATAACTTATGACTCATTTTTAAATAATATATTTTTTAGATTTGTCACTACTTGTGTGTTTAATATTCGGATATACTAATGCAGTGTTCTTTCATGAGCCATCAAGAGTTAACTTGGAGGCTAACACTAAAATTTCGAAGGGTTTCGGTTCATCTATGAGTGTTTTTAATGAAACTCTAAGTAAGTATTGAAATTAGCAACCGTCAGCTAGGTTTTAATTATGTTACAAACAAGTTTTAATATATTAAAATTACATTTAATTATTTATTTCCCATAATTGTTATGTAGTCTCTGTAACTAAAAAAAAATAACGAGACGAAACGATACATATAAATGTCGTCTTGTGTTTTTATCAACGTCTATAAGGTATAGATGGTTACATTATAGTTAATATCATTTGCTTCTAGTGTTTAAGTGCGATAAAGTGTAAAATAAATAAATATAGCCTGAAATGGTGGAACTTTCTATCGTCAAAGGACGATGACGTATCTATCTTGATTACGTTATATATTTTTGGATTATTTTAATATAATTTTGTAGATTTAAGTATTTCATTTGTCTCTTTTTCAGTTGTTGGGGCGCCGTATGCGGATTTAAATGGCGGTGTGTTCGTATGTCCGCTAGATGTCGTTGCAAGTTCAAAATCTATTGTCTGCTCTGATAGTGGCATTAATATTAACAATTATGCAAATGAACATAATAGGTGTAAGTATTTTTGTATTTATATAAAAAATAAGTCTCATTAAACAACTGGGGGCTGCTGAAAATCAGTGGTGTGGAATGCTATATTCGACACAAATCCTGAGCAGCACCACATTTGGCGCACGCCCGCGGCACTTGCAACAATGCAATGTGTTTATTTTTAGTTAATTTTAAAAATACTATTGTACTTATAATTTATTGTGATGTTGTGTGTGCCGTGTGTGTGTGTCCAAATAAACATATTTTCTTCCTTTCTTTCTTTTCTAAATAAGACTATTTATATATATATTAGATATATAAGAAGAATTATTTATATATATATTAGATATGTAACCAAGTGAGTTTGTCTCATATCTTCTCAGGCCGGTTTATTTAGCTAGGTATATTAACTATGGACGTACAAAAGTGATCGCTGATTCGATTATACGTGGAAATGATATAAATGATATAATTATGTAAGAAATACGATTAAACAACATATTTTTTTGGAATAGACACATATTCTAGAGCTACTATGTTGAGCTTGTTAAACCGTGTCTCAAGTAAGATTGATGTCTTTGTATGCTGAGCGACAGCGAACAGCAACGCTAATTGTTTTGTGTAATTAATAGAGTTTTTTTTTAATGTTTTAATTTGTAACTGATGTATTGGTTATAGAATGCAATTATGGTTACACGCGTTAAAATAAACAAAAGTTTCACTCATTAAATTCATTGCTATGTTGATAATATAAAGACGGTTGTAGCGACATCTATCTGCAGTTACAATCATGATCACATTTTGAAGTCTCGATCGATAAGAATATATTCAAATTCTCGACCTTAGGCACTAGGGCCTTGGGCTAGCCAGTCAGTTATTTCGACTATTCGAATATTGAGTCAGAAGAAATGGAACTTTTGAACAGAGGTATCTTGTACTTAAGCTCTACATGTTGACAGAAATGAAATTATAATATTTTTATATTTCAGCATTATATCCAAACCAACAGTTCGGTCTTGGTAGTTCAATTGCATCTACAGAATCCTACTTTGTGGTAGGTAACAATTTTTATAGGTTTCGTTTTATTTTTAATCCAATTTTAAGTGTTCGGAGGAGTTGTTCAGGTTAACCTGCAGCTAAATCTTTGTACAACAATCCAGAAATAATTAAATAATTCCACTTAATTTAACCTTGTTGTAATGCAGACATGTGCTCCGCTGTGGGCAATGGCTCTAAAATTGCCCAAAGGCGGATATCTCGATGGCGCCTTCGGTACATGTTTTGCTTCAACAGAATATAATTGTACCAAGACTAATCGACTGGTTGAACACTACAAGAAATCTCTGGAGTCCAATCTCACGGACGCACCAAACAATCGTTAGTATTAAGTTGCTTTATATTTTATGCCACACATAAGATTTATTTATAAATTTTATATACACAATTTATTGTTAAAAATGTTTTTTTTTCAGTTGATATTTACGGGACATTTGGTTGGTCGATATTAGTCGATGATATAAATAAGATAGTTGTATTTGCGAAACCAGCTAGCAACCAAGGATTAAGTAGGATAAGTTATCAACCGATTGGAACTTTGACAGGCTTTCCCAAGCTTGTACAAGGAATAGATAAAGATTTATTAATGCTGTACAACTATAAAGGTAATTTTACTAAAGAAAATTACTTAAATTACGTAAAAGCTGGAAAAATCTCCACGCATAGACTTTTCGAAATAAAAGTATTGCAAATTTAAAACGCTGGGACTCAGGGTTAGCGAACACTGGCTTACAATAACTTTCAATTTAGCGTTATTAAATGAACATTTTTTTAGGTCGAGCACTTGCAAAGGGTGTATTTTTTAAAGATGACAAATCGTTAATTGCATTCAGTATGGAGAACGATAGACGCATAGGAGCTGTAAGTTTTTTAATATTTTAGAATTCTAAATGTTAATGATTTAAAAAAAGTACTTTAATGTTGAGTTTCAATGTTGATTCAGAATCGTTTTTATTAATTTAAGTTGTTCGTGTAGTTATTAAAAAAAAAAATTAAAGAATTTCAACCATTTTCAAATTTAAACTAAGACTCACTCAAGCTAGACTTATTTTTTATTGACTTTTTAATAACGTTTAACGCAATTTTATAATCCATGAAAACAGGTGGACTAATTAAAAAAATCGAAATTATTTTTTTAACAGGTGGGCTTCCTTAGTTACGACAATATAACCCATATTTTGTCAGTTGTAAAAGATCCAAGCACCGAGAAGGCTCTCCATTTTAAGGAAGGTACCGTAGGTTCGATGTTTGGTGCAGCGTTACACGCCACAGACGTAGATCATGATGGATACTCTGATTTATTAGTGGGAGCACCTGGGTTAGCATGTCGGGTTGGAAGTTATGAGGTGGGAGCAGTATACGTATATCTTGGTGGAGAAAAGGTAAGTCTTTTTAATAATAGCTTAACTTTTAACAAGCTTCCTGATATCTTAGTTAGCGTTAAGGCCGATTTATATTTATTTTTACATATTTAATAAAATAAAACATAGTTAAACATAACTCTTAACACTCTTAGGCGTATTTGTTATTATTTTTGGTTTTTAATTAAATTGAAGGTGTAGATTATTTTTTGTATTAATGCACCAAATTTTTACTTAAGGCCACGTCAAGAAGCAAAGCTAACCTATATATTTGTGGTAAAGAAGACGGTTCAAGGTTCGGATTAGCTATTGCGTCCGCAGATTTGGATGACGATGACTTACCAGGTACGAAACTTATAAATGTGTTTTTTGAGGCTCTGGATTTAATTATAACATCTACTTTACAATTAACTTGTAGTCTTGTCGTAAAGAATCTTTCGCTGGAAGTTTTATTGAAATATTTCCTTTATAAAAATGTATCAGAAATGTATAAGAACGTCCTAAAAAGTTTTTTGAAAAGTTAGGTATTTATGTTTATGGACATTGTATTTTTTTTTTTAGAATTATTTATAAGTGCGCCGTACGAAGGCGCTGGGGCCGTGTACGTTATCTCTGGCAGAGAAGTTAAAGAACAGTTACTTGTTAAGATAGAAAGTCTTGTGATCAAAGATATGAAAACGCAGAAAATAAAAGTTGCAGAGTTTCAAACGTTTGGCTTCAGTCTTCATGTTATACGAACATTCGATAAGACACAACTAAATGGTGAGTTTATTAATTATCCATTATATTCTACCTCTCTTAATAAGGCCGGCAAACCACTTGTAAGCTCACTGCCATTGCAGGTGTTTAGGGCGGCAGTTAGTATTTTTATCAAAGGTCCTGCATTTGCCTGCTGTTTCATTAAAAAAGTTATTTTTATTGACTTAATAATCATTGGATTATCATATATTTACTATTGGGGTTGATATTCACTAAGTAGTGAAGCATTTGTTGGTCCATTTTTATGTGTATTTAGGATAAACTTACTTTTATCTAAGCGCATTATTTCTTATTCATAAAGTTTTTTTTTTCGGTTAATTTCTATTTCAGCCCTAGCGGTTGGTAGTCCAAATAGCCAACGAGTTACCATATATCGGAGTATACCATCTATTACTGTCACATTATCAGTTGTTAGTGAACAGGTAAGCATTTTTTTATATTCCTTTGAACAATCAATTTAGCACTTTGAGGCGATAAAAAATAAATTTAATTATATAGTTAACACATAAGTCGTCGAAAAATATTTGACAAAAAACATAAACTCCACAATAACTTTAAATGTTTAATAATAATAATGTAATAACTTTTCCCAAATCAAGGGCGTACAAACGAACTGGAAGTAAACTCTCCTTCACTTCTTTATATAGCCTGTTTTACAGCGTAACGTAATACAAAGCTCTTGAGTTTAATTCCCCGAATCGCAGTTGTTTTGTTTATGCTCGGAAGCCTAGAAGAAATACAATACAACAATATTGTAAAATAACTTTCACTTTTTATAGGTAGTGCGTGAATCTCACGATAACTTCACGGTGGCCGTTCGAGTAGGAATCACATATCCAAGAGCTGTTAACGTTACAGCGAGTATGTCTAATTATACCATATTATTGTATAATATTGTGCATTGCCTGGAAGAGATGGCCGCTCCTTGCTCTCATATGTACTAATGTTTACTAATTATTTTTACTCTATAAAAGGACAACTACATAACGGTACTATAGGACGTTATAACTATGCAAAGTGTTAATAAATTCGAAATAATTGTTTTTAAATGTATAATATTTTTTCTACAACACGAGACCCTAGTGTGGGTTTAGATGCTGTATATTATTTGTATGTGTTTCAAACAAATAATAACAATAATCAATAAACAAAATTCATGACCACATAAAAATTATTGATTTGGTATTATAAATATTAATATTATATTTCAGAACTTACTGTCATAGTCAGCCTTGCGAACACTATGTTCGCTGAAATTGTTGGAGACAGCAAAAACAAACTCGACATGACCAGCATGAAACCTTTTTATTTAACAAATGTATTAATTAAAATGGTGAGATTGTCTACAGCAACATTAAAAATATTAATATGTTATAGTATATATAAGCACCAGGTGTTGACAAGTAGATAGGTCTTGACGTCTTTTTGTTTAATTATAATTGCTGTATTAGCTTTTGCTGACTTTGCTACAATTTCAACACTTCTATAACTAGATGACTTCACGTCCAATACGACTACTTAAAGGAAAAAAAGACAATATGTTTCTTTGGACACGCACACGGCAAATACAACATATTGCATTGTTGAACAAATAGCCTCCTGATAAATCATACTTTTGTAATATTCATAGAAACAGGTTTGAATTTGTTACATTTCAGAATGATCACGATCCTCACATGTATAAATTTAAAGCTGAAGTAAAGACGAATGAAATTAAAGGTAAGTAAACTAATCATCTACTAACACTGAGAGGTAGCTACGGGATTTTTAAATCTGAATATCATTTTCATGGTAAACTCAAAAACTTACGACAAAATTATGTATACCTAACCTGATATGAACCTGTCTACACAGATAAACGTAAGAGATCATTCTGTTTTATTTTCAGATGTATACGATAGTTCGATTATACGACTAAGCTCATACAGCAAAACGGAAATAGTACATGATATAACACGCACGTGTGATGATGATGTGTGTAGACCTCGCTTATCAGCCACCTTTGATTGGTCAGGAAGGTGAAATAAATTATTTTTAATAACCGTCTACTAAGAGCTTTATGTGAAGAACAAATTTCTTAACATAATAAATATAGCATGCTTATTAATATTTCCATTTTACATAGAAAATCCAAAGAATTTAATTAGTTAGCTGATACATTAATATTATTTAAGGAACGATACATATATATTGGGTTCCTCTGAAGAGGAGACGATGTTGGTGAATGTGTTAAATGATGGCAATACCTCGCATGTCTCCTGCGCGTATATTCAAGTCATAGGAGCGCCTGTAAGTAAAAGCGCAGGAAATAGGATTTTTCTCTGACACTAAAACACATTTAATTGCAGGTTGCCTTACTGGAGTGTGATCAACCAGAAGATTCCTGGTACAGATGTAACTTTAAAATTGAGAGACACGAATTGGTAAGAACTAGCACATTTTAACATTATCGAATAGTTGGTTTGGACGAAGTTAATTGTGATAAAAATCTATGCTGGATATCTGAGAAACTACGCATTTTAGGTCCAGTTTTATTTTATATATATATAATCTTTTTACATCTTGCCTATGTAGTCAATATTACAGAGTTTTTAAAAACTAAAAATATTGTGTTTTCTTTGTTACAATAAGTTATAGTTATAGATAAGGTTATAAACAGTTGCTCGACCTGATCTTGGCGTCATCTCAGTTTTCTTATCATTTAAATTTTTAAATAAATAAGTAGATTGTTATGTAGGTCGAAGTGTCACTGAATTTACATAACATGTTTAATACAATTAGCAGTAATATAAATCAATTTTCATTAAAGTCATAGTATGAAACCTGTCTCTACAGATATCCAATAAAATAATATTGAATATGAAAAGACCAACAAATACAGATGAAAACTTAGTAGTGCAAGTAATATTATATAACGAATGTCCTATGTCAAGGATAGAGTCAGTATATGAGATGAAAACAAAAGTGATACCTTATATACTGAACCCAAACGATATCGTTATAAGCGGGTAAGTAATACATATTTTCAAATTATTAATTTAAACTTTAAATCAACGTCTGACTGAGTACATAGATAGAATGTTTAAAAGCTATTTGAACATATAACAAGCATGCAAGTTATTAAGTTACGTAGATGAAATAAAGTATTTAATAAAATATTTTAATTAATTGTTTTTTTAATTGAAAATATTTGCAGATCAACTCGCGATGAAGCTATAACAGAAAGTAAACTGAAGATGGAGAGTACGACGATTGATATACACGCATCTTTCACTGTAAGTACGTGTAGAAAACAAAGAAAACACATTAAGTAACACACACAAGGTAAAAGGCGACAGCATAATAATAAAATAACCTAACGTACAGCTAAATTAAGTAATACTTAAATAAAAAAAAACTAATAACTATATTTGCTATGAATATTTCAAAAGATGAACATATTGCAGCAGACCGCGGGTGCGCTGTATAGTAATTGAATTGTAAAGTAGTAAGATCCATTTACAGGTTACAAATGAAAGATCAGTATTGTGGAAAGCTGTGAAAGCTCAGCTTGTTGCTACCGGCCACAACTTAATAGAAAACTTTAAGGTTCGTTTTATATAATATTTAATAAAAATAGGTTCGATACAGTTTAAATTGTTAGTTATTTAGCTAAGCATCAGGTGTTTACGTAAAATATGAGTCCAATATAAATGATATTGTTGCACTTCTACTATATAAAGGCCCAGCAAAGCAGCTCCCAGTCACATGAGGGTGGCGACTTCCCCTTATGGTGTGCCTTTTGCTCGTATGCCCCGTCTTCCATAAAAACTAAACGTTGCCGAGATAAATATAGAAAGTTGATAGTGTGTTAAAAACTAAAGCTTATTTGCTAGGTATCATTCTAACGAATTAACTATTTGTTAATATTACTTATATGTTTGAAAAGCTTAAGCCTAATAAGTAAACGTGTTACAATACTTAACTGATTTTTATTACTAATAATAACACTTCGTTAAGCCATTATGACAAGGAAATTATAGAAGTTAAAATGTCTAGTATGCGCCTTGTCTAATACATTCTTTAGGTATGTAACATGATAAAAATATGTTTTTTTTTATTTCAGGTATATTTTTCAGATTTCGAGGAATGTGTACTTTCAAAGAATTTCACATATAATTGCATTTTGAATGTAAAACCAAATGCTGTTGTTCGGATAGCGACAACGACTAAGTTATTTAAGAACGAAGGTAAAATATTCTATTTACTTATTGGGAGGGAACGGTTGAGGCCGTTCATGTTATCACTAAAATGTTGTTTGCGGTTTATTTACATTTTCATTTTACACAATATCCATTTTGATTAATGGATGTATTTAAAACTGATGTCTTTCCGTCTGAATAATTGCGGTTAAAACCGCGCATCTCTACTTCTTGTCAATGGAGAGAACATTAGATGCCGATATTTATGAATTTCTATGTACATTCGTTAAGTTTAAACATAGTACGGTGAAACATATCAACTTTTTTCATTTCGATTACACACTTTCAGTCAAACAGTTGAACGCAGATAACTTGAAAACAATGACTGAGCTGACACTGACAATAAGCGATCGATTGGAGGCTAAAGATAAAATGTAAGTAGATAAAAGTTCACATAAAATCATTTATATGACAGATGAAAGCTGTTATTACGGTAACGAGGTGATATAATATCGGTATCGGAGATCGACATCGTTGTGCAAAGGTAGCGCGTCTGACAGAAGCTTTTTTTTGAAAGTTTTCTGTTTTTTGTTTTTTTTTTCAGTTGTTGGTCCAACCCGTATTTGAATTGTACATGCTAGCGTGAATCAAGTGCCACATATTTAAATCTGAAATATCTTTCTTTATTCACTTAATAGCTTTTTTACAAATCGGCAAAAAAAATTGACTCTACAATTACATTTACTGCCAGTTACCAAATCAAGGGAGAACTGGAAAGAAACTCTCTAACACACCTTTATATCGTCAAGCATTATCTGGGTTGTAAAGATGCCCACACACCAGCGAATGGGTCAATAGCTATACATTAAAAAAAATTAAAAATACTTTACTTCCGGTGGGCATGTGAAATAGAAGTACACATATACAATATAGTGAGAACAACCCGCAAACATACAGTACACAGTACAGTACACGAAATATGCATTTCCACTTTGGCAAAAATGTCACAACGATTTTGTAAAACGATCCGTAGTAAGGCTTTTTCTGTGTCGTCAAGTTTTTCAATACAATTACGTCAGATCAGATCTCTTTTCAGATTGACAACAACATTGTTATACCGTAAGGACAAATCGTTTGCCCAGAATCAAACCTTAATAATTATTGTGGCGTGTGTCACTGCAGCAATAATTTTGGCTATATTGATCTATGGATTATACAGGGTTCGTATTTTTTGAGACTGAAAAATCATACCAGCTGAAAATATATGAAGAAATCTAAAAGTTTCTTAAACATTTTTTTGCATTGATGACAGATGGGTTTCTTCAAGAGGGAGGAAAAGAAGAAGCTAGAACGGTTGAGGAGTACTATTGTAAGTCTTGAAATTATCAAAACTAGATATGACATTAAAAAAGTATTACGTTATCCAGATGGCGCTATTGTCACTAAGCAGGACAGAGTCCCAAGTTCGATTATCTGCTTACATGTGTGTGACAAGCAGTGTTATTACTCTAAAATAATGACAACAAAACGAATATATATATATATAAATTATTAATGAGTGATATCTTCCAGGCAACATTATACCATGATATATATTTATATACTAAAGTTTATTATCTAAGTTATATTCCAAATAATAGAGATTTTTTGTTCAACTTTTTATTCAAAAAAATATTGTGTGTTTTGCGAACGTTGTACGAAAGTGATAATTAAAACCATGGACACGATAATGGTCCAAATGCTGTTTCAATAAACTGTTACAGAGACGACCAGCTCCATCAGAACCTGAGATTTCCAACCCCCAGAGACGTGTGTCAGAATTTCCATCGGATAATGAAGATTGTGTGAGTATATGACGATGATTTCAAATGAGAACTTATTCATGCATGAGATCCGAATTGGAAATTCAAAATTTCTTTATGCAATTACAATAGCTAACAACGACTTTTGATTGACACGAAAACTAAGTTTTTACTCCCTATTCAACAAACAACAATAGAAAATTCTAATATATATATATACTTAATATGTTATTTCTAGCCTTTTTTTAAGGATTTATATTTTTTAGACAGAGTTAGAAGTCATAGACTGTTCAGAGGACCTCGTGATGCGGAATTTGCAGACCTCAGAAACGGAAACGCGGGATGGAGTAGCACTTATTGATAAAAAAAAGTCATAACAAATTATCTCATATATTTTAAATTATGGAAAATAGTTTTTTTTTGCGATTGTAAAAATATAAAATAAATAATCTAATAAATACATGTTTTACACAGTTAAATATGTTTTATTTACCTTGAATGGACTTGTGATTGTTGTTCATAATATTCAAAAAATAATATGAACAAAATCGGAATAAAATATTCCGATTTTGTCTTCTGAGCTTCTTTGGCTAGCTTGTAACACACTCTATTACCACTTATATTACCAACTAAACACCTTATCTATTTTAAATTTATATTAGTACCACCTGCATAGATAGGACCTATACTCTTTAAAACGCCCATATTATAAAGATAAGTTCCATTATTCTTAGAATAATATTTTATTTTTTCTATATTTTGCACATTGAATTATCATTTGCACATACAAGGAAAACCCATAAATATAATATAGATATGTAAATACCATACGTGAATCCGATCTGCATTTAGTTCAAATATTTCCCAAATGTCAACGTAGTTTAAAATAAACTAAACTGAAAATAAACGAATAACGCTAATTCGTCGTCGATAATTTATCATCGCTTTAGTTAAGAAGCTTAGAAAAATCTGCAATTGTACATGACAAAAAGCTGACCCCAGCAATATCTATTGACTGCGGGTATGCACAGTATAAAAATGCGTTGGTAAAAAAAAATTACGACTGGAATAAATCTGTTAGGACTATTGCTTATGCGGAAAACGTAAGGACATAACATATTTATGTAAGTATTAATTTAAACAGATGATTAAAACAGGAAAATGATTATAGAGCATTCAATAATCGATGTCATTTAGTTTTGTTCAATGTGTGGTAATGTTAACATGTTTTTGGGTAAGTCCGGATTGACATGTGTATTTATTTAATTGTAATATATTACATTGTATCTCAGATTCCAAATGGTGCGATAAATGCACGATCTCTATGAAATAAAACCGACGAATTTAATGAAGTCTTATTGTCTATTATTATATTTTTTTAATACAGTGTAAATTCATGTTATCACTAAAATGTTGTTTGCGGTTTATTTAAATTTTCATTTTACACAATATCCATTTTGATTAATGGATGTATTTAAAACTGATGTCTTTCCGTCTGAATAATTGCGGTTAAAACCGCGCATCTCTACTTCTTGTCAATGGAGAGAACATTAGATGCCGATATTTATGAATTTCTATGTACATTCGTTAAGTTTAAACATAGTACGGTGAAACATATCAACTTTTTTCATTTCGATTACACACTTTCAGTCAAACAGTTGAACGCAGATAACTTGAAAACAATGACTGAGCTGACACTGACAATAAGCGATCGATTGGAGGCTAAAGATAAAATGTAAGCAGATAAAAGTTCACATAAAATCATTTATATGACAGATGAAAGCTGTTATTACGGTAACGAGGTGATATAATATCGGTATCGGAGATCGACATCGTTGTGCAAAGGTAGCGCGTCTGACAGAAGCTTTTTTTTGAAAGTTTTCTGTTTTTTGTTTTTTTTTTCAGTTGTTGGTCCAACCCGTATTTGAATTGTACATGCTAGCGTGAATCAAGTGCCACATATTTAAATCTGAAATATCTTTCTTTATTCACTTAATAGCTTTTTTACAAATCGGCAAAAAAAATTGACTCTACAATTACATTTACTGCCAGTTACCAAATCAAGGGAGAACTGGAAAGAAACTCTCTAACACACCTTTATATCGTCAAGCATTATCTGGGTTGTAAAGATGCCCACACACCAGCGAATGGGTCAATAGCTATACATTAAAAAAAATTAAAAATACTTTACTTCCGGTGGGCATGTGAAATAGAAGTACACATATACAATATAGTGAGAACAACCCGCAAACATACAGTACACAGTACAGTACACGAAATATGCATTTCCACTTTGGCAAAAATGTCACAACGATTTTGTAAAACGATCCGTAGTAAGGCTTTTTCTGTGTCGTCAAGTTTTTCAATACAATTACGTCAGATCAGATCTCTTTTCAGATTGACAACAACATTGTTATACCGTAAGGACAAATCGTTTGCCCAGAATCAAACCTTAATAATTATTGTGGCGTGTGTCACTGCAGCAATAATTTTGGCTATATTGATCTATGGATTATACAGGGTTCGTATTTTTTGAGACTGAAAAATCATACCAGCTGAAAATATATGAAGAAATCTAAAAGTTTCTTAAACATTTTTTTGCATTGATGACAGATGGGTTTCTTCAAGAGGGAGGAAAAGAAGAAGCTAGAACGGTTGAGGAGTACTATTGTAAGTCTTGAAATTATCAAAACTAGATATGACATTAAAAAAGTATTACGTTATCCAGATGGCGCTATTGTCACTAAGCAGGACAGAGTCCCAAGTTCGATTATCTGCTTACATGTGTGTGACAAGCAGTGTTATTACTCTAAAATAATGACAACAAAACGAATATATATATATATATATAAATTATTAATGAGTGATATCTTCCAGGCAACATTATACCATGATATATATTTATATACTAAAGTTTATTATCTAAGTTATATTCCAAATAATAGAGATTTTTTGTTCAACTTTTTATTCAAAAAAATATTGTGTGTTTTGCGAACGTTGTACGAAAGTGATAATTAAAACCATGGACACGATAATGGTCCAAATGCTGTTTCAATAAACTGTTACAGAGACGACCAGCTCCATCAGAACCTGAGATTTCCAACCCCCAGAGACGTGTGTCAGAATTTCCATCGGATAATGAAGATTGTGTGAGTATATGACGATGATTTCAAATGAGAACTTATTCATGCATGAGATCCGAATTGGAAATTCAAAATTTCTTTATGCAATTACAATAGCTAACAACGACTTTTGATTGACACGAAAACTAAGTTTTTACTCCCTATTCAACAAACAACAATAGAAAATTCTAATATATATATATACTTAATATGTTATTTCTAGCCTTTTTTTAAGGATTTATATTTTTTAGACAGAGTTAGAAGTCATAGACTGTTCAGAGGACCTCGTGATGCGGAATTTGCAGACCTCAGAAACGGAAACGCGGGATGGAGTAGCACTTATTGATAAAAAAAAGTCATAACAAATTATCTCATATATTTTAAATTATGGAAAATAGTTTTTTTTTGCGATTGTAAAAATATAAAATAAATAATCTAATAAATACATGTTTTACACAGTTAAATATGTTTTATTTACCTTGAATGGACTTGTGATTGTTGTTCATAATATTCAAAAAATAATATGAACAAAATCGGAATAAAATATTCCGATTTTGTCTTCTGAGCTTCTTTGGCTAGCTTGTAACACACTCTATTACCACTTATATTACCAACTAAACACCTTATCTATTTTAAATTTATATTAGTACCACCTGCATAGATAGGACCTATACTCTTTAAAACGCCCATATTATAAAGATAAGTTCCATTATTCTTAGAATAATATTTTATTTTTTCTATATTTTGCACATTGAATTATCATTTGCACATACAAGGAAAACCCATAAATATAATATAGATATGTAAATACCATACGTGAATCCGATCTGCATTTAGTTCAAATATTTCCCAAATGTCAACGTAGTTTAAAATAAACTAAACTGAAAATAAACGAATAACGCTAATTCGTCGTCGATAATTTATCATCGCTTTAGTTAAGAAGCTTAGAAAAATCTGCAATTGTACATGACAAAAAGCTGACCCCAGCAATATCTATTGACTGCGGGTATGCACAGTATAAAAATGCGTTGGTAAAAAAAAATTACGACTGGAATAAATCTGTTAGGACTATTGCTTATGCGGAAAACGTAAGGACATAACATATTTATGTAAGTATTAATTTAAACAGATGATTAAAACAGGAAAATGATTATAGAGCATTCAATAATCGATGTCATTTAGTTTTGTTCAATGTGTGGTAATGTTAACATGTTTTTGGGTAAGTCCGGATTGACATGTGTATTTATTTAATTGTAATATATTACATTGTATCTCAGATTCCAAATGGTGCGATAAATGCACGATCTCTATGAAATAAAACCGACGAATTTAATGAAGTCTTATTGTCTATTATTATATTTTTTTAATACAGTGTAAATTCTATATAACGACACTGAAGGGACTGTGCATTTTATGGCGTAATAGAGAGTGGTTGTGAGAAGAAAAAATATTGTATGGAATACAAGCTAATAATAAGGAATACAGCATAAAAATCATTTCCTGCTTACTAATCACGTTCAATATTAGAATATTGTCTATTGTTTTACAGTTTTACTGATTCTACATATTTGGATGGTGGAAAGCTTCTTTCATGAGGCGTCAATGAAAACGTTTGAAGCGCCCAAATCTGTGGGTGAAAATGGTCTATTCGGTTACAGTATATCATACGAGTCATCAAGAAAACGGTAATTGGGATTACTAACACTTAAAATCGCATAACGGTGAAGTCTAACAATGTCGTATTTAAATAAAATTAGAGTTGTATATATATATGTCTCTGGAAAATTTGGCATCGTCAATATGTGATGTTTGCTTTCTTAGAATTATACATTTGTTTTCGTTGATATTTTTTCTTAGTCTTTAATCTGTGGAGCCTCTTACTTGTTTATTATTAGATTTTTGTATTATTAAGAGATTAAGAATATATTAATAGAATATTTCTTTAAGTCTAATAGTTGGTGCACCAAACGGAGATGCCATAGGCCAAGTATATACAATTGGAATCGGATCGGAGACTACAGTATTCCAAAAAAATATCTTTAAAGAATTAGGTAAGTTATTCCTACATTTTTCATTACTGTTATTTATAAACAGAATTATATATACTAATCATATCCCTATTTTACGAAATATCTAATATAGAATTTAAAAAAGGTGATATCTTAGGAACAATAATGTATCCTTATCCTATCTTGGTAACATTAGAATTAGACTAAAATTTAATTAATTATTAATATTTTTTGTGAAGCTCATATGTATGTTGTGTTGAATAACATTTTTATATGTCAAATATTGACAAGACGGTTAAAACAATGGTTAGTTATTATTCCATTGTAAATTATTTGTTTCAGTAACTAATCTCGCTCACTCAAATAAAAGGAAACATCAAAGCTGGTGGCTTGGTACATCTCTCGCTGCGACGGATGATTTCTTTGTGGTATATCTGACTGTTTAAAAAAAATCCATTATAAAATGTCCAATGAAACTTTTATTAAATAATATATATATTTTTAAAAGAAAACTAACATTACTTATTAACAGACTTGTGCGCCGCGGTACAGTGATGATCAGCCTAGAAGTAGAAACAATAAATTTGGTATGTACTATATAATTACATGGTAAGCTCACCAAAGACTACCTATCAGGGACCGCATAATGCAGTTTAAGCTTCCGCATATTTTTTTAAATATGCGGAAGTAAGGTAAGGTATCAAGAATTATATGAAGGCATTATATTCTGTAATTTTCAGATACAATATTTGTTAATTATGGAGTTTGTGGCATAGAGGGTTATAATGCATCACTAAAATTTCTATTGCCTATGACGACTGAAGACAGGCAGCGTAATGCCACTAAGTTAATAGGTAGGTATGACTTTACTGTATTCTAATAATTAATATATTAGTTAAAAACTCAACTATAAATAAAAAAATAGATTTAAATTAAAAATACACATATGATACTTTAATTTTAATATGTAATTTGATTTTTTTAAACAATGATTCTCTTGTAATTACAGAAAACGCAATGGACAACTTTGGTTGGAGTATTAAAATAAAGGAACCGGAAGATCTTGTTTTTATAGGCGGACCAGCTCAACTTACAGGTACCATCAAAATTATCTAGATTTTAAAGTTGAAATACTTATCATGTTATAATTTCAGGTCGCGTCATAGTATATGAAAAGGTAAAAATGAATACGAAAAAAACACCAATATTAATAAATAAATATATTCTACCAAATGACCCAGTACGTTTTAATTTTGGTAAGTATTACCTATATTTTATCTTATATTATGAGATTTGTCTATGAACTTTGATCATATTGTCTATACTCTTTTAGGTTACAGTATAGCTTACGGTAATTTTTTTGGCGACAAATCGGTAGAATACGCTATTAGTACCACTTATGGAGATGTGGGATTTCCGAAGGTGAAGTTTTACAAATTATTTGCCTATAATCTAGTTATAATATTACTACAATGTGCATTTTTATTATAGCTTAGATCGCTTAATCAATATCTATTTAGCTGTAAAATTATTTAATATTGAAAACAAATCGAGACAAATATTTTAATTTGCCGCCTTTTTTATTAACCGCTTGTACAGAAGAAGCTTGTACTAAAGAGTAAATTGTCAATACCACAGAGTAAAGTTATATAGGTTAAATTTGATGCAAGACATCTAACAAAGCAGTTGCTATATAATAATATAGCCAACGTGTTGTGGTGTTCCAAATTTAAAATTCACCGCTAATTAATTTCATAAGATACTTTTGCGTATTCATTATTATTTTAACGTCAAGTAAATTTTAACTTTTTACTAATCTATGGCAATTTTTAAGAATTTTTATTTATTGTGACAATACAATTCAAGATATATTTCTTCAATTCAAAATATGCCCACATAAAAACTTTAACACATGAAGATATTGGTACATTATTTGGAGGTTCTCTATGCTCTGTTCGACTGTCGAAAGATTACGATTCTCTTTTGATTGGAGCACCATTATATACGAGAACAGCATATGAAAGTGACACTGGTGCTGTTTATGTGTATCAACCGAATTCTGACACTTCACCCACAGTAAGTTCCATTAACGTATATTTATAAAGAACGTCATAGCAGCATCGATTTATATGGTGTTGAAGAAAGTTAATACAGCCTTTTAAGACAATTTTAGTTTGTAAGTTGTTCTATATAGTTTTATAATTTATAGATGCTTACCCTAAAGAAAATTATTAAAGCTAAAATACCTGGTGGGCGCTTCGGTTTAACTATGACTAACCTTGGTGATATGGATGGTGACGGCAAAGATGGTAACTATATTATTAATAAACAAATAATTTTATTAACATATATATTTGTACACCAAAACTTTAATTAAATCCAATAAAGAAAAATGTATCGATCGTTGGCACTTAGTATTTTCGGGTCAGTAAAATACTTAAAAAAATTAAATCAACAGCTTAGTTAACGATTACTACCCTCAAACGTCGTTACGTACGTACGTTAAGTTAATTATGCGGTAATTTTACTGACATTAATCTGTTTAAAAAGTTTTATTTATGACGTAATGTACTTGAGACAACTATAAGGTACTTTATCATGCTAACTGCTGTGTTCGAATTAATGTGAGCTGTTTTCATCACACTGTAATTATGAGACTTATGAAGTTTTATTTTCCCTATTTAGAAGTTGCAGTAGCAGCACCATATGAGGATGATGGAGCTGTATACATTTACACCGGTAGTGCTTTAGATAGTGGACCAGACAAATACAAGTTGAAAATTAAGCCAGAGGGATTCCATACTTTTGGGCTAAGTATGGCCACTTTATGGGATTATGATGACAATGGAAGCAACGGTAGGTGGCTTCAGATTTGGAATTTTCTTCTATTTTAGTCTTCTTTTCTTCTGTTTTTTTTTACAATTTTCGTGTTGGGTTTTGTAACTTTTTATTTCGCACAGATTTTGATGGGCTTCTCATCCACTATGATTTTTTTTTTTTCACATTTTCTATTATTTTTTCAGGATTAGGCATTGGTGCACCTGAGAGTGATAAAATAGTAATATTTAGATCATTTGCATCGATCATTCTAAAACTGAAAACAGAGTTCCAATCTTTACAGGTTAGTTACGTTTTTGCTATATTGCTATCATTGTGATATCGTGCTCATATAGAAAATATTAAATTGAACAACGGAATATATCTAACAAACCAAAAATCTTTGATGGGACCTGATTATAACCAATTTCTACTTAAAAAAATAACTCATCAAGTATGTTTAATAAATAGTCGTTGGTTGTTTTAGTTTGGGAGTAACAGTGGTGTAGAAAATCTGACATTTAAAATTATATTATCAGTTGTATATCCAAAGAAAGCCACAAACATTAAAGCTGGTAAGTTCTTTTTAATATTCAGAGTTTTTAAAAATATCTAACATCAGTACCATACCATACATCACGCCCTTTCTTATTACAACTGTCATTGAAATTGATGCTATCTAAAGCTTAGAACCATAAAAGGTTATATACAGGAATTATCAACTGATACATTGTGTTGTAAACTCATAGATTTTATACGACTTACAAAGTTAATAGGCGTTTTTTTTTTATTTTAAGTCATCAAGTGACACTATGATGATACAAATCATATATCTATTTGTAATTAAAGAATATTTATGTCCAGATATCAGAGTGATAACAGAATTGACGGATGGAATAACGAAATTCGCTGATAGGCCCGATACTAGAAAATATACATATATTCAATCGTTAAACGAAGAAGTGTCTTTATATAATCATAGTATTACTGTGCAAGTGGTCATTCCGGTAAAGTATTAAATTGTATAAATAAGCACATTATTCATAATTATATCAGAATTGGTTATCTAATACTTGTTTTATATGAAAGCTATAGAGACATTCGTATACCTATCAGTAAAGTCAGCTTCCGCCTTATTGGAGATAAAACTGTTACGCGTATAGATGGAAGGAAGAAGGAAACTGACACTGAGGAGTTGGGTCCATGATTGAATCGTTTACCCAAAAATATTTCCTTTCTACTATCAAGCCATATTTTTTCAAAAAAGTTAGTAACGAATTTTTCTGGTTTTTTTTAAACCATCTCCTTGCTTCTAGAGACAAGATGTTTTCCAAGTGATGTCATATAGAATAACAGTGGAACTAATAGAAGATCCTATGTCACTACCATTTGATCGTAGGCGTGTCCTATTGAGTGAGGCCAGCGTTTTAAGTGAACAGGACACAAAAATAAGTTCCCGCTGTACAGGAACGAGATGTATGCCCAAACTCCAACCAACATTGACAACCTCACTGTCGTAAGTAACAGTAGACGTACAGTAGATGTAGTTTCAGTAGACATATTATTAGTAGACGTTGTGATAGAAGACATAGTAACAGTAGACGTAACAGTATCAGACGTAGTTAGTTAGTAATAGACGTAGAAAGTAAAGATTTAATAGTATGATAGAAATAAAACTTGCACTAAGATCTTTTATATATAAATCTAGTTTTTCAGGGAGATGTATAGAATAGGTTCAACGGAAAGAGAATATTTCAATATATCAATTCACAATTCTGGTGACAATGCTTACACTCCTTGTATAAAGGTAGCAGCGTTTGGAGTCCCAATTCTGAGAGCATCAAAGGATTGTGTCCTGGGTAAAAACTATGAATTTATCTGTAGTCCAACACTTTCTGTTTTGAAGGGAAACACATGGGTATGTAGATAAGTATATTTTATATTATAACAGATACAATGTTTGATGATTAGAATGCTTCACTCACGATTAAAGCATAAGTACATATAAATATGCCATATTGTTTTCAGAATATTAACTATATGGAGATGGAAATGAATACTTTGAAAAGTAGAGATACAAATATAATAATAAAATATGATCTGTATTCTCATTGTGATGACGTTACAGATAAAAACACATTTGAAAATTCCATAAAATTATATCCTGATTCAAATTTTGAGATAAAAGGGTGTGTAAGGGTTTTTTTGGCTTAAAAACTATTATTACTATACTTATGTTTTAGGGTATAATTTTACGGTTTGTTTATAGCCCAATTATCAACTATTCCGACTTTCTTCAAGAAAAGAGCGTACCTCTGCCATAGAGGCAACTATCTTGTAAGCCTCCTGGCATTGCAGGTGGCCATGCTCGTTCGCCTCCTGCATTATAAACATGTTTGATAAAAGTGGTATTTCACATTAAACAAGCTTTAAGCTTTAGTATGCATTGGAAACATATGAAGAGTGCTTTAAATAAAACTTTTTTACAGATAACATAACTCAACTTGCATAACAAGTTTTGAGTACTTATAACATACCGTTCTACAATATAAACCGTCAATATTATTTTACAGGCAGTCAAACCCAAGTGACGTAATTAATACTACTATTAAGGAACTCAAAAACTTTCAAAAACAAATAAAACATGTCTATACGGTAAGTGTACGAGGTTGTAAAAAAATAAATTAATGCTTTTTAATATGTAGTTCATAAATACTTGTATTTAATATAATAAATATGTGACAAATTTCACACATGGTTTGTGAGCCCTGATGTAAACAATTCCTAACTGGGGGTGTTAACCAAACTGATAAATATACTTACATATATACACCCAGACCGACAAATAACTTATACATACATTACATAAATGTTGACTGTACCGGGAATAATAAAGATGTTTGGCTGAAATTCGCGAGTTTATCTGAAATGCAACTAAAAAGACTGCTGTGAACGAGGTAGTCGCTAAGAGACGAGACACACTAGACGTGAAGGCTCCTTGAATCCTCGACCGAGCAAAAACCCAGTCAGGCCGTCAAATAACGAGAGTGCAGGTGCAATGCCGGTAGTATTTGATTGGACGAAGAGGCATATATAGGCAGTCAATTAGTGACTCTTGACTACAATAATATACTTTTTAAATTATTTACTAATGAATAAACAACGGGTATTATATTATATATATTTTGAATTGCATCATGTTCTAATATGTTACACACATTTGTTGAGTAAATACTGTATGTTAATATATATACATATTTAAGTTAATCAATATGTGTTTGAGACTATAAATTTGTCTTAAACAGTTTATACTTTTAATAATGGTACCGATATTTTTACAGATAACAAACGATGGTGTAACCAATTGGGTAGACTTGGAGTGTCAAATTCATTTCAATAATACAGCTCATATTAATGTCTTAAATAGTTCAGTTTTGGTAAGTGTTAAAAGTGATTTTGCCGCAATCTTGATACGATACGCGCTCTTTAACAATACATAATACCCAGACAACAGTCGACAAAAATGCTTATCAAAACAATGCTGACCCTACTCGCGACTGCCGTCAATATTATACTGCGTTAATAAATCGTATAGGAGTTGCCTAACAGTCTCGATATATACAAATCTGTGAAGAAATAAAGCCTTATTTTGTTTTTGAGTCCATATATATATATATATATATATCTTTTTTAATCACGATCCATCCAAATCTTTACTATCACACCCTTGATGAAAGCAGTATATTATATCTCGATTTACAATAACTAAGATATATATATATATATAAATAAGATATTATATACTGTAGTCGAAATCAATAATTTACATGAGCATCTTGTACCTGAATAGTGTTTTTCGCGGTATTGGCGGGAAAACAAAAACGCGAGTGGTGCCATAAGCCCGTCCACAGACTAAGCCCTGTCCATAGACTAAACGGAGCGTCAAACGCCACAGAACCGCACTGTACTTAAAAATTCATGAAATTCGCTAAATATATGCTCTATTTAACACAATAAACGTAATGTAGTTTAATATTCACAGGTATATCCAGAATCTGGTGCTATACAATGTACATTGGACAATGGTAATTTTAACTGCATTTTCCCATTGAATCGTAACCAAAAAGCACAGATACACGTATCCATAGACTTACTGAAGGATTCTTTTGGTAAATATTCACTCTGATACCAATCAATAGATAATAAATCAGGCGATTAGTTGATATTAATATTAACATGTCAATATTTTTTCCATTGATTTCAAGAGAGAAAATTAAACATTGCATTTAATTTTTTTTTGAAATAGATTATAACAAAATTTTTCTCATTAAGTTAATATTGTATTATTCTGTGCGCAAGTTAGACAAGCCCTAATTAATATGATCATAAAATTGGGGAATAACTAAAGCAATGTTGTACTTGATCAGGGTTACAGTAACTGGCCGTAAATCAGTTTTAATATAATATCGGTATTATTAATATATTGGTTAGTTTAAAGTGAATACAAATATAATTTACAATATTAGTGAAATAGTTTGTTACACTCCAATCGCTTACCGATTATAACAACTTCATATTAATTTGCCATTAATATCTCTATAAAAGTTAAACTTTGATGATATTTGATGAATAATTTTTTCATTTTTTTATATTACTTAGCTGAGGTGGATGAAGACGCCACAACCGAGATTGTTACTATTTTGTACTTAGTAACTAGTAAAGAGTCCAATATATTTTCAAGGTAAGGAATCTTATATACTAGCAGACCCGGCGAACTTATATATATATATATATATATATATATATATATATATATATATATATATATTATATATCTCTTTTAAATATTTTTTTCAACAGTTACCGAATTTCTGATAATTATTTATTGAAAACAACCATGAGCTTTCTTGCCTTCCAACAGCATGTTAAGTCGGCCCATTATGTGAACAAATTAACATTGGCATAGTTAATTGCAACCATAGTATTCATAACCTACGTTTTATTATTAATGTGATTTATTTGTCTTTTTTTAGTCATCACTTCCCTTGACCCCTCAGTCGATTCTTGTGGTGCAACAATATTAATGTTAGCATTTTTTTTTCAGTTTAAGCACAAGCCTACATATAAGTTCAACTCGCGTGGCTTTGTGGATAATAATATTATCGGCATTACTTGGTCTCCTGTTACTGATAATAATAGCATATATAATGTATAAGGTGAGAGAGAGATAGATTTATTTAATATATTTTTATAATTAAGACCGTAATTTGCCGATCACTTAAAACGAAACGTCGAGTTATGTTGTCAGCAATACTACGGTTATTTCATACAAACTCTTCTAAAGCTTCTAATTACACCCCGCGTAAACAAAAAAATCAAAAATACAAAAACTTATAAGACTGACTCTACCTTTACTGCCAGTTCCCAAAATCAATGGCGTAGAGCGGACAAGAAGAACTGACAAGAACACTTTGTTTATATTAATTAGCACCATTTTAATACCTGGTATGCGTAGTTGGTGACTACTGATTGCAATAACAAACACTAAAAAAATATATCTATGGATATAAGACGGCATTATTTAAGTCGCATTAAAACTGGATCTCATAGAATTAATATGCATGTCACATTTGACTGAAATAAAGTGTTATATCACTGTTTCCAGTGCGGTTTCTTCCGGAGAAATAATCGTGAAAAGTTGGAAAATCTAAAGGAAAGTGTTCATCGGCAGAGTATTGTAAGTAAAATTGTAATAATAATCTCAAAACTGAGATAACACGAAATAGACGTGGTAGTATATAATATATATCATGTTTTACGTATAAATATAACCTATTTAAAGGATTTGAACATGAAAAGTTTATAAAACTTAACTTTTTGTTTTCAACAGCAGCATAAGATTAAATTTCAATCTATAGTAGTACTAATAATTAGAACTGATTGAATACACGTCGTATAAGCACATTTTATTAATAAGTTAAAAACAATTTCTCTATATTTACAGTATCGTAAATCAATGCGAGCAAGCGTGACCGCAGCAGCCAGATCCAACGCAGGGGACCATTCAGAACTGTTACCTAAAGACGATCCATCAAGTCAAAAACTTGACTGATGTAATTATAAATATATTTAAATATGAAAATTGTATTTATTTTTTTGGTTCCTAATATGTATTCTGATTAGGATTTATATAGAACCTTAGGGTTTCGATAAAATATTCTAAGATTAATTTAGGTATAAATAATGAATTAATCTCCTCAGCTGATCTTTTAACACACTATATGCATATTTAAAAAAATATCAAAAGCAGAAAGAGAATTTCAGACGGCGTATTTGAAATATTTCTTAAATGAAAAATATGAGGAAGTTTTATTACCGCGATAAACTGGATAAATCTCTACTAGTTTATTAAACTTCAAACCTGAGGTGAACTACAAAGTTATGAGAAAATAAATTAATTTATCGAAACTTATGGAAAATTAAATTGTGCTGTTTAAATACGATTTACAGGGACAACGCCATAAATTTTCAAAAAGTTTATTTGCATAACTTGATTTTTCTTATCGATTGTCGTCAAAAGTTAAATTGCAATGGGACTTTAAACTAAACCACTTTAATATGTATATTTAAAAAAATAGTATAATATATTTTGATTAAAAAAATATGACTTTACACAGCTTGGCAATAGATTGATTATTTTAAATAAAAGTGAGTAATAAAATACAGACTTTGCACTGATTTTTGAAATAAAATAAATAACAATTTCGTAAATAGATTGAGTTGCACTATTTGTGTAGCGTACGCATCGGTAGCTATTAAAACCGAAAATATATACAATAAATTTTGCAAAATTTGTTATTAAATAAATATTACATAACTAACGCAGAGCTATAGGTATGAAGAACCAATACAATTACAAATTTATGATACATAGTTACTAATATTCGATTCAATGTATTTTTTCCTCTAACCCGTACATCAATGTATTGCATTTACACTATTAATATAAAGTAAGATTACATATTAAATATAAAAATGTAAACGAGGCCAAAATAGGGTTAAATATAACAGTAAGGTAAAATATGTATAAAACCATAATATGACAATGTGAGGTATTCCAAGTGTGTATAAGTGTGTGTAATGGTGTTGCTGTGGTAGTGAATTAGTGACACGGATTCTTTGATAAGTTTGATTCTTAAATGATTCTCTATCCCTAATACGCTTTCTTCTTGAGCTCTTACCTATTCTCATTAAACTTGGCAATCACTGTGTCCCACCAACGCTCTCCGTTCGCCGACTTCATAATTACCATTCCGCCCACCGCGGCCTGAATATACGGTAAGGCTTTTGGAAACTTGTTTTGACATAGAGTTCATGCTACGGTCTGCGGCTTAGGCTATCTCTATCCGTATCTAAGAATCAAACATATAATTAACGATCGAGTTGAAAACATTTATTGATACAACTAAAAGTACTGTCATAGTATAAAAATATTATCCGCCACGCCATTATAGTTAAACTCCGATGTAAAAGATGATTAAAATAATAATTATGACTTTGAGATTTATAACAGTCGCTAAAAAATAAACTCGGAAACTTAAGAGTAAGTTAATTTAATTTCAGTTGGTCATAAATCACTTGGGTTCCCCCGCATGGGGTAAACAAAACAAACTTATACTGTTTGTATAAAATTGTATGATCTATTTTTGCCATGATTACAAGTTGCAACAAGTAAATCTTCATTTATATACTTAACTATAGAAATATTTCACAAATTATATTAATCATAATAAAATATCTTTTTTTGTAGATGTGTATTGTAAATGTGTAACCTCTGTTACCATGGCAACAAGCATTCTACCTACCAATGTTCAACGACTTTCTTTAATAGAAACAATCCCTCAGGCCTTATAGAAACTTACAAAAACATCAAATTAAATTATTCGTTAAACATTTAATTGAATTCGCAAGAACGTAGTATCGGCGACCTCAAGTTAAATTAGTTTACATACTTCACATACCGCAGGTTCTTTGATGTATATTTTACTTATTACAACTTTGGGTTCATAAGTTTATAATTCTGTGTTAAAACCAATGATAAAACTTCCCACAGACTTGATAAGATGTCAATGAATAATCCTCAGTTGATAGTAACGATAATCTGTGGATCTTATAGGGTTCCTTCTAAAAGTTAAAGTCAAAAAAACTTTAAATTTGGAATCGTGAATTATAAGTTGCACAATTCATTCGTATCTTTTTTCGGCAAAAGTCTATTTGTGATATCACATATTTCTCTAAGGGATGCGTATCGGATGTATTTCGTGAGACGAGTAAAAAATATAGCCTTTTACTATTTGCGATGTAATCATTTTTGCAATATGAAATATGTGTATGTGGACGACATTGGTGGAATAGATTAAATCAAATGAAGCGATCACGTAGTTCGAATGGGTTTAGAAAAGTATCAATATTCAACTAAAATTGGTTTGAAACTGTGCTCAGCATAAATCTGTATTTCAGTAAATTGTGCATACAACGTTAAAAATCGCTTGGATATTCAAAGGCTTGTTAGAGTTGAATTCACAGATCGTTGCCTTCAGATATTTCTGCTTTGATGTTGTTTTTAAATACGTAAAAATATTATAATTTAAAATGGTCATCTGTCATGAGACATGGAAAATTACAATCAAGGTTATTTACTTGACAAATACGTCATTGAAGTCTAGGCTCATTTACTAATATAAATATTTAAGTATCCAATATTACTACTTGAAGTATCTTTTAAATGATACACTGTTTTTGTGTTCAATTATATAAGCTCGAACGATTACTAAATGGGTTGCCTGGAAGAGATCGCTTATTAGCGACAAGGCCACCCGTTCTACTGTTTAAGTGCAATAAAGTGTGAATAAATATATAAATACTTTTGAAAAAAAACTGATTTTCTGATGCATTTAGGCAAAAAGTATTTTATCATCATTTTGTAATTGCCTGCTACTAAAGTCGAATGGAGGGTTTTTTTTTAAAGTTATTTTTAGCTTGGAGGCTTACTAGCAAAACTTTCTGTTAAATATATAAATAATATCAATTCCTGGAATAAACTAGCATGTAAACCTAGAAACAGATTCAGTTTGAAACCAATCAACAAGGGTTCGCCACTGAATTTTTAATATGTTATTTCTTACACAAGAATGTATTCAAATTATTTCAAATTACTCCTTTTGTATACACAACCGCTACCAAACTGTAATTTGATAAACATTAAAGATACTTGATGAACATTTAACAATAACGTTTAATACTCCGTTACCTCATAAATATGTAGATTTTCTATTATTCTAGCGCCGTTCCAGAAACTCGGGAAAATTTCAACTTTTTCAATGTATTTTTGTTAAGCAAAATTTGCTGTTTCAAAGGAATTTCACTGTTTAGGTATCTTAACAGTCAATAAAAATGAACATTGAAAAAATTTACGACTCGACCGAACGTTGGATTTGATAGTACAAAAATCTTATTTATAAAAGCAGAATTTACTGTAACAATTAAAGCGGACACAGGACACCACACTAGGATATTTCCTTGTTTTGTGGATGTTGTCTCTTCCAAGGTGCATTATACGTACGAGTGTGTGTTTCTCCATATTTGTGTATAAAATATGTAGAAGTATATGTACTGAGCCAGTTGTGTTAACACCAATAGCAGGTTACTTACCTTTCACAGACGATTGGGCTAACCATGTGTAAAACGTTCCACATTAAAATGAAGGGAAACATCTCTCAAATTAATTGTGCCACTATTATTTTGATGAATCGCTTTTGTTAAATTGAATCTAAATTAATTACAGCTACTGGTATAGATTATTATTTAAAGCGGCTCCAGACATCAAAGCCGATTAGACCTTGTACACAAATTAATAAACTGACGGCCACTTTGTAAAACTATTTTTTTTATTTAAACATTGATTAGTACCAAGAGAATTTCAACCAAGCTGAGTTTCTTGCCTGCTTCTTCTCAGCTTGGTTGTAAACAGGCAATCAATCACTTAAATTTAAGACGTTTCAAAATGGTCACATGTAGCTTAGTAAATAAATATATTTTGACTTTGATCAAGGGACATTAAGAGGACTAAGATTCTTTTTAGTTATTTGTTTTTGAGTTTGTGAAAATAACAATAAATCTTACTTGCGCTGATCTCGCTACCATTAAAAGTTACTTGCTGATCAACAATCCAGTGGAGTATGTAAGTTACAAAGTTAAAAGATCAGTTTTAAACATTAAAGAGTCAAGTGAGATTCCATTCTGCGATTGAGTATAATGAAAAACCAATACCTGTAGATGAGATATGATTAAAAGTCAAAGCAATTAGGAATATTTTATTATTAAATATAGATAGCTTGTAAAATGACGCACAGCGCCAGTGTTACCACCATGAAGTCTGACTTAGTTCGACTGACGCCTTGATGAAGTTCCGCAAGGCTCTCACCTAAAAAAATTGTTAAATTATTTAAGTAAAGTATTAGAATGTAAAAAGACATATTTAGAATTTTAGGATCAATTAATTACACCTATTATAGAATGAGAAATGTTGGCCTATATGATACACGACTCGCAACCTTAAAAGTTATCTGCTTATTAAATGTCGTTTGTGTTGTGAAAGAAAACTTAGTAGTTTATTTATTTAAGGCTGAAGCCAAAAACATACAAACAAACAAAAATTAAAACTTAAATCTAACAACGGATTATCTGTCATTCCTAACCGTGACATAAAAATGTCACATTCTGGTGCTGAGTTATTAAAACAATTAATTGTGATCGTACGAATGGAGCTTTAATGGCGGATGCATGTTCGGAAGTGAACCTCAGCCAGCAATGGATGCCTCCTGAGCCGGAAAAAGTTATCAGCGGAGGGTTATCTTAGCAATTACTGCACAATATTACTGCAATCAGTTCCGCCCCTGATCGTCTTCCTGGCAAACAACGGCATTTTGGGATAACTTCAGAAGAAGATATCCCAAGACTTATTGGGGATATAATGAAAGGTATAAAGATAATCTTTATACCTTTCATTATATCCTAAAATGTCTAAAATGGATAATAATTATAACTTCTTCCGTAAATGTACCTAAGAAACTATGGGCTACAGTTATTACCAATAAACAAATTATGTTTTGATTACATTAGAGATGTCACGATTGTTGTCAGTATATCATATGGTTATATGAAGTCTGCTACCGTCCTAAATCACTTTTTTTCAAGATTTTGGTCAGCATTATAACATTAAAAATCTTAATTATGTAGAAGTAGTATTAAGTGTGAGATATGTTTTTATTATCTATATATATATACACGCTTTTAATTATCGACATTTTTACCTAATCAGGGATTTATATATATAACCCAGGAATTTTGTCAAAACTAAAATGTTAAAAATAATACATGTTATATTGTTCGAGACTAATTCGCTATTATTAATATGCGAAATGTTTTTCATTGACACTAATTCATTTTGTTTTCCGCTTAGGACTAATTAAAAATTATTATGATGTTCAATAGTTTATATTAATTAAATGAACTAGGTGAAGACTCTTTAAAATGTGTCAAAATTATTTTAACTATTTTTTTAAATTTTAAGCTTTAATGAAGCAAAAGGCAAACGAGCAAGTTTCCCGACTACTAAGGAAGTTGTGGGACATGAATCGGAGTATAAAGTGACTGGAAGGGATGTACGCCTAAATAACTCTTTTTTACTATTCTTTTGAAAAACACCAGACTCACAAAGCAATATTTAATAAAATCTTTTAATGCTTAAATATATTGAACATATATACAAAATATTGAAAAAGTGATCTATTAAACATGTAATAATATGGGTCAGTGGTTACTAAGCGCAAACGTCAGAGGATTCAAATGAAAATTATGTTTAAAAATAACAATTACATCCACCAACGCTCCATCCACCGTAAAATCCTTCTTTATAGTTTTTAAATAGCGTATTATAATTACATTTGTATGCTAAGTGATATATATTGTATTTAACGAAATAACTATCCCCGTAGGGTATTTTGCAAGCCGTTGCCGACTTCACGATTACCACTTCGCTGATATTTGCCAGGTTTTATTATCACAATTAGCTGTCGTGCAGTCATGCATCCATCTTTTATAATGCTCACATGTCCGCACTTGTTTCTCTTTCACATGCTACGTATTGAAATAATAAGGGTGACATTTCACAGCGTAATAAACTTGAAAGTATTCAACTTAATTATTTTAATACTTATTGTTGTAGTTGCATGTATATAATATCATGAGAGTTACGAATTAGGACGACATCTATGTTTACTACTAAATCGTCACCTTTATTGTTTTAATTATAGAGCTTTTTTATTTTCCCGGTCCCGAAGCGTAAGCTGCTGGGGAATAGTCTTATTACGGACCAATTAAATATATATACGTCGGAGAACAAGTTGATTATGGATTAGTTAAGAAAACGTTGCTTGTTGATTAATTAGGAACAAGTCGATTGTAGATTAATTAGTTGGGTTCGATTTAAAGTAATCATAGGATTAATGATTAGTATTCGAAAATTTAATGTTTTATTACGTTTGTCTATTTAGGATCAATTATTATTATGATGATATAACTTTATATTTAATTGATATAAAAACACCGATCGTAAACATATTATCACACTTCAAAGCTCAAGTGGAAAACTGCAGTGTTCAAAGAGAAAACTCGTACCGTAAATTACCGAGTTTTCATGAAATAATTGCGTGTTCAAGTAGTATGTGGCTATTGATTTGTTTTACCTGCAAACAGGAATTTGATACGTGAATTCAGCAAACATGTTGTATGGATATTTGGTACGAATCAATCGGTAATCGTTTGTAAATATAACATTCTCTCAGTAGAATTATGCATGATTTGTATTACTAGAATTGTTTCAAGATACATCTGTGAATACGCGAAAACAAATTACAATAGAGCTAAAGTCATTGTATATCTCCAGGAGTTATCCAGCTATATAAAGGACATCAGGAGCCGAAGAAAAGCGTTGACGTCATGCGTTTCTCACTTTGAAAACATTGGCAACTGGATACGTAGTGTTAGATACAACAGAATACAGTTACTAGGGCAAGTAGCAATGAATTCTACCTTTTATAATATGTAACATGACGTGGGCCGCTTCTGGGGCTGGGGTCGGTGCACGAGCAACGCTGCAAGTGTAGCTGCCAGCGTCGTCGCCACGAACTCGCGCCACGCGGAGTACAGAGTTTGCACCGTTTGCGCCAAACTCAGTTCGTACGCTGTAAGTATTTTTTAAGATATATCTTCAGGCTCATGGGCAAAAGGCTCAATGCTGCGAGTTGTGGTCCAATGACTCCAAATGACGTTGGATGTTGGGGCTGAATAAATGAGAACTACGTAACTGGATGAAATTGGCATATACGCGGCTTAAATTCAAAATAGCCGTAGAATTTAACGCCAGATTCGTTGAGCTGATAAAAATATGAGGTTTATAGTAAGACAATTATTCAAAAACACTTGTCCACCATACCTAATCCCACCTCTAGTTGTATCATCGTTTAGTAAGAACTCCCTCCGATGCCACAGAAGTGATGGACCTCCCTCCATTTTGAGGCCTCGTACTTCACACCGCAGTGCTACAGTACTGCCAACTTCACACACCTGTTCAGATACAACAGCACCGGCCCCATCTACTATGCGCACTGACACTTCTGCGAATCAATTCATTTAATTACCATAAAAAGCCATTACTATTATTAATTTATGACTGTCGAGTTTGCGACTGCCTTAACCAATTTGATATATTGCATTTAAAAACCGGCGTAAAGTGATACAATTGGACTTTCATTTTGTACTCGCGTTTCGTTCGGTCTCCCTGTGCCCATCCTTTCCCCTCCCCCTCCATTTCCTATTTCCCTTTAAGGGCCGGCAACGCACTCACGAGCTCGCGTGGGTGTCTATGGGCGGCGACTTCACCTTTATGGTGGGCCTCCTGCTCTTTATAAAAAAAACGTACACATGTATTAATACACAGGCACAAACACTCATTAACATGCACGCGGAAGCACATTGGAAGAGACTGGACACCCATAACACAGGAAATATAGTGTGGGGGCCAGCGTCCGCTCTATAGTCACAATAGTTATGGCTTTTGGGAATAAATAATTTTGTATTTTTTTGTATAGTTGTAATGAATTGTTTGATGAGACAGCAAAGCATACCTCATTACAAACCACTAGTGCATTCCAAAAGTAACGACTTTTGTTAAAATAACGTTCAAATAAACAAAAACAGGCGTATTCATTTTTTCATTAGACATTTCGAGCTGTCAAAATTGTTGAATTTCGAAAACTTGATGATAATATCGAAGCGTTTTTACTCAATGCGTCGTAGGGTTAGTATTGACATTGTCTATTCAACAAAATGGAAGCGAATTGATGGATGGCATGCTCTAGCACGAAGTGATAAAATTTAAAAGATATATTAGTTAATGTGGCGTATTTAATATGGTGCTGGTCAAGCATTAATTCGAAATTCAACATGATTTAAACTGATGAAGGAGTTTATTATTTACTATATTAAATAATATTTATATACTTGACCTAAGTTCATAATGCAAACCCAAAATACAGTTTTATTTTATTTCTTATTGATTATAATTTCAACTTTCCTTATAGCAGTTAGCACAAGTAAACTATGATGAAATAAATACAGGACTGTTCCGTGTTTATTCGCCGAATCAAATACTTATTGTTAAATGTACGAGGAAAAAACTCGAAGATGTTGCGCTACGAAAAACACTATAAGTTTTGCGAAGTGTCAATTTTATTGTATTGCTTTCATAGTTTTATTTATATGTCGACCGGGTTTAAGGTAAAATGTTGATATTTCAATATTAATTACCAGGAACCCTCAATGTCACTCTAGCTGTGCGCGGCGGATGGGCTGACAATTGACAATCATAAAACGCAGCGTCCGTTGGCCGAACTGATGCCACTTGAAGTCGCCAGATATCAGGAGGTATGAATCGAGCGGAATACCTTTTAGAAATACATGAAAATCAATAATATTATCATTAGGTCCAATCTTTACGCGATTATAAAATCGAGTTTGCTATGATGAATATTTTTATTAGTAACAGAGACTTACATTCAAATAGTATATACTTTAATAAAATGTAGTTCATTAGAAAAATTAACTGACCTATTATCCGCTGTGTAAAGTTGAGTTCCGGTTGTGAGAAGCTCCATAGGCGCCTCATCGCTTTTCCGACGAACCCATGAAACCTTATACGACACTCGTATTATAAAAGTGATTCTTAGTACGTAGCGTAGTTAAGAAATCATATAAAACAATCTAATATAAGTAAAATCTATTATTGATCAATATTGTTGGAAAAAAGTCAAAAGAAATAATTTGTGTAATAAAAATCACATAAATCCGTAAATAAATCTACTTAATAAGAATAAAAGAAAACATAATACGCAAGATTAGCTCAGTTCAACAATCTCGCAAGATATAAATGAAAAAAACAAAAGTATCGACATACTTATTACCAGTTTATCGTGTAAGGCGTCCACTTTACAGTCCATGTAAGCGGTGGAGCCCACGAGAGCCTCTATTTCTGGGGCGGCTGCTACATAAATACTGTTGCCGTGACCAGTCCTTAAAATTGGATGCTTTAATTAGAACGATGATGGTAATGATAACTACACTGTTAAGATTAGGACTGACACAATCGGTTAGTACCAAGGTAAGATCTATAGCTTGTAATATAAACAGGCCCATCTTAAACCCAACAGGCGTCCTGGCTTAAGGAGACCTCTAGCACAGGCTTCTTCGTTGGTGTGGCGTCCACAGACGCGAGGTGCCCTGGTGCACGAACCATGGGTCAAGATGGCCCTGGCTTCAGGATATATACTCACATACTCCTTCTAAGAACTAACAATTATGCTTCTCACATTATTGTTTGAAACTTTCTAGACGAAAATTTAATTTGCTTAACTTTCTGAAATATTAAATTATACTTACTTGACTTCTAATATTTTTGTTTAGTTGAATTAAAACTTGTTAACATTGATTCTATTATTCATAATCAAAGTCAAATCTCTTTATTCAGAAAGGTTATGTACCTTATGGACAATGTTAATTAATACGATCAAGACAATTACAAGTTAAAGTTAATACTCGAAAGCAATTAATGTCATTAGATAAGGGAATATTCGTGGCTATGAGTGAAGTTATGAGTTGAATTTATTTAATGTTCTGACATACTTTTTACATAATTAGGTCGGGAAGTTTTAACGGTGGTTTACGATTTAAAGTTTTGGAATGTAAAATAAAACTCGGGTTAAATAAACATATGTAGTAGCCTACAAGTAGAATGTTTAAATTGTTTAAACTATTGTTAACTTTACATATTACCACGTTGCGCACTTGTTACATTATTAAACCACAAAATCTCGCCTTATATAATTAAAGTATTAAAAAATCGATAGTGACTTCAATTAGTTTATAACTTTTTGTTTGTTTAGGTCGTCTTTTACCTTGTAAGAATAGAGTTTATTACAACTGTATTAAGCTTATTTAATACGTACCTATCATTTCTATGTTGATGCGTGTTTGTATACGTATCGAAGATATAATTGAGCAGTGGTGCACTGGAGCCAGTTTCGCCGGGCTTCCGTCTCCTTTCCAGCGCAGCAGGCAGCGGCAAAACTATAGTTGTCACTTCATACGTTGAATTTTCAATATCTATCCGTCTCTTTCTCAGCTTTCTATCCTTATATATAGCACCATTTAAACTTTGCGTTTCATTTGAAACTTCTTCTGAATTACAGCGTTCTTGATATTTAATAGGAAATAAATTTGATAGAAAGTTATGCATAGAGTTACTGAAATTAGATTTTGTTTCCAATGTACCGTGGAGCATTTGGTAGAATTTATTTACGGTTGGTAATGTTTCGTGCTTTTTGGATGGTATTGTTGATGAGTCGGCGTCAGTACCTATTTGAAATCAAATTGCCCATTAGCAAAGGAGTTCACAAAATTGAATGACATTTTAATAATTACAAAGACAAAGAATGACAGTCTCGTACTGACCGACATTTTTTTTACATGTAGTAATTGCGTGAAATGGAACTAAGACCATAAAACGTATAGCGAACCTGTTCTTAACTTTAAAGTTACAGATACAGTTTTAATAGGAATATTTAGATTTTGATATAATAATTACACAACTTTCTAAATTAATGTTATATTATAGGAAAAAAACACATACCACGGCAGGGTAGAGCAGAAAGCGCGGCTAAAAGGAGTGCCGCAGTGGCTGGTGCACACATCGCTACATCCTCAACACATCTGCGAACAATTGTATTAAGTTTAATCTTTATTAGCTGTTCTTTTCCTTTGAAACCGGCGAACGTTAATGAGTTGTGATCCTCAGTCTATAGCTACATATACCCCCGTATGTCAAGTAATTATTTTTTGTTTCACAATAAAGTCCTACCTTTCTCCTAAACAAAAGAGTTACTATGAAACATTTAGACTGGGAATACGGTAGCATAGATAGTGGGTTGCCTGGAAGAGATCGCTTATTAGCGATAGAGCCGCTCGTTGTTAACATCTTTTAACATTATTTATTTCTACTATTTTGTTCATCAAAGTGTAAGTAAATAAATAAATAATAAGCGATCAGCGTCTATAAGTTCTCGTATGTTTAAATAATTTAAACTAATGTTAACTTAACATATTTCCAGATTACTCACTTGTTACTATCTTAAACCCCAAATACTCGCCTTATATTATTAAAATATTAAAAAATCGATGGTGACTTTCATTAGCTTATAATTTTATGTTTATTTTGGTTGGTTTATTATAACTGTACTTCACTATAACTTTACTTTAACTTCTGTTTATTATAACTAAGGTTATTTAATGGTGCTTACGTACCTATCATTAATATATACGTATTGTGTGGCCAAAATTCGAAATAGTCACCACAAGTATATCAAAATTCCGTTTCAAATGAGAAATTGCAATGATATTTTTAATCACGAAAATTGACAGATGCAGTATGTCAAATGGAAATTAATTCAATCCACAAAAGTCAGCCAACAATGCCTTCATTAAATGCGAATATTAATTAAAAATTACGTGAAAAGGGATCAATTTCGACATCTTTATGAGAATTATGGTAAAACACGGTTATTTAATTAATGTATAAGCTGATAATTGTTTTCAATGTATTAATTGGGATCTTTGTGAAGCTCTTCGTTTTAATTTGCCCATTCAGGATGTCACGTACATAATTAATTTAAATAAGGGTTTTTTTCATAACAAACTCAAATGAAACTAACACTTTCTTTGGTTTTATTATCGATAGGTAAGGTTAGGTACAGATTGCATACTTGTCTATAATAACAATTTTATAGCAATTACAAATATTATATAGTTATAAATATTATTTAGAGTATGTTGAAACGGATTTTTTACACTTTTTAATAAACGAGTATTGGGGTTTAAGAAAATTGATTTTCAAGTAACACATACATTATAACGAACATTACCATTAAAAAAATGTTATTTAATATGCGATTGTTCTAATTGTACCTACAGTAAATATAATAACCACACAGTCATGGAGCGAAGGATTTTTAGGGACTTACTATTGATAACTATGAGGGAGGTCGTCAGATTTCTGTATTTATTGTGAAAAATGGAAAATAGGATTTCCCAAATACCGTCTGAAACGAAAGATATTTTGCATACAAAAGATTGTATGAAATCTATTTCACGTTAATGGTCCATGGATTTGATTAATCACATTTCTAAAGCACTAACTATGCACTTGCATCGACGCTGTTAAATCGTTATATATCGATCTTAAACATGTTAAACAAAATAATCTTTACTACCATTTTAATTAGTTTTAAACTCCCACAAAGTTTTTGTTTTTTTTCATACCGCAATAAGTGAAATAGGAAAAATACTAGGCTCAGACGGAAGACACTACCTTTGTATTGAGTCATAAGCGGGGCAGCTGTAAACTATTTGATATTAATCAAAATGATAAGTTTCATTATAGCATATATAATTTAACGGAAAGTTCGTAAAAGTGAATAATTGTATTTTTTATAATAGCTCTATAGTGACCAATTATCATTGGCCTTAAGTAAATAACAAATAAATATCTCGATCTGTACGCCTTAGGGCATTAAACGTCAGTCAGACTTTTAGTTATGTCACTTAAATGAATTTTGAAAAAAAGGGGATACAGTTTCCGCGTCTATGCACGGATTTTAGTTAACGCTGTTAAAACCGCAGCGGGTCAATTATAAATGAATAATTAAAAAAAAAATTATGTAGCATAAGTAATTTATTTTGTTATCATTCAAAGTTATGTTCTATAAGTGCTTTACGTTTATGTGTTTTCTATGTAAATAAAAAAAGATTTAAATATTCTTATCACTAGTTTTTTTTCAATTAAAGATATTATTTAGTTTATAACAAAATATTAAGACAATCAATATAATAATTTCCATAATACCATAAATTTTGTGTATTTGACGTAATGCTAAGAAATACGGCTAAGCTTTAACCGATTTCTCGGATATAAATCTTCGGAAACAAAACGTGAAAGCAGGTGATTCATGCCAAGGATCAAGTCAGGATATATAGTAAAAGCTTCTACAAAGAATGGGTTAAGGGTCACGGATGTAATGTTAAATAAGAACAAAAGTCCGAAGTTAACCCTTTGCGAAGGCTGGTCGCATTGACCTTAATAGCCATTCAATTCCGCCATCTTTCATTCATATATTTCTATTCAATGGCAAAGCTTTTGAAAAATAGTTTTACACTATTAATAAAATAAATTTAAACTTCTTTACTTAATACAAGTTCTTGTACTTGGCTGCGCTTAGCGGAATCATGCGAATTTATTCACTGTGGTCGCTTAGAGTCGCATGGTTTCGTATAGCGCATATAGCTTCTAAATTCCTAAGTTACTGTTTCATGTATTCTTTGCATTAATTTTATATGTCATTTGTATTTAGTTAAATACATTTAGTAAAATAGAAAAAGTACAAGTTTTATGTTATAACGTAGTATAAATAAAGATTACTTCAGGACTTCTGCTAAGATAGTCTTGCTTGGTCTGAAGTAGTCGTATAATTCGAGTAGAAAATCAGAGACGGTTAGATATTTAAACAGCAATTTCCATACTAAACATTTTAAGCTGTACATACCCGTTCCTTTGTTAAGAAAAAGACTTCTCGATTAGTAGACGCAAAATATTTATGAAGAAAAACGTTGAATATCTTGACTTAGTTCACCCAATATTTGCAAACAAAAAATAAAAGATACATTAGATTGGGATAAATTGCTGTATTTTCTTGTTCGGTCGTTATCTTTCTTCAGTATTGTTACACGTTATTATGCTCGAATTGTATTAGTATCAGGTTATTACTAAAACAAAAAGCCAGTCTTATCGAATAACAATTTGTATCTCACCTAAAACATTCATATATAAATATTAAAAATTGACAAATACTACTCGAATTAGATAATAATATGGCTGCATTAAAAAGATCCGTCCATTTATATTTAATATAGAACAGAAAGAACATACATTTAAAAAATATATAAAAGAACTCGTTTGCATTTAAATATTATGCATATTCGCTAACAAAGCAACAATCTAAATCGTAAAATATGGCAAGCGTGTTACTATTGAAATTTTGTAAAAAACATTAATCACTTCAATTTATCGACGCAGTATTTTATGACTATTAAATAATATATGTAATACCAACTTATTTACCAAAACCAAATCTCACTTTTAAGTAAACTAATCTATTTCTTTCAAATTATCTTTACATTGTATGAAACACACAGAGACACTAGATCCTATGAACTGCCACAGAGACTAACACAGAGATCCTATGAGTCTATGAACTGCCAAGAGTGACACGTAGGTACAGCCAATAAAGTCTTATATAATACTTTAATTAACCACAGATAACCTCAACGTTTCAATTCTTTATTGTCGTTTATTTTTGGAATGTGGAAATTTGAACTATCGGGATAAATTGAAAAGTTCGTGACAAACTGAGTCTCTATGACTCACTATAACTCTAGAACTCTATGGATTAACATAGAGGCGGTGATTAGGAACAATAACATAAAGGGTTAGATAGGAAATGAATATAGTATAATATAGTATATTATAATATCGTATAATATAAATATAATATAGCTTTATTTTAAATTATGAAGGATATAATAATAATCCAGAAACGCTACAGCTCTAGTTAGCTTGGTTTCTCGCCAGTTCTTCTCGTCCGCTCTACGATTGATTTAGAAACTGGCTGTAACTAATGTTATGAATGAGTCATTTTTTATGACGATTTATTAGTGAAATTTTTGATGGTATGTTTTTATATAATTTTATTGATATGATGCCGCTCCGTTCAAGATGATTGCCATCTCATAATATTTTACTATGCAACGGCACAGTGACCAAAAAGAACAAACTCACGGTTAAAAAAAACACTTCATTTAATACTAACAATAGCAAATATAATATCGTTCTAATGTCGTTGTTTTCAATGATACCTGTGGGAAATTGACATCGACATGACCGGAAGCCTTTGCAGATAGAAATACCTATTTTACGAATGGGGTACATATGTGTTCTATTTTCAAAATACAGATGGTTAACACATGTTAAATGTATATTTACTATTTTTGTTTAAACCAGTTTTATCCACTTAACCAGACTACATTACAACAGATATATATGCGTAGTTGACCTATATCCTATATTAAACATTAGCCACTATGATATGTTTATACAATGATTATTATATCAACTGGCAATTTGATACTTGAACCCCTTAATAGTTTCCGTAAGTTCAAGTCAAAATATCACATAACATAAAATTAAACGGAAAAGTTGGTCTTGGAAACTGCATCGATAACATAAAGTAACAAGTACGAGGTAAAATATGCGAAAACTTATAGGCGAGGACATATCAAAGTATACACAATAATTCCCCGCTTTTAATGCAAATGACTTGAGAGTTGCTAACCGTTTGAAAATATGTTACGAAGCGAAAATTATATTCTCAGTAAGATTTATATTCTCATCTCTATCTAGTTTTGCAGATTTATAACACTTAACAACGTAATAACATAAACATTCAGTAGACATTTCTCTGAGCCACAACTGAAGGAAAAGTCTAAAAGCAATATTTTACATAGTTGGCAACCCTGTTAAGAACCCTCGGTATTCCCATATTCTAAGTGACATTATGCTCGTATGGACTGATAAAGCCTAGCTTTATAACTGCATTTGAAAGGACTGAAACTCTGCCAAGAGATTACGATCATTTATCTGTAGCTCTATTGTAGGTACAACGTGGCGAGCGATTTTATGGCTGACGAAATAGTTGAGAATAATATTTATTTTGTCCTTAGATACATGTCTAGAATACTTGAACAAGAAGCAAGTAGAAAAATTTGATTGAATTTAAAGTCGTATTATTATTACGTAAATAGCAGAATATATTTGTGTATTCAGATAAAACAACATCTTAATCTTATAATTTTGAAAAGGTCAAATTACAAAAGTCTTTCCTACAACTTTGATTTTGTTCCCTTTGGAGTAGAAGCTTCTTGACCCTGTGGTACAAATGCACAGGCGCTTATTAAGGAATTAAGTAGGTGCCTGGTGGTCAGTACCGGTGACCCAAGAGCTTGTGCTTTTCACGCTCAGCGTATAAGCATCGCGATACAGTGAGGAAATGCCGCCAGCATTATGGGTACTCTGCCACAAGGACCAAGTTTGTAGTTTGTTTTAAGTTATACATTGGGTTAATATTTAGAATGTTTATGTTAATTTGTTAAGTATTGTGAATAAAAAATTATATCCCTATCTTATAATCTACTTATAATCAAAAAAGAATGGAGAACACACTTTAAAACGAAGATTTAAAAAAGGTTGGCAATGTTTAATAGTGTTATATTTTATTATTTAAAAAATGTTTTGTTAAAGATACTAAAAACCAAATGGATGCACTTTACAATGAATAAGTTTATAATATAAATATAATCACTGTACATTTGAACAATTTTTAGAAAATGCAGTGCGTAATGTAAATATACACGACTTTATTCAATTGATATTCGACTAACACTAAAATAATACTTGTATCTGTTCAAAGTTAAGTTTGTCTAACCATTTGAGAATTTGTAAGACAAAGTTCTCTATGAACATAAATAAAAGTTAACCTAAAATATATTGTTTCTTATACAAAATTATCAAAAAGTTATTTTTATTATATTTATATTGTTTTTTTTTTAAGTTTAACGTTTTTGACACTATATAATGGTAATAAACTAAGCTACACTGTCAAAATGTCAAACTTTATGGTCCAAATTTGGAGCCCGCGCCAAACGTTTGGACAATAAATTTTAACGGGTTGGATACCTGTGACCAACGCTGGCCGTGTTGATGTCAGAGATTGTTTATAACCCGTGAAGCTAAAACTGTTTTCGCTAATTTCACTTAACCCATTCAAAAACTCAAAAAAATACAGCAAGTGATATCAAATTTTTGAATGTGCATACAAATTTACGACCATACCCTAATTATCAGTTTAGTATCTAATCAAACGTAATAAAATTGTAATCTTTTTTCTTTTTCTTACCATAAAAAATAGAATTAATAAATGCGAAAATGCTTCTATTCAATTATATTCTTCGTCTATTAATTTTTATAACAGAGACAACCTGAGGTCTTGGACTGAGATAGCTTAAATATAGCTTCCTAGTTGTCAATGCATCGGTTGTCATCTATACACAAGTCCTGTGTTAGCATTCCAAAGGATCTTCTAATCTGAAGCAAGGCAAGGCAATCTGTCTCTCAGTACGTGTTACGGACAACGGGCATTATCTTTAAAAAATGGTATATGCGAAACTGTTCCAGATGTTCCAGAAAGGAACGGAGAGCACGGCATCATTGTTTAGTGTGCGACCATTAGTTTAAAGTATATACAATTCAGACAGATTTACGCAGCTGCTCCGTATGTACGTTTGTGAAGATTAGAAATTTACAAAATGACAGACTTTTGTACATCCTAATGTTTGATAGATGAGAAAGGGACAATTAGGAAATGGGGGGTAGGGGAAGAGGACGGGGGAGGGGAAAGGATGATCGGAACGAAACGCGAGTACAAAATGAACTAAGTCCAATTGTATCACTTTACGCTGGTCTTCTGTGAGAGAGTAGTATTTCTCCGGCCGTACCTGTCCATTCGGCTGAAACTCTAAGTAACAGCATGGCATTCCCACTCAACAAAAACTTATACGTTTTACTTATGCCTTTGCTTACTTGATAAATGTACTGTATAAATCTATAGTAGCACATTATAATAGTCGCAGTTGAATGCTATAAGAATCAGCAATCGTTTCGACCCAAACACAATCACTCACAGGAAAAAACCTAGTTCATCGATCTAAAACCGAGAAACAATGGCAAACCACAATTGCATTTTCCAATATGTACGACTGAACCACAATGAAAACTCGATTTTTTCACATTCACCTTTATTCGATGTTAAAGTTTTGAAGATTCAAGATTATAGTATAATCGTTATGTATATATAACTTTTGCCCGCGATTTCATCCGGGTGGTTCAAATACAAAACGAATTTGGAAAATCGATTTATAAATGGCGGAGTGCTTAAAGGTTTACTTTCGACCCTTTTTGTCGCTAAAAAAAGCCTATATCTCCTAAAGTTATCCAATTATTATCTCCATACCAAATTTCATCGAAGTCGGTTTAGTACTTTAAGCGTTAAATCGTAACATACATTATGTATATATATATATATTATGTATTAAGAATATTTATGACGTAAGGTTTATTTTTTTGATAACCGAGGAGGAAATGCTTTACGCATTCCCCACAACATAAAGGCCACGGGGATATGTGGGACTCAACTCACTAACCAGGAAACCACTGCTAATCAGATGACCGCTGAGCCATACCCACTAAAACACTCCTCGGGTGTAACCCACGATTCCGTATATTGAGAATACTGGGGTCGCGTTTGCATTCTACTGATGAAGTAACGTTACATTTTTAATTACGAATCTCATAAAAATTATGTAGGATTTTGTCTAAAAGTTTTAATGAAATTGATAAAAGCCAGCCACTTATTAGATTATACGTGGCTTCGTTTCTGCTTCATTTTTAGTTCTTTATCAGGTAGGTGATTATGTGTCTGACCACGATGTATGTTGGTCTCACCATACATCGTATATTTGAGTAAATTGCATCTAGAAAATAGAATGGTGCAAAACTTATAGGAGAACCACATATTTAAGCCTCCTAGTCTCATGGAAATAAGTGATCATTAAGCGTTAGTTTTTGTTTACAAATGATACACAAATAATTAGCTGATCAGAAATAGTGATATAAATAAACGTGAATGATGAATATCGATTAGTTTAAATGTATATTTGTTAGGTACCTACCCACAGTATATTATTAATGGTATTAGATAAGTATATTTTATAAAATAGTTAACTATAAATCTTATTTAGAAATTAATAATAAGACTTATTATAAGACAAATGAAATAACTAAAATAAATTTAAAATTTGCTCGTTGCGGTAGAGTACCCAAAATGCTGGCGACATTTCCTCGCTATATCGCCATGCTTATACGTACTGACTAGGACTCGTCTACTTAATTCTATAATAAGCGCCTCTGCACTAGTATCCCAAGGTCCAAAAGTCTCCCAATGACGACAAACAAAGGTTTACAGGTTGAGAAAAGATTCTTGTACTTTGATTTTTCGTTTGATAAAGTTAAATATTACAAATATAAATCGTTATAATTGTATTTTTTTATAATAAACATGTATTAATCCGGTATGGGCAATCTCAACGATACTTGAAGTCACAAATCACCAATGCTTTCCTTAAAATATTACCCATTGAAGCTTGTAAGAGATAATATACGCAGCGGAAAGGAAAAAAGTAGAAGAAAAACCAACAAATATATTTTCTTCTACCTCACAGTATGAATGAATTCGAGCGTACTTTTATCTAACCAATTTCATGTATAATTTATTCACTTTCCTAGATTTGTACTGGGGTGAGGGGTAACTATTTTATCGTCAGTAACCTTTATTTTTTTTAAATTTATAAACATATTCGTTAAACGTAAATACATTCATGTTATATATAAAGTGAATTTAACAAAATAATTATACAATAATAAGTAATTTTCACTATAACAAGAAAAAACAGAACGCTAATAAACAATTAATTTAATTTACATTCATGTGACAAAATTTGTTTTTTCAGATATTATAAAATGTGACTTTAGCTTTTTAGGTCATGGTATTAGAATGTAAGAAAGTCAAAATAAATATTTTTTGTGCGGGTTGATTATGACTGTATGTCAGATATAACATGTTTACTATTATATATTATACTAGCTTTCCGCCCGCGGCTTCGCCCACGTTTAATTTGGTTAAGTATATAGCGTTTTTTAATGATCTCGACAGGGCTTTCTTACACGGGCTAAAATCTTATTACAATTGGAATTATATATAGCCTGTGTTACTCAGGAATGATGTAGCTTTACAGGATCCGATGATTCAGGGAAATCGAGGGCAATTTTCAAAATAACTTACAGGCAATTACTTTTCTGACTATTTTAAAATTCTGATAACGTTCTCTCTTTAACGTTAAGGATGTAGGTGGATAAATGGACGCGGACAAACATCTCTTTCGTTTCCTTTTACTTGTTTGTATGGGTAGTGTTAACTAAAAATAATCATAGGGTAAAACGTTAATGAAAGTTTGAACTGCATGGTTTTCATTACACAATGGAGCATCATAATATCGCGATCTATTGGATATATTTGGCCTAAGTAGAAGTTCTTTAAAAAAAAACTAAGACTCAACCTCGCAATCTCACTCACACAGCAACACCATTGCACACACTCACACACTAAAATGTTCGTACTACACATAGCATTTTTCATTACTCATAACATTTTTTTGTTATTCTTTTTTCTGATCTTAGATTCTATTTCCGGTTCTATATTTTGGCTTTATTTTTAATCTATGTTTATTGTGTTAACTGTTTTTGATAAGCTGTATAGGTTTAAGAAATAAAAAAAATAAAGTAAATCTAGGTTGATGACGAATTTTATCAACGCCATCTATCGAGCACATTGTTCAACACTTCAACCGCGCCACTGCGTTATTTGTTATTTTTGTTGCCTCTCATAAGTTTTAATATTAGATTAACTTATATTAGAACATATTTAACAATATATAACTAATCAATCAATATAAGTGTTTAAAAATTTTGAAGTAAATTTTCAATTGACCATAACTTCTTTTTCTCTTAACCGATTTTGACAAAATAAACTTTTGACAACGCTCCCAATTATATGTAATCCAACTGTGAAAACCGCGTTCAAATCCGTTCAGTAGTTTTCAAGTTATAACGTACCAGACAGACAGACAGACAGACAGACAAGAATTCCAAAAATTGTTTTTTTGGTTACTATGACTCTTCTTTAATTGCCTCCTTTCAGTTTTTTGGAAAAATATTTAATGTACAGATTTTCGATTTTTACTGTCTTATTATTAGTATAGATTGTGGTATATTTCCTTATTTAAAAAATCTTTGTTTGACACCGATGCGACGTCCGAATTAAGTTATATTTTTAGAGAGAAAGTTGCAATACTTTTCTTGGCAAGCGTCCACGCCAATTTGCATGGGTTGTTGATTAAAAGTTCCGTGAAGAAATGGAAGTTGAATTGTTAAATAATCACAAGCAAGAGTATTTAAATGGTTAATTTGAATTTTTGTTTCAATTATCTTTTATCATGTAACTGACTTATTAATTTAACGGAATAAATGGACCAAGAAACGAAGACTAAACAGTACTACGCTTCAATATAAGAATGAGCTTTTCACTGAATAAAGTTTCGCGTTTCCAAGCTGTGGTCATAGAAAATTTAAATTATTAAACATAACATTTGATGTGAAATTCCGTCGTTGAATATTTGAAGGCTTTGAATATTTTTTCGTTTTGTTAACCAAAACCACCGCATCGCGCGTCAAAGTTTCATAAAACTTTTGACTGTTAACTGAGACTTCTATTTTGAATTTTAATGAATCGTATGTAGTATAATTGTGAAATTGTTAAGCATTTTTGTTACGAATTAATAAATCTTTTAATGTAATGGAATTTGATTATCATTTACAATGAACGATTTATTTCACTCGATACTCTACTATATAATTATATGTACTAAATTATTAAATGCTTAATAATTTAAGCATTTTACCATATAAATATTTATTATAAGATAATGTTGGGAAAAAGCCAGTGATTTCAGCCAGTATAATTCAGTCGTTGCAGCAAAAATATATTAAAAGTACAAAAATGTGCCTCTATTTAAACATTTTTCTGATTCCTTGTAAGCTTACGCTCACATGTAATTTTTCCATACATTCAATTAATCCATGTCGAAAACATGGATCAATGTAGACATCGCATTTGCACAGTGGTTTAATACTACCTTCTTGAATTGACTTCTAGCTATTCAAATTATTACAAATAACTTTTTAACAATATTAAATACATGCTGTATGTGTGCTCTGCTGTATTTAGTTTGTATCTATTACTGCAAGTAAATTATTAAATAAATAAATTATTGTTTTTTTTAAATATATTGTTCAAGTTGCTAATTGCCTAATAGCTTAAAGCAATCTTTGACAGACTGTACAAGAAAAAGTGATATAAGGTATAAGTTATAAGTTTCATTACATCACAAGAGTATTATTTTTCAGCGATCTATTAGATTTTCACGTATTTTCACGCGTCAGACTCTCATAATTTCATGTAGTTTTGTAATCGAGTTTATTCGGTATTGATTCTAGTACAAACTAATACTATATAAATTCACAGAGTGTACATGGGTTAAATAATATACATCTTGTCGGTTCATGTCCAATTATGAAACGTTTAATTAGTCCGGAGTTATTATATGGCTCCATACTTTGCCGTATACACCTAAGTATATAAGCATTAGATATAACTAATTAACACTTATATAAAATTGTTTTAAATATAATGTTAATTAACATACAATTTAACGTATACTTTATTAGATCAAAGGCCTTCACTCCACTTGTGTATATCTATACCATAGGTCACAAAAAGAATGTTAAATAACCTTTGGGTTATTTAAGCTATTGTGTTTCAACCCTCATAGTTTCTATAAGAAACCTCTTCCGATAAGTAGTTTTTGTGTTAGAATGTGACGTTCTTAGTATCTAACGAAAATATCTCAATAGAAAATATCTACAAAAAATCATTTCTCTAAATATGTGAAGGAAAAAAGTATAATATAGGAAGGAATATAGAATCCAACGTAATTAAACGTCTCGTGACATAAATAGAACCTAGGATGTTTTCGACTTTGCTTTTGTGATAAATTTGTCGTTTCTCTGGAACTTTTAATTAAATTATTCTTTTAGAATCAAAATCAGAAATAGTTTAACACGTTTAACTAAGTCACGGAGATCATCTGCATGAATTTGTTCATACTACACAATGCTACAATTTTTTGAAAATTTTGAAGATTGTTGAGTAGATATATTTTGTTTTTCTTCGCTACACTGTTCAAAGAGAGCATCCTGTAATTGAAGTTTGTGGACTTAAGTAATGATTACCGAGGACAGTTTTTAATTTATCAACAGTTTGTCCCCAGGCGGGATTCTTAAGAAAACCGATAAAATTTATCAACGTCAGATCCCAATGTAACAAGCTATAAAAATTTTCACCTTCTATTAATTCCTTTGAAATTTTCCACCCATTGAAAATGTTCACCCTCAATTGACATTTTCTGCGTAATTCTCATTTTCGTGAATTTAAAAGAAAAAAATCTGTTTTAAATGCCTTGTGCCTATTGAGTGGAATTCTCAAGATGTTTTTCCAACATCAATAGTGACATTAAAATAATCACCGTAAACGAATAAATTATTTTAATACAAAATAACACCTGGTATATTACGCAAAATAATGTGTAGTATATTACTACACATTATTTTGTATGTATTTTTACCTCCACAAGAATATCTTCTATAAGGGATCGTTGACCAAAGCCAATGGTCAAGGAGTTGTATATATGCTTAGAGGCAGCATGAATCACGCCATCTGTCCTTGGATACATTTGGTCTAAGGAGAAATTCTTTTAAAGAAAACACTCGCACACTAACTCACACAGCAACACCATTGCACACACTAAAACACACACACACTTAAATGCTCACTTGATATACTCCACATGTTCATATGTATACTTTTTTTTTTATAATTGTTGTTTTTGATTTTTATCTATTCGTTATTGTGTAAACTTTGTTAAAATGTTTAAGAGGTAGGTTTAAGAAATAAAATAAAATAATAAATAAAAAGTCAAAGTATCTTTATTAACAAAGGTACATAGGACCAGTTAGCAACTATGCTGATTGTAGTTTCTTGATCATAGATGTCGCTACAATTTTACCTCAAGCAGTTTGTCTCTATAACAGAATAAAACAAGAAACGTTGTTAGTTGAATCAGTATGAATAGAGTGATTTAGTTTTTGATATTTCTGACTTTATCTGATCAGACAGTATTATCTAATTCTTTTCTTTAAGCGATGACTAATTATTAATTAACTTCTGGCTTATACCAGATTAATCTTTGATTGATTAAGATTTATAACAAGAATGTATAGTAACGAATTTACTTTAACTTGTAAAGTAAATTGATTATTGTCTCACACTAGTTACGCTCAGTTGGAAAAGTGGAAACTCCAATTAGCATAAAGTACCACAAGGGCAGGCTGTAATAACACAGGTTGTTTTGACGGTAACAATTTGTAGTAGAAATTACATGACGGGTAAAATTACGATCAATTGTATGATTAAGAAGAACTAAGTGTGTGAAAAAAACTTTTTTAAATCTAATTCTATATTTTTTTAGATTTTAGTGCATCATACACAAACAAAAGTAACTGTCTCATCGCATAAATTTAGTTAAAATCCATACTAAACCGAAAATAATTTAAAAAAGAAATCTAATTATGTTACCGCATTTTACCTTGTGTGAGTGCTAATAAATGTTCTGTAATATACGTAAGTAGAATGAATTAAATTGCTTTAATAATAGAAAAAGCAAGTACTTTATGAATAGCTACCAATCTCAATCATCACTCAAATGTAATAGGTATCCAACATCATTATTATCTTATTGTAGGCTTTTCTAGAACATTCTTAAGGTTTCATGACAGTGGAAGAAAATAATGATTACGCGACTACAGCCAAACTGATGAGAAAAAGATTTTACTTGTTAAATAACAGTAGTTTCTAAAGATTTTACAGTGAAAATTAAATACAATTTTTCTTTGGATAATTGAAAGTTATACAAAAATATATTTAATTGTGGAATATCTTAATTATTAAATTATATTGCTTAGTATATAGTCATCAATAGGTGTTTTTTTTAATTTATTTTTTATTCTATATTCTTGAAGAAACAAGCGAACAAGCAATCTTTGTAAGAGGGAGCTAAAAAAATTAATAATATTATTTTCATAATAATATAATCAAGAGAGTGCGAGAGGTAAAATATTTAACTATTGAATTATATTAGTTTCCTTCTAACCTTCTGATGTGTCATAGATTTATTACACCAAAATGACCAAAATTTATGTCAAGACTTATACATACTTAAGACATTCTGTATACTCTTGAACAATTCGTATTCACAATATTTGAATCTTTAATATTCTTTTATCTTTAAATTCATGTCTACGTAATACTGAACCCGACAAGCGACAAATAATCCTGTCACAGGCACGTCATGTCGTGTAATACTCGAATAGGCGAAATTACAGCCACTTGATAGATTGTGGGCGAAATGGTGCTGATGTGCGAGTATTATTATATGTAAGCGCTGTATGGCGTACTTAACATCCAATGTCGGAAATACATAAAACCTTCTTGATTATTTTAAAAAAATGAATATGGCAATTTAAATATGGAATGACAAGAAACTATAACGCGGTAATAAGTGTACCTACTGCTACTGATAGACTAGTACTACTATTTAAGTTATCCTTAAAATATGTGTGCATATAAGTAAGTGCTTTTGATTATGGCAATCTTTGAACATACGATTACAGTTGAAATAAGTATGATCCACTTTTTCTAAATTAATGCGACAATTCTTATTATAAAGACTTGATATAAATAAATATCTTAAGAAGTTCGGTTACTTTCCCTTGCTTTAAAAGTTTTGAAGGACCCCCTTGTGAGCTATAACGACTATACCCTGGTTCCACAAAACATTTACGTGTTTGTGTCGTACGCGTATCTCCACTTAAATTTAAATTTATTCAATATTAGAAAATAGTGTTGTAGTAATTTGAAATTGCCGCGTTCTCAACTTCTCACTACGTGATGACGTTTGACAGTTTTGTTAAACGTTCTTGCCGCCATCTCTGCTATAAAAGTGTTTGCTAATGTGTATTATTCTGTTAAAATAAATAAGTAATTAAGTATAAAGCCTATTAATTACATCAAATAGAAATGAAATAAAAACAATTTAATATGAACGAAACTAAAAACTATTGTATAGTTTTTAGATTGATTTACTAACGAAATATGTTTGTAGGTTATATTCACAGTACAAGAGTTCCAATAATTACATTTACGTATAATGTACTAGTACTACGTAGACCTACACTCTTAATACATGCATTGATTTACATCACGTCATCATTATGTGTCTAACATTACGATAAACTGATTCAACAAGATTATATTTTTCATCAACGAACGTGCAGCAGTTTTCTGCTTTTAGCAGGTTTAGGCATAAGCCTAAATAATCACTAAGCTAAAACAGACGAAAATTAGAAATAATTACTGAATTCGGTATATATAATTGACCTTTGGAATAAAATTTACCCCAAAAAATGTTGACTAAACGACTATTTTGTGAATAACCGATGCAAAAATAATAGGACCGTGCGGGATGGACAGATTTTTGCGTGCCTTTTAAAGGGATATTATCCCCGTTCTGTTATATCATACAAAATATACACACAATATCTATTTGGTTTTTTGTTTTATGTGCCTAACAGTAAAAAGCCACAAAATATCCTCAAAATAAAACTCCTCTTATTAACTGTTTAAGATACCTCGACGATTTATTTGCTGCCAACTACTGTAACGCTTTGTCAATGTGTTTTCTGACCAAGAGCTAACATGAAAAAAACATTTGGTTACTTAGAGATAGATAGTGTACAGGCGCAAGACACTCCAAAATAGCTCAGAATATCTATACCCCAAATCGTGCAACAAAAGTATTCAATGGAGTAGACATTTATCACAGACACTTTTAACCATACTACTTTGATATATGTATTACATAAATATTTTATTATTACACACAAACACAAGTGCCGTATTTTAATGGTCATACAAAAGTATGCTTAAGTACGAGCGAATGTGTAAAAATTAAAAAACATAAACTCGAGAGCTAGATTTAAGTATATCGTTCCAAAATACGTGGACCATTGAAGTTGTTAACAGCGCTTAATTGCCTGTGACGTCGCAATAAATCAGGCAAACATATTAATTGTTAATACATTTATAGTACATATAATGGTATAAGCCGATTATCTTTTTATAAAAGCTAGCAATAAATAATCCCATGAAATTAAAATTGCATTTCAATGACGAAGCATGATATTTTATTCAAGATAATACGCGGTAAATCCAAAGTCGTCATTATGACACCCTCATAGAGGCTCGAGCTAGCGTGTATGAAAATCGCAACCTTCAAATTATTGGTAAATTAAAATTGTATTTGTATATACCATTATTCTCCATAATGGTATATCAATTTAGCCATCCATGGATGAGGAAACTATGTTTTCCTAGTCTTTCATCCAAAAAAGACTTAAGTCAGACTTAAGTGTTGCGAAAGGTCATCTTATAAAGCGTTTTGAAATTACGTGAATAAGTCCTCCAAAGCTTAATAATTAATATTGACACAATTCATGTTCCATTTATAAAAGTCATACTTGCTAAATTAAAAATAGCTGCTGAATCACATAGAATGAATACAAAAATGAATGGCTCTATATTTTAAAATTAAATTTTTATTTCTTTTGACTCGAATTTTATAAGAGCTCTAGAAAAGGACCGCTTTGGACAAATGAAATTTCGTATAAAAAATTATTTAATGTATAAATTGTATGGCATTTATGATCAGTACGGGCGACATATTTAAATTTCAAAAACAGGCTTTTTTTTTAAATTAAACCTACAGTGTAGATATTGGTTATATAAAGGAAATGTATTATAGATTGGAGGTTTGAAATCGAAACGAAACCTATTAAGACGTCAGCTCAAGTATTTAAAAAAAACCGCGTACGTATTTTACACCGCCAAAGCATTTAAGCATCAGATTTAATGTTTATAGAGACTTCTTTATGCACTGCGGTTATAGCCTAATATTTACAAAATAAAATATTATTACAACAGAATTCAATAAAAGAAAAGATTTCAATATTTTATTTAATAGCAATTCGTTTGATAATTAAAAAATGTTATGGAACAGCACTTACCACTTAAAAAAATAATTACACTTCACTGTAACGTCACTACGAAATCATCAAGTTCGAAACAAAGACCGCGTGTACACTGCCCTACGTCGCAAACCATACTGCCGCACAGGACCCAACTTAATAGAGATTATTACGAACTAAATGTATGTGTTGTCTATGCCTATTTACACGCCTTTGATTCTGCATGGGATGTAACAGCTTAAAATAATTATGTAATAATTACTAACATTATTGCAACTGGTCGCTTAATTTAGCTTGGGCGTTATTTGGCGAATCGGATGAATTTTATTTGGATTGTCATGTATTTTGTTTTTAGCAAATTATTGCGCCTTAAATAGATATAATCTAGATTTATTATTAAGTAGCAAGAAAGCTAAGAAAACAATAAAAGACTAGATACTAAGATTGGTCTTAATATTAACTTAATTTTCTTGTCTTAGGAGAAGTCTTTTTGAAAATTAAGTCTTAACTTATCTTGTAATGTAAGTCTGAATATATATTTAATGTTGTATTAATTAAGCTTACCAATAATATATTGGAAGGCTGAGTGGGTATGCCTGTAAGTTTTATTATTTACACGGTATCCTTGGTGATACATGAATAATTTGAATTGTAGATCATTCAGCAATTAATTCAGTCCGAAATTAGGCTTGGCTTTATTGTAACTGTGGATTACGTACTACGGCCATTTGTATTATAAAATAAATATCGACTGGTAGTAGCTTTTTTCGAGTTTCAGTCTCGGTCCTATTTTTTTAAATTATTTTATTTATTTATTTTTATTAATAAATGAAATTATTTTAGTTACAATATTGGTAATATAAATATATATATACATATGTTAGAGCGTCCTCTGGCTCCATAATAAAACAGTCATAATAATTTATGAGAAGAATGAGAAGTCGGAGCGTAATCACAACGCAGGAGCGTCGCGGCCTGCACGACGATAGCTCGCTTCTGATCTCAGGAGTTTTTTTTTGAGTGGGATCTCGCTGTTGGCCGTGAGGCCTTTACAGCTCAGCAAAGGGCTGGTTGAAAGCGTAGAACGAAGGCGTAGAACCGCCTGTAGTGCCGCGAGATCTCGGCGTTGAGGTCTTCTAACTCGCTGTCATAGTCGTAGTCGGGAGGGCGTTCGGTGTCCACCATCTGTGAAGCTGAAGGCCCGCAGCTTGGTAGTGTATACCTATACCTACGTGTGTGTACCTAAGCTATGTATTCCCTAGACACCTCTCCTCTTCACTGGTGATAGTAGACGAGACTTTTTGTGTCGCTGTCCTAACCAGCTCTTGAGGGGGTCGTGATGGCTGAACCCCCACGGATGTGCGACTTGGACCCGTCCAACAGTGGACCCTGTGTGTGCAGACGGTGGCTAGAGCGTAGTTGGAGTACCTACGCCCCGTGGCAATGCCTACTGAGAGGCTCCGCCCACACACAAAGACTTGATGGAAGCAGGCGAGGATAACGCGCCTTGAAAAAGGCACACGTGCTGCCCTCGAACAACACTCCCGCCTAAGCGTTAATCGAATTCAACCGTTTGGCACCGTTAGGTGGTTGAAAAATCGACCGCAGGTAAACCCGCGATCATAAACTGTGGTCTTCCAATGCTGCTCGGACGCCGCTCGAACGCCAGGGGCCTGGCAGACGGGGAGACCTCGGTGCAGCTTGAGTCGGGTTAGAATAAAAATTCGGAGTAGATAACCACCCAGTGCTTGAGCACCTGCCATCGCAGCTGCGTCTTGCACGTGTCCCGGTTATGCACACCTGCGTGTTGCACGTGTGCGACGAAGAATGCGTCGTCTTGTTTACCAAGCGCAGGTGTCCCTGTGGCTAGGCGCCGACAAGCCGCCATCGTAGCTGCGTCTTGCACGTGTCCCGGTTACGCACAGCTGCGTGTTGCACGTGTGCGACGAAGAATGCGTCGTCTTGTTTACCAAGCGCAGGTGTCCCTGTGGCTAGGCGCCGACAAGCCGCCATCGCAGCTGCGTCTTGCACGTGTCCCGGTTACGCACACCCGCGTGTTGCACGTGTGCGACGAAGAATGCGTCGTCTTGTTTACCAAGCGCAGGTGTCCCTGTGACTAGGCGCCGACATATATATGTAAAATGCATTAAGAACCACAATTTTTTTTTAAATTGCGAATAATATTTGATTTGTTGAAATTTTTATTTGATCTTTAATAGTGCTTCGATTCATGAGAACGGCCGGCAACGCACTCCCGAAACCTTTTGCAAATTTGCCTCCGGTTTAAAAAATATATATAATTTTTGGCGGCACAATGTTAGAAAGTTTGGAAAAAATTCGTTAAAATTTTCCACCATTAAGGCTCTTACAGTGTGAGAGGCGGCATGATTTATGCATAGGATGTGTTCAACACATTAGCACGTTTTGCTGAAGGTTTTATTTTAGAAGTTCACGCGACGATCAAATTTTAATATAAAGGAGAAAATTTAAAAATGTTTCGAAAGTTTCTAAAAGTTTAAATAACACATGAAGTACTTTGACTTTCAATATTATAAAGGATATAAAAAGGAAACTATAAAAGGATTGTTTATAGGATAAGGAATTAAGTTGAAGGATAATGTTTAGGTTTTTATAACTTACTCTGGTGTGCTGTCCAAGACTTGTCAGTTAATAAATTTAAATCATTGAAAGGTTAGTTAGTTAGATAGTTAGTTTGCTTTTTTATATCTTATTCCCGAGGACTATCCAAGACATGTAACTTAATAAATTTAAATATAATTATTATCTTTAATAATTAAATTAAGAATAATTATTAATAATTAAGTAAATAATTTAAAAAAGCGTTCTATGATAAAAAATATCATATCACGTTTACTGCTGCTTGGTAATAAATTGTTCTGGTCCCATTTTTTTACTAACGTAATAAGAAGTTAAATCAAGCCCACTCTGAATGCTCAGCTGAGATCTTTCAGTGAACCCAAACTTAAATTAGTGACCTTCAAAAGTGGCTCATTGAATAAAGAATTATTGAATTTGAACTTAACCCAAAGATTTTAACTACAACTATATATGAAATTACTTGTATGAATACGTAAAATACAGTTTTTTCTAAAGTGCCTATTAAAGAAAGAAATAAATAAAACATGTTTATTAGGACACACTAATATAATAACACATATCTTAAGTATTCATATAAGAAACAACCATTTGAGATACAGACTCGGCCTAGTTTAGATGCATAGAGATTAAGAAGTATGAATAAGAATTATAGTCTGAAGAAAATAAGCTTAAGCTTATATATTTGATGTATAATTTACTTTTGCAATACCTTTTTATAGTAAGGCCTTGAAGAAGGATATGAACTGGCAGACACTCTGCATTGTAACATCTAGGCTAGTGAATAAAAAAGTGATAGTAAAGGTACTAAATACATATTTGACAACTGGAATAATGAATACGAAAGCATACCTAGATAATACCTCATTCGCACTATATGACTCAATGTTCAATATTGCACTTAAATCGTCTAATAAGAGGAATATTGCTATTTCGCTATCTCTTTGCGGTTGAACTGAAATATCGGAGTAATATCCCTGTCAGAGAATACTTTGGATCGTGGCGTAACGGCAAGATACTTCTAACCCATTAACTCGGGAGTGGCCACATTTCGTCGCCCGCTTATTTCCACATTGTGTTTGTTATTGTAAATATGTTTAACATCTACTAAAAAAGTGTGTTTATCAGTAACAACATAATAATACTGCGCGATTAAAAAGTTAACATCTGAAGAGATTCTAAAATGTATCAGTGAAATGCGGTGCGGAAAATCATTTAACGTAAGTTGAATATGACATATGCTATTAAAACAAATGAACATTCAACCACACTACTCACACTAGTATATTTACTGTGTTGTGGGTGCAGTCCGAGGTGCATAAAATGAAAGCATACCCGACTAGTGAGTGTGTATTGTGTGTGTGTTTGTGTGTGCTAATGGGTATTTATGCGTGGGTGTGTGCGAACACAAGTTTCAATAAGATTAGTCTCTGCTTTAGGGTGGTTAGAAGCTTCTTCGTGGATCGGAAGAACAATCAGAAATCAATAACAAACTAACTAACACTAAAGAAAATTTAAAGTTCGGTAACTTCACAAATTTCTTATACTCTAAGTGGTATAATATTTCAAATCATTAATAGAAATAATTAAGTTTTAGATAAAACATCTCTATATTGGTTAGATTTATAGCAACGTCTGTTTCCATTTATCTAATGATACCACAATTTAATTAACAGTTTTTACACTCAGAAGAGACGTTTACAAATGGTAGATACACAACAAATTCTATTGTTCAGTCAATTCTTTTAAGAAACTAAGCAATTTAAGACTTATATTAATTCGAAATGGACATAGAACTTATATATTATATCTTTTTCTGATTGCTTTGTGAAGATGTACGTATAGATTTTTATTTCCTGCAGCTGAATTCCATCACCAGGCGTAAAGGCAGAATACGAAATTCCATCCGTACCACCTTGACGTCTGGCGCTCCACAACTGTGCGATTTTTCCGGGCACAACCCTCAAAAAACGAGCGTTCCTCTTCCTTAAAGGCCGGCAACTCACTTGTAAGCCTCCTGGCGTTGCATGTTGCTATAGACGGCGGTTGGCACAGCACTCTAAATGACCCGCCTGCTCGTTTGCCTCCTCTTACATAAAAAAAAAACTTTATAACGACAAGAAAATTGGTTCACAAGTATGTGTTACGTTAACTATTCTAGCATTTATAATTTATTCAAATATATTGTTATATTTTGATTCGATAATTCATAACAAGTCTCATTAAGTTCGATGTCATATGATATAATTTAATCATAGTATCCTCAATATACTATAAATGTAGCAATTATTAATTACTTTTCTATAAGAGGCCTTAATAGAACCTTATTTAATATTATAAACAGGAACTCATTAGCTTTGCCTTAGCATTAATAGATTTAATGATTTAAACTTCGTTAGATTAACATCTTATGTGTACCATATTTTAAATATGTCTTTTCCTTGGTAATTAAAATGAACGAATAATAACTAAATAATAAAACCTAACTAAAATAATTAACTTAAAATAAAACAAAACACAAAACAAAACAAATTCAAAACGTTTGGTCTCTGTGGCAGAGTACCCACAATGCTGGCGGCATTTCCTCGCTATATGGCAATGCTTACACACTGAGCAAGGAAAGCACCAGCTCTTGGATCATCGGTACTGAATAGGCGCCTGTGCACTTGCACCCCATGGTCCAAAAGTCTCTACCCCAAATGGAAAAAATACATAATTTAATTAGAATAAAAATAATTTCTCAAAGGATTAAGATGATTAATAAAGTTAACATTTATCCATCAATCTTCTGTGGCTTAGACACAGAAGATGGACAGAAATGCGTTTAATCGTGTTTTACGCACGCCCACACAAGCCTTATTCAAGAGGTTATAAGTTTTTAATGAGTAAATCGATTTTTAATTATATATGAAGACACTTTACACTCACAGCTATCCCAAGCCAATAAGCATCTGTACTAATTAAAAATGAACAATATATGCATACCAAATGCTGACTGTAATAGGATCGAGACACTATTCGGTAGGTGAAATGCATACAGCAGGCTTCACTATCCCGCCTGTTCTCTCTTACAAGTCATCCTCGCCCATTCACTAGAAAACAACTTAGACATGATTTTCCAAGAGAGAGGTGCGATTGAAGTGCGTTGACTGTAAGATATTTTTGTAACCGTATAGAGTATAATTCCATAGGACATTTATTTAGGGTAACCAAAACTAAAACCGTGGAGCCTCTGGTAGAATGCGCGACCCCAGTATTCTCCATATGCGGAATCGTGGGTTACACCCGAGGAGTGTTTTAGTGGGTATAGGTCACCGGTCTTCGTATTAGCAGAGGTTTCCTGGTTAGTGAGTTGAGTCCCACATATCCCCGTGACCTTTGGGTTGTGGGGAATGCGTAAAGTATTTCCTCCTCGGTTATCAAAACGTATACGTATAGGAATTTTTTAAAAATGTTAGTTACAATGTATGTTATAAATAAATAATGACCATTGTGTTAACTAGATCGTTAAAATGTAGTGTTGAATAGATAAGAATATTAGTTTAAGCATTACGTCCTTTTTCACTGTAAACTAGAAATAAATGATGTTCTTTATTTTCCATTATACTGAACTAATTTCACTGTATTCTGCGAGTTTAAAACAAAGCTAGCTTTTGCATGGTTATACGCGAGGTTAAATTATCTGTTTTAAATAAATAACGAGAGCTTTTTAAATTGCTTTAATTATAATCTGGTCGTATTTATTTTGATTTTTACTATTACGCAATATTTATTAAGAAGCGTTATAGACATTACACACGGTCGGTTAGCCCCAATGTTATGCAATTTATAACTTGTGTTAGGGTGCTAAAAGAATTGATAAACTAACACATTAATGTATACATTGGCTCATACAATTCTCCAACCAAATTATTGCTCTATTTATGCAGGTAAAGTAATTTTAAGCACAATTTAAATGAACGCCAAACAATAATTACATAAACAATTAATGTATTAATGTATGTTTGTTCAAACCTTCGAATGAGTTTAGAATGTTTGTGTTAGTCTCTGTTCAATTTTCTCAGCAAACAAATTCTACTGTGCACACCCTCATTGTGTAATGTAGGCCTTAACGACTTAGTGACATTTCAATGACTCTTACGATGTATTCTCATGTTTATCTTTAGACCGGTTTATAATTTTCGAAAGATTCTTGAAGAAGGCAATAATTTCAAGATTTTTTTTGCCCATTTTTGATTTACGTGATGATCATATCTGTTGTCTGTGGAATACGTAACTTACATTTAACGCGTACGTTACTGCAGACCACAGCTTTGCACATATAAATTTTACCCGTACAGGAGATTGAACCAGGAGTTATTCAGCAGTCCAGCTTAATCATTGAGCCACCGAGTCATCAAATTTCTCATATATATAAATATACCTACTATATGTTATATAACCTATAAGGAACCACGTATGTTAATTAGGCTGTTACGGCAACCTGTCAGCATGCCAATACTTATTGTGTTTCGAGATTTAGTATCCATTTATCATTTGCACAAAGGTCCCAACTACAATAAGTCCTTTATAAGTTTCCACACTCAATTTTGAATTTATAGTAACTATTTCTTATCCGTATATCACGTTATTACTAGATATCCGACATATATCCATTATTTAAACACCTCAAATAAATCAAAAACCACTACAGAAAGTATAACGTATATCTTTTGTCTCATTGTTTTAGCGATGATTTGCAGGCTTCGCTAAGATCTTCGATTGAATTATCTGATTTAATGAATATTTATTTAAATTATTACCGTCCTGATATTTCGTTACGCACGAAGGTTTTATATGAATATTTTTTAGGTATTTCGGTGGTGTGACACATATGTACACGCATGTAATCATAGACAATCTCTCTCATATTGTGACGGCGGCCGTAGCACGTAGCAGGCAGTGTCAATCTTAATAACCACTTGCAGCAGCATAAACGATCAATGCCGATCACAATTACGCTAATTTAATTAAATATATGACAAAAGTTATTGTGTTATGTCGTTTATGAATCTCGTGAGCACTTCGAACTTTACAATGCTGAGCTGTTTCTTTTTAAGTTTCTTATTTGTGTAAAATGAATTTCTCTTTTTGCTTTTTATTAATATTTTATGCCAACTATAACAATGATTTATGTATGATGGACTTAATGTATTATTTACAGATTAATATCGATTTGTTTTATAGTGAAAATTGACTATATTTTTACACTAAATCGAATTGTGTATAAAACGCTTAAAATCAGTAACTATTATTATAAACTTTTTAGTGTAGAAAATCAGTAAGCTTATTAACTGTATATTAATTATTTTGAATTTTCTTTGCGAGCTTAATTAACTACTAGTTAATTAAACATTTCGAATTTTTAAAAGAGATGCCTATTAAACACTTAGGGGACGCGGCGTCTTATCTAGCTTCGCGCCTTAACGATTATTGCCCCTTAGTAGTAATAAATAGAAAGGTTTTGTCTTTAAAAAGAAAAGCTTTATTTTAAGTTGTGTATTTGATTTATCTGAATACTACAATTATTTCATTAACTATATGGATATAAGAGTAAAGTTACTTACTATAGTATCAGTATTTGTAGAATACACTCACATAATTATTAATTATTAAAATATTGTAAATACGAAAGTAACTATGTCTGTATGTATGTATGTTACGCATAATCTACAGAATCGATTTCGATGTAATTTGGTGTGGAGATAGTCTAAACTTTATATTTTATTGAGAAAAAAAGTTGTTGGTTGAAATAGGGAGATGAAAGTTTCTATAAAACTTTCACCAGAACTCACTGCCATTTATAATCAGATTTTCCAAATTCTTTTGTATTTAAACCACGCCGTGGAAATCACGGACAAAAGCTGTATATATATATGTAATAAAGCCTTATTTGCAATATATCAAGCATATTCCGTCAGAGGAAAGTTTACTGGGCTGTTACCAGGCAGGCAGTTTACCAAAACGAGGCTGAACGTATTTTAATATAAAATTGTTTTGTTCTATTGTTGTTGTTGGAGAATGCTGTAATGGTTGCTCAGCTCTTTACAACCGTGCTGTAACATACTTGGCGATTTAAAGGAGTTCCGGAGAGTTTCATGCCAGTTCTTATCGTCCGCTCTACGTCCTTGATTTGTGATTTGGCAGTAAATGTAATTGTAGAGTCAATTTTTTTTATTTCTTTTCAAAAAATGGGTTAGTCTTTTTTTTTAATTTATGACATATATGTCTATTTTTATCGTCAATGCTTTCTGGAAGTATTGGAAACCACACAACATATATTTTTTGGGTAGTGGTAAAATATCTATCGGTTGTTTTAAATGTGTGCAAATATCTATAATCTTATATATATAAATCTAATGTCACGATGTTTGTCCCCGATGGATTCCTAAGCTACATAACCGATTTTAAATTAAATTGGCACACCGTGAGCGGTATGGTCCAACTTGAGATATAGGATAGCTTAGATCTTTAATTATAGTCGCAATTTTATTTTATTGTAAATTACTTGTCTATATAATTAATTGCCACAATTATCTATTAACTCCAAAAGATTCTAACAGATGTCGATACTTTTCGACTGGATTGAGTAAGTAATCAATAGATGGCACTGCTATGGTAAACCGACACACGTGTCATATTAGCTACAATTCAATAGCATCACTACCACGTATATAAATAATTTGTATGGCAAAGCAACGTTTGCCGGTTCAGCTAGTCTTATATAAAAACATAATCAAAAGTCTTAGATACAAATAAATTTTCTTATATATTTTGAGTGACAGCGCCCTGACGATCGTAATATCAAAGTGATTCATATTCTACGAGGGCCAGTAATTGGAAAACACTTTGGGACGACTTTTGTGAATATACTATCTTTTTGTTCTTTATATGAACTACATTTTATTAAATTTCAACTTATTATAATTCCACTACATTCTGAAATTTTCTCATGATGTTAGTAGCGATCTTTTTCTAACGGAATTGTATTGTTGCAGATGTTCACTTGTTTTATAAAGACGATAGATATACATAACTTTATATAATTTACACACTTAATATCTATCAGTGACGTGGCCGCCCAATTTTTCATTGATTTAATTACAATTACAAATTGTACATGTGAATATTTAATAAAAATACATTTTTTTATAAAGAGACTTTAATGGTAAAATTCTATCTAAAAACGTCGCAGCGGAAATATGTAAACACTAAATGACATTTTAGACAGATCTAAAACACGAACATGAGTTTCTGTTGTAAAAAGTATATAAACAGCCCACAAAAGTTTGACCGAATATAAAAAATGTACGCCCCGTAAACTCACAATATTACTCCGCGTCTTCCTTATAATTCTACTTTATTGCGCATATTTATACAGTACGTAAAATTGTCTTATTGAAGTAAAAGAGTCAAGGTTAAAAATTCATAGAATAATAAATAAAAAACTTATGAAGCTTTTTTAGATGGAAACTATAATATAATCTATGTAACTTTATGCCTCAATACTTTTAAAAGACATGTAGGAACACTTGAAGCACCTAATAATCTTGCAATTTATTCATAATAATATTTCTTCTCTTATTTTTATTCTTATTATGATATTGTAAATATTGATACGACTGTCCACAGTTATAATAAAGGTATATTGTTAAGTGTAGACTAAGCCTAAAATTAAATTTCTTGTTTATATATAGTTGAAAATACGACAGTTAATTAACTTTTATTTAGACAATTAAATTTATTTCCACTTAGCGTTCCGGAGTTCATACTTTTAGATATTTATTCAATTATATTTATGAGTTTATTATCTATCGATGAACAATGGCTATGTTACGTTTTATTTATTATTTTATTAATTTTATTATTCTGGATTATTCTCTAGTCTATTCTGAAGCTTATTCTATATGTATCTTAAATCCATAAATTAGGTTGAAGCATGTTGTATCCATAAAATTAGGCTAATCTTTTATTGTTCACAAAACGACAAATGATTTTAGTCTATGACAAAATCACTTTCTGATACACCAAATAATGTATTAAAAGTAACTAAATTAAATATTACAATAACCTATTAAAACATCAACTAACAGAAACTTATATCAATGTCAATATAATTATATCAATAATGATACTAATATCAATGTTATTGTGGTAGAAATAATAATTTTAAATGTACATAGGAATCAATAACGCTTCAAATGTCTTAGGACATGTGGGCTGATTAATTCTCGGATCCTTCATCAATCATGAATGCCTGTCCTCTCTGCGGGCTCCAATTGTTCAAAGCGTTTAATAGGAGTAGGGGAACTAATGACTATGACGTTCATATGTATTAAATTCATATGAAATATTTCATTCGCTACGTTGATAAACGCAAGTTTTTGCACAAGTTGAGACTTGAGACGTATTGTAGTCGTGGAGTAGTTTGAAATTTATTATATTTCAAGCTTCCATTTTTATATATTGTATTATTTCGCTTTAAGTTTTTATATATGTATTATTCAGTCAACTTCTTCAATTTCAAATAGGATCATTTACAACCACTTTCGTACGTCACTTAAACCAAGTTTAAGATTTATTTTTGTATCTTTAAATATCGCCTTTAACTTTCACTGCATTTTTTATTATATAATTGGGTTTTTATCTATTATTCAATATAACATGTCGTCAAAAGATTGATTACTTAAACCCTAAAATGGTTTTCTAACAGAAAAAAAAACAATTATTTAATACAATATAAAAAGAAGAATTTAAACTAAGCAAAGGCTCTTGCATTTTCTTTGTTCCATTTGCCACTAGATAATAACACTTATGTGTACTAAATATTTCAAAAGGTATTCCAATTTCAATCCTTGTACAAGGTCCGTTGACCTCAAATTATGTAAATGGGGCATAAACTTTGTATTTATAACTAATAACAAATTTATCACTAGTAATAATTACAATACATAACATACAGTTTCATTAGCTGTGTGTAATTTTCTTTAAACATGTCAAACTGTGCTAGGTGTCCTATTAATTATAATAAAAAAAAATGCATATTGTCAGGTTTCGTTAAATTGGAATACCGAATTATTTTAATAACTATATTTGAATGTTGGTAACTATTGTTTATGTTATTCATTTAAGTTGTCGTTTTGATGCAAACTTGAATTTACTCTTTCCGGCACCGGTGATAGCCAATCAGAGGGGTTTTTGGGGAATGTGGAGTTTCCGGTGTTGGAAGAAAGATAGAAAATGTTTGATAGGAAAGTTAATATTTGGTTTGTAATAATACGTTTCAAATTATAGTCCCTACAGCGGTTACAATTTATCAATGTTTAAAGTAATCTTATTTTATAAAACACGTCTATTGATATTATTAACCTCCTGATTGGTCGACGCGGGGATGAACGGGGAGACGCGGGAAAGATATATAAAACAAGATGGCGACGTTGAGAAAAAGGGTGTTGGCGGGTTTTTTTGTTGTTTTGACGTGATAGATGATTGAATTTGAGAATAAGTGAGGCATTTGTAACAGTGAGAGTACAATAGAGAATACATGTAAGCTATCGTTTCATTTGGATTAACACACCTACCAGGATATAGAAGGAGTTTTATAATATTAAACTTTTAATTTGTTGCGAGTGAAAAGCAACAATTGTATACATGACGAGGCAGCCTTGCAGGCTTTTATCAACGCGTATGTGGGCCGTACAAGTATAAAAAAAATGTTTTTAAGCTTATAAATTTAATCGTTTGCTCAAAAATCAAGACACAATTTGCTGATAGTAACAATACAGAATCAACTCAATTAAATTGATAGCAGAACAACGCAACGAGTCGATTCGTAAGTAGTGCGCGGGCGCCATTCCTCTTCAAAGGTATACAAGATGGTTGCCTATACTAGGTTACTTAAACTATCATGTCATCCTGAAGTTTGACGTAAACGTTATACAGTACGAGAAGCGTCCGTATATATGTAATAATAAAATTCACCAGTATAAAACATTACCCGCTTTCACTGTAAAAGGCAAAAACAATTCTCTGATTTGACCACTCTAAAGCAAATTGGCCTTCTGTTTCTGGATTAAAACACGAAGCTACCGAATTTCTTACTCACTAATTAATACTGTGCCTTCGCAATTCAATTTGGCGCTTTTGATCGCGTCCTTCAATTACGCCTATACCCCGTTCAATTACGATTTTAGAATATTTGTCTTTTAATAGAGACAAAAAAAATGCTTTATTCGATACCTTCAGTAGCAAAGCATTTTTTAAACGGGACAATGGACATAGGCTATTTATAAGACCTGCTAGAATGCTAGTTTAAAGACATCGGATAAAAGTCAAAATTGCTAAATAGCTCCCCTTTTTAAGTTCTGTCTATTCAGGTGAAGTAAAAAGTCTAAACCAAATAAGGATAATTAATTTGGTAAAAAAAATATAACACAATAATTTAGTTAACATAATATTAAGTGTTATATATGTTTAATAAACTATAGTTATTAAAAGAAACAAAAAAGGCTCTTAACAGACAAGAATTGACCATAGAATGTAGAAGCCAAGCCATAACCTGAACTGAACAAATGAAATTCTAATTTTGAATTATAGCATGAATTCTGTATTACATTTTATTCCTCGAAAATTCCGAATAACAATATCACTGGCCATTTCCAGTTGACGTAGGCCTGACAAATGGATGCCATTTGATATTGCGCGCCATTGCATTTCGAATGCAGTTTTAGCCGAGATTACAACCGATTTGACTTCAACTGAACAATAAGCTAAGCGCAATAGATTACATCATTATTCATGTTTTGATTGAGGGATGAAAAAGTAAGTGTCTTGTTCAAATTATGTTACCACCCTTATAGGTGTTTTATACATTCTATATATAGCAACTTTTGTAAGACTAAAAATGTTATAAATTACAGTTTACTTATTTTTATTGAAATACGTATATATATTCAAATATAACCGGGAGTTTAAATAGTTTACAATAAAAACTCTTTTAGTAATCCTGGCTGACTATAAAATGACTCTAACGTTTTTGATTTTAGAATCGATACAACATAACTGTCATTACAATGTTTCAGTTGTGTGATGTTTTGTTCAAATACAATAAATATACAATAATTTAAAAATAAAAACCTATTCATAAAACGATAGATTACCTTTTGTTTCTGGAACAAGGCTCCATGAAGCTTATCAGGAAACTTTTCCTACTGCTCAAAGCATAAGCCAGGCGTCTTATAATATTTTGTAGAAATTTTCCTACACATAAACATATTTCTAATGGACGAAGGCTGTCATCGCAATTTTTACTATAATAACACACTTTATATCAAGAAGAATATTGCCATACTTTTATGAATATTGCAACACCAGCGAGAGAAAAATGACGTAATACCACAGAGCACCCTTTTGCATTTACCAAATGAAATCGACGAATTATCAAACGCGTATTAGAGATCTTAATAATATATCTGTCATATGTCAGTTATTGGTATTTAATTCCTTAAAATTAGATATTTACAATAGATCTTAAGCATCTCCTCATTGACATTGAAAATATAGAAAGCCTTTTACTTTCCAGAAAATTAATTTGCTATTTTAATTAGGTATCTTAGAATATAATACTATAGGGATACTATGTTTGTTAACTCCCTATGTGAAACCCACTCCATGCGATCCTTTGTTTCACTCGCCTAAATTGTTGTCCGGTGTACACCCAATTTAATTGGTTACTCGGTTTCCCTTTCTTTTACCCAGGTCATTTTCATTTTTGCATTTAACCTTTCTTCAGACACTGGCACCCGTCAAACGTCCAGCCCATTTGTATACTCGACGCGAGCGGTATTCTTAGTTTTTGAAAAATTTCTAATTTGCTGGTGCTTAAATTTCCATGGACTTCTTTTCTGTCTTCTATGACTCTTTGATCATCATAACTATTTTGTTTATGACTTGCTCGAAAAAGTCATAAAGAAATTGCTTCACCTAAGGCATAGTGGCATTTCTATTAATCACATAGTTCTTTCATATATTGGTACGTAGTTTTATAAGCACGCATTTCTTCGACATTTACAACTGGCAGTTCTATTTAAGGCAAGAAAAGTGTTTAAAAGTTGACAATTCTGTTTGGTTCAAGTATTGTAAAAATATTGCGATAGAAAAGTTACCTCAATTTTTGGGTCTCAGTCCGTTTCTCCACGACGTGGCCTTTATCGTACGTGTTAGTTACGCTTAAAGATCTGTTTAAAACGACGAAGCTTTATTATATCAAAAGTTTATGTCACAGATTTTTATCAAGCCCTTCAATTATATCTTAAATAATAATAACCCATGAATTCATATGTTTTATGTGAAATTCCATGCGCACTCGGTAAGCGGCTACTAACATAGATTTTGCCACGATTGAAACTAGTGGCAAATGTATTAATAAACACAAAAATCACTTAAGTCAAAGTCTACATATTTTTATCTCTATAATCTCGTGAGGTACATCGGATCATTTTTAACGCCTGTTCGAACGTGACCAAGCTGTTATCAGAAACAGGTTAAAAACTCCGCTTGATTGATTTATTTGGTAACGACACTTTTTGAAGCAAGGCTAAGCTTGAGTTAATTCATTCACAAACTTTTTCTTCATCAAATATTATGTGAGTAGTTTGGTGATATAGTTATTAGTTTAAAATGTGTCCTAAATAAACAAATTACATCGAAATCAATTAACATAATTGACGTTGAATGTAATTTAAGCGCCTACAAAACAAGGGCCTAAGTACGCTTGACCCAACTGAAACTCTTCACATGATTACGTTAGCTCAAATGGGTGAAACAAACGATTCCAACTGAAGGAAATGTAACAAACTAATTTCCGGTCCGGTTTCTTATAAAGAGTTGTTTTTATTATGCTTTATACACTATACGTTGTATTGTATATAAGGTTAGTTTTTTTTATAATTCTCCTATTTTGTGTCTAAAAACTATGTTTAATTGTAAAAGGTCATATTAATAAGTATATTTTATAAAATATACATACATACACGTTTTCATACAATAGTAAAAAAACTGTATTTCTTTTTTTGTATAATTCATTATTTTTTTAAAGATTAATAACAGATAGAGCGTGTTCTTCAAAAACAAGTAAACTCAAATGGACGCACGTCCAATCGAACTAAAAAGCAATAAATATAGTGTATTTTTATTAAATACTTTGACAAGAATGGAATACTAAAAATATTTATGAAAATAATAAAGTACATCTCAAATTTCAGTAAGCTCGCAAAAATTATTCATTATACAGCTTGAAAGGGGTATAAAATACTTACTTGAATATTTCAACAAAAGACTTTATGACATCAAAGTATGGTAGTTATGGCCACTTTTTAGAGAAACGTGTACCCAGAGGTTTAAATATGTGACATACAAATGCACTAAAGTTTATGCGCTTTTATGCAACTATAAAATGAATGCTAACCAAATTTTACCACGTGACATACGAGATACGAGGCACTTATTGTACCCACATGCACAATTTGAAGTCCTCTCCATTTCGTAATTCCAAATTCAAAATATGCTTTTAATTTTAATGAAAAATGTAAAAGTATTAAAGAGGTTTTATATCATAATTTTTTATTTACGGCTTACGTTTTAAGAACAGAATGTGTATTGATTTAATGGAATATTAATATCCTTTTTAAATATGGAAGCTTGATAGCTCCCATATTTAGGAAGTTATCTGTAGGAAGATCACTTCCAATGTATTGTTCTTATGTATTAGTTGAACTCCTATATAGCATAGGACCAAGAAGAACCAGAAGAATGTACAGTAAGTGATAAGCAGCTAGTGTGACAATTATTACTACTGTGTTACAGCGACGAGTAGTTTTAATCAAATCAAAATCAAATAACTTTGAAGTTTTAAGCATTCTACCCCATGCTAAGGTCCAGCAGATATTTAAAACAAACAAACCCTACGGAAAGCTATTCATAGCGATGACACAGAGTATCATATTAATAAAACATAATGTTGAGTAGAGTGTCTATATGTTGTTCATTAATAGAGAATAAAAGAAAGCCCAATCAACACGTTTATTTCCTTTAACTGATGGCACACTACTAACTACTACTTACTACTACTAATATTTACTGAAATCTTGCGGGAAGTAATGTGAGCACACGCACATTTGCACATACAGCTTACGCCCGGAATCTAAATATGTGTACACATAATGATGATACATTACGTATGAATATATTAAAACTTAACTTAAAAACAACAAACTCCATGTCAAACAAAACAGGCCCGAAGCGTACCAATAAATCTGTTGTCAACTGCACTGCGCAACCTGAAACTTGTTTAGAAAAATCGAATATCCCATCTTGCCGTCTGTCCGAGGAATATCCTTTAAATTTAAGACTTCCGCATTATTTGGGAAATGTTTATTCCTTTAGGAATTCAGGCTTTTATTCTACATTCGAATTGTGTTAAACGAGTCTGTGGTATCGCGAATGTTAAAATTACAATGCTTACTGTAAAAACGTATAAGCGTCGTCTCTGCAATCTCCTTCCTGTTACGAACGAAATATTAAAATTATCTACTGCGAATTCTGAAATTAATAAACAATATCTATCGAATATACGTAAATTTGGTTAGATTTACCTTGATATGTATATTGTTATAACTATACTGTGTGACTTATTTCACCATCGTCAGCAGTTTAAAGGTTGGTTGGCGTTGTTCTTTTTGGTATATAAAAACCTTTACTACCCAATAAAGTGGATTCTCAACAACCAAAATTCTGACATGCCGATATACGCCATAAAAATTACAATAAATATTTTATGAGTCTCTCACCGTTGTTTTCTCAACACCTATATCTTATAAATTAACCTTATACAAGCAACACCTTATTTTCGCTTCGTTTAACAAAATGTATTTACGCTCTTAAGGTAATTAGGCTATATTTTTTTACTCCTATTGTCTAGACCTTAAATGTATATTGAAGTATCATGCAGGTATGTCAGTCACTTCATGAATAGTATCATGAGACACAGAAGTGGTGCAAAAATAATTCATATAGCCTTATTTCTAAAATTACCTATATAATATTTATTTAACTGTAAAGTAAATGTAGGAAAAGTGAAACACGAGGCATATGAAAGTAATGTATGACAGTTTACACAAAATATAAGGGTATTGTGATAAAGAATTGGCCTCTTAAGAAATAAAATAAAACGATACATCAATTCAGCTATAAAAGGCACCAAAATGAGGCTTTCAATAACATAAGTTAGAAAATTCATCTCACAATGTTTACTGAGGAGATTTATCAAATCCATTATCTACCGCATACTCAAACGCTTGCCTGTTTAAAGTAAGAAGCGAATTTATTAACATATATAGTTTATGAGGATAGTTGTAATTTAATGTTTTATATATCAGATGTTAAATACAAACGATTCTTTGAACAATGTAGTTTCGTTTTCAGCAAGTCCGTTTTATTTTGTTTCGTAGCTAATTTCTCTTGAGCCTATTATTTATAGCCGTAGAATTAATTAAGCAAGCGTATATATCTTACAAAATCTGATTAGGCCGTGCTTAAGCCAAAAGTATTGCTGTTCGGAGCACGTAATTCGTAAACCACTACTATTTAACTTTGATTGGGAAATCTTAGGGATTTTTCAACCAGCTGTTCATTAAAATTAATCCGTTCAATTACTTAAGTAATATGAAGTGTTAATGAATAAATAAAATGTTTAGGCGTATTTTGGGGTAAACCAAAAAACTGACTTGACCCCAATAATTGACATGGCACAGAACACTGATAATGTTTGTACGCGTACGTACGTGTTCGTACGCGTTCTTACGCGTACCGAGTATAAGAAGTTTACAAGTATGCAAACTGGCGATAAACAAATAAATAATTGTATGTTTTTTGGGATGTGTTATTACAAACATAATATGAGTAGGTACTAATAATACTCATATATCAACCGCGTATAAAGAATTAATGTGTATTCTGACAATGGAAACCACAAAGTATTTGTTTGAAACTATTCAAAACCACAACAGTGTTTAAAAGCAATAGGTGGGGTCTATAAAATATTCATAAGAGTTACCAGTTGTAATATTGTTTGGAAAATGTTTAAAATATCTGAAATACCGATGTGTGATTGTGGTTTTGATTATTTCGAAATACGATTTGGTTTTCAGTTCAATAGTTAACTAAAAAGCAGTGTTTTATTTTTACCCAACTCTCTGATCGGATGAGTAATATTATTTACAACCCAGCTTAAGCTCTCAACAGTCACATTATTAATTTATTTTTATTGCATACTAACTTAATTTCAGGAATTACCTTAAATTTTTATACTCTTGTGTGTTTTATCTTTAGTATTTTAAATGTTCTATTGCATCAGTATTAAATTATCGTTAAATCTATTTAATAACCGACTTATTTAATATTTTTCTTTCTATATTCGTTATGATTTGTATCTTTGAAAAAGCTTTTCGATTCGGAAAGTTCTTGTCATTCTTAATTATACAAACTTCGAATGCATGCGAGTCGTGTATATACTTAAAATAAAGAAATACATAAATTTTTAAACAATTGTTACTTACCAAAAGAATATGTACAGTTTAAAGATAAAGAAGACCTAACATTGTATTTAAGAAACATGAAGCGCACAAGTTATTCAATTTGAAATACACATTTTATATTTCACATAAAAAAATTGAAAGACGTGTTTTTCTAGGTGGCAATATATTCTCGAAATCTATTGTTTTTCTTTGTAAACAAGGTTGTTACTTATCTGTAGATTATTATCATTAGCAAATCGCTGACTTAATACTTACAAAATGGAATACTGTTTGTAAAACAATTCTTCATACGAAACTGAACAAATAACTTTCAAAGTAAATGTATTTTATAATATAAGACTGAGATTACATTATTTTTTTGAATTTGTTTATACCACAACATATTAAGTTTCTGTACTCTTGTGTTTAATGTATTCCACTTAGCGGACCCATGCGAGTTTCTGTGCCACATAGGGTCGCTTGGGGTTGCATAGTTTTGTAAAACGCAGCTCGTAAGCTTACAAGTAATTTATACTTCGTTGAATGAATCAAACTCAAACTCAAAATATCTTTATTCAAGTAGGTCTTTTGAATCGTCAATACCACCGGTTCGGAAGGCCGTCATCTACCGGCAACAAACTGGATAGCTGCTCTTATAAAATAAACAATTAATACAAAATGGTGCTACTGAAAATTAAAATAACAAAGCATTGCAAGGCTACAAGAATTGAACTGTCCCGATGCTGAGCCAATTGCCGACACATTAAAGGGATATTTGTCCTCTAAATATTCGTTTACGGTATAGTTTGCCTTTTCAACCAAAATACCCTTTACGCGCGTTTTAAATTATAATTATTTTATAAGTTACTTTTCAATATAACTTTAATCTAATGAAGATTAAGCATTCTTTCACCATGAAATATTCGTATTCCTATTTAGTTATTTTTCCTTACTTTACTTATGTTTATGTAAATATTTTGGTGATAGTCTAATTTGCATCTCTTGGACCTAACTACTTTGTATTATTATTCATTCACTTTGTGGGTTGCATAGACGAGATCGCTTAAAAGCGATAAGGCTGTCGTAACTCTTAAATGTACAAACAATTATTAACTCCCACTTTTTAGAAAAAATTGAATAGATTTTGAGAATTTTTGTATGACTATGGCCTGCGTTTTGCACGTGTTCTTAGAACGACTTCTTTACCAAGCGCAGGTGACCGTGTTATTAGGCGCCTACATATATACTTATTTGTTAAATGATTATGACGTTCTTTGATATTAAACACTAGATCAATGTTACAGTGGCTTCTCAGTTGATTGATGCTGCGGCGAGCATTACCTAAATATTGCATGCAGCGATGTAAGCGCAAGTTGGGCTAATGCATTAGCTAGTGAATTTTTAATTCATTGAGGGATGTTCGGTTAGTTTCATCTCTTTTAGATAACATTTTTCATTAAATTACACCGATAGTTTGATGATCAGATTTCATTTAATTGTTTATCTCCTACAATATAAGGGCCATATACGTCGCTTTATCGCACGTGGGTTGTCTGGAAGAGATAGCTATAAGGCCGCCCGTTTCTTTTATATGCACTAACGTCTAATAACGTCATTTATTTCTACTGTTTAAGTGCAATAAAGTGTAATTAAATAAATATTACTTAATTACCAGAGTCCTTTGGCCCCGCGTCGGGTCAGATGGTAAATATGGTACGTTTCCATTCCTCTTTGTCTTATTCCTTTGACTTTAGTTCGCTCCCAGGATTTCGCGATGATACATCAATTCTAGGTCTGCTTGGGTTGGTTTGCATCGTCGTTGATAGTCATACCCCAAAGCTTGCCTTGGGATATGGGACGGATCTTATATAATATAAGTTTCTATCAATTATTTATATAAAACAAGTTAAGTTAAGTTAATAAATAAGCTTCTCACGAACCCACGGGGAGTATTAGTTCGATATAGTTCCAATCGCATTTAATTAATGATAGTTAACGTTTCCCAACACAATTATCCTTAAAACTTAAGTTGGCGTTCTCTCGGGCCCATTCACATAGATTCGATGCTTGTTTAGTTAAATGGAGCAATCTACTTCATATAATGACATCGTACAGGCTTTGATACTCATTTATAGAAACCTTATTGTGAAGCATTCACCGAAAAGTTCTGTTACCGATTAAAGATTGTCAAATTACAATTACACGTAATATATAAAATTCTCGTGTCACAGTTTTCGTTCCCTTACTCCTCCGAAACGGGTTGACCGATTCTCCTGAAATTTTGTGAGCATATTGAGTAGGTCTGAGAATCGGCCAACATCTATTTTTAGAGACGTTTTTTGGCAAAACAACGTTTTTCGGGCTAGTAAAATGTAAATTTATTTAAAGTTTGTAGGTTTAATTTTAAGTCATATAAAACAGGTATAAAATTAGTCTGGTAGACCTGTTTATTGTATTTATTTTGTTGCCAGCCTTTATAAATTGGAACGATCTCTTTTTGAAGGTCACTAATTCGTATTGTTACGGAAATATTATGTTGGTGTGTGGTAAGCAGTGTCTTACGATGTTCATTCCGTATTCTTCTATATATGCGAATCTAATATACATTTGTTTTGTATATATTGCAATAACAATACCACACAGTCTGATGTTACAACTTTAGAACATTTTGATACAAAGTGGCCTCAAGGGAACGGACGTTTCCGATATTACTATTCTAGTTATTGTAGCAACTTTTAGCATTAAAACTTGTGCAAATCTATTGTTAATAAAAATAGACTTTCTAACTTGGTAAGGGATAACTAAAAAATCTGATTATTCGTCCTAAAATGTTTGTTATTACTGCTAATAGATCAGTCCAAAACAATTTAAATACTTATAAATTGCATTAAAAACTTTTACAAGAAATGGTTGGCTGTTTAAAATGGACGATGATAAAATGACGTCATATTTTATAACTACGCTCTGAAGCTTTCCAAATGAAATAAACATAATTTTTTTAAAGATTTTATTAATTTTAAAACACTTTATTTACATAATATAATAACAAAAATATAAACCTAACTAATATAACTTAAAATAAAATAAACATATTTAATATTGATCCGACATTGTTTTCTATATTATTTAATTAATTTGAATTACGCCATTTAAACTAAATAATTAGGGACTAATATATAATTAAAAGACGAAAAAGGTTTCACCCAAGAGACACTAAAATAAGACTAATTACTTTAGTTTCAAAGAACATCTCTTCCTTTGACAGCTGATTTGTTGGAATGAATCTAAAGGTTGTTTATTAGACTAACTGACTTACGCTGATATATTATATAATTATAGTAAATAAGCCACTTATGTAGTTATATACTTTTTAAAAATACATATTATAACAAAAATGCTCTTCGAACAAATGGTGACCCACATGTAAACCAACAGTTACGATACGATTGGGTTGTTTAAAACATTAAATCAAAATTATACTTTTAAGAATAGCAGCGATCAAACAGAAGAACTTTTACAGGCAAACCCTTTACTAAGCTCTCTATAGGTTGTACAAACCTTAAAAACACTTGTAGTCTATTGGTTTAAGCCCCTCAACCATGAGGTTGTGCCTTATATTCCTGTTCAAAATATCGAGGATGTGCCTCCAGCACAGAAGAATGATCATCTACTTGTTTAAAACATGATATAAGAAACAGAAAATGCAAATACCCACCTGAGGTCATAGCGCCACTGGATTATTATTCGTTATTATGAACATTAAAAGCATACAATTATTTATTTTCCCATTTCCCCTAAGATAAATTGACTCGTTGGCATTTTAATACAATGAAAAGTCCCCGCAAGGCTGCAAGCTTATACAGATCAGATATGGAAATGTTAGCGGCTTTAATTATCTAAGAGCTTTAGTATTAATTCTTCATACGGTTTTTTTTATAAATATAATATATCCTTTTTATAAGAGTTTTTGTCTTGTGAGCAATAGTGGTTATTTAGTTGATCGAATTTTCGATCGATTTTAAAAAGCAATGGGAATTGCCGCTCTAAATGCGGAGAAGGATATAAATGACAGACTTTGTTGTATCTTCTCATACCGGTTTATTATGTTTTTTTTTGGAGTGGGATCCCGCTGTTGGCCCGGAGGTTTTACAGCTTTACAGCTCAACTCGGTCTTGTTGGCGAGGTTAGCTCAGCCCTCGAAAAAAACCCCTTATATAAAAAAAGTTAATGATGTTAACATCACGTGTACGTGATCACTCTTACGATTGTGGAAAAGATACAAGGTATAAAAACCTATGGTTTAGTGATAACAAGGTTAATATACGAACCGGTCAAAATGGAATTTACCTTGTTATATCCCAGCATTGTGATTCTAAGTGTCTTGATCCAATTTTGCCTTTGATATGGTGACAAAGAGGATGCTTATACGTCTCAAAATATTCCGTTAGCTTTACTAATATCATATTCATTCAATTGGCATTATATGTATATTATATTTCACACTTATTACAATTCCAAATAATACGAGAAATAACAACGATCTCTTCCAGACAAGCCTAAAAAAGTGTCAAAAAGCGAGATCCCTCTTTCTCTTTGATACCATTCTGGTGCCCGTTTAATCGTTAAAGAATAGCTTTTTTGCGTAAATCAATGTAATAAGATTGCGAATTGATACACAAATTACAAGGAATAGTTTATGTGTGAACCAATGTACTTAGTTATTGTGATTACACAAATTAGAATACCCCTTATTATATTTATCATGCGCCATCTAGTTTATGATCTGAATAGAGAAATAACGTTTTAGTGCGGAGTTCTGTTATCTTGTAATTGTTAAAGCAATCTACGATAGTGCAATTAACGACACAATTCCTATTTGATTTCAAACCATATTTAGCAATTCAAATGAACAATATTCTAACGATACATTGCTATTACATACCATAAATAATAACAATAATCGTCTTAATTTTTTTTTGTGAGTGGCAAACGATCAGGTAGCATGCCAGAGAGGTGATGTTTTCGACCATAGACATTAGAGACGAAATACGCATGGCCGAAAACGTTGTGTCGTCGCCAGACTTCAAAAATGGACTCCAAGGACTCTAAGTTAGATTTCGTATCCCCGGATTAAATCCTATCCCTCTCTCTCGGTTGATTGCTCATGTCTGAGCGTCCTGTTCAGGTGGGATCTGTAGTGTGTTGCTGCCTCCAAATAGTCTGTCCTGACGTCTTTGAGGGATTTAAAAAGGCCGGTTTTAACCACAAATTAAATACAAAGCATACCAACACAACAAAAAGTTGTAATAGTAAGTTTAAAATGAAAACATCGTTCGGTTAGACAAAGTAGATCAATCTCGTCGCCCAATATCGCGTGACGTTGACTGATGTTGTGCCGTTATTAAATCACGCTATTTTAATTACTTGATTGGCAAATATGCTTTGGCGGCGGATACTGCGCGAAGCAATTACTTAAATATTCAAACGTAACACTTTGATTCCAGTCAACGATTGAAGGAAATACGAGTAGATGTTTTTTAATCGGTTGGTTTGTCTGTCGTATTGGTTTAGATTGTAAGGATGACATAAAATAAATAAAAAAGTATTTACATTAAACTATAAAAAAAAACCTACTGACCAGACTAATAGGTTTGCAAACTAAATCTAATAAGTAGATTAGCTGTACAACGCGGTACATTTTCGATCGAAGCTTATTAATGATTGCGAGTTTTAATTTCGCAGGAAGTGGTTTTTTTTAATATGTTGTAATGATAATCTAAAATTGTATAGATTTTTCAACCTTCACGATTTCATGTATGAGTGTGAAAGTGTAGATGTAGGCGTGAGTAAGTAAGAAAAAACGCCGTCAGATTTATTTATTCTCTGCATTAACAAACCTGGATTGAAGGGTTCACATGATTCAACGTCATTGCACTTATGTTACGTCTTTCTCAGATAATTAGACGATTAGGTTTATAGTGGTTACCTATTTGTCATTTAAATCGTCCATAATCAAATCATAAAAATATATTTATTCACATAGGTTACTATGGTACACTTATGAATCGTCATCAAAAACAAAAGCTTATAGAAAGTTTTGACTCTACATTTACTACCAGTTCCCAAATCCAGGGACGAGAGGAACTGACAAGAAATTATCCACCACTCCTTTTAAACTTTAAACTAGTATAGATAGCCCATATTTACAAAATACGGTTTATAATTCCCCTTGTGATACAAACTCATTAATTAATTTGGGGAAGTCATCACGCCTCACTACATAATTGAGGTATTTGATCACTCTATGGCCCAGTTAATATGTCGATGACTAGATAGCTGTTAGCACTGATAATTGCTCTATAGAACAGATTTCAATACCGTATATTGTCTGGACTGAATGTCCTACACATAATTTATATTAAATGGAGTTGTGTTATGACTATAGATATACATATATATACAACAATTTGTATTTCTTAACTAAATACAGCCTTAAGGAATTAACTCCTGAAAACAAAAACAGAGACTTGTAAAGCTTTGTTTATAGGACGAAAAAAAATCAATCCCGGTAAATAATCATTTACATAAACACTTGATTCTGTTTATCCGGATTTGTTTTCGGAAAGTTAATCAATGATTAAATGTAAAGCAACCCTTGTACACTTCAAGAATTCTCATAAGTACTTATTGCTATGTAATAGGTGCTATTGTTATGTATTCATTTATTGCAATATATAATTGAGTATATAATTTTTATTGAGTATACATTTTTTTATGTAACAGGAGACAAAAGGCGGGTCACTTCGAGTGAAGTGCTAACCGCCGGCCATCGACCGCAATGCCAGGAGGTTGTTATATATAACATCATAATAGCACATTCCTATAAATTAGAATCTTCGAGACATTTTCTAAAGTTGTGTTTATAAAAATATTTTTTAAAAGTCATATGATACCCTGTTTTGAGGTTTATTAGGGGGCTAATATGAAAAAAAACTAGAATAGATAGAAATCTTCCTACATATTTGGACCACCTACAACTCATTCAGTGTTTCTCACCTTAAACTGTTTTTTATTATTTAATGGCTGTATTCCAAATATTTATCGAAATTAACAACTGTATATTTGCATAAAGTTTTGACCTAAAACAATATCAAGCCAAGTTTAACCAGATTACTCCGCTTACAACTACTTAAATCTACTTAATGAGATAAAAGTTCGTAAGTTTCGAGTTATCGAAATCAGAACAAATAAGTTGAAACGACTTTCCGGAAGCACGAACACTTAAAACTGCAATTAACGTTATGACTATCTAGTTAAAAACGTTATCGTTATTAACGTAGGTGGCAAAATTCTTATTTAATTTAAGCAACTTAGCTTTTAGTGTTAAATGCTCGCCAGTATTTTAAGAATTTTTAAAGAATGTGAAACCGAAAAAAGTCTGTATCATTGTTAATATAAAATTGTAGGTTGTATAGACATAATGTTTGGTTTTAATTTTAGATTGCAAAAATTCTTGTTTAAATTTAGAATAGTTCTTCAAATATTATAACTAAAACCAAGCCAGTGCTTGGTCGCAAACTATTCTTAACACCTGGTAAGATAGTATAAATATCGTATTTCGTTCTCGGTAGGTAATACTGTATTCGTCAAACAGTCTACACGTTTCTCATATAAGACAAATGTAAGCACTTGATCCTTTTATTTTATACAAAGCCTTATTGAAGTGTTATTTGATATCACTTAGGTTCTATTAAATTAATATTTAAATATATTTTTAATTTTATAGGGCAAACGAGCAGAAGGCACTTTAGATGAGCCGTTATAGTCGCCCTAAATGTAATAATAAGGCACCCACAGTACCATATTTGGATGTGCGATGCCGTCCATTTATGTACTATTTCTTCTTGTACTGAAAGTATTATGTACATAAAAACATAACCATGTTTTCGACAATGAATAATTTATTGCGTGGTCTTATAAGTAAAATTTTAAAGTTTTAATTTAGCAGTATTTACTTTCAATTATTTTTTCACAGTTTCTTTTTTTAAATGTTTGTTTTGTTTTTGCCTTATGTGGATTTATAGAAGATTTTTCATACGTACTACGAGTTAACTTTAGCATCTTAAGGACTGCTACGAAATTCTACAACGGGCTACGATGCTAGAGAATTGTGCTACAATACGAACTGATATTTCGAGATTACAACATTTTTTTATTTCACATGAAAATTTAATAGATATTACTAATAGGATAGCGCTGTGGTCAGAAGCTACAACCGCGGAGACTCTGTTAGAATGCAAACGGAAGTTATACCCGAGGTCTGTTTAAGTCGGTATAGCTCACCCGGTCCTCTAAGAAGCAGATCTTGTCCGGTGTGAGTTGAGTCCCACTTATCCTAGTGACTTTTGGGGGATGCGTAAGGCGCTTCATGCTCGGTTTTCAAAAAAAGGTGTCAGACCTTTAAAGGTAAATAAAAATTGAAGGCAACATTGAAATTTTCCTTTTAAGATAATTTTAGGTTTAATACTAAAGATACTGATAAATTCATTTGATCGAATGAGCAAATATATTTTTTTTACCATTTCATTACTCAGAAAAGGCTATGTATTCAAATATTTATAATTATTCTCTTTTAAATGTATTTTTTAATACATAGCTCAAATATTTATAGCATTGTTACCAGAATATTAAAAAACAATGGAAGGTTAGTATTAGGTTATTTGTTTATTAGCCAAACACTGCAAATTTGCCGCGAGTTCAAAGTATTGACTTTGCGTATGTGTGCGGTTACATTAAACATTCAGATCACATCCAAATATATCGAAAATTGTCCAAATAATATTAGAGTTCTTCAAATATGAAAAGACATACTTAATAGATAGGTTCATCCACAAATCAATTTATCATTCTTGAAGTTTCTATACATTATCAAACTGAGATATGGAAATGTATCACGTACGAATTTATATTCATTGCACATAACACCGGACGGCCCCGAAAAACTCCCACCAAATACTAATTGAACTTGCTTCTCTAGAAACATTATACATTACCAGCATTCAAAGATCCTCGAAGCACCTGCTTTTTGTGGATTTAACCCACGTTTAAACATCACGTGGGGCTCACACACCCTGGTCCCGCAAAAGGAAATCTCCGCGTACAAGCGAAATGGTTGCTCTCAAATTTTAGTGCGATGTTATGAAGAATTTTGAGCACCTCATTAATTTGAAGATTTCTTTAAAATATTCCTTTATCGCTCTTAATTAAATTCGGCGAAGACCTTGAGAGGAGGCTCTCGTCGTACAATTAATCCATTCATGCATCTTATTGAACAGGTTTCGGCTACGCGACTGTTTTGAAAAAGGATTGGTATTTGGCTTAATTAAAGTTTGAATTTAATATTTCTTAAATTATAATAAACAATGTTACAGTCTGAGCCGCGTCAGACAAAGACGAGTAAGTTCTTCAGATCAAATTGTTTTATAAGCAAATCTGTCTGATTTATGGGAATGTCTTTGAAATGAGAAGAAATTATTAAGAGAAGATGTGTAAAAAACACTTGAGTCTTAAGGTTATCATGATAAAAATCGGTTTAAACAAGTTTCATTCTAAATACATTGAGGCTTATCAAGCCTTTTTTACGAGGCCTTTGAATTTCGGCGGCACAGAGCCGTGAAATTGGTTTGACACCAAACAAAAGCTGATCTGTGCTCTGTTTGATTGGTGTAATATGGATGTATTACATGTGTGCGTGTATTCACACACACGCACACATGCATATACACACACAATTTCGTACGTAACTGATTTGTTTTTTTGTATGTTTTTTCTTTGTATAATTCATTGTTTTTTTTTAAGATAAGAGATGCTCTATCTCTTATCTTCTCCAAAAACAACTAGATTATTACTTAAATAGAGGCACTATCCTAATATTGTTAAAACAAACATAAAAGCAATAAATATTTTATTTTTTAATATTAAACTTAATTTGCTTATATAATCGAAAATGTATTGATATATTTACAAGATACTTAATAAAACATCGATTTATTTAAAGCTAAAAAATAAAACTTAAAAAACTTGTTACTCGTATGAGTAGGCATCAAGTAGGCATTAATACATTCAAATGTACCAAAATCCGGGACCTGACCCGGCAAGACCGGGATGGTTAGAAATTTAAATCAACACCGATGGAACATTGTATTGATTAACTAAGCTGAAAAGCATTATAATTTATGAACTAGATATAATAAAATATAATTCTAAGAAGTATTTTTTTCTGTTTCAAAATGAAAGGTTATTTTAGTATACTTTTCTGTTTTTTTTGTCTCTTACTTTTACCTATTTATTTATAATTTCTATGTTTCTAATTTGTATATGTGTGAGGTCTGTTACTTTTTTTCTTATTTTATTAAATCTGTCCCCAAACATCTTATGTGCCAAATATGATAACAAACAATAAACTTATAAGATATTAAAACAAGGTATACACACAAAACAATTATATGGGAATATGAAACATTTAAGAGATAAAACATATAAGATACAAATGCGAACACAATCAGGATTTAAAGGTTTCTTTTTTTATGGTATTTTAAATTTGATTGTGTATTGAGCATATATTATGTATTGAAAGTAATAAAATAAAAGATAAAAGCTCTCATTATAAAAAATTCAACACTCCAGCACTTACATTTTGATTAAGTTGCCAGTTCATTAAACACGATAACGTTTGAGACAACAAAATGACTTTATTGTCTTTGTTTAAAGTAAATTGCAACTTTTCTTTTGTGAAATAAGATTCGGTTATATGATATCTATTATTTTGATCCTTCATTTACATATAATTGTGTTTGAAAATTCTGCCATTGAAATTCTTTTACGTCTTTAACTGTATTTTTTAAGTTATCTTTGTTGTGGATTGTTCTCGGAAGTACTCAAAGTATTTTAAGCACTTATATATAATTGTTACTTGTTAATAAAATTGACATATTTCACAAAAAAAATATATTTCTTTAGTGCTGTACTGCGGTGATTATTCGCGTTGAGTTTAACTTTAAGAATTATTTATTTATTTTACACTTTGACGTTAACAGATGTCCATATAAGAGCAACGGGCGGCCTTGTCGCTAATAAGCGATCTCTTCCAGACAACTCACCAAAAATTATGTATTTATTTATTCAAACTTTGTTGCTCAGAAAGTAGAAGTAGATAATGTTAATAGATGATAGTACATGAGACGGCCTTAGCTCAAATAAGCAATCTTTTCCAGGCAACCAACAAAGTAATTTAATTATACTTATAATATTTTATATGTATAACTGGGACAAAAAGAAGAGAAGTATAATTTTCAAGTGCTTAGTGGGCATCATGGGTTATGTGCGAGGACAAAACACTGGTATTACAATAGTAATCAAGTACTCTATTATGAAAAGCAGACATACAATGGTATCGTTCCATGTTAATACAATAATCGTACATTTTAATTCTTAAGAAATGTCAAGAATAATTCAATAGTAACTAATCAAATGGAATAAAGTAGTATTATGTTTTTATAAACAAATCAAAAATAATAAATTCACCTAATTAATTCATATTTATTGTTGTGGCCGATCAGGTAGTTAATCGGAGCGGCGAGGCCTGCACAATGTCAGTGTGATACAGAGTGCGATAACCAAGCCGTCCGTAACTGTTCTGGCTTGTAAGACCGGTGATCGTTGACGCCACGGAGTTGCCGAACGAACGTATAAGCGCTGGTCTCGTTCGGCCCACGCACCCCTGTTAGTACGTAAGGTGTAGAAGGGCGATGCCGTAGTCTTGGGTCTTCGGAGGAGTGAAAGGCTTCTTTGTTCGTACTGCTCCGCCTAGTTGTTGATCCGTTGAGGTCGCGCCGTGTGAGAGAGTGTCGCATAGATCTCGGGCAGCTTAGGTACCTCGATCATTATACCGCGACGAGAGCTCCTACATCGTTACGGAGCGCTCCCCGCTACACCCCCGCCGAGGTTCATTTGTGGGCGGGGCTTTCGTCGTATCGGAGCCCTTGCAACATGTTACACCCCACCGAGAGCTATGCGACCGTTAAAGTTTACCTCTAGGCGAAGCAGCGCATTTATTAACACACGCATTCCGGGTCCGACAGCCGTCCAGTGCGGTTGTGTTGCGCAGTTGCTCCCGCCATTTGACTTGTCGAGTGGCGTATTCAATTGTTCAGTGCTTAAGCGCTGGGTGGTTATCCACTCAGAATTTTTTATTCTAGCCCGACGCAAGCTGCACCGAGGTCTCCCCGTCTGCCAGGTCCCTGGCGTTCGAGCGGCATCCGAGCAGCAGTGAAGGACTGCAGTATATGATTAACGCGGGTTTACCTGCGGTCGATCCTCCAACCACCTAACGGTGCCAAACGGTTGGAATCGATTAACGCTTAGGCGGGAGTGTTGTTCGAGGGCAGCACCCGTGCCTTTTTCAAGGCGCGTTAACCTCGCCTGCTTCCATCAAGTCCCTGTGTGTGGGCGGAGCCTCTCAGTAGGCATTGCCAAGGGGCGTAGGTACTCCAACTGCGCTCTAGCCACCGTCTGCACACACAGGGTCCACTGTTGGACGGGTCCCAGTCGCACATCCGTGGGGGTTCAGCCATCACGACCCCCCCACGGGCTGGTTAGGTCAGCGACACAAAAAGTCTCGTCCGCTATCACCAGCGAAGACTTTACACCTAGGGAATACATAGCTTAGGTACACACACGTAGGTTTAGGTACACACTGCCAAGCTGCGGGCCTTAAGCTTCGCAGATGGCGGACACCGAACGCCCTCCCGACTACGACTATGCAGCGGAAGACGACAGTGAGGTAGAAGACCTCAACGCCGAGATCGCGCGGCACTACAGGCGGTTCTACGTCTTCGTGCAGCGACGACACCCGGCGACTGTCCGGCTTTGGAACAGCCGGTCTCCCCTGGGATCACGGTCGCCGTCTCCCCCGCGTTCCCCGACCCCAGAGCCAGAGCCAGAACCTATGCAGCTCGGACCTGCATACGCTTCCGCGCAAGCACTCCTCGCGCGCGACGCCCTCCCCCCGGCCCCCGCGCAGGCCTCGCGCAATAATCTTGAATTGTTGGTCCCCGCGAAGACCCAAATAACCGAACCCTCTGCGGCCTCCGCGCAGGCCCCGTGCCCTTCAATCCCCGAAATTCCCTCCGGCAGGGAATCGCGTAAATCTAAAAGAACTCTCGACAGTGACGACGACCAATCAGAGGCCGGGCGCTCAGTCGCCATGTCATGTCAGTCCGCAGCGTCTTCAGACACTGACTCCGATTCCGACGGTTTCAAGACCGTACAAAACCGAAAAAACAAGAAGAGGCGTGCTCCCAACACCCCTCTCGACCCTCCTCCTAAACGGAACACGCACCCAGCTTCCCAGCAGGCTGCGGGTTCGAACACCGCGCCATCTCCCGCCCCGTATCCCAAGCCCGCGACACAAGATCGCATTAAAGCCCCTCCCCCAGTTTACGTCAGGGACAAAAGCATTTGGCCCTCTCTGTCCGCCTTGATGGACAAAAAGTCCATGACATACAAGGCGAAAACACTGCGCGACAACATCTGCGTGCAAGTGTACGACCCTGCCCACCACCGTTTTTTAACCTCGTACCTTCGCTCAGAAGGCATAGGAGGCCACACGTTCCCTCTTCCCGAGGAACGAGTCCTTAGAGTCGTGATCCGAGGCATCCCCAAGGAGATCGACTCTTCTACCGTTCAATCGGATCTATTAAATCAGGGATACCCCGTGAAAGAGGTATTCCGTATGTTACACCGCAGCTCAAAGCAGGAATACGACATGGTTCTTGTCGTCCTAGAGCTTTCAGCGCGCGGCAAAAAGATTTTCAACCTCAGTGAGTGTTGTAAACTCTCTGGGCTCAAGGTGGAAACACCTATCAAGCACTCATACACCAGACAGTGTCACCGCTGTCAGTTGTACGGGCACGCGGCGCGTAATTGTTTTGCGCGTGCGCGTTGCGTTAAGTGCCTAGGTGATCACGGGACCGCCGACTGCACACGGACACTGCCATGCGCCGAGCCGCCTTCCTGCGTGCTTTGCGGGCAACAGGGCCACCCCGCGAGTTATCGCGGCTGCCCTAGGGCCCCCAAGACGAGCGGAAAGGGAAGCAAGCGCGTGCCAAGGTCCGGTGCAGAGAAGCGTCCTCCCGCGCCCCCCAAGGAAACTTACGTCCCAGCCCCCCCTCCCACTATCAACCCGTGGAAAGCTCCACAAAATTCGGCGGAAGTGCCTCCCACTAACCCGCCATTGCCGGCGGAGCCCATAAAACCTATTCCATCCCTTATGAGTATCCCAATAAGGAAACCCGGCTCTCAGATGCCCCTCCCCCCCGCCACTGCGACGACGCTTACGGCTCACGCCAGCGAAGTCCGCAGTGCGGTGCACCTAGCCCTCAGTGTCATAGACGCTGTAGACATCGACGCCCTGCTAGCGTTTAAACACTCGTACAGTGCGGCTGACAGTGTTGACGCTAAGTTGGGAGTAATTATAGAAAACGCCGGACTCCTAAGTGCAGTCCGGAAGTTTGCTAGGCCATCGTAAGGCCTAGTCGCGACATATTTACACAGGTACGCCACGCCTTAAACCGATCCGGATGATCACATCACATTAGCTAGATACAGATTTGCGCCGCCCGCGCGGCTAATTCCAATTAGAAATGTAGGTTTTAAAAACCGCCTTCGCCGGCGAAGGCGGAGTCCCTGTTCAGCTTCGCTCACACTTTGTGAGTTCCTGATAAGGCCCTTCAGGTCAGTCCCCAGCCCTGACGGCCCAAGCCGAGGTTCGAGTCTCACAGGAGACGCCCTTGTGCTAGTCAAGGCATTTTATTTAGTTTTAAGTCTCGGCCGAGCTCCCGCTCGCCAACCAGCCCGAGCTGAGCTGTAAAGGCCTCACGGCTAACAGCGAGATCCCACTCCAAAAAAAAAAAAAAAAAAAAAAAATTTATTAACATTTTGCCAATTTTACTATTTCTTAAAACTAGTACGTCATACATTACATAACCTTAGCTTAATTAACGCACAACTCCCTACTTTCAAGTTGGCTGGCGTTCCTTTATTAACTTAAGTCTAAGAATTATACTTATGTACTAGTTTTTCTCAGTTACTTATCTATGGACTTTATATTTTTACACAATTTATTCTATATAATACTAATTCCTATTCCTAGTCGCCGACATTCTCCCCCTCGTGCGCAGCACAGTCTTCTTTGCCCGGCGACTTCTTTGGCACCAACAGCACGATCCTCGACGTTGGTCTCCGCAGCACTCCTCCTCTTGTCTTAACATCCACGACCCGTACGCGTCCGTCGGGCCCGGGATAGGTGGTGTGGACCGTCCCTCGGGGCCAAGTGCATCGTGGTAGAGTGTGGTCGACGATAAGGACCAAGTCACCTGGCTGCAACTGAGCGCTGTCTGCTCGTCCCTGCGCTCGTCTTGGCAGAAGCGTGGGCAGGTATTCCTTCAGCCATCTCCTCCAAAGGTTGTCGGCTAGTCGTTGCACAGTCCTCCAATCGTTTTTGCCGACCAGCTTGCCCTCCAGGAAGCTACCGATGCGCGCCGCTCCGCTAGATCTCCCAATAAGAAAATGGTTGGGAGTTAGCGCCTCCTCTTCGTCGTTGTCGGATAGGTTGGTGATCGGTCTTGAGTTCACCATGTGTTCCGCCTCCAGCAGCAGCGTGTGCAGTACCTCTTCTTTGGGGACTCGTTCTCTCAGGGTCACGTCTAGTGCGGTTTTAATAGAGCGCACTAGGCGCTCCCAGGCGCCTCCCATATTTGGCGCCCCCGGTGGTATGAATTTCCACCGCACGCCTATTCTTTCCGCTTCGACAATTACCTCCTCGTTTTGTATGTTCTGTAAGGCTTGGCGAAGCTTCTTGTCGGCCTTCACGAAGTTTATCCCGTTGTCAGAGTAAATGACCTTCGGCATCCCTCGTCGCGCCGCGAATCTCCTTGGTGCCATGATAGTCGAATCGGCACTGAGGCTAGGCACTATCTCTAGATGAACTGCTCTGGTAGTGAGGCACGTGAAGAGTGCGCCCCATCTTTTTTCTCTTCGCCTCCCGATTGTGACAAGCATAGGGCCGAAGTAGTCCACTCCGGTGCACGTGAAAGGATGCTCGCCATGACGCAGTCTCTCCGCCGGTAAGTCACCTGTCGGTTGCTCCGCTGGCCTCGCCTTGAGCGCTTTGCATGTTTGACACGTTCGTTGAATGCTGCGAAACATTGATCTTAAGCCAATTAGCCAATAGCGTTGTCTTATCTCGTTCATAACGGTGGCATGATTTCCGTGGTTAAACTGACAATGATAATGCTTCACTATCAGTCTTCCAATAAGACTTCGGCCGTCCAATAAGATCGGTGAGCGATAGTCGTGACCAACGCCCGCGATCGCGTTAATTCTGCCACGAAGTCTAATCACGCCGTCCGTTAGCGCAACGTCTATTTGTTTCAACTGGCCTCCGCTCGCAATCGGTTTTCCTCGTTCTAGGAGTACTATCTCTTGCCCAAAGCTAACCCTCTGACTGTGTCTAATCAGCAAGTTCTCGGCGCGTCGTAGTTGCGTCTCTCCAATTGGTATATAGCCGGCCGCTTGTAGTTCCAGTCTAGGAATCGACGTCGGTTTCAGCGGTGTCACCCTCGCCCTAGCCGCGATAAGACGTGTTATATAGCGATTTCCTTCGCGTGATCGCCAATAAACCGCAGCTGCATACGCTGTTTCGCTAGCTTCGCAAAACGTATGCAGCTCCCCCTCGGTGGAAAATGGTGATATGCACCGCGGCAGTTTTATGTCGCGCATCTTTTCAATGCAGACGAGGTAGTTTCTCCATGCCGCGATGTCACTTGCGGCAATCTCATCATCCCATCCGACGCCACTTCGCCATAAACTCTGTATTAGCTTTTTCCCTTGTATTAGAATTGGCGCCAGTAATCCAAGCGGATCGAACGTGGACATGACCGCACCCGTGACTTCTCGCTTCGTAGGCGTTTGTACGCCTTTCGCTACTTCTTCGCGTATTTTGCGGAGCTGGCTCCTGAAGCCCAGGTGGTCGTCGTGCGTCAGCCAGCGCAGCCCCAGAGTTTTCTCTTCGTCGTCGCCCAAATGCACTTCTTCACCGCCAGCTTCCACGATTTCGTTCTTATTCGAAGCCCAGCCTCGTAGCTCGAAGCGCGCCGCTTTATGGATTATGTCGACTTGTTTCATTATTCGTTTACAGTCGTCGACACTATGAAAGCTCTGTAGATAATCGTCCATGTAGTGGTTGCGTTCGACGGCTCGGGCGGCCTCCGGGTACTTGCTGACGTAGTCTCTTGCATTTTTGTTCTTTATAAAGATTGCCGTGCAGGGTGACGATGCAGCTCCAAATACGACCGAAGTCATTCGGTGGTCCTTCAGGATCGCTTCTCCATTATTTCTCCACAGAAACCTGAGACTGTCTCTGTCTTCTTCCGCTATACGGACTTGCAAAAACATCTCCTTGATGTCGGCAGCAACCGCTACGGGGCCTTGCCGAAATCGCACCAAAACACCGAACAGCGACTGCAGCAAATCTGGTCCAGATAGCAAGACGTCGTTGAGGCTGACCCCGCCGTACTTGGCTGCGGCGTCGAACACGATTCTTAGCTTTTCCTTCACAGGGTGCACTACTGGAAAGTGCGGTAGGTACCATGTTCTAGCTGAGTCGCGGTCGGCTGGCGCTTCTTCGGCGTATCCGCTTCTTAACAGGTTCTCAATCTGCGCTTGGTACTGTTTCCTTAAGTCAAAGTCCTTTTGCAGCTTTTTCTCCGTTCCTCGGAACCTGTTTAGAGCTGAAACGTAGTTATTCGGGAGTCGCAAGTCTTCATGTTTCCACAGCAACCCAACTTTGAATCGGCCGTCTTCCATGCGCTGGCTAGTATTCTCTAGCACGCGAAGCGCTCGTTGCTCCACGTCGGTTGAAGGCTTCTTCGGCTGAATCCCCAGTGACTCGATTGAGAAGTGTTCTTTTATAATTTTGTCTATTTGATCTTCTACGACGCAGGTGTGCGCACATACGTTCACGTAATTCACCGTTGCTGAAAAACCGCTGTCCGCGCCATGCAAGACCCATCCGAGCTTCGTTCGCGACGCTACTGGCTGCCCTTGTTTCCCTTTTCTCAGCTGTAATGTGACAATATATTCCCAATTGTCCTGCCCGATGAGTAGCTTCGGGGATTCACCTTCGTAGCACACATCCTGAAGTATGCTACGTAAATGGTCGTATCTCCTTAAGTGGTTCGTGTCGATGTACTGAGGAGCCAGTTTAAGTGCCTTTATGGTTCTAGCTCCCTTGAGAACGCTTCGACGTTCCTGCTTAAGGCCTCTTAATTCCAAGTCGATCGTCATAGATTCTCGCTGCTCCATTTGTCCCCCACCGATAGTTTCGATTGTTAACGGTCGGTAGGGGCCTTGTATGCCGATGCTTCTTGCGACGTCCTCGTCCAGCAGCGTGACTGTCGAGCCTTCATCCAGTAGCGCCAGTATTATCTTGCTCCCAGTCGGGCCGAACACCTCCACCTTCACAATCTTCAAAATCGCCTTCGGCGTCCTTAAAGTGTTGACCGCGGCGGTTGTCTCTGGCTCTGCCTGATTATGGTGCGCTTCGTTCTCCACAGTCACGTGTAGTAGATTGTGGTGCCATCTACGACATATCCTGCACGGTGGTTTTCGGCACGTTTCCTTCCTGTGTTTGCCGATAAGGCATTTAAAGCAGATTTTCAATCTTTTCGCGGTCTCCCATCTGTCGTTGACCGCCGCTCTTAAAAAACGTAGACAATCAGCAAGGCGATGAGGGCCATCGCAATCGGGGCACTTGACTTCGTCCCTGCCCTTGCTGTTGCATTCGGTGACGTTATGAGCCGCCTGCCTTATCGGCCTCTTCGTTGCGCTCGGCTTCAAATACCGGCTTTCTTCTATAATCGCAAACGCTCCGCACTTGTCCGCTTCTAGGTTGAGGAAGTCGCTTATGGTCTGTATGCTCGAGAAGGAATCCTCATCTCTGGAAGCCGTGAAGTCGTACCATCGAAATTTAAGAATCGATGGTAACTTCTCAAGCACTGTCTTCACTAGCTCCGGTGAGTGTAAATACTGTGGCCTCTTCAGTCCGGTGATTGACGCTACGCAGTTGCTTATTTGGCTAGCGAAGACGCATATATCGCGCGGGTTCTCTGTAACCCGAGATAACGCCTTCAGCTTCTCTAATTCTGCCATCACCAACGCGTCGGGTCTCCCGAATCTTCGCCGCAGTGCCGTGAGGATTTCTTCTGGCTTCACTTCTGAGTATAGTAGGCTCTTGATACTGTCCCTCGCTGTACCCCTAATAGCTTTGCGCAGCCGAGCCATGTTTTGTACGCTCGAGAATAATGGCGCTGTATCCTCGTAGACGACGCGAAATGCCGTCCACTCAGCGCTGTCTCCCTCGAACGTAGGCAGCTCCTGAATATATTTCGGTTGAGGAGCTGTAGTCGCCATGGCTTCCTTAATGGCTTCGGCTATTGTCTGCGCATCGCTTTTCAATTCCGGTTTCCCTGTCGGTACTCTCGGGTCTGAAGCTTGCATCCAACTGCGAATCTGTTCGTCGCGGTCCTCTTCATTTACTTCAACGACGGAGTCATCTGACTCGTCCGTTTCCATCTCTAGCCGTATACGGGCTAGACGCGTCGCCGCCTGAGCTTCTTGTAGCTCGGCGCGCGCCAGCTCTTCCCTGGCTGCGGCTTGCCTTCTGGAACTGGCCTTTGATACGACCCTGGACGAAGCTCGCCGGGTGAAACCCGCTGGTGCCAAGGTCGAGGCTTGACCTGGCTGGCTAGCTGCGCCCGCAGACGTCGACTGCTCCCTGGAGATATCCGCCACCGTAACCCGCGTCGATTCCGACGTGATTGCGGGCGAGGTGGTGGCAGTCGCGGCTGGTTCTTGCTGCATCCCACGTTGTGACCTCGTGACTGGCATCTTCTTAACTTCTTTACAGAATCCGGCTCGAAGGACCAAATGTTTACAGGATCCGGCTCGAAGGACCAAATGTTGTGGCCGATCAGGTAGTTAATCGGAGCGGCGAGGCCTGCACAATGTCAGTGTGATACAGAGTGCGATAACCAAGCCGTCCGTAACTGTTCTGGCTTGTAAGACCGGTGATCGTTGACGCCACGGAGTTGCCGAACGAACGTATAAGCGCTGGTCTCGTTCGGCCCACGCACCCCTGTTAGTACGTAAGGTGTAGAAGGGCGATGCCGTAGTCTTGGGTCTTCGGAGGAGTGAAAGGCTTCTTTGTTCGTACTGCTCCGCCTAGTTGTTGATCCGTTGAGGTCGCGCCGTGTGAGAGAGTGTCGCATAGATCTCGGGCAGCTTAGGTACCTCGATCATTATACCGCGACGAGAGCTCCTACATCGTTACGGAGCGCTCCCCGCTACACCCCCGCCGAGGTTCATTTGTGGGCGGGGCTTTCGTCGTATCGGAGCCCTTGCAACATGTTACACCCCACCGAGAGCTATGCGACCGTTAAAGTTTACCTCTAGGCGAAGCAGCGCATTTATTAACATTTTGCCAATTTTACTATTTCTTAAAACTAGTACGTCATACATTACATAACCTTAGCTTAATTAACGCACAACTCCCTACTTTCAAGTTGGCTGGCGTTCCTTTATTAACTTAAGTCTAAGAATTATACTTATGTACTAGTTTTTCTCAGTTACTTATCTATGGACTTTATATTTTTACACAATTTATTCTATATAATACTAATTCCTATTCCTAGTCGCCGACATTTATTGCAAACTTTTAAAGACTGTAATGAGTAAATTTTAAGATTTTTGAAAGCTTTCCTCGGTTACATTTAGTTTATTTAGTGTCAAATAAATTCGAAGTCTAATTTAGTTCAACAAAATCTATTGAGTCATCCCTTCAAAGCCTGTCTTGTCCCATAAAATATTACTTTGCCGGTAAAGAGTTTAATCGCCTCTCAACCCTTGCGTCTTCGCGATTGCCTTTTAAAATATGGACATTTCTTCTTTTACTAAGATAATTCTATAATTTCCTATTACGCGTATATCATTATGTTTTCGATTCATTTCAAACACTTGTTTTATGTAAACTTGCCGACCCTTGTTCCAAATATAAAAAAAAAATACAAAAATTTTGGACGAAGTCCTAGTGTAAAGGACATGCAAACTTAGCCATAAGAAAAACATTGATTCCTTTAGCTCAATGAAGCTCTTCAGGGACTGTCTTGACTTATTCGCTGACACAATAATCTGTGGAGATATAAATAAATAAATTTACCTTTTATAAAAATACAGAAACCAGCGTAACATAACACTTGTATCACGTAATGTTTTAACGTTACATCACGTAAGAACCTTCTATTGTAGTCTACGTCTTCAGGTTTATTAGATTTACAGAAATAATAATGGGTAAATGTTAAGATCTTACTTAGTTCGTATACCAAAATAAATTAATTTATCTGATTGTGATCAAATTATCAATTTACTCAATACCAATATATGTTGGTTTTCGCCACTTTATGTCTTGTCGATGAATTTAGTTTTTGATCCCAACACAAAAAGAGGCGAAAAAGAGAAAAAAGATGTTCAACTTACTAAAAATAAAACAGTTTCTATTATTTTAGACAGTGTGAGATTATTTTAATTTCTACTACAAAGAAAGATTACCTATACAACTTTTAAACTTCGTATGTAAATATATAGATCGTAATATTTTGGAGATGGTAAAAATGTTTCATACATTTAATTTTAGACCCTTATGAACCGTTCGTTAGGTTTTTTCGAGTTCGCCCCAATTATACGAGCCTTCTTGTAAACGTACCATGTTTAAAATTTCAATTATTGTTTAATCAATAAGATACTTTTTTGAGAATGTTTTGCGCGTTCGTATGAGGCTTTTTTATTACGCCAAATTTTCTATATCACATTAACTAAATTTTCAATTCACGTATCACTAATATAATTGCTCAGCGACTAAGAGGCTTACTTCTGGATAGCGGTCGAACTTAAAGTGGCATTCTAATGAAAATAAAATCAAAAATATCTTTATTCATATAAGGAACTATGGTACACTTATGAATTGTCAAAAACCAAAAAGTTATATAAATATGTAATTAAATTATTTTTCCAATATGTATTGTATTTATCAGAGACCCATGGACTGTAGCACTTAGAACGAGCATCTCATATCCATTAGTAGCCGCCATGTCTTTTATGTTTTCTTAATCTTGACAATACATAAAAAGCTAAAGTAGTTTATTCGTTTATTGTTTTTCTCCAAAAACAGATAGAGTTTTTACAATAATTCTTATAATTTCTAAATGCAAGATTAAAATGTATTAAAGGGATATGTTCTGTCAACAGAATGTGGTAGTAAAAGGTGGTAATACTAAAACATGGGAACACACGTGTTTTGGTTATAAAGTTGTTCCCTAACAACTACTTTACAGGCGACCTTCATAGGTGCTCTGCCTATGAACCGGAGAGCCCTGTCAAACTTACATTATAACATATAACTAATTAGTTTTAATAATTAGTTGATTCACCTTTATATATTTATTTTTATTTAGGAACACTTAGTGGCAAAAAAAATATTACAGTAGTAATAGTTAAATTAGGTGGACAACTAGCAGGCTTGTTGATCTCAACGATCTTTTGCAGGTTGCATAAGGAAACTGGAAAATTTTACAAAATAGACTACAAAAACAAGCTTTTGAGTGTTTTATTTTAAACCAGGTTTATTTTATTGTATTTCAGTTGACGTTCACGTAATCATGGCTCGGACGAAATGTCCTAGGATTACGAAATTTTGAAAGAATAAAAAATGGAGCGTGATGAAACTTTTTATTGTTTAATTTACGCAAAACAGCGCTTTGTGACTTTCTGTATTAGTTTAATAAATCAGACATGGCATACATAACTGGTATGTCGTAAAACATGATTGTTTAAAATGGATTAGAGTTTTAATACCAAGTTAGTGTTAATACCAAGGCGATGAGCCGTTGAGACGATTTTATTACGTTATTTTATTCAAAAATATTGGCCTACCCTACGCCACATGTGCGTGAAACCGTTATTATAATGACTACTGGAAAACAGTTAAGTCAAACCTCATCATATATTTATAGGTTATAAAAATGTTTGGCCAAAAAAAGTCGGATGTATGTGACATACCACGCCAAATGGTATCGATATATGTATCGATGCCATTTACCCAGACCTTTCATTCCATCTCATTAAAACCTGGTAGGTGAAAAAGGTTTGAAATTTTTAAATAAGAAGCACAAATTATTAGTTTACTGTATTTTTATCGTTGGAATATGAAATTGAGAATTCGAACGTTACATTTTTCAGAGATTTCCTGTATATCGAGTATATTTACTTGTTCAGGTGCTTGTTTATGAAGCATTTATTAGAATAAAGTTGTGAATTCAGTACAGATAAACTGACTTAAAAGAGCATTTGAAATAGATGTATTAAAAACATGGATTTGTTTAAGAAATTAAAATGTAATGAATATTATCTTTTTTTTCTGGAAAATACACACACTTTCACATTCTCTAACACACCAAGTACATTTAGCACCCACCCCAATGAAAACTAACATTTTACTATTTAAAAAAATATATTTTAGTTTACTTAAAGAAAAATAATAATTAAATTTTGAATTTTTAAAGTGGTTTTGGATGTGATTTTCTTTCACAAGCATAGATTTTGATTCGAAAAACTATACATTTTATATTATATTCTAATCGTGCAATACTTAATAAACAAGCAGACTATTTTAGGTAGTGTAATAGCAATCTTTTATTTGTATAATTTTTGACAATACACAATTGGTTACTTTATGAAACTAGAAATGTATGCGTAAAACTCAGTATCATTATTAAATTACCAACATTACCACATCATCGGCTCAACTAAACCTTGGCAAGGCTATAGGATCAACAATAATTCATGAATCACGAAACCAAAGGCTCAATAACGATCACTGTCGGGTTAGCTAATGCACGAATAGTGTCACATATTGCAAGTCGAATTCGACGTTAATTCGACTCGACTATGTAATCCTATTCGATATATGCATCCCTGTCATCCATCTAATTACACGCTTCAGTTGCTACGCCGCCAATTTTGTTGTATAGGTTCAGCTGAAAAATTTGATAAAAGCTCGGCATATTGATAATCCCATTTTCTTAATTGTGTAATATAAAAAATATATTAAGAATTCAGTGATTCAATATTTATCAATTTGAATCGATTTATTGACAATATGGTACAATTACCTTAATATTAAAACCGTAGATTATATTAGTGCAGTGTTTGAATTGTCAAAACAATTTGATAACATTTCAAACTGATAAGAACAAGTTATTAAAAAGACCATCTGTTTCACATTATGGTAACCGTGGGATGATTTATTTTCCTTTTGAAATTTAATACTTAAAAATATTTTCATAAATTCTGCTTGGAAAATCTCTTATGCCATTTTGGCGCAACATGTTTTTATGTGTGTAATCCAACTTTATTTTTGCGATATATGTTAAATTAATATACACATTTACTCACTCAATTACGTACTTTCTTAATTACGAAATATTCTTAATATTAACCTAACTAATATAAGTAACTTAAAATAAAACAAAACACAAAACTAAAACAATTTTAAAAAGTTTGGTCCCTGTGGCAGAGTACCCACAATGCTGGCGGCATTTCCTCGCTGTATCGCGCTTATGCGCTGAGCAAGGAAAGCACCAGCTCTTGTATCACCGGTACTGACTACCAGGCGTCTACTTAAAAAACATAGTTTGAGGAAAGACTTTTGTACATTGACCTTTTCTTTTTATCCGCCTGCTCTGCAGCCGCGCCAGCTTTACTTATTTACTTAGTAATAGGAGGATAGCACTATATATTTAATACTATATACACTATTATTGTGAAGTAATTCATAGATTGTAATATGGTGTGTACTAATGTGGGATTTTTGAATAAATTAAAGGTCAAAGTCAGTAAAGGGATCTTTGCATGTAACGACTGTGACATGCCCAAATAATAAATATATAGTAAAAATAATAAATATATAGCCTTGGTTTTGTAGGAATAAAGGACGTAGTAGTAGCGTTCGATAGCTCATGCTTGATTGATACTCGCACGCTTAAGCCACTTTGGACTTTTAATATACTGTACACATACTGCAAATTTATGTACAAAATACATACTCAAAAGGTACGGATACGAGGTACTTTAGGTATTCTAATTTCAAATTATGCACTGTCTCCAATTCATGTTCCTGGAAAACGAAATGAGAAATTTCATTACATTTCTATACAGCATTCATAGTCTTAAAGAACCTTGAATTAATTCACGGATTAAATAATTCCAATACATAGAACATAAATCCGATAACAAGAGCTTATTTGTAACGAAGTCAATTCTGAATAACCGGAAGAATACTGATTGTCAACTTTTGTGAATACACGCTCAATTAATATAGAATTGGTCGCGTGCCTTTTATTGCAGGCTCTGAGGAAAGCGGTAAATGTCACATAAATCAAGCGTTACTTATTCGCTTTTTATAGATGGTACGCCGGCTTATGTTAATGATTATTTACTTGAAACCTTCATACTGCCTGTGTGAAAATCTACTAGAACTGAAGATATTCTAACTCAAAATATCTTTATTCAAGTAGGTCTTTATAAAGACACTTTTGAATCGTCATTTTTTACACTACCGCCGGTTCGGAAGGCAGTCATCTACCGAGAAGAACCGGCAAGAAACTCGATAGCTGCTCTTTTAAAATAAACAATTAATACAAAATTGTGATACTGACAATTAAAATAACAAAGCATTGTATTATATTATTTTTTATTGATATTGCAGATTTATTTTATTTTAAAAAATGTAATAAGGGGTCTAATAATATGGCATATCTTAATTTTTTATTCATATAAGTTTTAAACTAGAAAAGTCATACCATTTTTCACATCTCATAAATAAGAAATAGCTTCAAAATGTGATGTATTTACATAGCGCAAGCCCTCATCCCGAGCGCTCCATTCGGAGGTAATGTTATTACAATCTTGCACTGATGCAGTCTCTTGAATGTAATTGTGTCCTTTTGAATACATCAAAAGTTCATCCTAAAATATACATATTTATAAGTTGCGAAGATTTTCTATTTCTTTTCATTTTAGCCCTTTGAACTGTCCTATACATTTGTATTGTCTGACTTTGAAACAAGCAGGAGGCAATATAATAAATAATTAATGATATTGCTTAATCAATATTATTAATACGTAAAATAATCTCAATTACCTATTAATAGTCTCAATTACCGTAAAATAAAATACGATGCAAATACAAAAATCTCAACCGAAAATATGATATTATCAACGCTTCGGCGACGCGACATATCTAATGGATGTAAGTGATACATTACCACTGTCAGAGAAGGCCCGTGATTCCTAATAAATTACTGTTAAAAGAAAATTACTTGGCATCGGATAAGGTTGTTGATACACGAATAAAATTAGGTGTTCGCTATTACCTGATGGAAAACCACGTAAGCGACTTCACCTTTATGGACCTTCTGCTCGTTTGCCCCCTCTTTTATAAAAAAAAATGTAACATATAAAGCTGGACGTCACCATACACGTCTACTGTTAATACGTGTAGAGTAAATAGTTTATAGACAAAATTGAGTTAAAAAAAAATGATAAAAAGATATTCAGTTCTAAATACAATCCCCATGATACATAAACAAAATGAAAAGCCAAAAGCCAGCGTTATGCTAAATAACTTTCATTATAACGATAAAGCTGTGGTCTTCCAGAAAATATTTATTTTATTCACGTCCGAACCGTCTTGAATATTGTTTTAGAAGTAGCATCACGAACGGTTTATCTTCGTAAGCAAAACAATAAATTACCTTGTGTCACAATCCTTAACATAGGTTCATAAGAAATGCATCTAATATTGCACATTTACCAATTTTGCAGCACGTTTGCTGGTTTTCCCTGGTTGAGTGCGAGAGTGGCCCCAGGGCCATTTTAATGCGGTCTCGTAGGTCTACCCAAGGTCTCTACTAAGCAGAGAAACCAGTGTGGGTTGAGTACCACATATACCTTCTTCTCCAGGGAAAGCGGAAATGCATTTCCACCTCGGAAAAAAGGACTAACGTTTTCTGGTTTGTTATTGTGCACAATTGTGCTCCTTCTGGACTTCGGGCTACCCTCTGAGGAAACAGCTGCGCAGACATTTTTATCTAGTATTTGCGCTGGGGAAATTAAGAAAAGAGCGTACCTCTCCCTTAAAGGCCGGCAACACACCTTGACGACGATTGATGTCCACTCGCGACAGTAATATAAGTTTTATACGAAACGCGATTATCTAATTTTTAATAAAATAAAGTAAATTAATACTACGTACTTATTCTAAATCAAATATTATTTGTCAGTGAATAACGATTGAGTTACGTAAGATAAGTCACAAGTCGCAGCAAAATATATACAGCATTAGCGAAATACGATACGGATTTCGTATGACAGCTCGTTTCGAATATTTATTTTGTTAATGTAATTCCGTTGGTATCTCGGTGATTGGGACGTCGCGTTTATCTAATTCCACCTTGGTATATATTCGCTTATTTATTATATTAAAGGATTATTTTCTCCTAAATTCAGGTCAAAAGAAAAGAGAGAGGCGTAGGATATAAACCAGTAAAGACATATAACTCAGATCCCACTCGGCTGACCACGACGCTCAGACATAAACCATCGACCCAAGAGAGAATTCGGTCACATATAACGAATTAATGGTAATACAGTGACAGCGTTCAAAGCTAGTGTGAGTGGTGAGCATGGGGATACCTACTTGGTCAGATTCAGAATGTTCTTGGAAAAGGAAAACACCCTTAACCGCCAGGAGTATTTTTATTCATCAGTACATTTATTCATACAGAATATATTTATTCATCATACCCTTGGCTTCATAAGATATCGGAGTCGTATACTGAGTAAATGGAAAAAAAACTTTGTATCATCGTTTATGTAATGGGATGATGGCCTGAAGGATTACGGTAATCCAGCATGCTGATTAAATAAGGCAGATGTCGCTGAACTGCCATAATTCAAGTTACCTTACCTGAACGAGCTTAAGTTGATTTATCACCTATGATGAGTAAAATACATATTCAAAACATAAATAAGACAAGACTGGCCCAAGTACAAATAACCTTAATTATTTAAGGCAAAAAGAAAGCCTTTTGACGATTTATGTCGTTATAATCGTATTACGGAAAGCATTACGCCATAAATATGAAAAAGTGACGTATTATCTTGCCTTTCCGCAAGCCCGACACTCACCGCCCGCCCTACGACTGTTCAAATTCGTAAAACCGTAATAGTTACCGTACCAACAAAAGACACTACTTATAAACAGACTATATATATTATTATATATATCGTTATCGTTATATAGCAGCGGGTTATTCAAATGGTTATTAATTAAAAAACTTAACTAATCAAATATCACAGCTAACAATTGAGCAATTAAATGAAAATCGTTTTTTTTTTAAATTACTTACTTTTTAAGCTCCGGCTTACGCTCCGTGGAAAGTAAATTGTCCTGTTATTAACACAGAGCCGGGGCGGAGTAACAAATTAGTAGTGGCTATTTGATACCTTCCTGATTCGTCACAAATATAAAATATAATACATAAATACAAGTAATAAACTTAACTAAACAATAGGAATTAAAACACAATGTCATCTCTATATTACAACACTGAAGGGACTGTACATTTTATGGCGTTGTAGAGTGTAGTCGTTATAAAAAAATCATTGCATGGAATACAAGCTAACCAAACCAAAGCCAAGATTTCGACACTTTAGAGAGGTTGTCGTTAAAACGTAATATGATGCAGTTGTTACGGAGGAGCATGCTCTTTTAGAATAAGCATAGGTGAATCTGACAACTAGATATTGGAGAAACTAATGCTCAACGGGGTGAAGGCTTGGCGGGTCGCGGCATCATTGTTTATTATTGGAGCATTAGTTTTTAACCAATATATTGTATAAGACAGGTTTACGCAACCCTTCAGGGCGGACTTGCGAGCTTGCGTAATTTGCAGCCTATAGACTTATAAATAACATAGGAACGTAATAACTTCTGCTTCGAGTTTCATTCAACGCCTACAATTTTAATAAAATACATCTTAACAGAAGTATTTCCGCTTAAGGCAATATGATACCTTCCAACTTCGTCACTTCTTCTTTGAAGTCGAATTTGGAGACATATTTATAAAAAAATATTAATATTATAAAAGTGAAAGGTCATTATATATATAATATAATTACCTCTCACTTTTATTAAAATTTAATTTAAATTTAAACGTATAGATATAGATTTTTTAATTTTATCATTAATCACATAACTCCAATCAGATTTTAGGAATGGGTTAGAAATTCATTGTTAGTTATTTAAGACATTTTGTTATTCAATGATTGTGTATCAATAGAGACAAACTTGAGATAAGAAGATAAATATTATATATTTTTTATAGAAAAATTCAGATTTTCAGTGTTAAAAATCTGAACTAAATCATATTTATATATATATATATATATTTTTGTTTTATATATGATTGTTTGGTTGTTTTTTAAAATTGTATACCTGTAATGCTGTGCATCCCTATAATTTATACACATACATGCCTTGTGTGCTTTTTTTCTGTAATTTTGTTCGGGTTATGTGTGTTGTTGGTGTGCCTTAGTAAATAAATAAATAAATATTTGCTAAAAGTACTACTCATTTTTACTCGTTGAAATCGGTTAAGAGACTTGAAACTCTAATTCATTTATTTCCAATTAATGTATATCAGAAAAGTGGTTATTGGTTCTTTTAAGGCGTAAATTTTCAAATGGGATTTGATAGGGAACAAATCGATCAATGTCATGTCAATGGGATTATTCTGACGGAGGTTACCTGAGGAACAAAATGATCAAATGATTAAGAACTCGCTACTTAAAGACTATTTTGATAAAAAAATTGCAATATAAAATTGTACAGTTTCTAAATCATATAATTCGTCTGGGGATATCAATGTTTTTATTAAATTTTCCTATATATTACGACTTTTAAATGCAGAGACCATTTAGGGAAGAGAGGTTTTCTTTAAATAACATTTATAGAAATAACTAATAAATTACATTAATAACTGATATAGTTGTAACAGATAGGATTATTTTTTTATTTTTATGTAAGAGGCGAAACGAGCAGACGGGTCATTTCGAGTGAAGTGCGTACACCTGCAACGCCAGGAGGCTTACAAGTGAGTAATAATAATAAATACCGTAGCTTTGTTTTAAAATACACACAAGTAAAATTATAATTAGGAGGGGAAATGGCGGCCTTATCGCTTACAGCAATCTCAGACAACTATGGTTGTATATGGTTGTACAAAGCTTATGAGCTTTGTACAGTGTTCGTTCGAGGAATGTTTAATTAAATTGTCTAGAGTGTAGTAAAAACTTATTGTAACGGTTATACACAAGATCTTTAACCAACATGAATTTTAATGGAGACGGCAATGTACGTAAGTTGATGGAGTTCTTTGTGAATGCAAAAAAAATATACTATTTTAAAGACAGACATTTTTACAGTGGGGTTGGATGAAGGTAGCTTACAGACGTAACATAACTGATAAACCACATACCTTCACAATATAAATAAATCCTATTTTAATATACAATTGTTAAAATTACCGGGAATCGAACCCGGGACCGTTATGGTTAGCTAGCATCATTTGTAAAATTAAGTCCTCAAATTATAGCCTTTAAATTATCATCGATTACATATTATATTAAGAAGCAATATTTACCTTTGACATTAAGTTGCAAACAAATGATAATACTACTGATTTATACATTAAGATTATTTTCTACAACTATTATGTAAGCTACGAGAAATCCGCATATTCTTAATTGAGAAGTTGTTTGTGCCTGTTATGTGACGACGGATATTTTTCATAATTTCCCGCCTTTAAAACTCACAAAGCGAGATATTTTAGTTATACGAATGAAAAGGCCTCACTAATGAAACCTCCGTTTTAAACAAGAGTTTAATTTTCTCTACTGATTCAGACGAACAATTCAAATTGTTTGCAGTGGAAAATTCGATATTTCAATACCATTATAAAATCCAATTAAGTGCTTATTTATTTACAATGCATGTACAATATTGTTCTCTTGATGGTATGAGACTTCAATTACACAGTTATGTAACTCCGATGAACCACTTCAGTTTTTATAGGCCAACGAGTAGTGCTCTAAGTGATTAGAACAAAGCGGATGTAATCTAAAATGTACGTTCATTATTCAAAGATTTTTTTAAGTAAGAGTAAACTTATATTTTATAGATAGCTTTGTTCATTCATAATAATTTCATCACAGGACGAAAATGATGACTTGTCTTCAAGAAATGTCCCTTGGAGGCCGGTAACTCACTTGCAAGCTCAAAGTGAGCTTCTTGTTAGCCACCTGTTTTATAAAAAAACTTACAATAAGTTCTATTTGAAGCATATTTGTAGTGATGTTCCAAGTACACTCCCGGGACGCTTTATACGTTTTCCTAACAAAAAAAATACTTTTACGCTTACAACTCCGTATTAATATATGAGGCTTCTAATGACTATTCGTTTATTTGTATAGAACTAGTACTTGTTCATATTACACATCGGTCTATGTGCCGGCTATCTTAATCAAGTAAAGTTTCGTCTGCGTATTAACGCACAATGTAATGTATACGTGCTTTGTTGTGACTTAGGCCTTGGGTAAAACTTATAAAACAATAATTAGGAGTGCCATTGAGTTAACACAGCCAGGATAGTGTGACCTTCCTTCCTGAATGTAGTATACCATACATTATTCTTATCAGCGGTCATGTTAGAATTGCGTTGTTGGATACAAGTTAAACAACACAGTGTTTAACTTAAATTATAAAATAATAAATAAATAAAGGGACAATAAATATAATGATAATATTTTTCACACATAATTTAAAACAATAGTAATTGGTACTGCAACTGGTACTTGTTTTGTTATTTTTGTAATTTGTGTATTTTTAAGTTTTAAAGTATTCTCCAAAAACATGTTGATTGTTATCTAATTGAATGCACTAACCTGATATTGTCTAAACGAACTAAAAGCAATAAATTTATGTTATATATATTTAACTAACACAATTGTTACCAACATAATTGACCAAGTTGTCTGTGATATTCCTTCAAATTTTCTAAACCTTAAGGAACATTCATGCATTTTACACTAATAACCACTTTAGTACGTACGACGTATATTTAATCACTTAGAATAGGTAGAAATTGTATTAATTCATTTTATCAAGTAACGCTTGGTTAAATAGAATTATACAGACATCTCAATTGCTGAAGAAAGTAACGAATTAGCTGCAGTAATCAAATAGCGTAAACAACATTAGACGGTGATTAAGGTTTCTCAAGTCATTACTCAATTTGAAGAACAAAACATTTTACTTGTGTATTGTATACAATACAGAAATTTGTTTTTGCACAAAAGTATTAGATAAATATATTAATAATAAAAAACTAAACGTTAAAAAGTTCGGTCCTTGCAGAGTATACGCGTCTGGCCGTTGTCCGCGTCGTTTAAACACAAAAGGAATTTGAAAAATCGGTTTATAAATGATGTCATTATTACAGTTTTAAAAACAAGAAACTTTTATACAAAGTTTCAAACCCTTTAACACGTTTATCAAGATGAAATGTAGACCTATGTCCTTCCCTAATGTCAGGTTTTTTCCTAATTTTATCAAAATCGGTTCAGTAATTACATAAGTAAAAGCGTTACATACATACAGACAGAGTAACTTTTTTTGTTTTTTTTTTGTTTTAATGTTTTATTTTAATATATAGAAACGGAAATAATTCTTATCGATTAATTATCGACTTTTACATGTAGTTAAATAATTATTTTTTTGTAAACGCCAAATAATGTAATTTTCGATGAATTAATGAAATCTTTGCATGCATGAAGCCGGTAAACTAGTTTTCGGCATAGTTTGTTTTTTTTTAATATCGTCTTGGCTTTCTTATGGCGATAATATGCATTTGCATGAATAAATATATTTCAGATGACTTTAGTGTGGCAAATATTCAAAATTTCTCAACTCAGCAAATTTGTTTGGGTAACAACCTCGCACACTCACTCACACAGAAACACCATTGCACACACTAATGCACACACACACTTAAATGCTCGTTCTTCACATAATACGTTCTCCACTTGTTCATATGTATACATATATTTTTATTTATTTTTTTCTGTTCGTGTTTTTTTTTTGTTATTGTTTTTTCTGATCTTAGATTTTATTTCCGGTTCTATGTTTTAACCTTATTTTGGCTTTATTTTTAATCCATTTTTATTGTGTAAATTTTTTGTGATAAACTGTATAGGTTTAAGAAATAAAAAATAAAATTAAATATAGTAAATATTATCAACACAATCTCTGAGAGATACTCGCCAGTCAATATGAATTATGCGATAAATTCGCATATCAAGAAAGAAAGATGTACATTTAATTTTTTTCATGATAACAACAAACTTTATTTATGTCTAAAACTCATTGGAGCGAGAAATCGGTATGCAGTAAATACAAGCTTGAGATGAATTTATTAGCATATTGAGGTCGTGAATAATAAAAATGCCTCGTCAGTAAGGAAGGCGATTCATATAGCGATTGCCTGCTGAGTAAATTTAATATTTATTTCATTTTGTAAATATAATTCTGTAGGGGTTTCATTGCCGGAGTCACCAGTAACTAATATAAGTGCACAAGGGCCTGTCAAAGATTGCTCGGGAGGTCATCGGATACACTGCGTCGTCAACAGGGAATAAAATCGATGTAGGAGGAATGGCTTGTAACTTTGACGTTCTTACAATACCTTTATTTTTATTGATAATGTTATTAATTAAAGAAAAGTTTGTATATTTTTTGTTTAATACAAAATCTTTATAAATAACCTCAAAATAAATTTATGTTATGTATTTATTTAAACTAAGTTATTTTTTGTTTCCTTAAAAGCAAATGGCTACGTGTATCCCATTTACATTATGGGTATAATACGCCCGTTAACAGTTTATACATACACTTTTTATACATTGATTTATTTAAACTATGAATTATGTTTTCTTTATTTTTGTACTCGGTATGGAATAATAATGAAAACGTCAAACACAAATACTCGAACAACCTTTGTAACATCAACGCTGGAAAATTAAAAAAAAATGATATTATGACGCTTTCCAACTCGTCGTAACCGCAATATTATAGAAAGAGACAAAAAATATCCTTATAAGGATAATACTGATGTACTTTAATGAATAAATAATAGATTAATTTCAATACGACATTTTGATTTCTGCTTTCTTCATGATAATTTTTATATTAATTAATTTATTTTATATTATATTAATTTTTATATTAAAATTTATATTCGGTTTTTAAAACCTTGGCTATATTGTTGTCATTGGAGAGCTATGGGCGACTTTATGATTAAAGATAACATTATTTCATATTTTTAACCTGTATGTTAAGCTTTTATGAATCTATGATTTTGACGTTGAAATTAAAAAAAAAACGAAAAACCGCTTCAACAAATTTCCAGTCGCCAGTCATATTTCCGAAACGCGGTTAAATTTTCCACTTGGTATGCTTTATACGGCTCATAACTCCCGCTGACCGCTTTTTTGTACCCTTGTATTGCCATAATACAAGCATGTTATATGAACCTTGGCATTAACTTTTAAAAATCGAAAACTCTTACCGGAAATTCGACAATTTATATGTTACACGTGCAGAATTTTATCTCTGGTAGCTAACTTCTATAACAGAAATAATTTAATAACACTTAATTCATGCAAAAAGTTTTTAATGTATGAAGTACATAACAAAACTTATCTCTAATAACTTAATTATAGTTTTGTTTAAAATTTCAGTAATCTACATAAATTCTGTTATTTCTTAACAAAAACAATTTTCAAGTTTGAAATTCTAAAATCCAAGCAATCATGCTCGGGTTACCCATTAACAAAGACAAAATATATTAGCCATAATAATCGCCCCACAATGGACGAAGTTGAGGCCTCATGATTGATGACACAAGTTGACATGACCAACTTTGGTGCTCCATTCTGCTTTTATCCTGGTTTTAGGCTTTTATTTAAGTCACGAATACAGGGTATTTGCAACTGAGCCGTTATAAATTCGTAGAAAAACAAAGCCCTTAGGATACCTAGTTGAAAGTTCTGTGATTACGTTTTTGTTATGGTATAAGCTTACCATTCAGAATATAACCGCAATCAGTTGCTGTAATTAATTAAAATAATAACTGCAAATATTATAGTGGTGCTGTAAACTTTTGCACTAATGCCGTCTGGAACGGCTGCGCAAATCGATCTGTATTACAAGTACTCCTGGCTAATATTACAAATTTCTCTTGTATTTCAACAGTTTTTAGCATAAAGCCAGTATAGTACCAATTAGAGTCATAAATTATCCATTTTATTGACGTAGTACAATACAAAAGGTATACAGTGATAATTATCCTGATAATCGATCAACATATCTCGTTATTACAAAGTAGGTTATATGTGAAACACAATTTATCTCCTCCCGACACATTCAAACGCGTCCAAGTCATTAATCTTAACCGCCAAGATTTCCTATCGGTTCATCTGTTTACGAAGCAATTAGAAACTTCGCAAATCGAGGTAGCTTCATACATTTCATACACATTGTTCGAATTAATTTTAACGAGTCAATAAAATATTTTATTTGTATTTTTACATTACTTCGTGTTAGAATGTTGGCATATTTTCCTTTTTTTTTTTTGAGACTAGACACTTTGTTGCCAACGAATCGCCGAGTTGGCTAATTGGCTGTAACAGTTCAGCACGGGCTTGATGGGGAGCTTATCAACCTAGAATTGACGTTGTTAAAGTTTATTTGTATTCAAAAATCAACGAATATTCTACGAAACGAACTTCTAGGTTACTTAGTGTATTTAGATATTACAGTAAAAGTCAATACGCGAAGTCATTTCCAATATGACAATATTCATGAAGTCATCATCCATGCGGAGTTGTAAAACTAGTACGTAATTCAGTGTTGCCATAAATACAGGACATTTTATTGCTGTGCCAGTTAACGCTCATCGTAAAGTGCTTGACCATATGCTGAACTCGGGTTTCATATTATGGCAACATTGTCATGCTTGTGAATTGTTATATGAAATGTAAACTTTCTACAAAATTATTAAACTGAATTTAACCATACGTTAAAATTGTGATTTAATACAAATTGTGCGATGGTATTTAGAATCTGCAATTTTACATTGCATTACCAAAATTAGCAAATTGACAAAGGCTTTTTTGACTTTCTTATATGTATTTTAAAATGTAAATTTAATTCATACAAATATTATAAATGCCAAAGTATGTACATACATACTTCGTGAGACGCTAATCTCCTGAACCGATATTGATGAAATTTGGTATGGAGATAGACTAGACTACTATTTACTATAGGCTACTTTACAAAAAAAGGTTGAGGTCGCACTAGTCGAGTGCAAAATATACTAGTAAATAATCAGTTAAATTACAAAATCACTATAACAACTACAAGTAGTTAAAGTCTACCAACAAAATTAGAACAAAAGCAATGAAGATGTTAAGCAGGGCTGCGAGGCTTCTTAGTATTCTCAAACGACATTTACGCCCCGGTCTCTACGGATACCTTCGCTTTCATCAAAACATTTTCATTTCATCAAATTCAGTATAAAAATATTTCAATATAATAACAAATAAATCACAAAAGATCGAAGTTTCTTTTTTTTTTAATTAGAAATACAATACCATTGTTTTCGTTATTCAATACTCGAGACAAACTTTCGAAGTAATTGGAAAAAGAAATCAGCCTAAGAAAACTTTATAGATTTATTTTTATCGTTCAGTTGCTTTTCTCGGATATCAAAAAAATGCCCAATTTTATTTCGTAATAAATTTTTATTGACAATGTATATATTACAAGAACCTTGTCATTCTCTTGTACATTAAATATTAATTATTCAAGTTTTATGACGCTTTATGAAATCTATAAATAACAGTTTATTATTTCTCCCGTCTCATAGAAGAGAACCCTATACATTCCGCCCTCAGATTTCTAGACGGCGCCAATGTGTTTAAGAGAACACTTTATACACAATCTGTGGCTCTCAAAACTGTAGTTGCTAGTCATCCCATACTAACAACCACACTTGATTATAACCTAGCGACAAAACATTATATTTGACTTCATTTAACGATATTTTTGTTATGGATAAAGTTGAATATAGTGCTTTTATTAATATTAATAAAAACGTTTATATTTCTTTGGAGATTTTAATACAAATTATATTAAATAAATAAATACATAAAAGGGTAGTAATAAAAATGTAAGTACATGCCGTCCATTTTGAACTTTGTATAAACAATCGATGTATACTCATAGTAATTTACGTACAGTTTAGAACTAATAAACGCGCAATGTATGCCAATAATTATTATGAGATATATAATTTCAAGCGAGCATTATTCCTGTTGAATTTTAATCTAAAATTCGCTCTCTGAATCTGATTGAGTCGGGACATAAAAGGTTCTCATTACAAACGTTCAACGTGACAAAAGGTTTGACCTTCATATTTCAGCATTTTAAATCTTGCGATAATCATTTCAGATTCATATTTAGGAGATTGGACTTGTTAATACAAATTTGTTATTTTTATATTTTCAATGTCTTACTCATTTTATTTTACGTGCTTTAAGCTAAATTATAATTTAAGAAATCGCTCTAAATTTTCTCAAGACAAGATGACAAGGCATCTAGGCGACTTAAATATGTATACGTAAATGTCAAGCCGATAAGTGCGTACTATTTATGTAATACATTGTAAAGTATTACGGGGTAATTCTTAAAGGAAATTACATACTATAAAGACACTAGAAAACGCTTTGATTTTGACTTTGACTTTATAACAAAACACAAAAATATCTTGTATATTTTGACTAAATCTTACCTTTGTTATTTAATAGAGAGAATCACTCAACTGATTCTTACCTATTCATACAAAATTTCCATTGACCAGTGTAACGAACCACTTAGTTTAATACTCCAGGACCGTAATCTATTGAAACGGATTCCAAAGAAAATGTATTTCGCTGTCGCTTCGTTTACACTATGTGATATTTCCATCAGCTCACAGAACAGATATAAAAACACTACTTTATCCCTTTCTATAAGCTAACACATAAATAGAAATACCCATTTGTATAAATGCTTGTTCCACAAAAGCTCCATTCATTACCATACATCTTAAAATAAAGATAAAAAAAATAAACGACCTATTTCCTAGCAAACAGCGTTAGGAATGTTTTGCATGTGAAACGGGCGAATCTCGAGACGAGTTTAAGCCTTTAAGATTTTAAATAAACGTATGTCTATTTGAATTCGTGTATACTTTTTACGTAGGTTGTGTCCTTTTACACAGTGTATTGTTATTTTAAAAAAAATGTGTTATGCCAGTTTACAGTTATATATTTTCTAAAACCTAGCTTTGTACATATTGGCAGGCAGGCCCGGGTGGCAATAAAAGTTATTGTTTGGTGTAAAATATTTTTGACATTTTCTTTCGAAATTGGTGGTAAAGATCCCTATTCAAATGGTGTCAGGCTATTTATAAGCCAGGGCAGCATATACTTTGATGTCCTCACAAAGGCTGCTCAATCGGTGGAATTATCTAGGGAATAAAGTTACTTATCACTAACTGGATTATTTCGATTGTATTGAAGAACTCAATCTTCCCATGATTTGTGATGGTACATTAAAACTAATCAGGGTCAATTGTATGAAAATAATTGATAAAATATTTAAGTGGAGACTTTTTAAGCACCAAAAACCAATAAACTTACCAAAAAAAAAAACAATCCGTAATCAAAAAAAATAAAATAAGCATTTAACTTCAAATGCCTATAAGTAATGGCATTCCCACAATTATTTTAACAATGCAAGTTTCCCCAACTACGTCAGTATACCTATCAACGTAATCAGCATTTCCGTTTCTGAGATTGTCACTTCCGCTCAGTCAGGTTTTATTTGAATTCATGTTATAAGGAGAGTGTTAAACTCTCCATGTAATATCATTATTTAGTAAACTTGATACGAAAATATCTTTATTCTCACAGGTAACTATGAATCGTGAAAAAAACTTTAATTCCTCGGTAAATGTAAATACAACTAAAAAAGATGCTCCATTATACTGGACTATTATTATGACAGGTGTTAAAAGGCCGGCAACGCACTTATGATCTCCCAGCCATGTGGACTTCACCTTTAGGGGGTGCCTCCGCTTTGTATGCTATCTTATCTTGATTAGAATTAAAGAGAGATTGTTTACACTATAATATACTTTTTCTTTGCATAATGTTGACACAATTTGGTAAATCCCTTTGAGTTCGTCCGTAAACCTTTTCATTGATTAATCTTATAAAACTTTTCATATAGCGATAAAAGCAATTTGAACATTTAAATTTAATAATTGCATTGTTTCAATATTTGCTTTTAGCTTTGTTGGCAAAATGAAACCAAATTGTCGATCAACGCAAACTTAATTTGCCATGTTGATCCTGTGATAATCAAGAATCAGTTAACACATGGATGGTTGTGTTAAAAATATTTAAAAAAATATATGACTATTTCATATTACTTTATTTATAAATTTTATACAATCCAAAGGTTTTTTAATTCTATAATAGTGTGAAATAGTCAAGTCATTTTTTTATTCAGTAAGGAATATAGGACCATTTTGAATCGCTTTAAATCTAATTGAAAATACTTATATTATATGAATATTATTACGAAATTATTAACTAATACGAATCTAACGAAGCTGATAAGAAGCAAACAAGAAACTCAGTTTGGTTGTCATTGGACTTTTTAAATATATTCCATTTCGTACGTCGCCCACAAACAAAAGAAGAACGGAACGTCACGTGACCTAGAACAAACACTGGTTGTTACGTGTAATACACGAAACAAAGTTTTGGCAACGAATGCTTGGAAACACGTCCTGTCTTATTCAGCATATTGCAACTTTTATTGCAAAATCACTTTAACGACCAAACTTAGACCTTTATTTATCTTAGTTTTTTAAATGTTATGTTTTTGTATAGTAGTTTTGTTTCCTTTACTAATAAATTTGAAGGCGCTTCAATGTTTTGAGAGTGTCAAGAATAACAGTGGCGGGTTGACGTTTCTTCACTCTGACGCAACTTCGGGCTCTCTTGATAGCGTTGGAACGGAGAAGATCCACGATCATCGGAGGATATAGATCCGTTCGCATTGCGCCCAAGCAAGACGTGTTCGGCGGAGTGTTATGTATCCTAATTAATTAAAAAATGCTGATCGTAATTCTGTTCATATTTTGTGAAAATAATGAAATTAAATTGTTTATATTTTACCGCCTTTTTATATTTTACTGCCTTTTTATATTTACTGCCCTTTTATATTTTACTGCCTTTTAATATTTACTGCCCTTTTATATTTTACTGCCTTTTAATATTTTACTGCCCTTTTTATATTTTACTGCCTTTTTATATTTTACTGCCTTTTAATATTTACTGCCCTTTTATATTTTACTGCCCTTTTATATTTTACTGCCCTATTATATTTTACTGCCTTTTTATATTTTACTGCCTTTTTATATTTACTGCCCTTTTATATTTTACTGCCTTTTTATATTTTACTGCCTTTTTATATTTACTGCCCTTTTATATTTTACTGCCTTTTAATATTTTACTGCCCTTTTTATATTTTACTGCCTTTTTATATTTTACTGCCTTTTAATATTTACTGCCCTTTTATATTTTACTGCCCTTTTATATTTTACTGCCCTATTATATTTTACTGCCTTTTTATATTTTACTGCCTTTTAATATTTACTGCCCTTTTATAGTTTACTGCCCTTTTATATTTTACTGCCCTATTATATTTTACCGCCTTTTTATATTTTACTGCCTTTTAATATTTTACTGCCTTTTAATATTTTACTGCCCTTTTTATATTTTACTGCCCTTTTATATTTTACTGCCTTTTAATATTTACTGCCCTTTTATATTTTACTGCCCTTTTATATTTTACTGCCTTTTTATATTTACTGCCCTTTTATATTTTACTGCCTTTTTATATTTTACTGCCTTTTTATATTTACTGCCCTTTTATATTTTACTGCCTTTTTATATTTTACTGCCTTTTTATATTTACTGCCCTTTTATATTTTACTGCCTTTTAATATTTTACTGCCCTTTTTATATTTTACTGCCTTTTAATATTTACTGCCCTTTTATATTTTACTGCCTTTTAATATTTTACTGCCCTTTTTATATTTTACTGCCTTTTTATATTTACTGCCCTTTTATATTTTACTGCCTTTTAATATTTTACTGCCCTTTTTATATTTTACTGCCTTTTTATATTTTACTGCCTTTTAATATTTACTGCCCTTTTATATTTTACTGCCCTTTTATATTTTACTGCCTTTTTATATTTACTGCCTTTTAATATTTACTGCCCTTTTATATTTTACTGCCCTTTTATATTTTACTGCCTTTTTATATTTTACTGCCTTTTTATATTTACTGCCCTTTTATAGTTTACTGCCCTTTTATATTTTACTGCCCTATTATATTTTACCGCCTTTTTATATTTTACTGCCTTTTTATATTTACTGCCCTTTTATATTTTACTGCCTTTTTATATTTTACTGCCTTTTAATATTTACTGCCCTTTTATATTTTACTGCCCTTTTATATTTTACTGCCTTTTTATATTTTACTGCCTTTTTATATTTACTGCCCTTTTATAGTTTACTGCCCTTTTATATTTTACTGCCCTATTATATTTTACCGCCTTTTTATATTTTACTGCCTTTTTATATTTACTGCCCTTTTATATTTTACTGCCCTTTTATATTTTACTGCCCTATTATATTTTACTGCCTTTTTATATTTTACTGCCTTTTTATATTTACTGCCCTTTTATATTTTACTGCCCTTTTATATTTTACTGCCCTATTATATTTTACTGCCTTTTTATATTTTACTGCCTTTTTATATTTACTGCCCTTTTATAGTTTACTGCCCTTTTATATTTTACTGCCCTATTATATTTTACCGCCTTTTTATATTTTACTGCCTTTTTATATTTACTGCCCTTTTATATTTTACTGCCTTTTAATATTTTACTGCCCTTTTTATATTTTACTGCCTTTTTATATTTTACTGCCTTTTAATATTTACTGCCCTTTTATATTTTACTGCCCTTTTATATTTTACTGCCCTATTATATTTTACTGCCTTTTTATATTAACTGCCCTTTTATATTTTACTGCCTTTTTATATTTTACTGCCTTTTAATATTTACTGCCCTTTTATATTTTACTGCCCTTTTATATTTTACTGCCCTTTTATATTTACTGCCCTTTTATATTTTACTGCCTTTTAATATTTACTGCCCTTTTATATTTTACTGCCTTTTAATATTTTACTGCCCTTTTTATATTTTACTGCCCTTTTATATTTACTGCCCTTTTATATTTTACTGCCTTTTTATATTTACTGCCCTTTTATATTTTACTGCCTTTTAATATTTACTGCCCTTTTATATTTTACTGCCTTTTTATATTTACTGCCCTTTTATATTTTACTGCCTTTTAATGTTTACTGCCCTATTATATTTTACTGCCTTTTTATATTTTACTGCCCTTTTATATTTACTGCCCTTTTATATTTTACTGCCTTTTAATGTTTTACTGCCCTTTTTATATTTTACTGCCTTTTTATATTTTACTGCCCTTTTTATATTTTACTGCCCTTTTATATTTACTGCCCTTTTATATTTTACTGCCTTTTTATATTTACTGCCCTTTTATATTTTACTGCCTTTTTATATTTACTGCCCTTTTATATTTTACTGCCTTTTAATGTTTTACTGCCCTTTTTATATTTTACTGCCTTTTTATATTTACTGCCCTTTTATATTTTACTGCCTTTTAATGTTTTACTGCCCTTTTTATATTTTACTGCCTTTTTATATTTTACTGCCTTTTAATATTTACTGCCCTTTTATATTTTACTGCCCTTTTATATTTTACTGCCTTTTTATATTAACTGCCCTTTTATATTTTACTGCCCTTTTATATTTACTGCCCTTTTATATTTTACTGCCTTTTAATATTTACTGCCCTTTTATATTTTACTGCCTTTTAATTATTTACTGCCCTTTTTATATTTTACTGCCCTTTTATATTTACTGCCCTTTTATATTTTACTGCCTTTTTATATTTACTGCCCTTTTATATTTTACTGCCTTTTAATATTTACTGCCCTTTTATATTTTACTGCCTTTTTATATTTACTGCCCTTTTATATTTTACTGCCTTTTAATGTTTACTGCCCTATTATATTTTACTGCCTTTTTATATTTACTGCCCTTTTATATTTTACTGCCTTTTAATATTTTACTGCCCTTTTTATATTTTACTGCCTTTTTATATTTTACTGCCTTTTAATATTTACTGCCCTTTTATATTTTACTGCCCTTTTATATTTTACTGCCCTATTATATTTTACTGCCTTTTTATATTAACTGCCCTTTTATATTTTACTGCCTTTTTATATTTTACTGCCTTTTAATATTTACTGCCCTTTTATATTTTACTGCCCTTTTATATTTTACTGCCCTTTTATATTTACTGCCCTTTTATATTTTACTGCCCTTTTATATTTACTGCCCTTTTATATTTTACTGCCTTTTTATATTTACTGCCCTTTTATATTTTACTGCCTTTTAATATTTACTGCCCTTTTATATTTTACTGCCTTTTAATATTTTACTGCCCTTTTTATATTTTACTGCCCTTTTATATTTACTGCCCTTTTATATTTTACTGCCTTTTAATGTTTTACTGCCCTTTTTATATTTTACTGCCTTTTTATATTTTACTGCCCTTTTTATATTTTACTGCCCTTTTATATTTACTGCCCTTTTATATTTTACTGCCTTTTTATATTTACTGCCCTTTTATATTTTACTGCCTTTTTATATTTACTGCCCTTTTATATTTTACTGCCTTTTAATGTTTTACTGCCCTTTTTATATTTTACTGCCTTTTTATATTTACTGCCCTTTTATATTTTACTGCCTTTTAATGTTTTACTGCCCTTTTTATATTTTACTGCCTTTTTATATTTTACTGCCTTTTAATATTTACTGCCCTTTTATATTTTACTGCCCTTTTATATTTTACTGCCTTTTTATATTAACTGCCCTTTTATATTTTACTGCCCTTTTATATTTACTGCCCTTTTATATTTTACTGCCTTTTAATATTTACTGCCCTTTTATATTTTACTGCCTTTTAATTATTTACTGCCCTTTTTATATTTTACTGCCCTTTTATATTTACTGCCCTTTTATATTTTACTGCCTTTTTATATTTACTGCCCTTTTATATTTTACTGCCTTTTAATATTTACTGCCCTTTTATATTTTACTGCCTTTTTATATTTACTGCCCTTTTATATTTTACTGCCTTTTAATGTTTACTGCCCTATTATATTTTACTGCCTTTTTATATTTACTGCCCTTTTATATTTTACTGCCTTTTAATATTTTACTGCCCTTTTTATATTTTACTGCCTTTTTATATTTTACTGCCTTTTAATATTTACTGCCCTTTTATATTTTACTGCCCTTTTATATTTTACTGCCCTATTATATTTTACTGCCTTTTTATATTAACTGCCCTTTTATATTTTACTGCCTTTTTATATTTTACTGCCTTTTAATATTTACTGCCCTTTTATATTTTACTGCCCTTTTATATTTTACTGCCCTTTTATATTTACTGCCCTTTTATATTTTACTGCCCTTTTATATTTACTGCCCTTTTATATTTTACTGCCTTTTTATATTTACTGCCCTTTTATATTTTACTGCCTTTTAATATTTACTGCCCTTTTATATTTTACTGCCTTTTAATATTTTACTGCCCTTTTTATATTTTACTGCCCTTTTATATTTACTGCCCTTTTATATTTTACTGCCTTTTTATATTTACTGCCCTTTTATATTTTACTGCCTTTTAATATTTACTGCCCTTTTATATTTTACTGCCCTTTTATATTTTACTGCCCTATTATATTTTACTGCCCTATTATATTTTACTGCCTTTTTATATTTTACTGCCTTTTAATATTTACTGCCCTTTTATAGTTTACTGCCTTTTTATATTAACTGCCCTTTTATATTTTACTGCCTTTTTATATTTTACTGCCTTTTAATATTTACTGCCCTTTTATATTTTACTGCCCTTTTATATTATACTGCCCTTTTATATTTACTGCCCTTTTATATTTTACTGCCTTTTAATATTTACTGCCCTTTTATATTTTACTGCCTTTTAATATTTTACTGCCCTTTTTATATTTTACTGCCCTTTTATATTTACTGCCCTTTTATATTTTACTGCCTTTTTATATTTACTGCCCTTTTATATTTTACTGCCTTTTAATATTTACTGCCCTTTTATATTTTACTGCCTTTTTATATTTACTGCCCTTTTATATTTTACTGCCTTTTAATGTTTACTGCCCTATTATATTTTACTGCCTTTTTATATTTACTGCCCTTTTATATTTTACTGCCTTTTAATGTTTACTGCCCTATTATATTTTACTGCCTTTTTATATTTACTGCCCTTTTATATTTTACTGCCTTTTAATATTTACTGCCCTATTATATTTTACTGCCCTTTTATATTTTACTGCCTTTTTATATTTACTGCCCTTTTATATTTTACTGCCTTTTAATATTTACTGCCCTATTATATTTTACTGCGTTTTTATATTTTACTGCCTTTTAATATTTACTGCCCTTTTATATTTTACTGCCTTTTTATATTTACTGCCCTTTTATATTTTACTGCCTTTTAATATTTACTGCCCTTTTATATTTTACTGCCTTTTTATATTTACTGCCCTTTTATATTTTACTGCCTTTTTATATTTACTGCCCTTTTATATTTTACTGCCTTTTAATATTTACTGCCTTTTTATATTTTACTGCCTTTTTATATTTACTGCCCTTTTATATTTTACTGCCTTTTAATATTTACTGCCCTTTTATATTTTACTGCCTTTTAATATTTACTGCCCTTTTATATTTACTGCCCTTTTATATTTTACTGCCTTTTAATATTTACTGCCCTTTTATATTTACTGCCCTATTATATTTTACTGCCTTTTAATATTTACTGCCCTTTTATATTTACTGCCCTTTTATATTTTACTGCCTTTTTATATTTACTGCCCTTTTATATTTTACTGCCTTTTAATATTTACTGCCCTATTATATTTTACTGCCTTTTTATATTTACTGCCCTTTTATATTTTACTGCCTTTTAATATTTACTGCCCTATTATATTTTACTGCCTTTTTATATTTTACTGCCTTTTAATATTTACTGCCCTATTATATTTTACTGCCTTTTTATATTTTACTGCCTTTTAATATTTACTGCCCTTTTATATTTACTGCCCTTTTATATTTTACTGCCTTTTAATATTTACTGCCCTATTATATTTTACTGCCTTTTTATATTTACTGCCCTTTTATATTTTACTGCCTTTTTATATTTACTGCCCTTTTATATTTTACTGCCTTTTAATATTTACTGCCCTTTTATATTTTACTGCCTTTTAATATTTACTGCCCTTTTATATTTTACTGCCTTTTAATATTTACTGCCCTATTATATTTACTGCCCTATTATATTTTACTGCCTTTTAATATTTACTGCCCTTTTATATTTACTGCCCTTTTATATTTTACTGCCTTTTTATATTTACTGCCCTTTTATATTTTACTGCCTTTTAATATTTACTGCCCTATTATATTTTACTGCCTTTTTATATTTACTGCCCTTTTATATTTTACTGCCTTTTTATATTTTACTGCCTTTTAATATTTACTGCCCTTTTATATTTTACTGCCTTTTAATATTTACTGCCCTTTTATATTTTACTGCCTTTTAATATTTACTGCCCTTTTATATTTACTGCCCTTTTATATTTTACTGCCTTTTAATATTTACTGCCCTTTTATATTTACTGCCCTATTATATTTTACTGCCTTTTAATATTTACTGCCCTTTTATATTTACTGCCCTTTTATATTTTACTGCCTTTTTATATTTACTGCCCTTTTATATTTTACTGCCTTTTAATATTTACTGCCCTAATATATTTTACTGCCTTTTTATATTTACTGCCCTTTTATATTTTACTGCCTTTTAATATTTACTGCCCTATTATATTTTACTGCCTTTTTATATTTTACTGCCTTTTAATATTTACTGCCCTTTTATATTTACTGCCCTTTTATATTTTACTGCCTTTTTATATTTACTGCCCTTTTATATTTTACTGCCTTTTAATATTTACTGCCCTATTATATTTTACTGCCTTTTTATATTTACTGCCCTTTTATATTTTACTGCCTTTTAATATTTACTGCCCTATTATATTTTACTGCCTTTTTATATTTTACTGCCTTTTAATATTTACTGCCCTTTTATATTTACTGCCCTTTTATATTTTACTGCCTTTTAATATTTACTGCCCTATTATATTTTACTGCCTTTTTATATTTACTGCCCTTTTATATTTTACTGCCCTTTTAAAATTTTACTGCCTTTTAATATTTACTGCCCTTTTATATTTACTGCCCTTTTATATTTTACTGCCTTTTAATATTTACTGCCCTTTTATATTTACTGCCCTTTTATATTTTACTGCCTTTTTATATTTACTGCCCTTTTATATTTTACTGCCTTTTAATATTTACTGCCCTATTATATTTTACTGCCTTTTTATATTTACTGCCCTTTTATATTTTACTGCCTTTTAATATTTACTGCCCTATTATATTTTACTGCCTTTTTATATTTTACTGCCTTTTAATATTTACTGCCCTTTTATATTTTACTGCCTTTTTATATTTTACTGCCTTTTAATATTTACTGCCCTTTTATATTTTACTGCCTTTTTATATTTACTGCCCTTTTATATTTTACTGCCTTTTTATATTTTACTGCCTTTTAATATTTACTGCCCTTTTATATTTTACTGCCCTATTATATTTACTGCCCTTTTATATTTTACTGCCTTTTAATATTTACTGCCCTTTTATATTTACTGCCCTTTTATATTTACTGCCTTTTAATATTTACTGCCCTTTTATATTTTACTGCCTTTTTATATTTACTGCCCTTTTAAAATTTTACTGCCTTTTAATATTTACTGCCCTTTTATATTTACTGCCCTTTTATATTTTACTGCCTTTTAATATTTACTGCCCTTTTATATTTACTGCCCTTTTATATTTTACTGCCTTTTTATATTTACTGCCCTTTTATATTTTACTGCCTTTTAATATTTACTGCCCTATTATATTTTACTGCCTTTTTATATTTACTGCCCTTTTATATTTTACTGCCTTTTAATATTTACTGCCCTTTTATATTTTACTGCCTTTTTATATTTACTGCCCTTTTAAAATTTTACTGCCTTTTAATATTTACTGCCCTTTTATATTTACTGCCCTTTTATATTTTACTGCCTTTTAATATTTACTGCCCTTTTATATTTACTGCCCTTTTATATTTTACTGCCTTTTTATATTTACTGCCCTTTTATATTTTACTGCCTTTTAATATTTACTGCCCTATTATATTTTACTGCCTTTTTATATTTACTGCCCTTTTATATTTTACTGCCTTTTAATATTTACTGCCCTATTATATTTTACTGCCTTTTTATATTTTACTGCCTTTTAATATTTACTGCCCTTTTATATTTACTGCCCTTTTATATTTTACTGCCTTTTTATATTTACTGCCCTTTTATATTTTACTGCCTTTTAATATTTACTGCCCTATTATATTTTACTGCCTTTTTATATTTACTGCCCTTTTATATTTTACTGCCTTTTTATATTTACTGCCCTTTTAAAATTTTACTGCCTTTTAATATTTACTGCCCTATTATATTTTACTGCCTTTTTATATTTTACTGCCTTTTAATATTTACTGCCCTTTTATATTTACTGCCCTTTTATATTTTACTGCCTTTTTATATTTACTGCACTTTTATATTTTACTGCCTTTTAATATTTACTGCCCTATTATATTTTACTGCCTTTTAATATTTACTGCCCTTTTATATTTTACTGCCTTTTAATATTTACTGCCCTATTATATTTTACTGCCTTTTTATATTTTACTGCCTTTTAATATTTACTGCCCTTTTATATTTACTGCCCTTTTATATTTAACTGCCTTTTTATATTTACTGCCCTTTTATATTTTACTGCCTTTTAATATTTACTGCCCTATTATATTTTACTGCCTTTTAATATTTACTGCCCTTTTATATTTTACTGCCTTTTTATATTTACTGCCCTTTTAAAATTTTACTGCCTTTTAATATTTACTGCCCTTTTATATTTACTGCCCTTTTATATTTTACTGCCTTTTAATATTTACTGCCCTTTTATATTTACTGCCCTTTTATATTTTACTGCCTTTTTATATTTACTGCCCTTTTATATTTTACTGCCTTTTAATATTTACTGCCCTATTATATTTTACTGCCTTTTTATATTTACTGCCCTTTTAAAATTTTACTGCCTTTTAATATTTACTGCCCTATTATATTTTACTGCCTTTTTATATTTTACTGCCTTTTAATATTTACTGCCCTTTTATATTTACTGCCCTTTTATATTTTACTGCCTTTTTGTATTTACTGCCCTTTTATATTTTACTGCCTTTTTATATTTACTGCCCTTTTATATTTTACTGCCTTTTAATATTTACTGCCCTTTTATATTTTACTGCCTTTTAATATTTACTGCCCTTTTATATTTTACTGCCTTTTATAATATTTACTGCCCTATTATATTTACTGCCCTATTATATTTTACTGCCTTTTAATATTTACTGCCCTTTTATATTTACTGCCCTTTTATATTTTACTGCCTTTTTATATTTACTGCCCTTTTTTATTTTACTGCCTTTTAATATTTACTGCCCTATTATATTTTACTGCCTTTTTATATTTTACTGCCTTTTAATATTTACTGCCCTTTTATATTTTACTGCCTTTTTATATTTACTGCCCTTTTATATTTTACTGCCTTTTAATATTTACTGCCCTATTATATTTTACTGCCTTTTTATATTTACTGCCCTTTTATATTTTACTGCCTTTTTATATTTACTGCCCTTTTATATTTTACTGCCTTTTTTATATTTACTGCCCTTTTATATTTTACTGCCTTTTAATATTTACTGCCCTATTATATTTTACTGCCTTTTTTATATTTACTGCCCTTTTATATTTTACTGCCTTTTAATATTTACTGCCCTTTTATATTTTACTGCCTTTTTATATTTACTGCCCTATTATATTTTACTGCCTTTTTATATTTACTGCCCTTTTATATTTTACTGCCTTTTAATATTTACTGCCCTTTTATATTTTACTGCCTTTTTATATTTACTGCCCTTTTATACTTTACTGCCTTTTAATATTTACTGCCCTATTATATTTTACTGCCTTTTTATATTTACTGCCCTTTTATATTTTACTGCCTTTTTATATTTACTGCCCTTTTATATTTTACTGCCTTTTTATATTTACTGCCCTTTTATATTTTACTGCCTTTTTATATTTTACTGCCTTTTTATATTTACTGCCCTTTTATATTTTACTGCCTTTTTATATTTTACTGCCTTTTTTTATTTTACTGCCTTTTTATATTTTACTGCCCTTTTATATTTTACTGCCTTTTTATATTTTACTGCCTTTTTATATTTACTGCCCTTTTATATTTTACTGCCTTTTAATATTTACTGCCTTTTTATATTTTACTGCCTTTTTATATTTTACTGCCCTTTTATATTTTACTGCCTTTTTATATTTACTGCCCTATTATATTTTACTGCCTTTTTATATTTACTGCCCTTTTATATTTTACTGCCTTTTAATATTTACTGCCCTTTTATATTTTACTGCCTTTTTATATTTACTGCCCTTTTATATTTTACTGCCTTTTTATATTTACTGCCCTTTTATATTTTACTGCCTTTTAATATTTACTGCCCTATTATATTTTACTGCCTTTTTATATTTACTGCCCTTTTATATTTTACTGCCCTTTTATATTTTACTGCCTTTTTATATTTACTGCCCTTTTATATTTTACTGCCTTTTAATATTTACTGCCCTTTTATATTTTACTGCCTTTTTATATTTACTGCCCTTTTATATTTTACTGCCTTTTTTATATTTACTGCCCTTTTATATTTTACTGCCCTTTTATATTTTACTGCCTGTTTTATACTTTACTGCCTTTTAAATTTTACTGTCTTTTTATATTTTTCGGTGGCCGGGTTTACGGTGCCCGGGTTTATGGTGCCCCGGCAATGGTTGGTTCTCGCTCTAGCCTTGCAGCCTAGGTAAAAACCAAATATCCATCCGCAATTACCACGCACTGCGTTATTTACCGTCACGCATTGGCTGCCAAAACACTCCCGGAATATTTTACCGTGGCTCTGAAAGCAGTTATAAAAGTAGTTTATTTAAACTGAGATGAACTCTGAACACAAAACTCTTCACACAGAAGTTCTCTGGTTTTCGAAAGGAAACATGCTGGCGAGGTTGTACGAACTAAGAAAGACAGTCTAAATATTTTTACTAACAAGGGAAACAAAGAGTTGCTAGATCAGTTCTGTGAGGTCAAATATGTAATAAGTTTTGCTTTTTTGCGCAAATAAATAAATAGAACCTGCAACTGCAAGAATCAGTAAAATTTGATTTATTTAGTTTTATTTTATTTAATTTTATTACATTATAATTATTATTTTATTATAATTCTCATTTGGTTTATTTTAGAACCCTCGTAGCTCTAGGTCAGTGGTTCTTAACCTTTTACTCATGGTGGACCATTTCTGTCCGTGTGTGCTTACTTAATAAAAAATCAAACAATAAGAATATTCAAAAGAGTTATTCAAACAATAGTTGGCTTAATGTCACATTAACAAACTACTTGCCTAGAAGCCTAGTTACACCATAGAAACTCGGTGACAATTGACAAATGCAACATACTAATCGCGCTCGCTGACGTATGCGGCTGGGTTTTTAAGCCGACATTCACATAAACCTTAACAATAAATTAGCAGCTGCTATTTCAGACTGTAAAATTAACTGGCGTACATTAGTAACATTTATGTTGTTATATGTGAAATTATAATTACTCATTAAAGCCACATTTGAGCCATTCCTTCATCAATATTTAATTTCTGTCTAATATGATTTCATCACCATCATCAACCACTCGATTCAGTCTACCTTTAGACATAGGCCGCCTCATTCTCCAAGCCGATCAACATTGGGCCTTCTGAAACAAAATTGCAACCTTCAAAGTCATCAAAGTCAAAACAATTTTAAAACGTCTTTAATCTAAGTGATACCACGCCTGTTCGTACGTGACCAAACTAAGAAGAAGCAGGCAAGAAACTCGGCTAGGTTGTTTTTTTTTGGAAATGATCCTAGCACACTGCAACTTTGATATGTCCATTCATTTCATTGGTGATCTCCCCAGTGCCATGGGCCAACCTGGTTGCTCCAGGGTGAACAAAAGACAGGCCGGTACTGTTCGGCTGGGGTCTCAATTAAAGGATCCGGGTCTATCGTATCATTAGAATTAAAAAACTTATTTATAAACACTAGTCTAATTTAACCGTGTTAACTGAAATACGTAATTAGTCTCGCTTGCTTTTAAATATACTATCAAGTGAAAAAAAATCGTATTAAGTGATAAAAAGTCATATCGAATGAGAATAATAAAGTGTAAAAATGGTTTACTTTAAAATAATTTACTTCTAATATTTGACAATAAAACCGGCTACAGCTTGCACACGATATTTTTACTTTATTTTGGCAAATATTACGACATAAATTACACGCAAGTACCAGTAAAGTTTTATAATAACGTGGCGAATAATGGCACGAAGTTTTATTGGTTCTCTACGCTTGAAAAATCCAATTCTATGGTACGTGCATGAGGTGTTTTACTGGAATTCTTTAACATGAAAGTACTTTTCGAACTATGTCTGACCACGATGGCTGCATAGCGTCGAATACTTAACAGCCGAAGCCAAAAAACCATAAACATCTAACCCCTGTCGAAAAATATGTCAAATAATGGTGCAAAGTTAAGATAACGACTATCTTCCGTGATTATGCGCGGAGTGGGGTTTTGTTAACGATGGCTAGTTCGCGAACGAACCTAAATGTAGGACACACCTAAGTATGTGAGTAACAAAAATAGTTTATTACTACAGGTATGTGAAAAACAGTAAAGGGACACATAGTTCAAGTAGACAGTCACACCTGCTTTAAAACACGCCTGTAATGTGGTAATAAAAAAGATTATAAAGAGACTTCTAGGCGCCTTTATGGTCGTATTTATGGGTTATAGTCTTTATGTCTTGTAAAACCGTTTACACGCTATGTCGATACATTTGACTAACAAAATGGTTTTCAATTATCTTTGGAAATCTAATAGAAAAATTAAAATAAATGTCATTTTGGTATATAAATAAAAAACAAAGTTAACTCTCATTTTTTCTTTATAAGTGACTCGCACAAAGCTCTTTTTTAAATCAACCTTTCTAGATATTTTAATGAAGTTAAATCATGTTATCTATATAATATAATTTAGCTTGTAAAAATAACTAGCAAAATGTCCGCTCTTAAATGAACTGGTCCCAAAAGTTTAACAAAAACCGCCTCACGACCCGTTAATAAAATTCTATACAAACTTTGGCAGAACGTAAAAATGTAACAAACTTTGACTTGACCACGCGTACGTGAGAACGAACTAAAACGATGTTAAATATTTCTAGTGATAAAATGTTCATATATTATTAGTGTATCATATAGTCATTATCAAAAGCTTAAATTACTCGGCAGTTGGATTAACTGTTAGTTTAGAAATATATGTTAAATTTCTGTGCTGATTTGTATGTGTAATGTGTAAATATATATGTATTATAATTCACAAATATTCAACTAACAATACTTAGCTTCAGCCTTCTTCATAGGCAGAAAAAAATATCTTCAAAAATATTCCCCTTTCTATTATAGAGTATTTACTCTGTAATAGTAGATCTCGAAAGTCTTGTCAAATGACATCTATCATACTGCATCTAAATTGTTGCCTTCTTCGAGAAGAGTTACTAGCTAGCTAGTAGTGCATACTAGATATGTTATTCTTCTCTTTCTACTATAACACCATTGATTGATGTCAGGCAAGATTGGGTTCTTGAGCAAACGATAAACTTAGACTAGGATTATAAGCTTTAATGTGTGTTATACTAATCTCGTGTGTTCAGTTGTTAATTAGATTTGCGATATATTTAGAAATTAATATCGAATATAATTGTCGATAAGTTATAGTGCTATTATTTATCACACTAAACTATATCAGTTGTGATTAAGTATGGTTAATGGATACCAATGAACGCATATGTCATTCTAAATATAATGTTAACAATAATGCTTTTTCATAGATTAATAATCAATGTCGGTGCCCGATACAGATTTTTTAATATTGTTTTTGTTATTATTGTGTGCTATTATTTTTTGTTTAAATCAATAGAAAATTTCAAACTTGAGAGAAATCAAATTCCTATATTGTTTTCCTTTTCAGACGTGCAATAACCATAACTAATCGAAGAATAAACAATAAACTCTATGTGCGCATTACAAAGCTCGACGCAAATGTATCCAAGTCCCCAGACGTTCTTTTTTTGTTACCAAAAAAAAAGGAATACAATATTCATAGAATTTACCTACATTACGGAAACAAACGGTTATCCCAAAGGATTGCAGATAATAAGATATGAGAGTTCCATCGTATCTAAAGCAAAGAACCTTTTCAACTGGTGGAACGTTTACTCTGAACGAAAAACTTTGCAGACGATTTGAAAAAGTGTTCTTCCCTCCGGAATTTTCTAGTACTATCATATAGTTTATGCAATTAAATTTGTATTGTGAAAATTACCAAACAATTATGTAGATTACATAGTTTGAAGCTTCGTTTCGTTTTCATATCGAACACGTTGGGTATCACGTTTAAGAAGATCCTTTGAGGGAGGATCTGATTCTATTCGTTGCAATACTTATGGATATCATAATGTTGATAAAATAGACGTTGATGTAATTTATAATAATTTCGCCAGCGAATTAACTAAGAATAATAATTTATCTGTTAGTACAGTAATGTTTGCGAAGCTGTCATCTCTGGCATGTTTTTTATTCGTAGCTCAGTATAGAAATAGTCTATAGGCTTTATGTCGTGCTCGTGAACGACTTGTGGTGACTAGTCGTACTTGAGTTGTGGTGCTATATTTATATTATTGTATCTAGATTTTCACGGTGTTTTGTGTTCCGATGGTTCACATTATAACGAAAATGGGATTTAAAGGCGTGGCGTAGAGTTTTTGCCAGTTCGTCTAGTCAACTCTACGCCGTTGATTTAAAAATCGCTCGTTAAAACGGGCAGTAAATGTAAAAACGTAAGATGTAAAACGTAAAACGTAAGAGTTCAAAAGTCGACATCTACCATGAAGTATAATATTTCATTTGATTTATACCTAATTACAGAACTGATATTCATATTTCACAAATAAACGAACGAATATTCGCCCAATTTTTTCAATCCCAAAATATTACGTATAATCCGTCTTAAAGTCGAAATGCTTCCAATTTTAAAAATTTCACCAATAAATCACAAAGGCGCTTGATGACACGGAAAGAGTTTAGTGCTCAAAGCTCCCATTTCTATCTGCATTGAACAGAACTAACGCAATTTGCCGCTTTAATCCGGATCACGCTTCATTCGTTATTGTTCTGCAAGCAAGCGCGCCATTTTGGATTTTTGGTGGTGCGGAATTTTCAAGGAAAATGTAACTCTCGCTGGCAAAATGGCCCGAAGTTCTATATAAAATTCCTTAGAACAATTTACATTTTGGTATTATTTTAGAAAATGTAACGCTTATATAATCTTATGTATTAATATGTGTTAATATCTTGTTATAAACAAAAATATAATAAAAAAGGCAATGGCGAAATTTGAAAAGCCTTTGTTTAAATACTGGTAAATTAAGTTATCCATATTTCAAGTGTAAGGAACCGATTTATTTCATTATTATTAATCATTATTAATCTTTGACTATTATTTGAAACTCACTAACTTCCATATTGGCATACTAATGTAATGTTTGAACATTAAAGATAATTAAAATTGCAAAGAAATGTCGTTAAACAACACCATACAGAACAATTGTATGACGAAGAGAACACTGAAATAAATGAAAGAATCCTTTATTGCGTATGAACTCGTCATAAATTCCACAGAATAATATAGTCAGGTAATATAAGATAATCGCTAGTCAATATAATCGCTATTGAACGTGGCTTTATATTACTAGATATACCAATTGCATTTGTTTCATTGTCTCACCCAACCACTAAATTAAGATTCAGGGGCAATCAAAAAAAACCTAACCTAACCTAATCATATTGTTTTAATTTCTGTTTCACAAAAAAAACCCGTTAAGTACATACGGTCATGTTCATAGTAACTGTATTTTATTTATATGTATTATATTCATGTTATCAATTTTATTTTAACACTTCGTTGCCATACTAACGTTGTCTTTACCGCCCGCTACGACACTCTATTTCCAATTTGTACAAGGAATTAGTGTCAGGGGAATTTATACACGTTAAATAAGAAAATGCAGTTTAAACTTATAAAGTGAAGAATCCTTAAATTAATCTGTGTAAAACGATTCTAAAAACAAACAAAAAAAATTAAAAGATTGTATGAATGATGTTTTTATAGGCATATCCAGTGTAACAACATTATCTTGGTATCAGATAAGAATGACGTACCATAGTTATTGCGCAGTAAGTAGAGCACCTTACTGGATTGTACTGTATCGAGTTGGACTGGAGCCAACGATTTTCAGCTTAAAATTCAATAATATTTTATACATAGGCTTAAGCCGTTTTGAGATATATGTTTTTTAAAGTGGATCAAATATAAGTTTAAGAAGTTTTATTTCTTGTTGTTTCATATTTATTTATAATACTGTTATGTAATCTATTTTATTTTGGCATTAACCGAACATTTAATTACTTTTCACAATGTCGTGTGGTACTTACAAACCGTATTGGGTATTGTCACCTCGACGCGCGACTTACAGAAGATCTTTGTTTCGTTTTATTTTAACTCTTAAAAGGTTTTAATAATAAATTTCAATCGACAAACGTTTTATCGCGATACATATTTAAATGTTACTTGTCTCGATATTTAAATATTCGCAACTTTTTGTTAAATGTACATTAAATTTCATCTTGAAGGCAACATTATACAACCCCTAAATATATATTTTGCTTATGTAACATTAATTTATATAAATGTACACAAAACATTCCTATTATTGGTAAAACAATGGAGATATTCTGGAAGTCCATTTGCTGAGTACTTCAATTGGCACAGGATGGAACTGTCCGTCAACCCTCGTCCGTATTTGCCTCATTAAACATATCGGTACTCCATAGACAAACTATACAGTATACTTATGTATTCTCTACAGATATCTGTAATTAATAAACGAAAATTCAATGAAACTACACAGGTATATAGACAACATTACAAATATTTGTTTTCAATACTTTATTTAATAGCATGCTGTAATTACAAAAAACAAATACAAAGCGTGAATTCTTTGTGAAATTTGTATAAATATTCGTCAATTGTACATTTACCCTATTAACAAATACCACCCCTTACGATTTGGGAACCGGCAGTAAATATTGTTAAAAATATGTTATGAATTAATCATTCATAAAACCAATATCTATAAAAGTCTATAAATACAATTCATACAATGTAAACAATCAGCCAAAATAGAGCTCATTGTGTTGAATAAAAATGGCGTGAATAAATGGTTCATTCGACTTAATCATAAAGTATTTAAATTGCTGACAAATTTGTTTTGTTCGTGATTATTTTTCAGAGGGACAGGAGGAAGACAAAGTTTCACAACATTTCTTTTATTCATTACAATTCGGAATTCTGTTGTTTTTATACACTTTCCATGGGAGTGGGCGGATCGTGTCCCAGAAGGTGGCCTTCATCTCTAAATGTTACGAAATCATTTGAATTAACAATAATATTGTTGAAATTTATTTTAGGTGTTTTTTGTTAGAAACTAGTTGACCCGGCGATTTTTTTCCGCCTCAGACGCTTATTTTTAAATCATCAAAGTAAATATTATAAGTATTCAGTATAGTGTGTATAATCTTTCTTTTTTATAAATAGATAAATAATTTAATTTCATATACATTCTATATCTTTTCCATGTAGAATCCTACCAACGAAAAAACCAAAAAAAGCTCCGCTTGTTACCTATCAGATTTTTAAGCGTGAACATTTTTACAAATGTGCCTTAACTAAATATTCCGTTACTATAATAGAACTTGCTCATCAATTGTTGTTATATATGTATATTGTTTGTTACCATGGTTACAACTGTTTTGTATTGGTTAATAACAGACAACAAGTACACACGTACTTCTTAAGGCCCTGTATGTCCAACCTCTTTATAATAACCATCCAATTTAATGTTAAAAATACAGCATGATGGTTTTCCTTCCAAAGAATAGCACTTACGGTAATATTTTCTTTCAATACATTACGGAAGCCCAGTTCGGATAGGGAGTGATGGTTGACCTAAATATTAGCCGTGGATCATTCAGGTGACCTTTATTACTCCATAAATATTTAAGTACATATTAAATGATAACAATAGGTATGATAAAAATAATGCAGCAACACATTAATTCCTTCAGAATGCAAGCGATGCTTAACCATGTTACTCAATACCACTAACACACACACGAACTAACTGACTGACTGACCATTAACGACACTCATACGAATTCACTACCACAGTACCTCATACACACACTCGCATAAATCTCGAACAATATGTGAATATTTACGTAATTAGTCCAATAATAAAATGTCACTTATTCCGCCTAGATACATTTTAAATAAGACCTTCCCCCACAACCATAGATATTGCGTAAATAAGGATCCCCACAACTGGTTAAAACGACGACAAGCCAATTACAATCACTCAAATTGTTGCTAGAGTAAAATAAATAAATTTTGTTATTGTAATTATTTTAATAGAATCGAACAACAGATTGCACTGTGAGCATTCTTATAACCCATTATAATAAATCTACCAAAATATTATGTTACCATTATTAATTTTATTTAGATAAGTTTTTTATTTTAGATGCAATTCACAAAATAGTTATATAAGCTCTGATTAAAGGTGTGTTTGACAATCGGGCTTTTTGTTTTGAATCTATAATTGACAAAAAAAATATTTCCTGTGCCTCACTGCAATGCTATGCATATCTCTGATTTATCCCCAATTTATCGTGTGTGCTGTTGTGGTTTGATTTTAGTTATGTTTGTATGTGTGTTGTTGGTGTGCCTTTTAAATTACAATGTTGTAAATAACTAATTTTGGTTTTTAAATGTGGCTACTGGCACTCCTTTTGCAGTTTTTAACCAAAGTTAGTAGACTATTTATGAGGTACGTTGTACGTTCAGCGTACACATTTTTTGCTCGAGTTGTTCGCTGGCGTATGCGTCGTATGTTGGACAAAGCGTCGTAGACAAAGCTTGAAGTTTTCCTTGACAAGCGAGTAACGTACCTGTTCATGAATTGATCTTAGAGTAAGTGAACAATCCACGGTTTGGTCATTATAGACTGTCTGTAATAGTTCTTGAAATAATCTTTGTGAGTTGTAAATGCTACGTAAGTCCATACTGTATGGTTCATAATTATCTTTGTAGAGATTACGTTTATTTAATATCAATGTTTGCGATTATCTCTCGTATTTTATTACATGATGTTTCCACTTCAATTTCCTTTTACATCGATATAATATAAATATATTTAGATTTAGTAAATATTCTCTTGTATTTCGAGAGTATAAAAGGAAATGAACCGAACACGTCACAGACACATAAACATTGTTCGTAAACTGACTTGAGTTTTATGAAATCGTGAAAAATGAAGCTGTGTTTAGTGAAAACTTCGTTGGCTTGGCAGTATACAAATTCATTCATATTTGAATAGTAACAGTCTACACGTATTTTTTTTTATTTTATAGGGCATAATATGTTCATTAAAATTATAGAGGTAGACCTCCGGTTGTCAGTACCAAGATCCGATTCGATGCAAGCAGTTCTTATGCTTATCCATTGCGAAAGGATATACTGCCAGCGGTACAGTTAGCCTCAACTACTAGCCTTATTATCATTATTTAACTGCAGACTTATATCCAGGGTTAAGCCCCATTACTGTCAAAGGATTTATGCCAACCAATTTTTTTACGTCACTAAAACTAAGCTCGATGCGCGCCCTCAGCTGAGATGAACCCACAAGAAACTCAGTGAGGTTGTTATCTTTGAATGTCATATAATAAATGATGCGACTCTTTTCTGTTTATTTCTAAACGCAAGTATGCAATTTTATATACATAGAGAAATTACTTTTCTACTTAATACATGCGTGTTACGGACAACGAGCATGATCTTTTAGAAAGGGCAATGCTGGCAACCAAATGCTGCTAAAGCTAATGATCGTCGGGTAGCATCATTGTTTAGTTATATTTAAGTATTGTTTTAACACAGATGTAATAAGCTTGTATTAGTGAACAAGCTGGTGTAATTTGTGTAGCACCCTAACATCTTGGAACGTGTTAACCTCTTCTTTAAGTTTCATTCAACGCCCACAACCTGTATTTGTAGAATATTCTATCTATATTGCAATCACGTTTACGATCGTAACTACTAAGCACTGTAAGAATCATAAAAGCTAATACCATTTCATAAAGGCAATCCTAAAACTTTAATCTAGAACTATCATTACGTGCACTTTTATATCTTTCTAAGAGTAGAAATTAAATTTATGCCAAGTAATAACAGTCTCATATTACTCGTGGCCACAATGTTATTAAAAATGTAGCGAAACTTATAAAGATAACTGGATAATTGGTTTAAGTATGCTTTAGTTTTATATTTCAGCGTGTAATACAATATAATTTTATAATACACATTCGTATCATGGATTTAGTATTTTTTCATATATTTGTAGCGACATCTATGTTCTGCAACCAGAAGATCGACTTGACCTTAGCCACCCGGTATACCTAGTAGTCTGGTCAGGCGTCCTTTATTTATGCCCTTTTTACTCCACATCTACTAAAAATATTTACAGTAAATTATTTAAAGGTGGAATTTAAAATTTAATTGACGTGATATGATGACAGAAAGTCAGATAAGTCTAGTAGTTGACACTATGATTAACAAAAAGACTTTGTCCTTTGTTCAGTTTGCATATAACAAAACGTGAAACATACGACTAATAATTTGTAACTTATATAGTTATACGAACCTAAAATAATAACCTTTAAGAATCACATTTAACGGCTCATTGCTTTATGTCAAGTATCTCGTGTCCCTATCAGTTCTCAATAGAAACGTTTTATATAGATTCTCCGACATCTGATGTGTCAAGTTTTGAATAACATAGACGATTTTCCCGGAATGATTCTCTCGTTTCGTGCGAACGTTTGCGCGTGACCGACTTACCAAATTCGATTGAATATTTTTACAACCTGTATAACAGTGTCGTATGTAACACGCTACATCGAAGGTTTTGTTTGCAATTGGAATTTTTCGCCCCAAACAAAACAGCAATGTATATATAGTAAGGCTTAGATCGTGTTCATAATGTTACTGGGTAGAGGCGTGACGATGCTCAACTACAGATGTCAGTCTGTCAGACAATATTGTTTGGGTAGGTAGAACTTCGCGTAACTAAGTTCTCTGTTTTACAACGCAATACATACTAAAGGGGAATATTTTTTTTCACTTTGCCCTTGTAAATATTGTGTTGTATCTTGTAAATTTTGGAATCATATTTTCCCGCTTTTATTATCGAAATAATTGATAATATAATATGCACTCCGTAATTAAGGTTCGTTAATATGTTTCGTAATATGTCGTAAATCAAAATATTTCACAAACATTTTACGATATTAATCGACATCAATCGGTTACTTTAACATCATTAAATAAATATTTGTTTATTTTATATGATTAATAGATAAACGTTAATAAAAAAACACGTAACGTAAACATGATAATATAATAATAAAATATTAAGAGGCGCTACGAATCTTAGTCTTGGCCCAGTAAGTCTGTGCCTGACAGACCGTTTGTATAAAGGATCTACTTCCTTTAGAATTTTTCACTTTATTGCAAAATAATGAATTATATAGAAATACAGTACAAGATTTTTAGGCACAGGGATGAATGTGACTCAATTTAAGCAAAATATACCATTTTTTTTTATAGAAGAGGGGGCAAACGAGCAGGAGGCCCACCATAGAGGTGAAGTCGCCGCCCATGGACACTCATGTGGCTGGGAGCTCATGAGTGCGTTGCCGGCCTTTTAGGGATTTGTACGCTTTTTTCTTGAAGGACCCTAAGTCGTAGTGGTTCGGAAATACCGTGGCGGGCAGCTTGTTCCATAACGTGGTGGTGCGTAGAAGAAATGTCTTATGAAACGAGCAGTGGTAGAACGACAGGCAACAAGGTGATACGGGATATATTATATATAATTTTAAGACACATTATTAATAATACAAATTGACTAGTCCAAATAATTTTTAATGAGACGAGGGGGCATACGAGAATGAGGCACACTATAAAGCTGAAGTCACCGCCGAAGACCATGGCGGACAGCTGGTTCCATGACGTGGTGGTGCGTAAGAACAGAACTCGTGTTAATAATATACAATAGGTTAATTCATACGCGTATTGAAAAGATTCACTAATCATTATTAAAAATGCAACGATCGAGATTCCTTTTGATTTAATATAAGAGCATAATGCAGGTCACTCGCCCGTCCGTCCATTGACGAGAGATTTAATTAAAGAACTAACAATGGAGGGGTATTTCGTATAATGGCGGAATTCTTAATCGTTGCAATGTTAGTAGAATTGTTGAAGCAAGTATTATCTCAGCTAGGAATGTTTGTTTTAATATGCATGTTTTACACACATTAACATTAAATTTTATACATAGACAAATAGAGTTATAGTTCGTTACCGAGTTTACACTGTGTGTATACTGTATGTCCAACAAGCGAACTGTCATTGCATTCCCGTTTCTAACTTTATTTAAAATATCAGTCAACTAGGACCACAGCAAATGTATTACAGAATCATATATGTTAGTTAAAAAAGTTATGGACCGCTCCGGCATATACGCCATATCATTAAGAATGTTGCGGCCAGCTCGAGTCGTAATGATTATGAAGACTTTCCCCCATAGGTTATCAAAACAAAAGCTAATCAGTCGCTGCAATATAAACGCATTATTATATTAGATGCGCATTGCATTGTATGATTGTGTAGCTAACCTACAAACCCAGTACATCCTTGTACTCGACGAGTCCTTTACAAAGAGTTTGTGGTTTTGAGTTTGCGGAACAATATATTTGCATCGCACTGACAACGCCCTGCGCTCCTTCTACATATCAGCAGATCTATGTCATCCAATAAAGAGTCCATAATAGTACACCATAGATACTTACATTTATAAACTCTTTCCGATCCAATGTTCATACTTGTTCAATTGCTGCAAATATGGAATAGAAAGAGAATTTAATAAGATTTTATAAACTATATGATCTGTTTGATTAATTGTCTCTCGTACTAGGGATACTATAAGGAATATATCTCAATACATGATGATGATATTGATGAACATGTGGGTGATATGTAGCTAGTAAGAATCTTAAAAATCAATATGCTTAACGATTAAAAGAGTTAGATTGATTATTTTACTTATTTTTGGACAGCGGATAAAGGCTTATCATTCATATTTATATTACATAAAATAATATTCGATAAATATAAGCGTTTAAATAAAAAAGTTTAAAATATCTCCATTAAAAAAAAAGCTTTTAGGCCATTCAGGTTTTCATCAAAGCGTATTGAATAAACGCTTTTGAATGAAAAAAATTACGTACATAATAACGTTGGAAATAAGCGACTGTGATACCGAAAATTGTCGCTTAATACAATATAACCGTCATTTTGTCTATTCAAGGGGATAAAAGGCCTATTTTAGTCATTATCCGACCAACGAAGCATGCCATTAAAAAGATACATCTAATAATTAAGGCTGCTTTGGTGACAATTTGTATCCATATTATGATATTAAATGTTAGTAGCTACTTATTGTTTAAGATAATTACGATCTCCTCGTCAAAATTTTGGTATGTTTAAAACGATAATTTTCAGTATGACAGTTGCTTATTATCACATTTTGTACGTATTTTTAACTAAGTTTACTTAGTACATTTAAGATAACTGACATCCTTAGAAAGTTGCCTACATCTATATGAATACGTATATGTGTATAAACCTGGAATCAATAACAAATATAGATCCTATTATAATGATTTAAACGATTTATAGAATGCAATTTTATCTAATAGTATATATTCGAAGTATGCATGCGTAATTCTTTATTATTGTCCATAAATTTATTGTACCCGAAACCTGTAAGCATCGCAGAATAGCAGGTGTCCATGGGCGGTGGTTAGCACTTTACTTTAAGTGGCCCGCCAGCTCGATTGTCTCCTGTTTTATAAAAAAATATTTTCTAATTTTATCATAGGTTTCTAAAACACAATTTCTAGTTGAAAGAGAGTTGAAAGAAACACTTTAACTAGACAACACTTAAGCCAACTTGACATTACGTATATTTATCACTTTACAGTGTATCAACTACGGTAACAGGTAACAGTTGTCGGTATATTGAAGGCGGGCAGAAGGTAGAAGTCGTGTTTGCGGAATATTCGAGAGTGGACCGGAATAGCTATTCTGTAGAACTATGGATAGAGAGGCTGATGGGAAGCTGATTGCCAAGATTTACTTGTTGGAGAGGAACCCCTAGAAGAAGAAGTGAACAACAGTAATTTCTCAAATGTAACTCAAACTAAGGAAACATATCACACAAGCAATTAATCTACAAATTGTATCACCGGCTATCAAACAACCACTGCATGTGGAACTAAGTTCTAAGTGGTTCCAAGTTTTAACGCATTATACTTAGTATTACCAGAGTGTATACACTTATAGTATTAAATTTAAATTTACTTATGACATCTATGAAATATATAAATGCAAATATAATCCACAAAATATATTATTAATTCTATTAAATATTAATTACTCTAAATGCTGATAACATTTACAGAAAATGATTATTGTTATATTGGAATAGGCTAATCTAATATTAAAAAAGTACTTTAATGTTTCAGAAACCATAAAATTTGCTTCGATCGTTTATCTAAATACTCGTTGATTACAACAAGCCCCTTGAAACATCGAGCTATACAAGAAAGAAAGAAGAGAAGCAAATATTATCTTCATAGAAGTCACGGAAGTTTATAAAAAGTAGCAGAGTAACAAATCTTCTTTTCCTTTCTACGTGTGTTCTACGCCCAAAGAATTTAGGACCTGCAGTATATTGTATTATATGTATATATTTAACAATAAATTGATAAAAGAAAACTAAACCATTTCATTTATTCGTCTGAAACTTGATTAGCGAAGAGTGCAAATGCCTTTATCCCACACGAACTCAGTCACTAATAATGTGTCTGTATAACTTTTTAATAAAATCATAAATTAACAAATACTCATAAAATTCACCTTTACTATTTCGACTTTAAATAAAATTCAATGCTATCATTTTATATGTGGCTACTTTCACTGTAGTCACTGTCTGAAACTTGACGTCAACAATATTAAAAAAACTTTATTAACTGCCGGTATCATAAACTGTGGAACTTGTAAAATTTTGTTGATAATGATGATAGCACAATGACATATGATATTCATGGCGAGAGGTGCCACCTCACTCTATATTAATCACGTGCTTCCTTGCAAGGAAGTGATGAGCGCGACTTGATAAGACTTCATTAAACTCCACTTAACGTCTTTGTGTAATATATACGCTGTATGTACGTATGTTTTTGTAATCACTTTAACAAAATTATGAAAGAGAAATATGAGTTCTTATTCAAAATCCATTTGTAGAGATCAAAATCCTATTAAGAAATGTAAAAACCGCCGAGTCATCCATTGCGATAGGTTAAACATTTTGAACATTTTCAAAATTTTTGTTATGTCACGTTTTGTAACTTCCGCAATTATTCTCACGTGAAAACAAATTTTCCCTACCTTTGAAGAATTATATTATATTACGTGTTACCTATTATAGAATAATTACTGTTATTGTAACCGTAAATATAAAACAGGTATGTTTTATACGCATATATTTTATACTAACTTGGCGCATTAGTCAACATGCCGGATAGCCGAATAGTTTTCTGAGCTGTTCCCAGTATGAGCTAAACTAGTTTGTAAAAACAATTTTCCAAGAACACGATTAAGGAATGAATTCTAAATTTCTCGGCTTTTTCTCTTTCGGCCTTTGTTCTTGTTTCTAGTTAGTGAAATAAATGACTTATGATTTTTAAATGTAAAATTTGACGCTAGTTACATTTTATACATTTAAATGACTGTAATTTATAAATCCATCTCGATACGAAACTTCAATAGTGCGGACAGTGCGTATCGTAAGTGAGCAATTTATATTATTTACCGTAACTAGCTAATAAACCGTTCAAAAGCGAACATTTTGGACGGTAATGCGTTATAAATCATCAATAATGAACTCTATACAGAAGGTACCTATCGCTAAAACATAAAACGGTTTAGCTTCATTATTTAGGGTTAGTACCCTGTTACGAGAGCCAATCTACGTAATAGCGACTCCGAAAGGGTCATACGTCACGCAACATATGCTACTCTCGTTACGTGCAAGACGAATTGAATATCGTAAGCAATTTAAAACACTTCTGTGATGAGAATTAGAGTGTCTTTCGTAGGTCGAATTTTGTTTTCTTAATTTGAAATTGTTGTACAAGTCTGTGGTAATAAAGAGTTGCCATTGTCAAAATTGTTTATTCTTTAACCACAGATCAGAATTCATCAGTAACCATAGAGTCAGTAATGATAACTGATTCTTTATTTAGGTTAAGAACATATCTTAATTGTACATTACGTTTGCCATGTCAAACCGTTACCGCGTTATTTTGTCTTTGTAATTTTTTTTCAACCTTAGATCACGTCGCAAAGAGTCAAATCAAATTCCATAGACAAAAGGTTTAAAAACAACAGTCTCATCACGTCCAGTCCCAGTATGTCCGCTCTGTCGCACTTTTTGCACAATGGATGTGTAAAACGTGTCGTTCTGACTTACACTCCACTCGAACACGACGCGTTGTTGCAAACTACGATTTAAGCTGAGATTTTTCATTTTAAAAACATTTTCCCTTTAAATAAATATATCTCTTTCATTCCATACAGGAATGTCGTCTGAACATTTACATTGTATATACAAATATTCTTCAGTAAACATAACAGTATCCTAATACTATTCAGTATTTTTCAATTTATAACTGTTTTTAATATCTTAATGCTTAAATAAGACCTTGAGTTACAGTACTCTTCCTTTACAGTGTATTTTACCGCCATAAAACCTAAAGAGGAGTCGCCTTTTGGAAAGCATATCTATTAAGAAGGTGTTTGAAACATGCTATTTTCCTGTGGGAGATTGAAGGGGGCGAGGAGTTCCACCTTTAGCCTGTTTTAATTGAAACGACAATCTAATTTGTTGACACTGTATGAAAAACGAAAAGATAAAATGTTTGGACGTCGAAGTATCTACATTTTCCCTTAATATTTATGAATAAGAAAATCTATATTCTTTATTAAAAACTCTAAGAAAGTGTTTTACATAAACTGTAATAAAAGCATTATTTCACACCACAAAAGCATGAATAGTGGAGAAGGAATTTATGAAAGAAATCTTTGTACACGCGAGCTATACAAGTTAATGAGGCTGCGAAACTTCTTATGAAGTCAGTTCCGTATTTCGTGAGTAAAATAACATATTTCTTGGGGTGGCTTAGGTCGATCAGGAAACGTAATTCCTCTTATACTAGTTTAATTATCATCCATGACCAAATTATCACATCATTAATACATTTATTACATTTTAAATCGATAAATATATTAGTAGCGCTTCGATGTTAAATTCTATAGAGCAAACGTAAAAATACAATACTGTAACCATCAGTTTTATTATATATTGGTGCAATTGGTTTATTTTATTTATTTCTTAAACATTCTCATTCTTCGTCATTTATATTAAAAAAACACATTTTTTTTATTTTTTTTTACATAAATATTTTTTTCATTACATTAATAATTTTTATTTATACGTCAAATCAATCACATCACAATAAAATCAATGTAGTACAAAATCTACGTCATTATGTCTACATTACATGTTATTTATATTATAGTAAAGAGTACTAAGTACACTTATGATTACAAAATTGTATCATTAAATTTAAAATATACTGATTTCCAAATGAAAATTCTTCGCGCATTTATCGCAACTAACCCAAGTCGATGTTTGTAAGAAAGTTTAGATCTGAAACTGCCCAGGGCTTAAAGCACAAACAATCCTTTCACAAACAAGTAAATAACTGAAGTACTATCGAATAAACTATTCGATTAAAACTTCCCTCGGAGATTATTCAAAGTGCGAGCATCGAATTTGTTTTACTAACATTAATTATCATCATAATCAATGTATAAATAAAGGCGTTGTTATATTTATTTTTATATCTATGTTATCTGTGGATATAAAGAATTGTGGACACGACCTATTATTAGCCAACTTTTTATCGTTTCGAGATTTAATTAAGTAACTAAATATTAAATAAAGTAACGAATATTTACAGGACAAAGATCCCTTTAATGTGTCGGCAATTCGCTCAGCATCGGGACAGTTCAATTCTTGAGTAGCCTTACAATGCTTTGTTATTTGAAATATGAGTAACATAAATTTGTATTAATTGTTTATTTTAAAAGAGCAGCTATCGAATTTCTTGCCGGTTCTTCTCGGTAGATGAATGCCTTCCGAACCGGTGGTAGTGAAAAATTGACGATTCAAAAGTGTCTTTATCAAGACCTTCTTGAATAAAGATATTTTGAGTTTCGAGTTTGAACTATTTTATCATAGATGTTTTTTGTTACACCTAGTATGCTTTATTTCGCTGCACACATATAAAAATAAAATATACTTATTGCTTTTTATTTCGTTTTGAGTATACCACGATAATGCCTACATTTCAGTAAGATCCACTTGTTTTTGCAGAACACGCTCTCTCTCTCTCTCTCATTAATGCTAAAAATACACAATATACAAAAAACCAATACATGGCAAAATAAATAAATACAAAAACAAAACAAGTACCAGTACCAGTTCCTGTAGTGTGAAGTTGTGTGTGTTTGTATATATATATATATATGTGTGTTTGTGTGTGTGAATATGTGAGTGCGTGCAAATACAATGACATTAGTATATATCTCTATTAATAAATATATTCCTCACAGAACTAAAAATGATAACACAGCCAAAACAATTTTTTTTTTAAATGCGTTATAAGTCCGTTATTCAAGGGTTAGATTCCTGTTCTAGATCACATTAGCATTGCATTTCATGAGTTGAGGCTTACTAGCACATTAAAGTTGAACAAAGTTAGCTTTGACGAAAGCTTTCGAGAATACTTAAGAAAACGTTGAGCGGAATATTAACTTTTCGAATTCGACTTAGACAATTCTAGAATTTAGAAGGCTCTTTTGAAATACTAACGAGGCAGGGCATCAATTAAATATCTACTATTTATGAAGAATATGAATACTTTTTCAAAGAACAGGACGAATATTTCCTAAAAGGCTGGCACCCATGAAATCCCAGCCATGTGAATGTCTATGGACGGCGACCTGCTCATTTGCTCGCTTTGCTTCCTGCCCACGGCCTTTTTCTTTAATAATAAAAAAGATAATCACACTAGATGTGTTCCCTTCCGAGGGTAAATTAGTTTTATTATATTTTTGAAAAACGAATCATTTAAACCTATCGTACTCTATCCACAGAGCTTAAACTCCGAAACAAAAAAAACCTTTGAAGTCGAATAAAAAGCTCCCAGCCACAAAACATTGACAACGATAGCTATTTTTATTCGCAAAGCCAAACACACGTGTTATCGCATGACAAACACAATATTTCTAGTCATGACGTATCACGAACCGGAATCGATTTGGAAAATGCAATTTACAGTAAAGCTTAGAGAATAGTTGGATATAAAATGAATTTTAAAGTTGTTTCTTTATATTTGTTTATATAACAGTATTTTAAAGTCCTGATCATGAATCATCATGTTAATGCAACAGGGTAATTTTGTGTACAATACAAAATTATCTCTAAAAACGAATATAAAGTAAAAATAGAAATGTTGGGTCTCTGCTCATGAGCATCTGCTCTTACATTGATCATCAGTGTTTGAAGGAGATGTTGGGATTAATACCTGCAGCTGAATTTCATCTTCGGACATCTAGGCAGATTACTAAACTCCACCCGTATCAACTCTATGCCCGTCATTTCATCAACGACCGAATTTTTACCAGGCACCACCACATTATGGAACCAACTGCCCGCCACGGTATTTCCGAACCAATACGACTTAGGGTCCTTCAAGAAAAGGGCGTACGACTCTCTAAAAGGCCCGCAACGCACTCACGAGCTCCCAGCAACGTGAGTCTATGGGTGGCGACATCACCTTTATAGTGTGTCCTGCTCGTTTTCCCGCTCTTCTATAAAAAATATATAAATCGAATGTATGAAGTTAATTCTAAATCAATTCAGTACGCATAAAGTAAAAATGGTTATTTTAAATATGTACTGCTTTCTATCTCTGGCTGTTTATGAAAACTAATATTAAACATTAACAAACGCACGTAACAGAGTTGGTAATATGATATTTTATACAGAATCTCGAGGCTTCCAAAAAAAAAACACTATATTACTAGAAGAGAAATTTTCCTCATTGCATACATATCGCAAGCTCCGGTGTAAAAAAAAAATTACCGAGATTACTCCGTACACTGTAAATATTATTAGAAAATTGCTACGCTTAAAACACATATTTTTCACCTTTACGAATTACTTCGCTCTCAGCTGCCTTCGCTCTAATGTAAATATTTATTAGTCACTGTACTGTACGCGTCCATAAATATTTTTTTTTTTTCGAAAATAATTTCTTATTGTGATCCCACATTACATCCTATTAAGGCAATTATAAGGATGAAATGTAGATAGCTTCGTCAATCTATAAAATTTTAGTTACATATAAAACTATATTAAATAGTTTTAAAATTATAATGATAGAACAAAATATAATTTAGTTATATTGTTCAACGCGTAAGTTTTAAACTAGTTCCGTATCCCTTACTCCACAGAGCAATTTTAAAAATGAACAGCCAATGATGAGCGTTCTCAAACTGTTATCAGATCGTAGAGCACTTTGAAATAATAATTGTGTTTTCTTTCGTTCTAAAAATCCTGAATTATATCTATTCATCGGACTTATTTCTACGTAACTCTTATAATGTATCTTACAACACAAGATAATTATTTTTTCGAATGGATCCCAGAATTTCTTGTTTATGCCTACTATCTACGTCATAGAGATTGTTATATAATATTACTATCTGACCTGGCAAACGTTATTTTGCCATAAAATTACTAGAAAAATGGGGGTTGGTAATAAACGGTTAAAAATTTAGCGTTGTATGTATTTTTTACTGCAACATAATCAAAAAATATTTCTAAAATTAGATGATTGTCCGATTCCGAGACCTACTGAATATGCACACAAAATTTCATGAGAATCGGTCAAGCCGTTTGGGAGGAGTACGCGAACGAACATTGTGACACGAGAATTTTATATGTAAGATAATTTTATTGTACATAACCTAATTACTTCTGACCATCATTCTGTTTTAAATGATTTTGTAACCTTATTTACATTTATCGAAATAATTAGCGAATAATTAATGGCAATGCTCAGGTATTGTTTTCATAATTTAGTTTGCCCGGTGCAGCCGCAAACGATTCATGATTGGCTGCATTCAACTGATTCACCATTTAATGTGTCGGAAATTCACATTTACACTGAGCGAACTTTAACAAGCTCTTAAAGTCACGTTTCCGCTAGTATGATGTATGCATGGAGGGAACTAGAATGCGTCCGTCATGGCTTTTGTTGGTACATATGAACTTTCACAAAAACACACTCACATTAGTGGGTGTTCATTGTATATTCAATTTCATTGAATATACTTTGTTTCTTTGTCTCTTAGCTTAAATTTTCTAATGCAATTGGTGTGTTTGTAAAATTTGTCACTCTTTTGTCCGTTTGTATTAAGCATGCATTCTTTTTTCGAAAATAATAAAATAAAAGATTGTAACTACAATATTCATACACAAATAATAAGGCATCGTGAAGGCCAGTATAAGAAGTTCGTACTTTTTATTATGAGGTGGAATATCCAATACTATTTTGCTATTCGTTTTTAATACTTAATGTTGTATAAAATTAATCTAAATCCTTAAAACATAAGATTTCATAAATCAAATAATAATCTTCCAAAAGTTGTCATCGAGTCATAAGTTAACTGAAAACTATGAGTTATAGACGAAGTTTTCACTTGAAACGAATCTTTCTTATGACTTAGTAATACTTTTTACGGCATTAAAATAGTAGCTAATGTACGTACACTTGACACTATGTTGAATTATCGTGTAATCCAAATCGTAAATCTATATATTCCCATACGTCACTTACCCTAAGGCTCCATTGACTTTAATATGATAAAAACTACCACTGCGCTTTGGGAGACGTGAAGAACGTATGACAAGGTTTGCCAATCTTCTATGTAGGCAATTAATATTCCGTTGCAATCCTGGTTCACTGCGAGAGCGACCCCAGGGCACTTTTAATGCGGTCTTGTAGGTCTGCCCAAGACGTAGTTGGTATTACCCGTCAGCCGATGCAGATGTCTGCGTCGGCCAAGTCTACTTCGAGAACAGATAACAAAAACTAAGTGGGACTACACTACTACTTTTGCTACTGAGTTTTACCGAAAATAGTATTGATTATTATGATTAAATTGTTGATTGACTTAAGTAAACACTAATAATCTGATAATCATTGCGTCTCAATTCTACCTTGAACGAAAACATTTATAAGATTCAACCACTGCAGAAATCAATGGAGAAATCTGTGGCCCTTAAAATATTAATTGTGTTTACTATATATAATAGTCTAGCTGAATAATACGGTCTATCTGCTCAATAACACACAAATAATTTGATTAAATTCTTCATACTCCCCTTTGTATTATCATTAACCCTCTGGATCGTTTGAAATCGTCAGGAAAATTAACTTGTCAAACAGAATTCAATTTACCACCTCTTAAATATATTAAGATAAATGCTTGCTTTACTCTTCGTTTAATAAATTTAATTTATGTCAAGATGTTAGACAAGGAATGAACGAGGTGCTATTTAAAAATGTACGTTTATTATTTTCAATTTATTCAAAGGATAAATATTATATTACATATTAAGGACAACTAACTAAAATAACTATGACAACATCAAGATAATAAATAAAATAACATTTATTGTATAAATATAGGAAAACCTGTTTTTGACAATATTTAATTAGGAATTTTAAACTGACTCAACTTTTTACTTATTTATTTATTTAATAAGGCACACCAACAACACACATACAAACATAACCCGAACAAAATTACAAAAAAAAACACACAAGGCATGTATGTGCATAAATTATAGGGATGCACAGCATTACAGGTATACCATTTTAAAAAACAACCAAACAATCATATATAAAATTACCTTTCAACTTGACAGCTGGTAATGAATGAAGTGATTTTACAATCATAAGTATAATAAAATTTCAATGAAAATTAAGTCAATTTAAAATTCGTAAATATCGAGAATCTTAGTGAGGTCGTATATGCGTAATGTAATTTATAAGTACATACAAAATATGCGTTAATCTAGTTATACAATTCGTTTTGCCATTTGAGATTTGCCGTTCGCCCATTCTTTTATGAATATGGGTTCTTGACAATTTGATTGCTTATATAAATCATGACCAGTGAAACCTCAAATTAAACGTCCGGTGCGAATTGCCCCGACGATTTATTTCGTTTAAGTTAAATGTACACTTTTTTTGCCCCGTAAACAGAGGTAACATCGTAAAATAAAATACAAATCGACTTCGAAATATTACATTCTCAAATTGCGTAATAAAAAACAATTGAGAAATGAATATCAATTTATTTCTCTTACGCAAACAACATATAGAAAACATTAAACATCTTAAAATAATCGATCATTTGTGGCAAAATAAAATGATGCGATAAATTGGTATAGGTTGGCGAGTTAAATAGACAAATATTCTAGAATCGTTGATTGGTGTAAACCGACTAATTATAATTTTACACAACCTAAACTTGTTTGTATAGAATCAGTAGTCTAAGAGCAGCTATCGAGTTTCTTGTCGGATATTCTAAATAAAACTGCCTTCCAAACTGGTGGTAATGTAAAAATGACGATTGGTCATCATAGACCTATATAGTGATAGTCGAATGTTAAATAAAAAAAAAAATCTATTGAAGTGATCAGTTTCGTAATCTTTGAAACCATCAACACACCCAAGCTAACGTTAAATGCTATACCAGTTTACAGAATCTAACTTGGAATTACCCGATTCTAAGAAAAGCATTTAACAGTTTCAGTATCAAACCACTTATTGAGCTTTATTTTTATGTTTTGTTCTCCAATTTAAATGAACTTTTATTACCTTTTCTGCTGGGAACGGTGCATTATAAACACGAAGATAGACAATTTTCTAGCAAAACGATTTGCTTTCAAATCTTCCTGGAACATGGTGCATCTTGGAATGCGTACTTCCTGTTAGCTCAATCTTCGATTGATCGAAGCCTCGACCCCAATAAATGTTGCTGATGTCTTTGTAACCTTCGTCAACCGTGATGCAGGTGTGACTTCATCGTTCTGATTGTTTTTACGTAGTATTTATTATAAATTATATATATATATATATTTGTAATATATTTTTTTTATTTAGACCAAAATTACATTGAATTTAAATGAGTTTTATAATTGTGAATGGGCATCATTATCATTTAATGTAATGTGTTATTGAAAATCACTTATACTATGTAACAATGGTCATACAATGATTTGCATAAATACTCAATTCACAAAATTAATAGGTCAATAAATTTGTCGACGGTAAAGGGGATATATAATATGGGACCGTTATGTAAAATTTTATCTCGAAAAGCCTCGATAAAATTCACATATCTGGTGTTAAATATTAACAATGGCTGAGTCCAGAACGGAAAAATTATAGGTTAATTGATCGATCACATCTATAGATAACGGTTGTATATTTTTCGATAAATGAATATTCACTTATTTATTTTTTTGTATCAAAAATCTTAGTCTCTTGCGTCTAGACTGGACTCTAATTCTGATTTTCTTTTCAAATAATAAAAACAAAAAATTTCTATATTAAATAGATAGACCTACATTTTATTATATAATTTCATATTTTCTTCTTATTCTATTGTTTTTAAATAGGAGAGCAAAAGAGCCAAGAAGAAAGCAAAGGTTTTTCATCAGGTTTTAACAGATTCACTTGCTTATAGGCATACCTTATAACGCTTGTTTTATGCAAAGATCATATTTCTTTCGAAAATTCAGCTCACGCACAATACGTACATTTGTAACGCAAGTTCATAAAACAAATAGAACTTATGAGAGGTTGGATTACATATTTTATGAGATGTGTTAAATTCATTTTTTATTGTAATACTAGCTTTCCGCCCGCGGCTTCGCCCACGTGTAATTTGGTTAAGTATATAGCGTTTTTTAATGATCTCGACAGTGCTTTCTTTCACGGGCTAAAATCTTGTTACAATTAGAATTATATATAGCCTGTGTTACTCAGGGATGATGTAGCTTTACAGGATCGGATGATTCAGGGAAATCGAGGGCAACTTTCAAATTAACGTACAGGCAATTACTATTCTGACAATTTTATATTCTGATAGTCATCTTCTTATGTGGATGAGCTGATGATGGAAGGTAAAACTCCTCAGCGGTTAAGAGTTGAAAGAAAATTCTTAGGAAGTTTTGAGTACGAAATACGTACTTGTGAGGTTATTACTTATTAGCTTGGCCAAATAATAAAAGGTAAACCTCATTAACGTTAAGGATGTAGATGGAAAAATGGGAGCGGACAAACGATAAACGTCTTTTCACTCGTTTCCTTTTACTTGTTGGTATAGGTAGTGTTCACTCAAAATAATCATAGGGTAAAACGTTAATGAAAGTTTGAAGTGCATGGTAGTCATTACACAATGGAGCATCTTAACACCGCGATGGATATATTTGGCCTAAGTAGAAGTTCTTTAAAAAAAAAGTAAGACTCACCCTCGCACACTCACTCACACAGCAACACCATTGCACACACTAAAATGCTCGTACTTCACATAGTTCCACTTGTTCATGTGTATATAAATATATTTTTTTTTTCTGTTCGTGTTTTTTTTTGTTATTCTTTTTCCTGATCTTAGATTATATTTCCGATTCTATATTTTAACCTCATTTTGGCTTTATTTTTAATCTATTTTTATTGTGTAAACTGTTTTTGATAAGCTGTATAGGTTTAAGAAATAAAAAAATAAAATAAATCTACGAATTTTATCAACGCCATCTATCGAGCACATTGTTCAACACTTCAACCGCGCCCGCGCGCACTGCGTTATTTGTTATTTTTGTTACCTCTCATAAGTTTTAATATTAAGATTAACTTATATTAGAACATATTTAACAATATATAACTAATCAATCAATATAAGTGTTTAAAAAATTTGAAGCAGTGGTTGAAGTAAATTTTCAATTGACCATAACTTCTTTTTCTCTTAACCGATTTTGACAAAATAAACTTTTGACAACGCTCCTAATTATATATAATCCAACTATGAAAACCGCGTTCAAATCCGTTCAGTAGTTTTCAAGTTATAAAGTACCAGACAGACAGACAGACAGACAGACAGACAGACAGACAGACAGACAGACAAGAATTCCAAAAATTGGTTTTTTGGTTTCTATGACTCTTCTTTAATTGCCTCCTTTCAGTTTTTTGGAAAAATATTTAATGTACAGTTTTTCGATTTTTACTGTCTTATTATTAGTATAGACTAGTTAGCCTTCGTCCCCATAAGAATTTATTTATTAAGCATTGGTTCAGTTATTTTATAGAACAGGGAGCAAACGAGCAGGAGGTACACCATAAAGTGAAGTCGCCGCCCATAGAAACTCACGTGGCTGGGAGCTCAATATATTATTTATTTATTATTTATTTATTTAACACTTTATCGCACTTAAACACTAGAAGCAAATGACATTAACAGATGTTAGAACATATAAGAGCAACGGGCGGCCTTATCGCTAATAAGCGATCTCTTCCAGACAACCCACACGATAAAAGAATACTTAAAATATAATAAGACAGGTGCAAAGGGTGCGAAGTATACAAAATAATAATAATAATAATAATACATAAACAAAACACAACATACATTAAAATAAGAAAAACCGAAAAATATGCTAATTTAAATCTAAAATTGTAAATAATTATATTGAAGACAAGAAATGCTTGCGAAGAAGTGATTTGAAAGATGATAGTGACGAGGCTGATCGAATAGGATCGGGATATTAGAATAATTATTAAGTATAAAAGTTATTAATTTATTGTATTTAAGCTTTTCATATAAATTTTTGTTCGCTTAGATTACGAACACAACCTTTTATTTATTGTATGGGTCCAAGTAAAAGGATGCAATATATAATGAAAAACATGAAAAGAATACTGTGTAATGTTTGCGGGTTGTCCTCACTATAATGTAAATGCTCATATAAAAAAAATCTTAAGGCCTTGACAGATTTATATTAAAAGTGGCATGACAATAATTATGAAGCAAAAAATACCTACATCCCTCCATGAGATTTTTTTTAAAAGTAATATTATTAAAAAAACATATAGGCGAAAAAATCTATTTATATTTCAACATTAAAACTAATAATACCAAGGTAATAATATGCTTTCCTTGCTCAGCGTGCAAGCATCGCCATATAGCGAGGAAATGCCGCAAGTATTGTGGGTACTCTGCCACAGGGACAAAACTTTTTAAATTTGTTTTAGTTTTATGTTTTGTTTTATTTTAAGTCACTTATTATAGTTAGGTTAATTGTAAGATAATATTAGGTTAATATTTTGTGTTTATTTAATTAATCTTTTATCGAATAAATCATGTCTCAGGTAATAATATATAATAAGGTAATAAATAATAATAAGAACAAAAGAAAGGCCAAAGGATTAATACAACGCAGCGCAGGTCTATCTATGGGGGTCTCACACAGCACATGGTCCAAGTGCATGCCGAGACTAGGAAGTATTGCACGTGAGACGAAAGGCAAGTCTTAACCAATCTAAAACACTTATTTTTATACATATATTCAATGAAATCATAATATTTTCCTCGACCCAGAGATGTTATTAGAACGATGAATAATTTATTATATGTAAAAATCACAAATGAGAAAGAATACCTATTGAAATATTTTTCTGATTCGCCCCAAAAATGGAAGCCTGTTTGTTTGGGTTTACAACTTTTATCGAAAACCACATATAATATATATATATTATATTTCTTATAGCGTTTATTGTATACGTTATATAAAATCATTTACATCTAAGATATGCTTAATTCAATTAAAATGTAATATGAAAATACTTAACTGTGTAAGAATCCAATCCGACTCCAGATATCAGGACCTTATAAATTTCAGTAAAAATGTGGTACATTTTTCAAGTAAGACCTAAGCGAGAAATGAGAGAATTACAAATGGAAGTAATTAATACTGTACATTCAAGCTTTGTTAACGGCTCTAGACAAGTGAATTAAGGCTTGAAAATATATTTCTCAGCACATTAACTTGATGGTGTCAATTAAGCGAATTAGACAACATTATTTAATTAACTTTTGTATTGGGCCCTAGATTAGACGGCACTGGACAATGGGTCGTTTAATCTTTTATCTAAAATAGAAACATTGCGATAAACAACGTAGTCGTAATACAGCGAATGTTTACAATTAGAGTAATTCTCAAATTATCTAGACTGGACACTAAATGTTCAATGATAATATTTCTTATATTTACCAAATTGTTGTATCGAAATGATTTTAAGTACATTTCAATAATAATAACACGACGTTTTGCAATTAATCAAGTTTGAAAATATCGTTACTAAATATTTTTTTCCTTAGACCTTATTGCCTGTGTTCTAATATGCTGTTGAGCGCCATCTCGTTAAATATTGCAAAGGTTCTTGTTTCTCAATTGGTTCAGTTGTATTCTTAGTAAAATCACTGAAGTAAGAGAGGTGCCACATCAAATACAAGGAATTGTACGAATATAAGAAAAAAACATTTAAATCATGCATGGTATTTATTACACTGTACAATAAATATTGGGCTGTATACAAAATATAGAGGAATTCCAAAAGATATTGTCAACACTAGCATACATTAACATGAGTGTATACCACTAACATACTTAAAATTCGTAAGATATAACTATTTAGCAATCAGCCTCGGGAGGTCGCGTATCCTAGCTTTTACATATAAAAATTTTTCACTAATACCAAGAAGCATACGAAAATCATAGCAAAAATATGTGGATTTCAATTTTTAAGGCCATATATATTGTAACTTAAAATCAACCCATGTTAAACAGTTCATTCTGGAACCCAGTTAAAAAACATATTTGAGACATAATTTAATTCCTATAAATAACCTCTCAGGTACTAATAAGACATTTATTGCAGAAATTCATAGACATTGATTGATTGGTTTATTACAAATGGAACGGGTGAACAACTTTTTAAATTTTGGTTTGTATAATTCAGAAATAAATGTACGGCAAAAGTTTATATTTTACTAGTTTATATATAAAAATATTCTTCCCAATTTAATTCTTTGATTGATTGATGGCGCGCATAAATGACACAGCTAAGAAGCTATGTATATACGAATAATTATTCGAGTTTAATAATTAAACCAGCTGCAATAAATAACTATAAAATACCCATTCACGATTTGATCGTTGATTTGGGGGATTTTTTTTTAAAACATTTAAACAGAGTTTATCACATTCAATATGCTTAATGCTTGCGTGAGCAACTGACAATGTTTTGGTTATCATTTAGTGTTTTAAGTGAAATCAAAATGTTGCCATCTCTTTGGCACAAAACAGATCTAAAAATTTATAAATGACAATTGACTTTAATTAAAAAAAAATTAAAGGCTCTATATAAATTCAATCGTGTTTCAATTTACTACGTATTGGGCAAAAACTCTCTAAAAATGCATTTAAAATATCCAATTTTGTTGACGAGTCATTATCAGTTGCATTTGTATGTTCGCTATATAACCACGCCACGGACATTCGTTTGGTAGTTGTTGGTCACACTGTATTCCAGTGTGCCATTGAAAAATGGCACTTTAAATGCAAAATTATCACTTAAACCCCACCAAAATCGGTCCGCAATTAATACCATTTAAAAAAATAAACAAAATTTATTAAGAGGTATTTACATAATAGCCTCGAATAAAAAATCTATATAAAAAAAAATTTACACAATAAATAGAAACTATATCTAAACCAAAGTATTGTACCCATCTTAACACAAAATAAATAAACTAAAGCTTACGAGAACTATTCTAAATGAGTATAATTATTATGATTCATGTACTCGATTAAAACCAAAACATTATCTAACACAATTGACGATCAAAACTAGACGAAAATTACACGGCACATTTGTTATTTTCATGAAATAAATGTACACGACTGAATATAAAGGCAAACATAAAATGTGTCCATAGATTAATAGAATATAAAGCATTGTGACATATTTAAAAACAAAGCGCCCGCGTAATTTCCATATATTGCTTGCTCTTTCATACCGATTATGAGAGACAGGAACAGAGAATAATTTTGATTCATCAATTGAGTCTATAGTTTGTGCCCTTTGCTAGATTAGAAAGAAAAAAAGCTTTGAGATTACGTGTTACATCTGTGCGAAGGGACGGAATACATGTATTAATATTTGTCTATTACATTATCATATATTTTATTTCTTTACATAAGATGTTCATATTTGGCCTAATCCGTTCCTTGTGTATTGAAAATAAATGTGAAAATAAAATTTTATACGACACAAGGTTTAGTAAATCCAAAATTCAACGCTAACAATGACTTTCAAAACTTGCGCTAGAGTTGTTAATCGGATTAATTTTTAGGTTGTCGTATAATATATGATAATGCTGGAGATATATTTTAATACATCGCGATTTGAGATATGCCACTGAATCTTGTAAAATTGGTTTTTATAAATTACGATAGTAACATTTTATTCTACATTTAACTACATTTAAAAATGGTATAAAAATCTACATCGCATTACTACATTGCTTGAAAGCCATGCAAAACTATTTTACTGAGCAATTTGCGGTAAACTTTAAAAAAAAAATCATTTCGATCCGATACAATTTGATTTTTATTGGAATTAAGGCCCAAAGACTTGTAATAAGCGTGTTTTGTGATCTCACGGCAATATATCATAAATAATTATAAATCGCAACCAAATCTTAGCTTATTTCATTTCCATACAAATTCCATAGTAATTACGGCAGCCGCGAAATACTTTTGTCTATGGTTTACGGTCGATTGCGAAATGTCAAACATTACTTTCCGTCAGTTTTATTGGCACAGAAATTACACAAGTGCTAAGAGACACATTTAAGCGCCAAACATCTCTAACAGTTACGAAATGTTATTAGATATGTAAGTCACAGATGATAATTACTTTTAATTTTAGCGTTAATCAAAGTAATGTCAACAATCGCAAAGTACCGAAACGTCACTTGCCATTTGACCTCTGTTACTTTAAATATAGAATAAAAATCAACCTTTTTAATCTATGAACGTCTCATCCATAGATTATAGATTGTAGTAGACGTTAGAATAATATTAGCAACCGCGTGTTTAAAGTATTTCTAATCTACTAATTTGGTGCCCATACAACGTTCGTTGCTGTTTACAGCCTTTACAAAATTCCAATCACAGACTATACTCCCTATTAGCTATACTTCACTAATTGAATACATATCTTACTAAAATTGTGTATTAGCAAAACACGTCAAATGGGCTTTACTTAACTGAATATTCAATTGCCGAACAAGAGATTTTTAGAATTAACAATCCGTAAATCAAACTCATTTCTAGTTCCCTTTCTATAACGGTTTCAATGTTTAATATTTTTGACAGCGCAGATTGTATTTTTGATTAAGAACATGATTCTCGTTTGCGAAATTATTTCGAGACAGTAAATAAGAAAATCATTGGGCAGCATGCAAATTCTGTTTTTTTATCTTGCACACTCCCCTACAGCACATAAATAATGATCTGAAATTTTTAACAGTTTGGCACTTGGATATAATTCCCGAAAGGCAGTTAGGCAAACAGGACAATTGTATAAATGCTGAATTCAATGAATTAAAAGTTGTGAGAATCCTTCTTAAGCTCCATCTCTTTCCATCTTTCAAAGCCGGAAAGAGACAATGTACGTGTACAAAGCGCATACATATATAAATTTATCCAAAATTGTTATAATTTATCAAGTGCAAAATCTATTTTTGGTCATAAATATACTGACATACAAATTTATCATTACAATATGATATACTATACAATTACAACACTACAAATAGTAGACCTTTGCCTCGAACTTTGTCTTTTACTCTAAATACAACAGATTAAACAAACAGCTAGTTTACTCTTGAAAGCACTTTTGGACAAGTATTTATGGTATTCCAAATTCAAACTGTGGTTAGGAACTGTCATAGTTTTGTCTATGAACATAAACAAGATAGTTAAAACCAGCCATTTTATTAATATTTTTATACAGTATTTTTCTCTGATTCTGAAGTTATTATTACACTTGTCCCGTTTCAAAAGTAAACCTGAACAATCGCATCAGTCATTCGTATCACATATAGTCTACAACAAATGTTACGTCACTGTAACATTAACGATTCTAGATTTCGATTTAGTATTGTGTCTTTCACAGAGTTGAAGACCACTTCTATATTGTGCGTGTCTATGGCAGTCGTGAAGTGGTGGTAGAGTGTTGTCTTTGGTTCTCGTCGGACATTTGCGAACATGTTGAGTATGAACATTTGGACTTCCCTTACATTGTGCGGGTCGCCCGTAAAATGGGGGAAATACCAGCGGATGTCTGTCTCTTTACTCACGACCTTCCGCGCAAGCAGATCTGACTTATTGAGGAAGAGGATGATCGAGATACCTTTGAAGTTTACGTTGTTCACGATCGTGTCGAATATATTCAGCGATTCTTCGAGACGATTTGTTTTTCTGAAATTAAAAAATATATATTATTAAGAAAATTTAACGATTGCCTTTATAATATTATTATAAAACATTAATAAGTTTACGGGTCCTGCTAAGAAAGTAGAAAATAAATTCAAGTCAAAACTTCTCAAAATTATATTTCCCTTTGGTTCTGATGAGCTTAATTATATTGATCATATGTGTAATTGAACGAAAGGTCCTTAATTTTTTATCGAAGACACAGAAAATCTAAAGTATCCGCTAAAATACTACAGAAAAACGCAAACATAAGTCTTATTCTGAATTATAGGGAATACATCGATTGTTATTAATAAAAAAATCAAATTCAAAGCGGTCAACGGTCAAATTATCTCAATGATAGGTCATTTGGCGCAATTGAGATGAAAGTGACAGCACATTCACTGCTCCACTTGCGGTTAATTGGCGATCCGAATTATCGAGTAACGAGGAAGCCGGAATACCAGAATCGCAGGCCAGTTTCAATTTTTGAAATTTCAAAGTTCAATGTTTTCTTTTATGTCTGGTCTATTTAGTTATTGAGGCCTATTATTTACATCCTACCCACATATGAACATTTTATTATCTTACACAATTTATTATTTTTCAAACAATAAGAGAGTCTTTTTATTTTAAATAGCAGCTTTTTATGAAAATATAAAACATTTTACAACATTATTTTGTCAGCACATATGCTAAAACATAGTTTTTCTAATAGATTAACATAGTGTATAAATATACATTTATGATTTTTTTGTATTACTTTTCTAAATTTTCAAATAGGTTACACAGTGTTAATATAAATCCATAGAAACATATCATGTACAAACAGATGTCACAGAAAACAATTTGTTAAGCGATTTCTTAAGCGGAACTGTTAAAATAATAAACTATAGATATATAAAGAATAGACGGAAATAACATAACAAATTATATTTTGTAACAATAATAATTGATTATCCACGTTTCAATACCAAAAACGATTGGTCACATCGGACTATTGCGAAATCATAATTTGTTACATTATATGAACTCGATAAAAAAAATTCAATATTAATTTTCACAATTTGTGCTCAACATCATACTAAGATTCCCATACTCTCATTCACTATATTACCAAGAGGAGTTAGTGAAAACTACAAAAATTAAAAAAAATACAGTCCACACAATACAAACAGAAAAAGACTGTTGTTGGCACACTTTCGATTTCAAATAAATAATGAATTAAAATTAAATTATTTTTTTGTAGACATTTGTAGACACACATAATATATACAAACGCAAAAATAAATAAACAAAAGATAAATAATATTACTGTCGGACAATAAGAACACTGCCTTTTAAGATATTCAAAAAGTCAATCAATAAAGTCAAAATAAAGTATCGAATTTAATGACGGATTAGTGCTCAATTCGCGTGATTGGCATAGACAGACTGATACAGACGCAAAATGTCGGTATCACAAGCCATTGAAATCAGGAGGATACTTCAGCCTTATGTTACAACTAAGAGTACTTACAATTATGCAAAACTATAGAAGAATCGACATGTCGTTCAGATAAAAAAAAATGTTTGTATTATTATATATATTGTGTTATATCTCTTAAATGTTTCAAGTTCCCATATAATTGTTTTGTGTGTATACCTTGTTTGATTATCTTATAAGTTTATTGTTTTTTTAATATATTTAGCACATAAGATGTTTGGTGACAGATGTAATAAAATAACCGCTGATGATGGGAATCGTTCTAATTTTAAAAAATGATTTAAGAATTTCTCCATTCTAATCTTATTACCGAAGATAATTTTCATTCATATATTCGCAGGGATCGAATGAGCTTCCATTTATCGACAACATCATACGACAAAACGACCTTCGAAATATTATGAAAGCGAATCATGCCATTTGTAGTTTCTCTGATATTTACATCCCGCTCGATTAGTCACGGTGTGCCTTTCCGTGGTTTCAACACTCTACACACATTAAATATGCATCGCTTATAAACTTAGGGATGTAATAATTATATGTATCGACACGTTAAGTAAATTTAAACTTCTCTTTCTGTCTTTCTTAACACTTGATGTAAAGAGACAGATGATAAAAAGAAATGAGTATTTTTTTTATATGGTACTGTTATAACGAAACGTACGAAACTAAAAACAATGTGTTCTAAGAACTATGAAGCAATTAGAAAAATAGTGAATAAAACTTTCAATAAGTTTATCTTATGGAAGCTCCTGATCCCTGATCAAACACACATGCAGCTGACGCATACACTAGAAATGACGCATATTTTTATCAGCCATTAAAAACCGCTTCAACACTACATAATAAATCCTCTCGTATAAACTTTTATTCAATTTCATTCTTAATCTTCATATAGTTTATACAAAACTAGAAAAAGCGTATTGGAATATGTTTTATAACACCAGAACAATAACATTCAGACCACTGCCACTAAATTTACCATTATTTTTGACCGTACCAAGATGGATTATGGATTTCGGATTAAATGGTCCTAAAATAAATAAATCCAATGCATGAAGTTGGCCCTACTAATCCTTTACCAAGCACGGTTAGCCTACATAAACACACTAAAGAACTTTATTACTGACGATCCTTTTGGAACTATATTTTTAACGTGAGCCATAATATTTATACGATTCCGTGACGAATAAACATTATCAAAATGATGAAATGTATGATCGCTCTGTTTCAGCACGAATGTGTTTTCAGCGAATCGAGGTTATGATTTGATATCAGATTAAAAAAAATAAAAAGTTCCGTTTTTTTATTACATTTCTCTTAAATCGAAGAAAGGGACACTCAATATTATTAGTTTTAATATTGTGCTCGATTGTTATTGGTCAACATCTCGAATGATACGTCCATTACACGTACAATACATCCATTTTATCTAATCAAAAGCACGGTTTTTATCGCTTAAAAAACTTTAAATAAAAATAAAAATAAATTAATTTCAATACAATGTTGTGTTAAATGATTCTTTCGTAACATATAATGTGCCATCTAGACTTTAAAAAATATCTAATATATAAAATTCTCGCGTCACAACGTTTTGTTCCTTTACTCCTCCAAAACAGCTTGACCGATTCTGATGAAACTTTGTGAGCATATTGAGTAGGTCTGAGAATCGGCCAACATCTATTTTTAGAGACATTTTTTTTGCTGGCAAAACGACGTTTGTCGGGATCAGCTAGTGTATATATAGGTATATAATGACCGTGACTTGTGTATTAAACTTGAACGGTCTAAGAAGACACCAAAACAAAGTATTCATATATAATTACAAAAAATGACAACGATGACAAACCGCTTACAAATCATAAAAAAAATTAAGTATGATTTTAGATATGAAAATCATAATCAATATTATGATGTGAATTATATGTAAAAACTTTCTCATCACATTTTACCTACACGTAAAATCCTGCGTAGGTGTTCCAAACCAGACGGAAAATTAATATGACCGACAAGGCTAATTGATTAAGAACTATGCAAGAGCACCCACGGATGCGAATTACCAATTCACCCGTTAGCGCATACAAATATACTTCATTTACGTAAATTATCAAACGAGACTTAGTAGTCATAGTGCTAAGTCTTGACACAGAATTTTATCCATATAATCTATTAGCCTAAAGTCTATGGTTTGATACAGTATATGGCTAAAGGTGTAAACCCTAGACTTTTACGAATATTCTGTTAAGTAGTAGAAGAAGATACTGTGTTGAAAATACGTTTCAAACAAGACGTAGCACGGTGAAAATGTATTTCACCCTCCATGCCTCCTAAAGCGCCAAATGATAATCATTCGTTTCAAATTTTATCACGTCCAGTCAGGAATCCTTGTAAACTTTACATATAAATGAAATCATACGCACTAATTTCATGATTTTATTGTACTGGAGTCTATATAAAATCTCTATTTCTATGATTCTATGAATTTACATACATTTTACGAGGATGTAAGTAGGAGTACATATCAGTATTATTACGCAGAAATCGGAAATGGGTAATAACATCGCTTTTAGCATATAACGTTCTGTTAAATATTGTCTACTTATAATAAAATATGAAAAACGTTTACATACACGGGAAACATCAAGACGAACCGAAACGCGGACTTGTTTATAAATTATTTCCGCGAAAATATAATTTTCAAACAGTTTATTGCTAAACATGCGAAACGTAGAGAACATTTTTCAAATTCATTGTTATTACTGTGAAGCATAACAAATGTACGATAAATCTTTTAAAGAAAAGCATTCTCTCTAGACAGTGAAAACGTTTCAGTCTCATTATCCCCAGACACGGCTGTAGACGTTTTATAGACATCGGTTATCTAAATAGATGTTTTCAATGTGGGAATCGTAACGAACAATGGCACTGCATTGCGACATTGCACGCGATAACACTCCATGTAGTGGTGCTGATTAAGCAGTCCCATCACCCTACAGTGAGACGATGTTAAGTACTAATTTACACCGTACACGCAATAAGACCAATTATTTTACAAAGATATGTTTGCTGTACACATTTTTGCAACGGTTTGGATCATACGAATTGTAGTCATATTCAACAATTATAAGAAATAGTGACGTTGCCATGTTACGGGCATGCTCAGCACCTTATCTAATTTTTAGAAGTTAAGTATCAAATATTATGACCATCTTTTATACATTAGTACAATCATCTCAATAATGCACACTATACAGCACCACATAGCGTTTATCTATTCTTAAAACTCCGCGAACCCTGTTATGCAAGACTTTAAACGAATTTCCACAACACTATATGTATTTAAAGCTGATAAACATGTACGATATTCATCAGGTTGCTCTAATATCTAAGTTTTAATATTACATATTATGATATATAAAAACATAACTCACCTATCTTCAGACAGAACTTGATCAAACTCGGACGAAGACACTAGAAATAGTATTGACGTAACAGAGTCGAAACACTGCGTCCATTTCTGCCGCTGCGTCCTCTGACCGCCAACATCCACAAAGACAAATGGCACGTTGTTGATGAGGATGGGGCACTCTGTGATGCCTTTCGTGGCTTTCCGACAGTGTAGGATATCCTGATGGGAGGGGATGTAGTCCGGCCGCGCGATTCGCTCCAACTCGCCGAAGAAATAACTCACTGAATCGCTCTGAAATTCGGGAAGATGATAAATTAAAATTCATTCTCAAGTTTAATTGTGTACAATTACATAGTTAAACAAAATTGGCGTTATGAAACGGGAAGTAGACAGGCCATGTTTTAAAAACATCTCATTTTCCTTATATTACAGCACCATAATGCGAAATATATATTTCAACTATCATAGACATAACATAAATGTGAAACTCACTCAGTCATAGGCGTTCACTGATATACCTACTCTGACCATAAATGCTATTATAATAAAAAATAAACAAAGTATTACAATTGAAATTAAAATCTGTCATTTTTATTTGGTTCTTTGTATCGTTCATGGGGCTTTCGTATTTTCTCGCCAATATATTGCAAAATATTCTCGTGCCAAATTGAGAAAATTTCATTAGCTTTTTAAAATTGATCTAAATTCTTCAGTTACATAATATGTCCAATCCACAATATATTTAAATACATGAATATGTATATAATATAATAGTCGAGAATGTTACGTATTCATGTATATTTTAAATACATACCTAAAAGCCAAACTATTGATTTGAACCAATGTTGTGAATATTTTTACAAACATGCCTTCTAACAACATATTCATGCAGTAGTACTCTTAAAGTGGTGCCTAGTAATAAGTGTAAATAAAAGAAAACGCAACATCACTTATATCGTTCGCTCATATCTGATATAAACAAGACGAAATTGGCTCAAGTCCAACCAATTAGTTATTAGATATTTCACACGTTTATAGTATGAACAATAACTAAACGTAAACATCTGTTTCATTCAAGCATTACTAATACAGATTATTAAACAATAAATACAGCGGGCATTGGAATTCATAAAACTCACTCGGTCTAGATTTACGAGGCCTAAACGACAAGCGTGACCAATGGAACAGGATTTAAGTGGACAGTGAATTTGCAAGTGTGAAGTATCAGGCCGCGTCTAGAGCATTTAAATATTAACTTATTTCACTCAAGGGCTACCTCTTTGGAGACCTTTATTGTGACATTTAAAAAAAAATTAAATCAACTTTCGTCTTTCAACTCTCCAAAATCAGTCAATTCAAAAATATTTTATTCCGCAGACAACATCAGCGTAGACAAAGAAATCCAATGTTTACAAGTTGTGGTGAATCATTTTGTAATGCTACGTTGTTAGCACAATAAAATGTTCACATTAGGCGCAATAAAGGATGACAGGTTATCCCGCGTCACACCCACAATCCACGTTTTTAACTGTACACAATGAAAACTGACACAGTGATTGTCGACACGGAACTGTGCCTTTGCCCCAAGTAACTTCACACCACTATGCAAACTTGGCACATTGGATAAAGCTTTATTAGCATACAACGAATTGGAAGAGGTCATTGTCGTCAACTCGACAACAAATAGGATGGGAAATAGCAAACGTAATGAGATTTAAACGGAACCTTCCGGAGACGTTGGCGTCTTAACAAACCTACTTATTGCAATAATAGATCAACCACACGCATATAAAGCGAATCAGGCTGATTATAATTCATACAACATCAACATTATTGGCATGCGCTCAAGAAATACCTGTGACATAATTAGTCAACACGCAAGAACTGTCAGTGGATGACGTTCAATTATTCAACACACGGCAGGTTATATGAATGACGATGTAGGCACGGTTTAAGAATAAAGACAAAGGCTGTACTGCAAACTGGAAAGTGATAAAGTCAAACACCTCGATGTCTTATCGGCGAATGCATAGCGCTTTCCTGTCGGCTAATAGAGAATATAAGGATCATTATTGAAAATGACATACTACATTGAAGTTAATCGATACCGGTTTTATTAATGGTACGATAATGTTTTTAAGGTACTGAAATGTTGTTCTCACTTATCGGAAACTGCTTCTTATTTGCATAAAACAAAAGAATTAAAATTGCAAATTATTTATCTAACAATTGTTAGCAACGTTTTTATCGATTAGGGTCAAACATAACAACTTGGTTTGATAGGCAACTGAATAAAATTTGCGAATAAAAAGACTACAACGCCCTTAGGCCTGTTTATTAATCACCGAAGGTATTCGATAAACTATAATCATGTTTTGAAATATACGGAGCATTTTAACGAAAACAATTTTCTCGAGATGAATTTAAATTTGAAATACGGATGAGATTGGCCAATCAACATACTTCTAATTCATTGTTAACAGGTACACAGGTACATTATCCACCTGCGTTATGGCATTGCGAGACAATTAAAAGGGTTAGCAACAATCAATGTCATTGTTAGGAAATATGCTGAACAGTTCTGAACCAGAAGATATCGCTAATGAAGGTTAATTGGAAACGAATAGTGTTCTTGCATCGGAAGAAAAACGTGCCTTCATTTCAAAACGAGTTCAAGACTGTGGTATTTTATGATTCTTTAATTAAAACGTTATCGATATGAACAATTTATACTAATATGAGTTCGGAAATTTGTATGGATGAATCACATTGAAACAAAGACACTTTAACGCGTTCTATAATTTATTCAAATACAATTATTAACCAACACGAATAAGGGAACAAAGTTGAAGACTTGACAAAACTAACTTAATTTGTTTAATTGAAATATATATTTTAATTCAAATCGTGTCTGTGCTTTAATGATTTTTATGAGCGCAATTTAATACCTTCTAAAAGACAACACAATGAATACCATAGACACAAAAATCGTAGTCGTGTGTGAAACACAAACACGGAAAGTTTAAACACATGCTAAAGAAAATATGAGCTTAACATAGAGCAGTCCGTGTCCAAAAATATATTAAACTCAAGAAAAATCATATTAAATCTGCAATTGAATCACTTATACGCAAGTATGTAATCGATGTACACGCAGATCTTAACGTGCATAGTAGACTAATAACCAATCATTATGGTAATGTTCTAGGTATAGACCATGAGATATGAACTACACTATTATGGCAACATTAATATGGGTTAAATCGCAGTACATTGCAAGTTAATAAGCCACATGCATTGAGAGCATTATATACATTACGTGTGAATCATTTACACGCGATCACTATGATTTTTAAAAAACTTTACATTTCGACTCCTCCAATTATCATATTCCTGCAGCTTGACGCCAGATTTTCTCACGTTAATATTTTCTTTCCTAAGTATCGTTTACATGACAATACAAACTATGTTTAAACCACTAATACAATTGGAATCTTATCGTTTCCTCTCAATATAATGGAGCTCAGTGTTAAAATAAAATGAATACTTTTGTGTTAGATATTACATAACTAGGAAGGCTATTGGTTATTTAACATCACGTTACTACCTATATGGGCTCCACTAGTGCAAAATTTGCAATATCCTTTACGACTTTATGATACTTAATTAAGGTATGTGTCACTGCATGCTTTTTAAAGGCTTCTAGAGTTCTCTTTACAAAATATCTCTACTATGATTTACTAAGTATACACTAATAAACAATTTTAGGAAAAAAATATTATTATAATTAACATAATTATTATAAATAGCATCTAAAATATACTAAAACCTTGTTAAATCACCAGTTCATAGTGGTATTCAAATTTTATCACGTTCATTAAAGACGGCTCGGTAAAGTAGTGCACTGGTCTTAAGATGTTTTTTTTATTTTTTAGTTTGCTACTAAATTGAATCAAGTCGTATTTCCTCATTAGTCTAAATATTATTATTCTGTAAGCACTCTTATTTTTCTGCCCATTAATGTTAATCTAATCTAAAGATATATTACAAAATAAAATATATTTAAATAATAGAAATTCTACATTTATAGATGCCATCGAAGTTTAATATCAAAGTAGAACGGAAAAAAAATATTAATAAATTAATACGTTTTTAATTACACAAAAATTCAAAACAAAAGAACAATACATACCCAAAAAGTCATATTACTCATACAATTCCAAGAATAATATCATATGTACTTCGCTAACAAGGATAAACTCCGTTTTAATAAAACCTAAGACAACTTTACCATATTCAATGATAAAAAAAGTCTACAGAGTTTTTATTAGTACCAGTTCGTAGCTGGCACGTTCTACAAGAACCCATTAAAACCAAAGAAAATGCAATTATCTGGTAGTAAAGGATGCCAATTTACGTAATAATCAGTAGTCAATAGAAATTTCAAGCAATTTATTTTGCTTACATATAATTATGTATTTTTATAGATGTCTCCGAAATAGATTTTTCACGTTATTTAATTGTTAATCTATATAACTTAAAATGAAATAATTTATTCTAAATGTAAATCAAAGAATATGCTAGAAAGTAGGTAGCTTATTAGCTAGACCTAAATTAAGATCAATTCCACAGCTACTTGCTACAAATGGATATCAATTAGCTATTTAGAACTCAACCTATTAATTCACGAAATACTTTGATGCAGTACCTCACTCAACAGAATCGTTATATTAGAACGCTATTTTTTTACATAATTAATGTTAGCAACAGATCAATCGGTTCACATTGTGAATGAAATATGAAACTGCAAGTTACATTTATGAAGCGTAGATTATTAACTTTACGTCGACCTCAATCGTATCACATAAACTATTAACTAGAGCTTTGAGCAATAGACGCAAAATTAAAACATTCATTCGCCACATTAACCCTTTGATAATTTTTACGTAGCTACTGACCGATACAGGAATATTTACTCAAACATTTCTCTTAAGCGCCAAATTAAAATTATTAAACATATTTTTGTTTTTATTTTAAATATTCATATCTGATATACGATTTCATTGGCCTGATTAATTATATAATCAATACTAGTTTATATAAAAGCATCGGTGAAAGTTTATATATATATATATATATATATATATATATATAGTATAGAAAACCTGCTATTAGATACGCTCTAAACAAAAGATCGTGAAGGACGAATTACCTGTTCTCGCTCAACTTCTTAGAACCAATCACCTAAAAATATACTTTAATCACGCTTATAACCGTTTTATAGTTTCTTTTCTTTGATTATAAATAATATTCGAACCAGACCTAAAACCTTTTTTTGAATACAAGAATCGTAAACATGACATTACTTAGGTTGCTTTTACGAGTACGCGTAATGCTCTTATTTACATTCAGTACGGCGGTGTAAGATCCGAATCAGCAACAACGTCTCTATTATTTGTTATCCACACACCATTAGTAAAACAAGAGAAAATTTATAGAGAATAAAGAAAAACGATAGGACAGCAACGGTGAAGAAACACTACAATATTTTATCCGATGATACAGAATTACACTTTCAATTTTAAACGTTCAATTATAATTAAAAATTCAATTGAATACTCCAAATTATGGCACTATGCCGTTATTAGATACGTTCCGGTCTAATGGCATACATACATTAGACATCTCGGCCGACATTTCTCTCATTTTTAACATTCCATATGAAAGTTATTGTATTTTTAGCTGTATAAAACATATGAAACTTATATGAACGTCTAAACGGATTAATGTTCTAAATCGTAATTCGTATACGATCGTTGTATATTAAACCGAGTAAAATGTAATATTATAAACTTTTCGGACCACTTTGAACCCTGTAAAGATCTGTAAAGATGGGACACCACAATATTTACCAAATAACAATGGAAAATTTAATTTTACAACATACATGATATCTTCTCTAATATACTTTGTGTAACCAGATTATTGTATAATTAGGTCACAACGACCATCGATATTTCGTACGTACGTACGCGAAGTAATTAATAGAACTATCATAGGTACACGGGTACAATGACCTGATCGATAAGCCGATGTCATACAATAAAATAGAGAAAACATTATCTCGAGACAATTTGGATTAATATGTTTCTCAAGAGTGCATTTTCATCAAGTTCCCTACGTGACATATGACGCAATACATTTATGACTAATCAAATTAGATAAGAAGCTCAATTATATTTATTACATTAGTATGATGGTGTTAGGAAATTATTATTAATATGCCGATGATCAAAAGCATGATAATATATTAAAATGTGAGGAAACATTACGAAACTGGTAACAAACGCTGAAATTTAATACATAAAATCAACTAGTGATCAGTTCCTAAAGTAGTATAGTGAAATGTCATTGTTGTATTGTTCATGCTGGGTAATTAATAATAAACTTATATTTGAGCATAGCCCTAATGGGTATAAGCTGAGTAAAAAAACCAAAATACCTAATCAGGAATAACAACATTAACTTTCTTATACTGTAGAAGGTTTTTATAATAATAAAATTTGCCTTGATTGCAGTCAATATTCACTACAATAGCAGATCAATAAAAAACCGGCCAACTAATGTGGCAGGCAAAAATGTTCAAAAACCAAACTTAGTACTTTTAATCACTAATCTATTGTGCTACTAAATTATAAAATCATTGGAAGTGGGTTCACTTTTTGTGATTGTAAAGAAAATTACTCCTTTAGCAACTAAATACTTCAATTAAAAAAAATATATATATATATATATACAAAACAGATGCACCACATAGTGGAGTTATAATGAGACAAGGTTAATTTAAAATACTTGAAATAGAAACTGTTAAATAAACTGTTTCTTATAAACATTTAAGTAGGTATTGTTCATTAAATCTAAATGCTGAAATTTCTTTATAACATGTTAACTTTGGTAATCATTTTTGTTAAACCCTCACATATTTAAACTTTAATAATATTTGATATCTTTTGACTGGCAAGTTAACAAATAACACTCCACATAATTCAATACCATTGTTTACTTAGTAAATATAGGACAATACTAACCAATTGAAATTCTCTCCGTCGATCATAAGCTCTTTTTATAGCCCTGTCTAACCACAGGGAATGTATATGAGGTGCATAATGCATAAACAGTCGGCTATCAAGTGATGTTGAACTGTTAAAGTGTAGTGCCTGCTGACCAATGTCCAAATTCCGCGGGTTTTCCCAAGGAATCGCAAGCTTATCCCTTGCATCAACTAACACTTGGATACCCTTGACAATGTTCTGGTATATCACATGCTGATATTCGCGCACGAGTTCCGGCTCAAACTTTACTTTATGTATTATTTTCATCTGTTTCAGGAATGTCGATTTTCCGCTTTCACCCGCACCGAGTAGCAATAGCTTGACCTGTCGCCGAAGTGTTTGTTTGTCTTTCTCAAGTATTCTGTCGATCTCTTTGCTTCTGTATCGCTGCTCTATCTCCTCTGGAGAGAGCTTTAGGCGCAGCCAACAAGTCAGAGCCTCCGTACAACAGGAACATGACCAGAAATCGTTGGCCATTTTGCATGATTAGCGACACTTACGAGGAAAAAGTCAACACGCGCTTATTGTATCACTGTAATAGTTTGCAAATAACACTGTACACATTTTATTATATCACTTTACTAAAAATGACAAATACGTTTTACATAAGTCCGTGTTAAAACGTACGCACGCATTCCACCCCTCCCAAACTCATTGAGAAAAATAAAAGGAGATATTTTAGCTGTAAAAAGTACACAACAAAAATGTTGCCACTTCATTTGTCAAATATAAACTAAATTCTATATTGAGAAAATTGATTACAGTGCTAATGTCAACTGTCATTTTTTGTAAATTAAAATAGAAATATACCAGTCTAAAAAAAGAAGTTTAAATGTAATTTTAACTGAACTATAAGAAAACTTTCTTCGTTCTTGTTGTTAACAGTCCATAATATCGATTTCGTTTTTCGGTACTCAAGCCAACAATATTTTAGCATTTCTGTAAAAATTACTTCTGCCAAGTTATTTTGAAAGTTGACTTCAGTTTTTTCAAATGATCTAAGATGTCATTTATTAAGTGCCAACAAAAGTAAAAAAGTTATAAGTTACGCGCACTAAAGTTTAGCACGTGTATTGTTTAGTAATTATATTTATCGAAATTATTACCTCACCAATAGTTTAACAGAAAATTAAACACTCGAGCAAAAAGGTGAAAAGTATTTAGTTGCATGTAAAACAATAAAATGTAAAAATAATTTTGGAGATGTCCAAAGAAGGTTATAACACCGAAAAGAAAGAGGGTGAAAGTAAAGTAGTTTTAGAACGTTTACAATCATATTTAAAAGAAAAGAAAAGTAGTGAATCATCTGAGACTAGTGTAATTTACAGTAAACCGAGCTTAGGTTTAACATTTGAGCCAAATCCCATCGTTGTTCCAAGCATTGAAGAAACAGGTAAAACTAACGTACTGCGGGAAGTTTTAAATCATAAGAAATCAGAGCTGCTAAGGCAGCCTGAAGTAATTGCATTTTTGAAAACTTTATCAACAGATTTAAAGAAGTAATACGAGATGGCAGTAACTGCCCGAAAAAGCGCTGAGTTCCTTATGCGAAAAACCTTAGATAGACAAGCTGCTCTGACTCGCATGAAAGTTAGTTTTAAAAAGAAACATATAGAACAAGTGATAATTGACTATGTTCATGAGGGGAAATATGGACCTTACAATGAGTTAATAAATATCCTCAAAGATAAACAAATATCTGATGGAAACTTCTTAGTGCTATTTGAAGATTGCTTGTCATGTACAGTTTATTTTGAAAAAGATTGGAAAGTGTTCATAGACCTACTATGTGATATTCAATGGATTAACCGAGATCCTGAACTAGTTAAGGTGTATAGTAAATTCATAGTTAGCTTAGTTACTGCACATACTTACCATTGTCCAAAAGTAATGACAGCATTGGTAAATTTATTTAAAGGTAAATTATATTTTTATTATTTATTTTATTGTATGGAAATAAAATTTTACAAAAAAATTTGATAGTTCAATATTTGAATTTGTATTACTCATTCAATGGCAATTGCCCTATATGGTGCAATCTTTATATTTAATAGTTTTTTTTATAGCTTGCAACAATAACTAATATATACATAAATAATTCTAGTGGATGGTGAAAATTGGGATGATCAACCACCTGAAGACCTGATCAAACAATGGTCTAATTTGCATACACTTATAGCTCAAATAGTTGCTTTTATGCCTATGTAAGTATTTTTTTCTCTATGCATTATTAGTAAGCATATAAAAGTAAAATAAACCTTGTGTAATTAGTTTTGCTTTTAATGCAACCTATATTTAAAAAAATGTAAATGTAATTTTTACATTCTTGTTATGTTTTAGGACAAGCAATATTTTAATGCAAACAGTGTTGGATAATTTTCCATACTACAAAGCTGGTTGTTATATTAACAGAGCCTATATACACAATTTAATATGGATAAGTAAATATATTCCTTCACTGAAGGAACAAATACTGTCTGCCATAGTTCATAGGTAAGTGTTTTTAAGACATAAAGCATGTTCATGAAGTTTTGTAAATAACAAAATTTTAGAATGGCTTCACAAAACATGGCATATTTTCTCAATATTATTTGTAGGTTGATCTTAATAATTAATGAAAAATTAACAGTAAATTGATCAATTTTATAATATACTTACATATTATAATTTATATCAATAATTTCGAATTCAAATACTTTTTTTTCTGTATGATAGCGTATTAAATCTTAGCTTATTTTTAAATTTTGTGTTTGTATCAATTTTTTTTAATGATATGTATTTATAGATTTTGAAGCTAAATAATTTTTTGGTGGTTGTCATGTTTCAGAATGATTGAAATGGATGTAAATGTGGTAGACCAAAAGACTAAGCAGGAAACAATTTTTAATATGGAATTGGAAAAAGATGAGACTAGCGTTACTCTTGATTACTGCATGTTAGAGATGTTAAAATGGCTGGAAGAAGAAAGAGAAACTGTTTTGTTTATACTTTGTAATATTTTTGAAAGGATTGTCCTTCCAACTTATGGCATTCGGTGAGTTAAATATTACTGAATATTGTGCCACAATGATTCGTCTTTCATCTCAGAACGAATGCAAAAAACCTTATCTTTTCTATCTATTTCAATAAATTTATCACATTGCTGATACCTAATTTAAACATTCTTGGCCTATCAAAACCTCTACTTAAGCTTAATGTATTGGTATCTGTAAAACCAAAAATCTATAATATAACTGATACTGAACTAAGCTGATCCCCACAAACGTTGTTTTGCCATATAAAAAAATGTCTCTAAAAATAGATGTTGGCTGATTCTCAGACCTTCTCAATATGCTGAGAAAATTTCTGGAGAATCGGTCAACCCATTTCGGAGGAGTAAGGGAACGAAAACTGTGACAATTTTATATATGAGATATTAAAATATTTTATATTTGAATTATTTTTACAGATATGTTCAATTCCTTCTGCTGTACACAATATCAATAAATCAGCAATGCGCTGACAGAATATTTAAAAACCTGTGGACCATAACAGCTGGCCTGCATGGATTAGGACCTGGAGCCTTAACCACACGCAAAACTGCAGCCAGTCATCTAGCAGGACTCCTTGCGAGATGTGTGCGAGTTCCCAACAGTAGACTTTTGCATTATTTGAAGACTATGGCTGATTGGTGTCATGGGTAAGTTGATTAGTATGATAAAAATACATATTATCAAACAAAGTGATATTTAAACCAATTATAAATGGGAATGAATGGTTGGAGCAATGCCAAAAACTAACATAAAATTTAGTTTTGAGTAACCATAAAATTCCCGTGTTTGTTCCTTGATAAAAAAACAAAATTTATAAATTAATTCAACTGCTAAAACGAAAGTTGTTAATATTGCTGATGGACACATTGACATAGACATATTTTTCAAAAAAAAATGTCTCTTTTTGTAATTTTCAGTAGTATCATATATAATGTTTAGGGACATAATTATATAAAAAAATAAACATGATAAAAAAAACTTATTTCAGTTACATAACAGCAACGCAGGAGGCCTCAGCTCACGACAACACCAAAGTGCATGGTGCCTTTCATGCAGTTTGCCACGCGATCTTTTACCTCGTTGCTTTTAAGAACCATTACCTATTTCTGAGTAAAGAAAGTAAGTATATACTCTTTTTTAAGTAGCCTATCTCCTTCCCTAAAGTTAAGTCTATCTCTATACCAAATTCCATCGAAATCTATAAGTAGTTTAACCGTGATAGTGTGACATATATTCATTTTTACTTTCGCATTTATAATATTAGTATGTATTAAAAATAATCAAGTTATTTATTTTAACCATTTATAATTCCAGGTGTAAACTTCGTTGAGTCCCTTAACCTTCCTCGTCTGGTAACATGCCCATTAAACCCTCTACGGACATGTCCTCCTCAAGTGACACAGGCCTTCTCATCTGTCACCAGGTCTCACCAGGTGGTCTACTGCCAGTCTATTATTGAAAAGAATCTTCGTTTCTCCTTACATAATACCGTGCAATATGATGAATGGTTCCCTTACGATCCTTACACATTACCTATGTAAGTATATTTTATGCCATATTCATTATGAATTATGGTTGTTTTACATTAGTATTGGTAAAATAATATAAGTAGATAATAATAGCACTTTAATTGCCTATACATGAAATGGGTAAACAATATTAGTATCTGATATAATTGTGTGGTCTTTCTTATTCCCAAAAATAAAAATAATAAAAATTTCTTTCAGTTCGGGTAAAAAAATATGGCCCCTGTGCATTGAGTACAAGGACTGTATGAGAAAAGGTGAAAATGAAACCCAGTACAAGAATTTAAAACGCAAATTTGATGGTGAAGACGATGACTTCCTTTTGATGACACCCAGCCCACGACAACGACTTCCCAGCTCTTTATCTAATTGTATATCACCTGGATTCAAAACGAGTGATACTAGTATGCTGTAAATTTTATATAATATAGAATTTGCTATTGTAATAAAAGAATATAAAAATAAAAATGTCTATGGCTTATCTAAAATGTCTAGGTCAGTTAACTAAAAAAATATTTTATTATACCAGTGCCAATAACATGTCGCTTTGGGGTAACAATATTGTCATAAAAACTATATTAGTAATATATATATAATTAATTCAAAGCTAATAAATACAAATAATAGACTTTTTCTTAAATAAAAAAAATTTAACCATCTTACAAAATCCAATTTAAGTAAAGAAAATGCAGTTTTATAATAATTTATTGAAAAATGAATTCATTCATACATTTAAAAAATAAGCATCCTTAGAAATTCTATTATAAAAAGTTGTATTTAGTTAATCTTAAAATATTTTATTTCTTTGTATATTCGATCTCACGCGTCGTTTGCTTTATCTGTTTATTATGTTTTTAGGTTTCTACGAAATCCATTCCCCTGGTTTTATAATTAAATTCCTTAAATATCATGCAGAAGCTGAAATTATCAATAATTGTTTCTTTTGCTGTACATATACATAGCTTAGCCCAAAACATTAACAATGTACTAACCGAAAACAATTTTTTTTTTTGTAAACAAACCCAGCAGGTCCTGTGATTGTAATGTTCAACCAATATCACCTAGATTAGATATAAAAAATAAATAAAAGTGAATATACATGATTATTTATTTCACACACACACACACACAAATTATTTTCCATTAGGTCATTAAAAATAAACAGAACATTACTAACACTTAAAACTAAATTGAGATTGCAATATCTAATGAACACATGATCTTATATACAATAGCAACATTTCTTTCTATAATAATTCATTATGATTGTCTTAAAAAAAATAATACATTAAAATTGGTGAATTTATAACACTGATTGCTGCAGCCACATTTCACCATCTTTGTGCCACAAATAAATGAGCTCATAATATATAATTGAATGAATTTATAAACAATTTTTTTTAAAAAAAGGGCAGTTCCTTATTTGAAGCTTTACAGAGTACAATATAATCAATTTTTCACATTTGAATGAGTTAGGAAAAGTTTAGAGCAAGTTTATCTGGCCTTTTCAGCTTAGAAAATAATGTAAATACTGAGAATGTTAATTGCCAAGAGCAAATTGATTACTACATAGATTTATCTTTTTCTATGGTAAGGATGTCGCCGTTTAAATGAACTGTTAGTTTTATTTGTTTGGTGCTGTTTAAGTTGATATTGAGTTATAATAGGAGCCTCATTTGCAGCTAATTTGTTGATAACAAAGTCATCTCCAGCTTTCATATTTTCTAGCATTTTTAATTTGGCTTCAATAGTCTGGATTGCAGTTTTCTTGCTCAGTTTAATCTCAGGTTTCCCTGCTGTTAGTGCAGGAATACCTATTTCTGGTTTTGGTTTCTCTTGATCTTCCTGATAAATAGAAAAAAAATTGAAAAGAAATTCTTGGATTCCCATGTCTTATTATGGACTTTACAGCACCAAACAACTAACAAATATTTTAATGCAATTTATACTAATAGAATAAGTCCACTGTTTGCCTTTGTTGTAAGGTAAAGAAATACACCCTTCCAACCCAAAAAAAATACAGTCTATAAATATCAGTGGCACAAGAAATCCAGAAATTTACAGGGTTATAAATAAAAACAAGTATTTCAGAAAAAGAAATTAGATGATGACTTAAAATACTTACTGTTGCATTTTTAGCAAACTTCACACAAATTCTTTTGTTCCCCAAAAGCTGTCCATTTAAGGAATTCATTGCTTTTAAAGCATCCTGTTTTAACTTATATGTCACGAAGGCAAATCCTCTTGGCTGCCCGGCATTTGGACCGCTCCGGTGGAATAACATATCCAACTTCTCAATATTACCATACACACGGACCATTTTCAGTAGTTGATACCGGTAATAAAAAGTGGATATAGTTTAATAAAACAGAATAAACGCATTTCAGTTAAGGAAATGTTAAAAAGAACTGGTAATAAGGAGCAGAGATAATAATATAAAAACGTCACAATAAATTAACAGAAATGTACTAATGCCAAAGTATCATAACTGAAGTTTTGATACTTTCGCATTAAAAGTAGTTTATGATATCCATAAAGTATTTTAAGAACTTTTGATACAATATAAACATACTCATTAACCCTTGTATCCAAGTTTCCAATCCAAAGTCTTTTCTCGCACACATGACTTTGCTGCACCGGTTCCAAGCTCAATGGTATCTAGAAAGCATGATGTACTTTTTAATAAAACTATGTAGCCAGATTACACCATCAGGAGTCAATAATTGATGTTGTTAATGTTATAAATTTGACATAATAATTCAAAACCTGTTACACGTTTCCCCATAATTATATATACAATTTATTTACCGTAGCACTGTCCATCCTATGGCACGGCAAACCTGTGCCTAATTATCTTTTTTTGCGATATATTTGGAAAGAAAAAAAGTAAGACAGCCTTTCACAATAATACTAAACAATTTTTGAGATCATTATATCAGACAGTTTACTTATTTGATTTTTAACAATTTACAAACAAAAATACTAAATTACTCAGTAACAAATATCAAATAACAACAAATTAACATTTCTTTTCATTGCCAAAACCCAAAACGACATCTTATAGACTACAGAGTATATATATATATATATATATATATATATATATATATATATATATACTCTGTAGTCTATATATATATATATATATATATATCATTAATATTATTAGCTACATCTACAACTCGTGCCCTCTGTTTATCTCCTGAACAAAAGGGTTGATATATATATATTTAAGTAGTACCTAAAGATTTTATACATTATTATATTTTTTTACTTGTACAATATACAAAAATAAAATATAATAATAACAAACTTTTCAGTTAAAGTTTGCTTAGTACCATGAAATTTGTTATCTATATTACCTGTATATTCTATGTGCTCCGGCTATAAAATGTCAAAACATAGCATAGCTCAAACACGATGAATAGGTACTAGTTATTCAATTCAAATGAAATGAACACAAAATACAAATACGAATTTCTTAAAATTCTAACTAGATAAATCGAAATAATTTTTTGTCATGTAAATTAAGTTAAAAGAAAAATTCCAACACGAGTGATAATAAAAAGTTTTTTTTTTGGTGCATACAGATAAAGAGATGATAAAGGAAACTGTTAGTACAAAACCTGGAACTCTTCTTTCAATCTCACCTAGTATTAAAGACGCTAAATTTGTTGATTTATCCACAAAATGTTTACCAGAGTTACTAGAATTACGTGATCGTCAATTAAAATTACTAAAAAATAAATCATTTATTAAAAATTTACCAGATAAAGGATTAAAGATTCATTCTTTGTATGATAAAATAGAAAATGAGATAAAATTAAAACAAAATGAGGAACAAGCATGTCATCTATTTAGCAAAATGAAATTAGAAAGCATTGATAAAAGCTCTATACAGGATATTGAGTGGGAAGGAAAAGTAGCTCAGAATAAAGATACCTACCTGGATTCTGATGATGACAGTGAACCTGAGAATGTTTTAACTATTTTAAGCCAAAATACAGCTGATAAAAAGATAGTTAAAGTTCTAAGACCAGAGAAACCATTAATAACTCCTGGAGATCTTATAAATTTAGAAGAAGTACCACATTTAAAATATATAGTAGAGAAAACTGAAAAAAATATTAACCTAAAACCTAATGGACAATTCAAGCCATATAAAACAACAATATCAGATGTTCATAGACCAGAAAAAGAAATTCAAAGAAAGAAACATAAGCATTGGGAAATAACGTCTGCAACGCCACCACCAATTGTTCATGGTCCAGTAAAAATGTTATCCATTGAGGAATCCCTGAAGCTTCAACAAGAATACAATGCACATTTAAAACAAGTTGAAGTCCAGCATGCAGCTGAAAAGTTATTAGCAAAGGCTAGTTTCAAAATACCAGAATTACCTAAAGACACTTCAAAATTAGGAAACTATAGATCTAAAATGGAGAGTGACGATTCAAGCTCAGAATCCGACTCTGAAGGGAGTGACAAAGAAGTTCATGATGATGAGCCAGATAGAGGTGGAGTTATTTTTACAGTTATGAAATAATTGGTGCATTATTATTATGAATTAGGTGTCTTTGTGTAAATATGTTGTTAAAGATAAGGAAGCATTAATCTTATATATTTACAACATAATAAAATAAATTTACTACAAAATATATAATGTATTTTTCTGTATTTTATATATAATATATTTTAATCTAATAATCAAGATATATAAGTTTTTTAATTTGAAAGTGCACTGCTCAACCTATTATGAATCTTCCTATTCAGCTATTAATCTAAAAAAGACTAGCATGCTGTGTCCGTCTCTTTCAATTTTTTGCTTTATCTGTGTGCTAATGTGTTTCAAATGTCATGGCAGTCGCAACACGCATACTTTTCAGTCCGTTCCGTGTTCGGACTAGTGAGCGCGCTGCTCGGCTGATGGCTGTATTCGCGTTCCAGCGCGCGCATTGATACAACGTTATCAAAACGAGATCGATTTAATTGTGTGTTATATATTTCGTTTAATACAATGCCACCTACTTCAAATGCTGTTATGGGAATTGATGACGACCAACGGTTCGCATTAATGAAGGTGTGTGTATATTTAATTAATAGCTTTTTACATTTTACCTATAAATTTACACTACTAAACGTTAAGATAACCAGGCAAAAGTTACGGTACATGACGATATTAAATGAATGAGGGAACGGAGATAATATTTGTTTTATGTCGATAAAATATATGCGACGGCTCCTAAAAAGAAACAAAATAACAACGTGGCTGGTATTCCGGAAGCTAGAATGTACTTTGACAAATAAACATGTTATTTAAAAATGTCTGGTTAACAAAAATCTAGATATTATAAGTGTAAAAGACGAAAAATGCCCCAGACATTTTCCGCTGCTTCACCCGGTTTTACCTGTTCTCTTCTGTAGATCGGAACGGCCAGAGTTGCTCCTCTAACACTGTAAACATTGTTTTTATAATATGTTAACAATTATCATTTGATTCTGCCTAGATGCCTGAAAGCCTATACTATTTAAACCAATGTTTGCCTTATATTTTTAAGTATTAATTTACATAAGCGGAAAAGTTTTGATGAAATAACTTATTCATCTAAGAGCCTTAAAGAAAGACACAAATGAGATATTTTCATTTGTCATGACTCGAATATAGAGTAATATACTTATAATAATAAGAATATAAATAAAGACATATCATAAATATAAATGTTGAAGATTACAAAAAAACTTTAAGTGTTTTTATAATTAAGGTTTTTGCTTAAAGCTTAAAACTAATTTACCTGCTATATTTTGTAATAAGTTTTTTACAGCACATAAATGAACTAAAATATGTTATAATATAGAATAATGATGACTAATAATTTTCGAGCGTCATACAAATCTTAGAATATTAATATATCTTTTATTTCATCAAGAGTAGGTCCCCACATTTATTATTAATGAAAATATGCGGACGGAACATACCAGACTTCAATTAACTTAATTAAATTAAATGCGTTAATAATTGAATTAAAAAACGTAAAATTTTAGTTATTTTAATAGCAATATAGTATAATAAAGATATTTTATCAACTCGCAAACATTTCTTGTCAATTTAATTTCATCCATTCCATTTAACCTACTAAAATTTTTCTGGTTAAAAAAAATTGCACTTTCTTCATTATGCGCAGACAATTCGTTATGCGCTGTAATTATCATTAACATGCTTTATTTTACGGAATTTTATTGACATTCTATATAAAATTTAATTTAGCAAATTCGGTAGTCAATCGTTTCATTTATTGTAATTGGTGGAGTCAAGGCATAACGTCTCGTTAGCATTTAAAAAATGACTTAAGTTCACTTATAATCGGTTTTGGTTACATGATTTGGCGGCGCTCTGACATTATTTTTAGTGAAGGTTTAATAGAAGCTTTATCGTAATGTTGAGTTGACCACAGTTATAAAAAGTATTTGGTAATTAAAGACGATGAACTACCAATATATATTTTCTATGAACGAATTTAGGTACATTGGTGATCTATCCATGCATACAGAATATCTAAAATGTAATGTAAGATGTGCACTTCATAAAAAAAAAAAAATATTGTGACTTTAAATAAAACAACTTTAAATTTTCCTTTCATTATGCAAAAGATAATCTTGGCTAAGAGAGCGGTACATTCATGCAGTTTATTACAGTAATGACTTGTCATTACCATCAACTGCGTTTACCTAGATAATATTATGAAAGAACGAAACTCAAGTCTTTACTTGACATAGTTCTTTATAATCACAACAATTTAACCATAAATCACTTTCTATCTTTGATATCAACAAAATTGCAAAATTCTACTCTATTATAAACCGAAGGCTAACGTTATAGAAGTCATGCACAATGGACTTTTTGCATGCATTAAACCTATTTGATTCAACAACATACCATACACGGAACCTTCAATACAAAGACGGGAATGTAATTAATAATTCTTCGCTTGTGTTGACAATAATCGAAGCCCGCGACATCGTATGCTTAAAAAATTTATTTCAAAATAGGACTGACTGTTTCAAAACAAAGATAATTTAGATTGTAACCACGTTTTGATTGTAATAGATATATTACCGATTTACTGACTTTAAACTTGTTTTGAAAATTGTTAATTCATTTTGATTTAAATTGAAAACAAAAGGTTTTGTGTTACAGACAGTTTACAAAGGCATACAATATATAAATATTTAGATATATTTTAACGTGTCTAGTTTATTCTCAATACCACAGTGTGTATTGTGATTTAAATTTATTGCGGTATGAGTAAGTTCAAAGATATAAGGTCATAGATCAGTTTTGTTATGATTTTTAATGTTAATGTTTGGTATATATGTCGTCTGACACATCATTTGTCTATGCTACTTTCTAAATTTGTACGATTATATATGTAGCACGTTTTTTTTGTATTATCCTATTTACTGTTAGGAATCTAACCATTTTCACATTTAGTATATTTAAATGTCGCTAATCGCCGTGATGCGTCACCAAAACACAAAACAGTATCTCTACGTATTTATATTGAACACTTGTTTGTACTTACTAAAAATGCTTGGCGATTTAAAGGTGTGGCGGAGAGTTCTTTCCAGTTCTTCTCGTCCGCTATACGGCCTTGATTTGGTAACTCGCAATAAATGTAGAGTAAAAAAAATTATACCTTTTTTTGTTTGACGATTCGTATGTGATCTATATAGTAATCTATATCACATAACTACCTATGTGAATATAGATATTTTTGAGTTTTTTTACTTACTTGTGTATTGTTTTTTGTCTTTTGTGACTGAATTTATGTTATTTATGTATGTAGGTAACCGTTAATGTATATAATCTAAGTAGGTCACACATCAACAAATAATAATAATGTTTAATTAATGCGTATTTATAATATAAAAGTATCATATAGATTAGAAACATATTCTTCACAAACAAGCCTTAATGCTTCATAAAATGTATTAGCTGTTATCCTATTTTATTTATCTTGCTCAACTTTATTTTGTTGTACAATTACCATAATCCTCGATCGGTATAAAATCGTAAAGCAATTGCAGTTAATTGTTTTTGTATTAAACATTAACACGTATGTGCTAAAAGCTCAGGCCACGAATAAGTAGGCTATGTAAACTTGCGGTCCTACATGACATAGATTTTTGTCTATTATACAGCTTAAACAATATTTTACATCTGTGGATATAAGTTGGTAACATATGAGCCCTCCGCATGGCAATGATTTCAAAGTTATCAGGATATAGTTAGGTCAAAGTATTTTTTTTTAATTTAGGCACAGAATCGCAGTTGAATGTTAGATTTTGGACGGAAGATTTCAGCTTGATTGACAGTCATGATATCCCAAGCCTTCAAACCTTTCTGAACTTTAGTTCACATGTTTTAACTTAATTATTTTAATTGAATTAAATCTTAAAAATTAAAGATTCTCGAATGAATAACCTTGTAATGAGCAATTTATAATTATCATCAATACTATCTTATAAACCATCTATTACGATATTGTATAATCAATGAATTGATGAGATTGTGTCCTTCATTCATTTGTTTTTCGGTCGTGTAATAATTATAAATACTTTTTATTAACACATGTAAATACACTTGACACGTGGTGTTAGAACAATTTTATGAAATTAAATTAACAAAAATGCCACATATTAACAATCTCACACAAACATAAACCGCTCCTGTTCTAATACTTTTTGGATAACGAATCAATATCTAGAAAATAATCTATTGCGGATTTAGGGGTTATATTGGAAATCATAAGGAAAGCTTACCAAATGTTAGGGTTCGTGTTACGAATCTCTAACACTTTCAAATATAGTTTTCTTATGTTTTATTATCTTAAAGATTTTTGTATAGTATACTTACTTAGTACATGAGATGTTTGGGGACAGTTTTAATAAAATAAATATATTGGTAGAAAATCCAATTAATTAATATACAGTTCTTTCTCTCACCAATACAAATTACCAAGCGATTTCTCCGTGCAAAAAATATTAATCTCAATAAGATATTAATCTCTACATACCATTCATTGATCACTGTTGTAATACAATAGTCAATTGTAATTTACTAACCTTTGAAATAAATCATTAAAACGCAATTTTCCTTAGACATAGTCTGAAATGAAAAAGAAACAAACTCATCAAAGAGTCCACCTCACTGATACACTCCTACAGCAATACCATTACACACTTATTCTTGTGATTGTTTTAATTTTTATCATTAATATGTAATCTGTGGTATTGTGCTATATGGGTTTGAAAGAAATAAAACAATTTCTAGAAATTTATAAAGTACCGTATTCGTTATCAACTAAGCTACAGGCGATCGTGATCGTGTTTCATATATATATTGTTTTTAACACTTTTGTACCCACGTTCTTGATTACAATCAAAAACAACACTACAGCAATATAATTGTATTGAAAGTTTTTTTATTAATAGCATATAATGTACATAACTGTTTGTAAGATTAATTTAATTTAATAACATTACATCTGAATGATCCCCTTTCAAGTGACACAGTGATGATAATGCCAGCTGTCAAATATTGCACCGCAATCGTAACGAGGATAAACGGAGTAAACATAACGTTGCAAAATTACCGTGAGCAAGGTCAAGGCGTTTGCGCAACAACTTGCGCAAAGTGGACATAAGGCCTAAAGCTGTGCATACACCGGAAGTACGCAAAGGAAATTAAGGGCATCTATACATCCAACACGTTATTTTTGGACCAGATATACCTTGACTTTTGTTTCAAAGCGTCCGAGAGAAGATTTTTAACGCTTTTAAATAAAATATAATATAAAATATCATACTTTCAATACCATCGTTATCTTCTTTCAAGTCTGCTATAAGTTATACCTATCCGTATCGTACCTACTTCTCATGAACACCACCATTTTTTCTATTTTTATTTATCTCTCGTTGTAATAAACAATATAGTGATATATGTATACGTACACTTTTTGCCAAATTGTCTTTTTTTGTCACTGTTTTTGTAGGGTTGCAAAAATATCACAATATTGTTGTTGTTTCGTGTATAATACTTAAGTGTGGTGTATTTTAGTGTATCATTTGTTCAGTTTTAAATATTAATTTCTTAAATTTCAGTTTATTATTGTATTATTATATTTAGGTAATATTTATTTACGTTATCTAACCTACCTGCTGTGTCACTTGTAAAAAGTAATTAATTTCGAATATCGAAATGTCGAATAAAAATAAACTTAATGCGCCATGTGAAAAACAAGTTACTATTTTTTTAAATCATTTAAGTCTGTAATAATTGTAGAAAAATATTTTTATTATTTATAAGGTTTTCTAAATTAAATAATTTATTTTATATTTTAAACCTTTTATAATATTACTGTGAGACTAAAAGCTCCCAGAGTTTAATTTATAATCACTGCTTAAGCTTGACTTTTTCCGTGGTGAGTGCCAACTTTCGAATATTACAAAGACAACCAGCTGATGCCTCTTGTAAGATTGGGTCCTTGGAGCCTATTGTTTCTAAGAGAAACTGTACAACTCCGGCCTGGAAAAAGATATACTTAAATTAACCATACTATTATACCAGCCAATCCTTTGTCTTCGTACATTTTGACATTTTACGGACTTTATATTAAAATTTTCAAATATCCCCAAAAAAACAACAACATTTAGTTATTTCTGAATCAAATATAGAAAATACCAACTTTTGTAAATTAATATTAATTTATTGCACACAATACTAAAAATATCAATTATGGAAATTAAGTGATGACTCATGGCCGTTGCTTTTTGCTTGACATGTCTGTGTAATTTGTAAATCAAAAAATACATAAGTCTCATCGTTATTCGACTGTTTTGATTAATACCATTCGGATAGCTCATTAGCGGAATTCCGTTATAAGAAAGTCTTATTATTTTATCCTACTAATTCAATTTTGTATTGTGATTGTAACATTGCATTTCGGGGCAAGATCAAATGGTTTTACACTAAACTTTTTCCTTACCGCATGCATAGTGACACAGTTGACGGAATAGAACGATAGATGATAGAGAGCTAGAGCAGTAGCTCTATGTACATTCGGGTCCCGTGATGTCATATAGTTGACAAGTGGCGTAATGGCGCCACGTTTTCCAAATTCTTGTCGGTTCTGTGCCCAATCGCAACAGTACGCAATGGCAACACCTAAATTGGCGCGAAGATGGTCATCTGTCGTGTTCACTGAAAAGGAAAAGTTTATTAAGAGAAATTGTATACTTTCCCGTAGAATTGAAAGTTTCTAAGATGTACGTGTACATTATCTGTGGCCCGTGGTTCACGCGGGTTAATTGCGTCAGGGCTAGATTTTAAAATACAACATACAAGGAAAATAATATGAACGTCAAGGTCGAAATTAAATGTAAAATATATTATGTATTCTCTTTGCTTGTATGTGCATGCCCCACTGTTTACACCGATTTAAGTAAAATATCTACTTACCATTTCAAAAAAACGCATTTAATAACACATTATTTTAATAACAGTTTATTTTTTTAAATGTGTTTAATATACGCTGTAGAGCATTTACTACTTAAAAATCTTAAAACTCCAGACTTACAATAAATCTATTAATAATTAAATTATATTTAAATAAGATATTAATACTGTGAAGACATGGGCGGTCTTCATTTGATGTTATATTATCATACCAAACTTGGTCTAACTATAGCTACTGCATAAAATTTTAACTACCTCTAATTGCCGTGACGATACTAAGAAAGATTTGAACCGTACCTAATTTAGACAGTTTCCCAACAACTCCGTGGTCAGAAATTACCGCCAAGTTTTCATTGTCTTTCGCAATTGTTGCAATAGCGGCACACACCGCTGAGAGCACATTATGATCATCCGAGTCTAATAAATCAACCGTCAGTTCCAACGCCCCAACAAACGATCGAACCATCTCACCAGAATCAGCTGCATTCTGAACGCAGGGGCTCAAAGCCAATGCGGCATTAGTCTGCACTTTCTTCGAATCATTCTTCAAGAGTGACCAAACTAGCCTTACCCCATCAAGGTCATCGATCTCTGACATACAATTTTGCTCTCTTGCACATTCCATTAACACCAAGGGTACATTCTCTAACAACGGCTTGTACGTGTTATTCAGATGGTGTACTGAAAAATATTTGATTAAGTACCTACTCAAAGTATTCAGGTAGTATATAACAATAAGCTTTCATACTTAACATTGGAATTCCACCAGATGATCGGATCCTGCCACGGTTTGGTGGAAATTTAGCACATTCAGCAAGTGCTCCAGCGACATTTGTGAGAACTCCGTCGTTTTCGTCGTCGAGTAATCGAACCAGTATCGGAACTGCTCCAAGCACGTCCAATTTCCTTACACTTGCATCACTGTTAGCACATTTCCATAGAGCACCGGTAACAGCTGCCAGTAGAGGCTTATTAGCTCTGTTGGTACTGTCTTGAGCGGCCTCCACTAAAAATTCTAAAGCGCCTGCTTCACGTATCATATCTCTTGTAATTGGATCGTTTGCACATTTGAAAATGGCTAAACTGCAGTACGTCTATTAAATATAAAATTAATAAATATGTAACACAGTTAATATAAAAAGCGAAAGTCACAATATTTTTATATATCCCTGTACTTAGTTTTATAAAAAACAAATGTTAAATAAACAATATTGTTATCGTTCTATTTTATCAGGAACATGTTATCTTACTGACCTTTAAATCTTTATCATCATTAGCTAAATGTTTAATAAGATCTTTCACCATCTTCTCGGTCTGAATGGCAAGTTGGAAGGACGTTTCACTAGCGCACATTTGCAATAACCCAACGGCTGGTACAGCCACATCGAGATGAATTGTCTTCAACATCCGTGCTATTAATGGTATCATTCCGAACTTTCTCATCGCTTCTCTATTTCTTTGTGAAGATGACATGGACCAAAGTGCTTTTGCCCCTGCTCTTGCAATGTCAAGAAATTGTAACTCATCTTGGGTTAATTCTTCTCGTGGCGTGATAATATATCTGAAACATCACATTCTTTAATTAATAATATAACTTAAAAATATATATGTCGATAGATGCTTACTTCTCTTTAATATCCAATAAGTCGATCAACTTGGGCAGTCCTCCAAATTTACGACAAAACTTTCTACTTTTACGAATTTTTCCTAGATTTGCAATAGTCTCAGCAGCTAATATCTGCACATCTCTAGCTGGGTCAGATAATAATCCAACAAGTAAAGGTATTGCACCAAGATCCGTTACTTTTTTCCTAATCTCCATATTAGGCGTTATATCTTTAAGAACAGCAAGGCCGCCGACTATACAGCATAAGTCTCGTGTTTCAAGTAAATTGACTAGAAGCTCTAAGCCACCTATATCTTGTATTGCTCTTTGGTTCACTTCTACTGTTAAATCGTGGTCTTTTAAGCAGGACAGTGCTACCATAGTAGCTGTTTGATTTCCTGCTTTCATATACTTTACCAATTTTTGTATGTGCCAGTATTCCGGTGGTATTTCGGAAGACTTTATTAGATCCGCCCAGTTGTCTTCGGATGATGAGGTGGACGAAGCAGATGAGGCTGAAGTGTCATCTCCCTCGGTAACCATTACTATTCTGGGCAAACCAACAGTATCTTGACCTCCATCTGCGCTAAACGTTGATATATTGTCGCCTTCAGCCATTTTCGGGAAATAAATTAAGTCCAAATGAAAAAGTCACTTTCCTCAAAATAAACTCGGCAAAACTGACTTTCGATTTGTCAATACTTTTAGTGGCTATGGTAACAATAAATATGAAACCTACGACCTTTGTACGCCTGCGTGTTTCATTCTACGGACATAAAATATTTCATGCATTTAATTCATTTCTTGTCGTGCTCAGTACCTACAAGGCTATATGGAAAACTGAGTTAGTAGAGTTGTTTAATTTTACGACAAATATCTAGTTATATAAAAATAGTTTTATGTGACTTGCAGTGAGAAATTCAACTATTATTTTTTATAATGTTTCTATTTTTTTTTATATTAATATTAAATACTTTGGCCTCATATACTGAAACTATAATAATTTTATGTCTTGCAACCAATTTCACTCAAGGTTTACGCTATTGAAAGGTTATTTATTATATTTCCTCTTTTACAGTTCCGCAGAAACGTCAAAGATGTATTGAAACCAGAACATAATGACCAGTTTTTGCTGAGATGGTTGAGAGGTAACGTTATTATTCGTTAAGTCATTGCCTTAGAAAAGTTACACAAAGCCACAAATAGAAAGTATATTCTTGTCTATATAGTTAAAATAGTTAAAATTTAAAAAGACTAATACTCTAATATGTTTCGTAATAGGATTGTATCAGTATGTATGTCAAAATGTGCCTGGAAAGCCCAATTGATATGAGGTATCAAAGTGAGCACTCCAGAGTCAAAATCTCTTCTCTATGTAGGTCTCAGAAGATCGACAACACAATCATTATTTAGGTTAGCTAACATTTTTGTTAATGACCTCTTGTATGAGAGTTAGAAAGGTTAACTTTACCTACCCCATGTTAAAAGCACGACTACATTCATACAAGTTCGTAATGCTGTAAATTAAGGGCTATCAATTTTGAGTTTAATTTGAAACCTTATTTTCTGGTTTAAAATGAATTTCAGCAAACAAAATACAAAAAAAATATTATATGTAAAAAATCATATTCAAACAACAAGAAACAAAAACATAAAAGTTTTAATGTAGCTGAAATAAAAAAATATATTAGCATACTTATATAATATAAATATGAATCACTCGCAGTAATTTCGTAGTAAATACTACATATTGTTATTTAAGTTATATTGTTCTATATGTACCACAGATAAGTCTAGTGCTAAAGGTTGATGAGTATTACAATCTATTCCAATCATTTACGGAAATATGTATATTATTATTATAAATTCGAAACTAACTTTGTATGTATGTGTTACTCAAATTAATTTGTATAAATAACTAGATGATCCCGACAAACGTCGTTTTGCCAAAAAGAAAATGTTGGCCGATTCTCAGACTTACTCAATATGCTCAGAAAATTTCAGGAGAAGCGGTCAACCCGTTTCGGAGGAGTACTTAGGTACTCCTCATTTTGTTCCCTTAGGGGAACAAAAACAGTGACACGAGAATTTTATATATTAGAAGATAATTACAAAATAAATAATAATTTTAAAGTATATATTTTGTATGTAAGTTATGTATTTTGCTGTTCCAGTAGCTATTAAATGTGTTTTCCCCTTAACCATCAACGCCAATACTTCTTTCCCTTTCCCTTATGTACTCGTATGTCCAGTAATATCCAATGTCAATAGCACAGGTTCATATGATGATTATTCAGACACATGACATTCACATATATCATGGCCAACAAGTACATTTTAAATTTCGGAAATAAGTAATTACGCCACCATCATGCATTATTCATATAGAGAACATATCTCAAAGGAACTAAGAATAATGGGCATGATTTTTTAAATCTTTTTACGCGAGTTATTTTATTAATAACGAATTTCAACGAGAATTTATTACATTATTTATATTAAACGACGTTACGTATAATGTAAATATTCGTAATTTCGGCCATAAAAAGAAAAGAAAAGAAGAACAGAAAAGTTAACTAAATATTATTGATCTGAAAACTTGGATGTGCAAATAAGACATTATGGGATTCTTCAAATAATTTATGTCTTTAAGAAAGGTGGACATAATTATTGAACATTTTACCTTGACCTTTTTACCTAACTTAGGTACAAAATGAAAACCCTTGTAATATTTATTTGTTGCAGCAAGACAATGGGATCCGGTAGCAGCTGAAAAAATGCTAAGAGATGTGAGTATAGTGATTTATTGGATGTAGAATCAGTTTTAAACAAATGTAAAATGTATATTACGATGACAAACGCCTTTATGTTCATTTAGGGCAGATAACATAAATTCATCTTGAAAGTCTTCCGTATAGACTTTTTACCACCGGAATTAAATCATAAATGTGACAAACAATTTCTTAATAATCTGTGAACTTACCGCGTTTTATACTTTTTCAGTCCTTAATATGGCGGGAAAAATGGGGAATAGACACGACTCTACAATCATGGCAGGCGCCAGAGGTTCTGGAAAAACACTTTCCAAGCGGTACGACAGGATTTGATAAGGAAGGCTCTCCGAGTAAGTAAACAATTATTTAAGTTAAGCTAAAAAAATATCTTACATTCTAGTCATAGAAAAAATATTCTTAATTGACATAATGTGTTACAAATTATTGTTTTATCAAATTTAGAATAAGTCGCCAAGTTAACGAAACAAAGGCTTTAAAGCATACTTTTTAAATGATTCTAATCATTTTCCGGTGATGTGAACAAAGTCAACATATGGGGACCGTGAAATTTCTTGTTAACCTTGTTATGATTTCTTAATTATTCACGTAACTAATTAAACCCAAATAAATTTAAGAATTTAAAATTAATGACTGGTTCCTAAAAAATCCTGTATTTTTTGTAAGATTTTTATCTATTACAACCTTGGTTATGATATATAAAACATTTCGTGGTTAATTATGTATTGTGTGTGACATACACATTTTGTATAGCACAATAATTTATGCAAAATTGTAAAAGAAATGTTGGGAAATAAATGTGTAGTGGGGAATAAAAACTAATGCTAAACACAATTAAAGCATGTTATAAATTATTATTTTATATAAGAAGATTACATAAAAAAGTAAAGTGAGCGCTATTGTATAGAATTTCCTGAAATACGCAAGTAGCAATCAAAAATGGCTATTAGCCAAACATAACTTTTTAGGCATGGCCATTTCAAACGAAAACAACGGAATATTCCACTTTTAGAAGCATAACTCAACATATTTTTAATGTAGCGTTCGTTTGAAAGATTTTTAATATTTTTATAAAATTCATTGTAATGATTATTGAATTTATGTTCCAGTTATAATTGTACCATTTGTGGGTCTGGACGTTTGGGGTCTCTTGCACTCAGTTAACAGGACCGATCTAATGAGAATGATCCTACGGCACTTGGAAAACTATTTAGAGCTTGGCAGAAAACAAGCATCAACGCATGGACCAGCGGCATTAAAGGTGTGCTTTCATTGTAGGAAATTAAACAATATTATTCGTTTGTTCATAATAAGTATAACGACATGTGGTCGTCATCAGTCAATATTGTATCCGTCATGGCTGCCGAGCTATCGTGGGTAGGCGGATGAGGAGAATGTAAAACCACGCGTTGAAGATATTTTACAATGTACTATTTTCACAAAATATGAACAGAATTATGATCAGCACTTTATAATTAATTGGGACAGAGTGACACTCCACCGAACACATCTTGCTTGGGCGCTATACGAACGGATCTAAATCCTCCGATGATGGTGGATCTTCTCCGTTCCAACGCTGCATGCCAAGAGAGCCCGAAATTACGTCAGAGTGAAGAAACGTCAACCCATTGTCATTCTTGACGTTTCTTTACACTCTCAAAACATTGAAGCGCCTTCAAGCATTAAGTTAAACAAATATTTTGATTGCTTTATATATCATAATATATATCCTGTAAACGATGGACGCCAACTCAAGGAATTTGGAATTTCATAAATTGAGTAATGTTTAAAATTTATTTTGTGTATCACTTCATTATAAATATTACCCTGCACGAATTAATCCAAAGGCGTAAATTGGACCGTTTTAAATAATTATCTCTTATTTTAAATACATTTACTTATATCTTTTGAAACCTCCAACGTTTGTACGTTGGCAGTTCAACCGGGTGAGCAATGAAAGTACTAAAAATGGACCATTTTTTTGTGAAAATTACAGGTGACAGTAGTATTTGATTTGGACGGATTCAACATCAGACAATACGCGTGGAAGCCAGCTGCCGAAATGGTGTTCACATTGTTGCAAATATATGAAGCGAACTACCCTGAAATATTAAAGACATGTTTTCTTATCAACGGTTAGGAATTTGCCTTAAATAAATTAACTGTAATTTATTTTGTCAATACTGTTATATTGGTTAATGTATTCTTATATACGCATTTATCTCAAGAAGTACGAATTTTAATTAATATTTTAGGAGTCCTGGAATACGGGTAAAATACGAAATACGCGTCCTAAATAAACCGCTTAAGGAAGACATTTAAACTATATCAGTATTCCTAAAATGACGTAAGGCCTGGTCTGGTCTCTACCGTGATTACGCTTGCAAAATTGCCAAAACTTCATTTTTGGTATCTATTAATAACTTAATTTTTTTGCACATTTACAGAGACCTAGCAACATTTAAAATAAGGAAATTATAGTTTATCTTGCTTACGTGTCGTGTTCTTGTATAATTTTAAAATATTCATTGCTAAATAAAATTATCCTCTTTTTTAGCGCCAAAAGTTTTTTCCCTCGCTTTCTCCGTGGTGAAGAAATTTATGCATGAGTATACAATATCAAAAATTAGAATATTCGGCACAGACCCAAAGAAATATCAGCCACAGATCTTGGCAATCATTGACAAGGATCAATTTCCCGTACATTATGGCGGCACTCTGGTTGATGAAAATGGAGACCCTAGATGTAGCTCTATGGTAATGTTTTCTCTCTTTTTAAGGGTTTTTGATATAAATTTGTAAGTTAAAAAAATACCTAACTTTAATCTTAAGCTGCAAAAATAAGGATTCTATATGGAACTATTATGAATAAACGCTCCAATGATTATAGAATGAAAGATAAATAATGAATAACACCAATCATCACTAAGAATCATTAGGCATTTATTTTATTTATATTAATAACAAATAATTGAAACCCAAGAAAACAGTCATAACTTATAACAGAAAGTTTTTAGTGAATTTTAAAGGTATTTTTTCTTGTTTCTAGAATTATAGAATTAGAAACAAAGTTTGCAAAAATTATGCATCAGGAATATTTAATTTAAAGCATTTCTTACTAACATCGTCGTTTCATTTACAGGTTAAGCCTGGCGGTAAAGTTCCCAAGTCATACTATTTACGTAACGCACAAGATGATCCAGAAAATAACTCGGAGAGGTATTCCCGAGTCACAGTTAAAACTGGTGAAAAACACATTGTCGATCTCCTCTGTCCGGATATCGAGAGTGTACTTAAGTAAGTATACAAAACCGACATAACCAACGACCAAAACATCAAAGTTATACTAATTTTCATTTAAGTCATCTTTCTCTTTTCACCGTGACATAAGAGAAATAAAGGAAAACATTTTTTTTTAAATATCAGTTGTATAAAATTTTTAGATGGGATTTCGGAGTGGAGAGTCACGATATTAAGTTCGTGATAAAGAAGAGAGACGCGGACGGTAACGAGAGCGTTGTACACGGACCGAGAAGAGTGGGAGAAGGACCTGCCGACGTCGGCGTTATGCCGATCACAGGACCTGCTACTTGTAAGTATACCGATAAGATGGACTCTATTGATTTCTTTTTAAAGTCCTGATATAGAATACTGAAAACTACATGTGAATATAAAAACTTCGACTGGTTTGTTTTCGGTCGTAGATGTAGATACCACCTACGCCACTCGACTCACACTAATATTTTAGGGATTTAAAAAATGGATAATAAGGTTTTATATATCTATTATTTTGTCCATAGATTCTGTTGTTTTTGACAACAAAAATTCCTTCCTTCGAACTAAGAAGATATACTATAACTTAATAATATCAATACCTGAGAGAGATTTAGACATGACGGACCTTCCCGAGGATATGGCGGACCTCAATATCGCCCCTTCAGCTTCCAATTAGATTATTAGAAAACTCTCTCTTATTCAAATAAATAAACCAATTTTAGTGTTTCTTTGTTTATAAACTGTGGTTTTTATACTTGGTGCACATTGTGTAAGACAGAAATAAACCATAAAAATTGTAATTAGATTGGTCTACAGATGTAATATTTAAAGTAAGTTATTTCAACTATGTTAAAAGTCTACACCAGTATATTACCAGTACATTCTGATATAAAATGTAATAGGGTATAGATTTATCTTTAGTACATCTACTTTTACTTTTGTTTTGGTGAGTTGCTTAATAATATTACAAAACGTTTTCCACCATAAAGGAATGGTGATTATTGATTATTTTTATACTTTTGTATGTATTTTAGGGTATTATTTTATGCAAATATAATTAATATTGTAACCATTATTATAGTTATACTGTGATAGTTTGTCTGTTCTGTCTAGATTGAAAATAAATTTTCGGGAATTTTATTAAAGAAACTTTAATACAATGACATTTGTAAGTATTAACACATCAATTGAGTTAATATCCTAGATCCTCTTAAATACTATTATATATTTTAAATGTATACTAAGTTGCAGATAGAATGCTACTATTTATGAGTCCCGTCATATATAATGCAATTTATTAAAATTATCACCTCAAAGATAAGATATATATATATAGCTGTCTGATGATATGACAATATGTGATGTTTGCGTAGTTAAATTCAATTATGTTTGACTGCTAGCTTTATATTGAATTAGGTTATGAATTATCCAAGAGGTTTATAAGTTTTAGTAATGTATTGTTAAAAATTAAATCATTTTCAAAGACATTGTTTATTTGTACCCACAAATTCCACACCCACATCTTAATTACCTGTACTCGATCATCTAAAATGATGATTTTGGTATAAAATAGAATTGATAGTATAAATTATTTATCTGATAAAATATTTTGATTTATACTATGATAGTTTATATCTCTAGGGAATTTTATAAAAAAATAAGACAATCTAAGAATGCAAAAGGATTTTATCTTATCCTTATCATAGTATGTACATATTTGATATTTATAAAATAGATGTTTATACCAGCAACTTCCACTTTTCACCAACGTTAGCAGCTACATTGTGATCAATATATAACTGATTGAAATGCATAAGTAATAAATGAATTTAATCATCCTCATCTTCAAAAAGCATTTGTAATAGTTCCCTATTATTACATTGACTACCCTCGAGCCTTTGTACACCTTTCCATTTTATGATTGTAGGAATTACCATTAGTTTAGTGCGTTTGTCCAAACGGAATGGACATGTTTTTTCTTTCCAACTGTAAAGATAAATATTCCAAATGAATTTAAATAATAACAATATAATCGTGTTCTCTAAGTATTAAGCAAGGCATACAGTTAGCATATATTTCTCTATCAGCTTGTTTGAATGCCTTATCAATAAAGCAGATATTAGTGTGATATAATAATGAATTAGGTTGCTGATATATACTTACTAATCTCTATCCCCAACATCAACAAACACAAATGTGACATTTTTCTTTAGTTCCCCCAAAAATGCTTTTACTATTGGTTCAGCTGAAACAAAGAACTGAATAATAATCATAATAGAAACATCTGTAATAAAATTTATTATTAAATATTTAAAGTTACCCATTATACAATAAATACACCAGCTTGCCCCATTCTCTTTTTTACTGCCAGTAAAGAAAAAATAAATATTCTTTCTTTTACTTGGCAAAGAATCAACAAATTGAGTAAATTCTTCATAGTTTTTTAACTCATGAATTATAGTTTTTTTGCCCATTGTAATTATATATATATATATATATATATTCAATAATTTAGTTCAGATGCTATAAATTCGTGACAGCAATCTGACAATCGGGATAATTAAGTGAAAAGAGGCCTTTTGTAACTAATTATATTCATGTATGATTTGTCAAGTTAATTAGTAGTATTCAAATATATACTGATATTAATATTTTTTTATAAAATAAATGGTTTACTTACCCACTTCGCAATCGGGGCACCAACTTTTACCATCAACCATTTTCGACCCGGAGAAGTAGAATAGAATCATGGGACCATTTGGTTCAATGTTTTCGGTGTAACTAGAAAACTCGTCAAACCCTTTAAGATTTACTATAGTTACCATTTTGATCACAAAAATTTAGTCAAATATAAATTTAAAATATCTGTTTTTATAATAAGGCTGTATTGCTTTTCATAAATCACAATCGCCTAACGTTTCGAAACTTAACTTTTCCGAATAATAACTGATTTACACTCAGTAGTCAGTACTCATTGTTGACGGTTGAGTGTTGACAGTTACACAAAGTTGGCTTGCCACAGTCACAGATATTTTACACATAATAGCTTCCTAGCTAAGATGTACTAGTTTGTGATTTAATGTTATCTGCGGTTTACAAAAAATCGCAGTCAACAGTGAACGTTCAACAACTTAACGGCTGTTTTTAAAATGGAAATCATCCAAATATTTTTGTTTTGGTGTTTTTCGATTTGAACAATCAAGCTTCGAATTATAATAAATATTTAACATAGGATTTGTTAATCATCAAGGAATTTCAACAACTTCTTTAAGAACAACTAACTTTTACAATGGAAAACAAACCAAAGCTGGAGCCAGTAAGATTAGCTGATTGGGCACAAAACTCGGGTAGGCAATAATTTAAAATATTATCGTATTTTTTTTACGAAAACTAAACATCTCACTTCTGGACATCATTACTTTTCTGTTACAGCTTTCTTCGCGAACAACGAATTAATGTCGGAGACTAAGCGACCTAAGCAGTTGGAGACTCAATCCAATGTAAAAGTTCGATTAAGCCCCATTCCTCCTTCTCAGTTACAATTAAGTTTCCAAGGTAATCTTTATTTTAAATGGTATCAATAAATAAAGAATACAATTGAAGACTTTTCACATCTTTAATTCTATGCAACAGCATTCAAACCTAGTGGCATTGGACAGACACCCGCGCGAGCAGTAACGTCAATCAAGAAAAAAAATTGGAACTCTTCAGTTAAAGTAGTTAGTAAAGTACGAAGAATGACTGAGATACAACCTAACAGTAGAAAAACATTAAACTTCAATTGTAAGCCTAAGGTATGTAGGAAAACATAAGATGTAAAAATTTAGCATTTATATAATAAATTGATTACCATAAAAAAGTTATACAATTCAAAATATTCATAAGTTCTTTTGAACTACACTGATTCCAATAAATGATGAAGTCATGTTTGTTAAGATCTCTTTTGAATAATTTTCTAATTTATATTAGCAAATCAAAATTTTATAATGTTCACTTTAAGAATCATTACAATATTTTCAGGCGACTAATGTAAAAAAACTTATTATGGATAAAGAAACACCACAATCACAAACAAACAAATTGTCTAATGCTTATGATCAAAAATTAGGTAAGTAAAATCCTCTGTGTATTGAATTTAAGTATAAAAACTAAAATAGTGTGGAAATATACATCATCTTTGTTTCAGGATTAAAAAATGAACTAAGTGGAATTAAAATGATTCCTGCCACGCCTAGAAATAAAATTGTACAAAAAAAAATACAAATCAACACACCCAAGAGCATTCTTCGAAAAAAAATATTTCCAAATACACATTCTGTAAGTCCATCTCCAAAATCAATTGATGGTGATGCAACGTTCCTTCGTATTGAAAAAGAAGTTGATGATATGGTACAGGAAAAGGATATAGATAATGAAATAAATGGAAATGTTGTGTTACCGTCATCTACACCATTTAAATCCTCCAATATCTTAGAGTACTTCCCACTGTCCAGTGCGGACTCATTCCAGAAAGACAACACTATTTTAGAGTTAAGTAATGTAAGCGAAAATGAAAATCCAGTTGTTGCGCTATGTGATGCATTTAAAAGAGCACTTGGGTCGCATACATGCCTAAAAACAGATGTGAAACAAGAACGTGGATCCCTTATAAATGTCATCGAGGTTTGTTTGAAACATTTACAAGAAATAGAAGAATGTGAAAAAGAGAATAGTGTCAAAAAAAATAGCAAAGCATTTAGAAAACAATTAATGTGTGCCACATCGAACAGTGCCTGTGGGACAAATTCACCAAAATATAGAATTCAAAAGAAAATTGTCATAAAAACAACTCCCGTTAAAAGTCATGTTTCACCCGAAGTTAAAAAATCGGATGCTCTTAATGTATATATGGGGCTAAAAAGAAATTTGAAGTTTTTAAACACACCAAAACAGATTATAGAAACAGGCTCACCGGCTAGAATGAAAAAGAACTTGCAATCCCAATTAAATAGATTGTACAGTGATATATAAATCTTAAATTGTCCACTGTTCAAATAAACTATTTATTATTGTAGTGACTATAAATATTTGTAATTCTACATTATGTTTGATATTAACCAACAATTTTTTGTTATAAAACAAATAATATAATTTAACTTCTGAGTTATTTGTTTAAAACATTGGGTTTGCCTTCTTCACACAGGCAAGGAGGGTGAAGCGGTCTTGATCACCAGAAGACAACAGCAGGCACTGTGTGTTTTCAATTCTAAAGCGTTATAAATAAAACAATCTCTTATCTTAAATTCTAACATTAAAATCGTATTTTAAAGTATGTATATAAATTTTTTACGTATGTTTTAAATAAATATGTACAGTAATTTTATAAATTGTATTAGATAAAGTAAAATAAATTTGTTATGAAGTACCAATAGCATTTTATTTCTATCAAAATAACTTTGTTTTTGTCTACTACATGCTATAAGCTCCCAGTTGGAGGCACAGTCCAAGAGACATTTACTTATATAACTTCACATCCAGGTATCGTAGAACCAAGAGAATGTATTCTTAAAAGACCTATGAGCGTATGTTCCCTTGATGGGGCAGAAGAAATCAATAGCAATCCTCTATCCGACGCTTTGCATTTTATCTCGCTCGAAGTCTTACCGGCTGGCTGCGCCACATCTGCAACAGTACGTGGCCAGGTCTGTTTGGGACGGCCCCGCTTCTGCTCCCCTTATGGATTCCAGACAATTGCATGCTCGGAATCTCCGGAGAGTGTCGCCGATCCAGTTCCACTTTATTAGCTGGGCAATTGTGATTTCCCGACAGCGTTTCAAAAGTTGCCCAAACTACCCCGATACCCAGTAGCCGGCAAAGGAAGCGGTTTACGAAGTCTTGGAGCCGACGCGAGTTGTCCTAATTACCTTCCACGTCTGACACCCATATAACAGCACAGACTTGACGTTGGTACCGAAAGATTTAATTTGTACACGATGCTCCCGAGGTAAGAAAATTTCGGGACGCGCTCCATATCCTCCAGATAACCCGCAATAGAGTACGGTTCCAAACGACTTGGGGTGGCAAGTCGGGTCTTGGTGATAAAAACCTAGAAGCCATCTGCAAGCAGCCTAGGTCAGGGCCAGTCCGTGTCATAACTTAATTACTGGGGAGGATAGCCGAATAAAACCAAGCTTGTCTGGGAGCTCCAAAGTGGCAGCCCAGTTACCAGTTTAGGGTTCAAGAGGTTAATGTCCTGCTTACCCAAATCTCAATATAAGAATTGATACAAAAATTCAGTAAGAAACTGGACCGATCATTAACCGACGACTATTAACATGAAATCACCGATACGTATTACTTTCTGGAATGTTAAAACGCTCAGCATTGAGAGCTTATTAATGAGTGTCTTTGCGATAACGGTATCACTCAAAATCAACCCTGCTGCCCGTCAGCCTCTATTTTCCAGAAGAAAAATCAAAATTGAGGTAATTATATTACAACTATCTCGATGAACCGAAAGTAGTACTTCCGCTATGATTGTCGTTAATTATAAAAAAATAACATTGTTTTTCTGGGTAAAAGGCCTGGACCTCTACCGATCCGCTGAGCACAAGCATGTACAGTTTACTTGGAACTGAGAAGTTTTATAACTACGATAAGTTAGGGTCAAAATCGTCGGGTCAGCATATTTAGTCGCACTGACAACGCTTTATGACCTATATTATCTTCGTCATCTGATAATAGTTTAAAATATGCCCTAGAAACTTACATTAATAAGGTTTTGTAATGGTTTTATTTTTATATTACAGAGAAAAGGCATTTAGAAGCTCAATAAAATATTATAATAAAACTTGTCTTTTCACATTATATTTAAACTTCGTATAGTCATGTGACTATTTCAACGCGAGATTGTTGACAATGTCGACGTTTTAAACATGTCAAACGTTATAAGTTATAACGTCTTGTCTAAGTTAGTTAACATGAATGATAAAAATATAGTACACAAGTAATAACGGTGTAACAGTTTATGCTCGTAATTTTATATGTAATCCAAAATTAATGTTACCAATGCAATTTCTGTCTGTTAGATGATATATGTGCTTGTGTTTTCTCTTTTCCGTTACTGATTAATTGTGTTTCATATTATTTTTTTGTGTCTACTGTTACTGTACAGTGATAACATTATCAACAATTTAAAATTTACAACAATATCATTATTTTTATATTTGATCAAATACGTACGTTGATTATTTAAAAAAAATGGCTTTATCTAAACCTATTATGAATCTAGTTGCATCTTATTTACAAAACTTATACTTGCACCCAATAAAAACGAAATCCATATCAAGGTAAAATATATTATAGTTCCCTTAAATATTATGTCATAAATACACATCATTGTAATAATATTTTAATTTATTCAAAGTCTTGATTGTTCTTCATTTAAACAGACATACTTTTTGCTTTTCATCAGTTGCTATTTTTGTTTTCTTTTTAGCTGTGTTGTTGGCTGTGCAGGCAGTATTGCATCACAAGTTGTTTCAGGTGAACGCTTAAAACTGGACCCAATTCTAGCATTTGGACTTTATGGGTGAGTAATGAGAAATCAAAACAATTCATACAATAAACAAATCAAATAATAGTAGTAAAATATCTCAAACTTATATCTTTGAACTTTGACCCCTCATTGAGGATATATAATATGTATCACTACTATATTATTTCGTGTTTGATACACATATCTGTACACACTTATAAGATTTATTTGTATATTTTACAAAATCATTTTATATTGATTTCAGGTTAATATTTGGTGGTACGATTCCTCATTATTTCTATGAGCTTATAGAAAGATTGTTTCCTCATGAAGCAACTGCATTTCCTCTTGCAAAAAAGCTTATATTTGAGAGGTTAATTATAGCGCCACTCATGCAAGCTTTCTCACTATATACCCTTGCTAGGTTTGAAGGGAAGAATCACGTAGCAGCATCTAAACAGTTAAGTTCACTTTACTTGACTGTATTGGAAGCCAATTGGAAATGGTTAACACTTTTCCAAGTCATCAATTTGGCCTTTGTACCCCCAATGGTAAGTAATAATTTGTTTTATTATAGCTAATCTGAAATAAGCTTAATGATAAGATTTGTTCAATTGGATAAATAGAAATGAAGATAAAATTACCATTCTGTTTTTATTATATTATTATGTAGATGCCAATATTTATTAGTAATTAAAATCAAACTATGTATACAATACTTATTTTATGCTGTAGTTGGTATTTAGATAAAATACCTATACAGGATAGTAATATTGTTTTTTCCTTATAGCTTAGAGTATTATTTATGAACATTGTTGGATTTGGTTGGGCAATGTTCATCGCTTCGAAACGGAGACAAAGTCAGAAAAAAGAATCTTCATAACTGAAGTCTATCTGGTGTTGAATTATATAAACATAAATACTAAGTAAATTCTTTGATTCTCTACATTACGGAAACTTGTGAATGTTTGTATTTTACTCATATAATAAATGTGATACTTTGTAGATTTTATGCATTAAAATGCATTTGTTGATTTTTTTCAGTAAAAAGACATTTCTGGAATAAATTATTTTATTAGTCACGAATAGTGTAAATTTGCATTTTTGTAATTTTTCATTTCAATCGGGCGCTTGGGTTAAATATATATCATTTTAAAACTTATATGCATTTTGGTGTTGTTTATAATAAAACTATTTTTTTACTCATTTACAAGTATTATTTATCACCTCCGTTTCCTCTATAAACTCAAAAAATTGTACCAGAGATATTAATTTCATTTACCTGACCAAGAAACAGTGTATAATCAATAATTCTAAGTTTACAACAATAAGCATTAATATCAAGTTGTATTTTACAATTATTGGAGTGACTTTTTGACTAATTAACTATTAAAAGTTATGACTTAACTTAAAATTATCATTGCATTAAAGTTAATGACTAGTTTTTATAGAAATACATTGTCAATAAATATATTGCACATTATACTAAACCTTAGGAGTATTATTGTATTGAGTGTCTGGTGCATCTCCTATAATCTAATAGAAATAAAATTACCAACAATATAAAAAAATAACATGATAAAAAAGGATTAAAATAAATTATTGAATAGCATTTGACTAGACTTGTTACATGACTAGAAGTAAAGTTGAATTTTACAAATAAAAAGATACACGAGTATTAAGTTATGAGATTCTAAAATTAAATAACCCAAGTCATTTTGCCTAAATATAATTGTACCCTAGTCATTTCTTACCCAAACTGTTGAACATATGAAATAGTGAACTTTTTTAGTCCAAATTGTAGTATTGGATATAACACAAGTATATTTCAAAGATTCTAAATTACCCACCAATATATATTTAAAATCAGATTTTTAAATATTTTTTTTATATGGATCGAACGACTCAACGCGTATTTGTTTTATTTTTATTCGGGACGCGGCGATCGCGACCAGCTTCGTTCTGAGCTTCGGCTGCTGTAGTAACTTCCTGAAGAGGGTGTTGATGGGGTGGGTCTCCGATACGGTATCGGCCTTTTACGTGCACTGTATTGTTAATGTCTGTTAGTATACAGTTAATACATCAGTACATGCATCAAAACAGACAAACTGTTACGTGGTCAATAATTAGTAGCGTAATTAAAATATGCTTACCTTTGTTGAAGCCATAACTAGCAATACAGGAACAAAAGAAAATGTATCAATAACATTACTGGAGTGTATGATAAAGCTCGATAGCTACCATGCAAGTAAATTAAAAAAAAAACAAAATAATTGTACAATAAACTTTAATAACACAAATTATTGAACAAAAAAACCACACTTGAAACTAATGTCCATTAAAACGGAACAATTTCTACAACTGGCAACACTGTCACTTATCCCTAAAGCAAATGATCACGTGGTCATCTTCGCCTGTATTTGTATTTCTTGGAGGAATAAGTTACGTCTATAATTGGTGCGCTATGAAAAAAAAACCGCCGTTAAGTCTTCAAAAAAAAAACATTTATAGTATGACAAATTATTTAAAAAAAATTAAATAGCTATCCATAAACTTCTAAATACAGTGACATTAAATGTAAGGGATTCTCAATGAAGCTAGTCACATTTAGTTAAAAAAATAATTAGTAAGAAAGTGTCTCACCAGCAAAATCACTCAACACACAACAGTGAAATTTTTTTTGAAAAGGACAGTGTTAGAAATACAAATCACAAGCAGAAAAATACGAATTTGATCAAATACGTACGTTGATTATTTAAAAAAAATGGCTTTATCTAAACCTATAATGAATCTAGTTGCATCTTATTTACAAAACTTATACTTGCACCCAATAAAAACGAAATCCATATCAAGGTAAAATATATTATAGTTCCCTTAAATATTATGTCATAAATACACATCATTGTAATAATATTTTAATTTATTCAAAGTCTTGATTGTTCTTCATTTAAACAGACATACTTTTTGCTTTTCATCAGTTGCTATAATTTTGTTTTGTTTTAGCTGTGTTGTTGGCTGTGCAGGCAGTATTGCATCACAAGTTGTTTCAGGTGAACGTTTAAAACTGGACCCAATTCTTGCATTTGGACTTTATGGGTGAGTAATGAGAAATCAAAACAATTCATACAATAAACAAATCAAATAATAGTAGTAAAATGTCTCAAACTTATATCTTTGAACTTTGACCCCTCATTGAGGATATATAATATGTATCACTACTATATTATTTCATGTTTGATACACATATCTGTACACACTAATAAGATTTATTTGTATATTCTACAAAATCATTTTACATTGATTTCAGGTTGATATTTGGTGGTACGATTCCTCATTATTTCTATAAGCTTATAGAAAGATTGTTTCCTCATGAAGCAACTGCATTTCCTCTTGCAAAAAAGCTTATATTTGAGAGGTTAATTATAGCGCCACTCATGCAAGCTTTCTCACTATATACCCTTGCTAGATTTGAAGGGAAGAATCACGTAGCAGCATCTAAACAGTTAAGTTTACTATACTTGACTGTATTAGAAGCCAATTGGAAATGGTTAACACTTTTCCAAGTCATCAATTTGGCCTTTGTACCCCCAATGGTAAGTAATAATTTGTTTTATTATAGCTAATCTAAAATAAGCTTAATGATAAGATTTGTTCAATTGGATAAATAGAAATGAAGATAAAATTACCATTCTGTTTTTATTATATTATTATGTAGATGCCAATATTTATTTTAATTACTAATTAAAATCAAACTATGTATACAATACTTATTTTACGCTGTAGTTGGTATTTAGATAAAATACCTATACAGGATAGTAATATTGTTTTTTCCTTATAGCTTAGAGTATTATTTATGAACATTGTTGGATTTTGGTTGGGCAATGTTCATTGCTTCGAAACGGAGACAAAGTCAGAAGAAATAATCTTCATAACTGAAGTCTATCTGGTGTTGGAATAACTGGTGTTGAATTATATAAACATAAATACTAAGTAAATTCTTTGATTCTCTACATTACGGAAACTTGTGAATGTTTGTATTTTACTCATATAATAAATGTGATACTTTGTAGATTTTATGCATTAAAATGCATTTGTTGTTTTTTTTCAGTAAAAAGACATTTCTGGAATAAATTATTTTATTAGTCACGAATAGTGTAAATTTGCATTTTTGTAATTTTTCATTTCAATCGGGCGCTTGGATTAAATATATATCATTTTAAAACTTATATGCATTTTGGTGTTGTTTATAATAAAACTATTTTTTTACTCATTTACAAGTATTATTTATCACCTCCGTTTCCTCTATAAACTCAAAAAATTGTACCAGAGATATTAATTTCATTTACCTGACCAAGAAACAGTGTATAATCAATAATTCTAAGTTTACAACAATAAGCATTAATATCAAGTTGTATTTTACAATTATTGGAGTGACTTTTTGACTAATTAACTATTAAAAGTTATGACTTAACTTAAAATTATCATTGCATTAAAGTTAATGACTAGTTTTTATAGAAATACATTGTCAATAAATATATTGCACATTATACTAAACCTTAGGAGTATTATTGTATTGAGTGTCTGGTGCATCTCCTATAATCTAATAGAAATAAAATTACCAACAATATAAAAAAATAACATGATAAAAAAGGATTAAAATAAATTATTGAATAGCATTTGACTAGACTTGTTACATGACTAGAGAAGTAAAGTCGAATTTTACAAATAAAAAGATACACGAGTATTAAGTTATGAGATTCTAAAATTAAATAACCCAAGTCATTTTGCCTAAATATAATTGTACCCTAGTCATTTCTTACGCAAACTGTTGAACATATGAAATAGTGAACTTTTTTAGTCCAAATTGTAGTGTTGGATATAACACAAGTATATTTCAAAGATTCTAAATTACCCACCAATATATATTTGAAGTCAGATTTTTAAATATTTTTTTTATATGGATCGAACGACTCAACGCGTAATTGTTTTATTTTTATTCGGGACGCGGCGATCGCGACCAGCTTCGTTCTGAGCTGCGGCTGCTGTAGTAACTTCCTGAAGAGGGTGTTGATGGGGTGGGTCTCCGATACGGTATCGGCCTTTTACGTGCACTGTATTGTTAATGTCTGTTAGTATACAGTTAATACATCAGTACATGCTTCAAAACAGACAAACTGTTACGTGGTCAATAATTAGTAGCGTAATTAAAATATGCTTACCTTTGTTGAAGCCATAACTAGCAATACAGGAACAAAAGAAAATGTATCAATAACATTACTGGAGTGTATGATAAAGCTCAATAGCTACCATGCAAGTAAATTAAAAAAAAAACAAAATAATTGTACAATAAACTTTAATAACACAAATTATTGAACAAAAAAACCACACTTGAAACTAATGTCCATTAAAACGGAACAATTTCTACAACTGGCAACACTGTCACTTATCCCTAAAGCAAATGATCACGTGGTCATCTTCGCCTGTATTTGTATTTCTTGGAGGAATAAGTTACGTCTATAATTGGTGCGCTATGAAAAAAAAACCGCCGTTAAGTCTTCAAAAAAAAAACATTTATAGTATGACAAATTATTTCAAAAAAAATTAAATAGCTATCCATAAACTTCTAAATACAGTAACATTAAATGTAAGGGATTCTCAATGAAGCTAGTCACATTTAGTTAAAAAAATAATTAGTAAGGAAGTGTCTCACCAGCAAAATCACTCAACACACAACAGTGAAATTTTTTTTGAAAAGGACAGTGTTAGAAATACAAATCACAAGCAGAAAAAAATAATACAAGAGGCTTTCATTCACGTTCATTTAATTGGGCAATGTAAAGGACAATCCCGATAAAATTTAAGGGATACAAAATTCACAACTATGTTAATAATATTATTCTTAATATACATAATATTAATTTAAGAATGTCCTAACACGTCTTATAACCGCATTCACCGACTACTAGATGAATCTTCAGAGCTGGTGCTATATTTGCGTGACTTTTTTCTATAAATAAAGAAAAAAACAACACGTGACAAAACAGCAAAGGATAATATAATGTCGTAATATATTTTTAACATTTTAAGCGTCATCAAAAGGAAGGTATTAAAGGTAAAAAAAATATTACGACATAACGAAGCACAACTCTAGTTAGCATGACACAAGCTCCACTCAAAAAAAAAACACCTAAAACACTCTTGACATTGACATTATACAGTGCTTGGAATAATGTCAATGTCGCTACTAAATGAAGACGGTGACAGAAAAGTGGGAACAAGTGCTCTCACGCCAATATTATTTTCAGTGAATTATTAATAGATAATACAACATCTCTTGAGGCAGACACTTAAAAAAGCTGTACAAGATACTGCGGTGTTTTATTTTGACATTATTATTGTACTAATTAACGTAAATTCACAAACGCTGTAATACAAAAAATAATAACTTTGCTTTGAAATACGCACATTAAAAACCGGAATAATTAGAGCTATAGTTTAGCCCTTGCGTACACAGACTACTGTAATTATAATGTTAAGTAAATAATGTTTTTTTTAAATTGTTAATTAAAATAAAATAACTTTTTATCAAATTGTATCGTAAACTTGTACAACTTTACTTTAACGCCTTCAAGTATTATGTTAATGAGGTTCTGTATTTGTTTGACATTTGACATGTACCGTTTGAGTGAAACGTCTACAGATAATACATTTTATACGCTTCAGTTTTCGTCGACAGATATTACATAATACTTGATTTAGACCTCAATTAATGGTTTGATGCTATAATATCAGCGATAAGAGCATAAAAGTCAGCCCGAGCTACCTCGTTATCCGCCTCCTATCGAGGAAGCTGGGCGATCCCGCCCGTCGCGGTATTGAGGGCGAGCGCGACTTGGAGCGCGTCGAGCTCGATCTGCGGTAATCCGCGTACACGCCCGTCATTGTTCTGATCACGTATGTGTATCAACGTACGTTTTTTTAGTATCACATAAGTGCTTGTTGAATGTAGGCAAGAATTTAACTCAAAATATGAATTTGCAATTAAAATGTTGAAATTCAATCTTATATCACGGATGCTTGTTAGCAACATTGTGTGAAATGTGATTTGTTTACTTGAGCCAGGCATTTATTTTAAAATCAAATTGAAATGAAGACTTTTTATGTTTGTGTTGAAACCTAACTATTTTATGATTACATAATACATTTCAAAGAACATAACACGAATATTTTGGTAGTAAAAATTGAGTGCATTATAGTATCTTGTATTTACGAGTAGATAACCAGTATAGTAGACGTAATTTGTGATTAAACCTAAAAATTAGCTATTGGTAGATTTGTAATAAATTACCTTGATGATCGAGTTGAGCGTGATGAACTACGGGAGGAACGAGAAGAACTTCTGCTGCTGTAAGAGCTGGAGCGGGAAGAACGGGACCTGTGATATTAGACGTACAGTTACTTAGTCTGAAAAAATTCTATGTAATAATAATATAAATATATTTTTAAAAAATAATGAAATATATATATTTCTTTTAATTCAATTACAATTTCTCAAAATTGTTAAACGCGTTGTTAATCCATTTCCAGTTCGGGTTTTATTCGAAACATCGGACTAAAATTAAATAATCGAAATTAACGCGTATTAAATTCTGACAATTTTAGTTTCACATAATCATTTATAAATACCTAGATGATGAGTAGGACCTGGATCTTGAACGGGAGGACCTGGAACGTGACCGTGATCGTGATGGTGTCCGCGACCGTGACGACTTTACTCTCGATTTTGACCGTGACCGCGACTTTGAGCGTGACGAGGTTCGGGACCAACTGCGGGACCTACTCTTCTTTCCATCTTTATCTTTTACCTTAACGCTCTCAACGTGCAACGGACTCTCCTTCCTTAAACTGTCAATCTTCTTTGGACTGATTTGACTCGGTACTTCTTTCTCGGCTTCCTTCGGGGATTTACTTGCGATCTCCCATTCTAGTTTCTCTTCAGTACGTCCTTGTGAGGTGGACGGTCCACTCACTTCCTCCAGCCTGATCCGCTCCACGGTGGCTTTGGTCAGTTTAGCCAACTGTTGCTTAAGTTTGACCAATTTCTTCATATTCAATTCCTCTTGACGCGCGTCAAGATCAATCCGAATGAAATCTCCTTCGGAGTCGTCATTTTCACTGGAAGAGGTCCTCATGCAGGTTTTTGGTTTATAATCTTCCTTCTTCTTTTTCTTTGGTTGTAAATCAGACGGTGACTTAATATATTTCCTTTTGTCCTTTTCGGGCAATTTTTTAATGATGTCCAGATAACGCTCTGGGCTTCGTCGTGCTGGCGAATAGCTAAGACTTGATGAACTTCTGCTCTTTGGATCTGAATGAGATTTTTCATTTTGAGATTCCTTTACGTCCTTTTCGTGGTTTTCTTTCGAAATTGCCCCTCGTTTAGCTTCTCGGCGATCAACTTTGGGAGAGGGAGTATGCCTATCAGACCTCTTGATTGGCGTAACACTCTTTCTCTCCTTTTTGGATGAGCGTTTTACAGGGGACATTGATTTAGATCTGCTTCGGGAATACTTTCTTTCTCTCGCTTTCTCTTTAGAAAACCTATGATTTTCGCGTGGTGAAGGTGATTTTCTGGGAGACCTGCTTCGGCCGCGCCTACTCTCAGTTTTTGACGCAGTTTTGGATTTCTCCGATCTTTTATCAATATTAAGAGGTGTAGAGCTTTTCTTTTCACGGGAAGGACTACGCTTCTTGCGGTTTGTTGACGGAGTTTGACCTCTCTGTTTATAATAAGCTTCCTTAGTTACTTTTGTAACTGTGCTTTGTCTTTGCCGGGGCGGGGAACCTAAACTAGAATCACGTGAGTGGGACCTTTCTTGTCTTGCGTTTTTATAATATCTTTCTGGCTCCTTATGTTCGTCATTTTTATAAGATTTATTGTTATTACAAGGTTTTGGTGAAACTTCACGAGATACTCTTTCTTCAATAGGCGAGTTTCTGCTTCTTCGTTTTCGTTTCAATTCATCGACGTCTCTGTTATTGCGAGTTCTATCGTAGCGCTCATTTTTATAATCCCCCTTTTCCCCATCCGATCTCTTTCTTTCATCCGGCCGCTCTTCTTTTCTATTTCCACGCCTGTATTCTGGTGATTCGCTCTTTCTCGACGGTCTTTTATTGTCGTATGATTTGTCACGTTGATATCTATCATAATCTCTTCTCGACGATTTTGAATAAGATTCGTCTTTTTTAGATTCTCTTTGATGGTCTCTTTTGGATTCTCTCTGATAATACGAGTCATCGCGTTTCGATTCGTGCGAGTTGTTCTCTTCCTTTTTACTATAGGAAGGGCTGCGACGTCGCCTTTTCTCAGGTGGTGGAGATCCACTGACACCTCTTTTGTCCCTCGCGTCATTTTTCTTTGCATTACTTTCATAATCAGAGGATGGTGACCGGCGTCGATCCCGCTTATTCCTTTCCGGCTTTTCCAGGTCAAATTCATCTTTGTCAATTCTCTTCTTGTTTTCTATTTTAGTAATGTACGATTTATGCTTTCTTTCCGGCGATCTGACTTCTGGAGAAGACTGACGTTCGTTAGACTTGCTCCTGTCGCGGCCGCGGTCCTGTCTAGGACTTTGGACTTTGGATCTTTTAGTGTCGTCAAATCTATTATTTCGATGGTCACGGTCACGATACTTTCCCCTTTCATTTTCTTGAACATCTTTGGGCCGATCCGTGTGTTTTTCTTTCGCTTTCTCAGGTGAACTGAAATAATTATTGACTGTGACGTTACCCATTTGTACAATTAAATAATAATAATAGTTTTAAAGTTTGTATATTTGACACATAGCAAGCACTTTCTAATAAGTTAGAAGAAATAACATACCTCTCCCGGCTGGATTGTCTGCTGCTGGCACGTCGCTTGGTTGATTTCTTCTGTACAGAATTCAATAACAAAGTATTAGATTATGATCCAAATTAACCCATCCAAAACACCAGTGCCAATACAATAAGACTAGTGGTTATGGCAACTAAACATTTCACTAACAGAAATCCTTCAAACGCTTCATAACCGTCACTGAAGGATCTCGTATAAAAATAAGAAAGAAAAAATCATGCATTTCAATAAGTAGTCGAAGTCTTTCAAAAAGTACATGAAAAGCTCACGAAAGCACAAATTACTCAGAAATTGATCGTACCTACATTAAGGAAAAATGTATCCATAACATCCTCAATTCAAAAATAAAAATAAAAGTGACAGATAGGACATTTGGCACTAGTGCAGTTAAATTGACAACATCTAAATTAGTGACACATACAATTTGATAAAATACATAGATACTTATGACACAAATCTTAATGAAACAAGACACATCGGGACGTACCTTTTGAAACGGTGGTGGTACCATTTAAACATGTTGAGCATCCTTAATTAGTTTTGTGACAATGAGAAGGGAGAATGTTATGGATTAGTTAACATCATTGAAAATCACGATATCATACAATACAATACATGTGAGGGAAAAAACGTGAAACGTACACGCGAACGACCAACGCCAATACGAGAGACCGCTCACATTCCAATATGCATACATAAATCTCCAATGTCCCCCCCCCTTAGTGGCTCAGTTGATGCACGTTTTTTACCACACAAGTTAATCGCGAACCATCGTAACTACAAACACCATGCATTACTGTGCACACTTAACCGAACAATCGGCCTTCGCCTCCCATACATAACTCTCACAGTTAGTCACAATTTCGTATTGACGGCACGCTTAGGCATATTTTAGTTCACCTAACTGTGTGTGTGTTACTTTGTGATATACTTACAGTATACTTTATTTCTTCAGATAAAGATGGCTATCCTATGAAATGATGCACAGTTAAACAGATAATTTTTACTGTCCATTTCTTGTATTTACAGAAAAAAAAAATAAAAAAATAAAACATAGGTTATCCGCGGTAAGGCAAATTTCAGTGGGCGGTCACAGCAATTAAGTTCAAAGCACGGGAATGCAAAATTCACGAGAGAATCAATGGTGGACATTGAACGACCACCCCACAGGAGGAAAGTGCTCAGGCGTCGCATAAGGCTGGAGTGTTTTAAATAAAAATGAAATAAAGAAAGCAAAGTGCTAAGTCTATCCAGAATCTATCGCTAACAAATCCTTTCAGAAAATCTATTCGAGTGTGTGTGTGATACCCGGTGTCAAGTCACAAAGAAAAACTCTATTTATGGTAACAGTCTATGATCTGAAGTATTTAAAGACGTGAAAGAGAAATAAAAAAACACCGTCTTCGACATTCCCATGTCCCAAAGTGAATGGAATCTCTGTAAATATTCACCTTTTTCTTTTTCTTCTGACGTTCGTCGGCGGAGCTTTCAGAGTCGCTGGCGTCGGAACTGCTGGACGATTCAGAGTCGGAGGATTTGGGACGTTTCTTCTTCTTTTTGCTGGATTCGTTCCTGGAGTTCACATGTATTAAAGTATTTCAGCAGGTATATCTTATTGTATGAGGTCAAGAAATATAACAGAGCACATTTAAAAGATGTATATAAAGTTTCAAAACATAGGTAAAATGTTTTTTTTTTAATATTATTTTTTTGCAAATCTGAAAATTATTACATATTTTAAATATTTGTTTCTATATCAATTTATGTAAATTTTATTATTAGACATAATGTTTTTGGGTCTCTCTCATGATTAGGAAAATATATAAAAACCATTTTATTATATAGTTTTTCATTCCAATATAGCGCTTAAATATGTTTAGGACATTGCCACATTGCTTAAGACAATAATTTTCAATATTTTTTTGTGAGTTTATTTAAATTATATATTTATAAGTCACAAAATGTATTTTTGGCCCGTGCAACGGTTAGTTTATGGCACCGTTCAAGTTTTACATTTGTTACAATTATTTTTAATAATAACCTAATCTATAATTAAAGCTACAGAGACATATATTTATTTTGATAAAAGATCATACCTACGTATAAGCCGCCATAAAATATTTTTTTCACTGAAATGTTCAATTATAACATTTAAAATATTCAATTTATTTCGAAATTCATGTTTATGCTTTTAAATAAATACTTACTCTTGAGTTAACTGCAATTTCACCTGTCTAAATACAAAATGAATGATTGTTTTTGCAAAACAAATTTTAATTAATAATATTTAAGAAACAACAAGATTAACTCACTTTTCTTTTTTATTTTTCTTGGATTTTTTCTTTTTTGACTTTTTAGCCTCCGGTGATACGCTGAAATGAAAGAAACAAATTACGTTATGCATAGTGAATACGCAGTTAATCGTTAAAAGAAATTCTAGCAATTAAAAAGAAAAAATATAATTAGTCTCAACTAAATTAACTAAATTACCAAAAATGAACAAGATATTTTAAATTTTATTTCATTGTTCAAAAACACTTGGGTATTGGTTAAGCCTAAACAAATGTTTACCGTATCGTACAATGCAATGTTTCATTTAGTTGGTAAATATAAAAGTGTCCTATAAATAATAAATTTTGTCAGCTGTTTTGTTTTTAACTTGTACATTTATGTTTGTATAGGCCTATTTAACTTTTTGGCAAACTTCAATGAATACACTATTTCACATTTAGACATTATACAGAAACAAAAATATCTAAAAGAATCGAAGTCTTCCTAACATGACTCTAAGTTGAATAAATTTGAGAATTTTATATTCAATTATTATTATCGAGGGAGGATCGGGTAGATAGTAAGCTAAGGAGGTTGTAACTTTTGTAAAATTTGAAAAAAAAACATTGGAAAACAGCCAGTTTACGTACAGACACTATTTATTTTTAAAGTGACAAATTAACATTTAAATAACTAGTCATCGTTAATCCTGTAAGGTATCAAATACCTATAAAATGTAAAAAATAATAAATCAGATAACCAACCGAACAAAATTTCACTTGCAACCCAAAGATGAATAGCAGCAGTTACCTTTTCTATAATATTGTTGATTAGACCTACCTCCGCTTCTTTTTCTTTTTGGAAACTGGATCCCGTTGCTCCCTCTCGTGGCTGGGTGTCCTCACCAATGGATACTTCTGGGCTTCCTCGCGAGCTCGCCTCTCTGGGTCAAGACTTGTGCCCTCCACGAAATGAGGCGATATGCCAAACGCATCGCGTAATCTTGCGTTTTTCTCTTGTTGTGCTTCAGCCACGGCATGTGTTTCACGTACGCTGAAAAGGCGGATGCAAATGACTATTCCTGTTATCAGAAAACATTGTTTCCTGTATGTAGCCCCAAAAGGCTGCTCACGTCATGCATCACCTATATACCTTAAGATGCGGCCATTTTATATACTTGGTTTGAAATCGTTAGTCTAGATTCTAGAATAATAGGATACTTTTTTAAGATTTTGTGGTAAGTCTTAGAAAAATAAATACCTGTATTGCACTTAAGTGCGCTAAAAACGGGGAAATTGAAAATTAATTACGAACATAAAATCGATAAGATTACACATGCGATCCGAAACGCCATAAACGACTCTTGTTAGTCGCAGCCGAGTGTAAAATCCTTTTGTAATGCGATCAATTAATGCGCGACCTACTTACAAAGGAATCAATAAATTGCACACCTTATAACTGAGCGTAGGTTTTTCCTCTCCTCCGCGGAGGGACAGACCTGCAAATTGTTAACATGATTGCGGTCGGTAGCGCAATTACATCTACAGCAGCAGTTATTAGGTCTGAGACAGGCAGCCAGTATAGTTCGAAGCGCGGGCTCAAGGGAATCGGCCATATTGCATTCGTTATGTCCCAGAGTTGGAATCGTCGACATATCGGGGTTTGGATCGTGGGAGGATGCTCTCGGCCGCCGTTGCGGGGCAAGCACTGCTTGAAACGTGCCGCGCCAGAGCCTTTCAAATACAATCTTGTTATGTTCGCGACGCGCTACACGGTCCCTGTGCATCTTAATCTACTTAATCTAATGGAAGACTTGGTTACTTAAAACTATTGGAAGACTTTTTCAAGGCATGGGTGCGTGCGGCTACATTGTGAAGCGGCCGGTACCGGGCCGGCGGCGCTACTGGGGAATAACAGGATGTACGCAGACGCGCGCACCCTGCGCAAACCCTCGGCGTCTAATGGGAGATCTATTAAGAGGCGTTACTGAATGTACAACCCCGTGCCCTAATGGCATCCTGTCATTTTCTTTTCTACAAATAATTTACAATTAAACGAGAAATATTATTATTGCGTTTGCTTTAATAATTAATTAAAGTCTTTAGGTATATCTTATGTTTGATTATTTTTTTCGGGAATCGATTCGGCACAGCAATTTTATATGTACACTTATAGTGTTCGAACATAAATGCTGTTCTTTACATTTATCGCTCTTTAATCGAAACAAATAATAAATTTTAATATAAGCCTTGGCGTTTTATTACAAAATTGAGAAACGACTGATTGCAATAAAAACACAAACATTATATGAAAACATTGTATACCAAACTCTGCCCAGATTAACAAAATCGTTAAAACCTTGAGTTCGACATATATAAACAAATGAAACCCTACAAAACTATAGAGATCGTTATGCCTAGGATAACTGACTTACAGCATTTAAATACACTACTTTATGTATGACAAAGGGCGTAACTATGTATGTAGTTAACTAATTAACTCACATATCTTAAAATTACACATGCCGATTAAATTGACATGAAAGCTTTATAAATTTGAAGATTAGATAGTTTCAATAAAAAATTATAAAGACGTAACAAAACACATGAACATATTGTCACAAATAGCTGTAGCTTCATAAAATAGATTTGAAACATTTCTATAAATACATATATAATATGCCATCATTGGCATAGGTGATGAACTATATTTATCTACATTATTATAAGAATGTAAACATTAATACTATTTTATTTATTTTTATTTATTTAACACTTTATCGCACTTAAACACTAGAAGCAAACGACATTAACAGATGTAAGAACATATAAGAGCAACGGGCGGCCTTATCGCTAATAAGCGATCCCTTCCAGACAACCCTATTGACTGTTTAATTACGACGTCTCTACGAACAACGTCAAACATTTAGAAAAAGTTATGGTTTTAATACGTACATGATATTTCTGAAAACAATAAAAGCATCAGAAATGAGTGCTGTCTTTTGTTGTTAAAAATTTTCTATTAAAGAATATTACAATGCGAGTCTTGAATCGAGAGCATATTCACGTATATAATTCCAGACTCAAAATAAATTGTTTTCAAGATTTATACGCACAGTTGCCAAAAGTAACGCGTTAGTGTCTTCATTTCTCTATCTTTAGCTAATCACAACACATTGGCGTGGTTTGGCCGAGGTCTAGTTACGATTTATTACAATTACTACATTCGATACATTAATCGATTGTAATTTAGAGGTTAGCGACGATTAAGAAGTGGCTTTATCTATCTTAAGAGAAAATATATAAATTTTAGACTTGAAATTTATGTGTCGATTCAATTAACGTACGTATATAGAAAAAGAATATTCACATATCGACATACGCAAGTAAACTTGATATAAAATAGTGCGTGTAAAAAGAACAATATTTGTAATTCATCAAACAAAATCTTACACAAGGGGACTCGACATAATGACCCTACAGTATAGGGTTGGGTCCGATCGATATAAGGGAAGTTATATGGATGAAAAGGATCGCAAAACACATTTCGCGCAGGCGGTATACGTAGATAGCAATGTTTATTTTAGTGTTATATATTTCCATACAGTTGCTTTTTAACTTTCATAGTGTCATAAAGTAAACGTTCGCTAAAATGGTTCCAAATTAACGCGTGACCATCCCCTTACAATTTCCATTTAATTAACTAGTCTTTTAACACGCAATAAATTCAAACTCAAAATATCTTTATTCAAGTAGGTCTTTATAAAGACACTTTTGAATGGTCAATTTTTACACTACCACCGGTTCGGAGGGCAGTCATCTACCGAGAAGAACCGGGAAGAAACTCGATAGCTGCTCTTTTAAAATAAACAATTGATACAAAATTGTGCTACTGACAATTAACGATTCAAGCTATGAAAAATCTCGGTTCTCCTAATAGATACTTCAAATAATACTTAATATCGATCTGTGTATCCTTGTAATGTATTTTTATATTAGATAGAAAATTAAGAAATTATTGATACGTTTAATGAATTTAATTAGATAGCATTAAAATACGTGGAAATCAATGAATTCAATGAAAGAAATCAAAGATAGGCATTATTAATTGCTGTGCAAATCAATTTTATCCATGCAAAAATAACACAGAACACTACTTACTCTTTATCTTACGATACAGCATATTATCTTAAGTCACTGTGTCTCAATAAGACATTATTTCAAGTATTAAGTAGTATCAGAATATCCACGATTCGATTTTCGGTAAAAAGAAATCAAATTAAAAATTTGAAGACTCGAGTCTTCTAATTCTACTTGCTATCACATTAGAAAGGCACATTACAAAATCCCTAAAAGGCCGGCAACGCACTCATGAGCTCCCAGCCACATGAGTGTCCATGGGCGGCGACTTCACCTTGGTGGGCCTCCTGCTCGTTTGCCCCCTCTTCTATAAAAAAAAAAAAAAAAACAAAAGCGTCTATTCTAAAGGTTAAATAGAACTCGCAAAATCAATATATTTATATCAATGAAACTTGAAAAACTTACAACAGATAACCGACTACCACACAAAGTACACATTGTCTTATGTCAGGGAAGAACCCTATGTACTTTGTACACAAGTTACTTGTCAAGTGCTTAGTAAGAACTAGGTGGTATTCAAGATTGAGGACAACGAGAATGTCTTTGTAGTTCCACGTAACACCTCAATTTCAAGAAAACTTCTCATCGACCTTGGCCTGTTTAATGAAAACGGGTCTTGTGAATTGCACGTAGGAAATGTTTTCTAGAATTTTTTTTTATAAGAATTTAGTTTAAGTGGGTAGTGACACCGAGCGTCTGAAATAAGAACGAAATGTTGACAGATTTTTCATCATAAAAGAACATTTATATAGTATATACTTTATACTTCTCAATAATAAAAAGAAAAATGTAGTTGAGGTTGGGTTAGGTAAACACTTGTATACATATATATTGAAAACATTGCACGAAAAGAAACATTCGACTCGAGATGTTTATGCAAATGTTAATCCAAATAAATGAAACTTTATATACTTTGTTGTATTTGAGTGATTTATTGAGTTTCTATAAAACCGGTACAAAAATAAACCAATCGAAACACTAACCACGTCAACAATATAAAATTACGCAAGTACTCACGCAACTCTCCCAAATTCGTCCTTCGGTACATCTTTATCACCGCTGGTCTCCGACAGTTTCGCCCTGAACGCCGCTACACGCGCCGCTATCTCTTCTTTCGGCAGCCTGCGTAGCCACACCAAAGACACACTCATTATTTATATCAAATTACTATTTTAATATATATATATGAAAATGAAAGCATCGCGTTTTCGCAATGCCACAATTTACGTAGACTCCCAATGAGATTGCGATGTGTAATGGAAACATAAAAATACATTTCTCGGTTAGCGTTTGTTTTGCATAGCACCTTAACCTACCAATGCATTGCGGTGTTGTAATCGCGAAATTACTTTTAAAAACTACAATAAAATAAGCGATAAGACGTTCATGTCGTACGGCCGTCAACTGAACACGACTGGGGTAGGTTTGAATATTGTATGAAGGGGTGTTTCGCTTCGTTACATTATTGATTTGACTCGTGCGCAGGGGTTGTCGCCCCCAATAGTGTAAAACTATTGTCATAGATTTTTTAGGGTAGGGGTCAATATATATCATAGGAAATAATCATATAAAGAATTATCGTGTAGTGTTTGTCATGAGTCCTTACAGCATCGTCGATTTTCGTGTGTTTTTAAACCATACAAAACCTTGCCAATGGGCAAAAAAAGTTGGTTCGCTCAGTAATGTAAGAAAACAAAACATTTAAAACCAATTCCTTCATTATAAGCATGTCTCGTCTATTAATTTTGTGGATATGTTATAGGGGTAACAGAATTATAGATACATGGTATAACCCATATTGCTCTACCACTGACTACTTCAGTTAAAGCATCAACGTTGTTGCCTCTTGTTGATTTAGGTCAAGGGTAGGAGATTCTTGGTTGTTTTTGTAAGAGAGCTTTTTATTCAGCTAGTTGTATAATATTAGTATATAATGGGGATTGCATTAAATGCTCTTGCCAAGAAACTGTCTATTACAATTGTTACGATTATTAATAATGAATGTGCCTAAAGTGTAAATGGGTTTAGTTTATATGCACAATATTTTAAAGTTTCACATATCATAGACAAGTATTTATTGAGTAATTATTTTTTATACAATTAAAAGGTGAGATAAATATAAATTTAAAAAAAAGTAAATATGTATGATATGTCATTTGAGCAACTACAGTAGCACATAAGTGCTAAAAAAATAAAATATCAATAAAAAGTAATGTAAACATAAAACTTATATTGGCGGAACTAAATATAATTAAAAATGGCCAAAAGTGACATGTTGAAATTATAGACAAATATGAGCATTTTTGAAACAAAAGCTTTGAAAAATTACTTTAGTAATTGTTAAGATATACAATAGAACTTCTTGTAACAAAGTTTCTCAGCAGTCTATATATAACAACGTTGGAATAGCGGTAATAATAATAACTCTAGCATTATTTGTGTTTGTGTAAAGAATAACAGTTAATTTGCAGTACCATTGAATATTTTAGAGTTGTCACACATTGTTAAATTAAACTTTGATTTTTATTCCCAATGCAATGTAACAATTTGACTTTTTCCATTAAGCTATGGTATATACAAAAAAATCTTTCGGATTTAACCATGTTAAATTCCACCATTAAGATATTATAATTGGGAAGACAATAATAATATTATATTAAGTATTTTTAACAAATGTGTATACAAAATTTTTGACAACTACTATCCTAACCTAACAACTGAGACTACTACATAAATTGATACAAAATGTGTACAATCAGAGTTCCTTATATATATTACGCATATCCCAGATTGCCTTGTAAAGCTACACTTAAAACTGAGGTTTCAACTTTGAAGTATCCAGAATATAATTATTGATTATAATTCAACACAAATTTTAGAAAATTATGCAACTTACCCTTGTTCTTCCAGTTTATCTTCCAATTCAGTACATTTAACTTCTATTTTCCTTTTTCTTTCATGATCAAGAATTTCTTGGTTGGGTTGTTTATTTGACGACGAATCTAATTTGGTTATCTCGTCTTCGGTACGATAATTTACGGAATCTTTCGTTCTTCTAACAGATGCCCAATTTCTTTGTACATATCCATTAGTTCCAGACCCTCGAGGTGTCTGTAACCCGATCCCGTTATACATACTGTCCGCTTTATCTGTAAATGGAAGAACTTAATACATACCAAGAAAAAAAGCAAATTTGCAATAAGCTATTTGTCAGACAGTTTCGGTAGGTATGAGATTCTATAAGACGCATATTTAAAAAAAATACCTATCTAGTAAAATTAAAAACATACATTTATATAAATATCTTACCAATAACATGGAATAAAATACATTTCTATCGTTTGCACTTTTCAACACACGTCCATTTTGATAGAAAGTTTTGATTTTTTACAGGTTACTGTTTAGGGATGTCCCATGAATTATATTGACATCGATATATGGTACTTATCTAAACATACAGATAATTGTAAAAAAAATAAAGGTAAAGATTAATTCATAAGCCCTGAAATAAAACATATAGTATGTTTATTATTTGAATACAAACATCAACGAAATAAAAATTAAGATTTTTTTATCGATTTCAATTCCATAGACTAGGGTACGACATAAAATAAACTATTTGTCTGACATCTGAAGTTCATAACATTTGACCACTTTAAAACTAGAATTAAATTAAAACTTGTTATAAATACAACTTATTTAACAAAACTAGAAGAATTATTTTTACCGCTAGTGCCAAAGTTTACAGTGTGCATTACACATAAAATGCTTGACAAAATCTTATACAATACTGTACTATGTCAAAGCTTCTCGCCTTGCGGAAAATATTTAGTAGCCGGTAATATATATGGACAATTAGCAGTTTTTGAGTAAGTAATGACAGTTCAATAGTATATTGTATATTAGAGCTTTAGTCATGTACATTTTAATATATATATGTATATATATATATTAATTATACCATTCTAGTTTAGTACTCTACAGTATTTAAATGATTAATTTAAAGTTTTATGTATGTACTTCTACATCTTCTATATAGAACAGAACTTCAATTTTGTTTGTGAAGTTATACATACTAAATTACTTTGTTTTTCAGCCTGGACTACATTTTTAATCCAAATCCTGAGCTACAATCACCAGACTTTAATAGGGCTAAACTGATTCATACCCTAGATTCAGGCAACCAAATTTGCAGTCTAGCAAGTAGTAAAAAGTTTTTAATTGCCGGAACAGTTAATGAAATTTATGGATGGGATTGGAAATCTGTACAAAACTTAAAACTAAGTAAACCAGTATGGACTGTCCGGTTACAATCGGAATCATTTATAGAACAATCTGACATCAATTGCCTTTGGCTCTCTGCGGATGAGGAAAAATTGTATGCTGGCTGTGGTGACAGTAAAGTGTATGTTATTAATTTAGAGGATGGTAGGTTGGTGCAAACGTTAAGTGGACATACCAATTTTGTGCATAGTGTCCATGGCAAGTGAGTTTCTTTTTTTATTTACATAACCATTCTATATGGAGATGTTTATTTTACTTGGTTTTACAGTTTTTGTACTTTTGGAAATACTTAGTACTGAGGCTAGGATCAACCTCGCAAACCTAGTAAACTTTTCAAATTTCTCCTTGACATAGGCAACATATAATATTATCATGATTTTTCTTTTCTTTGCTTATTGTATTTATATGTTAAGTAAATTACTTACAGCAATCATCAACTTATTTCGGCCGGTGAGGATGGGTTAGTTGTACTTTGGGATTTGAGAACTGGCAAATCTCAAAACAAAATAGAACCTTATAAGAACAGTAACGTTGCTAGACCTGAGGTGGGCAAGTGGGTTGGTGCAGCATCACTAGGAGATGATTGGATTGTAAGTATAACCTCCGATAACATGAGTAAACTGTTGGGTACATTTCGCTTATCGACTTAGTTTTGTAATATCTGCTTATATGGCAATTTTTATACTAATAGTTTGTATACATTTCTCTAATATTACAAAATATCACACAATTTAAGTTTTATTAATCTATTTTGTAGCAAAGTATTTTTTTATAATTTATTATGTGATGAATAATACCTGTGTTACTATTGATGTGACAAATCTTAGGATATTTCTTTGAGAATTGTAGTTAAATATTTGCACAAAACAATGGAAATTCCATGCAACATTAGGTGACTGAAATTATTTGGTTTTGTATGCATTTTTTTAGGTATGCGGTGGTGGCCCTCGTCTTGCATTGTGGCACCTACGGTCTTTCGATGCTGTAACAGTATTTGATATTCCCGATCACGGCATTCATGTGGCGTCATTTCTTGACGATTGTGTTCTAGCTGGAGGAACGGCCAAATTTCTTTATCAGCTCAGCTATTCTGGTGATGTGAGGGTTGAGCTACCCGTGTCTTCCACGACTGTGTATTCGGCCGTTGTACAGACAAGCCCAAATAAAGTTATATCCATTGCGGGTTCTAGTATGGATATTGATTTGTGTACTTCGTTTAAATATAGGGATCAAGTGTTGCATTTTAGATAAATAAATAAGGTTTATTTTTATTTTCTTTTAATCACCTTTACCTTTAGTTATAAACTTACTTATGGTAGACAATTAAGGGAATTTAGCTTTTTAAGATTTTAAAGAGACTACCACACGATATTTTTTCTATATATCGTATTTCCCGAACACAATTTTATTTGTATAAAAATCCTCTAAAACTAGTAAAACGATTTGGAAAATTAATTAACGAATTAGCTAATAAGAAATAAAACTAGACTATGTTACCGTCAGTTCAACTATTTTACAGCAAACAACAATCTTATTTGCTAATAGAAAAAGACGTTTTATTTCGATAAGCAGTATATTTTATAATATCTTAATTTTTCTTTAATGTAAAAAACAATCCTTAAACAATGCTTGCCTGAAAAAGATCGGTTAATACATATGTCTTATTTAGACCGTTAATTATAGCTGTTTGGTATGTTGTACAATAACTGTCTTAATATTAGCAGATTTAGTTAGAATTAGTAATGACAATTATTAAAAATAACTGCCGACTAACACTTGAAAAGGCTTTTAAACTCTATTCTATTTGAAATGACTTGATCCTTTAACGGCAAATCTGGGAAACATTTCAAATTTTCTAAATGAACCCATGTCCAGTTAGGGCAGCCGGAATAAATCCTTCACAACCATCACTTTTCCTAACATAATACCACTCTGAGTCCACGTCACTTTCGCCCAAACCTGGGACCATCGTCACCACATCACCCTTATACACAGTCAATGTTTTATTCAACACGCATCCAATGTAATCACTGTTCACAAGTAATGTTTGTCTTTTCACATCTTTATCGACTGTTATGTCCGATAAGGATTTCGTTTTTAAGTATAAGGTGTCGAAATCCTTTTCTGCGCAAGAGCTCCTATACCGCTTGCGTTTGTGGTTGCTTTCTGAACGAGTTCTGCCACGTATCTGTTCTTTTTCTGAGTCGGTGAGATTCCCGCATGGCTGAGGGTATATATCTGTGCTGCTTTCCCAACATGGCGTCTTCTTTTGAAGGGAGCTCCTGAAACACAAACGTATGTTTTAAAAAAGCCGTCTGACAAAAGCACATTTCAAATGTTGAATTTAAATGAAGGCGTTGATATTTTACAAAACATGCCAAAAACTTAATGTAATTACGAAAACGTACCGTAGTTAACTTTTGTAAATTCAAACCGTACTAATATCAATTGCGCAGGCGCCTACCACGCATTTTCAAAATATAAAACGTGGTTAAAGATTTTAAAAAAACCTTGGCATGGTTTACCTGAATTTGTTTGTGGCAACAATATAATTTATTTACCAAGGTCTACCTATGCCACATTTTTAAATAAATTGAATTTTATTCTGTACCTTGATGGTAATATACCCAAAGGTAGACATGCGGAATATAACACGTAGCCTTCATCGCCGTGTGGAGTTTGCGCATACAACCATTGCTGGTTTTTAAATACTGCATTGACAACAGTTCCCAAAGGCAGCGACAACTCGCGTTGAAGATTTCTCTGCGTTTGGTATAAAGTTGTAGGAAAGGCTATCACTACTGGTATATTACCTGGACGATCCAAGGTTGCCTGTTGGAAACAAAAAATAAATTAAGACTGCATAACATAGTCGTTATACTATTGCGTCGTTTAACTAAACTCGTTATATATGATATCTTGTTATTCGTTAAATATTTTTAAATAAATAAATCAAAAACACCACACTTTCTGTGCGTAGGTCATAAACAAGAAATAAATGTTACGTAAGATTGAAGTATCGTTTGATTTCTGAGAAAAATCTTGCGCGAATACCACAAGCATATTGTACGAAAATTCGGTTTAAATTACATGGGATAAACCTGTACCCTCGTTAACCGCAAATCGTTGTTTTAACCCATCGATATTTGGTAAATTACATACAATTTAGGCTTTTGCCAAATGTCAAAATGGAGATGAACTTAAATTGGTTTTTGTAGTAACTTACGAAAATGTATACAGAACTTTGCAAAAGGCAATTAAAAGTTATGTTTTAATAAAATATGATTTTGTAAGTAGGTCCATCTAAACAGCCCTTTTTTGATTAATGTTACTTTATACGTCTCGAGGTTTTTATAAGGTTTATTATTTAGAATAATTTGCATTAAAGAATGTGTTGACATATTAACACATACCTCACTTAAAAAGCTATCCAAATCCTGTATATCGTAGCCAAACTTGGGCCGTTTCTTCTTTCTCCTATGTCTATGCCTGTGTTTCTTCCTTATATATTCTGTTTCATCGCTAGAATCCGAACACGAATATTGTCCATTGAATTCGTCGCATGCATTCTTAAATCGGTGATTAGTCCAATCATTTCTCAGTCTCTCTCTACTTTTTCTATCTTCTATATAGATAGACTTTTCATTATGCAGTTTCTTATCTATGTTCTCCTTTAGCACCCACGTAAGAGATATTTTTGATTTGTGCCTGTGTGACAGTGGCGTGGAGTGCCATAGACCCATATCACCAATTTCAGCGTACTCTGCTTCAGAGAGATTGTTACTTGTATTTGTGATGTTGCAGTTTGATAATAGATCTATTACTTCGTGCACCGGGCTCGGGGTGGATGGAACCTGCAAAAAGCGTTTGTATTCAAATTTTGCGATCAAGATGCGTGTTTAGAGGAGAAGGGATCTTTATTGTTTAACAATAAAAAGTTTGAAGCTTATACCACAAATTACTAAATAAATTACGTTACGTTACTTATAAACGATTTTTCATAGACTGCTTGGGTTGAATCGTTATTAACTATAAACTTAACTATAAAATTCTCGTGTCACAATGTTTGTACCTTTACTCCTCCGAAACGGATTGATTCGGATCGATTCGCCTGAAATTTTGTGGCTAGAGTAGGACTGAGAATCGGCTAACATCTATATTTTTAGAGATTTTTTTTGGCATAACAACGATTATCGGGATCAGCTAGTATATATATACAAACCTGTAGCAAACTATTAAAATCCAAATAAAACAATTATTTAGTCTATATGATATGATTCGCGAGGAATGTTTAAATATCACTCACCTCATTTTGTTGTTCTTCGTTTCGATTTTGACATCCCTCATCATTTACACTGTAAGGTGGAGGTAAATCTTTCCGTGATATTTCTGCAAGTAAATAACATCTATATTATTTACATTTAAAACTAATTCATCAAGCAACATTTCTGTAGTATCACGTAAAAACTTCAAACCGATTCTCTGACTCTCTACACTATAAATCCACTACAAAGCGATACAAAAGGAAACACAACACCGTCGGATATAATTAATGAGTTATTACCATGTTCAACTGAGCGAATTATTGGGCATAAACAATTATGAACAATGAGCCGATCGAACAATGTAGCTACCGAACTACGAGTGTGGTCATGACTTGTGAACGCCTACCGTCGCGGTTGGAAGCAAGCTTCAAACTGGCGGAGATCCTGTCCAATCTGAATATTATCTTGATATAGTGGAGATTTATTGGTAAGCTACGAACGCGTAGAGGTTAATTTCTCGTAGCGAAATTCAATTTAGAAATCATTGTACCTAGCTGTTTTAGATGTTATTAAGAGCGATACGTTCGTTCAAAAATTTCACGTAACTTTTTTACTCGTTACATTCCAATGGCATATAAAATTAATTCAATTATTACCAATACGTATTGTAGGCTTTTTTACATCGGATCCCCTTACCGGCTTAAACAATTCCATCGCAGTACATTAACATTTTATATCTATCGTAACGTCTGTATCAATTTATTAGGTTAACTGTGGGACGGATAAGAACAAATTCTCGTCTATCTGTCCATCCGTTAATACAGTCCATAATTGGATCTTAAAAAAATCATCGCGATTTCTCACGAGGCGGTTTGAGAATACGCACGCTAAATGCCCTGAGGCTCGCCATTCGACAGTGCCTTGGTCACGAATCATTCATTATACTGCACTTTCTTAATTTAGATATACGAGCGTAACAATATGTAATTGCGGTTCAAAGGTCGTTCATTATCATCGATCGATATTGTCTGACCATTAAGAAAAAAAAATATTGACCTTGCTTGGTTTTATAGCGTTTAAAGAACTAAATTTTAAAATGTTTTGATCATTGTATCTAAACTGTATGTTTAGTCAACATAATTTAGAATTAAATGTATTAGTATAGAATAACGATATTAAATAACATCTCAAGAGGTTACTTAAGTCAAGGTCGATGTTACAGCCCGAATAAAGTTTTGCTCTATACTAGTTATTTAGAAGCTTAGATATTATATCTTATAACTATCAAGAAAATGTATGTATAACTAAAATGAGATTTTTTTTAAAAATAAATAGGCTTGCACTTTGTAACTAAAGCTATTCTATTGCTCATTAGCTATAAAGCCGGATGTTTTACTATTTAATATGTCTTTCTTTGCAATGAACCTATGGTACTATACAGCCTTAGGTACATTAAAAATATATCTTCTGACAATTTGTGTTTAAATGGTGATTAAAAGAGAATTAAGAGATTAAAACCATGCACAAAGATTTATTTAGTTTTTATGAATAAGGCGGTTCTATTCTGGTCATAAAAGTTTCCAACAACCTACGCATGTTCCAATACTTAGCGAAGCATGAGATACTTGCTTTGTTAGTCATAAATATAGTAATGAGCGCTAGTGTTAAAAGGTAGTCTAAACAGTCCACTTCGACGCTTTTAAATTAGATCGCGTCCAACACCTGCATTTGAACAAAGAGATTTTTGACTATCCCATAGTTTGACGAACACTGGTTACAGGGTGTATAAGTTTTTTACCAAGTTGAAACCCGTAAATCATGTTTAATTCTCAATTTAGAAAAGTCGACAATTTCTAATGTGTATTGTAGTATTAACGTACAAACACGCTTTACTAAGATCATAATTAAAATGTAAACATTACATAGTATACGATTTCAAATATTTCCCCTTGTATGTAATCAAAGCTACTAGGACGCGGCTTTAATCTAAATTGAAATCGTAATGTGAATATAATTACGCAAAGTTGATAGTTTTATAAGCTCCACCTGTTTCTTATCTTTTTATTATAATTAATTGTTATAATACCAACATCGAAATGTTTCACATCTCTTTGATAATTTTTTTATAAGAAATCTATCTCCTCGTCAGCATTGCCTTCGTTACACGTGTGTGAAACATACATTATATCAATAAAACTACTATATGTCTTCCTTCTAGTTTCATTTAACTAAAATACTGTTTCGTCTCTTTCTGCCAAGTTCTGGTCTTTATACCCTTGATATTTTACGCGAACGTAGTGGGCCCTCTTGTTTTTTGATAGGAAAAGTCATTAATATGACATAAATTTCGAGTCACCGTTATTTCAACGAGTAGTTTGCCACTCAGTATTAAAGGGCTAAGTTACTCTAGTACTTATGCAACATTGAACTGGGCACTTGGACGGATTCACTTTTGTTATGAACAAGAAGTTATGTATGCGATTTCTCTGTCTCTTGTCTTTTTCAGTGTGAGGCTCAGGAATGTTGATTGTACATTGTTTATCAATACATGATTTGTAATTATTACGTTCGAAGAAATTGTAAAATGATACGTATTGGCTTTCCAAGACAATCGACAACACAATGATACCGCTATACACAAATCTGCCTTGTGCATGTCACGTCGCCACAAGACATTATTTTATATTTCATGCTTGTATCATTTTAATTTGTATAGTCTAAACTATTTTGTAATGTTATTGGAAATATAGTTATTATACGATAGGTTCAAAACTATTATAAAACATTTAATTATAATTTAGTTATTTACTGTTTTGTTGTTGGCGTAAATACTAGGTTCTTAAATGTATAAGCATCTATTAACATCATCTACTTCTACTGTTTAAGTGCAATAAAGTGTGCATAAATAAATAAATACTACATGGTGCATGTACCATGCGAACCCCTCAGAACCGTTTGACGCAAACCCATAATTTCAATAGGCACAGTAATATTAAAAAGGATTATATCATTGTTTGTACGGTACGATACTAAATTGCTTAAAATAATTCCTTGATCTAACGATCATATAAAATGTATTAAAGTACCAAAATATGTACGATCCGAAAAAAAAGTGTCGGTATGTCAGGAACGCGCCCCACGGAAGGGAATGCGAAGGATTCACGACTGCCGAAAACGTGCGTACGAGTGACACGCCGTGACACGCTGTGCGCACGCGCCCATTGTTGTGTCAAATTATAATTTTTATGGCGCGAAATATTTTGGAGGTGTGGATTAAATATGATAATATTAACCAACATCTATAAATCCGAATGTTATTTGTGATATAAAGGAAGCTTTACAGGAGAAAACGTTTGTTTATATGTATTAATAAGAACGAGTATGTGTAAAAAATTAATAAAATCCCGTAAGGTATTCTGTTTTAAAAAATTCTTTAAGCAAAAAATATATTGGGCACTGCACGAGGGCAGGGGTCAAGCCACCCACTCCCACGCATCTTAACTAAGATCATTATCAAAAAATTATAAAGTTAAGCCCATAGACGATTTGTTAGTACCGCCTTCGTCAGATACAAGATATATGTGAACGTAATAATTACTCTTACATTACATACGAAATTAATTAAATAATCTTCATTTACAAATTGTATTTCATTTTAAAAAGTTACTTAGATATTAATTGTCTATTATTAAGAACTAACATTAGGTACGTTATGCAGCGTTGTTTACTGAAATATTTAATAAACCTTTACTATTATTTTCCAGCTATAATATATAAATTATATTTTTATATATTATAGCTTTACCATAATACTTCCTGTTATAATAAATAGAAAGCAGTATGCAATATGAGTATTTTCACTTTACAAGTGTTCGCTTAGCTCTAATTGCGTCGGGATATTAGGATGCAATCAGTGTTAAGTGTGAAAGAGTTCATGATTGCAAAGCTGGTCAGGACTGGTAGTGCCCGGGATGAAATTAAGGGTGCTGTCGATAATTGTGCCGTGGGAAAGAGCAGATGTTTAAGCGATAGCATGAGCAGAATTAAAGTATAATTTAGGTGCTCTTATGATTTACAAAGCTCATATTGTTTTTTATATAGCATGCTCTTAGTTCTGATGGAATAATATGTTTATAACTAGATAGGGTTTTGGAATGCTTACACTAAACTGTATCAAGATAACAGCTCGAAATCTTGATTTTCATACAGACAAAACATTTCGTATATAATGTCTGATTTTGCTATCCCTCCCTGAGCTTATATTCGAGTAAGTAAGAGCGAGACACGCAAACGCAATCTGTGAAATAGTAACTTGTTCTGAACTAAGTGCGTTAAAAAGGTTTAATGATACAATTTTGCTCAAAATACGTACGTACGTACATATCATTTTTTTAAACAAAGTTGTTTGGTATATAGTTATTAATAAATAATGCTTTATTTTATACATCTAATATGACGTCGAGTCTTTGAAGATTCTGTGTGTTAGGCGAAGTGATATTCATCCATAGAGCTTTCTACAGATGAAAGGGAATCTTGCGGTCAGTGGAACACTTTCAAGTGTCGCAAATCTCCGCACTGTGACGAATAAGTAATGATATTTGAATTGGACACGGATCAGTCTCCGGCTGACAGCTAGATACAAATAAATTCGCCAGGCATTCTACTTACAAGTTATTTAAGGCCTTGCTCTGGATTTGATTTTTAAATTTAAACACCAGAACATGATTGAAAAGTTATCCTTATTTACGGTTAACTTAACATTTTGTAACGGAAATTAAAGAGAAATGTTACAACCAAATCAGTTCAAATACTACGCTCGAAAATGGTAAAACAATAACTTCGTTAAATTGACAATTCAGCTGAAATGCATACATTGAGTTAATTTTGTTATTGAGTGTGGACCAATATTTTTGGATTTTATTTATCAACCATTTCATATATACGTTGATAAAAACAGCGTGTTTTAATCCACCGTTATTATTAGGTACATATAATCAAGAGTAACAGTTAAAACATCAATATTTATACAAATATGTTGTGTATGAAAACATTTAAAACATAACAAGAAAAGGTACAAATTTGAAGAGACTTTATGAACTTGCGTGTGTATGTCGTTAAAAATTAATCTAACACTATCTCCTAAGTCCTAATATATAAGTTTTTCTGTTAATGTTGAAGAACTGCGGTCGTACGCGGTTTGCAAAAATATTTACCGTGCGGAATGCGAGTTGTAAGTATGCTATACAAATCGGAAAATCGATCTTTAACACATAATTTAAGATTTGTAACTAACTATAAGAAATGCATCAAGTATTGTACATTGCATTGTGTTCATATTTATTTACGGCCAAAATACAAAACAAAAATTCAAATATTAAGGTGCAAGATTAGTGTCAGACTTTGGCGTTATTATGTTGGTGATAATAATAACTAATTATAGTATAGTCTGTGGCAAACTTTAATACATGAAGCACACATATTTCTGCATTGGTTATTTATATTTTTGACAATACGCATTGTTTACAAAAAACATCAAGCTAATATTTACAAATCATTAACATAATATATTCTCTGATAATATATATATTATACGCTGTATAATCTGTTAGGTATTTTGGCGGAGTCAAGAAAATAATAAACGATATAAATCTTCACACGCAGAATTCCGATCTTTGCAGGAAATTCGTACGTGGAAAAATGTACGGTCAAGAGTGCACTTATGAAATGGATAAAAATTATTTATTTGTGGTGGGCGCAATTAGTTGGGCGTGGAGTCTGCGCCGGCGACCTACGACCCAGCCGGTCCGACGCCACAGTATAACTATCATATAGTAATTCAACGATTTGTCATTGATGATATGAGACGTGACGTACTAGGACTATGAATTGGTTTATGTACTTGGAACATGATATTAAAAAAAACCTTTACAATTGTAGATGATTCTTAAAAAGTCAGTCTTAAATCGTTTCAGTATGGAAATTGTTAATTTAAAAAAGCAGTCATTATCACACACGTATGAATGATTATTAAGACCAACGTAAAAACTCTTTCTGAATTGTTAAGAGCAGTTGAACTACTGTATATTATTCACTGTAACATACTTGTCCTCACCCTGGTCGGCGAAAGAATTCCAAAATTGACTTACACCTTTAAATTATCTCGCGATCACGAACTCACCTACTTTTTGTTACAAACTGGTTTCTTAACGTCAGGAAACTTACTTAAATTAATAAATGCAAATTACTATATTTTAAATTAATTACGTACCCAATTGTACCTACAATGATATTTATTTGTTTAACAAAAATTAACGCACAGAGAACCGTGGGATACCTCTCATTAATGTTGATCGACTCAAAAGATAAAATTTATGCAAAAGATCTGGGATTTTTGTATGTTAGGTACCTAAAGTAATTGTCTTTTTTCTTGTTTTATCAGTGAAACTTTCTTTAGGAGATCATTAAACAGCTCAATATATGTATTCATTTAATTTGTTATGATGATCTTTATGTTTTCGTCTTTAATACATATATTTGCTCGTTACCTCATAATACCTACGAGGTACTAATCGTAAAACCTAAATTTAACTAGATTGCTTGTGTTTTGCTTATAATATGAAATAAATGAATGTTATATTAACAGCACTCAATGTTTTAAGGCACTGGATCCCGTTTCTTAAACCTGTAAGATTCTTTGCTACTGTTAGGTACATCACATATTCTTAATAATGCTATATTTTTTTTCGTTTCGTGCCACTTGTATAAAAATGCCCTAACTAACTATAACCATAATATAAACATTAAAAGTGCGGCAATAAATGCAGTGAAGGCGTAGAGAAAAATTTGACTTACTCTCACGTAGTTTCTGAAGAAACTTCTTCATATCTTAACAGGTGAACGGTGCTATTTGGCACGCGCCTGAGGCACTAATGTGCCGGCTGCAGCGTCACGCTCTGATGACAAAGGTACGTCACGGACCAAGAGGTGCATAAACTTGCAAAGGGCGTTACTCATATATTAGTCACCAGCTCAAAAAGTATAATTTAGTTCTTAATCAAGGTCTTTGTTTTAAATTGCAAATTTCATTTTAGAGCAGGGTTGTTAGTTTCTCGTAGTTTAAGCTTCTAGACCGAGCGAACTTATCGAAACATCGAGAGGAACCAAGCATCTTAAAGAAAACTTTGATGACGTTCCATAAATAGATATTGATAATTATAAAAGTTCACTGAATTTAGGTGCAGTAGCAAAAAACACGCGGTCTTATAAGGAGAAGGTAAATTGTTCGGGATGTGTGGGCGGAAGCATGCTCCACAAAGCACGACGACCGATCGGACTACGTGCGATATGCTACACTTCTTAAAAACTTTCCTGATTTAATCAAAACTATGTTTATACCATACAAAACTATGTTATTTTTGCGTCAATTTTAGACAATTTAATGTCACTATGATTTTTTATCAACAGATATATTTACGATTACTGTCATAATTATATAAAAGTGTTGTTGAATTGAAATATCACTTTTAATTTACTTATTTTCAACTACAACAATGGCTTCAGACGAAAGCACTTTAGAGTCCACAGGACCAAGTTCGACTGCTACCACTGATCCATCAAAGTTGAGTATTGCTGACTCGTTATCGAAAGTAAGCAAAGCTACTTTTTCTTTTATGGAAGCTAGACAAAATCGTAACGTTATAGAGAATGGAGTCGACTTCACACCCGACGATATTGTAGATCCAAACTACATCACTATGTGTGATACATTTTCGCACGCTGCTTTCGAGAGTAAACCTAGGGCACGTAGCGACATCGCACTCAAAAGCAAGACAAAATCAACAGCTGATATGGGTATGAAAGTTTTCGCAACTACCATATCCCTTGACGACATTCATATCGATCACACACAAAACACCGAAGAAGGTGTCATTTCAGACGACGGTGACTTAGAATTAGCACCTTCAGCGTTTTATCTACCGAAAGATTACCCGATCATGTCGTATCCCCCAGAGGTTTTAATTGTTCTCAAAGAGTCAGAAACTCAGTTTATGTTTGAGTTACCATGCTTTACTTTTGAAAAAGGAACACCGGAAGCAACCGTTGTTGAAGAAGAAAATGAATTTTACCAGTTCATAACAATCGGCAAAGGCAGAAACAGAAAAATGGTAGTAGAGGAGACTCAAACTGAGCAATGCGTGACTCAAACTCGCCATACATTGGCTACGAGACCACAAAAGAAAAATGCTATAGTTTTCGCATCAATGTGGGATATGCATGACACTTATGCTAAACTTGCCAGGGTCAAAGCAGCGGAAGAACCAGATGAAATGGTGATGTACCAGTCAGCGGCACCAACTTTACTTCGGAAACGATCTAAAGAAGTAGGCACCAGAAATGATAGGAGAGGTAAAACGTTCCTTGAAATAGGAAACACACCACAGTTCTTTGATGCTGTTTTACTAACAGAACGTGTTCTTTCAACCATCGAATATTCAGATGAGCAGAAGAAGTTTCGTGGGTTAGTCAGTTTTAATCCTCTGTCGCTTGAGTTGATTTATATTTATTCCTTGAAACCGCTATGGACGTTCCAATGCGATGAAACTGCTAACCGACCAATTACAAGCATATCGTTCAATCCAAAAAACAAAAACATTTTAGCCGTAGGCTATGGAAAGTACACATATGCAGATCAGTTCTCGGGCTTAGTTTGTATATGGTGTACTAAAAATCCATGTAAACCAGAACGGATTTACAATTTTCAAGATCCCTTAACATCAGTGGCGTTTTCTGATAAAAACGCCAATTGGTTGGGATGTGGTTTTGCTAATGGCGATGTCCTGATTTTGGACGTCACCTCGTATATAATAAAAACAATCGCGAGGAGTAAACGTGATACAAACCCGTGTTTTGAACCAATTTGGGCAATATGTTGGCGAGACATAGACAGGGACAACCAATACTTGATGACAACATGTCAAGATGGCAGAATAAATAAGTTTACTAGTACCAAAACACATGATTTCATATGTACACCTATGATGCGTATATCGACCGTGGAAGGTCAGATGAAAGGGTTAGAGACGCCAAAGCAATGTTTGAAGGTCGATGTTCCTATAACAAGGTACCCCGCAGCATTATGTATGAAATGGCATCCCAAAATAGAGCACATATACCTTGTAGGAACGGATGAAGGTTGTATACATAAATGTTCGACACACTATTTAAACCAACACATGGATGTGTATAGGGCTCACTCCGGCCCTGTCTATAGCATGGAGTATTCACCATTTATGGACACATTGTTTGTATCGTGTGGAGCTGATAACGCTATAAGGCTATGGATAGAGGGTATGGACGCTGTTATAATGACATTAAACTGTCCAAGCGCTGTATTTGATATAGCATTTTGCCCTATAAACTCGACAATATTAATATCAGCGAGTGGTAATGTATTATCCATTTGGGATTTGCGACGCAAGACGCACATACCTTGTGCTGAATATAGCTTTCCATCTACTGTATCATTAATGTATATTACATTTTCACCATGCGGCGATAATGTTTTTGTAGGCGATACGTTAGGACGCATTCATACCTTCCACTTGGAAGATACGCCAATACCCCCATTCTATCAGAAGGAACTACTTGTTGAAACAATAGAAAAAGCTTTATGTACCAGACCCCAACTTTTGAAGCAGCTCCATAAGTTAAAGAAAGTGAAACGAGGAACTTGAACTTCATACACACACAGGTGATAAATTATGTATAATTCATTAATTGTATTTATTATAAAACATTTCATATTGTTATATTTAAATTAAATATTAACTAGTTTTGAAATATAAAAATGCGTTAAGTATAAATAGAATAACAATGGGATTGACTAGGTTTTGTTAGACAGCATTTGAAATTGGTATTCCTTCTTCAGTTCCTTGAGATTTGTCTCGAGTATCGCCACCTGAAACATGTGACGATATATTTATTTGAGACTTTTATAGTAAATTCTAATCGCACATCTTTTGATTTAATGATTTAATCTAACCTATACTATAAACAGAGAATGGGTGTATAATGTTTATTGATCTACCTTACAGTAATTTATAACATGATATTGTATGTTTGTTAGAAAAAGTCAAAATATACAAATATGAACCTCTTCAAATCTCAGCTCCTTTCTAGCATCTTTAATGTATCCCCTAATAATATTCATTTGCTCCAGTAAGGGATTATCGTCATCATGCTGTATATTGCTTATTCCACTTCCATTCCCACTTCCTTCGCCTTCTTTCCACTCCTTTTCTCTCTCTGCTCGCCTCCGCTCGAGTTCTACTTGTCTTTGGGCCTTCTCATATCTCTCTTTACGAACCTCTTCTATTTGTGATTCTGTTGGCAGTTTGCGTAGTGATAATAACTCTTCCTAAAACAAAAATGGAATCATTTTTTTATATATACACAAAAATAAGAAATAATCACAATGTATACTTTTATATGTTAATATATATAAACTTCAAATCTTTACACAATTATTAATTAGATTAGGCTTAATCTAATAAAAATAATAATAAAAATAAAACTTTTCTGTGGACAAAATGTGTAGTAAGAAACAATATAATTAATAAACCTTGATATAATGAGCTGCAGCCTGTCTAATAGAATTCTGTAGCTTTGCCTCGCGTGAGCCTGGCGCGGCAGGATAGCTTGCTATCTGTTTGCTAAGTATGTCTATGCCCTCTGCTTGTTTACCAATCTTGCCTCTCATTGCATTCACATCTTGCAGATTATATGTAGTCTCACCGTCAAAGAAGCTTTGACACATCTGCAATATTAAACAAAAAAAAGATTACACACCCTGTAGATGAGTATCAGTAGCATGTAAGGCACATTTTAATTACCTTTTCATACATAGCAACAGATGGTTTGGCCTGGTCCATTAAATTTCTCATTTGCTCATAAGTTGACATAAGTGGTGTTTTAGCATTACGACTCTCTTGAACTTGCTTACGTAACTCAACTAGATTATAACAATGCTCGCAAAGCCTTAGGCCAGTCTTTTCTAAATCTTCTTGAGTACTTTCAGGTTGTGGAAAAGACGGATCTACTATTGCCTCTGAAATTTGAAAAAGACCTTGTTAATATTTTATTGAAAGCACTTTATTATTCTTTAAAATTATTTAAAACCATGTGATTTTGTTGACAACTGTCTCTTTTTTTTTTTGGTTTAAGCCTACTAGGTATAAATATATATAAATTTAAATATCCAGTTTTTTTTATGGCTGATAACAACTATAGTAAAACTTTAATAACAATGACTTAGGTTTAATTAAAAACTAACATTTGAGTTTCTAAGAAAAACTTACTAGCCATATTGAGGTCTAAAAACATAGAACATTCATGGCAAAGTATGGAACCACACAGTCTGCAGTGGTGTTTTCTTCTAGTTAGATTAAATGATTTAGCACAGTTTGGACATAACTTGACTGAAGAGCCATCTAGCCATGGAACAACCTTAAAAATAATGCAAAAGTAATTAAAATTAATAATAAATATGTTAAATACAATTGTATTACAATAAAATGTAAACAATAAATCTTACCTCTTGTTCATGTTGTTTTCTCTGACTTGTTTCGTTTGGCATATTACATACTAATTTGTCAAGTCGGATCAGTAATTTATTCGTTTCCGAAGCATATCGTTCAAGTCTAGCAGACCTGACAGCCCGAAAATAGTCACTAGAGCTTCGAAATACTCCAACAGTTTGCTCTTCTTGGACATAAAATGTATCCTGATTATTGAATTTCAACGCACGGTCAAATGTTTCCTTTAACTCACTCTCATCGGCGTTGAGAATTATCTTCTTTGCCTTACCAAATATATCCTTGAGAGACCTTAGTAAATCTTGCTCTTCTTCGTGTTGGCTTTCAAAGTGGCTTGTAAGCTGGGAAGCTGATTTTAAGTCGGCTTTGCAGATAGGACACAGGAAACCCTCAAGAATCTCATCATCATTGGAAGCTGCCATTTCAATATTTATATCTGTTAGTCTCACATATTTATATTTACATACAAAACTCTATTTTGAATTTTCATTTGTGAAATTAAACAAATCCTCCCTTAATTACAATTGTTAAGTGTCTTTGTCAATGTCGAGTCAGGTGTCAATGTCCAACAAAAAGGGATGATCCTTTGATAAGACAAATGTGTCACAGATAAGCTGAAAAACCCCGTAATGAACTAGGTACCTATTTTATATATAATCATATCATCACCGCCTATCCACAATATCAAACAGTAATATATAAACGTTATTTGCACAATTGTTATTGTTATAACAAGTGCTTACAAGCCACTTTGAAAGCCAACACGAAGAGAAGCAAAATTTACTACGTTCTCTCTCTGATGGATATATTTAGTAATGCAATAATATAACAATAATTGAATTATTGATAACGTTGCAAATAACGTTTGAAAATTGTTTGGTATTGTTGATAGGCGGTTTCCTTATTTACGTTTAAATAGATGTTGATGTACCTACGTGTAGAGAGCGGGCTGGCTGAGGATGCAAGTAGCGTAGTTTCCGAGTGTAGGTTAAGTTAGTAAAAATAAATAAAAACCACAAAATACATAATAGATTTCATATATTCAGTAACAACATTTAATTGTTCCTTTAACTCTTTAATATCTAAGTCAGGCCATTGTTTTTCTATAACTCTTATGACCGCTTGTCCTGTCAGCCGTGCTGATGACAACTGCTGGTCCGCTTGGAGTATTTTTCCCTTTTCTTCTGGAACAGTTTCTTGGCGAGCCTTGACACTGTACTCTATCATATCCTGAGATATTTCTATTACTTGTTTACACATACTAGGATCGTTGGCCCATTTTCCAGTCTTAAAAAAGGGTAATTTTTTATTATTACATTCCTGTAGCTGTGCTGTTCAGGTACATGTATTTACAAAAATACAATAGCTTATATTATATAATACGCGAAAATTAAATATGGATACTAAAATTATCAACCTTCTTCATGATTATAACTAACATATTTTTATTAAATAAAATATTAATCCCATATTTTAACTTACCTGTGCAATGCACCCATACGTTTTCAACAACCTCTGTGCTTTTACTAAGTATGTCGGGCTTATATAAGAATATAATTGCCAAATCTCTGCATTATTAGTATGAATAGATGTTATCCGTCCAAAGAGTTCCTGTACACGTTTTCTAAACCTAAAAAAAACATATTTATATAACATAAACATAACAAACATCTATATTTTTTAAATTTTAGCTTATACTTTCAGATATGTCTGGTTGTGTCATGTGTCTATAATAAGGACAATTGTATCTTCATTTGAGTTATATGAAACTTCATACCTCTCCCAACTCTCCTTGTCAAAATCTGTCCTTTCCTTAATAATTTCATTCACCAGCAACGCCAACACTTTGACGTCTTCATACTTATTCTGCAGATCAAGCGTGCGATGCACACCTCTGACTACATCATCAAAATGTTCCGTCTCCAAACTGACCGTTATTACATTAGTCCATATCTGAAAATAATATTTTTATTATATACATTTTAATACCACACTACTATGATTATATAATCAAAGACAACTAATTTCACATTTTTTTGTTGCTCTAATATACCTTCCAATTATCATAATTGAATCTTAAAGCTTCCATTAGGGCTCTGTATGCTCTCTCCTTGTCTCCCTGCATCATGTATACTTTGGCCAAATTGTTCCATGCCTCAAAAGTATTCGGCTGCAGATAGGTATATCGTCTGTATGCTTTGCCAGCTAGCTCCCATTTCTCTGTTGTAAGGGCAGCAAATCTGAATAAAGAAATTATCATAGCTTAAGGGGCAAACATTTAAAAGGTATGTGTCGATGGATACATTAAAGAAAATGTATAGGTTTTTTTATCATCAAAACCAGAAACGGAAAATCATCATCATTTAATTATAATTGATAAACTATAATACAATAGGCAAAAATAATATTTTCAAATATAAAAATATATATGTATAAACACACCTACACTCGAACTGCAACTGGAAACTAGTTGCTTTGCCAGGCCATAAGGGAATTGTAAGTATGCGACAGGAAGTTCCAAATGTGGCTTGGGAAAAAGGAGGGTGGAAAGAGAGGATGAGTTTTGAATATTGAACTCATTTTTAAAAGAAAAAGACAAGTGAAAACTGAATAATTACCCCAGTCTCAGCCATATATGCTCTTGGACAGCATTAATTTTGACTGAAATTTCATAATGTGGTATGCATTCCTCATACTGTTTGCGGTCATAAAGATAATTTCCCCAGTGTCGTTGAGCGCGACTACTTTTATGTTCAGAAAACTCCCAGGCCTTCTCATACAAGCTTACATCATCTGAAATATAAAAAAAATAAATAAAACTTGATGTTTCTTACATGCTTATATCACATTGGCGAAATCAATGTTTTAATTAAAATAAGAATAAAAAATGTGACTAATGTCTATGGTAATTTATCATTATAGAGGAAAACATATGATGAGGAATTTTCGAGTTCACTAAAGTATTGACTTTATGCTGTGAGGGACATAGACTAGGTCTATGATGGTCATGACTGATATAATATAAAATTTGGTCTATTATAAAAGACATGTGGTGTAATAAGTTATGGGCATTCTAAAGTAATTTTATTGTTTTACCTGTAGCATCTCCTAGAAGGCAGTACAGCTTCACTGTAGGCTGTAGATCAATCTGCTGTTGAATGACCTCTGCAGCCTATAAATTAAATATCTAATATATTAAATTTCCATGTCCCAATGTTAGTCCATACCATACTCCTCCAAAACGGCTGCTCTGATTTTTACCAAATTTTATATGTGTATTCAGTAGGTCTGAGAATCGGCCAACAACTATTTTCTGTACCCCTAAGTGATAAGGGTTTCGACAACTTTTTTTGTTTTATAATGTGGCTAAAAAAATTAAATACTACCCTAATTTTTTACCCATTAATCACCAACCCTAATTTTTTAGCAATAATATGGCAAAACACTGTTTGTCGGGTATTAGCTGACCCGAATTTTATATATTAAATATTTAATATATTTTCCTCATTCGGCACTTTTTGCTAAATGTATTGATTACCTTATGCCTTAGCTGAAGCAGAGTGTAGCACACAATTACATCTTCCCATAGCTGTAACTTCTGATATTCTTCTAGAGCTGCCTTAACTAGACCCAAACTAAGATATAAATCGGCTAATTGTTGTCGCCATGTCCACGCACATGGCAATCCTGACGCCCAAAGATACGATAACCTGTAAGAATTTGAATATTCAAATAGTAATTTTTATTAATGTAAGAAAATAACATATTCATACTAAGTCCAGTTTACACGGGCTAAGTAGCTAAGCGCTTAATACTTTTCATTAATACTAGGTCCTCATGAGTAAATACGCTGGTTTATGCTTAGTATTAGTATTTCTAAATAGTGCAAGGGAATAGAAACCGATCAGCGACAAGTTGATACCCCACCATGATTAACTAAGTACTTGTCACTTGCTGACCATGTGTAAACAGCTCGACAAGTTTGTACGTGAGATTGTTCATAGTTGCAAACTGACTCCAACATATAAACGGTTGCTTTTGAATTGTAATAAATGATTGTGTTGACTATTCATAAATGTATCTTGGTTACCAATATGAAGATATTTTTGATTTTTATTTTTAATTAATAACATTAGTAGCATTACCTGTTAATAGCAGATACTGAAGCTTTTTCATTGACTATAGTCTCACATTGCAACATTGCTCTCTCAACAGTCCGCTTATGGTTAGCTTCCAGTTTGCAGCGAATCAACAGTGCCGCAACGCGAGTAGACCAAGGCCCGCTCTTTTGATTCAGAACAGCACCTATGTATGGACATAATTCTTCTTCCAATAAAGCATCCTTTGGCTGGGATTTCTGCAGGTATTGCCTGAAATAATTATAGGGTAGCTTTAGTATCACAAAAACGTAAAGTAAGTCACAAAGGGTGGTATGATGAAGCAAAATAGGAGCTTTACATTTTTCCTCTATTGTTTCGTATTATAGATGAAGAAATTTAGTTCTATGCATTTATATGGTTTAATTGTGCTTATGAAAGATTAAGTTTTCATGACTGGTTAGTCATTTTATATACAATTTAAAAACCATAAAATAAGTAGTAATATGGCAGCCATGGTTCTTTGCATTTCCTAATTTTAAAGCACATCTGATTGCAAAAAAATGTGTAATGTGTTATCTCTATGCTTCTTTATATAGAAAAAATATCTAAAAAAGAGACTCAGCAATCTTTAATGTAATATGATTATAGAAAAATAAACTTACACAGTCAATACACAAAGTGTTTGTTCTAAGCTTGGCAATTTGGCTTGAGTGATGCTTTCATTAAACTCCACTTTATTTAATCTCACATCATCTTGTAACTCAACATCAGGAGGTAGATCTGAGGAACCATGGCTTTCTTCAGATGAGACCCTTTCAATGTTACCATCTAGTTCACTTTTCAGTGCCAGTTGTGGAAGTGCATCTTGCTGGAATTTAGTGCGTTTTCCCAAGATCCCTAAAAGTATAGTTTAATTTTTGCAAATGATATATAAACCCACAGATATTAATATTGAATTAAGTATAAGATGTAGATACATATAATAAAGACAAATACCTGTCAATTCTAACTTCAAACCAGCAATCTCTTTAGCTTTCAAAAGATATTCTTCAACTTTTTGCACTCTATCATACACCATATATGCTTGTGCAATTTCTAAATAAAGTAACACTTGAAGTCGTGGATTGTCTATAGACTTAAACATATTATAAAGCTTTGCAATTGTTAAGTCAATATTTTTATACAGTGTTTCACTTTTGTCTTCAAGGACTCTTTGATGAACAATTTTACTTCTTAACAGCCACCACTGATTAACCTGCAATAAAATATTTTATTAAACAATTTAATAAAGTTAATGAACAGTACAAAACACACAATATAAGAAAGAATGTTACCAAATTTTCTTGAATACAGCATAATGCAGATAGAACTTGTGTTGAGAAATATAATAGTTCAGGGTAAACAATGTTACTATGAAGTGGTTCTGAATTACTTTGTAGTTTTAAAACTGCATCAATATTACTAGGCCATACATTTTTGAAATATGTATTTATATTTAATTCATCAGAGTGTGGATTCCAATTCTTTTCACAAAATAACAAAAATGTACTTATGGCTAGGTGAAGTATATCATTTAAAGTATTGCTTTCATCTTTGTATTTTTTTAAAACGTCTTTCAACTGATCAACATCTAAGCTTGATAGTAACAACTCTTGACACAAATCAATATTTTCAATATACCACTCGGCACTCCATAGCTTTCTTAAAGATTGGGAATCTGCAAATTATATTTTTATCTAGATTAAATTAAAATGAAAAACAAAAAGCTGATATCGAAAGGTATATCTAACCCTAAAAAAATAACATAAGTCAAGGTAATTTATAAAAATATTATTCTGTTTCTATTATAAATATACACATTATAATTTGTTGCAATATCTAACCTGTATCTTGAAGCTGTCCGTCAAAGTTGCAGAGAAGTAACAATTTCTCCCTGGTTAGAGACATTTTATCAGATTGTATTCTACAGCTTTTCAAATTGAAACCAATTAGAACATGGCTAAAACAAAATATTACGGTTATTCAAATCCTGGTCTACAAAACGAATCTATTTTCGTAAATAAAGTCATTACAGTTAGAGGTTATCAGGTTACCAAATAACAACATGTGAATTGTGAATATGATATTTTTAAGACTATTCAAATTTCAAACACAAGGTTTTACGGTTTACTAGGTATTAGGTACCTACTTATTATTCATGAACAATCAACAACACACATTGATATGTCAAAAACTATACAACGTATACTTGACAGCAAATTAAAAGTTTATTATGATTTGTTACTAATATATTGTAAATATACTAGGTAAGGATAAAGCTAGTATATTATCCAGGTGAGTAGTACCTGATATATTGATATGAGCAAATTGTCAATCTGTTTTTAGAGGCAAAGGGAACAAAATCAAAAGGGCACCACAAAACCTCTCCGTCGTCTTTTTCAGCCCCAGCGTTACTGCTCCAGGTATCTGTTTATAGCTTTGTATTATCTAGCCTTCATCACCCTTTCTCCCATCTCTTCATTTTATAATACCTACCTAATTTATATTGGTATACATTATGCATACCAATTTTTGTTTAATTTTATGACTTCTTAGCGTGGCAGCCAATTGTTAAATAAAGTCCTCTTAGTCTGTGGTGCACCAATGTCATAAGATAGTAATCTATGGATTATATATATCTGTGTTATGTCGTAGGAACTAGGAATTATTACTAAAATTAGGAATGGTGGGTGGGTGTCATAAACTTTTAGGTTAAGTGCAAACAATGTGAATTTATCTTTTAAAAATTACCTCATAACACCACAAATAGTGTTATTTTATAAAATGGATTCAGTGCTTCTTGTAGTTTCTACATTGTTATGCACATTACTATTATTAAAATTAATTTACAAATTATGGTTAGTATTGAAGAGGTTATGGTTTTCCTTTCCCGCCTCTGAAATATGAAATAATGCCAATTTGATGGAAAATTGCAGGTCAACATTGCGATGGCGAGTAAACTGTTGGTTTTGTAACAGTAATTTTTGGGTTAAATTTATTGACCGAAATAGCTGGACGTGTCCGAAATGCGAACAATACAATGGATTTACTAAGGTAAGCAGTTGGCACCTTCAGCGTGATATTATTTGAGACTTAACTAAGAGTTTACTGGCGCTTGAGTAACAAGTTAGTTCTTGGACTATAATGGTATCTATATTATTTCAGGATGGTGATTATAATAAACCAATTATTGCTTCAAACAATGACTCGAAAACTACAATTGCCTTTAAAAGAAGCCCACCTAAAAATGGTCTTTGCAAGATGTGTAATATTAACCAACAGCTTAAAGTAGCACAACTTGCCAATTTTGTTCCTATGAATGAGAGCAAATTTGAACATGAAATAGAAATGTACAAGTAAGTTGTCATATTTCTAAATAGTCTTAATTATTATAACATCATTAACATGGAGACAAGTGTTATATCATTATTCTCTGAATTGATAAGTTAAAAATCATCAAACATCAATAAAAAAACAAAGATAACAATCCTGTTATCTTTGTTTTAGTACTAAAATTCTGTATGTTCAAGAGTTAACTTTTTAATAATAATTAAAAACCTAAGACAGTTTTTATATTACCAGTTTAGTATATGTTGTGTTGTAGAATATTTGATTAGAAGGAATAGAAAACCATTATGATCCTTTATTAATATTTACAGAATGCAGTTAGAAAATGCTTACAAGTTATGTAGTCCATGCAAGAAATTCATTAAAATGAAGTTGCACAAAGAAAAAGAATCAATGCTGGGTTCAAAGTTATTGCAAAATCGCACAGCTAAGAAGTGTAAGACAAAGCAGGAAAAACAAAATGATTTAATTCATTACTTTATTAACTATATATCACAAACTGTTGCTTGGATACTTGTAGTACTAGTGACTGTTGAATTATATGAAAATATTATAATTCACGAAAGTTTATATACAACCATAAACAATGTAAAAGCAATACTATATAATGTAATAGAAAGGGTTTTTTCTATATTAAAAATGAAGACATTGATGACATTCCCCCAGTTGGAGACCTATTTTTATGTTTTTGACAATACATATAATGTAGATTTTACAAGTTTCATTATTGGACATAATAAAGGGATCCAGAAGGCCCTAGGTGGCTTTGTATGCACCATGCAACTAATTGGACATATGTGGAACATTAACAAATTAAAATATTCCATTGGCATTGACTTACTTTGGACTGTTTTTGTTGCTACTTCTTTATATCACAAGTTTATAACTGGAAATTTGTTATTAATAAGTTCAATTAAAGTAAGTATTTATTTTGAATTTTATTACATTATAACTTACTCAAAATTATGAGATAACATTAATAATTTTTAAAGATACTATTTTTACAACTCACATTATGTAATATACTCATTATATTTTTTTTTACTTTTCAGTTGTCTGCAGTTGTAGCAGTACTCTTTATTTACAATTGTATGAAGTCAAAAGTTAAAATTGAAAATAAGGTTACACCAAAGAAAACAAAAAAACCAATGAGCGGTTCAGTCAAGATGTACCAAGATCAGGATGTTTCATTTGAAACAGACGATGATGTCTCACTTAGTAAATTTGGTTTGCACAATTTTTCCAACTCTTCTAATGACACTTTAAGCCCTTTGAATAGTAGCTTCAAAAATGGTAGATCATTCACCCCTCGTAATGACAGCTTATGGAGTAAACAAATGCACAATTCAACATTCACCGTTAATTCAATGACATCCAAAAGCCCATCATTTTCAGAGACGGTATTTGTGAAGCCGGCATTTAACAAATATCAGAGATTGGTGAAAAATGAATCCGACTCCGATTTAGATGAGAGTATAAGTTCCTTATGTATTAGCAGTCCAAAAAAGAAATCAACCAAAACGAATCCCGTATTTGCTTTAAGAAAGTTCACCGCGTCACCTAACTTCGCAACCCCTATGCCGATTAATCGACGGCCTTTGATATCGCCCAGTAAATTGGGCACTTCCTGGGTGGCTGGTGGTTATTGGGGTTCAGAAGGTGAACGATCTTTGTTCAACATAAACGGCAGTCGCTCCTCAAGCCAAAGTTCTGGTTTCGAATCGCAAACATCGAGTATGACACATAGAAATATTTTTTCACAACCTCCCTCACGCGAGGAGTCCATATGCGGCGAACCCGACAGATCGTCGGTGTTATTAGACAGGTTTCAGAACTGCAATATGAATCATCGAAGCACGCACAGCTTTGCACCCATGTCCACGCCCGTCTTTCCACAGATGCAGTACAATAATCATGTAAATATACCGCAACCGAGATTCCCACAGAGTTTCACTAACAATTTCAGTACCGAGCACAAATTCAAAATGCCCGGCGGGTCGGGCATTATAAAGCTGCCACAAATCGATTCGTTTCCATCTAACTAATGCTCAACAGCTAGTCACCTTATTAACTTTCGACTAATTTTTATCTTCTTTTATTTTGAACAATGTTTTTGTACTAAAGTTCCATTAACTGCCATTATAATTAAGAAAAGTTTTGTTAAGTTATTACATTCGTTAGCGTGTAAGTGGTTGTGTATTATAAATAGGCGTAAGTTAAATAATTTGCTGATCTCGTGTGTGGGCACCGTATGCGGGTGGCGATATGAAAACATTAAGAATTATTCAATTGTTACGATTTTTATATGGACGTCACTGTCCTTATTTTTCTCGATGTACGTGGTTTTCGGACGATGAGAGAATAATAAATCCGGGTGTAGGTTTTGTGATATTTATGTGAGATAAGTTTTATTTTCATATTTTTTTTTTTCTATACGTAACGTTTATATGTAATTATCACAAAATTTAGATGTTAAAACTCGTTAATCATGTGCATTTAGAAGTATTTTAAAACAAAATGTGATATGTAAAGACTAGTAATTTTGCTGATAATGGAGTTAATGATTCTTGATGTTATCATTTTTTTATTTCGTTTTTGGGTTTTGTCATTTTGAAACGGAAACCTTTCGTAAAGCTCCTGGAATAAAGTGAAAATACATCAATCTGTGTTTTATTTTAACCATAAACTCTGTAACTCTAATCAAGACATATTTGATGACCATTTGCGAATATCTTAAGCTTTTAATATTTAATAATTACTTGAACGCAATTTCATTTAATGTAACTTTTTTCTAAGTAACGATAAGGGTACAAAAGAACTACCCACAATGAAACTTACGAATTGCGTGCCTTCCTTTCGCATTTCTGCAGATACTGATGAGGTAGTGGAGGTACATAAGTGTCCTCATACAATGTTGAAACGTAATCGGACACATCTGTACACTTCCATTCATGTTGTAAGTATTTTCTAAGACCCCATTCGGTTGCGTTTCCCTGAATAGTCGATTTCATGTATATAACTGAACCTTTTTATCAAAAACTTAACGTTTATAAATATAACTGAACCTTTTAATCAAAAACTTAACGTTCATAAATAGAACTGAACCTTTTATCAAAAACTTAACGTTCATAAATATAACTGATCTTTTTTATCAGAAAACTTAACGTTCATAATTATAACTGAACTTTCTATCAAAAACATAACGTTCATTGGGTTCATAACTAAAGTTTTATTTGGACGGTTTCCTAACAATGTTTTTTTTTTGTTAACAATGTTTCCTAGATTAAATGCGCAAACCCAACGCTGCTGTAATCAAAACATTCGTTATATTATAATAATTTGAATCCCAAAATGTTCAACTTACAAAACATTTGAATAGATCTGGTTGGGGATAGAATTGATGTGCACTACGTTTGTAATACCGCTGTTGCGGTCCACATAAAGGCTTTGGTAAATGGTTGTACACCAAATCAGTAGTGGTTGCGTAATTTCCGCACGGGTCGTGACTGTCGTGTCGAATTAATGCATGGACGTTGCCCTGAAAAGAAATTGTCAACCGTCAAAACGAAGGAATGAATTATACGATAACATAATAGCGCGCCAAATTTAGCTAGCGGTCTTCTGTTTATCAAAATCGGTAGAAGCACTTATAAATAGTTTCAAATGTTAAAAATTTGGCGTAAATATATTTTAGACCAATGAGTTAAGGAATTATTTTAAATTATGGATTAACATTCGCCATGCAACTATAACAAAATATATTAGGAAGGATCCATGAGTAATAGGTTTCAGAAATTAAGATATTTTAACTGCAGTTTAAAACTACTATATAAGCTTATAAAACCTGTAAGCTGTATAATTTATTCAATCGAAAATCGGGTTGTCGCGATTCGGGCATTAATTTTTTGTAATCAATTTCTTCTTTTGGGGGAAAATAAAATGTTCCACGCTTAGGACATTCTATTCTATCTTCTACCCAATTACCTAAAATAGGAAATTATAATAATATATTAAATATTGATTCAAACATTGCATAAAGGATTTATAGGTAAACTTGTGTTGTATGAAAAGCCCAAAACTTTTGTAACATAATTTTAGAAGGTATCATAAAAATATTACCTAAAAGTACTCCTGTATCATAAACTGGTCCTCGTTGGAGAGCCTTAATTATAGCATCTGAGCGAAGAGGTGATTTTGCTCTAGTACTAATTGTAGCCATGTTTTATACAACAAGGTACTTATTTTAAAAACGAAATTATCAAATTTTGATTATAGACTTCAATAATTGTCAATAAAGTATACATAGAATGCTCAACTGGTAATTTCAAACCTGTGATTTTAACCCTATAACTGTGACATACATTATTGCAATATAAATAATATCTGCCACCTTTTCCTTTAATTGACACATAAATAATGCTGTCAATAAAACTGTCAGAGCTTTCCTGTACAAATTGAGAGCAATTTATTGAGTATTGTAACCAAAACTACTAGAAAAAAAAATCAAAGTAAATTTATAATAAGACCACCCAATCAATCCTATTTTTACTGTATTTGTTCTATATCATACTGAATTTAAAAAAATACAAATGATTTTACACATTTTATTTTATAATACAAATAAAAATTAATAAGTTAAAAAACGAATTTTTAAAAACAAATGTTAGTAAATTACTAAATACATGATGGACCCAATGTATTTTTAATGTTACAAAAATAACAATTACCATGGCCAACAAGGTATCATATTGCATCATATTTGGGTAAAACTATTTGTTAATAAACTTAATACATAATAGAAATTGCATAATTCATAGTTTACTATCTTCTTAAAAATCATACACTTCAAATATTATTAACAGAACATTAATTTAAGAAAACATTTACAACTTTTTTAATTTCCAGTATCTATTATGTATTAATCTGTTTCCATCGGCAAAGGTACATCACATCTCGGTAGAGATTGTAATAACACATTTAGTTGACTTTCTAGTGGCCCAGCTTGTTTTACAATGCCCTTCATATTCCTCTCAATTTGAAGAAGATCTTGGTTAATAAGTTCCATATTCTGTAAATATATTTACATTAATTAACAAGAGGTATCCATTTCTAAGTTAGAATATCACTATTAGATAAAATTTAAAGCCACAAATAGAGATCACTCCAAGAAGATTTTATATAATTACTAGTGATTTTTTGACACACTAAAGTATAATATATTTCAATGGAAAGATCGGAAAGAAACTACACATTAACTACTAGCATTAGAGATGCAAATATATAAGCTATATTGTTATTAATTATACTACAACTATATAACATACCTCAATCATTGATACATAAAGATACTTGAAATTTTTATCATTGTATCGTATAAAACCACTAACATTGGACTCCAGGTCAGAATCCGAAAATGTGGAAGTCATTTTGTTCTATTGATTGATCTTGTCTGATTGTAATACAAATTTATAAGTAATATTAGGGTCCAGCGAATAATGATTCAATTCATATACCTGATTTAAAACACAAATTACTCATTAACTATATTATAATTTGTTTTATTCTAAATTACTAATTACAACTCAAAATACGAAAATATAATCGAAGTGTAAACTAATATAGTAATGATAAATTGATAACTGATAAGGCTGAGTCGGAGTCCGTACAGGGAGCATAGAGTTTTGAATTTAGAGTGAGAACTGAGAAATGCCAACTGTCAAGTGAGATCTCGTTTTGACGAACGACACCAACTAACGTAAAAAAATGTATAGGAATCACGTGTCATATATAGTCCCGTGATAAAATGTGATCTTATTTATATTCCTACACATCTAACGAAAACAAAGCATAGTATACAAATTCCAATAATAAGGGTTAAATGTCAAGTAAAAAAAATACCTTTGTATACCCATGCGTTACTATGTTACAAAAACGAAGCACCTTGTAATGCCAGATTTCTGACATTACTTTTAACAACCATCTGACTTAACAATATGACAGTTAACATCTACCAATTGGTAATCGGTGTAAACTGTAAAACTGAGCAAAACAATGATATCAAAAAATATTTTTTAAATTTATTTAGTAGAAATCTGACTGATTGTAATGATTATATTAAATCTGTTTATAACTTGTTTAAGTTCAAATGTATCAGTGAATTAACCAGCTATTTTTAGTGAAGCGTTTTTGACGGTATGTTTATTTTTAGTGTTCATGTTGAAGTTATTGATCACACGCTATAAAATTCAATTTTATAACATAAAAGTGTATCAGATGTTTTAAAAACTTATAAAAATTTGAATCAATATTAATATATCAATATTAATACATCAATTTACCAAAAACGATTGTTTAGGTTTATACTCTACAGTAGATTCCAAAGATGTGATATAAAACTGAAATATTATGTAAATATAGTAGTGGTGTAATCGAGTTTTGTAACAACTTTATCCTTTCTTATTTTAAATTGATTAAAAACAATGTGGGCAAGTCTAGAATTAGGATTTTGACAAGAAATTAATATTTTTTCAAATGAATGTTTTTGTCAAAATACACAATGGAAACATTACTTCATTTTGGATCTACTTTTACCAAAAAATTATTTGATAGGTTACATATGAAATATTGATTATTGTCATTTTTTATGTGAGACACACTCCTTTTATTTATTCTTTACATGCGATTGAAATATAAAACTTCATGTAAAAGAAATCTTTAACTGAATGAAACTTATTTATCAATTTCTTGTTAATCACCTGACTATTTTATTAATCCAGCCAGCCAACTTAAAGCCAGCCTGTGTAGACAATTGTAAATTTTGTAAAAGAAGATTTATCAATAAATATTATAAAATGTTTTCAATTTAAAACTAAAATGAGACTCAGTTTTAAAAACCTAATAGGTAATTAGAATTAATCAAATCTATTATTGTAGATTGATGATGAACTAAAATAAAATATCACAATAACCTAACCAAAATACCAAAATGAATGATAAAACAAAAATCATACTTTCGAACAATTTAATAATTGATGTACACATTTAATGCCCAAAGTAATATGAACAATTTTTGAATTGAATACACTGCATTATAGACGGCGCCAACCAGGCTGGCGTCACGGCGTCGCGACGCTCCCCTACACCACCCTATTCTTTATACAGCCTACTTTCCTTAGTATGAAGCAGTATCTTAAACATCTCACACTTAACCTAAGCGTCAAAACTTAAATTTTAGTTTTAGATTTTTTAACCTAAACCATAGGCTATTTATTTTTATTTGCAATTTTAGATTCTTTTCATTTAAAACATCTTAATGAAAACTGGAAAAATGACATAAGTTTTATCGAGTCATGTCAGAAGAACATGACAAAAAGTGTGAAACAAGTGACAAAACTGATGAAAATCAGACAGACAAATGTACTTTAGTGCCAGAAGATGAAACAAGTGCCAATAACATAGGTGCCATAGATAGTCTCAATGATGTTGGTGCCAAAAAAGGAACATTATCTTGGAATGACGAGGGATCTCAATTCCGCGTATCCTGGAATTTGCTGGAAGGAACTGCTTCTGATAAGGACTATGTTGCTCTTTGTCTTAAAGGTATGTTTCAGTACTAATACTTAAAGTTCTCTCAAATATAATGATTTTTTATTAAATTCAAATAACCTAATGTAATATGGACATTAATCGTACGAATCAGATCGCGTTTTACGTACCAGTTTTTTTATGCGTCGAATATATCGCAATGTTATTTATATATCTTAATCAAATCTCATCGAAAGCAGAAAAACCCAAAGATTCTGGATCTATAGCATTTGGCACGAAAGACCTCATTACTCATAGTTTGAAGTTTCGTGAGTATTGCAGTGACATTGCAGATGTCAGATCTTTAAAAGTTTTTCAAGCATTACCACTGTCTACTTAGTCTTTATAAACGAAAAATCGATATAATATATAGCAAAGATGTCGCGACTTTTATTAAATTCATTAATAGGCTTTTGCCGTTACCTCATCTCAGTAAGGGTACTCGTTTATAACTGTATATGTCGGTCTAGTCCGGGGCATTAATTGACCACGGGAATTGAATGTCCACCCCTAAGATGTTGTACTCGAGTTAATTATACAGTTAAGATTTAGTGTATTGCTTCTATTCGTTTATACTTATTCTAGATAATTTGTAAATGCATTTAAGATAAATCTGTTAATACCCGTTTTGTATGTTCTCTCACCTTTTGTAATTTTTATTTAAAAACGTTGAGATTAAATACAAAATAACGATCGCAAATAACGTTTCATTCTCTTAAATTTGATTTTCGTACGAAGTCAATGATTTTTTTAAAACTTCACGAAAGTGCAATCAACGCCCACACCGCTTAATTATTGTGCGCCCGCGCCGGCTACCCCGCAAATTTATTACTGCTTTTATTACTTAACACGTATATTAATCGTAATATAGTAGTGACTCAGATGCGCCGATACCGAAAATAAAAGCGAACATGAACATGAATTTTAAACGGCACTAATCGTTCTTTGAATATTAGTTGATGATTCAGATTTTATAACGAACATAAAAGTACCATAAGTTGCAATATTTATTGTGGTAATGTTGACACATTTTTATACGACCTACCTTTTATTGATTAAAAAAATTAAAATAAAAGACTTTGATTGCTTAAAATTGAATCTTAATTACCGAATGTAGAATAATTAGTTTTTTTTACATTTGATTAACTCAAATTAGGTATTATCTACCTTAAATAGTAAGTTTTTTTATCCATCGATCCAAATATTGTGCGAATGACTCACAAAATATTAGGATATTTGGATTGGACACAAACCGTATTAATGCTTGGGCTCGAATATTATTAAGAGGACACATTATCATTTTTCTATCAGTTTGTTTATGCTTTAACTCAAAAACTAGTACAAATTTCTACATAACGTAAACAATATTGATTTTAAATATTGCTTACAGTATCATATTACTGGTGTACTCGATAGATGTAGATAAAAACCTTCCTTATCAATCAAAAAAAAATCGTATTCAATATTAAATATAATTATTGATCTTATTTATTTATTTAAACTTTATTGCACTTAAACGGTAGAAGTAGAAGATGTTAATACCTATAAGAGCAACGGGTGGCCTTATGGCTAATAATCTCTTCCAGGTTCTCTATCGGCTTTATAGGATCTTCTATCAGATCATTAGTATAGGTACTTATTTTACGCAATTGTACTCAATCATTTTCTTCTGAATAGCTGATATAAATGTGAATTTAAAAAAAAATCTTTTGTAACAATCAACGTCAGTCTGCCGCAACTGGATGGTTCACAATTATATATTAAAGAAGTTTTAATTAAATTAACTTGTTTAATATTTAGTAACGCACTCAATTGATATTAATGGCACCAGATCTTATCCAGTTTCTTAAACAAAGGAAAGTGTTAAGGGCACGTGCGGTTAACACTTACATAATCAAGTGGCAATCTCGCGTTGCTGTAATTTTCTCTGGTGAATTAAGATAATGTTCATCAATAATCATCATTCGTAAATGTTTGCGGGTTTTGAAATTTTTGGGCAGAGGCTCAACTATGAATAAGCTTATCGTGGTATTTATTAAAATGGACTTGTTATTTAGAAACTAAAAGACTGGCTAAAAAAATAATAAATGCAATAATATAACTTCGATTATAACGTGTTTCGTTGTATAAAAGTTCAATTTCTCTTTACTTTGCCTACCGTGCAATTGAATTCGTGTCACAAACTCGCATTACAAACGGTCAACAGGAAACGTTAACAGACCCTTGTTAAATTACCTACTGCCTAGCATTATTTCCAAGCAGTTATTAATTACTGTCAAGCTCTATCAGTAAAGATGCTCTGATGTGTTCCGGGCCTTTAAGAAATACGACTTTTATTACTATTTAATACTTAAACAATAAAATGGTAATTTATTGAATAGTCGCTTGACAGTTAATTAAATCGTTATTGCGCCTTTAGCAGTACACAATTTATGTTGAAAGAGGCGCAGATCACCACGCCTCGGTGGACTCATGAATGGGCCGCTTCCCCGCTCCCCGCCATTCGATTTGTGAATGAAGGCACCGGCGCGCGCGTGCCTCGGCATTCACGATCAGTCGTGGAGAACCGCGCAGACACGCGAGCGCATGTTGCTCTTTCGAATTTGACGTGTGGAAATTTGAATTTACGCGAATTTGTGTGTTTTTTATTTTTATTCTGTCAACTGAGGATTTTTATCGCAACCGTTTTACTGTGATCGCAGTGTGTGGACCACAGCTGCAGTGCAACTCGACATATAAATATCCGTTTACGGTATGTAATTAAAAGCGAATTTTCTCACTATGGTTACGGAGGTCTATTCTATCTAGATATGCGACACGTAGGCTAGGCTCATTGAAAAATACGCCGGTGGGTTGTAATGTGGGTGGGGTGCCCACGTTCTAATATTTAATATTGTATAAATGTAAGATGTAATATGCTACATCTTTGATATCACGCGCATTTCATTAGGTTGATAGCGGTAGGTGTATAGTAACATATACTTTCACCAAATGTGGCTCACTACCATTTCACAAATATGCGTTGATGTCCACTTATCCTTAATGCATCAGCATTTTTTGCTAGTTTGATTAAATAATAATAATCAACAATTAATTCATTTGAAAATATCACGCTACACATAACGCGTGTACGTTTATTTAGCTTTTTGACGTCTTTGAAAACAGCTCTCTTTAATTGCGTGTATTCATTTAAAAAAACTGACTGGACATCCTTGTTAGACTTGGTTAACAATATTGCGCCGGCAATCTCCGTACCAAAAAGAACTTGATTTATATTTTTTTATATTTTCTAAAATAACAGACAATAATCATGATATTTCGTATGAATACGGAATTCCAAACATTATAGTTTCAATAATATAATATTCGATAATATAGTAACGAAATTATTATTCGCTCATAAATTTGCCATAGCTCTACCGAAATAAGGTGAGGAAAAAAGTGTGTCCAGGCGCCCCTAATACAATACATCATTTAAGGGGCGCCATGATACCTGCAGGGTTTTTGCGACATTTACAAAGAAATCGTTTGTGCCTAGTGAGAATACCATTGTTAGCGACATCGATAGCCAACACCATGCTTAATTAAAGTTCTGTCGGTCCGACTGCTGGAATAATAATAAATTCATACCGATGTTTATTATATACGAGTAATTCAACCGATATCGATCACTGAATTATCATCAAATATTTTGGTAGGTTATAGGATTTTATGTATTGTTTTGGTTACAATTTTGACAATTCGTTACTTAGGGCATAATCACGCTTTTAGCAATGTTAATGTATTTGATTAGACAATTGATTTGAAACTGGGCGTAAGTAAATGTTATTATTAGTTATCACACAAATTGTCACACTTAATTCTCCTGACAATAAATTTGTCATGGATTAAATTAACCCTTAACCGAAAACCAAAATCATTAAACAATACCAATTTTTCACTAAAAATGAATTACGCAAGGATTTTAATTGAATTACAATTATTATTTTATAATTAATTGTGCGCGCACGTTCATGTACTCGGATTTCTGAAGAAATTGACCAGCTTACGTCGTAAACCGACGCACGTCCGGCTGGGTTAATAAAAGTGCCATCCATCATCAGCCCACCGGCGGATATTAAATTGACACGCCTCACTCGAGCACTCCATCTCATTACTTATCATACGCCCTTTTCTAAACTTGATTATCGCATAAGTTTCTTATGAAATTATAACGTGGGGGGGCTGTGGTAATGATTATTGTATCGGATATATAAAATTTTAATTATTAAGAATATTCTAACTTACCTTAACCTGTTATTTGTTACAAGTTCCTGTACACGACTAATAGATAACTAAACTGCGGTCATAGAAATACAATGAGTAGCTTACCAACATTTATTGTTAAGACAAGAGAAAATGTGAAAATTGTATGTTATAAATTCATAGAAAATAAATAACTTGATCTTTTCAAGTTAAAGTCTCTCCAGTGGCAAGTATAGATATGGCAAATGTTTCAAGAAGATGCTAACGGTTTTTATTGTCTTATAATCATTGTTAATTACAACTTTCTTATCGAGTTCAACACAGATGTTGCACTACTGTTACTTTTACTATTGTATGTGTGTTCTCACGAAGTTTCTACAAAGCCTCGCTCCCACATTATGTGCTATTAAATACATAATATAATGATAGCTTTTGTTTTGCAGATAAAAGAAAGAATTTATTACTTATATAGCGAGATTATAGTGCTTAGTTCTAACCTATTACAGCTCTAACCATACATTTTTTTAAAAGATTGCGATAGTTTACAAGAGTTGATTTCTTAGATAGAACTTTTAAATGTTATATTCGTACTACGATGTGCCATGTGGCATTAAGCCAGCATATAAAACGAGTAAGCTCCCTTGAAGGCTTTCACGGCAGTGCGGAAAGCACTTGAGGTTGTTTTAAAGGTTTTTATTCTTTCGCACTTACAAGTGCTTAGAGCTGAATAAACCCATATTCCTGAAGCTACCGAAATAGTGTATATACTTCTTTTATGTTTTAATAGTATGTCCAAGTTTTTCATATACAAATACTTTAATTAAAATATGACTATAACATTTGACATCTTTTAAAGAACTCGTATAAATAAGGTTTTGGACATTTGTAACGGATGTCTCCCTGCTGTTAAGATTGTCTCCAGAAGCTAATTAGTGAATATTTGTCATAATGAAATCAGCTTTTCATCAAGACATCCGTCGAGATACTTTTTTTTTTGTTTATCGATAAAATTTTGAACTTACTCTTAAGTAAGACTAAGGCAGATCTCATAGTAAAGTTTTAATGTTTGTTTACGTTTCACAAGTGCACTTTCATTTTTATTCATCTTGATAATTTTCTATCTCTGTATAGTATTTATGGATGTCATTAAATATCATTTATTTTAATGTGTTTTTTAATGTCATTTCTCTTATAATTAAGTAATTTTATATCCGGGTTTCTATCGAAATAAGGAAAGCAGTTCACTAGATCACTGGAACAAGTTCTTGTTATATATAATTTGCAAGCTCTGTTATTAGTTTCGATTATGGTGGCATATTTATTTGTGTCCATTTTTACAATGCGCAAAAATAAATATTGTGCATATGACAGGCCCTCGTAGGGCTTAATAACTACGGACTGACCCGGCGTACTTCATTGCGCCTAACAGCCAATTAATTCGCAGTATAGGTTATTTAAATTAATACAAATTATTAATTGATCTGAAGAGAGCTGTCAGGTATATAACAGCTGTCAGTTGTGTGTAATAAGTAACATGCTTTCCCTCTTATATTATTACTTTTTGATAGATTTATATTCTAGTACTTATTCTCCTATTCCTGAGTAAGACCAATCAAAAATTGAATACAGCCCTTCTTGAGATATAAACGGTGTAAAGAACACAACTTTCTTTTATGTATATAGAATATTTGAGGCTAAGGCTAAAGTCCAGGTTGGGTAGACTTCGGTACTTTTGTATACGTCAATGATGAACTTCGCCCTACTATATTATGGTGTAAATAAATAATATTTTTTAACAATTCTTCTAAGTTTAAGTGTAACATAACTCTTTCGACTCTTTTAGTCAAATTGTAATGTTGACAAAGACCAGTTAAACGCCATTAGACTATTTTGATGCATAAAGTATAGAATCGAATCGATAATCATTCTTAGCTACTAATTTTAAATATAATATAGTCAGGCCTTTATGTTGTTAATTATTAATATGTAGTTTTTTTTATTTATATCGCATGGCCGTTCTCCGCAATTATTTTTATTTAAGACCGTATGATACAGGAAGCAATAACATTCGTATATAAACTGCTTTAAGGTTAACTACCAATTTGTTTAATTAAAATGTTTATTTAGTCTCATAATAATCACAATAATCTCGAGGTGTTTAATTGTTTGAGCTTGTAAATTAAAATTTAATTTTATTATGCTGCAAATATCAAAAGTTACCAGCATAATTTGAGCAGAATATATGAGAACGTATATGGGAACGTTTACCTAACAAAACCAGTACTGTTAAAACCTGTAGACTTCTTTTTTTACTCTTTGTCTTCTATAATTCGATTACTACACGTCCACGGCTTATTAAAGACGTCTACAGAATTAAAAATGAATGAATGATGAATTTTTATATCTATTTACAGTTCTCAAACTCAAACTCAAAATATCTTTATTCAATTAGGTCTTTATAAAGACACTTTTGAATCGTCAATTTTTACACTACCACCTGACAATGACAATTTTGTTTTAATTTAATATATGCCTCTCTTAAAGAGTGTTTTCATAGGATTACAATTAGGATATTTAATTTACAACTGTAACTTCAATAATGGTATTGCATATCATATAGAATATGCTAGTTTTTCGTCGAAGTGATCGTTAAAGCAAATTAGTCCTCGGCACCTCGTAAAAGCATTAGCTTGAAAGCATTGTTGCTGGGTGAAAAATACTGAGAGGAAGCGATAAATTATGTACGGAGTTTATACGATCGAAGTAATGGCTACGAATTACGATCTTGAATCCTTGCACCTACATCATTTACCTGTGGAAATTATCTTAATATATTATATATGCTATTCGATTGGTTTTATTTTATATTTTTTTAATGACAGGCGTTAATGGATTGATTGTAATTATCTGTTGTGTGATAAAAATATTATTGTGCAGAAATATACAGAGTTTTTTGTGATTTTTATTAAACCTATCAATCATTACCAGGTGTGAGTGAGGTATAAAAACTTATCTGCAGATGTCAACTATCCGATTCGACTACAAAGAGAATTAACACGATTTATTGTACAATAACTAACAATCGTGGGAACAGGTCATATTGATTACTTAAACCAATAACAGATTAGAAATTTAAACAATACATTACCTGGCCGTTGTGATAAAAAAAAATCAAGTAACAATTAACCGGAAGTCAGAATCGGAACAAGAGATCCGTTGACTTTAAAAATCCATCCCTTCCGGAACGTACCAGCCCTTAAAACTAGGGTGGTATGCACTCACGCGAAAACGGAAGTGACATACGCTCGTCATACCGTACTGTAATTGTTGGCACGGGCTGGCGTTTCCGGTTTCATTGATGTCAAAATAAACTACATTATGTTAATGTAGAGTTTCGTACTATTTGATGTCCTCATGATAAAAATGCAAGAAGTCACAAATGTAGCAGATAAACTGTAAAACGTGTGAAAATTCACACAGATCTGGAGTAACCATTGAAACATGTAGCTTACAATACGCTATAAGTTTCTGTAATGCAACTCAAAACAAAAACAAATCTACATGACAGTTTCCAGGTCATTTGGAGGTGTATTGTGGTTTCTACATATGAATTGAAACCTTACCAACTAACGTATGTAAATCAATAATAAATGTACCTGTTGGTAACGTTCATATTATACGACCTTCGTTCTATGCCATAAGTGATAACGGACCAATTATGCGCGTCCTTTGAGAAGAGTTGACACGCGTGTTGAATACTAGTGCATGTGTTGTAAATGAGCTGACGAATAGGCTAATAAAGCCAAGGATTTTATGTAATGCTTAGTGTTAAGCAATTTGAAAACAATTTAAATACAATCGCAAGAAGGAAAACAGGAAAAACGTGTATGTATGTTTTTGAAGAATATCTTTGTATGACCACTCGTATCCCCGTAACATACTAATATTATAATTTTTTATAATGTATTAGACAAACACAGTATTACCTCTTCCCACCATTGACAAGTGATATTGTCCGTTTTATGTTAAATAACTAATTTAACCTAAATTAGTTTTCACCTTTTTTTTTAAATTATTTATTTCCCAAACGTGGGCGTAGTTCTCAAGCTGCATATAAAAAGATTAAAAGGATAAAGGTGCTAATGCATATGTGTACACACATCCGGTCCATCGGTGACCGTTAATTGGTCCGCGTAAAAGGGATATCGTGTATGTCCCCGCTTTCCTCCCCACGACATCCTCTCTCGTGACATCGGGTGACACTTAAAACCAAAATTACATCTCTCACCAAACTCATGGTGATACTAGATATTTATCGAGCCAATTGAATGTATTTCTCATTCTCCTACGTCTCAGTAGCTAATTATTTATAGTAGAAAATAGTTTCTTAAACCTTATGTAAGTACGATACAATGAACATACATACAGGATACATATTCGTATTAACTACTGAGATTTGAGTTTTAAATTATATTTTTGTGTTCAAATCCAATTGTTAGTATTTGATTTTGCTTCCCACGAAAGATTATAATAATATTTATCACATTTCCCTTTTGCTTTGATTTTGATGTGATCTCCATGTCCCATGACGAAGTCTTCGAGTGTGACCGAGTGTGACTCATGCAGGTCTCTCCATTTAACATACACATACACAATTAGTTTTATTAAATCGTTTTTTAAACTTTTCAGTTTGTTGTAATTACTGAAACGATTTGTTGGTTTGGAAAGTGGCAGCCGAGGAAAGCCTACAAGTAAGAGACATTTAAATTATTATAATGTTAGAAACTTTCGCGTCGACGTTGTAAGGATGTGGAGTTATAACTGTATGTAAATAAATAAATATAATTTACAACCGGATCTCCATCAAATTCCGCACGAGTTGTCTACTTGGCAAATAATACAATATTTAAATTGGAATTACTGACGTAATCATATATAGTTTTTTTTATAAATACCTCAAATTTTTATTAGTGTTATGGATTCATATATTAAAATTTTAATTGCAACTGTAGAAGATTCGTTAAAATTATTGTGTTTGAGAGGTTTAATATATACGAAGTGATTTACATTCAGTAAAATTCGTGAAGATTGTTAAAATGTTTGAAACGTAAATTTTGCCCATCACAGGGCAAAATACCTGTTTTGTTGTGTAAAAAAAGGGGATTGGCTTTTATATGCCAATTTCCATTTGAAATAAAGAAAGTATCATAATGTATTAATAATAATGACCTAATCAGTTGCATCGACTTGTTTAGGATTCCTCCAGGGTTTTATTTTTGTTGTTTTTCGACGTTCGGCCAACGGAAGTCATTATGCGTTTTCCGCCGTGAGTTGTACTGCCCTGTATAAATATATTCATTAAAACTGCGACCACGGGTTTTACTCGGGTCTCTTTTACACTTCGCCTGTCACTCGGAGAAACTTTATATCACCATCGTTTAAAATGTATAAAACTGGTGAACATACAAGGCGACTGGCAGAACAATTGAATGAATTGAAGGCCACTTTTATATGCCTACTAAGAATTAATGAAACAAAAATACAACGGGCGAGTACAAACTGTACTGAGATATCATATGAATCTAACAATTCCAATATAAAGTACTGCAAATTGTAGACTACTTGACACCAGATTATAAGTAATCAGCTATTATCATACTAGAGAAACCGTTATGCCGAGAAACTTTTAAAGAGCACGACTTAGTAATTGCACCGTTATTAATACTGTGTGATTGAGGAAACTCTTGTGGTGTGGGTTCCTCGAGTTAATATTTACTTGACAAATGTTTGTCGCATGGAACACGCTCCTTTCTTGTGCCACCATGCGCAGGCTTAGATAAAGCCTTAACCGCCGTTCAATGTTTGCACGTAACAAATCACAATATTTACACTGTCCTGCCCATACTATGCTGCGTCCTCACGTTTTGTTTGTTCGGCTTATGGATATTGTATTTGATGCTATTCAAATAGTTTTACATATGGATAGTGTCATGTAGGTGTGTAAGACCGATGTGCTAACTGGTGGATTTTTGTCATTATTTGCGTAGTATTATGAACTTCCGTTCTGATTTTAATAAAATGTATTTATCACTTTTATGAAGGTATATGAATTATACGTGTAAATATTCTATTCAAAGTGTAATCGTTAAATAATAGGACGCTATTGAAGTTCTGGCAAATTTTGTTAGTGTCATGCGCGTTAGTACGCTAGCCATTGAGCGACCTAGGTTTGCCCTGACCAGACTTGTGACCTAGAAAGAGCTAAAGATATTCTTCTAAACCTTGTTAGTATGACGTAGATTGTTTTTTTTTTAAATGATCTGACGTATTACAAGTCTATTCTTAACTATACGGACTTGATTAAATACAATTGTACTGTTTAAAGCGTAACTTTGGCATCGACATCATTAGCTAATCGTAGAACATTCACATCAAGGCCGGCGGTGTTTATATGACGTGTTACTTGTTTAACAACCGGAGCTTACGACTTTACAAATTTTCTATGTTTGTATAAATTGTACATAAAAAAACTATATGATTAAACTAAAAAGATTGAATAATTTGCTTTGAAATGGTATCTTAAAATGGACGTATAAACGAGGTCACTGTTAATAGAATTGATGTGTTTTTTATGTAGTTAGTTATGTATGTGGTCTAGATCATATTGACCAGTGGACAGCTCAATAAACCGGCTCGCGTGTAAATCACAAACGGAAGCGTGCCCAGTAATGAGGTTCGGATGTCGCTCACCTATTGTGCTTGCGAATAGATATCGACTTCCTCAGTTCAATTATTAACTGTGCTGTAATGAGGCATTGTTCGATTGTAATGAAGTGTCCGACCCTTGCATCTCATTCTGCTTTAAGGACTCAACTAGCTGAACATTAGAAAGATACGTTCCGATATTATTATTCTGTTTCACGGACAGTCGGCAAAAGTTTGCATTTCACGATAAATTCAGGTCGATGGCCGTTCACGGATCTCGAATGTTAAAACGATAATGTCTTTGGCATTTCATTCAAGTGCAATAAACGGAATTCGTGCTCAAATACCAAGATTCGCTGTGCCCGTTGTCAATCATAGATCACGATTTGACCTCATTTTTTCTATTCACATTAAAATTGCTCATTTCGCATTTTTTGTTGGCGTACCTAGCGGCAACTAGCAACAATTTGAATTGAAGAAATGTTTTATTTCTCAAGTGTCCGTAGCGTGACGGTTTCCGCATGTTCCGGGCCGTGCCTGAGAACAGGTCACACTTGTTGATTTTGATTTAAAAAAGCGGAGCCCTCGAATAATTATTAACATACAGTATATCTTTGTTCTGTCTGTCGAATGTAATAAATAAAATATTTATATGTATACTTGAAATTAATAATGTATGTGTTTGAATACCTGATGTAAAGGTCATGTAAAAAGAATAAAAGTTCTCCGGATGTGTAGTGACAATAAAAATAAAACATTGGACTGACCACGATGTTCAGAGTAATGGAGCGTCACATAAATGAACGGAAGATGTTTATGGACCTTTGGTGAAGTAGCTTATTGTAAATGTATATTGGAGAAACGAGTTTCATGAGTACGTGTGTACCGAGAGCGCTATTGCATTTTGTAAATTACTTTGTATTTACGAAAAACAAGTGGAAGGAAATTTAATTTTAGTCCGTGATCCTATATTTTTATTATTAGACACGTACGACAAATATTAAAGAAGGGTGTGTGTGTGTAAATTTACAAAAACTTATCTTTTAAACTCATGCGCATCCACGTTGTGAATTGGGTTAGGATGTCGATCTCCTACTCAAGGTCGCATCGCCAATTTACATCATAATAAACCGTCTAATTCCACGGATGCCCATACAACTTGTATCTTTTCGAGTGGGTGTATATGATGGACTATTATTTCTACACAATGAAGCAAATTTAATAAATCCTTTTGAGGCATATTACAATCTTTGCTTATAACAGTTTCGTAGTACAATGAATTCCGCAATGACATGCGCAATGACTGCAAAAAAGGCTTGGCTAAGGTTTGGGGCTATGCCAAATTGCATTACGCTGTCAATTTGGATTTAGCGTCCTTGATATAGTCGGACTAGTTTCGTTTCCTGTTAGTCGGTGGATTTTGTACGCAGATCACGTCACTCATTCAAACTCAATCAAAGGCTCTTGAATGAGATGTTTACCGCGTATGGATCTATACGTGTTTGTATTTGTATAATGCAAGAGCTCAAATGTTTCCTGTTGTGGTAACCATCTATACCATACATATCTGCTACGCAATAGCCTATCGATAAGATTGTATTTTAAACACGTGTAATTGTAAATTTCTAATTGGCATAGTTATAAAACGATTGTAGGGGATCGTGCTGTTAAATTATATATAATATTTGTATTACTTTTAAAAACAAAACCAATTTGTTAGGAGTAGAATTTTTATTGGCTAGCTGGGGCAAGGTGGGACGCGCTGGGCTGCCCAAGGCCGCCGAGTTCGTTAGGACCATTCATGGATTGCATCCCGCCGACGCAGGATATTATCCCTGGTCGTGCTATGCTATGTCCGATCAGTATCTTTTTACAATCTGTCTCTCTGCAAAAAGTTTACGTAATCGTAATTCACCGGATGCACTAACGAGCGTAAATTTTTTAATACTCACCACGCGATTTGTTTTGTTTAAGTTAGTTTCCTGTATGGCTTTATCTAACTGTCGCGTAGTCTTAGAAACCGTTTCATGAACTTGTTTTGTACGATCCACTGAATGATTGATGCCCGGCGCATATGAAAGGAAGATGCAATGACTAACCTTTGCAAAGTCATTACAGGAATCGCTTTAACTTTTGACATTTGAAAGTGTTTTTAAAAGTTATTATAGGAATTAAAATTGAAACCGTCATAGATACTGCTGCATTCTGTCGATCGATATCAGAGATACGTCGGAGTAATTGCAATGCGGGCAATTCGTAATGATTTGCGTATTTAAATCAATAAAGTTTAGTTGTGCGGGCGTAACGGTATTTTGGTCGCTATATGGCAGGAAGTCGGATGCTATAAACACACTTTCAGCAAAACCAAAACCATTGTACTATGGCGCTTTCCTTTCAAGATGATTTCATCGATGGTATATTTTAATAGGTATGTTCCTGTTTAGAAAGTTATGTTAACATTCCCAATATTGTTTAAACGCCAAGAAGTCACAGAATTTTAAAGTATGTACTCATGTCTACAGGTCATGTTTGACGCAAATACATAATACAATATACTATTGTTAATCCAATAATGGTGAAATATCTTCTAAATCGTTAACTTCAACGCATAAAAGATAAGCTGTTTCTGCTGTAATCTTTAGTACCGTAGGGTAACATTTTTCGTCTTTGGTACAATGATTTTATAGTAATTGGATCTCCTTTTTGTACGATCTGAAACTAATATTGCCGGAATTGAGCCCGAGGCCCATATTAGAGATACTATGTTATACGTTAGCACGTAATAGTGGAATGATTTAAAAAGCGTGAAACGTTATTTTTTGCGCGTCGATGCTGTCGATATTTATATTTTTCGATCTTCCTGCTTCGAAACCAGTTTTAATTATTTATTGATCGTTTTGTTTATTAACTATTAATGTGGAAATTGTTGAGCTTCTTTATGTTGCGGTTGTGAGTTTTGATGCATAATTGTTTTGGCAAAAAATTACATTTAAATAGAATGCACGCTTAAGTTTACTTAGAATTTATTCTAATATAAATAACATTAAAAGGTAATTGTAACTAATGTTAATACAACTTAAATAAATTAACACTTTCTGGAGTTTTCTCCAATAAATAAATACAAGATTAAACATCGGAGACTTTGCCTATTAGATCTTTCTATAAAGGCGAGTACTCACTGACTGATCAAGCATTAGTAGAATTAAGTATTAAGTCAAAATTATATCATTAAAAACAGATTGATATAAGTATTAAAATGAATTGTTGCCTTGTCATTTAGAATTACATACATATGTGATGATGGGTCGTTTATCATCGATGTTCCATAGTTTGTTGGAACGGGGGCGGTAGCGTCGGTGTCTTGGCTTCCGTCTGACTTGAGAATGTAATTTATCCAGCCGCAGATGAACTTTTAAGACTTTTTACGGCAGTCAACAGTTTTTCAATATCTAATAACTGGCCACATGAAGACAATTTTTGTAGAATATTTTCAATTAAAATATATTTTGGTTAGTTATGTAGCAATAATGTTTTATTTAAATTTTTTAAACCATGGTCATTTTAATTATACTTATTACTCATGGACAAAACTCCATTCACTGACTACTGACGTAAACGAGAAAATATTATGTTTACGTAACTAGCAGTATACTTCCCGATTGCAGCTAAAAGCGTTATGTAATTGTACTATGCAGCTTTTTGTCGTATGTACTAGTGTTACGCGGAGTGATTCGTTAACTATCAAAAATATTAAAAGTAAAGTAAAAATGTTTCTCCTATCACCACCGCGAAAGAAATATTGCAATGCATACAGTGTTAAATGGAACCCTCGAAGGCTTTAACTAGTAAATTCCCTTTGAAAGAGACTCATTCCAGCCTCGTTGATTCAACATTAGTTTCTGTCCGTGTGATTTACATTGCCTTGTCAGCGGTAATTGTCTTATACTTTATACAACCGCAACATTCCTAGGACGTGTTGGACACACGACAAACACCCACCATTATGTTTATCAATCACGAAGGATCGATTTGAACGAGATCAATAAACACGAATTGTGGGCGACGGTCGTCGAACTGCGCGGGCGCATGCCAGTGGTGGGCTCTAATTTAATTTAACAGCTTACCGCTGCTAAGAGACAATCGGCTTTCCTGTCAACAACGTGTTACATTACTGATACTACTATTAAATATCGGATCAGATATGACGGGGACTTAATTCTGGAATCCATATTTCTGGCGATGCAGTTTTGATTTATGGCTTAAGGCCGTCTTTTTAATCTGAATTTATTCTACAAAAAAATTTAATCATTCGCTAAGATAATGAATCGTCTTTCTTGCTTTAAGTGTCTGGTGTGCGTCGTGGGTGGTACTGTCATGTCGGAATTAAGTGTAGACTGACTTTATAAAATATGATAAGCCTTTTATGTCCGAGAAAGGTTCTTGCGTTAGAATATCGAAACACGGATATAAGACATCCGACTTAAGATAACCGAAAATATAATATGATTACAGCTTAGCATTTAAATCCAATTTGTGTGAAAACAATTAAAAGTGCAAAGTAAATTATAATCGCAGACCGGATCTGCAAGGATTGTGTTGTGTCACCTTGAGGGGGCCGGATGCCTCCGTGCTGACGGAGAAGCTATCGATCATCAATCGTCTCGCCATATAGTATGAACGTCTGTTTGTCTTTGCGGCTGCAATTCCATTATATTTTACGAGCCGCCACGTCCGCTCTATATGACCTCGACCAAGGCCAATGCTTTTTATATAATCTATTTACATCTATTACAATCTTGACTTATCTCAGTAATAATTTGAAAATATGCATAATATTTGTTTTTCGACGAAACAATGTAGGCGACGCCTACGATAATCATCCTCACTTCGGCCACGCGACTAATGACTTATTATAGGTCCTGTCTAGCTAATTTAAAAATACTTTTCCGTTTTTCAGGTAAATTCTTTGTTTTTAAACTCAAGCGTCCGGCATCTTAAGGCCAGAGTGGTTAAACGTCCGCTTATTCGTGAGTTATTAAAATATTTAAATTTTCGTTATATTTTTTGTCGTATGATGAAATCATTAACATATTAAAGTCTATAGTTTTGAAGACATCTTTATATAAATCACATTCCCACGCCTTTACATCCGTTTCTATCGGTTCGATTAGACGTAAAGTTTTCTGTAACTTTCCAGGATATACATTATGCAGTTGTTGAGCTTTGATTAATCGAATCAACCAAATTTAACCGGTGCTTTTGCACCGATAAATTTATGTACTGATTTTATTGGAAGTAATTGAATTGGGTATCTTCAACAATTCTACTATTTTCTTAATTCATTTAGTGACAATGACACTTTAGCTATTTCGTACACTAGATATTTCCGCATCCGCCATTGTAATGTCCACTACAATTTAATCATCTCTCAAGTGAAGTATTAGGGCAGTTTTACGAGCTCACATATCAGTTGTGTAAGTTTTAACTCTGTTTATATAGACTTATGGTCGAAATTGTTATGATATGTTTCTGTTGCCTTTGATGTAGAACGGGAATATCGACAAAGACGGATGTCCGGTGCCGGTCAGGATTTGTTTCACACGAACCGACTCCTCGGGATCGTCAGATCAAGATATTTGTATATATTGTACTACCTATGTTAGATGAAGACCTTTATCCTGATTTTAATTACTTAATCTTATGTCTCCTCGATGGGGTTAGAGGTTGTCCACAGTGATCCTCCATAGGTATATTCGGAGTCGCGTTATACTGAATTACGTTTTCAAATTGTACCATACGGATTGAGACTTCATTATTGCGGTATAGGCCTCGGGCTAGACACATTCCCGCTTCTGTTCTATTAATATTTTTTAAGGTACTTCTAATTTTAGGATTATTGTTTTCGACCAAGCTATACGGCACAACATTATTGGTTATTGGACAAACTTTTTTGATGCTATAAAAGTAGCGAAAAAAGCTATAGTGTATTATGGTGACGCTAAGCTAAGCAGGATACAAATATTACCTACGATGTTTATATAAAGAATCAACGTCGTAGAAATAGTTACGAACGTGGCTAAAATCCTTCCGGTCCTTTTTATATGTGCTAAACGCGCGTTCAAAGGGCTGCTGTGTTTGCCGGCTGGTCTGTAAATATCATTTGTCTGCGCGTAACCGATTTTATTTAAAGTAAACATGCATACAAAATAAATAGTTTCTTTTTAACAATATCTTTTAAAGAAACTACAATTTTTATGATTAACATGTTTACGCTGAAGAACGTGATTTTTTTTTAAATATTTTGCTTATATAAGGAACAGAAGAATACTATCTATGTAACTTCAAGAAGCCTTAAGGTATACACTTGATACAAGTTATACTTTTAACTTTTTCATGGACTTTTCTAGAGTAATTTAAGAGCAGACTAAGTTATTAAGTAGAAAGTATTTCCATTGTTCTTCACCCTTGCACTACAGCTCAATTGCTTTTGTGACTATCTTCACATCTTCACAACAGTTTGAAGAGGGTTATTCAAAACGATGTGATATAACACTATAGAATTTATTAGATGCGCCCAATTGTGTTAATATTAATATTTTTCAAGAACAGCGTATGCACCGTTATATTGTTATTCGGACAGGCTCTTTGCATACAATGCCCATAGGCCGCGTTTGCGCAACGAACGAGGGCGGATGTGACGATACGACGTGCCAAATTATGCGCCTAGATGTCTACTGTAGATCATTCAACGACTGCTCTAGATATTATAAAACAATTCCATGCATACATTATGAAAATCAAATTCAAATTAAACGGTCTATTGAAACAGAGGTGGCATCTTTCTGTAAAGGCACGTTTGTCACAACCTACCCAGGTTGGGTGATGGTTCTATTGTCGATTAAATCCCTGTTAAATCTAAAACCGTGTGTCAGCCTTGGCACGTCAATAATTGACCACGTTCGGCCAACCGGCACTTGACTTCCGCCCCCACTATGTAAATCACAACCTAGTTTGTATTGCGATTCGTGTACGTCCTTGGGTAATATTATTTTCATATGAATTATGTGAGATTCATATATGGATTTATAGATATATGACATATATAGATGGGCGAACACAATTTTATCTATGATCGACCTGATTATCGCCTTGTTAGGTTTATATCAATCGTGTTATTAACGGTTTTACAACTAGCATTGCAGATGGTTTTAAATAATCGACTACTAAACATTATCATAAGTAGTTAGAGATTTGATATTAATACCAAGTTCACAGACGTTATTTTCGTTTTAAACCTGTATTTTTTCGAAAAAAATGTTTATAAATTTTTAGAATATAAAATGAATATGTTATTTAACTAACCTAAGAGAATATCAAGGTTCATATAAGATTTCTGTAATACGATGCATTACCTGAAGTCACGAAGTCACGAAGGCCTAAATGTGATAGGTTTACGACATCGCATGTTGGCAGATGAAAGGTGATTTTCAATTTTTAAAACATATGAACCACCATACTTTAATTCTTGAAATTATTGCATACATCAAATTTAAAGCCTCTTAGTTGTCACTCCATAGTTATGTATAGAAGAACTTAATTGAATTATTGTTTTAAACAGAAATAACTTTTTACACTTTTTACTTTTTACAATTGAGATTCGTTAAAATAGAGACGTTTAAAATGAACGGTAATGTAAGTGAATCAATGATAAATCTCCTTGCGCAGACAAAGGCTTATCATATGAGAACTGAATGTTCTACTTATCAGACCACAACAATATATACTGCTCAGGTTTCGTGATTGTATGAGTTTATATTATGTCCCAAAGTAATTATAAATAACTTAGTTAAATAATATGAATCGGGGTTTTTTTGAACGAAACATGATATCCGAAGGCTGGACACAAGTCGAGGTGTAAGTCTATTTTTTGATCATAAACTGATTTATTTTAACAGCTATCAAGGTAACCGTTTTATTTTAAGAATAATGGTTTTCACATTGAAACATTATTTCCGTATATCTTATATAGATCGTTATATATATTATGAAACAAAAGTGTTTTGTTGAAATAATATAACAATAAAGTTTTAATATGTTTTATTCGAATCAAATTCCACTTAAATAATTTAAATACAATAAGAGGTGCTCTGATATTGCTTAAAATTTTCGCACGGCAAGCATTTTAATTTCAAAACTGTGCCTTGCTTCGTCATTAGCACGAAATTTTATGATAAAAATAAATGAGTTATAAAGGAGAATTCAATGCGTTTGTGCAAACATTAATTTTTTTGCGCAACCATTGTTTGCTGATTCACACGATATTTCGTTAGCTAAAAGAGTGGTTTGTCTTGAATTATCTATACGTGAGAATGTATAATTAATGGGTATGTTTTAGTGACAATATTCTATGCCATATGCCAGGTCTAAAGACCCAAAAGTCAGCCTTGGCCTCCGATACAGGAGAACGCCTACTTTGCGTATGAAATGCTGGCCAATCAGAGCTCGCGTAATGTCTAATGGATAGTAAATTGTCTCTATCAAATACCTGACCGATACCACGTAGTTTGAATGCCAAAATTTTGTAACAAAAGCAGGAAGTGCGTGCGAGAATTCAACAGTCCCTTATTTGTATGGTAGCACTACTTATCTAAATGTCAAGTAATTAGTGGCATAATACTTTTGCATTTGAGACGTAAAAACCAAATAAAAGAAAGTTTGGAATAACTTTGAACCGTATTATTGAAAAGTAATTGATTTGTGCGTATCAATGTCTCTTTGTATTCAGCTCAGATTGTTTTAAATCCTTGTTAAATGTATCAACGTAAGATCATGTAACTCGAGCAAGATTTTGGTGTTTAGTATTCATTCCGCAGCGGGTGAGGTCGTTCGTCCCGGTTCTTGTCTGATCATATTTATTCTTTTGCATACCGCTCGCGGAATCCAAATCCTGCTTACGTAGTATTAGCACATAACCGAGCACGCTCATTGAATTTGTTCCGATACAAATTCAGCGATACACATTTTATGAATGAGTTTGTGGGAAAATCTTTCTTCAAAAACTTTCAAACGCTACCCCGTAATCCATGGCTGTAACGCCATACCAATAGTTCTTAATATAATCTTCTATGTTCACTATAACTCACGAAGAGAAAACTCGTGAAAAGACCAGCTAAACCAAAATTCTATGTCGTGTTAAGTACAGAAGTCTCTCTAAAAGTATGATCAAGAAACACATACAGAATTCATAGGCCAGGATTTTCACATTTTTTTTTACCTTTTCATATAGAATTCTCTTTAATTTTGTAAAGAGTGTCATTGAAGTATACGTAGGTCAAGTGTTTGGTGGATTGCAAACTTCAACAAAATCGATGAGTACGTCATACGTGCACCGAAATAGCCACAGATCATGCGATAATATTTGTGAGAAACAATTTCCTTGATGGACTACTTTGCTACACGCAAAGAGTTTATATACCTTACCCCGTTATAACTACTGATAAGAAAAAAAAAATGATACTGGCAGTTATATTTGTCTATTGCAAACGAAAATATTTTAGTTAATTAAAAAGGTTTTATTTCGTTATGCTGGTTAAAGGTTGATAAGTCGTGCCGCACATCTTTTAATTAATTATTATTCACGCAACCTAAATAAAGATTCGCACTTAGTTACTGGACACCAAACCTTGAACTTTTATAACTTGTATGACAAAATGAATCTATCAAAGAGATAATGCATATAATATTTTTATTATCTTAATACCTTTGTGAATATTTTTATCTCGATAGGTCACCTATTTTAATAAAGAGTGCAATATCCCGCGAGAGTAGGTTTTAATAGGCGATGTTGAGTTATTAAAATAGCTCTCAATTCTTTGGCAAAATAGATACATACAAATTGATAATTCAAGATAAGGATTACTATAATCGTGCATAAGTCAACCTACGTACACCTCCAGAAGATTTATATGGAAATCCAGTTCATTGAAATTCACCATTTTGGCAACCACCGTTTTCATTAATGTATATATCACTCGTTTTAAATAATGTATAATATTAAATCGTGGCATTTTTTACAGTCAACAGTAGATGAAAGATAAATTAGAAATTATTTGCTTATCTTCACAAATGTATCTTAGTCAATTCAATTGTCACAGAGCAGCAAATTAAATTATTAGTGAAACTGTAAAGTTGTAGTACTTCTAGCATATCGGTCTCTGCATATTTACTCTATCGAGATTTCTAGAATGTTACATCCTATTTCAATACATTAAATTCGTTAATAACACCCAGTAGGCATTCGGTAAACGCAAATGTTCAAGCTTTCCTTGACTCGGTACTTTTTTAAATATTCAATAAGTCGTTAGGACCTAACCAGTCGGATGTAGGTGTCCGCAAATATGAATTGCTCAATATGACATACAATTTACCTCATTACCTAATCTGTTTAACATATACCTGTTTAGTGGGTAGTATGACCAAACAATGTGCCTTCAAATTTTAAAATCGTTTAACAGGGCAATCCTGCTTTATTATTGCGTTATTATTACGACCTGTATAAGGTTAGAGCCTAGCTGTTCACTGCTTCATTGAAAAATAATATTTTTAAGAATTTCCTTACATATATTTATGTGGAATTCGAAGTATAAAATCAATAGGAAAAATAGAATTTTATTGGTAGAAGCAACTTTCAGCGTTACAATTGTATTTTGTCACACACAAAGTTAAGTACATCACAGACGAGGTGTTGTGGAATGTTGTAACGGCAAGGTGCGCGGGCGTCTATGAATGGCACCCCCACCACCATCAATAAGCACGCGCCGATCAATCGGATATGGTAATTAGAACGGGGCGGTATACACGTTAGAAAGTATGTAGAATGTGTAACATGTCAAATATGTTATACAAATTTATCTGCCTACTGTTGGAAAAGGAAATTTATTATTATATGAAGCTGTTGAATTAAATGGTGCTCATATATTTATTAGATAGGTAATCAAAAAATAGATAAAAGTTGAACATTGAAGGGTATACTGTGTTCTGTTTTTGCGTTCAGTATACGGACTTTGAGAACGAGTTTTTTTTTGTGCTTGTGGGTAGTAATTAATAAATTGCTAACCAGTCCCCGCGATGACGGCGCCTGGGAAGGAGCCGAAACATCGGGTTCATTTTACGAATTAAAAAAACACGTTTTCAAAGTACGTAAAATTTTATTTCCTTCCTTCTTTTGAATTGGTAGCCCGCTCTTATTTTTAAAACTGAATAATAAGTGAATTTATAAATTAAAACATTTTTTTTTATAATTTCCTACGCTCATCGTTTATCAATGAGAATGTTGCGTAAGCGCAATCTCCTCGTTTCAACAATAGCATCATTTATTACATTATCAAGTGCCGGGTGATAATTGACAGTTAAATGCTCCCATTAAAGCTTGATATAATCGAATCACGACACGTTAAATAACCAGTTTATATCTTATCTCGTTTGTAATTTTATCGTCAAGTTTAAATTTGAGATGATCCAAGACGAGGAAAGGTTGAATGGCTTTCCTTGACGCTTGTCGTTCAAAGTAGGTTTTACTTGTTTTATTAAAGTTGACGTCCTTAATACATAAACCAAGTATTATCAATAAAAACATACGAAAACTTAAAATAATTTATGCATATGAGTACATGTATTAACGATACATGTGATTAGTGATAAAAACTCCCTTTTTGTACCAAACAATATTCAATCGATAAAGTTTTAGATTTTCACTTGACGTAATCATCTATTCAAATGTCGTATTGTGAAATTTTCGGCGCAATAAATAAACGATTTCTCCGAAGCCTAATAAGTTGGGACTATTGGCTTACCATAAGAGACGGTTCCAAAGATGGTGATAACGGGCGATTCCTTCACGTTCCCTACTTGGAAAACAGCTTCGTCGAATATGGCTAGCGTGTTGTACTGTGCTTTACCATAACCTTATCTAGAGGGCAGCTTGTCTGCCGCGCGAGATGTATTAATAATCTTTTAATTTATAAATTAAAGTAATATTACATTATTTAAAAAATATATATATATATAAGTGAGTCCTGTATCGTTACATTTATTGTTTGTAAAATTAATCTGTGATAATATTACAGTGAACATTTTACTTATAGAATAATCACTTAGTATTTAACAGTGGCTGACGTGTGTCCGCATTAAATTAAGTTTTGCATAAATTATTGGTCATTCATCGATACAATGCTAATAAATCAAGTGTAATGAATCAGTGCGTGTAGCAGGTCTCTGGGGTCGTATTCGAGAATAGCCTATCATAATGACTCACAAATTAACTTAGAAGTTTGTTTTCTAAGAAACATATAAGTGTAGACTGTTTCTAAGAATATATATAATTATCTTTACTTTATAAAGCCGAAGAGCTACGTTTTAAGTATTAGTTATTAGTATTAGTGACAAGTTACATCGTTATACCGCGGTACACATGTGTTTAGATATTAAGCAACAAATTAAAAAAGCTAAGCCGTTGATTCATTTTAAGATCATGTTTATCTCGGAAGGTACAAATGGGTGTTATATCATTTTAAACACTGAATATCCGGTGCCGGTCTGAATGTTAAGTGGTCTGTAGTCGTTAAATGAACCGGTTCTTTAATGGCCTGGCTGAATTAAGGGATTCTAAGCGGTTAAGGAACAGACAATTAAGAATTTAAATCAGATTGAATTTATTTAGACCTCAATTATAAATTAGACAATATTTTGGCTCTAATCTTTTATATATATATGTATATATGATTGAGATTAGCGTCAGGTACAATTAGTTTGAAAGAGAAATGTGTTGTTAAGGTGGCTTATTGATATACGAGGGAAAATTTTGTAAAACAGCATAAAATATTTTTATATCAATTAAAATACAGAATCTGTGCATTTTATAGTTACATTAATGCAATAAAGTATGTCATTTACATGACTTTTACTTAATATTTGCGTATAATAATATTATATACAACTTTGGACAAAGTTGTCGATAATATTTTTTTTAATATTATTACCACTTGATTTTATTGAATACGTAAGAAATATTATAGTGTTAACTACTGATACACGCGCGTTTACAGTGTGCGTGAGCCTTAAGTCTATAGTATCATAAAATAAATAAGTAATTCTAAATAATGTTTAAAAGCTACTACTACAACAAACTGTATTTAATATAATTAATAATATCACGTATTCAAATGAAAGCAGATTACTCCCTGTTTAATAGATTAATATTATTGTGTATAGTGTTATGTTAGCAATGGTACCTACCTGTGTTACATCCATCGTCAATAGCTTAATAGGTGAGGGAAGATCGTGTGAACTGCTATCGTCTTGTAACCGCGTCGTGAAACTGTCAAATCGTCACTACACTAATGGGGGTCTGTCATCGGCTCGACCCCTTTAAACTCTCGTTTCCTGGCGTCCAAATGTTATTTCAACGCCGCACTTAAGTGCTGGAAATAGTTTGTTGATAAATTCCATTTCGACAAATGCAACGTGTCAATTGGAAGTGGGACATTGGATGTAGGGTTTCTGTTAACGAAATTTGTTGTATTTTTATTATTGAATTTCACCGAAGTGTTATTCGTCTCTTTTGATATATATATAAAGAATTAAACTCATCATGTCTTGAAATCTGGAAAGATATCTTTTATGAATCAAATCACGATTATCGTTGGACATATCTATGTTGTTAAGGTGGTTAAATATTTTTACTGATTGACACAGATCATTGTTTTAAAGAGGTTAAAATATTACGTAGGCGTTACAGGGGTCGCAGTGACCGACGTTTAACTATGCTCTTCCTGTCGATGCCAGCACATTGTTCACAGTTCGGTATTTTTAATTACGCGCTTTTAACTGAATGCGTCATAGTACAAAGAGACCGTTTGTATATAGTTTTTCTTACTTTTAGTTAAAAAAATGCAATGGAAACGAGTTCCCATCACACGAATCTACGGTGGTTGTAAACTCTTTCGCTTAGGTATAATATGTGTCATTTTAATTAATAATTATTTTTGTTTTTTACGATAAAAAATAAATAAGTACGAATATTTTATTATGTATATATAAACCGTTTTATATCACAGTATAGTTATCACAAAGCAGCGATCCAAAATGAACGTATTTATAACGGAACAGATTATTTAAACGTCAGTAGATAATCTATAAGCGTTATTCCGCCGGCGTTTTTCATGTTAACCGCAAAATGCCGCGGAAGCTCATCAGTTGATCTCGTTGTATCTGCGGTATCCTCCGGAAGTGTGCGGATGTTACGTCACCGCCGGAAATAGACGCCCTCTGTGTCACCGTATGCCGTCACCATCGTCACTTGACTAATCACCACGTCTGAGAGGCGGGACAGCTAAGGATTCTCTTCTTGTTTATTGACTATCCTGTGGGCAGTGGTCGTTTATTGTGAATGTTTTTATATACGAATCCACTGCTTCTAGAAAGTCCCTCTGACTGCTTACAGCTGACCAGCACTTTTGGTAATGTAATACATTGGCTTTTGTATGTATATATTGAAGAATTCGTATTTTAATTTCCATACCATTATAAATACTATTAAAATATACGTATGTTATATACACGTTTTTTTTTAGTATTTTAATTACCAACCAAAGCTAGCACATATTTTAAAAAGCTACGTTTCAGTTAAGCCTCTATGATGAGCAGGCGGGAAATGACAGTCATTAAATAATATTCAGTGCGCATACGTGCTTAACTAACAAACGATATTACTAGCAAATGATTGAAACAAACAGCTGCTTATAAAAAGTGGCGGTGATAATCCATCATAGCATACGGATGATTAAATCCATGTGCTTTTTATAATTATATAACGATTCTTTTACATTTATATACAATAAATCGATTTCAGATACACGCATCTCCATTTCCGCCAGCCCATGATATTGTTTTAAATTATACTCCACGAGCATGAGAACAAAGTCAAATGTTTGACGTAAACATCCACTGGGCTCATATTTACGAGCGCACCAAATACTTAATCAACTGCAGGAAGATGTTAACCATGCGCCGATATTTATCCAATCAAAATATGTTAATTCTAATTCGCTCCCGTTCGTATCCCAGCGCGGTATTAATTTGCCTTCTGTGCAATTTATTGCCATGTCTTTTCAATTAACTGACAATTCGGTGGCTGCGATTATTTCGCATAAAATGTGCGGGCGACTCCCGCATCCGGCGATTAAGTCTGGCGCATAAATTGTGTTGCGCCTGCGCCGAACCGTGCGTCCTACGCCTTGATTTTTGTTAGATAAAAAAATGGAAGGGTTTGCCGCTGTCTGTTTCTTCATCAATGCGTACTTATTGTTTGTTTTTGCAAGTTGCTTCTGCACCTGTGCGTAATCTTTTACTTTTTGCACTCTCTGATACTCGCGGCTAGCCAGACCTCAATAAGATTTTTTGTTGATTTGTTTTGGACGTTTTATAAGAGGCATATAATGTAATAGCGTTTTTATCTCTTCACTAAAATTGTATGCGGGCTTTAATTAATGGTGATTGACTTATCACAGTTTCCGGAGCGGGCGTTGATTCCTTTGAAGACTGTAGTATGATAACGCTAGTTTATGTCACGAATAAAATGATAGCAGTATCGATTATTGATTTACAGATCCCGCAAGCATCGCCGGTATCGCTAGGCTCGTGCCGGCGACCGGATGCGACACTGGGCACATAATGTGGCTGCTTGATGAGCCTAATCAACCATATGAAGGTAATTATTTATGCTCAACAACACGTATTAAATTTCCATGTAAAGTTATAAAAAAAACTAACACATCCTCTTTCAATTTCAGATTGCGAACAACTTCTTTGTTTTCGCTACTACAATGGAGAAGATGATGAATGTGTGGCTGAGTCATCCTCCCTTCCTCATCGATTTAAAGTCGATCTCAAAAAATTACCTCATCGTCTTAAAGAGGGTATCTCTAGGAAGAGAAGCGGGGATCACGTATCGCCATTCTCATACAATAATGAAAGCTTTGAAATGAGTTCAGAAAATAGTCCAAGAATTGAACGCGTCACTCCAAATCAAGATATTAAGCATTTGAGCGAAGATGTTAATAAGTGCTCAATTAGTTCTTTAGATAGGAGCGGGACATGGAATCTCGAGCCTACAAAATGTGATCCTAGTAAATCCTTAGTTAGTAATCTTAATAAGCAATCGCCTGTAAATAGTGATTCTCGTAGTATGATTGATTGCAAACCGACATCGTCAGGCGTAAAGAAGAAGTGTCCACCACCTGTTGACACCGGTGGCGGCCAACCGTTAAATGGCGTTAAGAAAAAAACTAATTTAAATGCAGGTTTGGAGTCGCCATCGTCACCCGATACAGAGTATTATAAAATCTGGTCGCCGCAAAATCCTTGCAAGATAATGAAGTTTGTTTATGATGTCGAAGGTGCGAATGTACCAAGTGAAGCACAAAAATCGCCTGTCCCTCCGCTACCACCCAGACAATCACACAAACCTTTAGAGCGAATGCACGCTTTGCCTCCTGCTGTGCAACGGCATAGGAAGCCGAAAAAAATAAGCAAACCCGAAGATGCTTTTACCTTTGAATTAATCGATACTGACGAACAGTTTTTCACTGATAAAAATATTTCCAATTCATCTGGTTTTCAAGGTAACTTAAATGATTTTATGCCCGGCGAATTCTTTTCTGGCAAGCATCTAGTTGCCACGGTTGCAAATATCAAGGAAAGTCAGAACGTGGCTCCATTAGCTACGCCGGAGACAGAAGGCAGTTTATGTGAATCGACACTATCGTCCATGAAAGTCTCAAAGATATTGGATGACAAGAAATTAAATATGGTACCTGAGGGCACGCCTAATGCAAGTAGGAAAAATATAATGTTCATAAAAGATATTGGCCCCGATAACTACATCACCACAACTTTTGCAAGAAAAGAGAAGGAAATAGTAGATGGTATACATTTAACACCGAATCATGCAAAGTCCGAAGAAAAGGCCCAACACACTTTTCTAAGCGATATAAGTAATAGCATTGACTTGGAAGACGACAACAGAAACCAAATTGAAGAAAAAGAAATTACCATCAAAGGCCATAAGCCATTGACTAGACAAAATTCTGGACGAGCAAATACTCCTACAATGATGACAGCGTTTCTTAATTCTTCCCATATTGATGGACCTAGTCGGGAAAGTGGAAGCAATAGTCCAAACGGTGGAAGCTCTTGTAACTCATCGCATTCAACGTCTCCTGTGGAGGAAGGTTCTAAAATACCTAATGTAAGCACTTTACTGATGAACCGTAAATACTCTTGTGATAGTTCTACTCCTAGGCATTCAAGTTTACCGAGACATCTATTAAAGAATCTTGGCTGTGAAACGACTCCTAAACATTCCCCGAATAGGACAAACTTTTTGAAAGATAGTCCAGAGAGTCCCGCACGACCTCATCCAAGGGTTTTAACCCGAGTAGCAGCTTTGGCAGGAGCGGCCGTACCGCAATGTCCTCCCACGCCGACGCATCACGCCAGAAGGCCACGCCCCCTTCCACCTCCAGATTTACATCCTCCACCGATACAAAGTATTGAGAATCGGCACGATGCATTCGAAATGGTCGAATTTACTAATGAGTTAAGAACGTCGGAGATAAGATCTCCAAACTTAGAATTTATGAACAGCAATCACTTCACAATAGTTCACGCGGGGCCACCCGATGATGTTGTATTGAGGACGCCTCACGATGAAGACAACGATGACAATGACAACGCTGTAGCATCCCCAACTCCACTAAGACATATGGCTGGAATCAGACTGCCTTCCATACCCGAAAGGGCATCGCGGCAGATGGCACTAACTGGAGATTTTCCTGCGAATATGATTGGTGGGATTATTGAATGTGAAGAGCCCTTACCTCCAGGTAACTTTTTTAAGCCGATGTAGACATTTGTTCTTTGATTCTTATTCTCATAAGTTATTATGGGTTTTAGGTTGGGAAGCGCGTATGGACAGCCACGGCAGGGTCTTTTATATTGACCACATTAATCGGACGACCACCTGGCAGAGACCTTCGGCCAATGGAAGCTCTCCAAGGTCACCGGCTCCTGAAATTCAGAGGAGACAGCTAGATAGAAGGTCATTTCAATATCAATACAATTTGTTAATTAATAAGTAGTCTCTATGTTATCTGTGGCCTTGTTACAAAGTCAAGATTCATACTAACTGTGTCCAAAACATGTTTCAGATACCAATCGATCCGTCGTACGATGACTCGTACGCAATTAGGCGAAGAGGACCGCTCGTCTCCTCCCCCCGCGGCTTCGCCCCGCGATCCGCCCCTGCCGCCCGCGCCCCACCCCGCAGCTGAGTTTCTGGCACGACCGGACTTCTACTCTATACTTCATATGAATGCCGTAAGTACTACTTTTGCTACTAAGATAATATAACTTAAGACACTTGTAACCAGGAGATAAAGCGGTTTTTGGGCGAATGCCTTATCCACTAAGACGATCACGGCTGCTCCGCCAAAAGAGTGACGCTAGATAGAGCGCTAGATAATTTTAGACGTCTAAGTTTATTATTAAAATATACAGCGCTAAATCGTATTGAGGGCACACTGAGAGAAAAAAATGCGTGTTACCAATGGGTTACAAATCAGATGGGTCAGAACTACTAAATAGTTTTGTGGTTTCAGTTTCATACGTTAATGTAGTTAAGTAGTTCGATGCATAAAAAGTGCATTGTTACGCCTTGAATCGAACCGAGCCCCTATGGGCTCATCATTCTATAGTTATATCTGAACCAACTGAGACCTTGCGGTGGTATTATTTAAATTCGTTGTTCGTTACAATTTACCTACGTATTATTTAATTGTATCAGACATTTATTCAATATTGTGTTTAAGAGAAAAGCTTTACCGCAAACGAAATACTAAAGTAAATAAAATAATAAATATAAACACGAAATTTCACAGGAAGCATCATCTCTGTACAACTGCAACTCGACCCTTAAGCATATGATATCAAAGATTCGTCGGGACACAGCATCCTTCGATCGATATCAACACAACCGTGACCTTGTTGCCTTGGTTAATATGTTTAGCGAATCTGACCGGGAATTACCACTCGGCTGGGATACTAAACTCGACAGAAACGGAAAGGTAAATATTTCAATTATTTATTAAGTAAACATATATCACAATAAAACAATACAAGTTATAAGAATAGATATGTTAAGAGGTACGAGTAACTAAGCTTCACTGACAAATAAAATAAGCAACAGGAATGACAAACAGAAATTGAATATTACTATTTCGCTACAAAATGTAAAACATACAGCTATACAGTGCAATAGATGGCGCTGTCACAAATAAACGATTCAGGCAGATATGAAACCATTTTCGTCAAAACTGTACCAAATACACACAGATTAAGTACGTACCAACAAGTAGATATTATGACGAACCCTTTGGCCTATCAAAGGTTTTCAGTGCATTGTTATAAATCAATATTATAAGAGTTCATCACCACGAAGTTTGCGACACATATGTCTATAAATATTCGTTGAATTAATATTTCAATAAAAAAATTAAAAAAAGCAACGAACTGATATATTGCAATGCGTTAGTGTTTCTTCGTGGACCACGTGATGCGTCGCACTACGTTCATCGATCCACGTTTGCCTCGCGCGCCGCAGGCGGGGCCCTTCTCGCCACTGTTGCCACCGCGAAGGCGCCTGCGCATTCACGAACAGGTGTTGCGGTTTAATCTGACGTTATCTTTACTTCTAATGTATTTACACACCCATAATATATGCTAATTTATATTTATCAGCGTTGTTGCGAGTTAATATTAGTTTGTAACAAATATTAGTTACTGATTTGTATATGTTATTAATGTGTAATTGTTGCCTGGAAGACATCGCTTATTAGCGATAAGGCAGTTGGTTGCTCTCATATGCACTAAGATACATTAATATTGTTGACTACTATTTTGTGCAACAAAGTGTAAATAAATTATAGTATTCAACATATTTTTAAACGCTCATGTTATGTTAAAATCAAAAATTCTAATTTGTTTAATACACGTATCGGCGAAACTACAACAGTTGGTATTAAATTAACTGGAATAATTAAGATCATGGCTGATCAGTCGGACCTCTCTTCTAATAGTGAAATATAAATTTTGGAAAATATCAGTGAAGTGTTTCTTTAAATAAGTGCTTATTATGACCGGCTCAATCGTGATGTTGGCAATGCTGGTGCTACGCCTTTCAAAAATTACTCTACAGAGCTACTCAATCCGTTATACGTATATATTTAAAATGTGGTACCATTAAAATGTATAATTATTATATATTCAAATTAAGGATTTTAAATGTATCTTTATATAGAGATGTGAAGATAACGTTGGATTATTGTTACATATGGCAGCATGATTTTTTATTTGCATCGTGTTCTTTGTCTGTACGAAAATGTGTTGCATCGTGTTTGTTGTTGCTGGTCTTGTAGTTAAAAACTTTGTTCGTAAGCTTACTTAAAATATGTGTAAAAGCCTTTACTTGTAAATTCATAAAAAAATTGATCGTTTGTTACGTTTCTATAGAAATTTCTATACTCTTGAAAGATTTTTATGAGTAAGGGTTAACTTGTGTTTTGTTTGCATTTGTTTTTCAGTTATGTGTGTGTTGAGTAGAATAGAGTAGTATTTTTTGTTTTATATTACATTAGATACCTCAATATTTACATATATATATATCTTATGATTATTATTAGCTTTATTATAAGTGTATTTTCACACGCTGTTTGATAACAATAGTTTTGTTACGCAGGCACCGACACCACCTCCTCGGCCTCCGATTTCCTCATCAGACACTTACACGCACCAGACACAGGAGATTCCTGTGGCTTATAACGATAAGGTTAGTGTAACCATTTATTAATTTCTTATTCCCGATGTAACTGTTCCAGTATAGAAATAAAAAAGAACATGATTATTTTAAACACATTAAATATTGTTAATAAACATGCTAAAATTCACTGTATTGCGTAAAATAAATCATTATTTATCAATTTTAGTGTTTAATATCATTTGTAAGTTTTGATAAAATGGTTTTAAACACATTAAATTATATCATACAATATTATTGACACTTGTAGAAATTAAATTTTGTGTAATTAAATTTTATTGAGTGGGAGTGCCATGCTGTTACTTAGAGTTTCAGCCGAATGGGCAGGCACGGCCGGTGAAATACAACTCTCGCACAGAAAACCGGCGTAAAGTGATGCAATTGGACTTTGTTTTGTACTCGCGTTTCGTTCGGTGAGGTTCGGTGACCTTCCGGGGTCCATCCTTTCCCCTCCCCCGTTCTCTTCTCATACCCCCCCCCCACTTCCTAATTTTCCTATAAAGGCTGGCAACGCACTCACGAGCTACCAGCCGCGTGAGTGTCTATGGGCGGCGATTTCACCTATATGGCGGGCCTGCTGCTCGTTTGCCCCCTCTTCTATAAAAAAAAGATTAAATAAATCATTATTTTTAACTTATGCAGGTGGTGGCGTTTCTCAGACAACCAAACATAATATCGATACTACGGGAACGTTGTGGTGGTTGCAACAATTCGCTTCGCGATAAAGTGAATACAGTCAGAGTTGAGGGTGGAACAGCTCTGGCACGATACCAGAATGATGTCCAGCTCACCTGTCTACTCAGGTATGTTTGTAGTGATAGAGTCCTTAGGAAAATCATTCGTATTCATCAATGACGATCCAATAGTGTCTTTATAAAGGTCTACTCGAATAAAGATATTTTGAGTTTATCACCTTTAGGAGATATTGAGAGATCATGAAGAGTTGGATTTTATTTTGACATAATTTGTTATACTTGAGACTTTGTTTTAAAAATTAAAACAACTGATTTTTAAGGAAATCGGGACCACGTGTTAACTGAAAGTTTGCTACTAGCAGAGCAACCTATAGGAATTTATTCTTATTTATAAATACGCCATCTAGTTTGTAAGTTGTCAACTTCGATCTGTTCCTGAATATGCTTTTGATAACGCACCTTAGATGTCGCCACAACGAGTTTCATTAATTATAAATGTACATAATTGTAATTATTGCGATCATACTTTTTCTATTAAATTATGTTTCGGAATCTGGGAGTGCAGGTTGCATTGTGCAATGTAGTTAAACCAAAAAAGGGCAAAAGACGGTTAAGTCTATTTTTAGCTCACTAGGAATATGATACGTTCCCATAGTTAACTAGTTGTTCAATCCAGTTTAACATCGTTCTTGCATAATATTACTTTTGTTTTATGCACCTCAGTGATAGTTGTTTATAATTGTTATGGGAATTACGGACTTGCCGTTTTAAATTTAACTTACTGATGTTTATATATTTTTTCGCATATCATTTGTTTTTTTTTTCAATTAAATACAAGTTTTGGTACACTATAAGTCTCCAATGTAGGAGCGAACACTATATTTAAAAAAAATATGTTCGGCATTTTTTTTAAATTGATTTTTAACATTAACATTTAATAAGTAATTTGAGTATTTAACAATTTAAGTATTTGACGTAACCACTCCATCCAGTTTAAAACTTAGTCAAGGATCGTTGCATGTACCATTAAATACCAATTTCGCCAGTATACTGAAAAGCAAAGATTAAGCCATCTAACAGTGAGGCTTATAAATGTTATCATGTACTGAATATTAGACAATCGCGCCCTTGATCTGGCGTTTCACATTCAGGCCGCAACAGCTGGTCCTGGTGCGTAATGATAAATCTACCGTTATTGTTTATTTATGGTTGAACTCTCTTTGAATTTAATAATTTTAACTAGCGGCCGTTGAATTTGTATTTATTTAAACAGCACATTTGTAGGTTGCTCATAGTTTTAAATATGCTGCCACAGATCTTCAAGCTTGTAAATCTTAATTTGTCCAACTGTTTACGGTGAAGGCAAACATGGTAACAAAATGCGTTTCACCAATTGAGAACTTGCGTGAGGCACTGACCTGTAATGCAGACGTCAAAGATCAATTCAAAAGATTCCCATAAAACTTTCAATTTTAATACTAATGTTGAATTGCGACGTTTAATTTTAATTGCATTATTGTAATCAATTAAAATTTAAGTGTTACAAAATAGTACACGGCCCATCGGCCTGTGATAATATTTTACGAGCTTCCTCGAACGTAGTCTGACGATTCTACGAATGTCCCCCCAGCTTTATGTCGCCATATTAGTTTTCGACGAACATAATAATTAGTTGTGTCATATAATAATTTATTAGTGATAAAATTCATAACACATTTGAAATATTCAATACATACAAAGCTGAGATGGTTCAAAATGGGTCAATATGTAATTGTGGTTTTGTGGAAAAACGTTTTAAGTCATTTATTTCTTATACCAATAAATTACTTATATATTGTATTATGTACTCAAATAACTCGATTGTTGATCTTATTATACACATAAAATAAAGTCGTGTTAGTTACACCGTTTATAATTGAAGAATGAAAAAAAGTTTTATGTCTTTGCGTTTTTGGATTTGTCTTCGTTTGGAATGGAATAGGCACTCAAATATAATATTCATCAATAAAATATAACAGAGAAGATATATTGGTCCAACTTGTTTTTTCTAAGGTTGTTTGAAAGACATTCAATTCTCTTTATAGTAAGTGTTACTTTAATTAGGACTTTATTTTGTTTATATATAAAATATTATGGAGTTATATCTGTAATAGTTATTGATATGTAATAGTAGCGTTTAGCAAAAACTCTAATTGAATTTTTTCTCAGAATAATATAATAAAACTTTATTACGAATAATGTACTAATAAAGATTGTTTTTGTATTGTCTGTTTCCTATAGTTAACGCGGTAAATAATTTTGCGTAGCTGAATTGTCTTGTCTTCCAACGGTACTTCGTAACGGCTCGAAGCACACACTTTTCATAATAAAATTTACAAACAATATTATAATACTTCGCTGTGAATATAAAGCTATTATATATGTTAACTGAATATTGTATTCACATTTTCACGATTGTTATGCAAATGTGTAATTTATTGTTATTAAAATAATATTACTTTTATCAGCCCATCATCGGCCTTGTGCAACTCGTCTGTGCCCATTGAATGTCTGCATATTTAATAGAAACTTATCAGATTATTTCAGTAAAATCTGTCAGTAAAAAATGTCAGCATTATTATATACTGACGATTAGTTACGACCCAATTTCTGACAGCCGTTTGCACGCGTATACAAAGTTAGGTTAACAGGGTTCGTTTCCTGGTATGGTCACTAATAAGAAGATTTTTATTATGTTTTAACTTTAAGCACAGGTCGTGTTAGCACTCATAACAACACGACATTATAAAGGATTACCTTGGGGCTAACTGTGTGAAAAGTGTGTAATATTTTTTTGTCTTGAAACATACGATTATTTGCATTTTTAAATTATTGTTTGCAATTTCATATACAATTACAATTTAATATATAACTACTTACATAAATTTTATGCGTTTAAATATTTACTGGACATTATAACACCTAGGCGTTACAACATAACCTAAGCTTTTGTCGTATAAATACGTACAATTTAATTTTGTATGACAGAAAACTGAACCACCAACATCCTATGACATTGTATCATTATAAATGGTCACCGGTAACCCAAGAGCTGGTGCTTTGCTCACTCAGTGATACGATACCGCAAGGTAATAGGTACATTATTGTTATACTTTGCCACAAAGACCAAACTTTTTGAATTTTATTATTTTAGTTTTAAATTATTTAATTGGTATGTGTTTCAAATGACATTATAAACAATGATAATGGAAATATTATGTCACGCCTACTATTAAGGTAAAATATTGTTTTTTTTTAAATATATAGTGTAAGAGACTCAAAGGCCGGAAACTCTAGTTATCACTTTATCCTAAGCGACTGCTCCTTTGCCTCATCTAAAAGTAGTCATTTTAAAATGTTCATGCAACTTTTTAAAGACATACTGACAATGTAGCTTATAAATCTCAAACCACTTCCACCTTTCATCGACATCTTGAGTTGTACCAGACGTAACGATTTCACGAAATTATAACAAAGGAGCTCAATACAGATTGATTTACATTTAAACGTCATCGGAATCTGGTCAATTGATTAACGATAACCCTTTTGTCGGAGATCGGCTGTTTTTAGTGTGAGTCAACCGATTGGATGTGAAAAACTTCCGTGAAAATTATTTTTCTTTCCATATAAGCTTTAAGCGTTACAGGGTTGTACCTAATGCCTTATTTAAACCTAAGTTAATAAGATCGCAGTATTTCGATTATTAGATATAAATAACATCAACATTTTTTTTCTTTCACATATCATTGTGGAACAGTTGTTAGTTGCCTGGAAGAGATCGCGCAACAACGATAATTCCGCCGGTTGCTTTTAAGTACTATAACTTTTTAAGAATGCATTTTATCTTTTTGTGTAAAAAGATAGTGTAGTTAATCGTATAATTTTATAAGAACAATTTTTGTACAGGGAATGAAATACTCTTTAACCCTGTAAAACAAAAATATATGTTTTAGCTATCAAATTAAATACTTTGAATGTCTAAAATATTTTACCTCGAATTCAAATTTGGAAAATACAAATCGTTACGAATAGTTTTCGTGTTTTTTCTCAATGTTTTGTGAATGACCTCTTTTCGTTGTTCCTAAGTCATAACAATATTTTGAATTGGCAACGCAAACTAACTCTCGAACAATGGTTTTATGTTTACGAGTCTACTTTTAGCGAATGTAACAACCTACAAACGTGTGTAAAATGATTTATGAGCTTTTTTTACAACCTACTATTATTTCTCTATGACGTTGCGTGGAGTTAGGGACACATATATCTTATATATATTCGGGGTATATTTTTGTTAGCACTAATTCTGACCATGTGCCAAATCTACCGTCTTTTTTTAATTATAATATAATTCAATATTTTTATATATTATTTATTAAGCGAGTATAAGAGAATGAGAAATGATAATATAGCATTTAGAATGTTTTCGTTTCGAACAAAGAGTTTTTTTTATTATGTCATAAATAATATTCCATCAAACACAACACAAATATTCGTTGTGGTGGTCGCTATTTTCGCGCGTCTATTTCCAGTCAATACTGGTGGTTCTTCGCCAAGTGAAACAAATACGGTCATCAATGTGAGTAGCTGTCTCATGGTTAGCGCTATATTAATACACAGTGTACTCTCTATATAACGACACTGAAGGGACAGTGCATTCTATGGCGTTATAAAGACTGGTTAAATGGAGAGCAGATAAAGCAGTTTGGTATACAAGCTAAACCAACCAAAGCCAATTCATTTCGACGCTTAAAAGACTTTGTCGTTAAATCGTGTGACGTTGCATGGAGTTTACCTGAATATTAAATGTAACTAAATAAATAATTTTATACGAAATGAAAGTGTTGATGCAAACAATCTATTAGGTATAATTTAGCATCTGAGCGTTTAATATAAATAAATAGATTGACGTTTTACTGTAGTGTGCGCGATAATTCAATTGCTCAAAGAGAGCCATTTGGAATATCTAAGAACACTGTATCACTAACTGTCCCCAACCATTTCTCAGGAATGTAACACCGGATGGAGTTATATCGGGAATGGTATTCTGGAATCCGTTTTAGCCCGTTTGATCGTTGCATGCAGATTATTCTTCCAAACGTTATCTCGGCTTTAAATCGTCAGTCTGTTTGTAGTTAATAATTTACGCTTCAAATTTTACAAAACCTTAATTGAGGTCGGTGTATATTTATCAATTTTTCGGAAATAAAAAATATTTCTTGCAATCTATAAATTTTTCGTAATCACACCGAGCAACTTCAAGCATGTTTTTTTTATATTGATCCCATAATCGTTTGTTATTTGAACCCGTTAGTGAAGCAAAAACTCTTATTCATGTTAAATATTCCCATACCCTCGATACACTTCTCAAAAGCATCTGTTTTTACGTATGTACAGCATTGAATTTTGTTTTAAATTATTATATTTAAATCAAAATAGAAATAGGGGAATGCATTTAAATTGCCTTATATAGCATTTTTTTATAGATTTACAATAAGTTATCAAATTATCATACGTCCCGTTTGGAATCGGACTCTTTCGTTGTCCTAAAGCGAGATAATGTAAAAAAACTTACAATAGTAATGTGATTGGTAATACTATTTAATAATAATCAAATTCTAACAGATTTTTTTCAAATTTAATTCAATAAGTAAAATATTTTGCATGACTGATATGTGAACGAATAATATTATTAAATGCACCTGAACCTGATGCTCGATTACGTGTCAGTAACACTACATGCGTTATTTTTTTCAACTAACGGTACGCGGTCGAATACAATATCGCAGGTAGACGCGGCTGCGCCTGCGCACCCGTTGATGGGTTCCGATTGTTACAATAATCACAGTTATAAAAGCGTCTTCTATGTTAAAACCATATTTCTTTATCTTGTATAAATATATCAAGGAGTAATTTAATAACAAAATCAATTATTTTCTTTTTATCAAAAACGAACACTAATGTCTAAAGAATACAATAAAAATTGTTACAAAGAGACCATTCCCTTCTAAGAATGGGGTAATTAGTTGACATCGTTGTTTCTAAAGATTCTTTTGTCTATGGTGAAAGTAAAAGTTGAACTAATATTGCGATAAATATTTTAGCTGTAAATAAGGACAGTTTTGTCTTATTACTCATAAAGCCATCATGACATTTCTTGTTAACGGCATATGAATTACTATCATAGCCTGTGTGTTTAAATAACAAACGCTTAGCTTTGTATTAATATAAAATAAAATCAATTTAATTGTACAATTAACTGAAATACTGTGCCTGTCAAATTGTGTTTACGCATGTTTACGGACTTGCCAGTGCTAATCTTGAGGTGGTGCTTAGAAACTAAAGTGTAACACTGCATTCTATGTCATAGTTAGTTATATCATATAGTTATGTCATAGTTCAATTGACGTCTTTCACGAGAAACTTATAATTCTTTGGCAAAAACCATGCTATTGGTGGTTAAAATAATGATTCAAAAGCTTTTAAGCGAGGGTGACATGAAACCGAAATCGGCAAATTTAATTTATAGTTTTGATTATTTTCACTGTTTTTTTATCTTTAATTAATTGAATAAACACAAATATCGTAGACCTCGTTGAAGCCCACATAACTTGTTGTACTTGAGTTTAATTAATTGCATCCTGCTGAATTGTAACGATTTAATTCACCAATTGAAAGTGTGATGCCGTAATAAGGATGCGTTCTACAGTTTTAATATTCCGAATTACTGTGTTTTCATCACAAATTGGTGTTTACATTGAAAAGATAGAACTTTACAACACTATATTTTCATTGTAACATTTTTATAAACAAATGAGATTTGCGGTTTGACCATATATTATTGATATATACGCCAATAAGAGACAAATTTTGGATAGTCTTTCCATGTAATTATACATATCTGTGTCAGTAGATGCAATCTAAATGAAAATAGAACTTGTATAAATACACACCCGATTTCACATCCAGTTACATAACATTCGTTGATTTGGGTCATGAGGGTCTCAGATCCCCATAAAATGGGATCACACGTGCGCACACGCATTGTTCTACGGTATTTGACTAACAATGAGGGACCGTTTAATTTGTGTATAAATCAAGATTGTGTCAAATTATTTAAATAACATTCTACCTAGTAATAGGTTTTTCTGAATTTTATAATCGTATAGTAAATTTCTTAGCTATTGACCATGTAGACATTATGTATAAATAAGATATATTAATTAAGTTTTAGATCGGTTAAGATGTTAATTTATAAGTTTTGAATTAATATCGCCAACCTTGACAACTACGGATGCGTTGATTATATTTTTATTTAATGCGTATAATGTAAAATTGCGTGATTTCCCCTTTGTTCCTCTTCGTGTTTCTTCTTTGTTTCATTCCTCGAAAGAAGTAATATCTTACCTTATAGCCACGCCCTCGATTAATGAATTATTTAGTTTTTTCTTATAAACAATAGTCAAGTTTATGGTCTGTTTACACGAGATGAGATGAATAGAATCAATGAGACATTGATTCTATTTTGTTAAAGATGTGAACGTTCTACTGTTTGTGTAAAGGTTAATTTTTGAATTAACCAATACGATAGACAGTAGAAAAATTAAGAACGGCTGCTTAGCTTTTCATATATTTTCTTTGCTGCACTAAAACAATCACAGGTTATTGCGTATTGTAATTACACAGTAATTGTTTCTTATACGTGATTTACTGAAATACTCGAGCGAGTGACTGTCTGTATATAAATGAATTATTGTCATCGGGCGTGTTGCGTGACGATAATTTCAAATATGATTTGTGTTGTTTGTCGCATTATTGACACGCAGATATAATTAAAACATTAAGGAATATCATTATAAGTTTCCATGAGATCTTGCTCACATCATTGCATTTTTATTATCGTTTAGAGTTCCTTATTAAGATTGCACGTTTATGAGGAATCAAAAGTTTTGATACGTTTTTGTATATCAGTTTAAATATGAATTGGTCAAAAATAACTTATACTTAACTCTTTAGTATATGTTATTTTTAGTTTCGTGTGTAGTATTTACTGTAAATATTTACAGTATAATATGATGAATTTTTTGCATACGTGTCGGTATGCGTTGTGAATAAATAACTTAATATTTTTAGGTACACCGCTCATACATGCATCTTATGTCATTGATCAAGCTGTAATTATATGAATTCATAGTCTTAGTCTGATTCATAAATGATCTCATAATACAGAAATATAATATCACCGCATACAAGGTAAAGCTTAATATCAAATGTAATTTCAATAATGGATGAATTATCATATTGTGTGTGTGTACGTAGCGTGTGTGCGGAAAGCCTTACATTAATACTTAAAACACGATGACGCGTCGTAAGCTCCTTAAATGAAAAGTGACGTATTTAATATGTTTATGGAAACATTGTGAACGACACTAAGTTTTCCGCTAACGGAATTATCTGTTAGATTGAAATTGTAATTTCCATCGACATAAGAGCCTTATAAGTTAATTTAACTTTCCACAAGATTTTGTTCTAGATAATATGCTATATGGACAATGTTGTTTATTACTCATTAAAATATTCATTATATTTGTACGTGAGCTTAAATCGATCCTGTGTGGGTTTTTCTTAAAGTAGCTAACTTGGAGCTAATTCGCTAGTTCGTAAATTAACAATGAAAGCGAATTGTGTTATATAAAAACTAAAGTGACTTTTAGGACTTTTGTAGCTCTTATAACCCAAGAATGAATGATCACTGTGTGGAACAATAAAAACTCAATTATGTATTTTATTCATTCCGAAATGAGACCCGAAAGCTTTCTCTATATAAATTCATCAACTGAAACGTTATTTCAATTGCACTATTGCATTTGATACTTAATTATACGTCCCACTTACAGGAATGGGACTAATATTATTTAGCTTAACAATATTTAATAATAAATAATCCTTAATAATATTTAATATTATTAAATAATCAGTTCATCGATCGGAATCGGAATCGGAATAATCGTTACGATAGAATATGGTTTTCAATTAGGACGATGAGCGACCTGTAACACGCCTGTACCAGATATAATTTAACAGACGTTAAATTTATATGTCCCCCTATTTAAGCATCATATATGGCATGGCATCCAGTAAGGGTTTGAACGCTTCTAGGGCCGTAGGACGTTGACATGAAGACACGCGATGATCTCTACGTAAGAACGCAATCACTTGCGTGCTAAACGCATTCGCGTGTCACGAGATATTCGATGCCCATGGGCTCCTTCCGAGCAATATGGTTAAAATTCTATTTTATTTTTAAATGAGTTTATTGGGAGATAAAGTAACTGGTGTTTTAGTGGACATTTTGTATACTGCTTGGGTTTAAGGGAATCAGTGTCAAAAACGTATCGTCTATGCTTTATATAGCTGACAATCATTTGATAAATATTCGCAATATCTTCAGGTCCTTCAGCTCCGCGTTTTCTGAGCTATATAATAATAGCTATTTTACTTGCGGATAATCAAAAATTTCATGAGCAAAATATTTTAAGCCCATTATAAAAATAACACGAGTAACGTGGTAGTTAAACTAAAGTATAAACTTACAATACTCAAACCATTGTATTAAAAATATGTAATTGAATGTATCAATCAAAGCAATTATCGGGCAATGAATCAGATTCCACCCCCGTAGCGGCGTAGATTAGACCGTAGTACGGTCAGTGTCGTTTCAACCACGGTGCAGAGCGCACGAATTCACTCTTGGAGCGTTAATTTTTTATTGTAATGACGGGCGCAGGTAGTCCTGTTGTGTATTCTAAAGGATTATGACGATTGAGTTGTGTAGTGTTCCATTGGAAACCGTCAAGATTAACTCGTACGAGGAGTTAGAACGCGCGGTGACACCCCGTGGGGTGCGCCGACGCCAGTTCGTCAAAGGTTGGAAGAAGACCATGGGTGTCATATCGAAGACATTTGGCGTCGTTTTCAGTCTGTGAGTTATTAAGAATTACTTACTTAGTTACAAAAGTTGTATCACTTGAAAAATATTTATAAGATCCTCGGCGTTGAAAATCGTATGTTATTATTAATTATCTGTGGCCACAACAGACTAATTTAAATAAAATATACGCCCAAATATAAACAACAATCATTTGCATGCACAAGTGTAACGAATAGAGTAATCTGAACCATTTATCAAGCGGAAATAAAGGTATGTTGCTTTGCTTGCGCAAGCGCATCTATTCGCACGCGGCACTTTCCTTCTCGCAATGCCTCCTGTCATTAATAAGCTCTACATTACTCTCACGCGATTCTCTCAATTACAATTATGCAAATATTACGACACAACACCATAATTTCGGCCTTCTGTCTATTGTCTCCCGAAGTAATTACGTTCCCAGCGATTTGAAATGTGTACACCGCTTTCTCCTCATATTTTATCATAAAATGAGGTCAGTAAATGAAAATTGTTTTAATCATCAAAGGAAATTTAAATCCAATATAGCTGGCATAGTTTATAGTAATCAATTAAAAACTTATTTAAATTTATTACACCGTTTGATTTAGATGTTCTATTTGCCTTATGATTTATGTCCACTTTGAGTTAGTACAAAGATTAATGTGAATGTTATCTCACGGTTTAGTAACCAGAGGTCTATTGTCCTCTTTAGATAGCGTGCTGATTGCTGCTTATAATTACAACGTAATTACGAGAGGTTACACCAGCCCTTATTATGTTGTTACACGTATCCGTTCCTCAACAGTCTACTCGGTTATTTCTATGGTTTTGAATAAAATAAATAATTATTTACCGCACGGAATTTATTCCGATATCCATACAAATTATGTTATTATATTCTGACAGCCTTTCGTCCCCGATTATGATTGACTTATCAAAACAACACACTCCTGTTATATTTAAAAGCTTTTTACAAAAGTGGTAAATTATAGAAAGTGCCATCATTACATTAAGAGTTAACAACTGTCAGTCTAATGTTACCAAAGTACACAATACATTATCGCGAAATCATATCGTATCATCTATTTAAATAACTGTTTTGTGCGTTCCTTGAGCACAAATTTTCAATCATCAGCAAATAATAGGTTTGGACCATAATTTGGTTGCTTCCATGTAATTTTATTACCATGACGTCAATGCCCAAAGATGTTTGATGGCTTCAAATGGAAAAGTACAGTGGATGTGCTGAAATACTAAAAATAAATGCGTATCTCGGCCGCAATTTGTACATAAAATATCGAAGTTATTAGATAGAGATACAAAAAAAAGCCTTTTCGTGTATAACGGACACCTTTTTATACTCATACAGTAAATACGAGTATTAATGTCCACCGTAGTATAAATGTTTTAACGTGTTTGTATTCACGAAGACCACGTATTCCATGCGAACAAGGTTATACAGTGTTTTCGGCCTGTCTATTATGTCGAGACATTTCGTTTTCTGCCTTTTATAAAGCGGCTGCTTTTGAAGATTAGGATAACAGATTGTTTTTTTTTTTCAATTTACCCTTTCCGCGTTTGTCCTTCAGTTTTTAATGTTCTCATTTTAGAAAGTGAAGAAAGGTTGGACAGGTATATCGTTCGAAATTGTCGACTTAACAATTTTGGGTTCAAGTGTGGTGTTCGTTACATGTTTGTATTGCTTATGTATTCGCGTGACGTTTTTCAGTGTACCCAAAAGATAATGGTATTGTTAACCTTAACTTGTTTTAGCTATCGGAATTTTTATTGTTTTATTTATCGCCTATATCCTGTGACGGAAGTTTAAACAGTACGGAATATTTTCATCTATCTTCCTAATCATGTGTGATTTATTATGATATTAAAATCGTAAATCGATCGTGACGATTCGTGTCCCCAGGCCGTTTGTATCGGTTGTAACTCGTAAAATCGTAAATAGTTTGAACGTAATCTTAATCTAACTTCGATATGGGAACTGTCGATTAACGACACAGTTTATTTTTGGTTGAATTTGGGGTCACATGTTATGTACATTTTAAGATGTTAATTCCCAGAATGAGAATAAGAATGCCAAATATATAAAAATTTAATTAAATTGTATTTGTTATGACTATATTAAAGTTTAGTCTAACGAATAGGTACCATGATTTTAAAAAATGTAATTTTCTAATCAACAGTGGTTTATTAGAGTAAAAAGGCACCGTAATGAGGAATAAATATTATTTACTATTAAAAAGAGTTGATGTCTTCGCACGCTAAGCTTGTCTAAAAAGGCTTTGCTTTAAAAACAAAAGAATAAAGGGAGTTTTCTGCTCTGTTTGATTTAACATGAAGGTTGTATAATTTGTTTTGATGTATCAATACATAAAGTACATTGCGTGTGCATACTTTATCAGATGCAGTAATTGATCCGTAACTAATTCATATTTATTTTTAGTTATGTACATTCCAGATAATCTAGTATGGTTATTTTTTTATGACAAGCGATTACATGAACTTATTATGCTAAGGTTAGGTTCTTTACTTAATCTAATTTGTATACGAGTGGAATTGTCATGACTTCCTTTAGGACTTTCCTTCCTTCACCTATTTGGGCAGGCACTACCGGGTAAACAACAAACACCAATCATAGAATACCGACATCAAGTGCTGCAACAGGTTCATCATGAATTCGTGTGTGCGTTTTATAACCTTCCTCGTATACACAATATCCCCTACTCTTTCATATCCTTCCCCTTCCCCTTCTCCTAATATTCAATCAGGAGGCGACAATACACCTGGAAGTTTCCCAGCGTTGCAAGTGTCCACGGGCGCCTATTTACGCCATTAACACTCTTAACTGGTATTCCGTGTTTTGCCTATAAAACACCGTGTTTAATAGATTGATATTATTTTTAGATACTTATTTATACAGTTTAAGTGTAAATTATAGGCAAACTTAAACTAAATATCACTTAAATGATTTGTAACAAATTCTATAACAAATTGTAATTTGGTTGAACTTAAAATGCTCTCCTAATATTGGTATATTAGGTTTTTATTCACTGGAATTATCCCACAATTAAACTGCGTAATAACATATAGTGGAATGATGTCCCGTCAACTGGAACAAGTATGACCTGATTCCTGATCCAAGGAAAACCGCTCGGCGATTTATGCTCTAAACTCTGTTGCTAGTATTTTTTTTAATGATGGTTAGATTATTATTACGGATCAAGGAAGACCCTTTCATACAAAATATCGGATTCGGAATAATACAAAGGTAATGCTTGACAACTTTAACGTCATAAACTCCGATTTTTGTATAGATACAGAAATGCCAAAAATAAGAAAAAAAACCGAACATACATTTTCAAATTTTAGTTGTTTAAATAAGTAAACATTTAGATTTTTTACTTAAAATACCAGTCCTAGTAATTACAGTTCTTACTATGTGTTTCATTTTCTTTTCTACAAAAAAACGATTCGCTGCCAGACATTATAAAGTAACTATTAAGGAGAAAAAGGACTTAAAGAATGCAAATTTAGTTCACCGGTTTCAATTTTTGGTGTATTATTTTCTGTAGGAGTGTCTTGTAATCGGTCGTTGCCGTTTTGGACTCAGTTAATCTTATTTACACATATCCGTTTGTACAAAATTTATTTGTTTATATATATATATATAAATTTTATTTCATGTAATTAAAGATTGAAGACAACATAATTTATAAATTAATCCCCGAATTTTACACAACATTTGTATTTAAAATGGCGACGAGCACAGACTACATAGGGTATTTAAGACTTAACCTCTTTTGTTCAATTATATCTTTGAACATCCGAGTGTGCTGTCTGACTTATAATTGTTATTACCATTTTGCTATCTATGATCTTAGTTTTTTTTTTGTTTGGTGGTTTTGGTTGGCCGTTTAATTTTCTATAATTATGTAAAATAATTTTATCAAACTTAACATCGTAACTCTTATGTTGCAAAATGATTTTAAATTGAATATACCTTTTAAATCCCTAATGTGTTATAATGATAGACTTCGATCCGAAATTTAATTAAGGATGCAACGAGAGGTTTAAAAAATGTGAGGTTTGTAATTTGTTAATAATGTTGAATATATATTTTCTATATTATTCTAGATAGCTTAATAAATTTTGAACTATAAAAATTTTATAACTTTACAGTTAAGACTGAACTTGTAAAACTTTTCTCACGGATGGTATAAGCTAATACAATATACCAAATTCTCCTTGTCGCTATTTTTAAGCTAAAACGTAACATAAACCATTACAAATATTTTACGTTTTTACGTTCGTTTTATTTATGATATACAAGGCAAGGTATATTATGCCAGTGACTGAGGAACCGGACGGTGCAAGATATGTTTATACATATACAATATTGGCAGATTTGGGCCGTTTGAGACCATTCTATATGGAACACACATACCTTAAAATATATAAAGTATTGGTCGCGTTTATAACAGATTTGTTAGCCAAAAGAAACCAACACGAAAATTCTATATTTTTTTAGTTTTGTTAAAGACACAAGAACAAGATTACAAGAAATTGTAAATTATGTTAACTGAAAGTTTTTTATTTTTGTTAAAGACACAAGAACAAGATTACAAGAAATTGTAAATTGTGTTAACTGAAAGTTTTTTATTATTGTTAAAGACACAAGAACAAGATTACAAGAAATTGTAAATTATGTTAACTTTCAGTTAACATTCATGACTAATCATTTTCGAATAGAAGAAACCGTTCAAACACGTTAGCGTAAACAATGTCAGAGCCAAGGTTTGTTCAAATTATCAATACAATGCAAATGCAAAGTGAATATAACTTTGCCGGAATTGGACAATTACTTCCCTTATATGCGTGTTTACTATTTAAATAAACAAATGCTGCAAGGTACACTTTTGCAGTATACCTTTCGGAGACTCCTAATAGTAACATAATCAAAGATCCCTTTGGTTTATTAGTATGTATCATATGTATTGTAGCTTTGATTCAGGCAGTATGCGACATTCGAGCTCGTCAAAACGGTTGATTAGTCTCCCATAATTCATATGACGACTTTGCTATGATATTACTTGTTTACACTTTGTTGCTCATAAAGAATACATTCTACTAAAGTACATACTATATCAAACTATTTATAGTTACTATAGGTTACTAACCTCGCTGTTATCTATAATTCTGCTACGTTTAGCGTATATTCAGCCTTTAATAATAATTAATGTACAGTTTTTACCACATCGTAATGATTGCTGAAAGCCTCCAACTGGCTGTGAATGTTTCTCGTTATGCTCAGGATTCATTTTGGGATGCAAAGCCAGAGAATGAGAATGGTGGTATCACCTCGAGGCCGATCGAGGTGATACCTGATAAGGTTAATCGAGACGAAAAATACAGTTAAAACTCTCTAATCAAATCTAACTTGAAACTTTATTTAAGTCTAAAAGTTATATATTAATTTCGATTCAAATCCTAAACGCTATATTATTTAATTTATTTAGTTTATTTTATTTTATTTTAAAGAAGTCTGAAAGTATTAAGTTGTTAATATGGTAAAACGTGATGCAACGATAATTGTGAAAATACACCTGCTACGCATTTCTATTTACACATAAAAACGTATATTTTTGTTACGCTTTCATAGATAAATCACTGATGTGTTTTAAATATTTTGCTAAAACTCCAACGAAAGATATGAAAATCTTGAGATAGTAAGAGATTAACTCAGGAAACATGCTGACGCGGTTTTCACGATACGGGTCATAGATACTGTGAGTTAGAGGTTGAATATTACCCGATTATTGTCCAAGGAAAAGCACAAAGTGTGATAGACTTTAATTAAACTTGCAAAGTCATGACAGGAAAAAAAAACATTACGTGTTGTAAGCTGCTATGGTGATATTATGATACTGCATAACAAACATTGTATGACTAACGGTTTAAATTAGTAAAGGTATACAAAACAGTGGTCGAGGGATGTCCACTCAACCCTGACTCCCCTTAAGGTGTTTAAAGTATTAGGGTGCATTTATAATTTAATTAATTTTGGTATTCCTTTTACATAATGTGAGTCATTTTCTTTTCACAATCCTTTATATACTTTTACACTATAATACATCGTTTATGTAATTTTGAAATTTCGTTAATATTACTACAGTTGTATCAAATTATAAATAAATTAAAAATAGTTCAGCAGCAGTACTCGACAATCCATATTTAAACGCTTACAGCTGGTATTCTTATGCAAATGTAAAATGTTAACCTTGGTCTGCTTAATATTTGTTTAAAGAATTAACTTTTCAATAATTTATAATAAAATAATGCTGTAAGTTTATTTTTGCCCGTAATTTTCTACAACGAAATGTTTTAATTGTAACGAGGCCTAGATTACAATCAATATAGATTGGTGCTTAAAAGCTCTTCAGTTCGTAACTTCATACCTTGTCATTCATACTTTGCAGACCCGCAACATTCGAAAAACTATGACTGCGTTCGGAAACAAATTAAATATATTATAGCTCGGTACCAAATCTAGTTAACAGAACAACGGTGTTAACTCAGTACGTAATGGAGCACAAACTGTACCAAAACTAATTACGTAATTAACGTTATGAGAAGCTTAGCTGTTATACAAATTAAATAATATTTCAGGCGTCAAGGTCTATATTGAGTAACACGTCGACTCGTACAATGCATTCTTTTGTTTTCATGTTAGCGACGCCAGAGGAAGTAATTTGTAACGAAATTAAGCACGTATTCGCTTCGATTTTGGCTGAGGTCGGAGCAATGCCACCTGTTACATAATTTAGTTTAATGCATCTATTGAAGTTTTTTTTGTAACTTCGTTATAACTTGCGTGATATTGGATCAGCACAAGTATGTTCAAAAGATTCAGATTCAATTAGCCTTTTGGTGTGGTGTCACAACGTGGTAGGCAGTTGTTTTTGGAATATTCTCTCTTGGTTACTTATCTTTGTATATATTTTATACGTTCCTGTAGGTTAGGTTTTCAGTACATTGTGATCCAGACATTGCATGGCTAAGCTAAAGACAATTTATTTTATTTTTCATTAATAATTTAAACTGCAGTATTTAATCTTATTGTTTGATGTCATAATGCAATTGATTTTCCGACTAAACGTTTCGTAAAAAACATGGTTCTTCATTATTATTTGTACACCAAACAACGCAACTGTATCATTTCAAAAATGTTTTAATAAGATATTATAATACGCCAAGGGCCTGGTGTTTATTAGTATTATTAGTGATTATTATCTTTAATCGCGGGAAGAAATCAACTCAGATCAACTCTGTTATTATATTGAAAAATATACGCTCATAGATACTAGAGAACTGTAGATACTTGAGGCATGATATATGATAACTATAAATTATTTTTCTAAGAGACTTTCGTGAAACGGACAACCCATGTTCAAAGAGGTTTTACAATAATGACAACTTGTCTCCTTTTATTTGGTTGAATTGATATTAGACAAAGTATAGCCATATTTCAAAATGAGAAATATATAATTAAAAATTAATGTCATTTCAACTTACAATATTAAGATAATATTCATGTACTTTCAGTTGGGAAATACATAATTTATTCACTTAAAATGTTATTTGCCCAAAATATTGTTGCGACATAATTTGCGTTCAATGTAAATTTCAGTATTCATAGTGTTGTAGGAGGCTTTCATTATATGCGAAGTCTCGAACAGATGCTCGTAAATGGTACGTACAGAAGGGTTACGTCCGTTACATAATTGCACAGGTGTCTTTAACAACATTTTATTTCCGGGTTTAACATTTGGCAAAGACGTTGGTTCTATAATAACTGTCTTTTGCGAGTGTCGTTTGTAATGTTAATAAGCTGTTATGGACTTTCATGTTCTTTGTAATTATATTAAAATTTTCGGTAAATATTCGTTATATAAAAAATTGAATTCTTGAATTCGTGACAGACAGAGGCGTACAAAAATCATCAAGCAGCTTACAAGATGGTTGAAGACCCTTTGTAAATGAACACCTGTTGGCCGAATATTATACAAAACGAATACATACCGTAAGATTGAAGAAACAGGATTGAATATATATTTTTCATAGCTAAGGTTTTAAAATGCGTGCGCGCAGCCCGAGGCACATAGCGCGTGCGCCTTGAGGGAATGCCTCCTATGGTCATTAGTTTTTGGAAATTGGGGCCATCTCAATGATATATGACTGTGATGTGTGGGATGTTTCTGTAATGACTACGGTGAATGTATAATTATGAGTGATTTTAACGAATTTGAATTGTATTTTGTAGGAACTCACAATTTTTGATCACTTCAATGTTTATAGCTATATATGTAAAAATTAAACAAGGCAATAATAAAATAACAGTTTAGTAATTAGAAAAACAAACGTTTTTACATATCATAATCAAGCATCGACCTAAGATATACCTCGAATTACGTATTGCAAAAATGAAGACAATTGCTCTATTGTTATTCAAATATATCTCCATTATCATACCCAAAACAGTAAACTGCGTGCCCCTATATTGTCATGATAATAGCACTATAATCCTTCATTGTAGTTGCTATATTTATTTCAAGGCTGACCTATATAAGGGTCAAATTATATTCCAAGAAACATTGTTATTGGTTAGTGCATGCGCCGAAATGTTTTGTCTACTAACGTGAAAGTTACAATCCGATCCAAAAATTATTGTATTGCATTACTATCTAACAAACTACCACTCCCGATAAGAAATTGTTATTCAGTTGTTATTGTTGAAACGCGATCTCAACATTCATGCCACGCTGCTGGTATAAGTGCCACGATTTGAGGCATTAATTTTTTTTTGTTGTAACTATGTAATAATGTTGGGAGTGGTTTGCGTTAATAAACAGAGAAGTTCCTACAGCCTTTGAATGGGGCTTTGGCCAGAGCTTTTTGATTTCTCAATCTTTCGTAAATAGTTTCTCAAGAGCGGATACATTTATATTATTCACGACATGGAACATTTGTATCCTGTATTTATTACCTAATAACAAATAGATTGTTAACACTAAAGCTTTTGTTAAGTGCCTAACATTTGAATATTTTATTATGAGAGTATATTTGTTTGCGTACAAACACATGAAGTTCTTGGCTTTCTTCCTTAATCTAATATATAAAATTCTCGTGTCACAGTGTTTGTTCCCTTACTCGTCCGAAACGGGTTGACCGATTCCCCTGAAATTTGTAGCCATATAGTGTAGGACTGAGAATCGGTTAACATCTATTTTTAGAGACAATTTTTTGGCAAAACGACGTTTATCGGGATCAGCTAGTTTGACTATAAATATTAATTTCACTGTCATTAAGGCTTCATGAAAGGGTCTGACTTAACAAAGTCTAGATCATATGCCTTAGTATAGTTAATATGCTACAACTAAATACAAAACAACTATTGTTATAGCAATGAAATAAAAGTCTGCAAAATTGTATCGCGTAGTCGCATATATAGTCCAACGATTGTCTTATTCTATACGCTCTGTTAACATACACTTTCACAGACAGTGATCATCTTGGTTAAGGTTACGGCTACATATGAGTAATTATGTTTTATATTGGCATAATGGCTTAACTCTTTATGTTAAGTGGAAAATACTTAATACACTCTTATAAATTATAGATTCGTATATAATCAGTACATATGTGTAAGAAAGAGATACACCGAGTTTTTAGCTTTCGTTTTTTCTCCCCTATTATTGTCATGAAAAGAGCATATAATTTCCTAAAAGACCGGCAACGCACTTACGAGCTCCCAGCTACGTGAGTGTTTATGGGCGGCAACTCCAGCTTTATGGTGTGCCTCCCGTTCGTTTGGCCCCTCTTATATATATAAAATAAAATTAGTACTCCAAAATGTATATTATTTTATGAAGTTCATTCTTTTTCCAGCCTATTCGAACAGGAGATCATGAGTTACGTGCCAGCAACGGGATGTAGTTCCAGTGTGGTCCCATCTCCCGTCGCGTCGCCAGCCGCCGCAAGGAGTACCAGGGCCCCAGCACCTCAGAGGAGAGACTTTGAGGCCAAGTTACGCGCCTTCTATAGGAAGTTGGAGAGCAAGGGTTATGGACAGGGCCCAGGAAAACTTAAGTGAGTATTTTTATTAGTGTCAATGGTGAATGCGGTATTTGAATTTATTGTTTAATAACAATAAAATAATTTAAGTCGTAATTTTTATCCACAATAAAATTCATATTCAACACGAAAGATAAATAACAATTATAACGTGTATTTTATTTATAATTTTTTAACTACTGCATGACTTGCCGCGTGAATTTTAGTTTCTCTCATTCCTATCGATCTTGATACTATGGGTATCCATTATATGAAATCCAAGGGAAGGCCAAATAAATACTTACTTATATTACCCCCAATATTTCAGACTACACATTCGCCGCGAGCATTTATTGGAAGACGCATTCAGGCGAATTATGTCGTGCAGCAAAAAGGAACTGCAGAAGGGGAAACTTTGCGTTATTTGGGACGGCGAGGAGGGCCTCGACTACGGTGGACCGAGTCGGGAGTTCTTCTTTTTATTATCGAGAGAGCTCTTTAACCCATATTATGGATTATTTGAGTATTCCGCCAACGATACATACACAGTGCACGTATCACCGATGTCAGCGTTCGTTGATAATCATCATGAATGGTAAGTTACGATTCGAAGCCGATTTTTATATGTTTTATTTGGATTAAATGTTCGTAATAAGTACCTCTTTAAGTAGCTATCTAAAGAAATACTTACAAATGCCACTCAAAATATTTACTGTTACCTATAAGGTCCAGCTACCATTTAACTAACTAAAGTTATAATTTAAAAAAATATATATATATATATATATATATATATATATAAAAATAAAACGTAGCACAAGTTGTTCTTAGGTAAATAATAATTATGTAAAAATATTAGCATTACTTAACACTTACACAGGATACGGAGAACAATCGTTACAATTATGGTCAATAATTAATTATGTCGACATATTGATTAATTACTTGCAAATTTATCCATTGCAAGATGTATACGGAAAGAATTGTCTATCTGACCAATGTAAGAGACGATTCGATAAATTATCTCTATTTAATTCTCTTATGGTGATTGTAAACATTCAAATTACACATTTTATTTTGCATTTTCCGCAACAGAAGAAGAAATACTAAGTCTATTAAGCTTGAAATTTTAACCATAGCCAATAGAATACTAAAGTGTCTAGTAGCTTTATAGACAGTGGATGTAGTTAATTAAATTGTAAGCACATTTTTAACGGTCAATGCACCGTATAACAAGGATATAATTGTCATTAATTCACCGGCTTCCGTTGATTGTGCTTTTGTGAAAATACACACAATGAAGCCTTACAAGAGCGACAATATAAGTGTCGTTGCAAAATTTTAAATCTCACATCCAGCCCCTCCATTTGGAAACGAAAGGTTAACATTTATATCTCCCGTATCACCTTGATGTCTGTCGTTCCACCACTTAAGACATTTCTTATCAGGCATCACCACGTTATGAAACCAGCTAACCGCCATGGTATTTCCGAACCATTACGACTTAGGGTCCCTCAAGACAAAAGCGTACCAATCCCTTAAAGGCTGGTAACGCACTCACTAGCTCCCAGCCACGTGAGTGTCTATGGGTGGCGACTTCACCTTTATGGGTAGGCCTCCTGCTCGTTTGCCCTCCGCTTCTATAAAAAAAATATTGATATCAAGACAGGGGACTTGGACGATCGTTTGGAAGAGCACATGTAGATGCAGAGAAAATTTGTCAAAAATTCCATTAGATAAGGACATTACACATAAACCAAAATATAAAGTTTGTTACTCTTTAGTCTAAACGTACTTAATAGAAGCTTAACGTCACTGTTCACTTAAAGTAATTAGGCCGACGAAAAGTGCTTTCAATTTGTGGTCCGCCTAAATGAAAAACAATTTCCTTATCGTTATCATCAAAGCTATGAAAGCTTGTGTGCGATATGTAACACTTATGTGGCCCTAACGAAAACCTTTTTTCATACTGAACAATAAATCAGATTACATATATATTGGTCTTAAATCTTAACCTGTTGAACAAATACAAAACAAAGTTATGTAACACCGGAATACGCGTTTACGTCCCAAAACGGTCAAGTTACACGTCTCCAGTTTCCTAAATAATAGTGAGTTTGCGTTTTTTTTTGTTCCGTCACCCGATTCTCATGTAATTGTATATTATTTGTGACTTCATATAAAATTACTTCTACAAGGGTACAAGACAAATCTTTATTTTTTTCTTATATGTCACGCCTGATTCCCATTGGGGTAGGAATGCCATAGATGTTCACTTGCCACGGATACTTTATTCGCCTCCTCCCCTCCCTCCACAAAATATCATACGCGCTTATCAGTTAAGGTTTTTGACCTGTTATTTTTTAGAAAAGAAAGAGTACGCACAGGTGTGCTAGACTCGCCCTTACATAAGACCAATATAACTTTGCAAAAGTATATAATACGATATTAATAATAAGCAAATATTTATATAAAATAATAATAGAAAAGCCAAATTAAACGATAATCAATCAAATAATTGTGGTTTTTAACAGGTTTAGATTCTCCGGCCGCGTCTTAGGCCTGGCACTCGTCCATGGTTTCCTTCTAGAAGCTTGGTTCACGCGTGCGTTGTATCGGGCGCTCTTAAGGCTTCCACCCGCTCTAGAAGACGTGGATGCCTTGGATGCGCAATTTGCTGCTTCATTGCGGTGGCTTCAGGTCAGTACAAATAGTTAAGGTAGATGATTCAATCATGTCAGTTTCTGGACTAATTAAGTCCGCCATAGTATTTTGGTTTAATTATAATCCGTTAAAGGCATTCCTTCATATTTCATTAAATAGTATCTACCTACGAGCACTATAAAGGGTTTCCAAGGTTTTTTTAGTCTCATATGAAACGGTTGTTTAAATTGCAATTGATTTCAAATAATTTGATATATTTAAAGTAAATTTTATAAATAAACAAATTTTAATTAAATATATACTATAGAAAGACCATTAATAGCATTATATTAAAACAAAGTTGGTTGATTGTATTAATTGTACAAGGTTGTTTAAAAACACTGTCGATACACGAAAAATATTGTTTTTAAAACACATGAGTCAAAAATTTTAATTTGCCATATAGCATGTACCCGAGTGTTAATGGCAAAATAAACTGATTTTTTGAGAGGCCTTTAAGCCCCTATGAAAGGGAGTGATCATCTTAATAGAAGATTTCAGCGTTCCGGCATTAGGTAGGTAGTTTACTCAAAGTGCAGTTCGTTCGTCTCCTGTTTCATATATTTCTACTATTTATCAAGAAGCTTTAGTTATAAGTAGACTCACTACTTAAAGTAGAAAAAGTCGTAATGAAGCTGTATTTTTTTTTATACAAATTTAATAATCTAGAAATATGTTTTTGACAGACGGCACGTTGCGTCTCATCGCTTGAACTCACATTTGCGGTGTCGGAGCGACTTGCAGACGGAAGAGTTTTAGAAAGGGAGTTAAAACCAGGCGGAAGAGACGTAGCAGTCACAGAACGGAATAAGAAGGAATATTTGGAGAAACTTGTGAGGTGGAGAGTGGAAAGAGGAGTTGCGGAACAGAGCGAGTGGCTAGTCAGAGGTTTTCATGAGGTTTGATTTTTGACTTTTCTTACAACACGCATTGCAAACTTAAACATTATTTGTTGAATTTAATGATTCCTGAATCAGGTCTAGGTTCTAGGTAGTTAATATATAGATTTAAAAATACCTCTGATTGTTTTAAACCAATATTAAATTAAAAAATATGAAAAAAAAATTATAAATAATTTTTGACATAGATTTGAAATTATCAGGGTCTCATATCGTCGAACAAAATAACCTATAACATTATATCGCTATATGTTTATAATAATTGATATTTCCTCAGGTGGTTGACCCACGACTAGTTGGTGCATTCGATGCCAGGGAATTGGAACTGGTGATCGCAGGTGCACCAGAACTTGATGTGGCAGATTGGAGAAACAACACGGAGTATAGAGGGGGGTACCATGACGCACACCCCGTCATTGTCTGGTTCTGGCAGGCCATTGACAGGTAATATTAACTAAGCTTCTACAAATTAAGTGCTATTATTAATGCTGCTAATTTGGTGTTACGTCTCAAAAATACAATATCACCCTTCAATACAGTTAGTTCCTTTATTATATAAAGTATATGTGCCCGCGACGTCACGTGGAAGTAGATTTTTGTCACCAGAAACTTGGACCAATCAGTGGTACTTAATTCTATAGTATATCAAAATCAAATAATTTTAAATACTACAAATGAATACATCTCTATTCCTAATATTCGTCACCTGCTGCGACTATGGTAAATTCTTTACTTTTATCGCATTTTAAAAAAACCCTACCGAACGCCTGATTTCATAGTATGTTGCATATAAAGCATATATTATATTGTATCAGTTATAATTTGAATTGTCAACTACTCACAAAGCAAAATCACTTTTTACTTTACTTAGATAGTATCAACAAATATTTACAACGCTTATCAAATAATTAACACAATTTTATAAAATGGTCAGGACTCAAATGTATACTTACCACTTGATTCACTCGTGAAGAGTAACTTGAGATTAGCTTGTTGAGCAATCGACCTTTCAAATGACATTTGCCATACAGTTTTAACAGGCGTATATTTTTTCATATATAACAAAACGTTAAAAAAAACTGTTGTACTTTATGTTAAGAAAAATGTACTTGCAAAATAGATGTGGTTATGCGATATTGGTTAATTAAATACCGGTAACGTTATATGTAAACATATTTTTAGGTTATATTCCACATGTTGTGGTGCTTTATACAATACTGACCTGTCAAATGAACATCCAAAAAGATTTTAGTTTAGAAACTACAATAGTATGGGCAAAATTGTCTATTTCACAAAGAAAATATAATAGTATTTAATAACCTCTAAAAAATTACCGAAATGTTTTAAACTTATTCTTTAGTTTTAGTAGAATGTCCAAATCAGACCAATGTGGTTTTGTCCTACACAAACAAGTTTTATTTATGCTAATTACGTTAAACCTAGCCCGTCAAGGTCGCAAATATACCAGAAAAACAGGTCTATGAAGAAAATGAAATTAATTAACACACAAAAGATATTTTTCTAAATTAGATGGATATTTGAGTAGATATTCCACATGTGTTAATCGTTTTGTTCTTAGTTTTATTTATTTCATGTCATTTTAATATTTTTAACAATTTCGTTACATACTATAGAAGAATCTTAATTTAATTATTACTTGCTGTGTATATCAAGGTCTGTTTGGGTCATTACGAGTTATGACACACGTTGTGGTTAGTGATAAGATAATATATTTTTAAAACCGTGTGACAATCTCAAATAAATTTATTCCAATGATACATTTAATTTTAAAATTGATAAAATATTTTAATGATACGGATATTAACTATTGAAGTTGTCGTCTAGGTTATGTTTGTCCAAGGCATGATGTAATAAATCCATGCTTTTACAGATTTTCGAATGAACAACGTCTTCGTCTCGTTCAATTTGTCACTGGAACTTCGTCCATACCTTATGAAGGATTCTCTGCCCTGCGTGGATCAACAGGGCCCCGACGCTTCTGCATCGAGCGATGGGGGAGAATAGAGTCTCTGCCCAGAGCTCACACCTGCTTCAATCGTCTAGATCTGCCTCCATACCCCACACCCCAGTTACTTCATGAGAAACTACTACTAGCAGTCGAAGAAACTAATACTTTTGGAATTGAATAAAGCAAAATTGTATTTTTATTTGTAGGCATAACATTCATATATTGTTCAACAAGTTATAATTTAATCATATTAACTCTCATAATTCAATATGATAAATGATATTATGTCTGATAGTGTTGATGCACTCGATATCTATACAATACAATACAAACTAGTTGTTTTATAAAAGCTATAGCAAAACTAAGGCTGCTTATCTGTCAAGGTGTGTACTTTAATGCTTTCATTTGTAAGATAATTGTATTTTGGCTGTGAAAAGGCCCCAGGGCTATGTTTAGTTTTTAAGTATGCTTCATGTCACTAATTTATAACACAATTAAAAATTATTTATCAGCATTACTCGACATTACTTAATACCAAAATAATACTTTAATTATTCTTAAGAGTTGGGTTTATGTGAATGCTAAGTAAAATTATGTAACTCTTTTATTGGCTAAGACAGAGAAGCTATAGAATCTTTAAATAACATCCATTTCCTAGTCAACTAAATATTAAAAAAATTGGCAAAATATATAAATATTGCTCTGTAGATATTTCTAATTTATGTAATAGATAAATAATAGATAATTTGTGAATGTTGTGATCACTAATTATTGATGTTCCTCATTTATTTATAGAATGTACAAAACACAGATTTCTCTTTGGTAATGTGAATAAAAATAGCATTTCCTAAAAACCTTTTGATTCAACTTTAATTTAATGTAAATATTTTATTTATTGTGCTCGTATGTATGTTACATGTATGTACAAGTGTTTCTTTTTCCATAGTTCTTTATGTTAAATTTTTAACTACCTTGAGTATTGTTTTATGTAAAAAATTCTATGTAAGTTGTTTTCGTGTGAAAGTGATAAAATGTGTCAATATACCTACTATATTAATTACATACATATGTTTGATTGAGCCTTTACATAGTATCACAGACTACTTTTCTATTCAATTTGGTTTGAAATTTTAAGAATCTAATGGGTACAATCAGAGCCAAGACATAAGTTAAATGCCCAACTCAAGTGTTGAAACTCCAAAACCAACAGGCAAAGCCCTGCCTTGGCCTAGAGTTGCTTTAAATTTACACTGAAGTATAACATAACATTTGGTAAAAGTTAGAAATATGATATATCAATGTAAACACTTAATATATTGAGTTTACCAAAATATGTAAAAAAAGCTTATTATTAGGGGGAGGAAGGTTCAATAGAATGTTATTAACTAATAGTATTACTATTAGTAAAAAAAAGTTCAATATTTCACACTTACAAAATGTTTATTTTTCAAAGAAGTTTGTGTAACAACAAAAATCAACCTTGTTATTTAGACCTTATCTTTTATAAATTTTAAGACTATTTACAGATTAAGTTTGCATTATTTTTCCAACACAAACTCATGACATAATGCAATAAGGGTTACTTTTCACAAATACTCTAATCTAAATTGTGACGGAGTTAATTCAATATAGCATGTCTCAGTCAAGAGTTTAAAATCTTATTCATAAAACTTAATAAAAGTTAAAACCATAAGCTGATGTGGTTACAATAAAAAGCTACTGTTATACTTTATGAATCAATGCGTTAACGATATCATTTTCCAAAAAAAGAAACAACCTCCCCCTCATCACTACCAGAGTGTGCTTAGCCATTTTCCATAACTAAAATTTATACTCTCGAATCTTAGCAAGGTTCATTGTCAACACTAAGGCTACAATTCAATGTAATATAATACACATTGTAAATATTTTGTATATTTACTTCAAAAAAATAACAGTACAGTAATTTGTATCTCTATGTATTCTGAGTAAGGGAGTAAAGGCTCACTGTTAGTAGTCTAGCTGAGAGAGGGGAAATCCTTGCTGTCGTCGACCTTCGGCGGCGCCACCTGAGAGCGCGCAATGGGCCGGGGCTCCTCGACCGTCGGGACGTCGTCGCGAGGCGGCCCGCGCCCGCCCCTCCCGCGTCCACCCCGCCCACGGCCGCGGCCACCTGGAGCGCCACGGCGAGTGCCATCGCTGAAAGTGAACTCGATGCCCACCACCCGCTTCTGACGACCAACGCGCTGCGGATATTCAGAAATATCGTACTCCTCGTCGCTATCGTCGTCGTCGCCGCCTTCCTTCTTTTTCTCCAGCAACACCAAGTTCTTCCACTGGCTCAAATCCTCACCCTCGCCGGCCTTGCGCAAGTTGTACTGAGGCGCAGTGCGCTGTGCGTTACGAAGCGCTTTATATTCGTCAAGCGTAAGCTCGCGAGGCTCCTCCTCTGCAGCCACCGTGCGTTCAGGTTGCTGGCCGTCTCCGGCACCCACAGCCGGGGCCTCTACGGGTTTCTCTTCACCGACGTCACCGTCCGATCCGGTTTTGGTCAACTCCTCCAAGTCATCTTTGATAGTGCCCCAGTTATGGGGGCCCCCACCTTCGCGCTTGTCAACCGGCTTAACACCCGTTTTGTCGGACCCCGATCGCCTATCAAACTCACGTTTACCCCGGTTGTCAAATCCGGGCCTGGGACCACGTTGTCCTTCGCGAGGCTCACGAGGCTCACGAGGAGGCCTCGGGCCACGGCGCTCACCTCCTTCAGAGTTGTCATTGTAGTTACGTCGCTCGAAGTTAGGTTTGCGATCTCCAAACTCACGACGAGGGGGCCTAGCTCCTTCCTTGCCCTCTACGGCACCGTTCTGTGGACGATCTTCACGGCGGCGTGGTGGTGGACGTTCCGCATTGCGATCGTTGCCTTGTACCGGTCCCTTAGGTTTTTGTTGTTCAGCACTCTTAATTTCCTGAGACTTCACATTTTGAGTTTCCTTAATTCCTTTCCTTACAACGACATTGCCGCTCTTAGGTTTGGCCTCAGGTTTGCCCTTATTTTCTTTTTCAGCCTCTTTGGTCTTCTTTTTAAGCTCTTTTGCTTGCTCTCGCGCTTTTAGCGCGTCCAGAGGATCGGTCTCATCGTCCAAGAAAAGAGCATATCTATTCACAATACCCACACCGTATGAATTCTCCATTGTGATGGAGTAGATATTTTAACTACACAAAAACTGGATGTGGGTGGATTAATTTAACACACTTAGAACGACGGCATTTTGCTGTTTATTGATTAATTAATATGGCGGACAAACTATCACACTGTACGCCATATGACGGCAGGAATAGAGAAAAGAATGAAAATGGCCGCAAACCCGATGTTGCCAGTTTATACAAACAAATTCCTTCATTGATAAATTTGTCAATGCTTCTAGTTAATAATTTAAAATCACAAATATTTTAGTTGTCGCTATGTGTATTTATTTTGATACAATGTAGTGCATTAACCATTACAAGATGTGTAAGCACTGTAAATAAATATTATATGCTACCGATTAAAATTGGCAACCCAAATTCTCATTGTTAATATATATTTTCGAAATAAAAGTTTTAAAGGTGGTAGTTTCAGATTTGAAAGATAGATTTTCAGTTTTTACCTTAAAACTTTTATAACAAAATCTAATTAGGTAACACTGTAAGTACTTGGTTAATTTCAATGTCAATTGTGATTGTTTCTTTTGCTTTTCGGGCAATGAAACATAATATCCGTAATATAACATATATTATCTAGTGTTAAGTTAAAGCAGTTAGTTGTATCAAAAAAAAGTTATAATTTTATTTTTTAATTCTTTTAATTTTTATAGAAAATCTCTCCCTACGGATATAAAAAAATGATAGGACATGGTAATACTTTACATCCATAGACTAGCTCTGTCAAATATATTATTACAGTTAACAAAACGTAGATGTAAAACGCCCAGGCCAGGTCTACACTTAACAGAATAAGCTTTGTCGTGAATAAAATATATTGTACTTTTATATCGTTATACTTTTAAAAATATTTTTTTCATAAATATTTATTAATCAGTTAATTTCAGCCACTCTTACTTAATAATATTCATTTGTTTTAAAGACTACTACTGACTCATAATCTGCCACATACTTGTCACATAATTCGATAGATGGCAGTAGTATAAGTTTAAAAGACGAAGAGATTCTGCTACATTCGAGGCATACCAGAATAAGAATTTATTGTATTTTTATATATATATTATGTATAAATTAAAATCGTATTTATTTATTATAAATCTTTTCAATATTGTTATAGAAATACTTAAGTATTATGTAAGAAAGCTCAAAATTCTAAAGTTTTGAATAAAACTTGAAAAAAGAATTCTTCACGATTGACATTTACAATCATGTACACATGTACTTCTATCAAGTACGTACCAATAATCATTCATTATTGAGTTTCACATTGGGTAACTTTGAAGTAAATTTATTCGATTTGACATTAATAATAATTATTATATAATTAATATTTTTTTAGAATATCTGTTTCAATGTAATTTAAGCTTTGTCTTTACATGATGTAGCTGATCACCTTGTAAAGACGACGGATTTAATAGATATTTAAAATTCTTTGTTATTATTTTACTGATATGTACACATGTACAAAATACTTTGTTAGTCTTTGTTAACTAAAACCTAAAGTTAAATTTTACTTTTTATCATAGTTTTATGAAATGAGTAGCATTGTCATGGACAATAAATCAAATAAAACATGTTTATAAAATATTTTATTATATTGGAAAATATTACACTTGTAAAAATTGAAAATATTTTTTATTATTTCTAGACATCAAATAAATTGTACTAAAATTTATAACTCCACCGGAAAATCTTCACTTACAACATCCTTTTTTGCTGCCACCGCCACTTCCAACAGACCCTAGACATGTATCCAATAATAAACCGCATACTAAGTAGGGATCGCAATCACCACCTGGTCTTCTATCTTCCATAAAGCCCTTACCCTTTTCTTTAATATTTCTTGCCAAACGAATAGAAGCTTTTCTATTAGCTATTCCCCAAGAAAATTTATCAAACGGTGCTGTTTCAAATTGTCCTGATAGACGCATTCTATTAGTTTGTTCATCATGTTGGTAGTTTTTCATGTGTTTCATATGATTCTTTTCCAGTCGTTTAATACATTCTTCAATAAAAGCATAGCCACCGTCGGATCGCATTCTTTTCGTACTAAAGTTATGATGCATGCCGACACCAGGATGTTTCGGGCCCATTGGCTTAGGATGATAAGTTACTACGACCCCATAGTCTTCCGATACTCTTGACATTATGTAACGAGACATCCACATATCATCAGGAGCTTTTATCCCAACTGTGGTACCTATTTGCCATTCCCAGCAAGCAAACAATACTTCTGCATTGGTACCTTCGAAATCACATCCGGCATAAAGACAAGCTTTAGTATGAGCCTCTGCAATGTCTCTACCTGCAATATACTTTGCGCCGAGTCCACAATAGGAAAACTCATATTTCATAGCTGGAAAACCACCACCCTTTGGCCAGCCCAAACCCCATCCATCAACATCTAGCATCGTATACTCCTGTTCTAATCCAAACCAGGGCTCTTCAGCTTTGTGAAATTCACATAGGTCATTACAAAACTTTCTGTGGTTAGTTTTCGCTGCTGAACCATCCCCCATATATACTTCTGCTAATACAAGAACATGGGGCTCTAATCTAAATGGATCTTTATATACGGCACATGCTTTCAGGTTGGTATCAGAGTTTGCGGTTGTTGCTTGTCCCGTAGAGCTGCCATCAAAGGCCCATCCTGGTGCTGCATCGGCACTGTACGGAGTACAATTAAGAATTCTATCCTTACATCTCATGTTAATGCCTGACCCATCTATCCAGCAATACGTTGCCAGAATTTTATTACACGGCACTGGTAGTCGGATATACCTGTCCATTACCTTCTTGCTCATTATATGATTAATAGACTGCTTAAGCATATTTCGGCTGGATGATACGTGGACATTTTTAAACCGTTGCAAGATAGTACTCCGAGGGATATATTGGATTATCGAAAACATAATTACTTTTAATTTAGAAACATTAACAATATTTTATAAATCAACTTGATTATTACTGAAAATTTATTTTAAAAACGTTCAACAGACAAACTATGAATAAAATTTGAAAGTAAATTTAAAAGACATATTCTATTTTCGAACAGCAGTTTGTTCTTCAAGAATGTTCCAGCCAGAATACTAAAGAATTGTTTAAACCTTTTTAATGTTATTATACGCATTGCTCACCAAGGAGAGCGCATACCCTATAAGGGTCGCAATCACCAGCAGGTCGTCTATCTTCGAGAAATCCTTTTTTTTGTTCTACGACATTTCTTTGTAGTCTCACAGATGCTCCACGATCTGCGACAGCCCATCTACATTTATCATACGCTGAAGTCTCGAATTTTCCTGTTAACCTTTTTTTGTTTTCTTCTCCATCCATAAGACCATAATTCTTAATAAGCATAGTATGTTTTTCGCATAAAATGTTACATATTTTTTCTATTTCCGTCAATCCTCCTTCGACACGCATTTTATTTATACTGAAGTTATGGTGGCAACCAATACCGGGCTGGTCTTCACCCATGGGTTTTGGGTGATAACTGATAATGATTCTAAAATGCTCTGCTATTCTGTTCAAGATATATCGTCCAAGCCATACATCATCGGCAGCTTTAACTCCCAACGTCGTGCCAACTTGATACTCCCATGAACCTTTCATGACTTCAGCATTCGATCCAGCATAATCCATACCTGCATAAATACAAGCTCTTGCATGACACTCTACGATTTCTCTCCCAGCAACGTGATCTCCAATGCCACAATAAGAAAACAGTTGTTTTGTTGTGGGGTAGCTTCTGCATTTAGGCCAACCAATAGGCCACATATCCAAATCTAACATGGTGTACTCCTGTTCTATGCCAAACCAAGGTTCTAGATAAGATATTTTACTCAATATCTTTGCACAATTAGTTCTGTGGTTAGTGGCAGTCGGTGTACCGTCTCCGTTGTATGTTTCACATAACACTAATATGTGAGGACTTTTCCGGAATGGGTCACGATACACTGCTGCTGGTATCAATATAGTGTCTGAATCTTCACATTTAGCTTGTCCTGTACAACTACCATCGAACGACCACTTTGGAACAGAAGAAAGTTCGCAGGGCAATTTTTCTAATACTCTGTCCTTGGATCGCATTGTTATACCACTTCCATCAATCCATACGTAGGTTGCTAATATTTTATCTGCTGTAAAAGGTAAAGATAAATAATGATTGACGTACGTATCCAATGGTTTTTGATATCCAATAGTATAATAAACATGATTTATTAGTCCTAGAAAGCTTATTCTTTGTTTTTGCAAGTTAAAGCCAGTAGTACATAACTTAAGCATTTTGGAAATCGATTTAATAGAAAAAAAAACGTAAGTTTTTTCTTTTGATAAATCTAGTAGGTTTACTAAAACTATCTACAGGATGTTGTCCAAAAGGTCTGGAATTATATTTATGTTAATCGTTAATTATATATTTCAAACAATCTGTTTAAGATAAAAGTTTAATGTGGTAAGTCAGAAGTTTATAGTAAGCACTGGTCGTTTTTTTGCTGAATCTTATGGTGATGATCTATGGTTCTAACACAGATCTAATTGAATATCTAAATACTTCATTTACATTACAGGTGATTCATATAATAATATAGTTTGTCCTTTTGCAGAGATACTCTTCTTTTTTATGTTCTTAAAAAACATTAACGTTACATACATGTACAAACGCATAAAATATAGTGCTAGATCAAATTAAAGCCACAATATACAATTTAATCAAAACCCAATAAAAGTATAGTGCTGAGTGACCGTTATTGATGTTCATAATGCAGATGTAGAATTCATTTCATGAGAATAGGACAAAGAAAATCAGTTTTGCCGATTTTCTCACTTTTGTTCAAAATTCTATTCTTAGTGAAAGTTAGCCACAGAGCAACTATAAACACTTAGCAACTGTAAATTTTAAAATGACAATTGTCAATATTAATTTAATTTTTTTAGAGAAGTATGTAGTTCTTTTACCAGCAACTCAAAAAACTATATATTATTATAATAACAAAAATTAAGTTAATAATTTTAAATATTCATATCTAGTCGTAAAATAATAACCTTAACGGGAAGATTTGTAAAAATGAATCATACGTCGTAGATAAGTCTTAAGTTATAGTTAAAAGGTCACTGTTTGATTTAGCACTGAAGTACAATTTCTTAAAAACATATTTCTATAAGACAATATTTTTTCATAAACTGTTTTAAGTTCCTGAATTATGAAATTGTCTTAAACTCAAATAGTTACTGATAAAGTTTTTATTTTTTTCAGCTGAAGCATTAACTTTTTAACAGCATATTATTTTTTAATAATAATTAAGTATAACAGTAGCAGTCTGTTAAAATGGAAACGTAAGTAAAACTTGATTCGGTAAATCATTTAAACTTTTAAAAATATAGGTGATCTGCCTAAGACATTTATATTATCTCATAATATTCTCATATTGTAATCCAATGATTCCTTGCTAAATAGCAAGAAAATACTTAGAATGAAATATGTCATTATCTCAGCAGATCAAAATCACACAAAAATTAATTAACTTTGACAATTCAACATTGCTTAAGTTAGTAATTAGACTATTACTAAAATAATGTAATAATAAAAACAATTTTGTCAGCTTCAATTTGAACTCGAAGTATATAATTAGCAAAAACATTTCTGCTACTTTAAAAAAAAAGTAATTGTTATTCCAGCATAAATGCAAATACTGCATTTTTATCAAACTTTGAAGTGATGCAGATTTTGCAGCAATTAAAAGATAATACTCAAAAAAGACACAAGAGAGAAGCGTCTCTAGCGACTGTAACATATGAGGTAAATGTATTTCTTTAATTACTATTAGTAAAAAAGGTCTAATGCTTGATTTACTATCATACTTCATTGTTATTCTCATTAAAGAAATAGTTAGAATTCCATAATTTGAATATGGTGTTCTAATTAGTTTTGGCACTGAAGAAATTTTTAGTTTTGTAAGTTTGCTGAGATGGTGGCATTCAAAAACTGATAACCACAATGGCCAACTTAATCTCCAAGGTACAATTACTTCTTTGCTTGTTATTTTCATTCTGAATTTCAAATTTCTGATTACTAAGATAGATTCTGCAGTGCATGCGGTGATTCCTTGTAGGACAGATGTACTGATAATATATACTAGAGAAAACATAAATAAGTCATTTGCACTTGCAGAGTTAAAGGTTTTTAACATTTGTAAATAATAACTTTATTTACTAATTTCTCAAAGAAATTTGATTTTCTTTTTTCAGACTGTCAGATATTTACAAGACACTGTATGTCAACAGCAAAGTAGTGAAAATATTAAAAATTTCTTGGAAGCAATGAAGTCTTATAAATTGACGAAATTAGAAAAATTAATGATGGTAAATACACCACCAAGGACAGAACTTGAAATACAATTGGTAAATAAAATATATATACACACTATAATTCACTTATAAGGACTGACCAGTTTTAGGGTATATAATGTTTACTTATATCTGGTTTTGTATAGCATTATAATTTATGTTTAATCTGTCCCTTTTGTGTCACCCAGTTAGTACGACATATTTTTTATATCCGGATTCTATTGTATTTGAATCTATCTGTTCAATTACATTGTCTAAAAATTAAAAATGCAAATAAAATTAGTAGAAGATTCAGAAACAAAATGATTTAAATATAACCACATATGAAACTTCAGTAAAACAATTAGGGATCCAATTCATAAATGCCTATTATCTTTATTAAAAGGCCAGTAGCAGTATTATATCACTTAACATTCCAAACTGTTAATATATTGTTTATATTTTGGGCTATTTAAAAAATGTTTAAAATAATTTAATATTTCTCTTAAAAAAATTAAAGTAAGTAATGATCACAATTCTGCATAGCTCATTGATTGTGTGCTTTTTCAAAAAGATCATTATTACAAGAAAAAGTGAGTAAAAATCTTATTGCTTATTTTAATATTATTTTTATCATATAAAATATGATAAATATAAAATATTACAATACATCATTTTTTTACTAATTATTTATACCTATCATATTTGGAAAGTTATTGTATTTTAAAATATATAATATTTTTATATTTTACAGATTGTCCAAGAGAGTGAAGAGCGGCTATCTGAAAATGACGTTAGACAAATTATTGATACAGTAAATGAAATTTTTCCACAAACAAATAATTAAACTGAACACAAAAGTTTGTTTTATTTCAATTATGATATAATTCCATTGTTTTTTGGCTTACAGATTCCTTATTATTAAGGAATAGAAATTCCTTATTATTAAGGAATCTGTAAGCTTAATCCTTATAAAGGTTCCGTTAGGCAGATTTATGTCCTCAATTTAACTTCAAAAGTCCAACTTATGGTAAGGATAAAGGTTTATAAAATGTAAACTTATACTCAATAAAAATGGGCTAATGAACTCTACTACCATTTTTTTAAGATTATACTTATTAATATTCATTCATACTAAATTAAGGAGAAAAAATTAATTTCATTAAATTTGTTATATACATAAAAGGGTTCTCAGATAAGTCTTGACGTGTTAAAAGAAAGAGTAAAGCCAACATGAGATTATCAGATAAGATTTGGGGATTTCTCTACTAAGACAATATTGTATATTAAAACAATAATGTACTTTTTGAAACAATAAATATTATCAATTATGCGCCATCTATTGACAAAACATTACTTTCACACTTGTCTTCTAAATGTCACTACGATTATGATGGATTAATAATATTTTGGTATAAGAAAATTATGTCCGGCACCTACAAGAAGACTAAATAAATTATATAATGTAATATTAATTAAGTTATGTTATAGTATATTGAAAAGCGCCACCTAGGAAAGTATAGGCAGATTTCTAAGTCTGCATTCGCTTGGTTCACAATTGACCGGTAATGTTGCCAACGCCTACGCTTTTGTTCGGTTACTTTGGGGTAATTTAAAAATAAAGGGTTATTACCTAAGCCAATTAAAAATTTCTGCTGTTTATATCACAAAAGTTATTTCCCTCCTTACAGCCCTTATATATTCGTGGGTGATTAGAAATCTTTTAGCTAGCGGTTATTCCTGCTCATAGTCTCAACATCTTCACGAGACTGCAACATCCGATTCGGACTAGCTGGAATCTTTCATAGCGCAAAACTTATAATTTAGCTATTCTTAGAAATCAGAAGCGACAGGTTTCAATTATCAATAAACAAACTACCAGCGTACCGACGCGTACCGATGCCAGTTAAAAAGCCTGTTGGCATCTTATAAAAAGGTCGCAATACCGACGGCCTGACCGGCCGTCCCCCGCCACCCCTCTTCCAGTCAGCCAATCAGCTGCGCCTCCGAAGTAATATCTAACACTATTATTAAACTCGATGCAAACTTCCGATAGAGTAAACTTTAATAGAGTACAGTAGCGACATCTATGACCTGTAGTTACATTCTGTAAGATGATGTCATAGATCCTGAATAGTGAATAGGTCGCTCGACCATTGATAGAAGCATCGAGAGTTGAGCGACCGAGTTGGAGGAAATGCACACTCCACTAGGTTTTATATAATAATTTAACGATTATTGGAAATTTTCTGAAATCGCCTCCAACCGTGAGACTATCGTGTCTGTGAATAACATTTATTTTGTTTGGAAATAAGAAACAAGTAATTCTTGCCTCGTTATAAGTTAAAATTATGTAGATATTAAAAAAACGCAGAAGCTAAAGGATTACAAAATAAATAAATATATATAATAATGCGGTTTATTTTACAGTAGGTGGCAACATTTACGGTCGCTAGGAGACGGGAGTTTGCGACTTGCTTTCTTGGCATTTGGCAGAAACGTGTACGGCGAAGTGCGATCGACTCGTCGATTCGCAGCTGTCTTGCCGCGTTTGTAATTCAATTTAAAGTTTTCTCGAAACGCGTGTGTAAATAAACAGTTTGTTTTATTTCTTTACAAATATGATGTGATGCAAATGTTTGTTTAAACGTGTTGATTTACGTACAGCTCCAGCCTTCGCACTGTAACCGCTTCTCGCAATGACAAGGGAGAGCATTCAGTTACCTTTTGAGAAACCGGAGTTATTTAAAATGTTTCTTATGGCCTAATTGATGCCTTTATAACGTAGAAGTGTATTCCTTTGTAATTAGGACTAAATAGTGCTTGTTGGTGACATTACAAATATACGATCGTCAGTCGTCTACACGTTCAAAATGAGTGTTTTGAGTGGTATAAGCAAAGCTGACTTCAAAACGGCTAGCGATGGACTGTTGGAGCTGTCTGAAGATAAGCTTCGCAACATCATGAGATCGGAGCCCATCACAGATACTTATCATGTGGAACAGACTCCATTTGCAAGGTCAGTAGCATGAGTGAGTTATCACTTATCAATCTTATACCTTATCTCTTTTCACTCAAGGTGAATACTTACACGACAAAGATTGCAAAAAGTACAAATGTAGTTGCAAAATCAGGGGTCAACAACGGGTTGATTTGTAAATTTTATCAGCACTATTGATCTTTATCAATTTGATCATCTTTGATCTAATCTTGATATTCTTGACACACCTTATAAGTTAAAAATTCATCAAATCTCATCTCTTACTACATTAAGAAAATTTATGCTTTAACTATTTTGAAAAAGTCATCTAAAAGATGTTGACTAGTTTTTATTGTTTTTGTAGTATAATTTTAAATAATAGTAAGAAACAACACTTTAGGTAAAATTTACTGTTCAGCAGGGAGTTTATCTTGAAAATGTAAAATAGATTTTATTTAATATACACCATACATATAAAAGGTACTTTGATTAAAGATGATGTTGTATAAAATCCACAGTATGAAAGTATATGTGTGTATGTATGAATGAATTTTTCAATAATTCAATATTAAATAACTATTGTTAGGTGATCCTTACACTTAATAAAAGTTCAGTCCAATGATTAAAAATTATAACATAAACACTTATAATAAAATGTCCTGTATCTGGGGCTAAACACTAAAAATACACAGAAACACTGGGAAAATGAATCTTTGGCTCATACTATGGAGCCTGACCATGCTGTTGTTCATTGGAGCGAGCTAGACACACCATTCAGGGAACTGGGACTTTTTCTATATTTGCAAATATAGCTTTACTGTATGTCTCTGCCCATACATATCATTATCATGAGACAATTTTCAATATAAGAATAAACTGAGATATTTTTGAGATAGAAATAAATTTTAGTGACATTATGCACTGCAATTCTAACATAATTTAATAATACTTTTTAAATGTACTTGTTTATTAAAAAGAGAAACAAATCTGATGTTTTGGAGTTTTAAAGTATATTATATATTAGTTTATAAAAATTAAAAGTTTAGTCAAATATCTTAGCTTTTTCATTTTACTAGCATTATTTATTTAAGGTTTTCATTTAAAGAAAGTTAGTCTTGTCAATACAGTGAATAATCACTTTTCAATTTTTTCATTGAATAAACTATACATAATATTCTCTTTCATTTTCTTAATTTTTTTGGAAACCATGTAATGAGATTTAATTATTCATTTTGCCTATAGTTTTTGTATTGAGTATGTTTTGCTAAGAGACGAAAATCTTTCTACCAAATGTCGCTTGCACCTATTAAGTTTCATATAATAAATCATATAATAACCTCTCATATCTTATATATGAAAGCAACATTAAGCTAATAGCAAAGTAACATAGACAAGCTCGACAACTTTTCCCTCAATGGACGCAACCGTGCGGTCACTATCAGGCATACATTAACCCCGCGAATTTACTACTTACATACTTTGTATAAAGCGGGGATCAATTGTGACGTTCTTCTTATTTGTATTCTTTCAGACTTCAAACATTTATCAGAAAATGCTATTGGTATAGAAATAAGTGTTCAACTTAGGTCTTAAACTACACTTTATAACACAATCCTACCATTCTTATTGAGCTTAAATTTTCAATGATTTTTTAACGAATTTTAAATAACAATTGTTTTTGTAACTTTGTGTTGACAGTGTAATAACGAGGGCCTTGGGAAAAAGAGAGGTATATCAAGTGCACTGCACATTTAAATGAAAAGTGAGGTGATAACATAACGGTAGAACACCTGGAATGAAATCATAATATTATAGCTAGCCAATCATAAATGATTAATGATTTCGAAAGTAAACGTTTTAGCATCCATTAATATCATTAACATAAATTGGCTACAATCCACTAGATAGGGTTAAGAAAACTCATTTGTATAAATACTATAACAGACAGTAAATAGCCTCTCATTGATAAAGCATTAGTAAAAAAGTCTTACGAAACTCGCGCTTTGAGAGCAAAAGCTATTTTCAGACTTTAAAACATTTGTAAAGGGTCCCGTCCCATCTTTCTTATATAAAGTTTAAGTTGTGAATATAATTATATAGCCTCGTAAGATATTGAATTCTTATATATTTCTAGATCCATTTTCCAGTATAGGAAACTTTGCCAGTGATAAATCACGAAATGGAGTTGTTATTTGATTATAGTGTCGAATATAATCGATTGTAAATCTATCCGACACGAAACAATGATACACGGTTTCTAATACGGGTTTCTAGTTAGGTGCTTACAAATATAGATAATTTTAAAGTATATGATACGTTGGTATTGAAATTTAAGCTATTTTCCCCCATTATTGTTCCACTGTGCTTTATTTTTTTTTCAATGCTTGTTGATTATAGACCAGTTGTTTGTATAAATTGTAATTTCAAAATTTTGTTATAGCATATGATATTATTGGTGTTTTTTCTACGTGTCTTCTGGCTTACCGTATCAAAGTGATAACATATCTTTTAGATAAATTATTTACATTCTTACAATTCAATTGTTTATCAGATTCATGTATTTTTCAAACACGTTATACATACAAAGGTACCAGGATGTATGAGCGTTAGCGCGATAAGGCTGTTTTTAATGCCGCATGTCATAGATATATTTTTTTAATAGTACAATCCAGTACTAATCTTTAAGTATAAAGAATGTATTAGATCAAGCGAGGACAATAACGGCACATGTAATAGAACAAGTCTTTACACTATACATAGCCACTTGTCGTCAACGCACCATGTTTTGTTTTTTGACCTTTCAAGAAATGACTCATTGGTTTTTATCCATAGAATAATGTTCGATAAGTAACGTTTTACTAGCGACGTGGCATTGACATTGTACGTGTGTTTAATGTCCTTAAAACTGAAATGTATTCAAAACTAGATAATTTATCGATGTGAAAAAAAATGTGCTTATTACCATTTATGCTTGAAGTATTTTAGACTCCGAATTTTAACATATACAAAAATGTACTGACATTTCTTCGGAAAACTATGTTATTTGTTATTAGAAGTTTTCTTATTTTGTAATATAAAGTGAGATGGAAGATTACCGAATGGTACTCAAGTAGGAAAAGAAAGAGGGGAAGACCGTTATTTTCACATAAATTTGAAAGGAGTTAAAGCAAAACGCTTACGGACGGTGTCACATAATGAACGCCTTTGTATGTTTTTTTTATATTTATCCGTTATCAGACATATTTATTTATAAAGTTGGGATTACGTAGTTGTAATTAATTGAGACAATGTTCACTTAGAAATTTGTAAAGATAACGTATCACTTAGATAATTTTTTTAAAAAACTGATTTGTATTATGAAACCTAATATTAAGTGCAGTAGTAGTAGTAATGTTTCAATGCAATTTTAAAGCAGTAATCAAATTATGAAATAACAACACAACCTACTTAATACTATTTTCTTGGAAATGATAAATGCATACAGTTAATATTTTTAAAAATACGTTTAGATAATTAAAAAAATTAGGTACATACACGTAAGGTCGTTAAAACAAGTCGTAAATTAAAAGTCGGGCACATTATTCGCGATACGGTTTTGCGATAACTAGAAACAAGATGGATGTTTAGTCAATAAATAGGCCCAGATCGCATTACTCCTAAACAATTAACCCGCTTAGGCGCGTTATCAAAATCAGGCTAACATTGGTAAAGGTTCTTTCATCGCTTCCTAAACATCGAAACATTTGTTTTTCATTGTTTGCTTTAAACGGAATTTAGATTAGTGTGTTAGATATTTTCGACTAAAATACCGAGACAAGTTTAAAGTGCGAACTAACTCGCCCATCTGTTGAACACAGTGGACGCCTTTGGATTTTCAGCATGTCATTGAATGGTTTTAATACCTTCGTCGACTGATATAAAAAATATTTGACGTTCGAAATTTTTAAGATATTTAATGATTTATATGTGTAAATTTCCAGTTAATTATTTTCATGAAATTTTCTTTTATAAGCGTCGTTCAGATATGCTTGAAATATTCGAGATTTTAATCCATCTAAATAGTTAAATAGTTATTAAAACAAAATCATTGATATTATTTGCTCTAGAGTTTATTACAGACTTAGTATTCTTTTATTTCAATAAGATTTGAAAAAGTATTGACCCGTTTGTGGAACAGGATAATATTTAATTAAGCGTCCTCAAATAATAATATTTGAATTATCACATACTTTCAACACGTTGATAACATATTAATAATTGGTAACAGTTGTTATTTTCCATTACATTATTAAATCGCTATAATACATTTCTTAACAATTCTGCTATGTATCTGAGGATACACAAAGTTTAAGTGAATGGTCCATAATGAATTCGAGATTATTTCTGGTTTGATGAATATATTTTATGTGTGTTAGTAGAATGAGGTTAGTATAGTTTGTCAATTGTTTCTTACTGCAGAATTTATAGTACCGTTAATTATTTCACTTAATTTTTTTTCCATGTGTTGTGATAACATATTGCGCTTCATTGTAACTAAGTAATGTTACAGTACCTGAAACAAAACGATTAATAGCAGGCGTGTACAAAATTAAACACGTAATTATCTTCATCATTCATTTTTATCTTACATTAATCATTCAAAAGTCAAAGATAGGATCGCTGTGTATGAAGTAAAATTCAACTGAAAACGTCTCTATTGCAATGGCGGAATTCACAGTCGAGACGATAATCGGTCGCTACAGGCAACTTAAGTGAAATTCATTTCATCGTTAGATTCTCCGCTTTCGGAAGGGATCGTTTATTGGTAATTTCGCGTTGCTTGAGGCATACGGTAGCTGATTTTGTGCTCGTGTAATCTGTGGCTTTCTACACTCGATCAGGTTTCACTTTCATGCAGTGATGGAATGAGAATCTATAACATATTGTATTCTGTCAGTCATGTTTTAGAGCCCTATATTGCTACCATAATATTGTTTTTTTTTATGAACTGAGGGAATATAGTTGTTTTATTCTCGTTTCATCGCGATATGATTGTTTGTTTTATTTAGTTTTAACATCTATACCATGTTTGTTCCTTATATGGATTTTTATGGATCAAATAAATTTCTGCTTGAGAAGTAGGTACAAATGATGTAGATTCGACACGCGCCCCGAATACTCGGCTCAGATTCCACACAGACTATCCGCGCTAATATCTTATTCGTATCATTAGCGCGAAATGCCAGGGCTTTGGCAGCTGGCCCCGCCCCGGCCGCGGCGTTCCCTTGCGGCCGATGCACCGCTTTGGCCCGCTCCAACTAAATTTGGGAACGTTGCATCACACATCACTTTCGGCTTCGTTTGTCACTCGGCTATTTTAGATAACGTCGATTATTAGATCGCCGCTTACTGTGCTGTGATAGTTATAAACCTCACTAAGATGACTAACACCAGCGACATGAGGAAACTTCCATGTCAATTTAGGTACTATATCCGACCTCCCTTTTCCTATTTGAATTACCTATATTGGCTAAAAGAGGACATAATAAAGTAAGTTGTGTTTCAAAGTCAACGAGCGCGAATACAGATTCTTGATCTGCAGTTATCTCGACTTTGCGGAAAGAAACTCGATCTGTATGGTGCGGTGTCCGCGAGGTCGGTGCGTCCGTTCGCCCGCTGTTTTATCTAAACCCCAAGAACTTTTTACAACCGTTCTAATTAGAGGACAAGTCTTTTTATCACACTTTGTAAGTTCCTGTCGTTAGGCGTAATATTTTAACGCCAGTTTGCTTACGCGTAAAGTCCTGGAATAATCTAGGGTTCCCTTCCTATTCAAGGCCGCCCAGTGTGCAAATGTTCACCTGCTCTAAAACACGGTTACGCGGCCGACTTGTGCAACCAACGCTACAAAGATACGTGGGCGATTTGCCGAATGAGAACAATTGCTTCTCATTGATGGAATGCGGGCCTCCGGTATTGTTACTAAACTGAATGTATCAAACGTGCCAATGTCAAGATGGCTACCCTAATGAGTTTCGATTACCTGTATGATAATAGGACAGACGCCGGCATTGCATATTCGTTTCGCGTTCGCGTAGGCGACTAGATTTTGCTGATACGGGTTGGGCCACTCGCGTAATACATTATATTGGTACTGCGTTGCATGGCGAAAGTGTAGTTGACCTTCAACGCCTAGATATAGGCGGCACCAAGTACTTCAGTTCTAAAACAAATGTTATTGCATTTCAAATAAGAAGAAACTGAAGAGGTATGTGAACGTTGAGTACAAATAAATGTGTCACTGAGTGGACTCAACCGTCGATCTATCGTTTCCGATTACATTCAGCAGATATGGACGTGTCACTTATTTATGATCCTTGTTATCATAGGATCAAAATTGTAAATTGTCTGCGTTTGATAGTGATCTGTTGGAATTTCTTAGGATTTAGAAGTACTGTTGAAGAAATATTTAATTCGATGTTATCTTGTAAACGCGTTTATATTATTTATTTTTATTGATATCTTTAAAATATTGTCTAGAAAATCGCTGTTCTCTTCTAGACACTGCAGATGTCATAGTTCGCAGTGACCGTTGTTTAACAAGATTACGTCGTTTAAATTGGATAAGGATACTGTTGACCCAGAATAAAAACGGAATGTCGAATCGGTTGGAGTATGATTCACTGTGTTATGAAAATATCATTAATGATGTAACACTGACCCAGGCTCTCCTGAATTCGGAGAATTGTACTCGTAATTCGTAAATCGTTGTTTTTTTAAGTAATTTATAGTAAATGACTTGTATAATTGTTGAATGATATTTAAAACATGATAGAGCGATAGAGCTAATCTGTTGGCGCCTATATCATACAGCTGCGTTATCTCACATTGCGAATTAACTCGAGTATTGTATGATGGAGCGAGCAGGCGAGGTAATATTGACGTCTCGATTTCATTGTTTGCACACTTGATGGATGTGGTTCGCCGTCTAGATTGTTTACACTCCCTTTCCTAACCTTGCTGGGAGTTCAGTGACATCGTAACAAACAGTCTAATTGTACACATCCGGAGCATTGCAGGACCTAGGACATCGTATGGCAACACGCATCCTCAATGTTTACATTGCTGCTTATAGCTTCCCAATGTGAACACCCTCTGATGAATCTGTTAACGAAAATAGCAACTGAAAACGTCGAAACAATTTATCCCTCCCCTAATTTCAACTAATACGTACGTCGCCAGTGATGGATCTTATGGCCGTTACGTATTGGCCGTTAACGACTGCGTTATTCTAGCATTCTTCGAGGATTTATCGAGCTTCACCCGGCGCTGCGTAAATATAATTAAAGAGGCTATTTATCAGCTCGGCGGAAGAGGGCTTGCGATTACTGCTGTAAATCTCGTAGGGCTTAGGACGTCTCAATCTAATAAGAAATGGAATGTCATAGCTCTAGGCTGGGGCGAAATCGCTAGCATCTCCGGCCCATACTTTACAATAATTCTTATGCTGGCATTTGACTGCTAGGACTCTCCGTCGTGTTAACTCTGTAGAAGACTTGCATATTGGAAGCACTATGTATTTTATTTGTAAAACAAATTCAGCAATAGAATGTAAATCAACTTTCATTATCAATAAAGTCCCATTCTCCAACTTTGTTTATTTCAATAGTTTGTAGCTAATCTTTTGTTTATTTTAGCCGATGAAACAATGTCAATTAATCTTTGGCGCAATTGAAATATATCATTGCCCACATTCCGCTTAGAGAGCGCAATAATAATGAACAACGTCCTTTAATAGGCCTAACATTGTTTCAAGTGTCGTAATACAATCCTTCCGAACACAATACTTATTTTTCATGACGTCAAAAGTGATGTATTGCAAATTGTAAATATTATTCGCCTGCCTTGTTTATTGTTATAATTGTAGTTATTTTATAATTTATAGTAACGTTCTAAGAAAATATTCTAAGATAATGTTATGTTGGCTGGAACGAATAGGCTTAAGGGTGGTCAATTGTGCCGACAATGTATTAGCATAAACCGTGCAATACCGAGTACCGCCCTCCAGTACGGAACCATTCGTGCCTCTAGCTGGCTTTAGAGAATCGCAATTGTAGTTTCTCCATGACCAATTATATTAATATTATGATAAGGATAATCTATTCTAAGATAGATGATGTAATTTTAAGATCCATGGAGAGACTTACTGATGAGATTTGACGGCAAGGATAAAAAGTAGTGGATCGGTTGAGGAGTGCATTTTAATTAATATTTAAGGCATAACAATTATATGCCATTAGGAATAATATGCAATTTTTTGAATCCTTTACTATATTCAAGCAATCGGCCACACATATTTTGACCATACCATACATATTTTAATTATGTGAGTTTGTAAATTGCTGAAGAATTACAATTTCTTTTATTTTTTAGTTAAACTCAAAACTATATTTGTTTACAACTTCAAAAATATAAAAACTTTTCTTTTATAATCAATTTTCAGTCAGAAACCTAGAACAGGTAAAAATCAAATTATTATACTCTATTGGGACCTATCCATCAACGTCCTCTTTGTCATGTCCATCTGTTTATTATTTAGACAAAAAAAAATCAATCTTTTTGGGTGACGCAATCGACAACGAATCTACCGACATTTGATGCTGAGTCACTGTCGCCTTGGTGCTAAGCTAGATTCGATTTTATTAACCTTTTTCTTATGACTAACACAATTTGCATAGTTATTGTTGAATTTTTATGCTCTTCCGTTTGGGCGTAGTAGCTTAGGGTCATCGTCCTATTAGGTTGAAAAATGCATAGAGAATGATGAAGCGACAATGTGGGTAGTGTAAAAAGGTCATTAGTGGATGACTGTCGTGTCTAGGTGTCGTCACTACGTCGCAGTTCACGCGGTGCGACTGTCATCCACAGCTTTGGTTAATGAATGCAACTTGATCCAATGTTTTGTTTGGCCTTTATGCAAAGGCCTTTTATACATTTCTGTGATTTTATTAATACCGTAAAAAACCGAATAATTAATTCACGTGTAATTGATTCAGTCAATCATTATGTCCCTGTCTTTGTTTTATTCTTATGATATGCGTTTTAGAACATTATAGTAATAGTAAGGGCTTATATTAACATTAAATATCAATACTTATGTATTACTAAATTTAGTATATAAAAGTAAAAGTTTTTTTAATATGGCTTTGTCTGCATGTTGACGATACGCACCCGTTACTTTCTATGGGCGCACGCGCAGCTCCAAATGAAGTGTGTCGCGTAGACATCTGTGCGATAGATTCAATGCTCTAATGTACACCGGAAGGCATCAATTTAGATAGTGCGCCGGATTGCCGCAGAGACTGTAGGATGCAACTATTACTTGAAGGAAGCTGTGATTTACGACCTTCATTGTTTTGGGTTTGAGATCTCCTACATCCTTCTTATTAAGCTATGAAATCCTCTAATAGTTTTATTATTTTGAATACCTAAAAATGTTTTAATATATTATATCTTACTACTGTGTAATCATATTTTGATAGTACTAATGGCTTATAGCTGTGGCGGATGACGTCATCGCTACTGTTTGATCGTCAACCGTCGATATTGCTTTGTAATTACGAGCTGTGGGAGATGTAACATCTGCTTTGTAGTCGCAATGTCTTAACACCCCTTGGGAAAATTATTTGTGAGTTAACATATTTTGTTTTGTTATATTTCAATACATTCGTGACAAGAAAATACTCATTGTAAAGATCGCTGTTAACTATACCTAACTAGGTTAATTATATTTGGGAAATATGAAAAACTTTGTGCAGCTCAGATTTCGTAGTGGCTGGAATTGGATTTCCGTAATCATATCATTCAGATATTACGCATACCTTTTGTTATGAACGCAACAATTTTCGGTTTAAGATCAATCATCTCAAATAATCCACTCAATTATGCTTTCATATTGAACACTTTCACGCCGAGCCGTGCCGAAGTATTGTTTATGAAAATGGGGTCAGAAGAAAGCGACTGCGGGTTGGACTGGTCAGCGATATCGGAGAGGTCACGGCCATTATGTACGCGAACCTCTGCCACAGTCAAGCGATCTTGGAGTGGCTACCGTCACGCTTTGTCTATGGATTCCGTGTCGATAGTGGATTTCTCTTTGTTTTTCTTTGCTAATTGCACGCTGTATTTGACATTGACTCGGATGATTCAATGTGTTTCTATTACCAAGTTAAATGTTTTTCACAATATTTCTCCAAACTGTCTCCTCCAAAAACTCATATTGTCACAATCATCTAGGTAGCAACGAACCATAGCGCCTCAATTTTCACCTATTTCGGGGAAATACCATACAAATGAGGTTATATTTTATTAATTCCCATAAACATATTGCCTATGTATGTGGGCTGTGAATTGTGCACGTGTATGCAAGTCGAATCAGGAATGCGTTTGTGCAGCATGTTTGGTCCGGCACGTCTTGTCTGTCCGCGAACACTCTTTTGTTTTAGTGTTCCATCAGCGCAAGGTCGTTTGTGTTTCGAGATAAATCTTTTGTGTATTGAGGATGTTAATAATTATATGATATTTACACACTATCTAAATGCATTGAGGCTTTTCGTATTAATACGTCACATGATAAAGTTGTTTCACTAATAGTTACTCCTTATATGCCACGATCGATAAGACCTTATCAGTTAAAAGTGGTAACCTAACCGTTGACTTTTAAGAGTTTAATAGGATTTAAACAATATTAAGTACATTTCTTTGCTACAATTAATCGAAATTATATAGCGAATGTCATAACCATTCTTTAACTGCACCATTGACGATCCCTCTCACGTTTAACCGAAAGTTTTAAACGAAAGTCACTTACTAGAAAGCAGTAATTTATTAAATTAATACTTTATTTATACAACGTTTATTTATAAACCCAGTGTTTCTACTTATTTTAAAAGGGAAATTAAGTGTCAGTAAGTAAATACAGTCTGCGGAGACTTCCCACTCTCACCTCGCTTCAATTTACATAAACGGTTTCAAGTAAATCTCTTGGATAATAGCTATGTTATTTTCATAGTTAACGTTAACATGTGCCGGGTGCGCCATGTGTCAATCACAGTAAGACAAAAATCCTTTATTCCTCTTTTCATCATTGAGTTCTTAATTTATTTCAAACACGCCAGCGTTATTGTCCTTAAATAAATTATGATTCCAGTACAAACTACTTGAAAAAGTATTACCGTACTTTCAACAAAAAAATCTTCAGCTTTTTACTCGATTTACACCGTTCGAATAGGAAGCGTATAAGTGTATATTCTATGGAAGAACGCCAAGTATTTTAAGTTCGCTAAGGCGCGTATAACCGTTGCCCTAACGCCCTTATGAATAGAAATGGGCATTATAAGATTGTATTCTTAATATTTTGAAGGTTTAGAGTTTAATATAATCCCACAAGTATATATCAATCTATACAGCGTGTAGAACTTACGATTGTGGTTAAACAAAAACCTTTGTTTATATTTTAGTTATTTATTTAGTTATAGCTTATAAAATAGTTATCGTTGTAATTAAGAAATAGTATATCAAGGAATTACAAAAGATCGCACTAATTATAGCACATTAATGATTAATTTTAATTCGATTATGTTAAGCCGCTTATAAATAATTGGAGTATTCGTCTCACGGTTCATCAAAGGATTTGCATAATACGACAAATGTATTCGCTGACTGTTTTAATCTGTTCTTATTATTTATTGAGCGTTAATTGAAATGTCAGTTTCATTAAGATGGTGCTGTGATGGACTTCGTTGTGTTTAAATTTTGTTTATGCGGTCAGAGGAAAATTCAAATTTGTCCGAGTGTTTTATTGGTTAGTTGGCGTATTAAGTAATTATACAACGATTTTATTCTAATAAAAATTCTGTCGGTTTTGTGTAATCATTGCTGTTATCATTAGTAGACTGACTATAATTTACTGTTTAAAAGACAAAGTGGTAAGTAAAACTTTGTTATATAACTACGTGCAGCAAGTTCTATACTACAAAATAAAAGCAATGAACTTAGCTTCACGAATAAGTTTTATCGATTTATAAATTGAATCGAGTGTCTGACATTTTAAACTGGATCGATCGATATTAATAGGACACGTGAAAATAAACGATTATTCTACATTATTCTTTCTGTTCGCTTCCGTACAGGGTTTGAGTTTGAATACGTTTTCTATTTTTATACGATGTGTGTGGCAAGTGTAGTTTTTTGATTCAACAAACACAATATATTTGTGTTACCTCCAGCGTAGTTCGAAATCATTATTTGTGAGTGTGCCGTCTGTATCGTCATTAGCTTTACATTTTTTTTAATAAGATCGTCACGTTTGATTGAACGTGTTTAACATTCGGCATTCGATTGCTTATCTTAATTATGTAACGCCGAAAACGTATCGTTTTTGCGTGTTCGTAAAATTTATTTCGACATTTTGTATTATAGGTTTTTCAACTTGTATGTACGTTTAAATCACGCAAAACAATTTAAGCCGTTGTTTTTTTAAATTTATTTTAACCCTTCCGTATTTCATGTGATTAAATAAACGCCCATAATTCATATTCCAACTCGCAATTGACGAAGATAGTCGAAAAAGATTACATAAATAATTAATTTATTATCTACATAAAACGTGATGAATCGTGCGTAATGAGTTTCCAGTTTCGGCAAGAAATAGCCTGTCAATATATTCAGATGGTAATATCGGATACATCATTAATTACAACATTCCTCTATCTGCCGTGGATGAGAGGTTAATTGATAATTTAATGGAGTAGCACTGAGGAAGGGCCCATATCCTCATATAACGAACACTACGGAATGCACACAAAACACTTGCGAATATCCACCGGCAAATTAATATCTCAAGAACATCTCCGAATTTTATTGAATTAAAAGCGCATAAATATTGAACTTTTGGTCGAGTTTTTGCTTTTACGCTTTAATTATTAATGAATTTATGTTGAACAATACGCGTTGGAGGATCGGACCCATGTTGCTCGCGGGTTTTTGTACCATAATTGGGACGCATCCAATTACTTACACAATGCAAATGTACGACCAGTACAGATCAGAGATAAAGAAGAATGGGCTCACGGCGTCTTTAATACAGTGATCATTACCAGTGTTTGTTCATACAGTTATACGGAACACATTTACTAAAGATTCGTTTTGACGGTAACTATTCGCTTTGTGATTTCGACCCGACGACCTTTATTTTAAAGCTTAGTATATCCTATCACCAATTTCGCAAGAGCTGTGAACACTGCTTAAATCATTCCGTACGTGGCTATAGAAAGGGATCATACATAAATGGACGTGTAACCTAGTGGGGTGCCCGTTAGTCTTGACTTGTAGGGGTCATCGACAGGTGGCGATTTGCAATTGACGAGCGTGGTTTTCCTATTTTGGATGTGCATTGTTGAAGTTGAAGATATAGTCGTGTCCCGTTGTGAACCTGTCCCCGCCGTCTCCACTTCCCAGTTAAACGGGTTTGGACATCGATTGTCTGTACTTCTAATGAAGATTGTTTTGACGTACCACCTGAGTCTAGTGTTCTCGCTAATGAGTCGTGTTCCGTTACTTGCTGTGCACTTTCGTTACTCCAACTTCAACTTATTGTTTGCGTCATTTTAAAGTGTACTGAAAAGCCTTGTCATCAATAGGCTATTTTCTTGTCAAAATGTTAATCCACCGAAACTCCTGATTGTTTTGACACTTCATGATGGTTTCCACAATCAATCATAGGAGGTAATTTTACGGAAGAATAATTCGAGACGAGACAAGGGAAACTGAAATAGCATGTCATAAGTTTTTGATGTGAAAATTGTTTAATAACATATCCAGTAAAATGTAGCCAAAAATGTACCTGAGAAACGTTTAATGTAATTTGCATACGAGATAAACACCGCGAGGTGTCTTCTCAAGTTGCTTGTTCGCTTGGCCTTGTGGAAGCCCACATTTGTCTAGCCTTAATGATTCCTTAAGTGTGATAATGGATTACATAATCACATTAAGCAGTTTAACGGTGCATTATTTAGCCTATTAGCGAATGAAGGTGAAGTTTAATTATTGTTTTTAAATTGTAATAAGCGTGGATGATTCAGGTTTTTATTAAAATATACGTAAATTACCAGTTTTGCATCCGTTAAGCGCGCTATAGTTTATAGCTAATAGTATCGTGGCTGAGGTTTCTCATCAAATGAAATATGAAGTTGGTGCGATATTATGTAGAAATAACACAGTCACGAGGTGCAGATGACATGATTCATAGTGCACGGCTGACAACGAAACACTTGTGCTCTAGGAACGCGCACTGTCAATACATTTTGTTTATATTCCTGAGAACACAAGCCTTGAATGCTATTGTGTCATGATGATAACATTTTATAGATGTTACCGCTCATGGTTTTTTTACAACTCTTGCCTCTTGTAGACTATCTAGTTTCTCTTGGTGATCTTGGCTCATGCATGTTATATACATGTCCTATAAATGGCATGGACCCTCGACACTCGATGTCCAACTTCACATTTTTCGCAATTTCAATCGAAGGAAGCGTTCTACTCAAAAGGTCACATATTAAACGTGCTATTGTTATATGCAATAACCATTTTATTATTTTAATTTATACATAGTACTTTAGGTAACTAAGTAATACTAACAATAGTTATACAATTACTTGATATTTGTAATTAGTTATTGGGACTCTTAGGTAAACAAAATGTATGCTTGTGATGGAAGATCCCACCCAATCCAGTTGGACAATTCAGAATACAGGTTTTACTACGTACATTGTGCGATATAAGTCTTAAAGGTGGGATATATAAATTGAACTTGTTCCTAGTCAGCTATACTTTACGGCTATAAGGTATAACTGATTACGATAAGAGTTGACCATTGTGTCGCATTCCAATAGTAGTGACCGGTGGTTGTTATGAAAACATTAAACCACTTAGGTTATCGTTGGATAAGGGTTTAATAACTGGAAATGACGTGATTAATGAGTAAATTTATTACTTTAGAGCTCTTTTAGTTGCGTAAATTATATTGTCCCCGAGATTCTAAATGTGTTATAAGGAAAAGTTCAGTGTTTATAATAATTCCTGGATTTATTTGTAATAATATTAAATAGTTATACGGATGACGAAGAATCTTTGCAGTCTGTCACGTACAATTTGGTTTAAGACTAGCAAATTAGAAAGTTTCCCGCTTTAGATGTCCAATTACGTTCGTTTACGATACTTTAAAATAACTTAATTACAATTGAGAGATCGGCATCTATTGAACCGCTACTTGTTAATTGAATGAATTTTCTACACGTACCATCACTCTAGTTTTATAATTGACAGATTGGCGAATGTCGGACCGAATTCGGTCGGTTACCGTTAATTCAGTTCGTTATCGCAGCACGCAATTTATTTGCGACGTTACTGGGTCCCTTACGGTACAGTTTGCTCACAATATATCACTGGGGAGCACGATAGCCCTGTCACGCATGGGCTGACCTGATTCTAAGACGGGAGACGGATTTGTGGCGACCCCGTAATGGCAATCGCTCAAAGATGGTTGTGAAATTGACGTTGCAATATTTTTAGATTTTATATATAAGTACTCTGCAATTCCCATTAAAAAAAGGCACTATAATATAGATTCCTCGGTCATTTTGCGGCTCATAAATAATAACGATGGTTATTAACTATTTAAATGTATTAACAATTTTGTAAGTGTATTTGATCATTAGTATTCAATAGTCGCGTCTACAAAGGTCACCAAGAGACAAACGGAAATATTCAATCGCATGTTACTTTCAGATTGCGTCAGATGTCATTTCCCCGTACGCTGCTTCCCATCAGAGTTTTTGCAGTGCTAGGTAAAATGTGCTTAATACGCTTAACCTTAGTGGGAACTGATGTATTGCAACTGATGCCTTTAAGTGCGGAAGACTGTTTATCTTTAGCTTTGGTTAAATATTTTTCCAACATTTATTACTTGGAAAACATTATACAAGACAGCCCTATGGCGTTGATATATTTCGTTCTGTTTGTTAATCCGATTTGTTGGAGTATTTATTGCTTAATTACCTTAAACGGTGTCAGGTATCGCTCGTCAACAAAGGGGCTCTTTGTTCATAGTAAAGGTTATAGGTGAGAGTTGTACCGAGATATCCTGATTTGTCAAGATATATGATACTGCCTTCGACGGTGACAAAACCAACACTAATTATTACAGTGATAAATTTTATCTTTTAACTTGGTGCGATTTTAATTCTTCCTTTTATTATGTTTTTGAAACATATTCATGCTCTTTTTGAGTTTATATACTCTGGTAAGCTTTTGTCATCCTTAAACGAATAAATAATTTACGAAAGGCAATGTTGTCGCTACTAGATCATAATTTTTAGATGTTCAAGACATACTTCGCCTATATTATTTTTTGATTGAGGTGACTTGTGATTATAATTTAAACTATCTTTATCAAACAAGAGTTAATGTTGAGAAATCAATTGCTTACCAAAATCTTAACCGTTTTATTAATACACTCACGGCTGCACTTTATGCACGATTACAGCGTCGCGGCGCCGGCGCAAGCTTCGACTGCATTTGACCTAATTTGATGCGAACCCGATATTTGCTTACGTGTGACGTAATATGCCATATATTTAGCGTGAGCTAATAATGTCTTTAGTCTTTGACTAATAATAGATATGAATCTTAAAATAAACTGATAAACAGCAATAATGGTGCTTCAATATATTATGTTTTTTTTAAAGATAGAGTGGAAGATAAAATAATGGATGAAGTGCAATCTTGCCCTGTGACTAACCTAATACAAATATCATAGAGACGACATATTTTATAAAAGAGTTCTAAATAAATACGTCCATATTTCACCGTCATCATTAAACATAGTTATTCAGTAATTATCCTTATTCTGCCATATAGCGTTACAGAATAAATATAACTATATTTATATTATAGTACATGTATACATATAAGGTCAACATTGAATATAAATATTAGATTATTACACAGTGAAATACAAACAAAACATGTCAAAAAATTGGTCAAAAAGCTGCCGAGTGAAAAAAGTGTTTTTCTTGTATGGTTGCGTATATGAAAAATTCTATAATTTTGCTTTTGCGTTGTAGAATTTGTTCAAGTGCAGTCAATTGTTTTTGATTAAAGAACAGACAATAGTTAATTAGAGTGGCTAATGAACAATAAAGTATTGCGTATAATAAACGGTTATTTACCTAGCCACTGGTCCAGTGCAAGGACGACAGTATCACGTCGACATGTGTCAACTGTCAAATGTGTCGCACTGGTCACGACAGCTTTCCAATGCGCACGAGTGACTCGTATAGAAACATGAATCTGTTAAAAGGGTTGCCTGCCACGATTTAATTGGCTAGTGTTATCTACAATTGTCAGAGCTGTCAATGTCGATGTGAACTTGAGAACTCGCAATTCACGCATTTTTATAGGACGTTTAGAGGAGTAATTATTGTATGAAATGTATTTTTGTCAATTATTTTATGGCCCACGTAAATAAGCATTTTGGCCAAAATGAATTTTTAATTATGTATAATTTTCATACTTGTTCATAAATTTGCCGGTAGTTTAAGTTATTTACACAATCACGAGGCAGTTATTAAAGGTGCCAAGGTCGTTCATAATGGCCTAATTGAAAGCACTTAACTTGTCTGTCACAGAAACTATTCAAATAATTAAATACGTGTCATAATAATTATGTAGATACTATCGTTTGTGACGAAATTTGAATCCAGTGTTGCGATTAACATTTCTTAGATAAAGCTTTTATCTATCTATTATATATTTAATCAATGTATTGACAACGTTTATTGACCTTAGAGATTTGACGATTGTCGTTTCTTTATTACAATTAATTGGATGTTTAATAAATCCTATTCTTCACACCCTTGACCGATATTAACGCGTTTTGCAATCGGTACAGTGAAACGAATCGCATTTCAATTTCAGCGGTAAGCGTGATAATCGATTATTGCAAAATTTTGCCCTTCCACGATCCTAGATCAATAATCGGTTCTATTGTACGTCTGAGGTGAGACAACCCAGGTCTAAATCAATTGATTACAGCAATGCAAATGTACATATTTCGATAAGTAGAAGTATTTTATTTTCATGTAAACGTTGTAATACTATTTTATGGAAGAAGGAAGGTTTGCGCTCACTCTTAAGAGAATAATCATCGACTGGCTCTAAGGCAGTTGTATATATGATCAATGATCAGTGATCGAGACTTAGGGTCGCCATTAGGTATTGACGTTATACAGATTAGATCAGACGATAAATTGTAGCTGCAAATTGTGTATGTCGTTAAAACGTCATTAATAAGAAAACAATCATAATCACACAATTTGAAAAGATAAACATATAATTTATTGTATGTTTTCATAGACAGACAGACGACGCGACGCCCTGTAACCTTATACAGTAATTGAGATTCCAAACAGTTGACAATTCTCGTGTCCCAGTTTCGTGACGCTGCCCATCTGCTCTATGGCTAATTTGTATTTATTAACCGTGATTGGTTCGCGGGTCAGCCTGCCAATCGACATGCTCTCAATTGCGTACCGTTATTTGCTTATTAGTTTATAATAGCAGGATGTATACTAGTCACGAATAATATTAAAGAATCTCCTATCTCAATAATTCAGAATATTTATTTATAATAAATAAATATTGCGGGGTAGGTTAGGTTGTATGTTTGAGTGAAAGATGAAGATGTTTTCGATAGAGTTTACATATGTATGGGCTGATCACATTCGTATGTAAATATAATGTTCAAATAAATATTAGAGGCCTGCATATGTAACCTTGTTAAAATAAATATTATGTAATTTAATGATTTATATTTATTAAATTTTGTTTGTTACAGGTAATGTTTTATTTTTCTTTGGACTCAAACGTCTTAAACAATTGCCATGTCAGGTTGGTATATAATTTTTTGAAGAGGCACTCTTAAGCAGGTTGTATATTAATTCGATTATAAACAGCTATATTACTAAATTTAATGAGTTTAAACAATTGAAATAATTCATATAGTGATATGAAAAGCCAGCGTAGAATTCTGATCAGTATTACTCAGCTCAACACGTGTGTATCACAATAGCTCGAAGTGTTCTTAGAAATATCGCTTTAAGATTACTGTTAATTGACTTGCATACCGTCACACCACTTTCGCTAAATCTTGTATCGCTCAGATAACTGACGGTCGTTTTTGGTGTGCCATATTTTATTTAGTAGGGGTACACAATTATTTTTATATGAAATACGTTCCTTGCGAGGCGAGATTTATATATATAGATAGTCGTTAAATGTTTTATCCTAACTCACTGTCAAAATCAATAATTTATATTTTTGTTAAGACAAACATACTATATTTGCTATGAGTATACATATCATACATTTTACGATACATTAATCTTGTTATTAGGATAATAATGTAACCTTTAATTTCAATATGACATACTCGGAAGTCATAATGACTTTGAAAACGACCTTTTGACGTTAGAGGTACGAAAATTCGAAAATTGAGCTTGACCTTAAATCGAAATGTCAAATTGGGTTGTGTCATTATTTAAATAATTAAACTGAGCCAAGAAACTGCACAATTACGATCGTTATCTTAACATTTTGATTATTATTAATTAGTTTAGTTTGTAACAGGACAGACAAAGAAACAACGCTCTTACATAGGTTCAGTATAGCCGCTGCTCTCCACAAAAGCTCACAGAGATAGTATACATTAAATTTAGTAGGTATTTTTTCTAGTACTTCTATTTGGATTACACAGAAGATATAAATAAATAAATAAGATGAAGAATGAAGATATAAATTTTCACAAGGTGACATTTATGAATATGTGGACCAATTTTAAACGTTTTTAAAATTTAATACAGACTCTACATTTGATGCGGGCCACGAAAAGTGTAGGCGACAGCATATTTATTGAGGAAATTAGGCAAACGTAGTGTTTGAACTGCCGTATCAATACGAACTTATATGAACAATATGTGACGTTGTGCACAGGTTACAGTGGCTTATTTCGGTCTATTCTTTTTGATAAGCCTTTATATGAAGAATACTACATTAATGTTACTAAATATAGCGCAATGAACACACACATACTCCATAATCAAGAACTAATTCTAGTATAATCTTTATGAGTAGATAAGTATTAATTGCTTATATAAGAGGCTAGTTAGAACTTTAATAAAATTGTGCAATATAGTTTCGCATGAAATACTGGCTGTGAATGTTGCATTTAAAAATAGAACCTCATTTAGTATCAAATGAAATTCACGACATAAATGTGGATGATCCCGGTACATTGTAGGGTTTTACGATCCTCAATTACTAATCCGACAGAATAATCGCGTCTCAAACGCTTACCTAATAGATCTAAGCGCTCCCAAGGTTCTATTTTAAACTGTAATATTAAATGTAACGATTTCATTTTAAGTAATTTCGTTATTTTCGTACTTTAAATCTGTATGGATATAGCTTATATCATATTATATATATAGCTTATATGATATAGCTTTAATTGTATGTTTTGGTTAGTCTGAATATATCCTTATGCTATGATTGTGGCTAAATTTTTCTGTATTCGATTAAATAATATTACTTGGTGAGATATCGTGTTTAACTTGCTCTCGCTTGTACTAATAAATTTAGTAATCAATCAATGCACTCTATAGTTTCAAAATTGTCAACAAACTCAAGTCTATCGGAGCTCGTACTCCACCATCGTGTTCGCCATGACAGAGTTACGAGTTTAATTACGATGGCAATTATGCAAGTCAATAAGCAATATTGCGATAGTATTAATTTGATTCGTAAGTTTGTGGTGGTGGGCGGCTGGCGCCCAGACTGCCTACTCGACGATTGCCTATCGATCTCGAATTAATAACGATTTGTTTGCAAATTGGTTAAATTGATTCTATTGAATTATGACACTATCATTTGTGTTTCTGTGTTTTAAATGTATCTTTGGCTTTTCTGCTTATATGTATTTAGACGACATATTTTCACAAATTTACCTTTTAGAACTTTTGAAGCTTAAATGACATTTAACCATAATGTTATTAAGATAATTTAAGTCCTGGGTTCGTCGTCGACTATGTTAATGATCAGTTACATGCCTGTTGAGGTATAATTTAGTTAGAAAATATTGAGTTCTATAAATATTTAAATTTCAAAATGTTAAAAAAATATAATTTTCCTTTTACATGCCTCTTCCAAAATTTACATGTATTTCCCATGAGTTTGCCTACATTAAATTAGAATTCGCTGATTCAAATAAAAAGACAGTTTCTCTTTCGCGTCTTATTTATATACAAAAACAGTTCATGTCAATAATAGTTTGTATTCCTGTTAGCTTTAAGCTTATCATCGAGATAGTCTTACTTGAGTCGTCACATGTGACACGCATTAGCTATTGTAAACACGGCTTAGCCTTATCTTGAAATCGGTTGTCAATCGTGACGTCACGCACTTTCGCGCCAACCGGAAAGTCGCTAGCGCAGGGAAGGTGAATGTCAAGGGCCCATTTTGTATGCCACCATGGATTCATGTTTTTGTCGTGCGATTAAGAGTATTATAAATATATTTTAAGTAAATAAACACCAAATGTAACGCTACTAAACACTGCTGTTTGACAAAATTTGATGTCCATATAACAGATACTTTCTATCAAAGTTAAACCTTAACACTTTGCAAAAAGAGTTTAAGGTTTCTCTTTGATTGTATTGTTTTCGGAATGATTGAAGGTGACTATAATTTTGGAATCCATGTTTTATTTGGTATCTAGTAGAAATAGGTAGGCATGTGATCTGTTTATGTGAATATAATTGTAAAAGCCTTTCTAATTAATCGTTTTACTAAACGCTGCTTGTATCCCCTCATTAACGTCTCATTACATAAGCATGACTTACTCGACATTACACAAACAGGCCCAACTAGCTACATAGGAAACGATTAGAAAATGTACTATCACTTTCTCTGACATTGAAATGTCTGATCCTATTCTGATATGCGTATGCACAACTACCGATCGTAGTTTTAAATAAAGCTCAGTACTCATATCGCTATCGCAGTTCTATTTTTAAACTACTTTGTTACACTGGATAAGCACGATACCAAATTGTTGAAGAAGGTTTTATTTAAGGTTTTTATTCATATATCAATTATTATTACGATATTTATAAGATTTAGAAGATCGTATATAAAGCCGAACGTGTATATAAACACACCCATCTGCAAACTCCTTGCTTCTTAATATTTTAATTTAATTGCTTTAGTACCTTTGAACACTTGTGATATTAGTTGTCTATGTAGTATATATAGTGCACCAGTTCACTCCACTGTGGGAAAAAGAAGTATCAAATGGGTCGAGGCCTGTTGACAAACGTCTAATGATACGGTGTACGGGCCAAATATTTGTAGTGTTTGCCCAATGTTTGAACAAATGTTTACTCTTTTCTTGACAAGTGGGTGATGTAGGAAATGAACGTGTATCAAATAAGACCACAAGTTTTATTTTGGTTTGAAAGAGTTACTACCATTTTCACCGAAATAAAAGAAGTATATGTATTTTCATGTCAGGCATATAATGCATAAAAATTTTGTTCCGCCAATAGCGCTGTATCCGTATCAACTACAAATTATCAGCTACATAACTGATATATCGTCATGAATACAAATCAGCCATTGAAAAATTGTAAAATATCAACCGAAAGCCTCATAATTGATTTTCCCATAGCGCTCTTGTAATGTGTTTTTCCATCTCGTTAGCCGCTAACACGGTTATCGCGTGACTTGGATTACTAACTTTAAAACTCCCGGTATAGAAATATGTTATGTAATCTGTACAGTACTTTCTGTCATTAACGATTTCTGTTGTTAGTGTATCTTATTTCTATGTTCCAAGAGTTACTCAGTGACTCTAGTGACGAGTTGTGTACTGACCGGCGTGCAAACGAATAAAAAGTATCGGACAATTTCGTACTTTAAATATTATTAATAATTTTAATAAACACTTTATACAAAAATTTGCTTATCATTATTGGATCATTATATGAAAAACCAATTAAAAACCGCTGATACAGTTCGGTCGAAATCTACAAATTATTGAGTAAATACCATTTTATAAAAAAGTCATGTCTTATAATGTTTGGCCACACTATGATGTCTCTTATTCTGGAGTCGTTCTATTATAGGTAAAATATGTATTTATGTAAAAAAGTAGAATGGATGTACACAAGTTTAACAACAATACCAGGCAAAGCAACAAGTAGTTTCTATATAAGTAAATACGCTGTATACTGTGTAAAAAATATATCTCGGCCGATCGGGTTGCCGTGACACCAAAGCGAAGATTTGCATACCGTTCACTTTGCTGCTGTGCTATTCGCTTTATGTAGGGTTGATAAAAACATTAATACAATATATATTATACAGTGTTGTTCCACTGGTTCGAGACACTTTAAATTTTGAAGTCCTGTTCGGTTCACTGTCAACATAAAATAAATGTCGCGAGTTCATCACAATGCGGGTATGCGTAACTCATTAAAATTAGTGCTAGTTAGTTACAAGTGTATTTCGATATATCAAAAGATAAAGGTTAGATTTATATAAATGAGGTAGGCGTAATATTCTTGCCAGCCCTTGTTTAATTGTCAGTGACTATGTGACCGACAAATTTAATTGGTGGCACTATCGACAAAAACTTAGGACATTATTTTACAATCGCCCGTACACTGTCGATATATAAGGCCTATTATTCTATGCTTCTCATCCTGTTTTAAATACGCCTATTTAGGATAATCGTAGCTTGAATACTTTATCAAAGAATTATAAACTCATTTAATCACTTGTTACAAGTGCTTTGTGAATTTATTAATATTTTATTTTATGCGCAGTTTATCAGAGTGTTGCGGGTGTAATATTGTGCTATTAGTTAAAATACGTGTTTACATTTTAAGTAAATACACAATAAGGGCTCATAAATATGCTGAAAACTAAAGGGCTATAATAGTGTGTAACATATTTACACTCGTGTCAGGATTAGATAAATAGATGTTACAATACATTATGTAATAAAAGTATTTAATATACCTTCTTTTTAATTCAAACTGGATTTTATTATTGGTGTGTGAATACTTACTGACTACTTTCTGAATTTATACAGCCTCATCATGTAACAGATTACAAATATGATATTTAAATTAGTCTAATTGAAATGGTGACGCTTTAAAGCCATCTATTGCCGTGATTGGTATTTACATTATACTGTCAGAATGTTTGTATGTTGTCTGTAGGTGAATTACGGCCCGGAAATAATTGATAACGAAATGCGTTTTAAACAACATATATTTAAATTCTATATCAGAGCTTAAAATGTAATTGTCTATATTTAATGTAAATCAGATAAGATAGCGAACTAATAATTTCACACGGCCAATGCGAAAATTTACATAACACTCGAAAGAATATACGCAAACACAAAGTTTGCATCACACGAATCACAAAGTATCTCATTTCGCGTTGACCTTAATTACACCTCTATAGATAAGATAGCTCTAATACGATATTTAACTGTGTTTGATGGCTCAATGAGTTTGTAATTTGTTCAAAAAATGAATACAATTTGGCGTTGGGATGCGTGTACACGATTCTGTGTATCAAAAATACATATTGATATTTTGATAAGAAGATAAATGAACTTTTTCTCGTATTAGGTCGGGTGAAATTGAACAAATTTAAAATCATAAAGGTGCAAATCAGAGCAGCAGTGGTGTCTTAGATTGACTCGTTGCTAGTTAGTTAGGCGATATAGACAACGTTCTATGGTTTATTCATATAATTATTTGGGTTTCTAATTTTCTTAAATTCGGAATTAAAAACAATTTTTCTGAATTAAAACTAGGCACGTTTATCGTGTTATCCCATCGAAACTGATAATTACAAAAACAGTTAACTTGACTGTTGGCAGGTGAACAATGATGTGAGTTTTTATTGGTGTATAAAGAGCCTAATAAGTGTCATTGTTAAGAATGTTTTTTCGTCGTCCATAAATGTGAAGATAAGTATAGGATTTCTGTAATTCTTACGACATGAACATAATACGGGAATTTTTTACCGTACCGTACGTAATATTGTAATGGATAAAGTGACTTGATACTCTCTTAAAAAATGTTTTTTTAAGGGAAATCGAACAGGGTGAAAAAATACTTATTTGAAAAGAATTTCACTATCGTCAGCTTTCTCTTATTCATCATTCCAATAGCTTGCAGTTGAAGAGTTTACTATATAATTTATGACTTTCGACCTCGGGTATAAACAACTTACAAACGGGGCACATAACCTATTATATAAATCTCAAAGTGTAAATAAAGCGATATACGATCAGTGAGTTTGTTCTTATTATTTCTTGAACTGCAACGATCTGAACTCACGCAACGTATATCGTCACGGTATTCAAGCAACCATAATATGTAGTGGAAAAACTCGTATGATTTATAATGGTGACACTTGCGCTGCCACTTGAAGGCAAAATTCGAGATTATATCTAATTAATGGTTATTGTTTTTCGTATGTAATCGTTAGATAGTTGTTTGTTTTGTAATGAGTTGTGGTTTTCAATTATTGTTAACCTGTAATACGGGTTAAAAAAATATTAAATATTATGAAGTACCTACATAGAATTATATTCGTACATTTTAAATTCAACTTGTTTGCGTTAGATCAATTAATAACGTATCGAAACGAAGATGGTAATTTAGATTTTATAGATATTGTGCGCAATAAACTGCGTCAGAGGTATGTTTAATGTACACTTTAGATAAAGGTAATTAATTGATATGGGAGAATTTTATCGCAGGCGCGATTGCCTAACGCGGTTGATATTCAAGGTCATTACGAAATCTCACTTATAATGCGTTTTATGTATGAAGATAGCGTTGGAATCTCTGGAAAATACGTTGGATTGGTTGTAAAGTTAAAGAGTTTTCATATCGTATTGATGCTCTGTAATATGATTTAAATTACCGCACTAAATGTTCAATAGACTGTTTTGCATGAATCCAGTCGGATTTGTCTTGTAATCAGAGCATTAGTCCTAACGATTGACCTGTTTTCTTATAAATGATAAAACATAAAATTCACATAGAAATTATAGCTGATACCATGAGGGATACGTTATGTATAGAAGTTATCAGTATAGGATGTATCACATTTCGACAGCCTACATAGTTGACCGGGTTCTAGGAAATGACAACGTTACAAATGGTACTGGGAAAGGTTTGCCCAATCGCCGTTCATGTTTTAAGTAAATGTATACTCTTTTTATGCACTCGTGGTTTATGTGAGAACCATAGGACCGATGTGTGGATTTTTTACGGTAGTCATATTATATAAATTGTTTGAGCTTTTTATTGTATATCTTAATATTGGATGAAATTGTCAATTTTGTTTTAATTCCTTCTGTTATTTCAAATCGAAAGTATATTTGTTATTTACATAGGCCAAACACGGCACTGAATCAATTATCTTAATATTCGTATATTGTTCTACGTTGAAGTGCCGTACGATTACCTGGTATATAAAAAATTATATTTATAAATTTTTTATCGTAAAACCTGTATGTAATTTCTCCGAATCAAGTGTATACATTTTAATAATCAAGTAAGGTTATCTGGTTTTGCATGTAATTGATATAAGGGAAAGTCTGAAATCAAGATAGAGGAGAAAGAAGTAACATAGTAAATGAATGTTATTTGAATATACTCGATCAACTTTCAAAAGCAAGGACGCTTTGTAGACAACTTTTTCAACCTTTGAATTTATTAATACATTATATTAAATTATAGTAATTATTGTGGCTTTGTAAACGTCCTGGTGGTTTAGATATATCATATTCTCCCTTGGTACTTAAATACAATGATATTTCGTAAGTTATAACGAAGAAGGAATAAAATTTTCCGATAGCAATTTTTAAAAACAAAATGCACCTTGACCGTGTTATATTAACAAATATTTAAAGTCGAAAAAAGATACTAATCGTGAGGCTTATTAATCTTTTAGATTACTGTATTGGTCGATAGCCAGACAATTGCTATTTAAAAACCAGCGCCAAAGAAGCACTTATTGGTGGCCCTATCGGGCGTTAGCCTGGCTCCGTTGTAGCCTGGCGGCACGCTAGAGCTCCAGTCTGTTTGCAACATGCAGTATTGAAAAGATATGAAGACTTTCGGAAACCAAACCAGAATATTTCATAGGGATTTGCGTTAAATATAGACATGTTTGTGTTTTTATTACTGTGTCTGTTTTATGAGTAATAGTGTTAATGTAAGAAAAAATAGGATTTTTTTTTAATATTTCAACGATTTGTTTTTGTAAATTTTGTTTAGGTCTGCATTTCATTGAATATGTACGGTAAATATAGTTATAAATGTATAGTTTTGATACAGCCTAACGTTTCAAAATATAGTTATATCGGGTATATGGGAAAAATCTATGTATATTTTATCCTAAACGTGGGTACAGTTGTTTACTATAATGTGCATCTAAAGACTGTGGAAATGTTGTAACAATGGCGCCATCGAGCTTCGTAACTCAGGTTCCGATAACGACTATAGGATGTGCATGTTATTAAATGATTTCCTCGGCCTTATGACCATTACGTTTTAATTTAATCAAATTGGGTTATATTGGAATAATTATTTTAAAAAAGAATTCCTATGGTTTCCATAAGTGTCCATTTCTTTAACGTATATAAAAGGAACCTCGAGTTTTTTACATTATATATAACGCCACATTTGTTTGATATATCTTTTCACATAGATTTGAAGTAGCCATCACTTATGTGAAGAAAGCGACTGTAGAGACCAATTGAATTGAGCACGCCAGTATTTAACTTTATTCTTATAGCTACCAGTGTTCCAAAATAGACCGGTCTTAAGATAACCAATAATCACAGCTGGTTACTTATAATAATAACTTGATTTAGTCAGATATTGTTTATTTCAAGTAAACAATTTCTTTAATATATTCATTGTTGTCAATTCTACCTATACTTGTGCGATGCAACTTAGATTTCTTTTTGATTATATACAATTTGTTTATTGATCTTTAGTTTAAAGTTCCTGGTGTTTATAATAAATCGCTTTTATTTGTTTTGTTTTCTATATCATTATCACAGTATTATTTTCATTGCTCGGTTATGGATCGAATTTTACATTTACATACAAAAACTTAATGTTTTAATAATTACATACTAATTGTTGTTTTTACACCTTCCCAGGCAGATGTTTGTAATGTTAATTTTAATGGTAATTAAAGCAACACTTAAATTAAAGGGCATACATTTGGGGCATGTAACATATAAGATCAAAGGTTTTTAATACTCGTGTGTTGCCGTTTTAAGAGTGAATGCTTGTAAATTTTGAAAACACTTAACGTAATGGTTTCGTGGAAAAGATAGTTCTCCACATTGGTTTCTGCTTATAATAATTATAGATAATGATGGTTTATCTGCCTTTTACGTGGTGAATTTCGGCTTGAGGACAGCAGTTTTTGTTATTAAATCGATTACACCGAATTGGCCTTTGAGGATATCTCGCCCACAGACATTCACTATTTAAGGATCTAGTAGTTATTTCCCCCCCCAACATAGGCCTGTTCATTTTAGATTAGTTTGTTAATAAATGTAAACATGGTAACAGATGTAATAAAACTCGTATATTTGCTCTTGGAACTGGAATTTTTATTCAATATCATAATTACATAGTCATATTTTCTATTACGTTAGCTAATCATACCGCATATTATCATGTTTGAGCAAGAATGCAGTTTTAATAACAAGTTATTCTACACCCTGTATAGGAGCGTCGTGCGCCGGCGCCGGTTCCTCTAATAATAGTTGCATTCCACTCCCCCCCACCCCCACGGGGTTCACCTGCACCTGCTGTACTTTCCTTTTCCGAGACTTTCCCTCAATGACATAATGTAGATAGGCATCGATCACGGTAACTATTATTTTAGCATGGGTCAAAGGTGTAAACACTCGTCTGTTGGGCCAGAGTGCTATTTAAAATGGGACTTCCTAGACAAACTACACTTTGATTTATATTGTATAAATGTACTGTAAATAACCGAAAGATCGATTTTCTATTGTCTATTATAATTTGTATTATAATACCAACTAATCAACGTAAAGGCCACAAATGAATTGTACATGCTGAATGTTAAGTATGAGGAAAATCACGATCGATGTTATTATACTAAACCTTTACCTTTTGACCTTCTTTGAAACGTTAATCAAATAGTTAAGCCTAGGGGAATGTTTCTTCGACCATTAAAGGGATCACTAACCGTGAAAGGTAGTAGTGCGGAACTACCAAGGAAAGGGTCCAGTCGTGAGAAATTACATACATCGGTCAAGTTATTAGGGATAACTCTGAAAAAACAGTTATTCTTATTCATTTTAACGCTTGAACTTACTCCTTACATAATATTAGTAGTAACACTTATGATTTATCGAAACGAATGCATCGTTTTTAGTGGTCGATTCCTTTATTTTTGTATAGGTAAGCCAGATTTTATTATTACGTAAAAAACGTAAAGCTACTGTTTACATTAAATAAATAATCTAGGTATACAATCTAGAATTAATGCAGACTTAGGTTATGTATCTTAGATATCAAATATATTCTTTAGATTGTTTAAAGATAATAATTCAATGGAAAATGGGGCTTATATTATTCGGCTATGATTCTGAATTAAGGCCGGAACTATTCCTTGTTTTGTGCCCGTGCGCTGAGGGTGAAACATCTGGCCTCGGGTGAGACGAGCATTAATTAGTGGTGAATATTCACGCGCCGGAAGGCATACTTCCGCCTACGAGTGCCTCTATGTCTAACTGTGCTCTTTGTTTTCTAGTTTATTTTGTTTATTGTTTTATACAGTTATAGTTTGTTTTGGTTTTAACTTTATAAATTATAATAAAACAACGCAGTAATCAGCAATTATAATAAAACAAAGCTGAAATTATTAAGGTTTTAACAAGTATTGTATGCTAAAGTTTCATGTGATTTATGGAAAATGGTAAATCACAATGCGGCGTTTTCAAGCAAGCCACCACCATAAACGGCACAAACTCGTTAAAAGTCCAGTTGTTTGTCAAAGCGCCTTCACCGCGGACAGATAAGAGGCAATAAGGATAGCATTGCGCACGCAAATGGCGACGATCATTATCTAAACGTGCCAATCGCTTACACTAGGCCCGAGGACGCAATTATCACCTCGGTGTACCTGTTTGTTCTTCTAATAACATACGTAAATCACGGTGTCGATTGTCGAGCCCCCCTAAATTGCGTGTGTGCGAGACTATCAGTTATGCCCTATTTGGTTGTCGGTGTTTTTTTTTTTATGTGAGAGGAGGCAAACGAGCAGGCGGGTCACTTCGAGTGATGTGCCAACCGCCGCCCATGGACACCTGCAACGCCAGGAGGCTTACAAGTGAGTTGCCGGCCTTTAAGGAAGAGGAACGCTCTTTTTTTGAAGGTCCCTAAGTCGTAGCGGATCGGGAATACCTGCGCTGGCAGTTGGTTCCACAAAGAGGTGGTGCGCGGCAGAAACTGCCTTAAAAAACGTTCTCAATGTCGTAGCATTCTAAAATTGTTGCTTTCCTACTGCGCATTTAGTTTACATCACCATCGGAGTCAAGGCAAGACGTCAAAGGATCGCGTTGCAACATGAATAAATTTTCTTTCGAAATACGATTTTCTTTATAAGTCGATTTTTAAAACCGATGTGATTTTGCTAAAAGCTTTGATTGGTCCACGTAGAAAACGTGTTGCTAATCTTTGACCTTTTGCAAACTGATGTACATGACTCACAAATTACCGTTCACGACAATAGGTTCATAAAGAGTTGGCTGATGTTTGGGCGGTCAGCCAAACCGGCTGCCTGTTCTCCCCAGCATTCCAGGGTCGTTTGTCAGCCGGCGAATCATGCAAATGATATGCAAACACCGTCGTTACTGCGCGCCCTATGGGCTTCGACCTGTGACATGGCTCAATGGACAATGTGGCATAAAATCAACATCAAATTCACATAATACTTCTATCGATTTTCCAGCTACAGAGTTTGTTTCAAATTTACTTACCGATGTTTGAAAAGAGGCAACTATTAGTAATCTATTTCTCGAGTACTCAATGTTAAAGTTCAATAACCGTCATATGTTTTTTTAAATGTCTTAACATGCCGCTTAATAGCTAAACTTAAGGGAACTAAAAAAACGGTAGATATAATTTAATGGCCCCTACCCTGTTCCTGTTTTGTGTCGTAGGATGCTAATTAATTTGTCAGATTTAAATCATAATTATAATTGAAGTCTAATGATATAAAGACTCAAAGATTTTCAAATCGGTTATTACTGACATATTACCGGTGACATGACGCTGACATAACGGGTGTGAAGGTTCATATGTTTAGACGGAAACATGGCGTGTCGGAACTGTGATACTATTTATGTGCTGTTTACTCTTTATAGTGAGTTGTTTGGAGTTCCCATAGTTAATATAGTGACGTTCAAACATAGAATAATAATTTACGATAGCAATATACTACGTTAAGATTCTATTTGATTTATGATGGGAACTAAACCACACTTTTCAATTAGAAAACAATTTATTTTTACCACAAAATTGGTTTTATCGCTCATCTCATTAATGAACAAAATCTTAATCACTACAGTTGTACTATTATTACACCATATTTCATACTAAAGCTCTGCTCGCGACCGCACCAACCTAAAATTCATTTATATTATTAGTACGAAGTACGATCGGGAAAAAACCCACAGTCTTTGAGTATTAGAGGGGGAGAATAGAACTAAATTGTAGAATAGACTTTTGTTACTGCAAAAAAGTTACAAATATTGTAATAAAATATCTATGCTTTGTGTAATAAAATCGTAGGTAGAAGAAATACGACATAGGTGTTGTATTTTGTAATTGTTTCAAAATTTCTTGTTTGGATAAGATTAAGTTTTGATTCATAGCTGACATTGACCCAAAATGTAATCAATAAATCTGTTTTGTATTAGAATGACGCCTTCGTTTCTTTGACTGATCGAAGTTTAATGTCCCAAGGAATTCCCTTGGAACTCTTAATGTCCTCGTAAAATATCGTACTACACTATAACAGCTGATTCTCAACACAAATAATTGACAAACTCCACAAGGTTAAATAGACAAAGCTTTGGACATAATGTGTTAGTTTGATATGGACACAATATTTTCTTATCGTTGTGTGCTTTAGAATTTAACGTAGACAAGGTTGGTACTAATCAGTATGAATATTTGTGTAAAGGCAATATTGTCATCTTTGAATTGTTAATGGAGAGGTCATGGATGTTTGTACCGTTCGATTCAAACGATGATTCCAATACATATAAATTGATTTTGAATACTAATGAGTTACTACATCTCTTGTTTAGTAATCGTCCCGTTAGATGTGACTTTGGAATCTGAGGCTCTATATGCGTTTTTAGTTTTTAGGCTTATTCATGTATAGTGTACTGCGTACATACGTAAAAATAGTACATTGTAACTTATTTAGAGTACATTAGAAAAAAATAATCATTTAAGGTGCGGGTGGTATGTATACAAACCTTTCAAAACACAATAAAAACAATTAAAAGCACTTAAATACACGACAAATAAATTATAATAAGACTATAGCTCTTAAGCTAGATCTAATATCGAGATCATTGTATCTTATTGTATAATCACATTTTTATTGTACGTTTGATAATTTAAATGTATTGAAGGCAGAGGCCGAGAGTTTCGGATAGATAAACATGTCGTCACAGTTTGGTTATGTTCCAGTAGCCGAAGACTATTGCCTTGTTTTATTGCGTAACGCGCTTTAGTTAACTGAGTATCAACATGAGTACATATCCAGGTTCATTTGATAGGCTAAGGTCATTCACCAAGGGAGCGGCCACCGCGTAACGTAACCGAAATATCGCGGTAAGAATTCAACAACCGTGAACTTAAGTACTCATATTGGATGCCTTTGTAAAGACGTAATACGATATTTTTTTGTCTATTTTTGTGCCACTTAAAGACGTAGAAGCCGTACTTAAATGACAAATGGGATGCTATTTGTAAGTACTACGACTTATATACTTTAACAACAGAACTGTTGAGTTATACCTGATTACTGCTAGCTAATAATATTTATTCATTTAATTAACAAAGTCATAATATGTTATTTTCAAGTTTCCTAATTTAATTGAATTAAAGGTATCAAGAGGCAAAATTGGTATCTCTTAACAAAGATGATCAGAGCTTGGTTAACTTCCTACTTGGTTGCCTACAAAAGATAATATTAACAAAAACCTTATACACCAGTTTCATAAACACTTGTAGCGCCATTTGATTATTATTATACCGTCATCATGTTGATATGAATTATTATTATAATTGATTTTCACCAAACGAAAATGCAAAATAAACGTAGGCGTGACTAGAGTTGTTCTAAGTTGTTAACCTTCCATCTCTTTGCTAAATAAACTAGGAAAAGCACCCACAGTATCACTCGGTATATACGAATATTTCTGCTAAGGTCAATAGTACGTCCATAAGACCGGGACCCACATGCTTCCGGAATTGCCTTGCATGGCTTTAGGAAATTGAAATGCAACTTTTATCTGATCAAAAATGCCTATGGTTTGTGCCAAGGCTTTACGATAAGGGAGTTGTAGTAAAGAATGTTTGAATATTTTTGTCGCCAACGTGCCATCAGCTTAGCATGAAAAATCTCAGTGCAAAGTACGAAATTTTGTGGCTTTTTGTGCGGTCAAGTCAATATCAATAATATAGAAGGATTACTTTTCATTATGAATTACATTTAATGGTTATTATTAAAGGGTATTGCAATATACATATTATTATTCCGTTTGCGTTGTGCTCGTCCGTCATATCACCTTCTTCCTAGAAAGCGATGTGGCCCACTCTTCGTTGGGAAGCAACCGGATATTATGATGACCACGTCTTCTGTTTATTTTCACTTTTAATCGACCACCTACCTTACAATTATTATCCTCCATGACAACAGTAAACATATGTTTGAAAGGATTACGGGTGCTTGGTAGAGCCCTCACCCGAGATGTTTAACAGTATTCAATGTGAGCTTTAACTCTTTAAAAAAGTGTTAAGGTGTAAATACAGACACATAGTACACCCTTTAAATTATCATTGTCTATATCTATTTTAAAACAGTTAATAGTTACGTTTCTAAAGTACAGTACACAATGGCACCCAAAGGGTGGTGTTGCGATTTCATAAATCCAACCAGTTTTTAGTGTGGTATCAACCAACCCACAGAACAGTGAGTGATTAGTGTTAAATGTCATTTGAATATGATTTTCCCATTTCCCTAATGTCACATCGTGATTTGTGATTAGGAACGACATTAAATAATTATGTTAAGGTTTCAGTTTCGTGGATTTCCAAATGTGTACGTTGTTGCATATTTGCATTTTCCTATAGAAAATCGTAGTATATGTTTATATATAATACATATTTTTTGACATAAGCTAGATAAAGTTATTGTAAGGCATACGTACTATGTTAACGAACGTCGCAAGGAATAGCTGGATATTTAAAACATATGGCTTTCAGTTTGAGTTTTTTTAATAAATTAAAAATATTTAAAATTGTTAAAACATGTAATTTCAATAAGATAAAAAGTCACCTTGAATTGTGTTCGGCATTCTAAGTTGCATAACATTCTTGTTGGGTGAATAAATTATTTAATAGTTCATGCTATTGTTTAAATTTAATTACCTATAGCTAGGGTCACGGCCATGTTCCGACTTAATATATCATCTGGATCAATTTATTATTAAACAAAATTAATTTTAGTAATGGAAGTTATTTTTTTGTAAATGTTAATTGTAAATTAAATTAATTGAAAAATATCTATATATGATAGTGCAAAGATCCAATCGTTTTTAACGTGATTAATAAAGGAAGAGTTCTTTAACACACATTCTGTGGTTTAAATAAAAATAACATTGTTCTTACGAATATTTTGCAATGATCGATTGCATTGTATTTCAAACTTTTCTAACACCAGAAGTTGTTTAGTTTCGAATTCGTGTTGGTAATTCAATTATCCAAACATATGTAAATGTCAGTGCAACATTGGAATAGCCATAGACTCTAGATAAACGATTGCGAAACTCCTGCGCCGCTCTCGGCCAGCCACTTAGGCAATTGTTGCACTATTTTGCCTGCACGCTTTTGTTATTTAGATTTTTCACCTTGGATATTTCACGGTGTGCGATATTTAATCTTAGGCATTTGAAAATGTATTCAAAGCATTTATTACTTTATAACGGATCTAGTCAAATATGTGAGTATAGTTCCTAATCGTTTTAACTTAAATGAAACTGTAAACAATAACAATATAATATTCTTTAATTAGTAAATTCCTTTTCACGTGTCTTAAAAAATTTTTATATTTATTTATTGTCTTTTCAGGTATGTAACACGACTTTCCTTAAGTTTTACAGAGGACGAAAATGAAAATAAAAGGTATGAATCTATCTGTAAATACATCTTTGCTGTCATGCGTCATTGTTATTTAGTAGTAAAAGGCACTAATTGCATTGCATTGAATATTTGTACTTAGGTAGTATAAAGATAGCAATCCAACCTCCCGACTCCTGGTTGTTATTCAGGGAGTGTGCTGCATGTCACATTAGTATGCGCCCGCGCACCTCACGAGCGCGGTTTGACGAATGAATCACGGTCGCTCAGTGGGCCGCTAACGTGACGACACGACATTGGTGTCGCACGCGCAGCCCATCGCGGTATTACGATCATCTTATTTAACACTTTTCTTGTATAATTCATTACATGTTACTGTTATATGATTATGTAGACTGCTAACTATTATTTAGCTGCAAGTTGCATTGAAATGCAGTATACAAAAACGCTGATGTGAATATACTAATCTAATAATGTTGTATTGTAAGTAGGTAATAAATAATAATAAAAGTCTGAACCAAAGAATTTATATCTTCCCTACAATAAAGGTACTAGTCATTGGATAATAAATAGCGAGGCCGAAGCATGACTATGTTAAACATATGTAACATCCATCACGCTCCTTCGCATTAAATCGTCGACGTCCAATGCATAGACGAGACACAGCACTCTTTATTGCCAATCGTTCAAACGACCAGTCTATTTAGTTGCTGCCATCTTTTACGACAATCGCTCTCCATTGTGCAGGGACACAACTCACTAGATGGAAGAATAAGGCCGCAATTGCGATCCTTTCAATTGACTTAGTTTTATTGCAACAATCTTGCTGATACAATATTTATGAATGTTGGAATGCAATATTGTCTAGAGTCGCGCGTGGCTTGGTCAGATAGGATCCGATGCGTCGGCCGATATGCACGGCATCGAACCGGCATTTACTATCGTTGTGCCTACGTACTAAATTATCTCCTGCAAACATCATCTCGGTGAAAAACGGCCCACAACAGCAAACTTGAAATGTAGAGTAAAGTAGCGGTGCCACCGCAAGGCATCAGCAACTAGGGCGAACATTACTAATCCCTGTGAATTATTAGATGTCAACAAAGGCCGTGGTTTGCGGTGATCACTCCAGCCCCATTCCTCCAACATGAAAAGTACAGTTTCACAGTATTCGAGTTACACATCCGCGGTCGCTAGCATTCGAATCGGACACTGTAATATAATATGTATAACGACTCTCTCCTTTTATGCAGATGAAAATGCAGAGCGGAACGTTTCCTGATTTAATTCCCGCATATTGTCGGAACCCCATTGTTGCGGGCTTTCTGTTCTCGATTCGGTCGCTACGCAGTTCAGAGGGTAACCGTTGTTCCGGCGTCTTCTCACAATGTTAGCGAGAGTTACTTTCCGTAAGTTACGCTTCCGTAGATCGCTATCTCATCTTCATAGTTGGAACGTAAACGACTTCCGAGATACCGCTAAATCTCTAATGCCATCGAATAGCCATGTTTGTTTACAATATAAATATTATACTTTTAATGAGGATTCCGATTTAGGAAAGCGAGATGAGCTATCTACAAATATTTTAAATTTGAATTTCCAAGCTGATATTTGTTTATGCACAGCGCCTTTATGTGGATAGCGAAACGAGCTCTTTTAAGTTATCACGTAGTTGTCGTGGGTTGTTATCTTGATTTTTTTGCAATAAATTCTTTATATTTTTTCCAAGAAATCAGCTGTGGCCTGTGTACCTACTATTAAAATAATAGAGTCCCACTACTAATGTTTTTTAAGGATACTCATAATGTATTTAGTTTCATTCGACTTAATTTATAAAGATATATTTGCAACTGTGAGATTCAGTGATATTTCAAGTCAGGAGAGCCTCGGGCTGGATTGCATTATATTAGCCGACCACCCTGACAGCATCAGTTACCGTAGTTTGAAATGGCTAAGCTGTTTATCGAGGCCTACTTGAATGCTCCCTAGAATATGAGTGATGTTTATCATTAAGACCATTAATCTTGCCCAATGATTAGTCAGTCTACATAAACGGACATACCGTTTTGACACTTGTATTTTAGCGTTCTTATCGACATAAATATATATTATCATACTCAGGGAAGTAATTTTCACAGCAATTATGATTTCATAATGACCGGTGGTTTTTGCACAAAAGGCTGTGAATAGATTTTTACATATTTGAGCTTCGTTTCGCATGTTTCGTTGCGTTATTATTAAGGAAAACATCGGATAATCATTGAGAAATCTAATCTAACCTTCAGTTAATTATAACAAATATCTGAAATGAAATTATTGTATTTGACTAAAACTACTACTGCTACTACTAATGTGATTTGAGAACGTAGAACTAAACGCTATTTCCAAAAGTATTATTTTCTGTAGATACCGGGCAACAGTTGCGTCACATCTTCTACGAATACAGTTTGAACAATTATCCTCGAGAGACGGATATTTGCATTAGTATGTTCTGACCCTAACCGGGTGCATTGTTCCCACAAATTGAATGGTTCACTTATTAACAGGCGTTCGTTTCGTAAATGAACGGAGTGATCTTTGGAAATTTTGTGCTTTACGATCCATTGTGATTTAGTTTCCGGTGTTTGTAGCCGTTCGAATTTCGAAATTTAAATTATATTAAAGCCTGCAGAGTGAATGTAGCATATTTTTCTTGTTGAAAATCGTTTAAACATAAATTATGTACTACTGTGTATCTTTAAAACACGTTTTAAATATTTTAATTGAATATAATGGTTTAATTCTAGGTCACTGCGATCGCATCTAAACAATAGGTCGTACTTAAAGCATTGATCTATAAACGAACTTAATGTGTATACCATCCCTGACCCTACAGGACGATGACCTATATGATGATTTATAATACAATATGATGTTAAGGGAAATCGACGATTAATGTAAAGTCTCTCAAAAATTATCGAATTTTAATAAGCTATACGTAATTATACCTGCTTCTTAAAAAAATATTATAATAAAATTTTAGCTTCAAACGCACGCACGGCCTACTTTGCCTGAGAGCTCCTCTGATGAATGAGCATACATTTAGCTACGTTTAATAAGTGATGGATAGCTGAGATTGATATCATTATTGATGACTAATTTAATCTATTAGCCCAACTTCAATTGTATGTTTTGTTGTAATACTTTCGTACTAAACGCGATATTTCTGGACATATTACGTCATGAGCAGAACAATGTGATACCATAGAAAGTTTAAAATTTATTTCACCTGCATCACCTTGACGCCTGTCAATACGTATGTGGTACCAGCTGCCAGTATTCGTATAGGTGCAATCATTAAGATATAAAGCTAAAAATCCGGCAACTCACCTGTAGGTCACCCGGCGTTGCAGGTGTCCATCGCCGGCGGTTTGTCTCCTGTCCCACAAAAAAGACGACCAGATATTTTAAACATACTACTTTAAACAGTTGGCAGTAAATCTAGTCTCACTAAAAAGCCGTTACTAGTTCGTCGAAACACCTACATCGAGGTATTAATTCGTTGATCACATCTAATTATTAACTGTGAAGTGTATTATAAGAGCATGTTTTCACACCGTTAACGGTTTAACCGTCTTTTAATTAGACAGCGATTAAGTTAACAATTCAGTGTATCTAGACGGAACAGCGTCAGCAATAGATCAGCTCCTAATTGTCTTAATGAGCCGCTTCCCTTCGGCCGGCGCCGGCGCATAGAGTTTTAGATAAATTGTAGGAAATGTAATTAAGCTGCAAAGCTCTTTAATTACTATGTATCATCTGCACACATCGCGTTAATATTGGGAATCTAAAAATATATCAATTCATCTTTGCATAGTATTTCTATGGTGACTTATACTAGTTGATGTCAGACATTTTCTAGTTGATTTTTTTCTATAGCTCTTTTTTGATTATGATTTGTTAAAGTAAGAAGCACCCATAGGCCATAGAAAAATAGGCTACTGATGTGCATCTTAAAGTAAAGTCGTTTTGTAAATTCTCAAATATATTATACCACCAAAAGAATGAGTTTCAACCATAAAAACGGACATAATTTTCGAGTACTATTTTGGATATTTGTTATCTAATTAATGTTACCTATCCGATACGTTTGAGTCAGACAGCTGATGTATGAGGGTCGGTTATTGTAACGCCCTTGGAAAGCAAAATTTTGAACGTTTAGCTGGAAACATCTGCCCAGTGACACATTGCCCTTCACGCGCACTTGAAAACACGACGTGGACTGGTTTCGATAAATCAGGGTGAACTTTTTCGTTTCGATTTGTTTATGAGTGTGCAGTTTTTGAAAGATTTAAACTCTTTTGAAATCAGAGATAAAAAAAATAATGGCTTTATATAGAATCAATTGTTGTTTAAAATTTTGTAATATGTATTGACTAGGCCTGCATTTTATAATAAAGTTATAAATTCGATATAAAATTGACTTGTGTCGTTTCATGACACGTCCGCTGTATTTATTTTCTCCATTATAATATTGATAATGGAATGATATTTTGAAAATGAATGAAACGTGTTCCGTATGACATACATTTATATTACCGTAAATTATAGGGAAGCGCTTTATGTGCAGCCATAGAGCGTTTACGCAGATCTAAGCGTCTCAATTAACTAATAACGATATCTAACATCTAAAGAGTACATAATTATAGGTGCGCCCATAATTTATAAGGACAGGATAATTCTCAGATAGAGACGTAAAATGCCAGCCTGTCCTCGAAACAGTGAATGTTTCTACAATAGAAATATTTTACTCGCGATTAGAATACTATTACAAGGCCGCGTATCGGTTTATTGGCTAAATAAGTTGTTACGGTACGTTAGATAAACTGGAGTGGACATCGTCTGGGCCGTTCGAATTTACAATGGTTTATAGAAGTTATAAGTATTCGAAATTAGGAATGTTTAAGACCCTTCGTTATATTGGTTTGGATTATAGTTAGTATATAATATCTAGTCGAAATAAAATTAGAAAATAATATTTTTATATAGTATATCAAAAATGCTGCTATCCCATTCATAAAAAGGTTGTTAGTTTTATTTTTATCACCGGCACATCTTAATAATGTGATAAAAATTCCATACAAATTTATTTTTTCCTTTGCTTTGTGTTACTTAAAAATGATACAAATAAAATGATCTTATTATTATACGATTAGACGTAATGTATGTTTACAAAAATATTCTATACACGCGTTCATGAAGTGGGATCATTATTTGTGATGTTATAATAAAACATACAAAATGATTTGGCAATATGACAAGGATTGTGGGAGTCCTCTGCATTTAAATAACACGTATTTAACAGTGACCAGTTTCTTTATATGGGTTCTGTACGTTGTAATAATAGGCATGGTCTTGTTTAATGTCGACAATTAGCCATAATAGCGCCTTCTTAGCTACTATAAGAAGGCCGATGTTTGTGATTTGAATATATTACTTTTACTTTCTAACTATGGTCATTGGTCTATGGTTTTTATTATTGACATTACTGTTAATAATTGTTAACATTTGACGATTAAAAAAATACTAAAGAAATATACTTACTCAGATATCTGTGTCGTACGGTGACAGGTGATTCAAAGTGTTTCAAAAGCCAGTGCGTAAATTTTCAATTATATGAGAACCCAACAACCGTTTTTAGTCTATCGCCAATTTATTCATACATCAACCCACAAACGTTTAACCTATACTTTGTGAAATAAGAATAAAATCACAGATTAACCCTCATATATTTATCGATCACGAGTCAAAGGTTAAATGAACATATTATTAAGGTTATGCTAATTCGCTGATTATTTGGCACTATTTTTAAATTATTGTATCGAACTGATTCACAAATCTTTTACTAATAATATAATAATTATTTTGTTGTATCCTTATATTTGTTTATTGGTTATAGAAATATATTGTATAGAATAATTTTATAATTTAAAGTAAAGAAAGCTATATTAACAATTTATACAATTTAATACTTTGAAAACAGCATGTTTACGAGTTGGAAAAATCAAAAGCTTAAGTCGACAACAGTTGCATTTCTCTAACAGTTGCTAAAGCAATGTTTGCATTAATGAGTCAGTGGCCTCGTTTAAGTTATCCGTTAGTTGTTAGCGTTACATCGATTCTTTGCCGAATGTTGTAAATCACCGGCCTGTGTCGACCTACTGACATTGATACTTGATGTCAAGTGTCAAGAGTGTTTGCATTCACTGCATTTTCATTTTGTGGTTGAAAACTTTATCGAAAATAAAGTGATCGTGACGTGTGGCCAATAAATTTGCTTAGTGTTTATATAACATATTTTTTAGGTATTTTTATCGTAACATTAATGGAAGGTGATGAAAAAATTTAATAATATTTTTCCCTTTTTCATAACTTTAGCACACAACACAGATAGATATGTACGGCTAATGCAAATTGCCCTTGAAGTGTAAACAAATCGGCAAACAAATCCATGTTATAGATTGCTTGTCATAAAGCATGACGATTATAGCAATTATATGGAAAGCCAGTTAATAGAAGTAGTGTGCTGTGGGCGGGTGGGAGTGTCAGCTTTTATTCAAAGAGGAAGTGACTTCACTAATTGCCTGTCGTCTCCAATTTCTACCAGTTTTTTTTATTCATATTAACATTAACATATCCTGTATAACACGTTTTTCATAGTAAATAATGCCAATATTTATTAAATTCGTTGTGAGATTTTTTGTGTGATGAAGACATGAAGGCTAAATTGAATTCTTATACCCTTATCTATAGTATATACCTATGTGAAAGCCCTTTGTAAATTTACTTTAAGATTATGATAGGTTTGATTCATGTTAGGTTTGCGAATTAAATTTTGATTGTATGAATAAATCACAGAAAGAACGAGCAAGGTGCGGTGTACCTTTGTGACATTTGAGAACCCCGTGTTAACCAGTTTTTGTATACTTTTTGTATGTGGGACATAAAACTAATTCAGATTTCACAACGAAAACATTTCGTTGACAATAACGTCTCGTTTGACCAGTATGCCATTTGTTTTGTCAGGGTTGTGTATTAAAAGTCTAATATTAAAATTGATATGTGACATCCATATGTCGAAATGTATGGTATTTGACAGATTTCTGTTGTTTCAAATGACAGGAAATTTATCGTTTTAAGTTTTGAATAGCCCGTCAAAAATTTATAATCAATTAATGTGTTTTAAGGAGAGCTTTTATAACCTCTTTAATTTTCATCGTAAAATCTTAGTAATATTAAGCTTGAGAAGACTGTAATAAGATAATTCACCTTCTGTTCCTGCTTAGCAATGCAATAAGTTTGGAGGTTCAGAACAACTTATTGGATACTCCGGGAAGTCTTTTCCATTCATGAAGGTGCTTCTTGACATTTGACAACCCTATCCTCGTACAGTATCTCAGAATGGAGCCCGCATATAAAGATGCCAATTAGCGACTGGACGTCGGTTTGTCTGGCGAAACGTGTTTGAATTTTTATAAGCAACGGTTTTGGTGATTAGTGTGACTCACCACGGTTCCCGTACGAGCGCGAATAATTTGAATAAACGGACCGTTTTAAACAAAGCACACAAATTGGGTGTACTCAATTTTTTTAGTTATACAGTGTTGAATAAGTTACATTTGATGGTTGGCATTATAGCCCTGTGGGGGGCGGCAAATGTTTATTGTGAACGTAGAAATAAAAATGCCAGACATATGGCACCACGTCACGTCTTCCTTCTCAACAGTCATTCGTTCAAGCCACTTGGTTAACACTGATCTTTATTACGTTGACGAAAATTACGTTGCGTATACTCCAGTAAAATAAATTAAGTCTAAAAAGTTATATACTTGTAGCTTATTATTACATATATTACAATACAATTTTTTTTTCTCAAGACAAACACGAAACACGTTGTCATAATCTGTTTCATATTGTATTTCTCAAAATATATCTCCGTAAAACTCTCACGACCACTATTCAAATTAATTTCACGCTGTTGCAATTAAAATAACTGTGAAGCCACGAATCAGTTGCATCTATTAATTTAACAGCTTGTAAAACTAGATTTTAGTTTTGCGAATACTCGTGTGTGAGAATTATGCTTGAGCAAACGTTTTAAGTGATAAAATCATTTGTTCTTTGTAAGGTTTTTATTACTTAATATAAACATTAAAGCAATTCGATGGATATAAATTCTAAATTAGATGTTGGCAGTCAATTTTCAATAGATGCCATAGTGTTTTCCAAGTGGTTTAAACCGTCATGGCCGATCCAACAACTGCATCTATAGTAAAGGCTAACCTTACTTCGACAGACGCCCAGTTACACAAAGCCAAGAAGCTACCATTTGTGTATAGAAAATTTAAAAGGAATAAATGTATCCCATACCGTAATGAATGTTATTTACATTAAATTTATCAGAACAGTTTCACGGGGCACATTCAAACAGTAGTGACAGTGGTAGGGTGAAGCCTAACCTTCCAACTTACATATCTTGAAAGCGTGTGTTACCATTTCTCTAGTACTGTACATTTGAAAGTGTTAAATGTTTATTGATCGACAAATATAAGTTTGCGAAAGTGTACCAAAAACGTCGGTGCGATTTGAGAAGCTATTGGCCTCGAAACGACTCAGAAAGTTGGCTAGTTGTTAATTGGTGCGATGCTAAAGCCATCTATCTCTCAGTCACTTATAGGCTTGGCAAACATGAAGTGGAATGTTTCCTTTTATAAGTACGACATATTTTGTACTATGTGTTCGATGTTTTGTATTCAGCGCCTTGTATTCGTTAGCAATATTTAAACAGTATATTGTAATACAAATTTGAATTAAATCAGAGATATACTGAAGAGAAGAAAGCGAAATGTAAGCTTCCTGAGGTTTCAAGTGTTCATGAGCCGTACTAGCAATTTATTATAGCAACTGATCTCTTGTCGAATACAACCTTTGTTTCATCTTTATGAAGATCAGCAAAATTAACGACATGCAGTTACTGAATATTTTTCGTAATGTACACATATAAGCATTTGATTTGCTAACGTGCATAATATATAGACCTCCGGAAAATGACGATTATAAACTAGGTCAGCGTTTAAGACAATAACCAGAGCAATATTGTTTTGAAGTATAATAAAACTTTTTTTTTATCTCATTCATGAGTAGACTGTCACGAATAAGCTTTGTTACTGGCTTACTGAGAAATTCAGTCTCGCACAAAAGAGCATTGTCGCATTTTTGCTTCACTGTTCCCACGCTGCATCATTTCTACCCTCGCCGAAATCTAGTCTTTGTGTTTAAGTTATAGAGACTAGTATTGTTTGAAGAAGAAACAGTTTTTTTTTATTCTATTGCTTGTGATCGTGTCAAAGAATTTGTAGATTGGGGTTTTTGCATAAAATTGTTTTTCTTTTGATTGTTTAATTTCATGCTTCTATTGAAGAAGAACGGATGTATTGTAAATGGATTTTAATTTTATTCACTTCTTATATATTCTTAGTTATACAGACACATATTGCTAAAAACAAACACGAGTAAGAGCCTTCGTCCCAGTTTCACAACATGTGCTCTCAGGACCTTATCGCTGAGCACACGATAACACCGTATTGTGAAACTTCGAAGTGCCTATACCTATGTTATGTACATATTACTTAGCGTTAATTTAGCTTATTTTTGGAAAAAAATATTTTTTATATCGCCCAATAGCAGATAAACCGGATTACATATCATAATTTTAACAATTTAATGTAGTCCATTAATCAGCCAGTCTAATTCGTCACAAAATAACATATTAATAGTAATAATTTTTCGTAAATCATTAAAGTTTTATTTCTATTTTAACTGTTAAGAGTATAGGCGCCAGATGGTCGCCTTATGAAATAACGTTGAGGAAGCCTCCAAATCTTGACTTCCGCATTTCACAGCGGGTAATGTAGCGGTAGCCGGGACGTGTGGTGATACGATTTATTTGCTTTTGTCAAATGTAAGCAAAGGGCGGTGACCCGTCTTTTAAAATACCAAATAAAAAGACTACAACCCATTGAGTAAGCGTATTAGTTTATTGCATTGCATTAAATATCTTTTTATACAGCCTTTGGTTTATATTTTCTTAATCAAATGTTTCAAGAATATTTGTACATAACGTATTAGATCGTAGATTATATTTTCTATTTTTAATATTATTGAGATGTTTTTATTTGACTTTTTATTAACTCAACATGTGTTGACGCTGAAGAGATGGTTGGGTTTATGGTATGTTTAAAATGGAACAGTCTCATGCGGGCGAATATTTTGGTTAATATGTAGCTACTTACTTGGAATATAGTCTATTACTCTACTTTTATTTTATTTTTACTTTATTATTTTCTCTTTATAATATAAGCGTAGAGATAACCTTTTGCAACGCTTCGAAGATCAATTACCGGAATGCATATTGGCACAGTTAATAGAGGTCAGTGTGGACAAAACCTCTCAATAACTGTTGATTTCGAGTTATTTCAAGATGACAGGTGCAGTTTCCGGGAAGTAATACGTTTGTGTGATTTTACGACTGAGTTGATATGTTTGTTGCTATAAAATCAAACTGAGATCGTTTAAAGTAAATGTAACATAATTTTATATTAAAAGAAATAGACTTATTTGGACGATTCACTTTGCTCAATACTCATCGGGCCAAGCATTATGCCGAGTTGAACAGAGGGTTCCGGGTTCGATTCTCGTTACCGTCATCAATTGGGTTATCATATTTATTAATTCTAGTTTGGGTGTTTATAATTATTTCAAGTATTTATATCTGGTAGTATTGAGCTAATCTTGGAGCTGTGCGTGCGAAATGGGTGTCATATTTATTATTTTATTGTCGATTTACGTAATCGAACGCGTAACATGTCTAAATGTATGAGTCATGCTTTAAAGTTATTCCGAAGTTGATAGGTATTAGTAAAAAAGCCATGAATACGACGATTAGGTCCTTATTTATATATATCGAACTTAGTATGCCTTAAATATATTTAAAAAAAACTAAATACGCCAGAGCAATGTTGCTGTGAAGTAAGTCGTTAAAACTAACAACAAACAAAATTGTAAAGCTCCCGAGTATCAGCTAGTAGTGAAAGTTAGGATAACAATTGTAGAGCTTTGTATATAAAAACAAAGCTGGATTTTTATTTAATCACAATGTCTTATTTACATCGAATCGAGTTAATTTGTCGTAACTCGTAATCTATAATGATAATGGTAAATTTTACACGATATTGTCAGATATATCTCTCGGCTTATAAAGCAGTGATACATTTTGTCTTGTTAAAGCAGGAACTGTTTGTATGGCGACAGCTGTCTGCCAACCTTCACAGCTAAATTAAATTATTTGGCAAATTATGGAAAAGTTATAAACTGTTGAACGAGTCGATTGTGAACTCGATAGCAATAAAATGCTTTAGCCTGTTCTTTTATTATTGCCTTATGTTGCGTTTGACATTCGAGTCAGCTTTTCCTGGACATTTATTTACTTTGATTATTCGATATTGGCGCCGTTCGATTACCAAAATCGATTCCTAATTGATGTTAATGCACGGTATTGGAAAAGCCGCTGAGGTTTTATGGGACTATTTCATTTCATTATTATTTCAATGAGTGTTTTTGGGTTTTAAGTTAATTATCTTAATGGTTTACATTTATTTTGTTTACATAATTCTACAATAAAATTAAAATAGTTTTTTTTAAAGAAAACCAGTAACATTGTTGAAAATGTTTACACACATTTGGGTGTGGGGATGCATTATGGGCATTCCTGTGTTGTTACACAAATCCCCAAGGCTTATTTTATACAGGTACTAAATGAATAGGAAGGAATAACTTTCAATGCCACTGTAGCCTTAAATATACTCTTCAATAGGATTTAATATATAATAAATAGAACAGCTGATCTCATTTGTGACTTGGCGGACAAATTTTAATGTCAGAAGTGTTACAATACTGATTTTTTCATAATAAATTTTGCAAATTTATTTTGACATAGTTTCGCTGACGACAATAATTAATATCATCATTATCTGCACCATGTTGTACAAGCCTACAATTAGTACTCGCTTTGATAAATTGTTAAACATTAGCCACTTATTGAAATAAATGCAGCATCGCAACGTTGTTGCTTCGATTTTATCGTTTTATCGTAAACTGATTTATTTAGTTAACTCAACTTGTAATTATCAGTTCCCTTCTTAATATATCGCTGTATATTATAGGAAGGTTATATAGAACAGAAAAAAATACGATTCATAACATAGGCTTGAGACTTTTTAATACAAGTTGGTGTATTTTATTCGTTTTAATTTGAATCCTATAAATGTTGAAATACCTATAAATGTTGATTTGTAACTAGCATTGTTAAATACTTAGCGTTGTACATTAGTATTACTATATGTATTACCAAATAACGAGTTTTTGCTACTGGCAAATTAATGCAGTCTACATCTGTCAGGAGACAATAGGCTGCCCACACACTGACCCGCCCCATACGCTGTCAATGTCAAACGTGCCTGTCATTTAATAGTTGTCTGTCATTTCGGTGACCTTCGATTATTCTTTGTCAATAATATTACGAAATTATTTTTATACCAATAAGTCTTGTAATACTCATTCAAGAAATGTGAAATAAAAGTTTTTGAGCAACAATTGATTTCTCCATATTTATAAAACAATATTTATTTGTATTCCTCGCCTCTTGTCGTTATCTCCACGTACCAGGCAATCATTCAAATGTTGTGCTTTTATTTTATTATGTTTTTAACGTTTATTGAGATGTCTCGGTTCCTCCTCCATTTTTTTTTTCCGCCACAATTTGTATACTTGTCAAAATAGAGATAGCATCTAACATACTCACATATTTAGAGTGCGTGTTTCGTGCAAAACCTCAGACTGAGCAAAAAATGACTCATGTTTTCACAATGAGTTTGTTGAACTGTATTTTTTTAAAGGGTTATGCCAACGGAACATACAAATTGGACATTAAGTAATTGATAGTAGTCTCGATTAGATGTTTTTTAATTGCACTAAATAAATAATCACTTTCCAAGTCTTAGGATAGTCCTAGTCCTCGTTAATGAGCTAGAATTATATCTCATTATAAAAGGTACTCAGTTTTCAAGGCCATTCGGTAAGTAGGTGAAGTACAGTGGGGTGCCGGTTCCGTGTCGTAAGCAGGCCAGCTATCCGATATTTTTTATCTACCCACTCTGGGAAATCGTTAGACTGTATTTTTTAAACTTTCCATTTTTTGTTGTTTATCCTATAATAGGAAATGCTCATAGTACCTACTTATTCGCTGAGGACAGTGCTTAGGCAAATGTCTATGTAAACTGCATCTAGTTATGAAAGTAGTTCAAAAGTATTATTTTTTTTGTTACAATAGCCTGGTATTTTATAACGTTATTTTTCATATATTTTTTTAATAGTTTGTTTTCTTTCACAGCAAGCAAAACATTTGTAAACTAAACAACTTGCAAAATGTGTACAACATATTAAATAGAATTTTAGAATATTTTTAAAACAACTTAAATTTTAGCACGTTTGAGATTTTAGATTAGAATATATACTTTTTACAAAAGCATTAAATTCTGACGAGGCTAATTAGATGAAAATATTTCCGTTGTTAACATTTTTTTATCTCTTCGCCTACTAGTTATACCTATATTATGCTATCGTAGATCTACGCTGAAGGCCAGTAGGGCTGTCAATATCTGTAACTGATATTATTCTCCTTCAATATCAAATTGTTTATAGTATAAAAAGGAATTACACCCAGTGGCACTGAAAGCCTGCAAGGGGATGTACGACTCAATTACCAAATAAAATTATTCCGCACCATTGCAATAGTCCCACAGCTTTACCATACGACGGCCCAACTAACTTCAATATTATTATGAGAACTCAAATACATTGATCGACCTGAAGGAAGTCCAATGGTTATATGATTTATTTGTTAGATTGGTAACCCTAACAAGAGCGCACTAATGAGCGTCCTTGCGTGGCGCCTTGTTATGCCACACGATGCGTACTATACCTTGCATATACTCCAACAAGGTAGACAATTTAGGTTCACAGATGTTATCTATACTGAAATACGCGAGTCAAAAGCTTCCGTGGCTTTATATTTTTAAGCACCTACACATAAGAGGGGTGTTAGTTTAACGTGGTTGGCTGGCGTGACTTAATGTAGGTTCACTTTGATCCAGTTTGTTATATAATTTCAAAAACCAAAGTTTACTGCTCTTAATTACTTTTTATAATTCATTTTTTTTTCTCTAAAAAGTGTAATTTTTCTCTCGTGACATAAACTGTTTTTAAATTATTAAATTAAATCTGGAGTTAAGTGTTTATATTTCGATATAAAGAAACGGATGGTATTAAAGCTTCATAAGTTTAGAAAACCACGTTGTAATTTCTTAATCATAGTTTTAATAAAATATATAAATAATAAAACCGTAAGTGGACAGCCGCAAACTACTTCAAGGCGAGTTTTCCTCGGTATCCATTAGAGGTATTATGGTGGCATTAATCAAAGTTATTTACCGCGAGTGACGACGACGATATGCAAATGTGATTTCACGTTTTAAAATCACTCACGAAGTCCGCGACCCCAATCTCTTGATGTACGGCCGTTGTTGAAAAACCTAGGGAAATTTCGGCACCGTCTGTGATGCAAATCAGATTTTATCTAATTTATCGTGTGAAATTTATTTTATTAATCTTTCAAATAATAGGCAATTTATTATACGCTTAATACCCTACTGGTTTCACTTTCTAAGGGCGTAATAAACACATTATTTGTATACAATAAGTGGTTTCTAGAGGCCGTTTATATAAACACAAAATCAAATATAGACATTACAATTTTATTTCGCACCTATGTACCTAGTCCTTTACATGTAGATTGACTTCAAACACAAATTACAGACGAGACTTAATCTATACCATATAATCACAGTATAATGAATTAAGAATTAAGTGTTCACATACTACGTTCATTATTATTTAGTAAATTGTTGACTACGTTTTTTTTCTGGACACAATCGGTCTTTAACCTACTTTAATAATTATTGATTAAGCTAAATATATTAATAAAATGTTTATCTGATTAAAACAAGATAAATGCAGCAATGCGCGTCTCTATTGTGATTGAAATGAATGGCGCGCGTGCGGGCCACTTCCGGTAGACTTGACCCCATTATAGGCTATGGCTTCGCTATTAATTTGTTGATAATGTTGTTAACCTAAGGTATGTCTTATTTGCAACAGTCAACGTACTGTACATATCCTGATTTATTTTGATTACAATATAGTCACGTCTATCGGCAGTGGTATAACGTATTATCGAAGTCATATAATGGTAATGTGTTTTTATCTGTTTATATACTGAACAATCAGCTATTAATTCATAGCCTTGATTGGCGCTACAAGCGCTTACCATTCGTTCTATGCCACTACACCTACACCTATACCCTATGCCGAATGTTATTACAAACACGACTTCTGTAAATACGAGCCTCAACTCCAAAAGGTATGTTCTCGTGAGAATCAATTTTGCGCCTTTAATCCGAACCACTGATTATATCGGAAAGGTATCATAAATATGTTTGTGTAAAATTAACAGAAACAGAAATGATTAAGAACTTAAATAAACGTATGAAGAACTGAATGAACATTAAATCATATTTAATTTAATTTGATAAGTAAAAGATTTGAAATAAAGGTTTTAAGTGGTATTACAACAATTGTATTGTATTAATAACTACGAAGTATAAAGTAGAGATATTATTTTGTCACTCGTGTATATATTATTTTCAAATGACCAAGAGGAGCGTGTGACAGGCTTGAGGTGTGACTAAACGGTCGCGATTTCATTCCGTTTGATAAATCGACTGTCAATGCCTGTCAAATGACAATGCACGCTGCGCTTGCGCAACGACAATCCCTTTCGGAATATTAAATTACGAATCGCATTATGTTCGACTGAAATTGCGTGTTAATCTTCAGAGGGTATTTTTAAAATATTGAAGGACCATTCGATATCATTTAAAACAGTGCAACGTGAATATTTCCAAATAAAATAGGTTCTTTATGACTATTGGAAACGATTCAGAAACGATTATTATTAAAGTAACTGTCAACACTGAAAAAAAGAAAGAAAAATCAAATTTTCATTTAGAACTTTATTATAGCCCTAATATAGTCAGTTATTTTATATTTATGCAAATTAATATTGTATTAACCTCAATAAGAATTATCATAAAAACATTTCTGGGTTATTAAATCCACCGTAACAGTTAGTTTTTGCTAAAAATGTTTTACGGTATTGGTACCGTATAAAAAGAACTAAGGAAGCGGATATAAACGCGTAATTTTTATTACAAATTTGTCATTTTTTTTATATCGCATAACAGAATTAACGTAAAATTAAATTAACAACAAAAAAATCACCTCGGAAACAAGTTGATATGGATACGATAAAAATGTAACAATATGTAAATATAATTTAAAATAACCTCGGAAGAAACCTTTAGGTATTTTCAGTAATTTCATACTTGGTATAAATATTTATAATTACCGTAAAGAAATTAATAAAGCGCGTAACTGCAAGGTCCGGTCAATATACTACCTTCACGAATGTTGTATTCCTTAACTCTAGTATTTCAATATTTAACGGACCGTTTAATACTTAATTATAATACGTTATTATAGTATAAAGTCTTAGCAAAAGGAAAGGATCAAAACTAATATAAGCCGTAAGCGTGATATCGTAGTTACTAATATACTAAGCCTTAATGTATTGAAAAAGTATCTAAAACCCAAGGACACTAAATTTTCTATCGCATTACCTCTCTCAGAATATAATGTATCTTAGTACAAAAGATTGTCATCTCAGTGCCATAGGTACTGTACGTATGCCTACATACAAGTAGGTGTATCATAATGGTGCACTTTGCGAAATTGTGTTGATATTTTGAAAAGGTTTACGGCTCTTTTGCAAGCCTTTGTTCACGACGTAGATCGCTCATGTTAGATACGGATAAATAATACTTGATGTAACTGGTGCTTGTATTAATTGGATAATATTGAGGTTGTGTTAAACAAGTGTTTAGATATATGAGACGGTAAATTCTACTGAAATGGCTTAACCGTCGAGTTGTGAGTTCGAATCACAGCAATGCAGTTTGGGGTTTTCTGTAAAGCAACCGACATTATGTAAAGGACGGATAGGTAATCACCTAGTTTATAAACAAATAAAGATTATCACGTATTTAGGTATTTAATTAAATTAATATTGACTCTGGTTTAAAATCAGACAAAGGCTCAAACCAAGGTTCAGATTGAACCTATAACATACACGTGTTCGTCTAACACAACGCCAAAAGGGTGCCACGCGGGTTAGATACAAGTCTTGGCGGGGCTATCAGTTAAGTAGATGTTGCTGTGTGCTGTGTATTATGTAATATATGTATATAATATAATGTATAAATCTAATTTGTTTTGTTTGTTTCAGGTAAACAATTGCTCTGTTATGGTTTTTACTGTAAGTTAACCTTCTAGTTTGATTTAATTCGAAAATATTTTAAGAATTTTTTTACTGATACAATCAACACTTCCAAAAAGACTTCGTATTCATTAAGTTTTGTCAATTAAAGTAATTATTGTAATTAATCTGAGTATATCGAAGTTTTTATTTTGGATTTAAAGCAAAAGCAGTAGAATTCAATTTTGCGTTTGGATAACATAGTCGTCATTTGATCCAATCATCGTAAACATTAATTGTTGCAATTATACGTAATTTTTGTTATGTCGCTCGAATCAATTCATTAGTGTATTGGTTTCGGCCTGAGGGTATCACTTTAGCCCACGGCGTGCATTAGCAGTCAGGTGCGGTCCATTAGACCCCGGGGATTATAAATAAATTCAGTATATTAATGAGATATGTGATGGTATTATGTATTGCGATTTAAAGTTTAGTTATGAAATAGTATATTTTAACCGAATTCAATTAGTTAATTCGCTATCATTAATTCCCATATTTATGTGTAATTTAGTACATTTTGGTGCTGTTCTTCACACTAGAGCTGCTCTGGCGCTTTGTCTTAGAACCATAGTTACAATATTAGTTTGTACACACGCCGAAAAGCTGAATATATACTATTTGTGAGTTTGTAAAACAATTATTTAGATAATTAGTAACATAACTCACAAGTTTTTAGTATTTGGAATGTCATAGCATATTAAGCTTTAGAGATGCTACTGATATAAAACGATAATTTTACTAATTTTTTCTTGTATAATATACCGTTAGTGCATTAATAAAATAACTATAAAATAGTTAGGAATTAACGATGGGCCATTTCCGTTTGACGAAGCCGGTTACTGAATTAAGTCGTACTATTTTATCGTCAATATTTTAATTATTACAAAGTTGCAGCCGATAAGAATCTCGATTGAGATAAAACTAGCAACGTTTATTTAACTTTTATTTATTTGAGAAATAAGTTATCTAAAGTTTAGTTAATTCTAATCTGTTTGAATCTAAAAACAATTAGTGGAGCAGATGTTTGTTTAAAAATAAGAAACTAAATTTTGGATTTATTTTTAGAGTCTCAGACAGTCTTAAAGTTTGCTTATTTGAGGATATTTTACAAGCACATAGCACAAGAGAAAATCATAAATACGCAGTCACTCATAAACATTTTTATGTTTATACTATAAATGTACCATGACTTAACATAACAATTAAAATAATTGTATTAATGAATACCCTCAAAAAAGGCTGGCTTCGTAAATAGTTTTTGCCCTGTCGTTATCTAGAATCAATAACCAATGCAGATGATTATGCAACGACGGCCTTGCAGCGGGGCGGCGCGGAGTCCCGAAGGCCGACGCGAGCCTCCAACAACCCTTTTTATTGCGTTTGCGCACCCAACAGGTTCCACAGGTTATTTGCACTGATAGTATAGACAGGTATTGTGGAATTTTTCTTGGGCTACACGAATAACGATGTAATAGGAAATGCTTGCGATCCAATTTTTTTTGTGATTTATGTTTAATTTACGCAAGTCTTATTTGGGATCAATAGGATATTACGTATACTTTTGTGGCGAAAATTATTTATTTTTAATTATATATTACGGATTCGAATTTTTCAGCTTCCTATTTCTCTAATTTCATGAACGATTTTGTATTATTATTACTATTTGGAAAAGTCAATCTTTGTATTAAAAAAGTATTGTGCAAAAATTAAGATGTAAGTTAATTGGAATTCTTAATATTGACTGAAAAAATAATGCAGGGTTCGACGTTATTTCGTAACAGATCATCAAATACAACACTCCCAAAATAAATACAATATTTAAAATGTTGCAACGTGCACCTTACAATCTGTCGTTGTCGTGCGCTTGCGTCACTCGATCACGAATTGTTTACGCATGCAAAACGGTTTAATAGTGAAAGGGATACAATTTTAATTATATTTAATATAAAATTGATTTGTCTGGAGAAAATCGATAAAATAAATTATTTTTCAGAAATGCTTTGCGGGCTTTGCTTGCTTGCTTATCATGTTAAAAGAACCGCCTGTTGCTCATTCTTTCTCTAGAAATACTATTTTATATAGTAGCCTGCTAGCGTAACTGCCGCATAAGTTGAACGTTGAATTGGATTGACAACCCAATAAATAATAATATGAGTTAGCGTTGGCTATATAAATCTAAAAAACACAATTCCTATGTCCTTCAATATCCGTGTGTGCCGTATCGCTTATTGTAATTACTTGTTATGAAAACTATATTGAAAACAGTGCAATTACGGGGTAAGCTTGCTGATCTAAATAGCCGAGAGCCTTATTCCAGTTTTCTCTTGTTAGATTATATACAATAATTTCCATTATATATAGATAGCAAATTTTAATAGCGTTTAATGGCCATGTGCCGTTGTTGATTGCCACTGTAAAATTACTTCCATAAAACCTTGATAGTGTAATTTTCCCATAAAAAGTGACATTCCGATCTCATAGACTATAGAACAATAACCATTACAACGGAATTACAGCGATGCACTCGGCAGCGATTGCTTAATACGATGCAACTACGTGAGACTCCAAGTAATTCATATTTAAGTGGTAAAAGTGTATTTAAATACGATAACGTCAATTGCGAAACGTGTTTTCAGTGTGGAAATAATGTGAGTGTTTAGTATTGTTTTCTTGCATTTTTACTTTACTATTATACGATTTCTGTATGATGACGTGCCTTCTAATGGCATCTATAGGCTTCGAGTAGTGACATTTAACATCGCTACGTATGAATCATTAATCTGTTTCAGTCATTGTGATTGTTTCGTTGGGAATCAAATGGCCAAAGTTGGATACATAATTAACTATTAACCGATGGTATTAGTAAGACTCTATCTTTGGTAAAATACATATTTTAAAAACTAATTTATATCTTGTACCAATGTTTCAATTATTAAAAAACTTGATATAAAACAATCAAATTCTCGTAAGCCGCGCTCCGCATCTTTGAAAGGCAATTTGTTAAAAGGTGTGACGTTGCGTCAACGATAATGCATCGCTGTGACATAATGGGATGCATTCCGCATTGTTCCGATATCTCTTACGAGAACATTTATTGTACGAAATCGAAATTGGAAAGCGTAAAAATTACGTCCTGTTTACGACAGATAGTAATATATTATAGCCGTCGTTCATTAAGAATCAGTGGTTGCTTAAGTTCTTGGCTTAAATCAAAGGCTAAATAATCAGACAGTAGTAGTGGAGCCTATAGTCTTAAAAGCACTAGTTTAGTAGTTAGTGGGTGTATGGTGGCTATCTATAAACCTCCAATGGAGCAACAACAAAATACTTTGCGTCTGTTTTTGCTGACAACAGCAAATGAAACCTAGGAATACATATTGTAAGATATATTTCAAAGAATGAACACCATGTTAAGTTCTAACTTTACGATGTTTCTGATAAATCCATACGAGCGGTTCGTTTTGGTTGATTGAATAAGTAGTTTACGTCCCCACAGCGAGGGCGGGCACTTTGATCCTTTTCGCAGAATCGCATTTAAATTCGCTCAGCGCCCATCAATCTTACCCGAGGTGTCGATTTAAACAGGTATTTGTTAGAAATATGAATAAATAGTTTTAATGGAAAGTTAGTTTAGAGACTAATTATATATCGGCATTGCATTGTATTATTATAGTACAGAGATAAATATTTTTTAAATTTTTTAAAATTTAATGAAAAAGGGATCGTAATAGATAGCTGATTTGTATACATGCAACCATATCGATTTATTTTTCTAATCCTACGTCGTGTGTTTGTCGGGAACGTGGCCTTCATACAAGCTATTAATAGCGCTTCGCCCTTGAGGGCTGCCTGCGAACAGGATTTATCGCCGACAGAGGCCAGACTGCTTAGAAAAAAAAGTTGTATCGAAATAGAATTTATTACATACAGATAACAATATTGTTGTACAGTACATATCTATCACGTATATCTTCAAAAATATATTTCGACTTCTCGTCTCGTCTATGCCTTACTATACTGCGGTTTCACTAGCGTGAATACTGTGTTTTAAAAGTGATTATTATCATTAGATAAATTCAATTAATCATTCAATTAAGATTAATTTGCGAATCCCTTATTTTACGCGATAACCTTACGTTGACACACTTAACCATTATAAAAACCCCTAATGGGCTATACGGTGTAGAATTAAATGTTTTTTTTTAAATGTAAAATTACCTAAATTGTCGTTTAACGCTCGTGAGTAATTCATAAATCTTTAAAGGGCAACGGCGAACAATCTGTGGGCGACTCAATAAATACAATTTTAATCAATTTACATAAATAATATCTATCGGCGGTAATATATGTAACGATATAAGTTTAATGGTCCTATTAATTACTATGTCAACAGTGGGTAGAAATATATTCAGCATTGTACTACATCAGAGGCTAACCGACCGACCGTTAGATTTTTCCGAGAATCGGGTTTTGAATATGGTGATTTTGGGAGACAATAGCAAATATCAAACAAACAAATCAGACACATCACAAAAATACAATAACAGAAAAAGATATATGACAAAAATACAGAGGCATCCTAAAACATGTTTCACAGATAAAATATGTTACATACACAGTCACAAGTACAGAAACAACAAAAACGGGAAGAAAAGCAAAAACCAAAAAAAAAATCTATTCTTATTCTATTTTATTCTTATTCTATTTCTTATTCTATTATTATTCTCTGTTGCAATATTAATATCTAGCTTTATGCTTCCAATTAAAAATAATTAAGATGTCAAAGAATAAAAGATTTGGATAGAGTTCTGAAGATATAGTTTTGTTAAAGATCTACTCTGACTTAATATTACGCATATGCATGTAATGTAAGTGTAGTGCACGCTTCTCGACACACACATACGCAAAACACATACTCGAAAATAATCTAACAAATGTACATATTAACTTTGAAGCCACCAAGTGGACGTAATTATGCTCTGCTTTAAGTTTATAGTGAATACTCGTTAGGTAAACAGTGGGGTGAAATTTTTTGCGGTAAATATTCAACAGATTGCAAAGTTCCATTTGTATTATGTTGCTCGTTCGTCCGCCATTAAAAGATTTATATAACAAACAAAGGGGGAAAAATAAGCGGCGTATAATAAACACAGTGCATTTTATGTGCACAGACAATGCTTAGGGATGCGGGGGACATTATTGTGACTACTATGTCACTACTGAGTGTGTATAGTGATGTTCCATATATCGTAAGATAAAATCCAATTTTAATTACAAATTTAACCACTAGAAAATAGTATAGCGTATCACTCTTACAATTTAAGAAGTATTTAAATGAAATAAATCTTCTTTAAAAGATTTTAGAATGCTTTGAGTAATCGTGATCGGAGAGAAAACTCAAGTAAATAAGATAATGAGTTCGTTATAATATCCGTTTTATTTTTACGAGTCTATTTCTCTCGTCACAGCACTACCATGAAGCCATTGGGCGCCACAACGGCGCGTACGTCACGTGTGCATCCCTTAATGTTTGTTTATTTCGCAAGCTGATCTAATGCTGTCGCGTGCACACCCTACTTGTCACGTGTTAATGTACGACCCTGGAACTAATGACTGAGCTTGCAAAATTGTTTACTCCGTTGGTCAATGTATTTATTTGAAACAGTTGAAGTACATAATTATTATTTTTTTTATAAATCTAACGTTTAAATACCAATAATAATTATAGGGTATGTTGTTGTTATATTAATGTATGTTGCATTCGTTAACTAAAGATTAATAAGTCTTGTTATAGCAGAATATAAAATTATAACATATTTTATAATACAAATATGTTATGTGTGTTAAAAATTAAACTTAAAACACGGGTATATAACAACTAACGTAGGATTGCATCTGAATTCGCCATAACTAAACATCGTGTGGGCGGCTCCTTGAGTTATGACGGAAGAGTTTTGGATTAAGGTCTTTATGTCAAGGACTGCTGTATTTACATTATTGATTGAAATCTTGTAACATAATGGTCAGTAAACGGTGGGTGTAAAATGCTTCTTTCTGTTTTGAAACTAATAGGTAAATCTTTTTATACTTATAATAAATAACGTATTAGTGGATTCACTACTTAGTTTCAGCGATAAGCTTGTGAAGTTCAATAATGTTTTCTGATTTAACAATCAGAAAAAATTATTTGTTATTTCTTTTACGCACATAGATTTAACTTTTAAATTGTGCTTTCTATTTAATGTGTAAGTTAATAATGCTTCTTCAAATGTTGTATATGTAAAAATGTGCGTTACAAAATGTGGGCTTTTGGCTGATACCCTCAACTTATCCTAATAGAATATATTATACTGCCTTAGTTATAAACAACATATACTAGATTACATATTATATCGGATCGGACTTTGGACATCAGATAACATTAAGTCTCAAATAACCTGACCTTTGCTTCTATTCTAGTCTGTGGTTAACAGCATCGTAAACTAGGGTTAGTCATTACTCGGCATTTACCTGCCTTGCCCCATTGCCTCTTTAGCAGTGTTATTGTCAAATATAGCCGATATTTTATTGCCCGTTGCATAACTGAATGAAACATGGTAATAATAACACTGTAGTAACATCGTAAAAACTTACATTTGTATAATGAATTTCTAAAACGATACGACGTCGACATTTAAGTTACTTACGTTTTACGGTTCACTTATTTGCAGTAAAATTAGGAATAAAATAATTATTAAAATAATAATATTGTTTGTCAGTTTCAGCAACTTGTGCAACGATTAATCTCCGACAAAACCAAACCTAAATAAAAAATATATATGCTTTGGTTAAGCTACACTTTGCATGTTTACTCTGCTTGTAATATGCCATGAAACGATTACAGAAGTGTCGTACTGAAATCTTGATAGGCATAAAATAGTGTGTTTAGGTGATAAGTAAACATAAAACGTATTTCTAAATTGGATGTGCGGTCTACGTAGTCGTATCATTAACTTAACATATACACATATTGTTATGAGATTAAGTTGTTTTTAACAATTATATACATCTTAAATTGGCTGTACATAACCAATATATAAAATTTAGTTACGCCTCAAAAGTTGCTTCTATGTGCCTTGCTAGTCAGCCTTGAAATTGATTTAATAATATATTAGATAATTAAATTGTGCAGTTTGATCAAATTTAGTTTTGACAAATATTGAAGAACTACATTTCGTTTCATAACTTTTTTTTTGATATATGTACATTTAACGTACACACGCCCTTAGTTAGCTGTTTGTGTTTAATTATTTTTCTCCATATGACATTCTATTTATGTCGCCCACTCTGCTGTTTCCGCTATAAAACTTATTCAGATTCCTAACTGTATAATGGCCGTTTAGATGCTCGATGTAAACAAATGGATGATAAAAATTCAATCTGTGGTGTTATGACGCCGGCTGTTTACGTAACCATAGATGGCTGTACTGGAATTTTATTTCGGTTAATCTACACGATATTAATCTTAGGTGAAATCCGGGGGCCTCTGATACGTGTGTTGAAAGTTACGAAGCATTAGTGAGGCCAATTTTAAGTAGTAAAACTGCTATCTCATATATAAAGGCCATAAATAACATCTAATATTCGTGCGCATACATTCTGCATTTTCTTACATATATGTATTGGAATAATTTAAGTCCATCAGCGTAATAAGTTCGGTTTGCACTGTATCGGCTGTAATTTTTTAATACTAGTGGTTATAAAACCTAACTGTTGATAAGGTAAAGTGGTTAAGGATAACATAAGATTTAAATTCCGTCGTTGATTGGACATCAACCAGTTTTACATAATCCCATTGTTTTACCTACTATATTTTATGTAGTGTCGTAATTAGTGAAATATTTTAACCTGTCGTCTTTAAACACCCAGTTCATTATAGCGTAAACAAGGTAACGCAACAAGGAAGGCATTAATTTAATTGTTTTTGTGTGGTTACGCTGTCGTAGCTGTTTATTGGTGTCTTAATGAGAGTATAAATCGTCTCGATTTAGCAGCTATGGCAGGCGCCTACGCATTATTTGATTTATAAGACCAAATAAATGGAATGTTGCAAGAGGTGTTGCAAAAATTTATTACCTAGTGCACGTTTCGTCCGTGTTACGTAGTACAGAAAATAAATGCATTTAAAGCTTCCATACAGCAATATACTTACGTTAGTGTGTTGTTAAATAATTTATCTTTGAAGTGCTGAAACGCCGACAGACGACGAATTAATTTCCGTCGACACATTTCCCTTAATAAAACTGCCTGCTACGGCTTCTATCTTATCTAGTCTATAGACTATAGTCTAGACTTTGAAAAGATCCGGAAAGCTCGCAGATTAGGGCTGTCTGCCTCTGATGAGTTCATTGTACGAATTCGCCATTCGTATTTTGAATTAATGAAATTTCATGTGTAGTTTTTCAAGATATATGTTTAAGCTATTGCAATTGCCCTGATGATTTCGTTTTATATGTTAATTAGTTAATATTATAGTGTTTATTTTAAATCGAATTAAAAAAATATATGGCTTGTTAAAATGTATCGTATGTTACTAACATATTATAGCTTACTCGTCTACGTCAAGCTAACACGAATACAGACACAATAATTGTAAACATGAAAGCCTGAATCTTCAAAGCTTATCAAGAATCCTTGAATCTATCAAGAATCAACCCTAAAACAATTCATATGACATGTCGACATGATGGATTCTTAGTGTCTGTGCACCCTCCGCCCTATGTTATTGCACCCTGAAAGCCTTTTGAAGGTGCCGATTGAAAACGTCTCTAAGCTCTTTAGCCCTGGAGCGAGAACAATGTTTTTGCTTTAGAAGAGGAGTGTATGCACGCATATCCTTAGCGTGGAAATTGCAACATGAGGCAACCATTATGCTCGTTCTGTATATGTATACAGTATATGTGTATTCTGTAGTATATTGGGATTAACGGCACGAGAATTATACGAGGTTCTATATTATATTTTTATTAGGATACGTCTTGAGGGAATTTTTTGTATAAAATAAATACCACAACGTCATTTGATATTAAGTATTTAAACGAAACAAAAAGTTTTTTCGCGTAACTCCTAAATCATTATTTAAGTTTTTATAAAATTTAAACTGTAAATGGATATTAAAAATAGAACCACGAAATCTAATGCAAAGTAGTAAAGTCGAATTAGTTTCCGCAATCAGGTCCAATGACCGTTTGGTCGACCATAAAGTGTAACATAAAAAGTGCCACCGGGAATTCTCTTCTCCGAAACACTTTGAGCGATAAAAACTCGCATTCGACTCTTGTGTTGTTGCTTAATCGGAAAATCGGACCATAAGTACTAGAACTATTTCGTTCATGTCATGTAGATGGCAGATTTCGATCTCATATCATATTTTGCTATTGAACAGTTTATTTGCATTCTATTTGAGTATAATTACGTAGTAACGGACTAAGCTATTCTTATTGATGTTTATTGTTAAATAAAGCCTCGTATCTCTCGCGTTATCTATACTTTGCGTTTATATATATACCTAAAAAAATATATTGTCGACTTAATATACCAATTCTCTTGACTCCAGAAATTTTTAAAAAATCCAATTCTGAGATTCACTACTGACATACAGTTTCATTGTAAAGAACTAATGAAAACCCATTGAGAAGGCTGCTTACAGGCGAGAAGCAAAAACATACGATTAAAACGTGGGCGAAACAAACGCGTAATGGTAGCCTAATTGCGAATAAACGATGTATTCAGACATTCCTTGATCGTGAAAAAAAAGCTATATTCGTACTAAAACTGAATGGGAGTGCGCTACATTAAAGGTATGCATGCATATGCATACCTTTAATGCATTTTTTGCGATACGATACGAACGATATATTAGTTTGTGTTTTCACAAATATGAAGTTTCCAACAACATCAATTTAATGTTATTTCTTAAGATCAAATGTTGCTCGAAAAAGTTATTACAGTATAAATCAATTATCTCGCGAATTTAATAGATATTCATTGCATATTTAGTAATTTTGTAGAAATATGTCTGAGGAACGTATTGGGACATCCGAAGGTGATACGAAGGTTAAATTAACTAAACTCCACGTAGTCTAGAAATTTGGACATCTTGTTGCAAAATTTAGCCAAATGTAGCGTACTTATGTTATACAATACGGGATAATGTCGTTGATCGTGTCACAATCGAAATCTTCTCACGTCTTTTGTTCTACTGAAATACTTTGCAATGTTGCAGCTTCTGAAATAATATTAAGTTTGCAATTAATTAACTGCAACGTATGTTGGATTATCTTCTTTATTATAACGTCTCACATACTCAAGTATGCATTAAATAAAGAATTATTATAGTTATTCTACACAAACGCAGCATTCAATGCTAACGTGTTACCTCCACCATCAATCTCGTACGCATTGAGAAATACTCGATTGTTACCGATCACGATTCCTTTCGCAAACGCGAAAAATCTCTGAGAATGCCACGACTTGTCATTATAAAGTCACGAGCTTAAATGTCATCTCGTTGCCTGTCTCAGGTGCCTAGGATACCTAGCGTTACGCTTTCGACGACAGGAATTTATTTGTTGCGTAAGCTATTGAATTGTTTTATGGGAGGTTCATTTATTGTATTGTTTTGCATTTCCAAATACAAAACAAACAGATAAACATATGAAAATCTCAGTAAATAAACTAATTACCAACAAAAACTGTGCTGTCTATATATACTACAGGTATAAAGGCTTCATTATAAATGAGCAAAAGTAATGTATAATGATTATTGATAATAACTTATATGAGTAATATCAAGGTTTCCTAGATAAAGAGGTTCTTGTGTAATCGATGTTGCATTGTCGCGCGGAGTGCGCGGTTTTTATTGTGGTTATTATCCCAATCAAGGTTAGGGTTATATAAGGTGTATCAAGTATTTCCTAGCAGCTTTATTGTTTATCTTTGTTTTGAGATATAAATTTTAATTTTGCGTTACGTGCCTTATTCAAGTGTGCGTGACTAATATCGTAATAGCGTGACTATATTTTAAACTTTCAGCGTGTCATGATTTCCTAAGCTTTTTAAGAAACTAGGTTTCGTAAGCGAAGGGAATGATCCCATTCTACGTGCACTACGGTAGTACGCGTAGCATAATGATTGTCCCCGCGGCTTCCATACAGGGCGTTGAGCGGTTCGCACGCTCCACTTTAGCATCGCTTGCGCATTGCGTGCTAACCACTTAGTGCCTTAGTACACGATGTACTGTATCGATAACAATAGGTGGCACACATTTTTAAATTGCTAATTTCTATTTATTTTTATATATATATATATATATATATATATATATATATATATATATATATATATATATATATACTTAGTCTGGCCATAAATACTGTTACTATTCAAAAAAAGAAAATATTACGTTTGAATTTGGAATCTGTCATTTTTATATGATTGCTTGATGTGTTTTCTTATTTTCGCGCCATTATATTGTTAAATATTTTGTTATATTAAAATGGAGTGGGGTGATAAAGAGAACCGAATCGCTGTGATTGCCTTACATAAAGTAGGTATGGAGAAAAGTGCAATTTTTAAAACCCTCCACCCGCTTGGTATTAGTCAAATGTTTGTTTACCGGGCTATTGATAGGTACAATGATACCTCCTCTGTTTGTGACAGAAAAAGATCTGGCCGTCCACGTACCTTTCGTGTGAAAAAGGTGATTAAAGCAGTTAGGGAAAGAATTCGAAGAAATCCTGTCCGTAAGCAAAAGATTTTATCTCGGGAGATGAAGATAGCTCCTAGAACCATGTCGCGTATATTAAAAGATGACTTAGGACTTGCAGCCTATAAGAGACGTACTGGTCACTTCTTAACTGATAATTTAAAGAAGAATAGGGTGGTAAAATCCAAACAACTACTTAAGCGGTACGCAAAGGGAGGTCACAAAAAAATTTTGTTTACGGATGAGAACATTTTTACAATTGAGCAGTATTTTAATAAACAAAATGACCGTATTTATGCTGGAAGCTCTAAAGAAGCTTCGCAATTAGTAAACAGAGTACAACGTGGGCATTATCCCACTTCAGTGATGGTTTGGTGGGGTGTTAGCTATGAAGGGGTGACTGAGCCATATTTTTGTGAAAAAGGTATTAAAACGTCGGCACAAGTTTATCAAAATACTATTCTTGAGACGGTAGTTAAGCCTTTAACTAACACCATGTTCAATAACAAAGAATGGTGCTTTCAACAAGACTCGGCACCGGGTCATAGAGCTCGATCCACCCAATCTTGGTTGAAAACTAACGTTCCGGACTTTATCAGCACTGAAAACTGGCCGTCGTCAAGTCCTGACCTAAATCCATTGGATTATGATTTATGGTCAGTTTTAGAGAGTAAGGCTTGCTCTAAACGCCATGATAATTTGGAGTCCCTAAAACGATCCATTCGGTTGGCAGTGAAGAATTTTCCTCTAGAAAGAGTTCGTGCTGCTATTGATAACTGGCCTCAACGTTTAAAAGACTGTATTGCAGCCAATGGAGACCACTTCGAATAAACATTGTATATTTTTAATAGTTATGATGTATTAAACTAACTCACTATGAAAGGAATAAATGTTACGTATAAAAAAAAATCGTGCTTTTCTTTATAACAATATTTATGGCAAGACTAAGTATATAGTCTAGAATGAGAATTACTAAATGAACTCTTAAGGCTTTTTCACGTCGAATATGTTTATCTTTTTGCGCTTTTATTATATCTGTTCTATTAAAATATTGTTAACAGATGATATATATTAATATATCAATCAATACAAATGTTCTAATGTCATCTTAATTAACTTTGTGAGCGTTGCAGGATTCGTCCCACAGGTCAAGGACCCATCTAGAAACTAGATGAAATACAGTTTTATGTTGTAAATTTGATATATATGCAATTGGTAAAGCACTCAGCGAATTTGGTACTTGATTTATTAACCAGTTTATTAAACAGTGCACACGAACTGCAAAAGCCTAATAATTCAAGTTACCCCGTAACTAAAACACATCAATGCGTAAAAAAAGTATGTCATGAGATGTTTTGTTACAACTCCAGTAGTATGCGGAAATATTACAACAAAAGAACTTATGAGCATTTCGTGCAAGACCACATTGTTTTTGTTTCGCATGGCATTTTTTGCGACCTCGAGAAGTAACGTGTTTATTTTTAAATTGTTTGAAACTATGTAAAGATGTTTTTTGTTCAGCAAGACGAAATAAAAAACCAGGACTGTAAGTTTATAGTGGGTTTCCTACGTTTTAAGGTTTTTTTAAATAATTACTGTATGTACGTTTTATATACAAACTATTGAAACTTTAATTTTTTTTTGCCAGAGATAATTTGGCGTGTTTTTATTAGGATTTTATGCATACATACACCGTAACATATTTTGCGTTATTACTCTACTTTGAGTGTGGAGACGTTAGCTTAAGTCACCTTCATGGCCAACAAAAAGATGAAATGTCAGTACTTCAAATGCACCGTAATTATGATTATACTCATATAGAACGGTTCGGAAGGTTTTCAAATTTTTAAATATTTCAACACATATTGAGTTATTTCTTCACCGTTGCATGTCTAATCACTAAGCCCCAGTTGCATTTCGTTGATCGATAACATCTCAGGCCCCCGACCCTTTCAGTAAGTCACGACAGACCTTGGTGTTCTCTCTAAACGTGACCAGCCCGTGGCCTTCGATAGCCGCTCCTAAGATTGCGATCACTGGCCACAGAAAGCTGAGTACGAGCTGTACAGGGTTTACACTAGGCCAAACTGTCTACTCTATACAATCAGTATTCAAGCACCTTAAACAAAATTGCGTAGAACATTCTCACTAAGAAATTTTATGCTACTCGGTATGTCTTGTGTTATTGTTGAATATTGTATTGGTTGAATTTCTAGGTAACACTGCTAGACAAGCTTTCGCTTTCTATGTATATGTATTTCGAATCAATCGTAACTATAATTATATATCCTTGGAAAATGTCAATTTCAAACGTCACGATCACCGAAATCACAAATAACAATGCTGCGTGAATCTTCCAAGATCGCGTATTACATCATACGGTGACGTCATAGCACGTGGTCTGACTCACGATACCTACTTCTATTTGACTTAACGATCGTTGTGCACTTGAGGATTTTCGTTGAATAATACATAGTAATTCGTTGAACTATGCGCACTAACAAACCCTGTGTTCATTTCGTTTTTATACGACCAATGAAAAATTGTATCTTCGGTTAATTATGAATGACCCAGCCGCTTTAACTTATCCTATATTTTAAAAGTTAGTAGGCATTGGAGACGCGGAGTAACATTATTAAAAATATTATCCATCCATCCTATTTATATTCAATACGTTTCCATTTGATATAGATCTCATTCGTGTGTGGTAGATTTAATATACGTAATAAAAATTACAACGACCTGCCTTTGCGCAAATATGGCGATCATTTTAACCATAAAGTATTTAATGCCGGCCTTATTTTATTCAGTATTGGGTTTATAACGAAACTCTTTCGATCTGTTTATAGAACTCGAAAATCTTATTAATCACTCATAATGGCGCTAATCAAATTATGTTGTTCAAAATTGTGAGTAATGAATAATACGCTTAATGGAAAGGTACAGAAAATCTAATGGACACATTATTCAATTTCATCGTTCTCTCTACTCAACAGGGGGGCTTTAGATTTCCGATCGTATTGAAACAATCAGTTCCCTTCAATGTCTTAGGCAATTTGTATGAGAACCGACAATTTTGCGATCAATTTATTTATGGTAATAGACCGCCATGTATGGTGTGCAAAATTACGTACCCAAGGCCTAATAATCCGGAAGGATTTATAATTGGCATTGTACACGGTTTCTAATTTCAGCGTGGTCGTTTAATGGGTCATTGATTGCTGTTGTAGGAACACTGATTCGTCTCGAAGGGAACGCGGAAGAGTTACGCCAATAGAAGCTTCGAACGACAGAACCTTGAGAATGATTTTGTGATGATTTTTTTTCGGTAATTTATAAATAGATGTACGTAACATTTGAGTTTATTTTTCGAGGATTGTTTTGTTAAGGGCTTAATCGTACGATGCTTCCTCGAAAAGTAAATTTGTTCAACAATTGGAGTTAATCTGAATGCAGATTACTTCCGCCATGTGGCGCCTGCAGGTTTATGCGTCAGTGAGCTTTTATCACACAAATATTTATGACAAATTCAATTCGGAAAATAATTAATAATAAATGATATATTTTTGTAATTATACGTGCATGTTGTACTGTTAGCTACGTGCTTGATGCCTCTATATAAGCAAATTACTTGCATTTATTTAGAGAAGGACATAAGCGATATAAGTTAAATATATTCATTATATGAGTCTAAACATACATACTTTATTTAAAATTCAACAATATTTTACTTTAAATTATCGATTAACTCAATTCATAAGAAAATAATGAAATTTATTTTCAATGAATGTAAATCTTAAATATTTTTTTTTTATTTTCAATTTGACGTTGTTTGATGTACATATTGCATAATGATAAAATGACAATATTTAAGTCATGGGTTTATTTTAATCCTTTATGAACACGGTCTAATAACTTTTTTTCTTGTTCCAGGTACGTTTTGCCACACACGTTGCCCGTAGGTCATAGGTGTCGATAAATTGACATCTTTACAACTATAATGACATTTGCGTCGAATATCTCATAATGAGCCGATCTGTACGTGTTTGTATAACATATGATTTTTTAATTATATATTAATATTTTTCTGTCAACCTCCACACATTTATTCTATGAATGCATTTCCGAAAAGCAATCAATATTCTGCTGAAATATAACTCTTGATATTTGCAGCCGTTTACTAATTTCTAAAGTGCGGTTTATATCTCCAACTACAAAGTATAAGCGTACACGGGGTAGTGTTGTAACTTAAGCCACTGAGCCGATCAGACCTTATAACTCGTGTGAATAACAATGTCTTGTCAGTTTTAGTTCCATAACTCTTGTGGTGCAATTGTAATAATATACACCGGTATAAGCTGGTCATCCTTGACCCCCGCTGTGCACCTGCCTCCCATCATTTCTCGTGAAACAATAGCCCCTAATGTCGGCCACACAATGGGATAATAAACACGTACCTTTTGAACGGTGTGTTTAACGTACACGAAAATATACCTTGTAACATAACGAATGTAAACCAATTTTGCTTGAAGTTTGAAGTGCTTTTGGTGTTCGATATTTAAATTTGGGAACAATTTGTTGGGATTGTATTTTGAAGTGTCACGCTGGGACAGACAGTAGTGACGTATAATACATTACACCATGGTAGACTGAAATAAAGTTCAGTGGTCAGGTTTTCACGTTTTATTGCCCAAAAGGAAAAATTTAAGACCACGAATAAGAATGGTTTGGTGGTTTTTTTGACTGTTTTAAGAGGAATATATCTTGTTGACACTATTTCTTGCGGTCATAATTACTTTTGGGCCATGATTATAATGTGAGAAGTATCGTTGATTTTTGTCTCAATAGCTGTTAACAAAATGTTGATTTTTATCACTTAAAATTACACAAGACAAGTGATGCTTCAAGGGAACCTTTAAGAAATTACACGTTTTGTGCGCATGTTCAGTTTCATACAAATCATATTCGGTAAATATAGATCAATTAAATTATATGTCGAGATGGACTGAGCGCGTAAATAAAGTCATAAAAATAGCCATATATGGCGAAGATTGAATGTCATATAAAATCATATTCCTCGTAAATGAATACTTATACGGTAAATATATAACTCGGGGCTAGTCAATGTATATTTTTGGAAAATGTTTTTTTATTATACAGTGTTTTCTGATTCCAATCCTTATAAGGTTTATTAATATTTATTTAGCGGAAAATACATAAGGTGATTGATTTTGTAGTATTTTAGTCGTTAAAAAGAGTGACTGAAAGATATAAAACATTTTATCTGATAATAATTATAACTCATAATTATAATTTGAAGTCGTAAATTTGAACCATAAAAACCTCTTTTAGTCCAATGACTAAACTTTCTTCGTCTCTTACCTCAGTATGTAATGGGACTCATCCCATTTTCCATAATAATCATAATTTTGGAGAAGTGGGCAGAAAAGAGACGTATTAAACGATAAAGAAATAAGCGCCTAAAGAGTAACACGCATGACGCAGCACCGATGCTCTACGTCGTCCCCTTTTAACAGGATTTTTGTTCGTGCATACATTTTTAATCATCTTTGCACTTTAACATAATTATTTTTGAAATACTTTTAATTTTAACATGCCATACTGGTTTGGGTTATGGTTGTTGCACCATACAGAGCAAATAAATTATGAGTATGTATATATTTTCAACGTCATTCGGTTTCCTGACAGCGTTGAAATATACTGGCGTCACTTAATTAGTAGATTTTTTGCAACTAAAGCATAGCTTGTATGGAGTGTACTTATCTAGAATCATAATGGTCGCGACAGCCACTCAGCAAGGGGCCGGTAATTATAGCAATTAGTTATTCAAGCCCGTTGAATATTACCTGCTAAACGTCATGTCTGAACATAAATGTACCAATGTTATGACGCGGTTAGGCCGAGCCAGTAAGACGACTAGGAAAGCGTATTAGATATAGCTACTATTTTATTACTTACTAGTACACAATGAAAATTACAAATAATAAATAATTATGTATAAGCGTAAGTGAATGATTTTTCTTCTATGTATTACCAAAAGCGTCTTTGTAAGAAAATTGTGTAATAGGTTTGACCCGTTCAGTTATCTTAAAGTAGTTTTAAGTTTGATTCACGTTTTTAAACAGACGACATTACTTAAAAGTTCGTGATTAGAACGCCTTAGCTCCACCATGAGTTAGCACTTCGCCCGCACTTGGACGTGCAATTAGACGTAAAGGCGTATTACAATTAAACGTATATTTTATTGTTTCGTTATGCAAGCTCGATATTTAGTATGGTGCTATGATATAATTATAATTTTATTTACGATCGAGTTCTCGTTCATGAGTTGCCTTGTCGTATTAATGGGCTTATTAAATTTTATAGTTTATTGCATTTGTTCACTTTGTATAATATAATGGAACGAATTTTCGAAAGTATTGATATAAAAATATCATAAATTTATTTGTTTTATTACTTTTTATAAGAAATGTTTTAATATTGAATTTATGTGACGATGAAGTTGATTAATTTTTCATCACCGAATACAATAATTTCTAACAAAAGAAACATAATGATGTCGACAGTTTATTTTAAAATGTATTTAAATATTATAGTCCTAACAATGAAATGGCTCTTAAGTCAAATCGTAATGTTCAAGATTAAATCTCGAAAGGCATGTAGTAGACAGCTATACAATAATGAATGTAACGAACGACAATCGTCTTAAAACAATTTCGTTAATACAATATATCTTTATACGGACGACATTAAGACGAAATTCATCTTTAATCGCGTATTAAATGGCTTATTCACGTTAAATGTGATTGTATGGTTAATGGTTTATTTGATTACAAAGCAATTTGGTTGCAAGAATTATATTCACTATTAATATAAAGTAAAAGGGAGTTATGTGCGTACGTATATCTTACAGAAGATTCATTTGTTCATGTTTTAAATTGTTTTTAATGGAATAAATAATGATAATTTAATTCGCGTAATATTTTTTTTTTGGTTTGCGAGTATTTTACATTATAGCATGTTTCTGATTATCCTCGTATTTTTTGGAACTGTCAAAACTGAAAAGGAAATTGGTGGCCAATCAAGGTGAAAGTCTGGCCCTAACCATGCGCATGCGTCGTCCCACTTTCGTTATTATTCGATTTTTTTCGAATATCATTAAGAATCGATTACATTGCGTGCTCTCGATCGCTGATACGAAGATTGGTCGAATCAATTCCGTTATACGGTGCTCGCATAAATCATGCTTGTCTAATATAAAAGTGGTGTTCATGTGTAATTATAAAATAATTTTACATTCACATAATATTACATTTAGGAATAAAGATGTCACGTGTATATGTAATAAAACATTGGCTTAGATTGTATGTTGAGCTACTATGGAGTAGACCTTACAACAATTATTAAGCTATACAACTTTTAAATTAAGGTTCAATTATGTATGTATCTATAGTTGGTATGTTTATATAGTTAGAATTTAGTATCGATTTGTCATGCATACTTAACATACGAAAGCTCATACATTGGTCATAATATTGTAAGCACCTTTTGGCAACCTTTCAAAAGTTAATCCGATGTAAATTGCTGCCATCGTCACTTCGACACGACATCGTGAAGAATCTGAATCATTACTTAAATTTTGACATACGGAAGGTGCTTGAAAAAAAGTTATAATTCTCTTTATACCACCTTAAAAAAGTCAGCCTTCAAGGCGTAAATAAAATTTGCAAAGAAGAAATGAAAGATTAAAGTTGGAATTACGTCGTTTGAATATTAAATTGTGCCGATAATAACAAAGCTTAATTGTGATAATATTATGAGAATATCTTTCTTTGTTTATAATAACAAATAATAAGGAAATCAAGAAATTTTCTATGCACATTTGTGGTTGATGTGTCAATGCTTGTAGAGTTGCTATTCACTAGCTCAGTGGAAATATTAAAAAATCTACATTGTCAGGGCGACTCTTATGAAGACTCGATGCTGATTGATAAACAGTTAATTCAATTCGCATAGATTTTAGAGTTAACACATTCTAATTGTTGAAGAATTGTTTATGTTGTTATAATTGTCACCTTTATGGTGTTTATATACAAGTGTTTGTATATATCCGCTTCGCCTTACACTATAAACAAGGGCTTATTCTTATAGCTTGCGTGTCTTATTATTCAAGACATGTTACTTAACATATGTAATCTCGGTTTAAAATATGTGAATTGATAATACTGCCTTTGTGCTTAACGATAAAGTATTCGCACGCGCATCCATCACGGGTCTTTTGTTTTTGACAAGTATTAATTTCTTAAGTAGAATTTAATCTCTATTAAGTTAATGGATTCTTTGTTTTGGGTTAAGTGAATCTAAGCACTTTCGAATGTTGACAAATATTAATGATGTTTTTAAATCCTTGCTAAAAATCTTTTAATCTGTCAGTATCTTTAATGGTTTTCTTTCGTAGGGTTCCAATTTGAAGATTTATAGATATATACAAGTATAGTAATATTATTACAGTGTATATAAAAATGAGTCTTAAAGGTAGGTAAAACTGTTTCCATTTAAAATGATCAGTAAAATAACGTCTTAACCTCTGGTTTATGTATGTATAAATACCAACCTTCACTTGTGTAGATCTACAATAAAATATAAGTTTTTTTCTATCTTTGTCCTTATACAATCTCTTTTAATACAAACAATAAAAAAGCTGACCTCTGGGATCTAATGGTAACTGTATCGGAGATGAAAATTACAGAGTTGTTTAGCGATGTTCTCATTAAGCACAACAGGGAAGTTATTACCGAGCTTGCGGGGCTACGGTAAATTAACATCTAGGCATAATCTAGCTATTTAAAATAAACGCTAAACTTTTGTTTTGTTTTCCTATAGTGTTAGTTTGCAGTCGTAAAAAAAAAAAAAATAATAATAGCTTGTTAATAATAAGCGTATCGCTTAGTAAATTATATTTTTAAGGAGTAGGCTAATCCAATAAACAATATATTTATAATTATAAACAAATCAGTATTTATGTTATATAGATTTTTAAAAAAATCTGAAATCCCAGAAAATCGAATGTGATTGTATCGATTGGAATTTGTTGAAAGACGTTAGCAATATACCTAAGAAACTGACATGTCTTGAAAGTACACAGTGCATGTATTAATCACCTGAGTAGTTAATAGTGGGTGAGTCTTAATTATGGGAATTCACTTAATAAATTGTTGATCGTAACCTCGTTCCAATTTTTTACTCACGTCTTAGCTAAAACTTGTTTTTTTTAATTTAGTTTGCTAAATCACACCAAACAGTTTGTGAGTTTACTTATCAATTTAGATTTCACTTTATTGAAAAATGAGGCTTCATTGGAAAAGTTTAAAGTGGGGTAATGAAGCTTCATTTATGAATAAAGGTGTGCGCTTACTCCGTTGATTAAGAGAACAATTGTTATTGTTTCATTAAGGTCGTATACAATGATATTATAAGTTGTATATATGTTGATTTTTAGACGTGAACTTTTCACTCTTTAACTGTGTTGTTTAGACCCTGGTTTGCAACTAGACTGGTTTAGAAATGATATGACATGTATACGCGTGTATCAAAGTATTTAATTTAAATAGTACGACACATTTAACACACGGTCGATTAGCCCCAAGGTTAGCTATTTATAACTTGTGTTATGGGTGCTGACACAACTGATTAACTAATTATGTAAATACTTAGACCATAGATAACATATATTCATCATAGAAAAGTACCAATCTGAAACAATTCACACTCTATCTCTATCTACATACTATAAGACTACATATATAACCAACAACAGCATATTTCAAAAATTCTATAGTAGGAGATTTCACCACTCCAGACCTTGATTTTAGTAAACAATATACGTAATAAATTCCACACGAAGGAAGTTTTATTTCAATATATTTGTTTGGAAAGGTAAGGACCTATATATAATATAATAATATATAAAATAATAAATAATATAATAAAATATAAAATAATATATAATATAAATATAATAAAGGGTATTCTTCAAAATAAAACGAAGAAGCTAAAATCTATTTTGAATTCTTGTGTTCAATATTGGACGAACAGGGTTCCGTGTTCTATTTTCAAAATTAATCACAGCCTGTCTTTGACCCGTATAGTAAGCTATTGTTTGGAATTTTGTATCGAGACAAAAGAGGATTGTGTTGCGCAGTTTAAAAGTTATATCAAGTAAAAAAATAGTGTTGACAGATAAGATATGTGTCATTCATTTTATTACTTAGCGTACAAGCCGTATCCTGCTATTATGATGGCTTAAGCAAATATACATAATGCACACATTTTATTTATTTTATTTACATAACATTATGATAATTATTAGTTTGTTTGAACCATTTAATATATAGTTTATCAAACATTAAAAAAATATTTGAAAATATTTTATTGAGATTATCTCTACAGTTACGCAATAATAAAGTTTAACTCAAGACATAGCGATCTCAGTTTTAACGAAAAGATTAATTGTGATTGTTGTCTGTGGTTGGTTTTTTGAAGTAAATATCTCATTTTCAAGGGCACTAATGGCTGAAAATCGTTTGTTTGTTTATGTTTTCTTTTTATAAAAGAAGTGGCAAAAGAGCAGGAGGCCCACCGTAAAGGTGAAATCGCCGCCCATAGACAATTGCACTTTACGATAGTTTTCTGTGAAAGAGTGGTGTTTCTCCGGCCGTGCCTGCCCATTCGCCTGAAACTCTAAGTAACAGCATGGCACTCCCACTCAAAAAAATAATATAGTAAAATAATCCTACAGAGGTAGTGCTCCATAAGATTTTTAAGCGTGATTATCTTGATATTTCTTTGCTAAATAATGTTACAACTTAATAGCAGAATAAAAAAAAGTAAATAGATATTGAAAATATCTAGGATGTTGCCTGGCAATTGTTTTTTCAAACGATCTTTCGTTTGTGCGGGTATGTTCTTGATACAGGTAAATTTGATGTGTTATGCTTTATTATAATCTTGTCAAATCATTCGCTCGGCAAGATTGTTCATTCCTTTTTTAAACCTATGTCACTTTTGACGGCCATTCTTAAGTTCGTGACTCACTTTTGCTTATTTTAAAAAGCCATTTGTATTGGCGCCATGCGCTGAAGGAAAGTCAATTAATGTAAACGTATAAGAAACTATGTATGTAATATGTCAAGAACTAAGACTTTTATTGGTTTGAAGGTCCTAGTTTGAAACATTGGTAAACTGGGAATTGTATAGGCTATATTATAAGCTAGTTAACATAAAAGATTGTCGCATAAATTAAAGAGTCTTTTTTATTATATAATGTCAAAGCACTCAGTGACGTCAAATACTTCATTAGGGTCATACACTATACACAAACAAAGCATGATCGATAGCTGCATATAACAGCCTCTTCCGGAACTTAATGCCAGAGATAATACCTTCCAAATGGGACTGCTTATGCGCCTAGTGTCAGAGACAACTCACTATTTATATCCTTTTTATGTAAACATTTTGGTTATCATTATACTGCACCAAACATTTTAAAAGCAACGGTTTTCTACGTGAACGCCGTATATATATGGCAGGTATGTGAAACACAGTTTTGTAAAAGCAACCTTTAGATGATGACACAATTTAAAATTGCGTCCCAAAAGCTTTTAATTTGATATATAAGTAGCATAATTTTTATGTTCTATTATTCTTATATAATTTGCCTCTATCACGATATATGAAAGAATGATTGCAAAGTTTATTGTACGTTCGTTAAGATAAGTATATGTATATAGAAGAAAAAAGCTCTAAGCCTATAAAATCTTCTATGTTAGTGAATGACAATCAATGCATATGAATATTGAATAGTCTATTTTGAATAGCCGATGGCCGGAGAGCACCGACTTGTAATAATGATTTATCTGCCGTTTATTCACTTTTATACAATGCTTCGCAGTTTAAGCTAAACGTATGCCAATGCACTCAACAATATGCAGATGCTGCTCGTATGTATGTTACGTATAGTTGTCCTCTCTTTGGTAAATTGTGTTAGCATATGAACAAAGACAAAAATACTTAATAATGGGATATAAGAAAACTCATTAGGCGTTGGTCTAACGTGGTCTAGTGTACGGTGTCCAGCATCTGACTCGTATTCAAAATACATGTAATATTTATAATAAAGAATTTATTATTATTTAATTCGTGGGTGTATAGTCAGGGTCACAATGTTTTATTTTTTTCTTACTCCATACTTAACTGTACCTATAAATTACATTTATATTCGTATTAATTCAACATAACCTCGAATTGGCATGCGTTATAAATCTTGGGAATAATAAAAATCGTATTGCTTCACCGTTTTTTTTTTATGTACGCCAATCACACGGCTAATGTAGAATTTATAACGTGAATCATCTTTGAGCTTACAAATTATTTTTGGACATTTTGTGGGAGCCGTAAAGTTTGTCTATCAATGTAGCCAACGGTAAGTGTCAGCCTAAATATTAATGTTTTATAAACTCATTTTTTTATTTCATCTCATTGTCTCTAAAACTATATTAAACAAACAATAATCACACATAACCTTTAATATATCAATCAATATCTACAACAAAGAACGGACATAGTATTCTTTATCTTAATGTTCTTGGCAGTTACACCACATAATATGTTACATACAATAAAACCAAGTTGACGTTGCCAACGACTATGCGGAGACAGTCTGTTTAGTTCCGCTCGTTGTGAATAATATTAATGTTTGTAATGTCATTATTGTTATACGTTCAGTAGAATGCGATTCCTATTCCAGAACCCTTTGAGTATGGGTACTCTTAATATTTTTATTTACTGAAAATTGTCGCACTTACACAATAATTTGCCACTTTACAGATATAATCGTAGAAAAATAATCCTTTACAATGAAAATTATTAAATGCTTGAGAATAAAGTTAAGCAAGAATATTAATGTTGCTAAAGGAATGTTCGCTATGGATTAAGATAATATTAGATGGCTTAAATATATCTACTACATTCATTTAGGCTTCGTTTGTAAAATGTACATCTAATATTTAAATTTAACATTCATCTAGAAAACATTATTAAATATTATTACTATTCAGGAAAATGTTACTTAAAAATTACAAGTTTTTTCTATTTGTATACAATGTTGGCGAAGCCTTTCAAAGCTTTGTTGGCTGTACAATAAACATTGTCAAATTATGGCATTCGTCGGTTCTGGACAACTGCCAAAATGTACTGAAATTCTTATCGGCTTACATTTGGCAAGAATCGCCATGTTTGGTACATTTCAAGCAACTTTGCAAACACGCATTTCTCATGATACTTCTGGCGTATGCTAATTTTTAATTCTATATTGTCATATACATGTCATAGTTGATAAAGCTTATCACCGTATATTATCGATTTCTATATAAATTACTATTATAACTCTGGAATTCCTTTTTCAGGTAAAAAGAACGCGCTATTTTCGAAATTTGATTTGACTGGCATGTGTTCCTATTTACCTATTGTAAGTATAACTGTCAGAGTTGTAACTAGAATATTAAACAATACCGATCTACACCTGCACTACATCGAAATTAATTACAGTGTATTTAATGCGGGCCGCGTAATAATTACGGAGAATTGGCTAATGTGATGCATCGAAAAAGCTCAGCGTCTGTTTGTCTAGATCCTTATAATTTACACTGGACCATACCACTTTGTAATAAAGACGAGAATACCTTGTATTACGGTTTGTTTGGTCGCCAGCATGGCTCAGTGCTATGGAATCCATTGACAAACAAGTAACGGAGTTGTGTTTGTTAAGCGATGATGCGTTACGATGGTATTTTACTGCTATATATTATGCAGCTTAACACTGCCTTTTGTAAAACCGCCCAGGTCCTATAGTGGAGAGAAGGATGTTTAACTCTTAATTTTCTATTTACTTATGATTAGCATTAAGTTATACAAAAACCTATCTTCCTTTGTTTTCAAAAGACGAACGAAATAAATGGTTAGAGTGCGTGAAAGCCTTATAGTAATGCTGTCAAACAGTAGTGTGCCCAAGTAGTTTAAGTTATACATAACGAGACATTAATTCAGAAGTTGCGTGAGCGCTGTTTTAAGTTTATTCTACGAAGACCGTTGTTGGAATGAAACATTAAATAATCCAAGTATTTACTAGAAAGACGACGTTTATAATTAATTATTCATTATTTCATCTATAAATCTTATCAAGGTTTTCTCGTAGGAATAAATTAGTATCTGTTTAAAAAATTCTATTACCCTTATACGCGAGATAACGGATAAAGTCTTTAATTAACTAATTAATAAAATCATTAATTGCTATACACGATCATTACTTTATTTAGTAATTATTTGAAGTCTCTCGTTGATCACGGTCCAAAGCAGTGTCGAGGTATTTAAATGATGTAATAAAATCGTGTTTATATTCGTTAAAATTTTATGTTTATAAATAAACTAGATGACCCGGCAAACGTTGTTTTGCCATATATATTAAAATTGCAAAAAATAGAAGTTGATTGTAGAAGGATGAAAAATTTACAGCTACATTCACAGTCATGACAAAATTAAAATCTTGTCAAAAAAGTTTATAAACCAAAAAAAAATTGGAGTTGGTAGATGTTTAAAATCGAGAATTGTATTTATCTTTGAACTTATGGGGTGGACCATCCTTAACATGGGACCTTAATAGGGGCATGACCGATTTCCATACCTATCGAGTTGGTATGCAAATCGGGAAGGAATCGGTCGAGCTGTTTGGCAGCGAACACCGCAACATGAGAATTTTAAATATTCTAATACTGTTGTAGCAGTAAGAATCCTCTTTGTGTAATTAACACCTATCTTTTAAGTAAAGCCTTTTCCATATAATTTTAAATAAGGGCTGAAACTGTCGTACTTCTAACTTGCTTTGATGTTTCAATTTTCGAAATAAAATACTACCACAGAGAATAGAAATGAGTGGAGATTCAATTTAACGCGCCATAAAGCGATCGTTAGTCATCCGCTTTATCAAGTGAAAAGCGAAACGAAATGGTCACTCCTTTGACAAAACATAATTTCAATAAAATATTTTGTCACCATAACATTGCGTTGTTGTATTCTATTGTGTTCTTAATGCATTTATCGTGTCAAAACCACTTTCGAACCGTTTAATCCCTTCCGATACAATAAACATTAATTCTTACGAGGTGCCAAAGAGCCTCCATGGTTTGAACGGTGGTTACACAAAGACTTGTCACTCAATATACGACCTTATGTACTTAAAATAGATTTCATATTTAAATAAAACCTCGATAATTTAGTTAAGCTGCAACGGTATTTATTAACGCAATTTTGTACATTATTTAGTGAGTTGTAAAGGTGATAATTGACCTGTGAAATTTCACTTGTGGTATTCAGCGGTGTGGTGTATTAGGGGCCATAATCGGTTAGGCTCATTTGTGTTCTGTTTTCGTGAAATAACTTTATTTCAGTATGATGTTGTTATTTTATATGAAATGTGACTAAGATAAGAAACAAAAGTCTGTTTCCATTTTACTGAGCTGGATTGTGCGAAGGTTTGGTTATCGTTTTGAACGAAATATTACAGAGCTTTAACACACCTCAGTACAAGATTACCCTTTGATTATTTCTCTAAAACAGTTTTACTTCGTTTTGTTATTAATGGCTACTTAACCTGCCTGTAGCTTTAACATTTATCAGTAAACAACACCACAATCGTATCGTAATTTAAATTCATGAAATATAAACATTTCCGGGTCGGAAGTTGCACTTAACAGAAATGCTGTAACAAGTAGCCTTGCGCTGTAAGTGAGATTGTGTGTAAGTTTGCGAACTTCTAGTAAACAACTATTCGACTCACTAATTTAAATTTAGGCCTTCATACAATGTTTTATGTAATATTTAGTTTGGATTTTTTTTTTAATATTTTTGATATCGTTTTATTTGCACAAATATATAAAAAATTACGTAGTTCTTGTTTCTATACAATGTTCAAATTATTGTATTGGCTTGAAGAAGATAAAGCTTAGTTTAAGAATTCGTCATAATCAACTAAGTTAGTTGGTAGGTTTGAATGGTTTTCTTTATAAAGTGTTTCTGTTTTAAATATCTTTTAATGCCTTTCAGAAGGTTAATTAATTATAACGCAATAAATATTGTTTAATTAAATGCTTAAACATTATTATGGCTCTGATTCAGCGTATAAAAGGCTTTATAAGGCTTACCGGGTTCGGTTAGTTACAGTTACTCTAGTTTGTGTTACGTCGGTGAAGACACGGCTACCTGAACTCATGATACATGAGAACAGATATTGTGGTTTAGCGGCTGTTATAAAGCCAATAAGGTTATTATATCGATTTAATTTATTTTGTTATAGCGTAAGGTGTTATTAACATTGCTTTTAATTAAAACAATATTTGATTTGTAGTATATAATATGATGTAGATAACGCTTACAAATCCTGAATCATTAATTAATTTTCGGAAGCCAAACAAATAAAGGTAGACGAACTTGTCCGTGGATTTTTAGTATATTATGAAACCTTAGATTTTTTTGTATTTGTTAATGTTTGATACCTTTGCAGTTTGTTGGCTTCGTACACAAAAACATGGCCAGATTAAAAAAAAACCTTAGTGTGCTATAATGACTTGTTTAAAGTGACTTAATATGAAATATACGAAATATTTACTGATTAGTCTTCTTGTGCATATAAAATTAACTTAATAATTCCCTTGTATTAAAATAACTTAACACCGTAAATTTCACTTAAGAACCAACCTTACATTTAATATTATTAAGTAACTATTTTAGGATTGTAAAGTATTTAATATATCCTAACACAAAGTTAATTGAGACAACTTAAGTTTTTGAGGGTTTATTTACCGTATTCATGTCAAGTTAAACCTACGCGATGGATCATGTTACCGCTTTCTAGATTGATTTATCCTTGCCCTATTCAAATTGTATATGTATGTAGGTAGGTCCTAATATTATGTTCAGTCCCTAACGACAAGAGTAACGGATTTAAACTGGCAGTTCGTATTCTACGTGTACAATCTTTATATATCTTTAAACCGTGAATTTATTTTTATATTGTGTTTATAATGGTACTTTATTGTATGTAAATGTGTTGTTTAAATATGGTTTAACCAACAATGAAAAAATATATACTTTAATGAAGCCCTATTTGCCTTTCATATAAAAATGTTCTCAAAAATAAAGGTTAAATTCGTTATGCGGTCGTTTTTGTGCAATTAAAAATGGAATTCTAATAATAAAACAAGATTAACTTTAATTTCAATAATTTATTGTAGCAATTTAACATGAAATAGTCCCACACAAACGATTCCGTGTCCAACCCACATCAAGGCACCTATTTGTTATGAAAAGAAATTTTCTATAAAATTATCAGAAACAGCGGGCGGTCGCCTCTCTTGAATGGGTTTTGTATGTCTTGCATTTTATTAGCTCGTAGGCGTTAAGTGTTATCGTAGTGAAACACTTTTGTGTCTAAGTAAATCATCACATTGATTATTTAATCATTACTAGTACTGCAGTAATGCAATGGTTAGGTGCGCGACGTAACTATTCAGGAATTCGTATCTCGCTCGTGCACCTTTTCTAATTGTGTAATTTCTTGCTCATACGGTGAAGGTGAATGTCGCGACATCTTTTTCGTGTTCGTTGGCTTCGCGTCAATGGTCTAAAAGTCGTTTATCAGGTTCAAGACCGAAGTTCGTACTTGAAAATGGTCTTAGATGCGATAAATCTAATTTTTGTACCTTATATATATGCCACTACACAATGGTAGTACTACACATATGTGTAACCATGAAAAAAGTAGCAAGAATTAAATTAAATTAATAAATGTTCTGCCTAAAAAATAGGTAGAAACATGTAGGTTGTTTGATAAGCCAATAGCTTTAATACTTAAAAAAAAATACTGTATGTATAATAAAGCCTTCAGACGTGATTTCATTCCGGTGCCTATAAGAAATGTAACGAATAGTTTTTGGGCGAAAGATCAAGGAGACCGCCACGTTCGCATTACAAAGGCTCTCACACGGATAAAATTTCCGGTGGATTTGGTTATTGTTTGATTTTATTAAAGAAACAAACATTTTTTATTAATTAATTTATTAATACAGTACTTCAGTCTGGTTATATAGAATATTGTTTTGAAATTATATTTTGTTATTAGTAAGAAATACATTTAAGTGAAAGGCACATACACAGGTAGGTACTTTATAACTTATAATTTAGCAAGTTTGATTTTAATATCCATGAATTTTCTTTTGTGTACGTCATCCCTAACACTTGGCCACCCAATTTTGACATATCTTGCAATCTCGCACGCACTCACGCGAAGTCCAAACGCGTCGAGTCTGTTTGTCGGTCTGACTTTGATGCGATTCGCGAAACACACACGTTGCACTAACATGTACTTTTTATTAAAGCTTACTTCCAAGAAAAGTCTGTAAAATTTACGTATATTAAAAATAGATTTTATGATTACATTTTAGATTTAGTACTATTTAAATAAATATTTTTCAATATACAGAATTGTTTACTAGAAGCTCAGCATAATAATATAAGCACAATCATTAAACAATATATATCTTTTAACTTGTATCAAACCTAGCGTTTATCATATAACAGCAACAACTCTGGCGTTTATTCTGAAGATTTTGTTACGGTACGGTACGATGTAATCTGTCGCTGCGATGATTGTATCACGCTCTGTATCGTTTCACGGACGTAAATACTATGAAGTTGATATAATTTTTCTTTCGCGGGTGCAATGACCCTGTAGTCGCGGGTTCACGACCGTTCCGGATAATTTCACGCAAAAAACCGCCAGATGCAAAGCGGCGCGTTTGATGAGTTTCAACGATGGCGTTCCGTTAGGATTGATGTACACTGGAAAATCTGTTGGTGGAAATGCATTTACATAATTTATACTTTACAGGAAAATTTACTAAACTCACCTTACACGTATGAGTCGACCTTCATCTTTATTAAGAACAATACGAAATCTAAAAGTGACTGTTTGTTAAATTATTTGTAATGGAAGTATACGGTGCAGATTATCTATGAAAGATCTATTTCAGTAGGGTACTTCAAGAAAAAGGCGTAGCGATCTTTAATCCTCTAGCATTGGATGAGCTTCTTGTTTATGATCTATAAACAATAATATCGCTTTCGTGTCAATATCTAGCTTGCCTCATAAAATAAATATATCTAAACCAAAAGAGTTAAATACTCTAGAATCGATACAGAGTGACGTTTATATTCGATTCAAACGATTTACACCGTGTTTTGACGTCCATAGAAATAGCGGTTCGATTTCACTCGCCGCCCTTATTCGATTAACTCGATACGAATCGATTGTTGCCATAAATCTCTCGGAAATATTATTGAAATGCAAGAGCGTAGCGGTTTCGGTTCGCACGAACACTTATTTGTTTCCTACTTCTGGGAAACGTCAAAATAACCCATTTTGACGTTTACCAACAATGTTAGTTTTTAGGTTTAATTGTATTCAAAATGACAATATACAAAGCTATATATATACACATCACGCATGAATACGCACAGCAATATTTGATGTTTAAAATCCTTCTCCTCATTAATAAAATTGTAACCTAATTGTGTTGTTACATGTTTTTGCTATTTATATATTCTTGTTTAAAAGTATTTTAAAGTATTTTATAAATTTGTAATCTCTATATATTTATGTACCTGTTGTTTAACTCACTTGACTTGTTGAGTCTTATGTCCTCTCCATGAGGCAGAGGGCGTCTACAGAGATCTTTTCGACGAGAGAAGTGTGAGAGGAAAACAAATTAAATATAATTGTTATTGACAGTCAATATATAGATGATTTAAGTCTTACATTATTAACTTAATGTGATAGTTTAATGATATCAGCTTACACACAACCCAGTATAAAAATACCAACGCGGTGCTTAGTCAGGTCACCAAGCCATCTTAGTTATGATATTCGTGCTATGCTCCTCCATACCTTCTCATTAGACAATTATTAGCCCTCGCCCTACTAACTATAAACTACTTTTTCTCACAGATCGCCACTTAACAGTACTTAGGTGAGATGTTACCGTTTCGATAATTATATTTCCTAGTAAACATGAGCACTGATAAAGTCACAATGTCTAAATTGGTATATTTAATGTTTTATGTATAATTATTTGGACAAACAACTAAGTGTATAATTATTTGGAACCAGGTGTGTCATTCATTGTCTATGCACGCTGCATGCGCGCGCATAGACAATGATTTCGATGAAACGATTAAGATCAATCAATGCGGTTTGTCTAATACTGTCTTTTTGTGCGATTCGTGTTTAATTGGTCGTTCGCTAATCGGCGTCAGTCGATCATTAATATTGTATGAGGTGCGCAGGCGCCGGCGCGACGAGCGCGTCACAGTAAAGAATCAAATGAAAACAGACAAATCGCCTCAGATACCATTCAATATTTGTTTTTATAAATTTTTTTATGTTACATTCATAAGAAGGCAATATTTAGCCAATAATAAATTTTAAATTATTTTTAAGTTGGAAAATAATCAAATTGTAAATTTTAAACAATAGCACGCAATAATATAAAAGTAACATTGATTATATTTTCGAAAATATTGCAATGACACTAATGTATACTTGCTTCCCATAGTATTTTGGGAAGCAAAAAGAGATCGTGTCGACTATTTCTTTCCTCTACAATTAATAAGATAAAGCAGATTTACGATCGACATGCGTGCGCATATATCACATGGAATCTCAATGTATCATTAAGACGTTTTCATACATCGAGCGGCGCGCGCGTCTCAACGATTTATTAACCCGTCAACGACGCCCTCACTTCTGACGCCAAAATAGGAGAAACGGGAGCCAATTTTTAAAGTTCACGCATGTGCAATTGTCATCAACTGATGTATCGTTGCAATTACGAGAAAAATCTGACTTTAATTGATACAAAACTCGCTGTACTATTTACAGGAGGTTCATGCGGACGAGGAAAGAATTTTAACTAGTCGAGAGTGAATTGTTTGTAAATAACGACAGATGTGAACGTTTTACGTGTATTTAGAGAATTTAGATGATAATATTAGTATATCAATATTATTATTCAAGTTTTATGTGCGCTTTATTTTTAAATATGTATATACAAATATCCACATTTTTATGTGTACCGTTGCAACGATAATTGTGGTACATGAGTGGTATTTTGACATTATATTTCCTTTTCTCTATTATACTCAAACATTAGCTCTTATGATTGAGATTTTGCACGAACTATGTTAATTTAGTCATAAAGATTTTTTTCTATCAAGCTATTGAAGATAAGGACAATCATAATTTAGGTAATTGTAAAATTTATTGTTCTTCTTGGCCTATTTTCTTGCATAACTCCGGACAAAGAAGCTGGCCAATTATTATATAAGTGCAAATACATACAGGCGACGACTTTTATGGTGATGCATTATGCATTCTCTAGCGGTTGTGTATTAACTGCGACGCATCATGATTATATTGCTAAGGGATGACAACTGTACTTTAACCCAGTAGAAATATTGAAGTTGTTTCAGAATCAGTCATCTATTGAAACTTATATTTCAGTTTCAATATATAATATATAACCATCAATATTAAAAGGTTGATGAAATAAAATTAAAAGGAACAGGTAGCCTGTTGTCGCTTGCAGGTAAAAAATAAATAAAAAATAAACAAACTTTTTGTCATTGTCACAATATACATTTATTTATTAATTATAATGGGAGTATAAAAAGAAATATTTAAAATTATTAAACTGTAAAACAAAATTAGTAATTAACAATTTAAATTGAATTTCGATTTTATGTGTGATTCTCATTAAATTTATTTATTGTTCAATTGTGTTTTAACAGCCCTAACATTATCTTGTGGCCACACTGACAGATCTCATAATAATCAATGTATGGCAATCTCTTAATTGTGTCGGCATGCGGATTAGAATTTATTACGATCACCATTTTTGTAACGCGTAGGCTTCTTATGGCCGTTGACAAGTAAGATAAATTATTGTTTGTTTACAGTAGCGTTTGCGTATCCTCAGTTTAGTTATTTGACTGATCTGACTGACTAGTCCCATTATTCGTTACAAAACGTTGGTACTCATGCTTTTATATTATAACGTAAGCATTATTAAGGCGAATATTTTTAGCTTTTATGTTACAATAATAGTTACTTAGTTATGCCTTATAACAATAATTAAAAGCTTAAAGTAATCAATATCTAAATTGTTCAGAATATGCACACTTTACCTAGATAATTTAATATTTTCTCCCAATATATCTCTAATAGGACTAATTATTTAAAAAATAGATTAGAATTAGTATGATTTAGATGTCTTATAGAATATCACCCCATAGTAATCGTATCATTACACTAGTTAAAGAATAGAATTTACAAAAAGATATAGTTGTATACACGACGTCCTACGAACATAACAAGCCTGCAGCGGTTAAGGAACGCTCTAGGGCCTAGGTTCTTGCCACTAAAGCCACGGGGTCAACAAGTGTCGCGAGTTACAACCACTTTCCCACGCCCGAATAAACTTCTTTTTTAAATTAATAGTTCAGGAAGAGTTTTTCTATAAAGTAGCCTGTATACCTATACATATATGGTTTAATATGTGTTTATGTGTTTAGAGTATTGGAAAATAGTACCAGTACATCACATTTCTATCACAAAAGAAAAATTATATATAACTTTCAAATGAGGCACACATTTTAAATAGGTGTGTGACATTTATTTAATTTGATAAGCTAACATTACAACTAAACTTTGATCGTACAATATAATAGGAACAAGTATAAGAATACAATGTAAACGAAACGTGAGAAAGGTCTTGTAACTCTACGATTGACCCTTGTGTCTATGGTGCATTGCGATCGCCCTCGGGTCGAAAAGACCACATCATATAACCTGCAATAATCCTCGTTTTATGCTAACAAGACGCTTGTATCCGCTTCGAGGGGTTAACATCATTTGAACCGGGATCAAACTTATACAATAGTACTAACAATGCAAAGTGCATGCATGCGTCGTAATGTGTTTAGTTAAAAAAAAACATTATTCATTCATTAACAACTCTTTATATGTTTGCAAGAAAATATTGTAAAGCGTTGTTTACAAAGTGCCTAAAATGTAAATATAAACATACCTATTTCTGTATATACATTAACGAATAATTACTATAACCTATACGTTTGAACATGTATTATGTTCTTAAGCCTTTGACTGACTAAAAAAGCCCAACACTCGACTCCGGTGTCAACTCAAGGGTCCTCGATACGGTGAAACTTCAAGAGCCCTCCAGTTAAAGATGTGAGATCGTTAGGGTTAAGTTCCGTCTTTCTAATTGTCATCATACATATTGTATTTTATAGTTGTTAATCTTCACCGCTGGTGAAGAATGCTATTAGTTTTCTTTATCGTAATTTTTGTAGCACCTGATCGGCATAATTATTGATTATTGAAGAGAAGATCTTTGGCTTTCCAAACAGCGCTTGGTTATTTATTATTATTTTTAATAAAAATATAGCAAATTCAAAAATAACATACTCTAGGTTTAATCACATCGCTCTATGAAACAGACTGGCCCAACGCGTTTGTACGTTTTTTTAAGATACTTTAAATATTTCACATTTTTAAAAGCGAAACGTATCGTTAATTTTTTCGCACTCCTCTTTTTTAATATGCAAACAAAGCGTGACCTTATACATTGCTGTCCATCTAGATGAATGTCTGTGACCTTTCGTGACCTTGGCAGGCGCCTCGACTGCAGACATGCCGAATGGAGGCGAGAACATGACGCGATGACAATGCAAACAGCAGAACGGATTTAACTCTAATTAGTATCGTGTGACATGCAATTTTTGCCATATTAATTCCTTTGTTTAAATAACGAAGCGTCTTATAAGGAGAGAGGTTGCTTACCGAGGAGTAAGGCTAAAAAACAAAAGACAATCACGAACGAACCGAAACAAGTAATTTCTTTCTCCTTATAATCTAAATGTGTATGACGAAACAAGATTGTAAGAACCTACAGTGTTGGCTGCAATTTTGTTAATCTGCTAATATTGATAAACTTTTGTACAGTGAGGCATGTAAAAGATATATTTGTTAGTGCTTTATTTAGAAATAACCATTTGTGAGTATACGGCTAGTGATTCGTTTTATCTAAGTGCACTGTCAAGTTTTCCCTGCAAAGATGATTTCAAAGTCATAAATGGAGGACATAAATACAAACAACACTAAAGTGTCTGCATTATCGAGGCCTCTTCCTACCGTTTAACTTTCATTGCGTATCGCGTAAACAGACAGGAGCAAATTTTATAGAGAGTGCTTTGTAAAATAAATGGCTCATAAGGCTAGTTGTACACAGGAAGAATATTTTTATAATTTATTGTCTAAAGTGCAAAATGTTCATCTAGGTTGTAGTATTGAATACCTAAGTAGTTATTATGAATTGTTGATTGCGTTCAAACTTCCAATTTTGTGTGCTTTGACAAAGTAAAATTAATAAGATATTTTTTGACAAAAACTGTTTTGAAGCCACGTGTAACAAATATACTTATGCATATCTGCTAACAGTCTGTACCGTACTAAAAATTGGATAAAAATATCTGTATAACAGAAGCAATTGTTTACATGTATAACCAGCCTTACCATCTTGTTACCATAAATCGTAAGCAATAGTAAATGATGTTTCGTTCTATTCGACATTATCGAGCAATAGACGCGTACACTGAATAGACCTCGCCGGACGGTTGAATGCTATCGGACCATTCGTTTCTTATTGAAGTTATAGTTTTGTATTCAATTGGTTCTATGATGCAAAGAGCGAGCTAAAATGTCCGCAACTTCGGAATGCCTATGTTTAAACATATACGTGGTGCAACACAGTACTTTATGTCGTCTTTGATGACTTTATAATTTGACCGACTGTGTTATGGCCAAAAGCTTTTAACTAATAAAAAGCGATGTAGTTTAACTAGTGTATACGTGCTTTCATATGTTAAATTTATATTTTTCATTTATGAAATTAACGAAAGTTTTTGAATAAGCCAAAAAATTGGATACTCCAGGTAAACACGCAATCTTTCTTTCCCCATTTATACCTGGATTGGTTTTTTTTTAAATCGTTGTAGAATATTAGTATTTATTTCATTTCCCATCCATAAAAATGTTCGAAGTGTTTGTTTTATCCTCGACACAAGTGCGTTATTTCTTGATATAATATTTATTACTCGTAAGTAATACGACGTATTGTGGTTTTAAATAACATGTTAATTGTTATGTAAAGTAAATTATGTAATAATTACAACGTAACGTAATAAACAAACGATAATGCTCGTTAAACGTTTATCGTTGATTTAGTCTTTGTTTGCGAGATCCGCATTCGTTTTCCCACGAGCTAGTTTTGATGGAAACGATTTCCTCGCTCACGCTGTGTGATTTGAATATGGATAATTCGGTGTACAAAACCATACCAAAGAAAACGAGAATAAAGCTTCGGCTTTAATAAGGACAGAATAGTATTTGGAATAGATGTATTGTAGTTACATCAACATTTGTCATATTTTTTTTGCTTAATACAAATGGATATTTATAAAAATACAAAAAAATGTACTTTACCACATTCAATACAAAACGAAACAAATCAACCATGTATCAGTTTTACTGTTAAATAACAGTTTACTTACTAGTTTAATGAAACGATTGTGAAAAGAAAATATTGTTCAGTTTATCAGTTTGTCCAAATATTAATTTAAAATTCTAATATATTTCATTTATTATCCATGGCTTACAAACATTGAAGACTATTCAAATTTGAACAGTGCATTCATCGCTACAGAATGGACAGGTCAAAACTCATACTGATCGTGGCCTGAATGGGAGCATGAATGACTTTCTTCATAATCTTATGAATGGGCGAGGCTTAAAATAGTAATGTAATTGAATCATCGTACTGTATCATGCAGTAAGACGACGTTTATTAGTTTACGAAACACAAGTGGGAATATACGACAAATATAATGTGAATCATGCTTTGAAAATATTTATATATATATATATATATGGACTCGTTTCTCAATATTTGCTCTTTCTTTTCGTTTGTTGACTATAATCTAACCTGACCTGAGTTGAACTCACAATATATTATATCCGGTGCGCATGATCATGTTGCTTTACACCAGTATATTAAATTAAATATATGTTGGAGGATACCTTAAATGAATTCTGAACTGTTTGCAGGCGAAGTGACATTAAAAAATAATAATTTAAGCATAGTTTTTTTTTATGAAAAAAGTGTGATTAAAAATGTTATATATTTAGATGTTTTACCCGGACCCTACTCGAAAAAACTTTGCAATTAAGTAAAGGTTGTGTGAAATAATATATCAACGAAATTAATGCAATGTATAAATTGCCTTGCAAGTGTCCTTAAATCATAGCCGTCGAGATTACTGCACTTTTATTTAACGATATTGAGATATAATCGATGGGGCTCAATTTTAATGATTTATGGGTGTAACTTTAAAAGATATAACTTAATTAAACGCTGTGAATAATATGTTTTAATAAAATCGGTTAATTCACAATGATGGCAATTTCATCGCCTTGAGTTATTACGTAGGTCTCTATACAATCATATATTACTTATTTAATGGGTTTTGATTTTAACATAGGATGATTTCGATGAAATAATATTATTTGATGGTTAGCAGAGAAAACTGTGAACAGACAAATTTAGAACAAATGTTTTGTATCGGTTGATTATAATGTTTGTATTAGGCAGAGTTTTATTTATAAAATCTCTATCTATTCTATCTATTTCTAACATAGATAGAGACAAATAAGAACGCGCGGATATGTAAATTATATAAAAAAAATATCAAATTTAGTAGTTACCAAATTACAGAAGTGTGTAACGTATTTAATTACTAATAGTAGTATTCTTATATTTGTATTTTTTGTGCGTTGTAGTTTTAAGCTCATAATTTGAACTAAAAGACGACTTTTAATTTGATTGATGGATTGATTTATATATGATAACTTAATTAACAAATGAGTACGTAACAATGCGTGCGCGCACCTTTTATACATGATTATGAATGATTCTCACTTTCAGTGGCTATGAAGCAATTTTACACATTTTTTACTGTACTAGGAAGTATATAAATTCGTGTATGATATTTCTTTTATATTTTTAATGTTTCAAATAAATTCAAAGTTATGATTAATAATTGCGTGCTCCTCGTTGACTAAAATTGAAAATTTAACAACAAAATGCGACAAATTAGTCCGTAAGCCATAACTAAATTCCTTCTTAGCAGCGTCTAGACTAAGCGCAACAAGACTAAACAAACGTACGTCTAAATGAAACGGACATTTATATGAGGCCGCACTAACTGGCTGTCACTGTCCGACATCCGGATAGATTCCTTATTCGTTCCGGAACGGAATTGTGTAAATAAATAGAGGGACCGCCCGGATTTAGACAGGCAAAGTTATATAAGGTCATTGCGTGCATGAAATAGCTATAGAATAAGTAATAATTACAAATACTTTACTTAAACAGCAAAATGTATGTTGTCGCCAACGCCATCTTTCTATGGACACTCCTGCTCGTTTACCCTCTTCCATAAAATTGACCCATGCGCTTTAGATAATATATAACCTAAAATTAGCAAATCATTTGTACACATATGTACTTTGCCATTACTTGTTCTAGCATAGTGTGCAATTAACACATTTGCACATACGTATACGTATACACACATACACATACGTCAAATCAAACAAGTCATTTATAAATAAACTAACTGTTAACCTCTAATTTAATCCATTAAGCATTTTATGTACCAAGGCTTTTAAACGTACTTTGAATATCATTAAAATGTACTATTGAAATAATTGCCATGTCATAATTATGCTTGATACATACATATTGCCTAATATCTATTGGTCGATTGCAAATAGAAAAAAAAGAATGTATGCACGAGTTAATGGGACCTTGTCTATAAAATATACTAATTTATTTTACCAAGATTAATTGCTATATTTAATCATATTCAACTATGTGATAAGCTGGAGATCAGTTAAGTTCGGAACACTAATATTATTGAAAAGATATGTAATATTCTTATGATGTTTTTTTACTTGTCTGCCACAATTGTGAATAATATTTTCTTAAGAATAATAAATGACGTAAGCTTTACTAACACAAACATTTAACATAAGCAAGTGTCCAATAACATTACTTACAGTCCCTATTAAGTGGAACAATGTTTTCGTGTTCAATTATTTAACTTATTACAATATCGCACTTAACACGCTCATTCTTTGTGATGTTAATACATAACATCGTAAATTGTATACCAGGTGTATATTTTATTGCAAATGTAATTAAATTCGTCCCACAGTAACCTTTTTTCACATCAAAACATTACGAAAATTGTGAAGGAGCCTTTGCACGTGGGTGCGGTTAGTGACCGCCGCCCACTGTCAGTTAGGTGTTAGATGTTGACTTAGCACTTCACTGACTTGACGGTTTTATACTACTTAACGTTTCATTATGTTGTAGAGAATTATGACAATTAATAACGTATAGGAAATAGGAAATTAAACTCTCCATTATTTACCCAAATAAGCCCACAAGTCTCTGGTGTGGGGAATGCTAACACACATTGTAACGTGTTGTGTTTTTCAAATAAATATATGTTTTCAGTAATAAATTTGCTATAATTACATTTGTTATTATTTTAACAACAAGAACCGCACAAGTGACAAGCCGCTTCGAATTATGTCTGCTATTAGATAATGTCATAAGTCAATTAAACAATTATATAACCTTAGCAGATATTTTATGATTTTTAAGGATTTACTTTTGAAAAGAGTGCGGTAATAAAAGAAGAACCATCAATTACTCTTTTTTAATACAAGTATTTTTGTAATAAATATTTTAAGTAATGGAAATAGATATATTTAGATGAATCAAGAGGTAAAAACTTCGCCTACGATGTTCAAACAAATTGCAGAATAAAAACTAAAAGTAGTATGTATGTTATTGCACACAATTAATCCGATTTATAGCTACTCCTACGCACATCGTTGATTTATTTCGTGTAATTTGCATAAATAAATGTATTAGCAATTTTCTGTACACGGTAATCTTAATCTTGATTTTTTTTTGTTACAGGTGAGTCATGCGGCTGCTGAATGTGCTGCAGTATAGTTTGTTAATACTGTTTGAAGGTTTGCGTTGTCATATTTTTATTGTTACGATCAATCATACCACAGTATAAGACTTGCATTTTCAGTATAAATCCTATTAATTACAAATGTCTGTTACTTTCTATGGAGTATTAATTTTTGTTGTTAATAGTTCGAATATGCGTAGAGACAAAATGGTTTTTGTTAATTTTATATAATACTTATTCCTGGCGCCAATGAATTGAAATCGATTGTTTAATTACTATAAATAATCAGTGAGTAAAAATAGACTTCCTTGTCTCTGGTTGGCCTTATCCAACATTGTAACGTAATCAATGGCCGTTGTAGTTCTAATTAGCACTTTATTGTGCGCCCGAGTCTGCGGGAGTTGGACACGAGTTATCGACGACGGGACCGATTTAGATACGATTGTTGATAGTGATGTACTGCGGTTTCTCTTTTAATCAATTCCCTCACTTCCTATTAGAAACTGCGTATGAAATTAAACATTCATTAAATATAACTGAATGGTGCATTTTTATAGCGGGATAGAAAGTTTAATTCCTCGTTTGAACTGAGGTATGGTTTGTCACCTGTGCCTATCATGTGATGCACGAAACTTTGATTTATACTGTTCGTCTCATACAATTAAATATCGTATAACGATAATTGATCTTAAAAATACTCGCCAGGAATGTTGCCATACGGGAACGTATTTAAAAGATATTATGCCGCTTATGTTAATTTCGTAAGTGCATCATAATGTTTACTTTTAACTTTCTCGCAGCCAAAGTGCATTGAAATATCATTAAGCCGCCATTATGATAAAGTTGCACGCATTCCATACCAACTCTAATGAGTTCGCATTAAACGATTCGATTCCGTCAAGATTATAATAATCGATTTCCAATGTATAGACTCGATGTTGGTCAGCGAGAGTGATATCTATTTACAATTTATTGTAAAATGTAGAGGAAAGACGGCTTTATCCCTGAGAAGCGATTTAAATCAGGCAACATAAAAGAGCAGTGGTAATTGTGAGAATGCGTACAGTTTTACTTTAAGTTTATGTCGTTAATTAAATCATATAACACAAATAAAACAATAATTAAATTTTTATTGAAATCAATTTGCTGAAAAAAAATTATACATTTATTAACAGGCAAAAAGTACATTATATTTAGAGAAAAGTGCAAATACATAAGTTAATTTCAATTATTATAAGAATTTACTAATTACTGTACATTAGTAAACAAAACCAAAAACAAAACATGTTAAATTCATGAAATATACTTTAATAATTGTCTCTATAAGCCTGATTACCGCATGAGAAATGACAGCATAGCACGTCCATTCCACCACTATTATTAACATGACGTGCGTCTGAGCGCGCTTCACATATAATAAAGCCCTCCATCTATTTTCTACCTACACTGACGACAAATACCTCGGACGACAAATGTACAGTAGATGTTTAACAGTATAAATAAAATTATTTAACACTATACGAACTATTGACTATCTCTTTATATAATTTGTTTGTTTATTGCCACTCTACAAGTTAATTGCTTGCATGATGCCTTATTCTTAAATTCTTATGGGTCTTGATCTGCACTTAAAGAGTTGACAGTGAGTAAGGGTTTTTCTGAGGATAACTGTGACACTGCTGAAACTATGTCCACTGTGGCAGAATAGCCACGTGCCGGCGGATTTGTCACCGGGCGCTTTCACTTTTCTTTTAGTTCACGGCAAAGGTCGACGACACCGTGTTTATCGTGTCGCTGCACCGGTCCGGAATGCGCTCCTGTTTTCACAGCTTAATGAGCCATAAATCCATTCGTTATTATTGGATGTCCGCGCCACGAATTAGTGCTCTAAGCGTTGACCGCTTGGCATCTCATTCATGCGAAGGCCGAAATAAAACGCATACGTTGCCGCCTCGAACGCTTTCCGTTATTCTAAATTTACGGCCACATATCATAGAGTTAAGAGGGAATAATTCTGATCACACGATATACAACTCTATCACAGATGACTCTAAGTTGTTGATCGTCACAACGAAGTGGATAAAGAATTCCGGGAGGTCTTCATATTCTACGGATCTTCGGTCGCTTTATGAATCACGCTCATTTCATTATTGTTAGACTTACTACAGACGCTGGGAATTTTGAAATTTTGCCAATGTGTAAGTTGTGCAAGACGCGATTATCGTAAAATCCGCGCGGACGTTGGCAGTGACCTATATATTGAGGCAGGTCACGGACGGGGATCGACTACTAATAGAATGAATTAATGCCATTCAGCACCCGGTTCATTCATTATATGGCCAATGGAAGTATAGCGGACCCTCTGTGTTCGTGAGATAAGAACTTAGTGACAAGCGTGTCTTTGAAGCGATGGCGACACCGCGTGCAACGCTCTGAATATTAACGTCATAGGTAATGTCTTGCTGCCTATCGTTTACAGTTAGCGGCGCAGCATACAAAGGGCATTTGCTGCACACCAAGAATCTAACAAGCACAATACGAAAACGGCAAATTAACCGTTGTGTCACTTATATGGGTCGTTTGGACCTCGCCCGTCGAATTACAAAACAGTTAACTCACCTCCGCCTTCTTACTCCCTATATTAACTTTGCACATTTATTCAAACTGCATCTAAAAGTACAACAACGGATGAATAAATGTAAGTACGCCTTGATATATACGAGCAATCAGATTCAACTAGCTCGATTGCAAATGGCTCGCTAAATCTGGCGAGTTGATGCGCGGGCATCGTTATCATAATATCCATTTCCGCTGCTATCATTTACGCTTCCCTCCAGGCGCAGCGGCCTCTCATACATGATTTATTGTATCATTATCTCACCATTAGATAAAGCGGAGAACGGACTTCTCAATTATTGAGATAGCCAATTAACGGTTCGCATCAATCATCGGCCGGTCGCCTGTCGCGAAGCAATTATTATTGGTGACCTTGGGTAAATAGCTCTGTCAATTTGGCATGCCTTAATAATAAGCACTCCGGTTCATTATCGACGGGGTCTCAGTCACCGCCTATAGCTTAATGACTGTTGACAAAACGCATATTGCTTAGATTTTGTTCTGCTGATTATTTACACCCGAGTGTTTTCTTTTGGTTTTCGTTAGAAGAAATAATTGTCCTTCGATCGGTGTTGCACAGTACTGTAATGGCCAAATGCGGTTGCGATGATTGAGTGTTAGCGAAAGTGGTCGGCTTTGTGATTGCTCTTAATAATTGTAAAATGATTGAATTTCGTGTCAGTTTTATGGCACGGTAATTACTTTGGTGTATTTATTTCAAATTGCGCTAATGTCGTTTCGATGTATGATATCAATTTCTTTATTATAGTAGCGTTTGTTAAATTTATTTATCAAAAGGAATGCTGGCTAGGAGCTAGGAATAGTTCTAATACTAATAATACATTTTAAAAGTAAACAAAATAAAGAAATTATACTTTTATTACATTCAATCAAGTCTTTGAAAACCCATTACTAAAATAGTTTTGCTTTTTCTTAAGACTTTACACCACTATTAACCATATGTAACTTAGAAGTGTATCTATGTAGTACCTCTACTTATGTAGGTATACGTTTACTTTCTATATCATTACATATATAAATTTTCTCTAATCATGTCTAAATACTATATACAATTACAGTATTCTTCTATTTTTTTACTAAACATTAAATTGTAATACTAAATTTAATATAGTCGTTATGGATACGAATTATTTAACTCTGTTCGACTCTAAAAGAAATCTGTTAAGAGACTTGATGTTTTTGTAGTGGTGAGCTAGATAATTCCATAACAACACGAGGCCCTTAGGTCAGAACAGATCGTCTCGGAAAGGTTAGAGAAAGTTCCGCATCTTTGTGGGTCACTTCTTGAGGTGCATGGTGATGTAGCGATTGTCGATTTAAAAAAAAAGTCGTTTTCTTACCTAGTATATTCAGGTCACTATGGATTTCATTGTGCTAAACTGTGTACTTATTCCAAATACATATGTATATATAAGATATTGAAGGTCGAAGAAAAATGCGAACGACTAGAAATGCCCTAATAAAACTATAGTAGGTGCGTAAAATGCGTCCATACTAAAAATTACAATAGAAAATAGTTCATATTATACACTAAGAAATATAAAATGAAACTCAATAAAACACATTCTAAACTAACGATAAGCGAAAAACATTAAAGACAGCTAGTATTAGATTAAGATAAACATTCTAAGTCACAGATTATCGATAATATTGTTGACTACAAAATACATCACTAAAGTGTATCGATGCGGATAGCCGTCGTGGGAGCAAATCACGGCGACACGACGTCCATTGTTGTTGCTCTTTGACCACTCGCAAACTATCAGATAAACAGACATACATACACAGGTGAAAGCCAATGAGACAATGTCTCCTTCACAACTTAACTACGAATTCAGAGGACATCAAAAGTTGTCAGCTAAAGACTTAAGTTATATTATAATTCAAAAAGCCTTAACGTTCTAATAAATTCTCCTTTCGTGAAATATTGTTTAGTCTATGGAGCTGGTTTTGTATTAAATTTAATAAACAGATGATGAATAGGATAATCGTTTTCTATAGGAGAATAAAATATCTCATTATTTTAGGTTAGTTTTAATTCCACGCAAATTCAAAACAAGTATTTCATACAGTGTAGAGGCAAGTTGTAAAGCTGGAGCTTTCTCTCATCTAAGAATTTTCTTAATTAGCGCTCGCCTAATTAACGACACAGCTGCAGCCTTTGTTAGGCTCACGGATGGAATATTTTGATTAGGCTTAAAACTTTAGTGTGTTTGACGTACGTGAAAACTAAGTTTATGCTAAGTACATACATTGATTAGAATTATAGTTGAGCATAACAAACGAAATCCATATTTGTTAGTTTATTTCTCGTTTTTTTTTGCAAAGTTCAACTTTTCTGTGCCTGAATAAAAATAATGTCCTTATTTTTTTTTGTTTAAAGCGTTTCTTTAAATCGTAGGTAATGTAATGTATCTTTATCAAACCAGGAACCCCTATTGTTGTAATCATTGATATGTGATGTCATTAAAAAGCGTACAATTATAATATCTTTAAAATACATAAAGCTTGTTAAAAACTTCTTATATTTGAATATTGAAAATAAATAATATATTATTATACAATTCCTACGTGTTCCTACTTAGGCTGACAAAATAAGCTGTAATGCGCAACTACTACAAGTTGAAAATTCAAATATTTTACTAAAGATGACTAAGGATGTCGGTACTGCGCATATCTTCCATTGTTTGTATCGATTAACCGTCATTAGACGCGTGCGCAGCTTGTCAGCACAATGCGCGGGCGGCGACAAGGATCGTTAGCTTGAACTTATAATTAATCATTAGTATTGTTTTTATAAACTCGGTGTTTCCAGCAATAAAATATATGTAAGCCTTACGGTGCAACCCACTTATAAATGGCGCTGAGCTCGGCCATGGGCGGCTTTCTAGTTTGTCTATGTAACATCCATTATGTTAAGGTGTACTATAATCCCTCCATTTTAAACAATATCATGGAATAATACTATTGTCACTTCATATATTTAAAGTAATGCCGTTAAATAATTACTTGGGAACCAAGAATAGTAATCGTATGAAAAGAATTTGTTTGTAAGCACTTTAGTTATTCGACATCAACCCCATTAAATAATATTTTAAAATAGTTGTTTTTGACAAGTCATTTAAATAAAAATAGTAATTCTCGGGGGATTGTGGAGTGGCTGTTGGTTTTAACAATTTGAAACTTGATTGCGTGCGGTTTAACCCTCCGTATTGTCCGTTGCTCAGTGTACTAAATATTCAGAGCTTTTTGTTCAATTATAAAGAAAAATTCGTATATACATAAATCTTTCACTAAACGAACTCGATACTAATATTTAAATTACGTTTTATACAATTGCTTGAATGTATCGTTACTAATCTTTAATTTTTAAAAGTCAAACTAACTACCTAAGTAATTAAAATCCATTTTAGGAAACTGCAAAATTTTCTGTTTACTCCGATTAAATTGTAAGTTTATATGATATATTATATTTCAATTAACCGTGACCAATATATTTATATCTATTATTTATCATTATTCAATGTGCAATATTGTGTAATACTTTTTCTCGTACGTTGCAATTTAGTCAGTTTTTCAGGAATTAAAAATATTTGTATATTGACAATCAACAGGATTAAGTTGAGGTATAGAGTTATTACTAAAGTAAGTTAAAAGTTTTGTTTTCGGTCATATATTTAATTGATTTGTATATCAAATTCGTGCCGAGATCAAAATATGTATCTGATGAGATTGTTTCCGTAGAAGAATTAAGAAAAACGGATTATTTATTATTTTTCACTTAATAAAAGTTTATAAATTACTCTGTTAAGTATGCATTTCAAAGTCAATTTCTAGACTGAATATTAACTGCACACACAAGCAAAGGCTATAAAGCTGTGAATAACAATCAGGGGTCAAGTGTCGCGGGAAATTGAAGTTATGGCCTCGAACGAGTGGGATTTTTATCTCTTTTTCGAATAAGAAGTGGAACTTATGATCTCTGATGTTCACCGATTCGTAAAGTCGCTGAACTTGTATTCAAGTGGTTTCTGTTGTTTGTAATAAGGCAATAAAACCTGGTTTTTGTTATATATTCTGGCGGCTATAAAATAAATCTTTTGTAGCGGTACAGAAACGATTTGAATTCTAATATATAACAAAAAATGTTACAAGCTACTCATGTACAATAAATTAATGCTCATTATTATATAACATGAAATGAAATGCTTAAGAGGGTGGATGTGGCTGGCTATACTGTCGTCTCGGGTCGTAACTTCAACGATTTAGGACATTCCTATATGACTGTCAAACTAATGGTACTCCAGTGGATTCTCTATGAATTAACTCTACGATAACACTCGTAGCTAACTTACTGACAACTGATAAAAGCAACTTACTGACTGACAACTGTTGCATCTCTGCCAACTAAACAGAAGTGTGCCATGAGTCAAAATCGATACAAAAGATCCACGCCCTTATGCCACGAAAGTGGGTCAAACCCGTTTGCGACCTTGCCGACCGTTACCTACTGCCCGCCATCTCGTATAATCGATCCGTTAACTTACAAAGGATATTAAAAAAATACATTTCCAACCGATTTTGTTTGATAGAGCGTGCATGCTGAGTACTCCTGATTTATAAAGCCGAGGTTTTAAGGTAAATTAAATGATTATTTATAGTATAATGTTTTTAAGTATACCTACCGCTTTAGTAAAAGGCTTAATCGTAAGGTCGTTGTTAGGTCTTTACTCAGAAGCTCTCTTGAATTGAATGCTACAGAGAGTAATAGTTCTCAGAACCAATAAATAAATTATCTCTTATGGATTGTCTATCACAATTACAAATTTAAATTCACATGATATTTACCAACATAATTTGTTTCGACATTAAGCATGTTGCATTTATGGCTTAAGTGATCTCAATTAACAACTAACGGTTAGAAATATATGCACAGTTACTCGTTCTGTTACTGATCGTGTATCGGTGGGCGCAGATGTGCGGCGACAGAACCGAATTTCGACGAACAGCACCTGCCGCGGCAGCTGGCGAACGAAGCGATCGTTCCATTGTTATGATTTGAATAAGACGTTCCAGTATTAATCTTTAAGATGAATGGCAGAAATGCACGTTCACGGAACAAAGCATTAAAGTTCATAGTGGCGTTAAAGTTTTATACTCACGAACTTTGCGTCGTATTTCTGCGTGGACTGTAATTTGTTTAAAAAAGTAAAAACGAATAAAATTATATTGGCTAATGTTCTTGTGCTTAGGCTTTTAATGTTTTATACAAATAACAATTGATAGAAGCTGTCATTCAATTTCTTAGAATATAATATGTTCCGTGGAAGCGCTAATGTGCCGCGGGTGCATTGGTGTCTGTATATTGTCACAATGCATTGCCATTACTATCAATTGACCGACCACCAACAAGTATTTACGAGCTTCGAGTCGCGATGAATATGCGAGCGCCTTATAAAATGCTCATTTTTCCATATAAAACGTCATTGCGAAGCGTCCGTTATGTCTACATTGGATATTAAATCATCTGAAGCATCCTCAATTGTAGTTTAAAACATTCATTAAGATGAATAAATATTTGAACAAAATTAACATTAAAATTTTTAAAACTTCGTTTTATTTTAAGTACTGTGATCCCTACAGGAAAGTAGATCATAAAAATAACTATACGTAGGTAAAACGTATAGCACCCAATCGAACACATACACGACCACTGGAATACACACGCTGTTTAAGCGTTAACCGCAAAGCCTCGAAGCTCGATTAAAATTGTATAAATTCGATGCAGGCAGGAACAAAAAACATTGTTAAACAAAAGAAATGCAAATATTTTATTTTCCATCCCCTATTGAAAAAAACTATAAACTACCGGCTTTAGTAAGGGTCGTTTGAAACTGCAGTAGTTACTTTGTGTAATAATTATACAAGAAAATTACCTCTATCAGTGTGTGGATAAGCTCGGTGGTACATGTTGTAGGAAATGTAAAGTCATCTTAGATATCGTTACGTAATAGCGTAAACCATGAACTTGCGTCGTTGAGCGTCGACAATTTAAACCCGATAACTCGATTACGATCGTTATCGATATTATCGATCCATTCGAGATGCTCTTTTACGATCGATCGGAGAAATTATTATATTAATTTCTCAATACAGCGGGAAGCCCGGTCGTTGCATAAACCGCAAGGGTTGTCACAAATAATTTATTACATTTATCAGATTTTTTTAAAGTAACCAAATAATATTCGAAAATTAAGAAACGAAGACGAAAAGAAAAAAACGCTAAAAAGAGAACTATTACAGGCAACCAGAGAAATAGGAATCTAGAAAAACATAAATAAAGAATGGTTTTATTGTTATTAAAGCACTGACTTGTCCTCCACTCTCAAATTAACCAATTCACTTTGCGCCATCTACCGATTTTCAAATGCTGGTCCATCAAATAATGCTATTACTGCATCATATTTGTTATTTTTAGTTTTTCATTCCTTTTAGCTGCATTTCCTCTAAAACTATTTGCTGCACAGCTGCTTTTTGTTGTTAATACTGTATTGTAGCTCGTAGGGCTTTCTAGATACAAGACATAATTTTATTTCAAGAAATCTGCTTCCCTTTTTCTATTACTGTATCGTATGTGTTTAGTTATTATTTTATTATTATGGCAACCCTATTCAACTACTGTTTGTGTCTTCTAATAACGTGAAAATCTATCTGTAATTGATTTTATGTTTCTATAATGAGAGCAAAGTGGTAACGCGTAGATGAGGACCATACTATGTAATGTAATTTAATTTTAAATGAATTAATAGAAGCTTATAAGCATTTTAAGTATCAATAAGATTATTGTACTATAAACTTAATACGATATAAACTTTAACTAGAGCAATACTTTTTATCACCCCCGTACGAACACTTTGTATAAAAGTGATATAAATTGGCTATAAGTATTCACAGAGTAAAATTGATCTCCATAGTTAACGATGGATTCTATAGGCAATGTAAAGATTATACACTACCGATATATTCTTCCAGTCTTGTATTGCTAGCTTATATTCGATCACGGACGATCCTCACATCAATTTGAGGGTTACCTTAAAGCAATGAGTATATTTAATGGAAAAGATAAGCGTTGGTTAACGTTGACACAGTTTTTATTTACCATGAAGCTGTTTTGACCATCAAAAATTGAAATCATTTTATTTTTATCTTTACCACATATTAAATCATATCAGCGATTACTTGTGTACGTCAGGAAAGTGCTTGAAGAACCCAATTTGATGAGAGGTTTAAAATTCGGTGTAATGACAGACTGGTTTTAGCGAGCGCACATAACATCTGTAACAGCTGGACTGGATCAAATTACTGCATACCTGTGTATAATATACATATAATAATGTATGTAATTTGAAGATTTAATATATGTATAAAATAGATTTCATGTACTTGCCGGTTCTCATACTATTGCTATTATTAAGATGATAAATGTATAGTATGTATGTGGGTGTTGAGTGACGTGTTCTAAATAGTTGTGATATTGATGCTCATCAACAAGTTCGTAATCTTCGGTAATCGGTGTGTAAATTGGTTTTATATCAACGCGCTACTTCGTCTGCATAAGAAAACATTCTACCGAGGACTCAAAAAGGTTAACAAAAAATCAAAATAGTACAGAACAAAATGTATTCTTAATTTAAAACTGAAATTGTAACTCATCTTTCACAATAAAATAAGTCTACAATCCGCTCCATCACTTATTTATCTAAATACCATACTGGTGCGCTGACAGCGTGCTTAGAAGATGCGGCGCCTGCGCAGACGCCGGTTAATTGCGTCGAAAGTGCTTATTCTCAACTTGGAGTTAACTATTCGTTCCAGGCCGTAGCGAAACGAATGCCTTGTTGAACACTGTTAATAACTGGAAACATTTAGTTAGTCTAGACTTTAGAATCTAGATTTTCTCGCATCTTGTTTTATGACCTTAGCTGGAACAAATCGAGTTAAAACTGGTGTAACATAAGCTGTAAGTTTATTTGAAGTAACTTCGAAACCATGATATTTTTATAGTAAGTTACGATAAATTATGCTAAAAAGATACTGAAAAGTATCAAGTTCAAATCCCTTCATTCCACATTGGTGTAAAGTTTAAAAATGATTTGGCTATTTCTTCAAAACAAAATTACAATTTATATTAATACAAATTAAATAAGTGGTCGATGTTATTAATGATAGTTGCACTGATAAAACAAGAATAAAGACATAACGTGACTACATAATGTAAATAACAATAATAAATAATAATATAATTATTCAATATTAATAATAATTTATAAAAATAAGTATTCTCCAGATTCCATTATACATCTCTTTCTATTGTTAAGTGCTGTAAATGAATAATTAATTTTCACATACCAAACAATACCAATATTTTTTGATTGTAGTAAAAACTAGATTGTGCGTCGATATTAGAATAGGAGCGGTAGATTGAGATGGATTGCGCTCACACCAAAATAATTCACATGGCGCATTTCGTAGACAGACTGATGATTCCTATCCACAATTTACTGCAAACCCGTCATGAAACAAGCAATTATTGTGATATATATACACCTAACTGCGCTTTTATGAGATGTTTATCGAATTTGCTAATTTGTCCAACTACATGTATTTCTCTGTGTTTCATATTATTAAACAAAATATTAGTTAAAGAATTCGCAATGTTTACGTATTATTTTGAATTTTTGGCAGATTATAAGATAGATAGTTCATTTTACTAATTTGTTTTCAAATTTGATAGAAGTTGAATTGTATATTCATTGATTCACATCGTTGCGATTGCATTATAAAGTTTCTGACATATGGTCAGATTAAGCTATTTAGTTAAACCAAATATGTTGGTTTAACTAAATAGGACAACATATAATTTAGGAATAAGTATTTCGTATACTTTCGAATAAAATAAATTAATCAATCTACGAATGAATAAATGTCTCTTCTCTTTTGTGCCTAGAAAAGGCATCCCCACAAAATACCAAGCTTTATTGCCTTGTTTACGAGACTCGCTAATTAATGTGTACATTTGAAATTCTAGCAAACAGAAATAGCATAGGTGCATAATAAATGTTATTTATACGTTAAAATTATTGTTCATTAAGGTGATGATGTACTCTTATTTATACGATTTCCCATTTGGCAACGCGTTTGTTTTATGACGCCAGCGCCGGTAATCATAAAATTATGCGGTACTGCTATAGTAGATTAATATGGTTTCGAATTAATGTGGACATTATATAGTGATTGATGTTTCGGCGTATTAACTTAGCTCTTGTGTACCTCGTCATTTGAGGTTAAATTTAACAATTTAGTTAATGTTTTACTACTGTCTTTACTACCGATTAATATATGTGCATATATTATGTGTATAATTTAAACAGTGTCGTGACAGGGCTTTGTGTAATTTTGTATGTCAATTTTCAGGGGCAAGTTCGCGTCAGTCCGTAAAATCCGCCACCTGGTGTCTGGTGTGGAGTACGCCGCCAAATTTATTCGTAAACGGCGACGCGCCGCCGACACCACACGTGAGATACAGCATGAGGTCGCCGTGCTGGCCCTCTGCTCGGACTGCACACGCGTTGTACGCTTACACGAGGTAAATTAATCTATGGAATAACACGGAGAAGGGCACTTCCTGTTTATATATCGTTATCATAATTAAAAATCAATAGTTCTCGAACGATAAACAATTTTGAAATGAAATCTTACAATTGTGCGTTTTTAAGGCAGTTTTTGGGAGAATTGAGAGCGTTCCTCACCCTTAAAACTAACTTGTCAGCCTCCTGGCGTTGCAGGTGTCCATGGGCGGCGGTTAGCACATCACTCGAAGTGACCCGCCTGCTCGTTTGCCTCCTGTTTCATGCAAAAAAGAAATTTGTTTAATTAATTGTATATAAGCCGACTTTGTAACTACATTTGTCACTTGCACATTCCTCTGTTTCGGCATCCAAAATTAATATTGACAAGATAAGACAGTTGCTAGATTTCTGTTTGCAGCATATACTTCTATCCCATTAATTAATATTAAAATGATCTATCCACTTACCACACAATCTCATTGTCGCTTGACACGTGCCTACACACGTGTTTGGTAATGTTATGATATAAATAGGACAAGAATGCGACACAACACCCACCAGTATTTAATTACTGATACTAACCACAAACACGGACAGGCGTCAACTAAATCAATAACATGTCGATTGTACATTAAAAGTTAAGATTCAAAGTCAGTGCGATCTGTTTCATTTATAACAAATAACTCTTGAATAGCCCATAAGACTAATTGCACGTTCGAAATTCCAGGTATACGAAACACGTACAGAAGTAGCTATAGTTTTGGAGTTATGCGCTGGTGGTGAACTCCAACGTCTTCTGGATGAGGAGGAGCGTCTCACAGAGGGTGCTACCAGAAGAGCCCTACGCCACGTACTGGAAGGTCTGGTACATCTTCACGCCCGCCGGGTGGCACACCTGGACCTAAAGCCGCAGAACCTGTTACTCACCGCAGGCGGCGAAGAGCTGGTCATCTGCGACTTTGGTATCAGCCGCGCGATACAACCCGCCGCGCATGTCAGGGAGATACTAGGCACGAGGGACTATGTTGGTGAGTCCAAAAAGCTTTTTATTATAATTATATTTTATATTTTTTTTATTATAATTTAGTGTCTCTAAAATGATACATTTAACTATATTTTTGAATATAAATACCAATCTTCGTAATAGTGTATAAAGTGATTGTGAATAAAGAGATAAACTCAAAAATCAAACTCAAAATATCTTTATTCAAGTAGATCTTTATAAGGACACTTTTGAATCGTCAGTTTTTACACTACCACCGGTTCGGAAGGCAGTCTACCGAGAAGAACCGGCAAGAAACTCGATAGCTGCTCTTTTAAAATAAACAATTAATACAAAATTGTGCTACTGACAATTAAAATAACAAAGCATTGTAAGGCTACTCAAGAATTGAACTGTCCCGATGCTGAGCCAATTGCCGACACATTAAAGGGATCTTTGTCCTCTAAATATATATATAGAAAATCTGGAATTCATCTTGTTTCAGCGCCAGAGATCCTGTCATACGAGCCGTTGTCTCTAGCGGCAGACATCTGGTCGGTGGGAGTGTTGGCCTACGTGCTTCTTAGCGGGTATTCTCCTTTTGCGGGCGACACCAAGCAGGAGACCTACCTCAACATCGCACAGTGCCAATTGTCCTTTCCCAAGAACTTATTCTGGGGCGTGTCTCAACGCGCCTTGCAGTTTATCAAAGAGACGCTAGTTGTTGATCCTATGTAAGTTCAAATTGAGTCAAAATATTTATTAATTATTTATCGACATAACGATTTGTCTGTTTTTATTGGATTGATTTATTTTCAAATATAAAGACCATCTCTTCTCTTCTATTATTTATATTGCATAAGCATATAACACTAATCTGAGTATGTTGAAATTTTCAGGGGTCGTCTTACAGTGGAAGAGTGCCTGGAGCACCCCTGGTTGAAAGACGACGGGGATATCCCGCGAGTCATAGTCGGGGTAGGCTTTGACGCCGATTCCGAAGTAGGATCTGAGGCAGACGATGACGGCACAGATAACGGTGATGACGAGACTGTTAACGGCGACGAAAAGGGCTGTAACGGCGTTAATGGTGTCAACGGAGTCAACGGCCATAACGGCGTTACCACATGTAATGGTGCGACGAATGGGACACATGAAGACAAAGGTAAGCCATACGCTCCATCTGTGACAGTTGCTTAAGGTTACGTACGCATACAATCTAGCCAAATGGGCCACTTACAATAAAGTTGCAATTTCTAAGTCTTGCGTTTGGAGAAATAAAATAAATACTGGTTTCAGAGCCAGATCCACGTGGATCGCCCACTCCTCGTGAAGAGGAAGAACGAGCTGCAGCAGTCAAACACGCGAGAGATGACTCGCCTTCACCTCCCTTCCCTGACGCGCCCTCCACGCCCAAGGTGCGTACACCACGTACATGAATTTTGAACACTTATGTATGGGATATTGATACTTGGAAGGATTTGTGGTTCGGTTTTGATGACTGATGAGGTTGTATAATTGTCGAGGCTGACACTATCTCGTGATAGTGGATATTATTCTAACTTGGGTTCAGCTTTTTAATTTCAAAGTTCGTTCTTATGTATAACAAAAAAAACAACCCAAACATTATTTGATTGAAGAATGTACCGCCTCCAATCCAACCACTCGAGTACAGAAAATTCGAACTCATATGCAGGTGTATTTGCAGGTGTTACGCAAGTCCCACCCTTCGCCGCCGTCCGTACTCGCGCTTTGCAAGAAATTCCAGCCGGATTATGAGAAACCGGCCAAACTCTGTCACGCCCGAGGCGAGCTCTGCGGGTGTCCCGCACCCTGCCTGCGACTGCGCACACCACAGGATAGAGCTGTACTTTGCTAGCGAGCGCTTTGCTGCCTTTGGCGGCAATAACGACACTCACGCACGCGCGAACCTTCGAGCATTTCAACAAAGGAGTATGCCTTCATCGTCACCACATTTACATTCAGCTTTGATTGAATAATACGTGAAAACATTAAATGTTCCAATTTGTGCACTCTCCTTTGTTGAGTGAAGAATATTTCCGAAATATAGCTTGTATGCGATTACACTAACAAATGCTTGAATTGGCGGAAATGTGTTCGCTGATATTTGGTCTTTATTGGACAGATTTGATAAATCTTTTATAAATTTGTGAATTATACATTAATATTATGTAGAAATGTGCCTTGATAAGTACAATTTAGATGGATTTACGCTTGTCTCTTGAGAGGAAGCCAAGATATTAAATAAACGAATCTGGTGCAGATTTATATAACATCACATTAAATAATTCATTCCGTAAGTTCGTTTCACGTTAAAACATGAGGTCATTAGATACATTCAACACTTGTATTTTCGTGAAATGTTTTTAACGGAATATTTCGAAACGACGATTCATTTTATGACTTGGATTTTTTTATGGGTCACATAGGTATCACAATATAAAATCATAACTCATCCAACGTTCAAAATTTGACCAAAACGGTGAGTCGTCGTTGTGTCGTGTTGTTGAAATGTATAACTTGTTAACGTGTCGGCCGTGTAGATATTTTTAGAGTAAGTCAATTCGTGTATATTTACAGTTGGGACCCGATTACGCGAACTCGATGGCCCTCGGAGGTCTCGAGTTCGCGGTGTGATCGCGTCCCCACATCGACGGTACAAAATGCATAATTTCGCCAGCGAAGTTCGGGGCTTGTGAGAACGTGTTCTGCGCCGGCCGAGAGCGCCAACCGCCGAGTTGTACATAATCGATATATTGCGGAATTAATTTATTTAATAAAGGTGCGACGTCTCGGCGCTAATACTTACTTAGGTAATATTGTTATACTTAACGAAAGTTATCGTTTACTGTATTTTAAGTGTTTGTACGTAGGACGAATCTAGTTATGCGCTCGTTGACCCAAAAAAAAAAAAAAATGGGACCAAAATTTTTTTCATGTAGTGTATTCCATATCGGTGAAGTTTGTAATTATAAAATTTTATCACTGTGAGTGACCGTTCGGGTTGTTATAGATAGGCAATTGTTAAGGTGGATTATTGTGAGCTCAAATCGTCTGGTTTAGTTTGGGAATCGTGTTAGCTTAATGGAATTATAGTGCCTTCGCCGCCTAATTGATTCCTTTCTTAGTAGTCTTTTAATTTTTTTTTTTTTGCCTGTGTTTAGTTTTCTATTTTGTTTACTAGATTACTTATTCTTCTTTTTAACATTTTTGTCCGACTTAACTATTTTTGCCCTTAGAGCTGTTGTGATCCATAAATCATTTGTAAAAATAAATTATTGTGATACAAAAAAGTTTGGTTTCCTTCACGACTACCTTCTTCAGGTTGATACACCACAGTGACAGATAATAAGCAGTTTAATTATTTAGCTTAGCTTCTGTTTGTTACGGCTTGGTAACAATTTATTATTACACTAGCTATCTGCCCGCGGCTTCGCCCACGTGTAATTTGGTTAAGTATATCGTGTTTTTTAATGATCTCGACAGGGCTTTCTTTCACGGGCTAAAATCTTGTTACAATTGGAATCATATATAGCCTGTGTTACTCAGGGATGATGTAGCTTTACAGGATCCGATGATTCAGGGAAATCGTGGACAACTTTCAAATTACAAGTAATTACAGGCAATTACTTTTCTGACAATGTTATATTCTGATAGTCATCTTCTTATGTGGATGAGCTGATGATGGAAGGTAAAACTCCTCAGCGGTTAAGAGTTGAAAGAAAATTCTTACGAAGTTATACGTACTTGTGAGGTTACTAGTTTGACGAAATAATAAAAGATAAACCTCATTAACGTTAAGGATGTAGGTGGAAAAATGGATGCGGACAAATGACAAACGTCTCTTCACTCGTTTCCTTTTACTTGTTTGTATGGGTAGTGTTCACTCAAAATAATCATAGGGTAAAACGTTAATGAAAGTTGGAACTGCATGGTAATCATTACACAATGGAGCATCTTGGATATATTTGGCCTTAGAAGAAGTTCTTTAAAAAAAAACCAAGACTCAACATCCCACACTCACTCACACAGCAACACCATTGCACACACTAATACACACACACACTTAAATGCTCGTACTTCACATAATACACTCCACTTGTTCATATGTATGTAGGGTCACATATTTAGATTCGGCGCGTAAGCAGTATGTGCATAGGTGCGTGTGCTCACATTACTTCCCGCAAGATTTCAGTGAATATTAGTTAGTACTTAGTAGTGTACCATCAGTTAAAGGAAATAAACGTGTTCATTGGGCTTTCTTTTATTCTCTATTAATGAACAACATATAGACACACTACTCAACATTGGTGACCCCGACAACAAAGCTTGAATATACAGAGAATATAAAGATTTTATAAGAAGATATAATGACGTCGTCCACTATTAAGGCAGTACTGGCAGTCTCGGACAAGGTAGCGGAAGCAATACGTTCCAGTCAAGTGGCGTTGGTGCAGCAAAAAAGGTCCAGCGGCGAAAATATGGAAGTGGCTACTCTTACAGCAGAGTTGGCAAAAATAAATGCCCGCCTGTCTAACATCGAACGAGAGCGTGGAAGACATCAGCGATCCAGGTCTACATCAAGTAGTCGAGAGCCTCGATCTGCAAGGTCGTCATCAAATAGTCGTCGCCCCGGAGCCCCCGACTGGTTGTGTAGCTACCACTTCCGTTAAGGACAGCGTGCTCACAGATGCATCTCGCCGTGCGCCTGGAAGAAAAGCTCCAGCCCCGGTGGAGAAGCAGCCCAGCAGTCGGAAAACTAGTTCGGGAGGTACAGACTGAGGCGGAGGTTTGTGCTGTTACTACATGCAGCCGTCTTATGGTAACAGATTTAAATACTAGGTTAAGATTTTTAATTGATACCGGTGCTAATGTGTCAGTCTTGCCTGTTCCTAAAAATCCTTTTAATAAATTACCGCAGTCAGATTATAAATTATATTAAATTTTAATTTACGTAGGCCATACCGTTGGAAATTTATTTTGGCAGACGTTAAACAGCCAATATTAGGTGCTGATTTTTTAACGTATCATAAGCTTTTAGTGGATTTATACAGAATAAAATTAATCGATCAAACCACTGATTTGTATGTCGTAGCTTCTATTGTTAATTGTAGACAACATTCACTTAATTCTGTTTGCGAAAATCATCCTTATTACAATTTATTACGACGATTTATTCACCAATGTCATTTAAAGAGACAACATCGTATAACGTTTTACATTATATAGAGACAAACGGTCCACCTATTCATGCTAGAGCTAAACCAGCGCATGGGCCAGTCCGCTCCATGTAGTTGTAAAGAAGAATGGCGATCTTAGGCCGTGCGGAGATTATCGACAACTTAATGCCATTACAAAGCCCGGCAGATATCCAGTTCCCCGTTTGCATGATTTTACATTTATATTAGCGAATAAGAAAATATTCTCGAAGTTAGACATAAATAGATCTTATCATTGCATTGGTGTTGCTCCAGGTGATATCGGAAAAACATGCTATTATTACCCCATTTGGTCTTTTTGAGTTTCCCCGTATGACTTTTGGATTAAGAAGTGCTGTGCAAACGTTTCAGCGTTTTATGAATAATACTGTTTTGCAAGGTTTGGATTTTTTATTTGGTTACTTAGATGATGTCATTATTGCTAGCGAAAATGAAACCTTACATTGAGAACAATTAAAGTTGGTATTCGAACGATTTAATAGATATGGAATATCTTTCAACTTAAATAAATGTAGTTTCGATCAGTCGTGTATAGAATTCTTAGGTCACGAAGTTAGTGTATTATATATACGGTATATATACGGTATTAAACCGCTCGAAGATAAAGTAGAGGCCATCGTGAATTTTCCTAAGCCTGTAACGATATCAGAATTAAGACGTTTTTTAGGAATGATTAATTTTTCTAGATCTCATTTAGCTTCACATCAATGTGAACTTAATAAGTATTTGGTAAATGCTAAGAAAAACGATAAGACTAAAATACTATGGAATGAGGACAGTGTTAAAGCTTTAGAACAATGTAAGATAGGGTTTAAAAACGCCGTCACATTGTCACATCCACTGTCAGATGCTCCTCTTGCCTTGATGGCGGACGCTTCCAATACCTGTATGGGTGCGGTATTGCAGCAGCGAGTTAAAGATAAGTGGATACCCTTAGGATATTTTTCTAAAAGGTTTTCACCTACTGAACAAAAATATTCCACATATGATCGAGAACTACTGGCGTTTTTTCAAACATTAAAGTATTTTAGAAAGTTATTTGAAGGCCGTCCTCTAACTATATTTACGGATCATAAGCCTTTGTGTCATGCGTTTTCTAAGTTAGGTAATGACAATAAAGAAACACCTAGGAGGACGCGACAGTTGCTTTTCATTAGCGAATTTACGGTCGATATAAAACATATAAGCGGTAGAGATAATATTGTTGCCGATACTTTATCGCGGGTCGAGACAATCGATTTCCCGACTGCAGAAAGACGAGTAATTGTTAAATATGATACGCAGTGTAAACAGCGATAGTAATGTTATGTTTAAGAAAGTTTATTTACCGACATGTTTGATAGGAATTTATTGTGAAGTTTCAAGTGATGTAATTAACAGAAACTTTTAGAAAACTTGCTTTTAATAGTGTTCATTGTTTAAGTAATCCTGGTATTCGTACAACTCGAAAAATGGTATCTAAACATTTTTTTTGGCCTGGTATGAATGTAGATATAGGAAAATGGACAAAAGCGTGTATACCATGTCAACGATCAAAGATTTCTCGCCACGTTATTTCAGATGTAGGAAAATTTCCTGAAGTTTCGCGATTCGAGCACATGTTGATTTAGTAGGTCCTTTGCCGACATCTCCACATGGATATAGATATTTCGCCTAGCGTCTGGCGGAAGCTCCCAGCGTTGAGTAAACTCATCTGGAATCATCCGGGACGCTTCGGCAACCTTGGACTGACACAGCGCTTGGTCGGCAGAGACGAGAGTGTCGGGAATGCTGCTGAGGTCGGCAGCGTCCACGGGCTTGAGGGCCTCGCGTAGCTTTTGCAAGTCGAGGATGGGTTTGAGCCTCCTCTCAAAGGTGTCTGGTGGTCCGAGTTCGTAGTGGACCGGGAAGTGGTCAGAGTCTAATTCGTGTAGCACCTCTACGCTCCGCAGCTGGAGTGCTACGTTTCGCAGAGCCGCTACGTCCAAGACATCGGTTGAGAGAAGGCCCATTGGTCCTACGGCTTGACGCGTGGGCTGGATGGGGCCCAGGACGTTGAAGTTGAGTACGTCAACGAGCCTGTTGAGAGCTAATCCATTAGGATTATTTTTGGCGCTATTCCAGTTCTCGTGTTTGCAGTTGAGGTCCCCGAGTATTACTACCGAGGGCCCCATTCCAAACAGAGCTTTGAGATCGCTCTCGAGAACTGTCCTACTGGGTGATAGGTAGGCCGAGACTACTATTATTGGCTGATGGCCGGACATTGCCACGCGGAGGGCTGAGCATTCGATATTAGCTAGAGGCGGGGGATCGAGCGGCGCGCAGTGCAGTGCTCGTCTGTAATACAAGATGGTACCGCCTAATCGTGAGTCAGTTCGGTCGTTGCGAACTGCGACGTAATTCGCGAATCTAGGAGTGCGAACGCTGGGCTTAAGAAATGATTCCTGAACTAGAAAAATGTCTATTTCGCGGTGGGAGAGAAAATCATGAACCAAATCGAACTGCCGCTTGAGTCCGTTGGCGTTAAATGTCACTAGGGACAATGAATGAGGCTTGAGCCTATGCGTGTTTGTACCTGTTAGGTTTCACGAATTGCCGAATAGAACTGAGGAGTTCGGCATACTCCGCGCACACATATAATTTTGCGTCAACACTCGCTGACGTGTATGCTCTTTGGAAAGCTAGAAGAGCGTCTATATCTATGGCGTTAATTACGCCAATCGCCAGGTCCATGGCACTTTTTGCCTCCTGGGCTACCGCCGTGGTTTGGGGGCGGGGGGTCTTCGCGGGGGGGCGCTCGCTTCTTTTTCCAATTGGAATCTTCGTTGGGACGAAGTTTCCCATTGGAATGTCCGTCCTTAAGAGGACGGACGTGGGTAACTCTAACATAAGTTCCAACTTATACTCTTAACCCTAACATAAGTTAGGGTTAAGAGCAGCGATACGGACTGACAACGGTGTCAGTGCCGCCGAATTAGCCTTCGGTAAAACGTTACGTTTGCCTGGCGAATTCTATGACAGTACAAGAGATTGTGTTGATGTTAATGATCCCTATATAGTTTTGTAGAAAAGATTCGGGAGACAATCTCTCAATATAGTCCGACAAGAGATAAAACGAATTATAAGAAAATATTCGTCTATTCGGATTTACAGAAGTGTAGTCATATGTTTATTAGGGATGATACAGTGCATAGATCACTTAAGCCGCCATATGAACGTCCATATTCGGTATTGGAACGTAATCAAAAAGTTTTCAAAATAAAGCTCCCTAATCGTGTCATATGCGTATCTATTGATACGCATATGACACGATTACAAACTTAGACGATTCGCATGTTAAAGATTAAGTATGATACCTTCCTCTCCTAAGTACGTGCAGCAGGCGCCTCCTATAAAGGTGACAATGACTGGTCGTGTAGTTCGACTCCCTGTGTGATTTACGCTATAGATTTTACTTAGAACACCGTTGTAATGATTTCTAAGTATTTGTATTTTCTTCTATTATAATAATTATATAAATTATTTTATATTATATAAAATAATTATATTAGTACTAATGTGTTACAATGAATGTATGGGAAAGTGTTACTTTACGTGTTATTACATTTTTTAAAAATGATTTTTATGTGCGTATAGTTGTCACTAAAGTTTATAGAAATATGTTTCAATGTTAATTATTAAATTTTATGTTTACCGTAAGAATGATTAACATAAATGATTGTGCTAATTTTATAGTGAAAGAATGTCAGTATATTGTTTTTGTAACATGATGATTTTGTAGTTATTGTATACTTTTTTTGAAAAAGGGAGGAATAGTGTAGGGTCACATATTTAGATTCGGCGCGTAAGCAGTATGTGCATAGGTGCGTGTGCTCACATTACTTCCCGCCCGCAAGATTTCAGTGAATATTAGTTAGTACTTAACTACTTAGTAGTGTACCATCAGTTAAAGGAAATAAACGTGTTGATTGGGCTTTCTTTTATTCTCTATTAATGAACAACATATAGACACATTACTCAACATGTATCGTTTCATTTCATTTCTGTTCGTGATTTTTTTGTTAGTGTTTTTTCTGATCTTAGATTCTATTTCCGGTTCTATATTTTAACCTTATTTTGGCTTTATTTTAAATCTATTTTTATTTGTGTAAACTTTTTTTGATAAGCTGTATAGGTTGAAGAAATAAAAAAATAAAATAAATCTAGGTTGATGACGAATTTTATCAACGCCATCTATCGAGCACATTGTTCAACACTTCAACCGCGCTCGCGCGTACTGCGTTATTTCTTATTTTTGTTACCTCTCATAAGTTTTATTATTTAGATTAACTTATATTATAACATATTTAACAATATAAAACTAATCAATGTTTAAAAGTTTTGAAGCAGTGGTTGAAGTAAATTTTCAATTGACCATAACTTTTTTTCCCTTAACCGATTTTGACAACGCTCCTAATTGTATGTAATCCAACTGTGACCAAACCGCGTTCAAATCCGTTCAGTAGTTTTGAAGTTATCCAGACAGACAGACAAACATATTTAATGTGCAGATAATCGATTTTTACTGTCTTATATAGTATAGATGACATCTGTTATCTATATGCTTGTTCAAGTTATATTTGACATAGCTAAAAACAAATATTGAAGTATTCAGTATTCAGATGTAACAATTAAATTTAGAATTGAAACACAAATATATATAACTGTTTATTGTATTTAAAATATTATGTACAGATTACTCCAGTATTATAGATTATTAGTAAACCGTTTAAAGTTATTTTCATGTCCTATAAGTCTCATGTATTTTGAAAATAACATCTGTTAAATATTATTTGTTGCTTATAATACATATAAAATTGGATAACTATTGGAAAAATAAAAAGTAAATCATTCAATCCTATAAAAAGTGAGAACTCAGTCCTCTTTTTTATTTCGCGATAAATTATCTAACTAGCTTATTCTTATTATCTAACATTTCCAAAGAAAAATGACCAATCACAACCATTCAAACAGAAATTACTTCATAATTGAAAATACAAAATTCAGATCCTTAGGCACTTTAATACAAAGCATGTTAAGGTATTTACAAAAGTATAGGCTTCTTTAAAAAAATACAAAATGACATTTAAAAATCCACTAATCTGGCCAATATGGTCAGAAGAAATTTTAGGACTTTTCCAAAACGAAGTACATACATTCAGGTGTCTGTGAATTTAAGAAAAAAGACAAATTCGTCCTGAATATTTAAATACCCAGCCCAATGAGATCCAGAACTGTTATAAAACGCCTTAAATTCATAAACAAATCACACAAACAGTAATAATTTCAAATACAGTCTCTCATCATTTGAACAATAACACTGTTAATTAAGCATAACCTTTTAAGGTTATTTGCCCATTTTTAAATGTAACCATGTATAATAGTAATCTAGTAGCATTCCAGTATAAGAAATAAAAATGCAAAATAAAAATTGAGGGTATTTCAGGAACATTCATTAATTGTCTACCCTCGATCACGTATGTCCATTGAGTAAAGGTGCATTTTGTTTGATATCATTTATCTGATCCGCGTATTCCGTGTACAGCCTTTGCCAGCGCAGTTGCCTAACGAGAAGTGACAGCAACTCTTGTAATAAGTCGTGTTTCTTTATTCCCTGAAAATTTTTAAACAATTCAATTTTGTATATTTTGTACACCAAACCGCACAATTTGGTGACCGTACATGAGATTTATGCAATGGTTACATTGAAGAATTAATATCATAACGAAACATTGACTTTCTCATAACTAAGCTGTTATTAGTCATATATACATGTCCGAGCCGGGTGCAAAATTGGATGTAGATGGTACTCATTTATGTCATGTTCAGACATCGTTGGAAACCTCATAATTATCACACAGTATAATTTAACTTCTCAAGTTTATTATTCACAAGTAGGTACAACTATACCACTCAGATTAAAACAGACACGTCCGCTCGGATTGAGCTCTCAATACCGAATGCAAACTCATTTTTTTTTTTGGAGGAGGATCTCGCTGTTGGCCAGGAGGCCTTTACAGCTCAGCTCGGGCTGGTTGGCGAGCTTATCTCAGCCGTGACAAATGTAGTTTGCCGTGACTTGCGCAAGGGCGTCTCCTGTGAGACTCGGACCTCGGCTTGGGCTGTCACGGGGGGGACTAGCCTGAGGGGCTGGACGGAAGCTCACTGGAGGAGTGAGCGACACTTGAAACAAGGGACCACGCCTTCGCCGGCGAAGGCGGTTTTTAACCCTAGCTCTCCTATCTGATTGTTTGGCCGCGCGGGCGGCATCTAGTGTGTTATTAGCTACAGTAATGGGATCGTCCGGATCCATTAGGGCGTGTCGAGGCCTTTTTTGTCTATTTTTGTGTGTCTTGCGTACCGGGTACGACGTGTATTTGCGCACTAAGGGGTTGGGATGGTTTTTAGCCTTATCAAAGTAGCGGGTCAACGCCTCCTTCATCCATTGGGCTATGGTAGGGAGAATGCAAACTCAGTACGAGCTCCACTATTTATATGCTTCATCCCATCGGCTGTATCGCAGCATGTTTGTTACTCCGCTATTTATATTTTTATATAGATGACCAACCAATATATTTGACTCCCACTTCAAAGGTTGCGAAGTACAGTGACTGGGTCCCAATAGATCATCTAAAATCGTTCTCAATTGGTCTTCTGTGCCTGTAAGTACATTCCAAGTGAATTTATTGGTTATTTACTTTTATCTATATCTGACATACATTTTGAATAGCTTTACAAATACACAGTATAATAATAACAACATAGTTCATACTTTTCGCGCTCTATACTTTGATTAACTCGACAGATTTTTTTAGAGTTTCTTAATTCAATTATACAATAATATATTTAATGTAAACGAATAAACATTACCATGAGCTATTAGGTGCGTGAAGAGGGCGTTGGCCCAATGGCGATAATCCCTCGCCAAACGAAGATGCAAACATACAGACAACTGAGACTCCAACCAGCTTCGGGCAGCGCTTGCGTTGTATTTACTGCAATAATCGTTATAGTGTCTTTTGAACTTGTCTTTATTTATCAACTTTTACTAATATTTCTGACAATAGGCGACAAAACACAATTTTACTACAATCAAAGAGTTACAGACAAATAATGGTGAAACAAAATTCAAAATATTTAAACAAGGCATTAGTAAAAAAACATAAAAAGGATTTCTATTCAAACTCACCCCTGAGTAAGAGAATGCTGTACTGTTGAGGAAACTCGTGGTCGCCTCCTACTCCCAGATCCACCACCAGCTCGTCTCACGGGATCGCCTCCGTCTGTCCATAACACCCTGTATACATTGCAGAAATTAAAAAAAAGTTATAACAAACCAAAATAATTTATTGCTTCCACTCACCACGCACACAGTTTCTTACAATATATGTAACTCTTGCCGGTGTTCAGGGAGATCATTGGATTTCCATCCACCAACGTGCAATTTGTGACGGTAGCTGAAAATATAATTCAAAAAATTACTTAATATATTACAAACTATAAAATATTATCAAGTTTATCAAGTTAGTCACGTTCAAGATTAATGGCTTTTAAAAAAAAACTATCTATCATTCATTACTTGTGGATCTGTTATCTAGTTTATATTATTATTTATTAATAACGATTATAAAATTAAATACCGTTGTTTGAGAGTAAATTCCTAAAAGACAGCGGTTTGAGGGAGCAGGTGGCACTGTTGAGGTCCCACATGGCCAACTCCGCCGATGAAGTCACCACAGACAGGGTGTCCCCATTTAACGACAGTTTGTGCGCCGAAGATGGTAAGGCTGGAAAGATTAAAATCATAATTATACCTTGCACACAAAAGAAATTAAAAAAAGAAAACAATTAAACCTTACCGAGCGGGGGCAAAGCCCGATACGGTTTCGGTTTGGCGTTTCTCCACACGTGTAGCGATCCATCCGTACAAGACACGCACAGCCAACGTGCGTCGCACGATATGCACGTCACGGGGGAACCTGTCATGTGAAATAAAAGTTTTTTATTTTTTTTTGTGAAAATTTACGACTTAGGTTTTAGATAATATTATTATGTCTCTAAATAAGTGTACAAAAAACTTTGTTCAGGGTGGATACATCAGTCAGATGTAATCTCATAAATAATTTATTACTTAATAATAACCACAAATAAATAAATTAAAACAATATATGTATGAAGTTGATCATTCGACAGAATAATTATAATAATAGTGTAATGATCTTATAACAAGTCATGCCATTGCAAATAACACAATAGTCAACTCTTTAAGGTTCTTGCAATACAAAATATAACATTAATTCCATGTTATATATAAATCTGTAGTCAATACACATTTAATATATATTTTTATAAAACTCTATTTAAATACATGTTCTCTTATATTGTACGTATGTTTTACATATAATAATAATAAAAAGTATTAAAATATGTAATACCTAAACAAGCATCCCAAACCGGATCATTTGAAGCCGAGTTGTTTGGTATCAACTCGAGGCGAGACAATTTGCCATACGGAGTGTTGTAAGCTTTATTCACCACCTGTAATTTTTAAGCTTTAAACTTCTACATTTATCTTTGCATTACGAGTATTAATATAAATTAATATTTATTTCTGTCCTTTAAAATCAATTTGTAACACTTTTTTCCCCCAATAACAGAGCTTTTCAGAATGTCCAGATTACCAATACTGTTAATATTTTCATAATTTTTCATTCATATAACATTTAAATTTCAAAAATTGCCATAATCCTAAAAACTAAATAAGTTATTGTTATTTTTGATAAAAATCAAATTTAAAAATTCGTGATATCGGCCTACAACTAGTGATGGCTTACTTGTAATCTTAGCGCTCCAGCGGCTCTAACAATCGGCCCAGCCGTCCCCAAGGCTGGGACGGGCAGAGATGGTCCCAAGTACGTCCCACGAGCGGAAACCAGCTCTGCACCTGGAGATGTACAAGATCTCTTGGCTTGGAGGTCTTCAGCTTTGGGTCCTGGGAGGGTTGACGCTGTACGCTTTCGGAGACGCTGGTCTAATCCGCTAGAAATTATTATATTTTTTCGATTGTTAGAACTATTCTGTCTCATTTCACTAAACCATTCAGAGAATTATAGTTGTGCGGTAACATACGTATCGTTACTCTTGCTGAGGGCGTGGTTGCTGACATTCGGATGTATGATGATATCATCTCTTCTCTCCACTATGATGCGCGACTTGCTCTGCGACGATGTACTGAAGCAGTTTTCATTTCCACCAGGCATCGAACCGAGCGACTCACTGGAAACGCAAATAATCACTATTAGCCCTAATAAACTAAACATTCTATCTAATACTTAACATACATGAAATATTGTATGGTATACTTTGCAGAGTGAAAAAAAAAAGAATGTTTTAACAGTAAAGTCCCTAATAGTACAAATATGTCCAACTACTTTCGTAGTTAATTTGATAAAGGTAATTCTTATACTAATGCGATTATTAAAAACGGTAGCGTCTGTCATACGCCTGTCTCGCTCTAACTCACTTGGCGTCCGCCTGTGTGAGCGGGATGAACACAGGTGTGATGCGTCGTTTACCATCCGATGTGCGCGTCTCTATCTGCCTGTCCATTGGACGAAGGGGCGCCGGACTCGATTGGGTGGACATCGGAGACGGTGTGTATATTGGTTTTTGCTAGAAGTGCCAAATTAAATAATTAAGTCTCCATGGTTTCTTGCAAAATTTGATAAACTCTGAGTTCCTTTGTTATGAAATCCCATAAACTTTGAACTAATGGAAAATATATTCTAAAATATATTTATTCACGTAGGTTCCTACACTTATGAATCGTCATTGTTTTAAATTTATTTAGAATATGACATGATGGTATGATCAATTCCGTATCTCGTTAAATTAAAAAAAATCTGAGCGAAAATGTATACCTGTGATTTATCATTCTTAGGAGTAGATACTTCTTTTGGTGCTTCCTTCTTGGTTTCTTGCTTCTCGCGAGCGAGTAAAATTTCTGGACATTCCACTAAGAGATTTGAAGACAGATCACCACCAGACTCATTCGCTGGACATTTGCCATATATTTTCTCATATAAGGAATTCTAAAAATAAAAATTTTACACTGTTTAATGACAAACATATTTTTTGAAAAATTATTATAAAAAAAAATGTTATTCTCTCATTGGGTCACTTGCTAATGTTATTAATTACGATACAATTAATTAATTAAAATATTTCACCCATACAAACCTTTTCTTCAAGCGTTAGTGGGGTACCGATTTCCTTATTGGTAAACTGTATACACGCCACAGTACCATCAGAACTGCACGCCAACAAATTCAAACCTGAAAAACAATTATTATTTTCTGTATATGTATATTAAAATAACAATCAATATTAAATTAGTTTTTGCATAATTTCAAATGTATTCGATTAAAAAGATGAAAATATATAAGACAGAAAACTTACCATCAGAACTCCATGAAAGGTCAAGCACACTGTCAGTGAACAAATCATGAACAACAACCAATGGCCTCTTCAGAGATGTCAGCCAAATTGATAAAGCCCTGTCACGCGAACCCACAGCAGCACAACAACACTTCTTTCCCTCTTTCACAAATATGTTGCTGTTAAAACGCTGAAAATAACAGTAATTATTTAAACCAAGGAATCTTTCACAAATTGAGAGTTTAGATTTTTCATAAGGGTAATATCCTACAATTGTAAATTGCAACTTACTGCACACGTAACAGCCTTTCGGTGTCCGACAAAGTCCTTATCACATCTCCAGCCTTCTCTCTCAACAACTTGTGCAGTTGGTCCGCCTCCATTCATGGCATGAGCTGATAACACATATTGACCATCTGGAGACCACGAGAGGCGAAGGACGTGTGTTGTGCCTAAAATTGTACACAATTAACATTTAGTGTTGCAAATACATAAATTTTGTCTCAAGTTCCCATTTAATTGTCTTTGTGTAAACCTAGTTGTGTTATCTCATAAGTTTATTGTTTTAAATGTATTAAGCACATAAGATGTCTGGGGACAGATATAATAAAATAAAATAATTATTTTTAATAAGGCATGTGTAGTTTTGGGATTGGGACAAATGGGAAAACAATTCCTATGGTCATACATGATAATAACTGAGCTTTACTGACCTTTAATTTTATATATATATATTTTTAAATGAATTTATAAACTATGAGTTATACATTCTAGGAGACATACTGACAAGGAAATAACAGAAAATTATATAGTATTTTAGGACTGCAGTAATGAGAAAGAAAAAAGAAATGAATAGTAATAGTGATATAATCTAATTTGTATAAATACCTCCACACTCATCAAATGGTTCTGTAATTACGGTTTCTTGAGACCAATCAGCTGTTTTCCAAACACGCAATGATTTGTCATCCGACTGGGAAGCCAAATATTTCCCCACCTATACAAAAAAATATAATCAATACAAATTGTATACACTAGGGTTAAGATAAGGTATTTTTTATTACTTACAGGATCCCAGGCAACTCCTTTCACAAGTCCAGTGTGACCAGTGAGGACACACACCATTTCTGGAAACTTTTCTGCATTCCATATGATAATAGTGTTATCCACACTGCAACTAGCAAGCCATTTGTCTAGTGGTGACCATGCCAGATCTAATATATCACCTAAACACAACAAAGTAGCAATGATCAGGACACCAATGTTAAAAAAAAATATTATACAACTGAAAATATTGCAAAATCATTTAATAAAAGATAGCTTGTAAGTTTAGTTCAAATTTCAAGAATTTGCAAAATGTGTAATGGGTCTTACCTGCATGTCCTCTTAGTGTTGCTATACATCTCCAAGTCTCTGCTTTAGGTTTACCAGCACCAACAGCAACACTCAATCCCCATACCATGATAAGTCTATCATCTCCACCAGATGCTAAGTATCTGCCACCATTGCTCCAACGAACACAGTTTACACATGCTGAAAAATATTTTTATAAATATTACCAAATGTATATAATATATATTTGTGCTTCATGTCATTTAGATTGTAAATCATTAATGATCTAAATTTAAGTGTTAGCTAAACAGATGGAAGTTTTCACATAGCTTCTAAACATGTAGTTTTTTTAGGTATTATTTACTGAACTGTGTAGAAGATATTTAGATTAAATAGATTTACTTAGATAAATTTAAACAAAAATCAAACCTAAATGATTATCCATTTGACAAAGCATTTTGGGTACATTAGGATCAACTTCTACTTCTTCAAACAACACTGAATTCAAATTCCACACGACAACCCTGCCTGAGTCAAGACCCTGGCCGCCTGTAGCAAATCGCTTCCCCGCTGGATGAATATCCACCGAAAATATTGGTTTGTCTGAAAAATATGTTAATAACATACTTAATTATTAAAGAAACAGGTCAGGAAAGAATAAACCATAAGGACGTCGAGTTATAAAAATACAAATATCGTTAATTCAACATAAAATACATACCATCGTGATTGACCCAAATAGGTTTCAAAAGCTTCATTGAAGTATATTAATAATTAACTGTATTATTTGATTAATATTTAATGTAACAAGATGTTAGAAATTTGCCGCAATATACTAGATGCCGTAGATATTAGATACTATTATTTACTAAGATTTAATTGACAATTTACTTACAGTTTAGATTATATATTATGTTCTTGACACCTTTAATAACTGGACACTGACACTGACAGTTGATTGTTGTTGATAGTTATGAGGTTGGGGTTGAAAAACTTTACTAATTTATTTAAAGTAGATAGATTTAGGATTTTTGTTTTTAGTAAGGTTATTTTTATCATCATAATTCTTTGTTTTTCTTAGGAAAATAAAACTAACTTTTTAGCAAACTGATTTCCCGATACTTGATATCGTAAGGGTTCAGTGAACTGTGTTCCGTGCAAAAATTTAAATAAAGCGGCATGAGAGGATCAGACACATTGGTTCCAGCACGGTTCCTCACTCTCTTGGGCCACTTGTGCGTGCTAGTGACTCTAATATGGGAGAGCAAACAGAGCGTTCGTCAATGTTTACCGAGCCAGTATCACGAGACATTCTTGCCGATATATCACAGCCGGTATGTATAAAAAGCTATTTTAACTAAGCAATCGACGTACGTGTTATAAGGGATTTTATATTAGGTCCTTACATATGAAATTGTGGTTTTTCCCTACTGGCCACTTTTATCACGAATTTGTCCTCTTTAGTAAAAATTTTTACAGCTATTTATTCATATATTTGTGTTTCGATGACCGTTATTCATTTGTTTTTTTCTGTTTGCGTCACTCAGTTTACAAAATAGAAAACTTAAAATATCGCATTTACCAGTACGAGTTCCGCCGTGGCACTAGTGCTTCGGAAACGACTCGAAGGGTGAATGATGTGTATGGCGGTCGTGTTGCAAAAAAGAACACAGTTCGATTTTGGTTTCAACGTTTTCGTTCTGAAAATTTCGACCTGCAGTACATGCCCTGTGAACGCCTGAGACCCAAGTTGATAATGAAGAATTGAAGGCTATTGTGGAAGCGATCCATCGCAAACCATGTCTGAGTTAGCTGCAGGCTGCGATGTTAGTGATAAAGCTGTTTTAATTCACTCGAAGTAAAGGGATCATTGAAAGAAAACAATGGTTCATTCTCTGATTAATTAAATATATTATATTAAATAAAATATTCGACTTTTTTGTTCCTCCCATATAAAACGCCAATCTCATATGTAAGGACCTAATATTAAATTCCTACTCATGCACAGTCATTTAACCATCTGAGCAGAACATTGGTCATAGGAAGTTATAGGTTGTGACTTGTACACAATACAACTATACAACAATATTTTATGTGCTGTAACAATCTTAAGTGTTACATTATAAGAATTAGATTTTATCACAATTTATTAGTAAACAACATGAAGTATTTAAGAAAAAAATATTTGATTCATAATAAGAAACTATCATGATAACAGGATAAGATCCTATACTTTTATAATAGTTAGTTTCTTTTTAAAGTTATAAGTTTTTTTGATGTATGGTTAAGTGATTAGTATCAAAATCAAATGATGCCTTGGTTTAGATTCTTATAGAATATTTTATAACTTAAAACATTCGTTTGGATTTTAAATTTTAGTAATACATAATATGATTTCTTCTTGCAAATTGTATATTATTTATCAAGGTCCAATAAACATATTATTAAGGATTAACAAATAAATATTACACCTAAGTATGTTTATTCTATTTAATAGCTTATTAAGATAACACATAATAGTAAATATTTACTATATACAACATAAATGTGACTAGATTATATATCTTACATGTAATATTAATATTATATGCCAATGTCATCCTTTACTTTTATGTATAGTAGCTAAATTTAGCCCCAAGAGAAACAGAAATAATTTATGTTGGTACCTTAACCTGGTACCCAACAATATTTATCTTATAAATTATTTATATATTTACATACTAGTACTTGTTTAGTAGTAACACTGAATGTTGGTTATAATAAACATAATAATACATGGTCAACTGTCAGCAAACTCTTTATTAGATAACTGTTACCAGGTCAGTTAATTGCTGTAGTATTCCCATTACGGTGTTTGTTACACATGAGGTATTATATATTGAGTGATACAATAGTGTGGTTAGAGATGCGCCGATGTCCACAATTCAACATGTGAGTGCATCACGCGTTAAATCCAATGAAATTTTATTTGGAACATGTCAATTTCTTATAAGCCTCCATTGGGACAGTCGGACATTTATTTTCAAACAATATTAAATTTATTTATGCACAGTATAAATTGGTATTATATAGAATTATATAACGGCAAGCACTTGACACAAGATCAAGATCAAATAAGTTTTATTTAAACATGTACAACGCATCATCAAACATCAAATAGATAAAAAAATGAAGATCATGTGTGTATAGGTTAAAGTCAGCTTAGTGAATTTGATTTGTGAACCAATACGTTATAGTTGATGTAATGTAAACAAGGCAACGACACATTAACATATTTTACCTATATGAGTCGTGGTAAACGCGATGATTCGTCATTCACAAATCGTAGTTTGAGATAATACTGTGCGTGCTGGTGCTTTGTTATTATGGTTGTTGAGACAAGCAAGGTCTGTAATTTTTTTATATGGACGAAGTTTTCCTCAAAAATGAGTTTATAATATAAGTGTAATCTTATTATTCCGACTTGGTATTCGTATGGTACATGACTATTTGGAGGTTATTAAATTTTGTTTACGAATGAACGTTTATCACGTTTTTAAAGACACAACATTATTAAATGGATTGTATCAAAGGTTTATTTCTAGATTTTCAATTGTTTAATTATTATTTTTTTGCACGCTGTGGTAATAATTATATTTAGAAATAAAACTGTTTTTCTTATTTAATGCTGACCTCGGTACACATCAACAGTTTTAAGCAGATTGCTTAATAATTATGTCATTTTTATGTAATAAATAGAGGAAAGGAAAAGAAAATATTACGGGTAAACATCTTAATTACGCTGTTAAAACGTTTAAAACTTTACCCTTTGGTCCTCATTTCAACTTTATAAACACTGAAGAAATAGCCCAAGTTAAATATATATAAAACTATTAACTGATTTAGTCCTGACAAATAAGGCGGTTTGTCGTTGGAAACAATCTCTTAAAATATGTTTATTAAACTTAAAGCTCAGAGCATAAGTCCTATGGTCATTTTCATTTGGCACTTTATATTTTCTTTGTTGATTTCATGCTTTAATTTTCAAAATAAATACAAGTATAAGATAATTGTGTTAAAATCAATGTTCTCTCATCATCAACGGTGGTTGTTTGTACAAAATTATATAGATGATTATTACGTAATTATTTATATTTTGCTACCTCTGTACGGTTGATGAATAACAGTAACGAGTCGAGGCACGCAAAATTATACGCGAAAACCCTTATTTTAATATTCTATTATACCTATATTCATTTATAGGAACTTTTAAGCATAAATCAAAACATTATTCCTATTAAGTATACATGGAACTTATATTCCAATTAAGTATTTAGGTAATTAAAAATATATGTAATATGTAATTTCTTAACAAAGACGTTACTTCTTGTTCTACTAACCCACGAATATAAACCGATGAATAACTGAATTTATTCACAACATTAACAGCCGTTTGTACCAAAACCCACCTAAAACTTCCTAAACAATAATTAAGATTATTTTAGACTAAATGACTTAGTAGCCACCACACAACCCCAAACAATTGGCTATCATCATATTAAATAAATAATTAATTATCTGTACATTTGATTTAATTTTTATTCATATCTTCATTTTTATGTCTTTAAAGGAATTCTTAGCCCTTAAAACTCGCATAGGCGGCCTATATTAATTTAAACCAAAAGATGTAGTACTACTACTGTTTTCATAAAATTATATTGTATAATTATTCAGATAGCCTTTAAAAAATTAGGGTTTCATGAATCGGTTTCAGATTGGTTGCTGGTCTCGCCGCGTCGCTTGTTCTAATTGTGATTGAGTTTCTTACCTTTCTCTTTGGATTAACAATGTTCTCACCGTCCGTATCAATGATATGTATCCTTTTAACTGTCCTTGTTAACATTAGTGTTAAACTGCAATTTTTTGTGATATATGCGGTTTCATAGCTTACCTCATATAGTAAGTACCTAGTAAGAACAGAATTCTCATTAGATATTTTTACCATTTTTTCCTTAGTAGGTAAAAAAATAAATTTGGTAGCAAATATTTTCAATAAAAATATTATAAAGTTATTAGTCAATCATCATCATCATCATCAACAGTCGTCCCTCGTAAATATTACTACAATTTTGTAAATGATTGATTGGTACGTCTAATGTTATTAATACTATTGGCATTACAAAAAAAATATTGCTAATTATAAAAACGAACACATACAATATAATAAATAAGAAAAAAGCATTAAATTATTGCATTATTCGGTTGTGACTAAATTGTTTTTTGAAGAAAATGCTAGTATATAATAGTTAGTCCTAGTGAATGTAATTGAATGCGCGCGAGTTCAATCTAAATTAGATTGAACTGGCGCGCGAGATGAATGAATGAATTCATTGAATTGTTTTATTGCTTCATTGATAAGTGTGTTCACCCAAACTGTGTTTACGTTACGACTAAAATTAACTCTAAAATTACTTTGTCCTATGACAACTACTCTATACCTCTCTCTACTCTCTAACATCTTATCAATATAAAGAAAGCTTTACATATCAGTAAATCTTTGTGTACATAATTAGATAATGGTTTATTACAGTATTAAATTGTTTGTTGTGTCAATAGTATTAAATACACTGTAAATTAGATATTATGTGTTCACTATAAACCAAAGCTTTAGTTGAGCCGTGTTTGTCTATAGACAATCAATGTAGTATTATAATTATTTTCTTATGGGATTTTGGGTATCACTAAAAAGATTTTATGTTACAAAAATAAGAATGGTCACTAATATAAAGCTTTATTTTTTTGTTATACTCAGAGGTCTTGATTTAAATATTTCAAATACGAATTGATAATAAAATGTAAATAGTTAACTTCTCCAATTAAACATTAATGTTGACAGAGTTGACACAACATTAGTATTTTTTTTTATTTACTTACACATCGATGCATACAAAGAACAACAGCATACTTAAATCAGGACAACAATTCTCGACGAACTTAAACAAAAAATTAACTAAAAGTTAAGAATTTTATTTGAAAGAAAGAAAATATGTTTATTTGGACACACACACACATCTCAATAAATTACAAATACATACACACAATAAAAATCCAATATATTTAAAACTAACTAAAATAAACACATTGCACTGTTGCAAGTGCCGCGGGCGTGCGCCAAATGGGGAACTGCTCATTTAAACGGTTTCTAATAATTTTAATTGCATTTTTCACAAGTAGTGTTAGATTTAGTGACATAATAGATTTTGGGCGGTACACAATTGATCTTTAATAAATAGAAAGACCTCATATTAGTAGGTTATAATATATATAGTTTATGTACTGTCTGATATTCCTTACATCAAAACCATCAGCTATAGCCGGTCACGGATTTGCTTCAATAACCTTAACTTATTTTGTGCTAGATGGTTGGCTGTGTGACTGGTATTGGCCAATCTTCTTCTTTTGTACTGTCCTCCCATCTTGTGTTGATCTCAGTACAGCAGTGGTTGTTTTATGCTCGACTAAGTGGTGATCCACATCCTCTTTATCAGTAATATTTCATGTTAATTTATGTCACTATTGTGTTTTGTCGCACATCTATCTTATTTTATGTAGGTTTAGGTTCTCTTAAGAAGATTGTTGTTGTCACGTAAGTTATTTCGAAACTGTAAACAAGTAGACAGACAATCACTGTGTGTTTTTATTATACGCTTACACTGTTTGCTGTTTTTAGCGTAGGTACACTGAATGAAAATTGCACCAACACATTAAAACTGTAATGTTTTATTGTAATTAATAAATAAAAACATGTTTTCAATATATGCATGAAGAAAAATCTACATAAGTATGTAATAAATAATAATCACATTATCAAAATGATATATAGGGGGTGGGAAGATATTTGCACCACACACGCTAGATTTTATCACATCTGTGAAAGCCACTTGCATCTTTTAATGATATCGGAATACACCCAGGTTAAGAAAAGATATATTGTTCCAGGTCACCAATGAGCACCAGCATTTGACTCAGATGCAAGATTATAAAGCAGGATGGTCTTTCTACTTAGTTTTAGCAGGCGTGGTTACGACTATCGGTTCGTCGCTACCGGTCGGATTCAATATTGGTGTAGTGAACACGCCAGCTGAGGTACATTTTTATTTATAATGAAGTTACTTAATATCTTTTACTCCTATTATTTTTTATTTACGCCAAGTTTTCAAATGCTAACATATAAAAAACAACATCTCGATTTATAATTAGTTGAGTCAATCTAACTATACTTAACAGACTCTTATTACAGATAATAAAGAAGTTCTGTTATGAAAGTATACGTGAACGGTTTAACGTAGATTTAGATGAGACATCGATGAACATACTCTGGTCTGCTGTTGTCTCCATCTTTATAGTGGGAGGATGCACTGGTTCAATACTCGGTTCAGTGCTCGCTGATAAACTTGGAAGGTAATTGTTTGGTTAAAGACATGCGTAATCCAGCTTAATGTTATTTAGCTTTTCAAATGTTGATTTTTGTTTAATATTATTTTCAGGAAGAATGCGACAATAGTGACCAGTATATTATCATTGGCAGGTGCTGTAATGTTTGTCCTATGTCGGACAGCGAATTCCGTCGAAATGCTCATATTGGGTAGACTGCTGGTCGGTTTATCTGGTGGTATGTAATACTAATGCTAATAATTTTGGATGAAATAGCCTATGTACTAAGAAGACTTGGATAATTTGACTTTTAATCTGAACAAGTATCTACGGGGTAAACATTTAAGGCACTGCCGTGCACCACCCCATGAGGCCCATGTGTATGGAATTCCGAACCAATACAAACAGGATAGAGCCACTAAGGAATGAAATCGGAAAATGTTGCTTCACCAAATGTTTATATAAAATAAATTGAATGATTTCCTATGTATCTTAAATTTAAATGTGTGATCATTGTGCTGCTAGTGTGTTTACATAATCACAATGTTATTGTTAAAACCCTCTTCTATCCTAATTTCAATACTCTTGTTATACTATATAAGTGAAGTTATAGAATAAATTCAAAGGTAAAAAGTTTATTGAAATGTAGTATTCGCTTATGAAATATTTTTTTTAAAATTAGTATTACAATAAATATCACAATTTGACTATGTCTTATATAATTGTAGTATTTTTATACAGGTATGCAATATCTACATTTCGTATGTTTTAGTGGCACAAATCACACTGACACGCACGATAAATTGACCTCGGCAGCGACGTCAGCTTATCAGTTTTTTGCTTAATTACCTGTTCGCGTACGAAAGGTTAAATAATGGAATATTATCATAATTTATTCTAAAAAAGATGGCGTATTACTCTTGATATTGATTTTGATAATTTATTTTATAATAGGCTATGTCATGTTCAAAAGGATGATCACCGAAATACATGTAATACAATTTAAGTCATGTTTGTTTCAGGCCTTACAACTAGTATAGTACCAATGTACCTCACAGAGTTAGCCCCGCCCACTCTCACGGGTGCAATGGGCGTGGCCTGTCCCATGGGAGTAAATGTTGGTGTCTTAGTGGGACAAGTTATGGGACTTCATGATTTATTGGGTATAGATACTTCAACTTGAATGTTTGACGAAAGTATTCCTTTAATTGCTTTTTTAACGCCTACGTTAAAAAAAACTCCCCTAAAGCCATGCACTTAATTGTCAAAATTTATATCTATTTCGAGTGAGTATATATTTGAATGATCTGAACTCGAGTATTTAAGCTCTAGTGCTAAATTTTGTAGCCGTAATCTTTTTATTTTAAAGCAGAGAAATAGTTTTTGAAATTTTTGCATGTATAAGAGTAATTTGATAGTAGTAACTTTTATTATACCATATTTATTGTCGACAGATGTAGATAATTATTAACCAATTTGCCTTTTTCTTATTTCTATGTTTCTTTACCCTTTCAGGAAAACCCAACGACTGGCCCTACCTCCTATCTGTGTTCGCGTTGTTAGTCATAATATGTTTACCAGTGTTATTTATATTACCAGAGAGTCCCAAATACCTCTATGTCGTAAAAAAAGATGAGGCTGAGTCTTTAAGAGGTAAACGATGTGAAATTATTATTTATATTTTTAGTATATCTGCAAGTTCCTAGTAATATTCATAATTATATTTAAAAAATACTATATTTTCCGAAGAAACGCCCACAGATAAAACACACTCTTCTGATTTGACAGCGGCAGCTGTCAATTCAAACATCTATGGTATTATTTTGTATGAAATTGATATCTCGATAAGTTTTGTATATACTGATAGAATAATTATTTTTTTATTGTGTGTAACATTCACTGTAGTAAAGTACATTTTGTGTGCAAATGGTGACTGGAAAGAAAAAATCGAAAATGGTTTTTTTTTTTTTTTTGCAGAACTAAGCCGCGTCCGGGGCGTGTCACCGAGTTTTTTGACGGATGAATTGGATCAATTGCGAGATGAGGTGCGCGGCGGCAACGAAAGCGATGCTTACAGTATGTGGGCGGCGGTTAGGGATCGGAGATTGCTGCTGCCGTTGCTGTTGGTATGTACCTCGCAGGCTGGACAACAGACGAGCGGGATTAATGCGGTAAGGTTCATTTGTCATACTATTTTAAATTGTTGACTGCATAAATTAAATTGTACGTGTATTTAAAATTACTTTTTTTGTTCTATTTGTATTATCATAATCATATATACTACAGAATCGTGAAGGGACTAGTTTAACTTTTATATATAGAACTAGAGCCGCTTCAACAAAATAGTTTTGTCTCTTTCTATTCAATTATGTTTGACAGCGATGAAGAGGGACATAGGTCCAATTATATTTTGCAAGACTTAATATTTTTTTTTTCAGGTGTTTTATTACTCACAAACTATATTCAGACAAGCGGGTTTGTCCAGGGAGAATGCCCAGTTTGCGACAATCGGTTGCGGGGCTATAAATGTATGCACTGCTGTGATAATGCTGTACCTATTGCCGCGGATGGGTAGGCGGCCTTTGTTACTGGGTTCTATGTTTGGAGCGACAATTATTTTGGCGTTGTTGGCCGCTGCAATGAAGTTTATTGTAAGTAATAATTATATTTAGCTGATTTTAAAGTTTAAAATCATAATAACTTTCATACTTTTGCTGCTACTGTAAGACAATCTAAATTACACACATCCGTGGCAAAGTTATCGTCTTCGGTAATAATACATTTTTGTATAGAACGTGATGTATCTATTTAGAATGATGCACTGCGTCTTTTAAATATAGTAAAGAAATTATTAAAAATGTTACGACTATAAACCTTTTTTGTCTTTACTTTATCGTTAAGTTGTTGTTAAGGTAGTAATCGCGCTTAAAGAAGGTGAGCTTGTGCTCGTAGCCTTAGATATGAGAAGAAAGTTATACACTGGAGTGCCTTCATAACTCATATCAAATTGGACGCAAAATCTTTTAAACTGGCATGTTTTTTATAAGAAATATGAAAAAGGCTTATGTTTAAAAATATGTTTCAGGACGCCGTGTCATGGATGCCGTACGCTGCCATGATAGCTGTACTTTCATACGTGCTCGTTTATGGATTCGGGCTTGGACCGATACCCTATTTTATTGCTTCAGGTAAATCGATCATACACTTGATTCATGACAACGTAGCCGGTTATTTTCAAACAAAACAATATCTTTTCAGAGATATTCGAAGTAGCCCCCCGCGGTGCTGGTATGGCATGGGGCTCGTTGGCCAATTGGGGTGGGAATTTCCTAGTGGGAATGTGTTTCCCGACGATGCGGGATTGCATCGGCGCCTATTCTTTTCTGATTTTCTCAGGGGTGACAGCTGCATTAACCGTTTTCCACAAGTAAGTTTTCAAATTAAACATTTAAAAATTATAATTCACGTGCATTACACAAATTGATTGTTAAAAACCCCAAATTTAGCTGTATTATAATTAACTATGTGTTTACAGATTGTACTTCCCGGAAACCCGTGGAAAATCTCCGACGCAAGTAACCGACCTGTGCAGTAACGGTCTCCGCTCGCGACCTCTAGCGGTAACCAATCGCAACGTCTGACTTGATAAACGGTGACGTGACTAAGTAAGTTAATTAAAATTATTTTAAGGAATATAATTATTGTATTATGCAATTATATTGTGAAATAACTGACAGTATATTTTTGAAACTCAACAGTATTTGTGCGTATGCAAATGTTGGGAAAATGGAGCAAACGTTTTCTATTTTTATATTAACAACATAATTGTTTGACGTGTTTGGAATAGTGAAATGGTAGTGGGTAGACTATTTATTTATTGGTTGCATAACTCGATTTTATAACATTGTATTATATGGATCTGATGTATGTTACTTAATCAACATTTATTCCTCCTTGTTTTCTTGATATCGTTAAAAGATTCCTCCAGATTTAATTTGATAAGAATGTGAAATGTGATTATATTATGAAGTCTTAAATCACATAATAAAAGTGACAGTCTTTATTGTGATTTGTAGTTTATGAGTTTACTAAAAGAATCTTGAGACCAGAATCTGAGCAAAATCATAGCATAGAAAATATATCAGGATTTATAAAATGGACATTACATTTATAGTTTGTACTGGAAAATTGTATTTTTAACTATTTACTTTAAACATTTACTGTGAGTGTCTGTGGGCGGCGACTTTACCTTTATGGCTACTGCTCATTTGCCCCCTCTTCTATAAATAAATCTTATAAATATCGTCCAATTAGAAATTTTCATATATTGAAAAAATAAGGGTTAATATTTTATTCTTAGGCTGAACATATAGCTTTAAGGATTTACGATATCTGGTTTGGCATAATATTGAAGGTTTGCTCAAAACACATATTTTTATTTGTTCCATTAACAAACTGATGTATTTGAAATAAAATTGTGAGACATGATTTTTGTAATTCGTTTTATTGAAAATATATGAAAAACATTTTTATGAATATGTAATGGTTAATTCATCTTTTTTATATCACATATAGGTAGAAATTAATATTTAAAATAATAAACATTTCGACTGAAAAACAACAAATGTAAAAATAATCTTTGTAAGTTTACATAACAGAATTATTTGTGCTTACTAATTATAAAACAATATTATTATGTCAACAGTTTCATATAAAGTTCAAAATTTTCTAAATTAACTTTTAAACTTATAAGTTTGTATGTAAACTTTGGTCAATCTTAAAACTAGTTAACAAAATAATGTTCTCTAAATCTATCACCTTATGTATTCTTCTAATATTTTAAGTTGATCCCAACAAACCAGTAAGAGCACTGTGTGTGGACCAAGTCGCATATAATTCGCTTCAACACCCTTGTAGAAAGCCCCAGCACCTTCTGACTTAAGGATTTTAATGAAGCAATCACCCATACTTTTATATAAAATACCACGGTTTTGGGCATCTACAGCTAAAAAACAAATAATAAAATTAATTAATTTTGATTTTAAGTTTTTATGCTTATTTAGTTGGCTGTTATGTGGTCTAAATATATATTATAGATATTTGGATACTTACGTTGATTAGAAAGTCTGGTAGCCATCACATCAAAAGGGTTCAAACATAGTGTCATCACAATGCCACCGAGATTAGCACCCATAAATGATAGAAGCAGTGGTGACTTGCATAAGTTATGATCCTTTAACCATTCCTTTGCATATGCAAAGCTGACCATTTGAGAGCTACTACCTACAGCACCTCGGGGTATTTGGGGGGCCACACCGCGAAATAGACCTTTAAATACAATTTTTTTAAACATACATAAGAAAAATAGTAGGATAACAAATAGGCAGGATTCTCATCTATAATATATCTTACATTAAAACAATTCAAACTTATTATATAAATTTAGTTTCATCATGCCTTTTACTCCTTCTTGGCGGAATATATGTGTCAAAGCATTCCATGTGCCACTGTGCTGATGTTGATGCCCAACAGCAATAGCCTTGGAAGCTTGTGCTTGCAATCTGGTTTTTACCAGAAAGAAAGGAGTTCCAGCTATAGATCCCATTGCACCACCAATGCCTGCCGCAAGTGCCCCATGAACTAATGATGTGTGACCGTTTGAATCTATAATAAGACCTCTTCTCTCACATATACGATAAATTCCTAACCTGAAAGATTAAAGTTTGTGTTCAAAATAAAACCATCATATAAAGATCACATATTACTTAAAGCATCTATTGGTTTATCTACAAATTTAGTTTTAACAAGGGAATTGCTCTATAAACTAAAGGGAATTAATATGGTATGTAAGTATGCAGCACATATAAGATTAGTAAAATTAACCTGAATGTATTTAAAAAAAATTGAAATCCCAACATAGCTGATAGTCCACTTTGTAAAGCTACAACTCCCTCTGTTCTTGCTATGACATATAATCCATGTGGCACATTTTTGTAATACACAGCATGTTTGCCCTTGGACAAAAGTTCCCCTTGCAATTGGAGTCGAGTCTTGACAACTTCAATTGGGTTTGTAAATACAGTTGCAAACATTGCTGACATTCCACCCATAGCCATGTCTGTGATATCTCGTTTAAGTCCATCTTTATGTTTCATTTTTTCCTCAGTTGAGATAAATGTCTTTATTCTATTCTATATATAATGTGACCGATAAAAATCTCATCAATTAATTAGTAATGCAATTTTATTATTTTAACAAGACTAATAGCCATATAACTTACATAATTAGTGGAGACATGAATTGATTAACTACTTATAGAAGACACTAATTGGTATTTAGATTTCAACATTGTGTATTAACAATGATAACTGATTAAACATTTCGACAATAATTAAGGACTGGTCTAGTTGTTTATTTTCTTTAATGATAAACCTTAATGACGTCATATATACCGTATGTTTTTGACACTTGACATAACGCGGCTATTTAAAATTATACGTACTTTTTGCTAAAAACGGCAATCGAGTCCGGTTCGAATAGCAAAAATATAAGTAGTAGGAATTACCGGAGTTTCTTTTAGACAATCAATGACGTCTTTTCAAACAACAATAAAAAACACAATGTTAACATTAACACTTTATTAAACATTTAAAAAAGTTACCTTATTGATATCATAGGTATTTTAACAAATAATACTGAATATTAACAAACAAAAAAACATGTACAAACACATTTTGGTATATTTGGTTGATTGCTTTGACTATGTGTCTAAATCTAAGTATTTTATACAAAGACAACAATGACTTAGAAATTACGGAACATGTATAACTTAGTAAAAACAAAATAAACACATTGAAAAATTATCGTTTTAAATTTAAACAAATAGCAAATGGTGATATTCCTATGAAAAGCTTTTTAAATTTTACTATAAATTATAATGTACTATTAGCTATTATTTTAAGGAAGCTTTTACTACTATAAAGTCTACACTTGCCTAGTATTAATATTTGTATCTAGATAATCACAGAAGTTACATATAAAATACTACGGTCACTACTTTAAATAAGCACATTGGTCCTATAGAATTTTGCTTTACACTTTAAGTGGTTGATAACTTTTTTGTAAATCCTTAAGAATGTCCCAAAATACAAGTAATAGTACAGAATGTGGAGCTTGACGGAAATAAGAGGGTCCAATGCCTTTATAAAATGCCAAAAGACCTTCCGTTTTCGTAATTTTAATAGCACAATCTGCTAGTCCTGAGTAAAGGAGACCTCGACCTTGCGCATCAACACCTGAAATAAAAGTATTTCTCAAAAAATAAAATAAAGCTATTTTTTTTGTCTAAGTATCATCAGCATATTACTCAATGTTTACGAATAGCATTCACTTGATTTAAAAATAAGGGATGGCTTACAGGACCAGATACTGTTATATTGGTTGACTGTGTTGGGACTAAAGATTTTGACTAGCATGTAAAACTAGGCATAAAATCCATAAATTTTGTTAAAAACGTTACATAGGTAAATTTAATTGTCATAATAATAATGTCATATAAATTTATTTATGATTTTAAAGAGACACTAAGCCAACATGACGATCTTATTAAAAAAAACAAATAAGGCACATCAGGTGAGCCTAAGATAAAGTAGGTCTGATGATTAATACCTTGATTATACAGTCTTGTCATAATAACGTCCATTGGTGTTAGTGTGATGGTCTTTACAATAGCACCAATATTACTCGCTAGAAAAGCTGAAAGATATCTTGATTGCTGAAACATATTATTGTTGTCCATCCATTCTTTGCACCTGAAATATAACATGCATTGTTAATATCAAAAACCAAGGGGCACTAGCGCTTAAGTCTTTAAAGGTTTGAAGATCTTGTCAGTTGGATGACATATATAAAGTAGATATAAAACAATTTGACTTCATTTAAAGGTTTCTTGTATTTTAAGAAAACTTTACATATATTACTTTTTAAAATATGTCAATATACTCACATTGCATATGCCACAATTTGTGAAGCAGAACCAGTAGAATTTCTTAACATCATGCCATGGGCACCTCTCCATAATCCAACAAGACCATTTTCCTTGTATATCTTTGATAACGCTTTCATCATTCCTGGGTGAGCATGTTGTGTGCCAACAGCTATCTGCTTAGCAGAGTGCGACATTAGTTGGGTCTTAACGAGTTGTAAAGGGCTCCCCGTGAAACCACCACACATACCAGAAAAACAACCAAAAAACACACTATTAACAAACTTTGTCTTATTATTCTCATCTCTTAAAAGCCCATAGTTGTCTGCTTGTTGGTATATTCCCAATCTGTAATGACATAATTATGTAATATTCAATTAGATGAAAAAAAATGTTAAAATTTTTGCTACTACATAAATTCCTATTAAAAGTCCTAGTTAATAAATATTTTTTTGTTGTCTAATAAAAGTAACATACCTTACCCCATTTACTACTAATTGAAAACAAAGTGCTGGTGCTAGGCCTTTTTGTAAGGCACTTATACCGTCGTGTTTAACAATTGTGCTAATAGCATGTGGTATATTTTTATAATAAACAGCATGTTGACCCTTTGCACGCAGTTCTCCTTGTAATTGCATACGAGTTTTTACCACATCAAAGGGATTACTGAAGAAACCAGCACCAACACCGGCAAGTCCACCAACGAGAAAGTCCATAATACTTAAAGAAATATTGTTTAATTTGAAATTTTAAGTGTGTTGAAATTATTATTATGTAAATTTTTGACAAAAAAATAAAGTATTAAATTTTTATGTTAGGTTATTCTGTACTTAATTGTAGTCGTTGTTCGGGTCATTTACAAACATTGTGAAACAATCTGAAGCAAACCTTATTTTTTAGTTTTACGAAAGCTTTTTAATAAAATAAAAAGCCTATCGGAAAATACCAACAGGTGAAATGTAAACAAATGCACATTTATTATGGTTTCGTAACCAGTTCACGACCTTGCCACCAATTTTTGAATTAAATTATAGTTACATTGGCGACAATTGACAAAAGAATGAATCCACAGAATATATATTGTAAACTCAAAACAGAATCTAAAAGAAGAGATAGATAGCTACAACTCATAAATAAAAACGAAATTACATTATTGGCAAATTATTAAAAAAATCGTTACAATATAATGCTGGATTACAATACAAGTATCATAGTTTTTTATTCTGTAATTAACTCTAGTAAACCTACAACTATTACTATTGGTGAATTGTCATAAAGACCAAAGTGTTACTTTAGACTGTTCTATAGAGTATAAACATTAATATAAAAATGTAAACATCACTATTTACTTAAAAGTTCGTAATTTAACAAAAATATTTTATTGCGGTTTTCGCTTTTAATGAAAAGGCGATTTAATTTATCATCGAAGCAAGGTACTAAAAATCTATCACCGTGGACTCTAAGACGTATTTTAATAACAACGCCGAAATGAGCTTACCGACTGACTTTGGTCCCGATTCAGGAGGGAGAGTAAAGGTACTTAAATAAATATAATGTTTAAAAGAAAAATGTTGTATTTATACTTAAGCTATACATAAATGAATTGTTTGCTTCCAGGGTTTAGTCCTAGTGAAACCAATAGTATACGGAAATGTTGCTCGGTATTTCGGGAAGAAACGCGAAGAAGACGGTCATACACATCAGTGGACGGTGTATGTAAAACCCTACGCGAATGAGGATTTGTCTGCATATGTTAAAAAGATTCATTTTAAATTGCATGAAAGTTATGCTAACCCCAACCGAATACTGACCAAACCACCATATGAGATAACAGAGACTGGTTGGGGGGAGTTTGAAATTGTAATAAAAATTTATTTTCATGATCCCAATGAAAGACCGGTAAGAATTATTTTAAATATAAGCAATTTCTTGCTTCTTAATTATTTGTTACTCTGTTGGGTTTAAATAAGATATAAACTTAGAATACTTTTAATATACTTCATTATTAATGTGTTTATTAAATTGTACCTGAAATTAATTGTTAGATTTTAATGATTTGGTGTGTAAACACTGTTGGTGTATAGTTAAACAATGCTACATTTACATAATTAATATAACTGGTATTAAATTTTAGGTGACATTGTACCATATATTAAAACTCTTCCAATCACCAGTAAGCGAAGGAATGCCCCAAGTTGGACGAGCGTTGGTTAGCGAGTCGTATGAAGAGATTGTGTTCCAAGAGCCAACGCAGTTAATGCAGCACCTCTTGAATAATGTTAAACCGGTTACTAATGGTCCATGGGCTCATGATACAGACTGTAAGTCAACAAATTAGTTTTACTATATGATGAATGAAATAAATTGTTATATTATTATTAATGATAAAATGCTTATTCAAAAAAGTTTTAAATATTGTAGAATGACAATGCTTTCTGTTGCATTTTAATCTGAGTTCATGTATGATGTAATGCTGCCAGTAGACTGTTTATCATCTCGAGACTGGTTTAACTTCAATCTTGAAGATTCAAATTAAATTCTCTGTTACACATAGTTGCTTACACATATGTTTTACTACATGGATTTATTCATCTTTATTAGATTATTATTAATTAGGTTAGTATCCATAGTATTTAATGTAAATAAAATTGAAAACAAATTTTAGTTGAAGATAAAAAAGAAAAGACTCTGGAGGGAATTATTTCAGCACAAACAAAAGTGAGAAGTGAAATATCAGAGTTGAAAGATAAACTTCAACTGGCAAAGGACACAATATCCAAATTCAAAGATGAAATTGCAAAGTTGCAGAACAATCCCGGATCCAACCTCCTTTTAGTTATATGAGTACTTGAAATATTATTGATAACAATATTGAGCTTCTATGCTCAAAAAGACCTGATATTAAATAATTTTTATTTTACTACAAACAAATATATTGATATGAAAGATGGGTTTTGTTTATTTCCTAAACAAATATGAACTTTTCAGCGAACTTGGTCAACATCGTGCTAACGAAGTTCAGCAGTACAATGTAGTGTTTACTTGACCAGAGCTTTCGTAGATTAAGGATGATTCTATTCAAGGATTTGTTCTTCCTTATTGACACTTTAAAGGTAATTTGAAAGAAACAGGTAAGTTTTAATGAACTAAATAGCACTATAGTAATAGTTTGGATTTTGAGTACATAAAAAAACTGAATAGAATATGTTTAATAACTAAATTTTTGATTGTTCTATTGATATGTCACGCGATCAGAATAGACAAACGCAAAGCGTGCACTATGCATGACCTACATGCAACTGTAATAATCGAACAATATAATTATTTTTTTATTTTATTTATAGCGTTTTATTGTAGGTACAAACCTTCGGAAATCCACTAACGAATTTCGTTATAATGTAACGACGGCATCGTTAGACTTCGACCAAACCTTTAAAAACCATAAAAAGATACATTCAGGATCATTTAGCCTACCATAACTATAAACTACAAAAAACTAAACAATTATTATACCTACTATAATACAGGTGACGCTAATATAGAGTAATGCGAAGAGAACTCTTCCCGACTATAAGATTAGAAATAAGGGTTGTCTTTAAATCAAGTATATCAACAATTGTGTAACGTTCAATAAAAACTAATAAATAACATTTTTAAAATATCGCTTAATATGAAACAACTAAGAAACAATATAAAATCAAACTAACAAATGTGTAAATGTCCAACAACAGTTTTCTGATATAAAAATAATCGAAACACCCCGAATCTAACTTGTATGGGGGGGTGGGAGTGTTTCAATGGAAAACCAAAACTTTCACATTTCCGGCTTACTGTTCGAAAAAAAGCCGGATTTCAGATGAAATGTATCAGAACGTGTAAAGTAACAAGGTAATTCTTCTTTATTATATTACGCACGTGTTACTTATTTAACTATGTACCTAGTATGTGTACTGGTGTATGTATGTCACAAAGTAAATACATATCCGCACTACATCTTATATGTAGACCTTCTATTAACGCATTCTTCAATACGATCCGCCCTGCTTAAGCACATTTTTTAAAAAAACTTTGTTTTAATCTTTATGTAAACACAACTATGTAACAATTAAATTGTATATTACCTCATTATTGTTTTAAGCATATTTTAAATAAATAATATTGTGTGAATACTAATTGCTAGATTGTAGAAAAAAATGTGTCATGCTCATAGAAAGAGTACAAAGGAGCTAATACGACTACATGTTCAAGGATTCATTAGAAAATTGAAATATCTAAACCAACGTTCGACCTCATTTAGAACAATGCGATACAATTTGCAATAATACACAATATAAGAGTTATTTTTTAAAAACTAGCCACAAAAAATATTATTTGAAATTTAATATATCGATGAATATAAAAAAAACAAATTTTAGAAAAGTATCACACTTTAATAATACAATTACGACGTAAACATTACGCGTCTTCGGAAAATCATGAAGCCAACTTAAAAGAGCAATTATGTATGCTGCGAAAAAAAACACACGTTATCACTTAGGTTTCATTAAGTTTAACTTACACTAATCAAAAACAGCTGTTTTCTTTCTGCAATCCGCCTCGTTGCCGGCCTTGCAGTTCTAGACTTTGAAATATTTCCGAAAGTTTATTCAATTTCTGCGCTGGACTCCGTGGTAATCTCTGTAGCCTGCAAGAGTCTTCATTATTTCTGCATAGCTTAACTGTTTCACTTTCCCTTAAGCACAGTAGCTTACCCTGAGACATTGAAGAGAGCTTGGCAACTTGCAGAGCTGCGTTTTTGAATCTAGTTTTCGGTGACATTTTAACTTCTTTGGTTGGTTGCAAAAACGTTTTTCTTGAGCAATCTTTCTTGTCGCTCCTTGGCGCGTTCGCGTAAATAGGTTTAATCACATCGTACGTATTCTCACGGATTAAATGTTGTGGTTTTGTGTCAAAGCTTTTATAATTCTTCTTCCGTAGGCCGTGTATTCTTAGAGGCGTTAAAGGTTGCATCACTTCGTGTAGTTTGATTGGTTTGTCTAAATCAAATACAATCAGTTTGGTTTTTTCCGCTCTCTGGCCAATAGCTGGGAGTGGGTGGAAGGGTGAGAGGCTAGGTTTAATTGGAATATCGTTTTCCAGCATCCTAGTTTGCGCGGTTTTGTGCTTCCGTGTTTTAGGTTTCCTCGGCGCGTAAATTGTTGTAAGGGCGCGTGTTTTGTTGGCATCGATGGGCGCGAGTGGCCTGGGCGGCATGTTTGCCGCTGTCCGCCCACCTCTGACCTTGGCCGGCGTGGGGACACCTACTGAATTCACTGCCCTGAGCCGCCGGACACAACACGCAGCTATGACGGCATCCAAACGTTTGACGACACCCGATATTGTTCTTTAAAGGACACCAATCGCATATTTAATTTCAATACAGTTTAAATTTTTAGTGCAGTTGACGTTAGCTGTTATTAGGTACATGTCATGTCAACGCTGATAAGTGGCCAGGATTTGTATATTTAATATACTTGACCACATTAAATCTAATCGATGTCTACAGATTAAAGAATACATATATACCTACAGTATTAAATATTTATATTACTACCTTGTATTAGGAGATGTTAATGTTGAGATGCTAATCATAGAAGCGATTGATGTCCAAAAATTCTTCCCTAAAACATTTCAGGTGACATTCTGATAAGCTTGAATGGTTTTGCATTAGGTAAACTCATAATATCTTTATTCAAGTAGGTCCATAGACTTACTTATTATAAAAATACACTTTTGAATCGTCATTTTTTACATTACCTACCAACGATTGCAATGCATTTCCATTCTCCATTTTTATCGGTTAGAAAAATATATTATTTGCTTCCAATTTCTATTATTCAAAAAAATTGCGAAAACGTCTAATTTGACATTAAACATTTTATATAAGCTTAAATAATTTATTCTGAAGCATATGGAACTATATGAAATGATAAGTATATGATTACTTTTCATATGACCATCGACATAATGTCTAAAGCAATAATGACCGTCATTATTCATCGATCGAATTTGGTCTTGACCTTCAACTTTGTTATATGGAATACTTATTGTTGGCATCAGATGATTAATTTCTAATTGACAATCTATGTAAAATACGTAAGTATGTAAGACCAGAATCTATGTAAGACCCAAATAAAATCTATATTCTTTTAACTACGATTTCAAATGTTCTTTTGTTTAAAGCATATTTTAAACACTTCGGTTGTTAAGTACGTACAGCTATGTTGTGAATTTATATCCAATATCACTGTACTGGGATATAAAACAATCCATTTCCTCCGATTGTGACTGAAACTGAGATGCTATTGTATCTACGGTAAGCCAACGAAAGTTTGTTGGCTATACATTTTTATAAGTATGCAATAAATTTTTCCTTACATAAAAATAAACATTTTTTATCACTTAGTAGAGATAAACACGACCACAACACCAGAAATAGAGAAAAAATTGATGTGCCTCATTCTCGCCTTAGTAAAGTTCATAAATCTTTTGTAGGTATGAGTATACGTTTTTTAACAACAGCGTCCCAGCACTTATAACCAAATTGACTTCCGACAAATTTAAAACGCGCGTAAACGGTATTTTGTTTGAAAAGGCATACTATACCGTAAACGAATATTTAGAGGACAAAGATCCCTTTGTCCTTTGCCTTACAATGCTTTGTTATTTTAATTGTCAGTAGCACAATTTTGTATTAATTGTTTATTTTAAAAGAGCAGCTATCGAGTCTCTTGCCGGTTCTTCTCGGTAGATGACTGCCTTCCGAAACGGTGGTAGTGTAAATATTGACGATTCAAAAGTGTCTTCATAAAGACCTACTTGAATAAAGATATTTTGAGTTTGAGTTTGATTGGGAAAATTACACTAATATGTTGTATTAAGGTTCGATATCCTAATTCACTCGTCATTGTTTCTTGTAATCAATACTCATTCATGTCATTTTCCGCTCAGCGTTGCCAAACTCGATGACGCCTTAATGGTTTTATTCGATAGGGTACCAATAGATGTGTGTGAATTTTTATTATCACTACGGACGCAAGTGAAATTAGCAAACAAATTATCAAATCAAAATCAAATTTAAAAATGATGTACATAACATACAATAGAAAAAAGTTTTATGATAATAAAGATTCGGTTACTTTTTAGATTCTACGATTATTAGTCCTGTACTATTCAGAAGATTTTACAACTATTTCAAATATATTTTCATTTACACTGATAAACAAATAATTTATTTCTGAATACATAAGTATCTCTTCCTAACAGAGTAAATACTCTGTTAGGAAGTATTGTTTAATCTCGTCCACGGCCAACGTTTCATTTCAATGCCACGCACGCGTCAGAGAATACGTAAGGAAATAGTATCACTAGATTAATTTGCGTAAAGCACGTGTTTTGGTGTATTTAAATATCAGAAAAAATATTGTGATGTAATTTTAACAGTTGAAGCAAGTAATTTTTGGGAATAATGTTGTTAATGTCTTTTACTATCAAATGTATGTTTGAAACATTATTTTAAATGCAATTATTAACATTGCATAATTAGGCAATAACATACATTTAAAAATTTATATATAAGTGTCCTAGTTTAAACTGATTTGTTACGCGGTAGCGGGTCTCGCCTGTTACAATACAATAATTGTGTCATCCCCCTGTGACACATATTCCTGTGCGGAGAAATCTAGGTCACACTACTTTTAAAAACGTACCAGATTTGACATACGCGGGTAAGTTTGGAATCTGAATTTATCTCTAGTGTAGCAATAAATTTCTAACTTCTTTTATCTTTCTTCTCATATAAGAGTTAAATTATATAACGATGTTTAGTAATAGATAATTAGAGACATGTGGCTCGAATATGATTTGTTTAATTGATACATAAACAATATATGATCAATTTATACTAATTAATGTTAAAAATATTATTTCTTTCATTGTTTTTCACGGAGAACTGATAACAGGTACCCCTGTTATCAGTTCTCAATAAAATACTACGTGCTAATAAAAATCTATAAAAAAGATAAAGTTAAATGCAGTCCTATCTAGTATTTCAGTAAATAATAGTTATATAACAGTATCTTATTTCAAATAATATTATCTGATTATAATAACGTATTCCTTAGTAAACTTCCTTGTGGTATTATACAAATTTTAATGTTATGTTAAGTAACTATCGTATAGGTTTAGACTGTAGGGATGGATACATATGTTGCATAAATAAATAATAATCCAAAAACAATACATATTACTAATAGATAAAACTATCGTATAGGTTTAGACTGTAGGGATGGATACATATGTTGAATTAGAATTAATAATACAAAAACAATACATTTTACTAATAGATAAAACAATCGTATATGTTTAGACTGTAAGGATGGATACATATGTTGCATAAATAAATAATAATCCAAAAACAATACATATTACTAATAGATAAAACTATCGTATAGGTTTAGACTGTAGGGATGGATACATATGTTGAATTAGAATTAATAATACAAAAACAATACATTTTACTAATAGATAAAACAATCGTATATGTTTAGACTGTAAGGATGGATACATATGTTGCATAAATAAATAATAATCCAAAAACAATACATATTACTAATAGATAAAACTATCGTATAGGTTTAGACTGTAGGGATGGATACATATGTTGAATTAGAATTAATAATACAAAAACAATACATTTTACTAATAGATAAAACAATCGTATATGTTTAGACTGTAAGGATGGATACATATGTTGCATAAATAAATAATAATCCAAAAACAATACATATTACTAATAGATAAGTACATAATATAATAACTAAACGAATATTTTTAAGCTTGTATGTTTTATGTTAGAACAAGTTGCAAATGAACAATTCGAATAATTTTTAATTTCATAAATATTAAAACACATAAGTCGCACATAAAAATTGCATTAAAAAAAAATGGTAATTTAGTTCGAATACAATATAAGGTAATATCACTCCAGCACTCTTTAGCGCGTAATATTTACTTTTCAAAGTTAGAATAACGACTGTTGTATTTGGTAGGTACCATTTTTGTAAGTAAATATTTTTCGCAGTCAGCAATGGACTTCATAATCGGAGGCTTGGCCGGTGCTGGGGCGACAATTTTTACAAACCCGATGGATGTTATCAAAACCAGACTTCAACTGCAAGGTGAATTACGATCTATAAAGGACCAACCGAGGCAATATAGGGGGCTATTCCATGGTCTTTACGTGATAGCAAAGGCTGATGGGTTGATGGCACTGCAGAAAGGACTTACTCCAGCCATGGTGTTTGGATTTTGTATGAACTCCGTTAGGTAACTACCTACTCTCTTACTTCTGTTACCTTTAACACTTGTTATTAAACGTTTATTCTTAAAACGTGTTATTTTTACAACTATTGTTATAAGAACTTCGTTAGTTTATGACACACATGTGTAATCTGTCAGAAACTCATGAAATATCGTTTGTTTCTGACAGATCCACGACTTTAACCATGTCCACGATCCATTCCTATACTAAGACCTATATAATAAATTTTTCAGACTAGGCACGTATCACATGGCAGAAGTTCGAGGCTGGACAAGGTCAGACGGTGCGATAAATGTTCAGAAAGCAGCGTTTTGGTCGGGTGCAAGCGGATTTATGAGCGGTTTGATTGCAAACCCAATGTCAGTTGTGAAGACTCGATTGCAAGCCGCGGCGCATCCTAGTGTAGCGGTTGGACGACAGTATATGTATACTGGTTAGTTATCGGTTGCTTGTGGTCTAAAAAGACAAATTCGCATCATTGCTCATATCTTCGGTAGTATAGTGGTAAGTATCCCCGCCTGTCACGCGGGAGACCGGGGTTCGATTCCCCGCCGGAGAGTATCTTTTTCGTTTTTTTATCCACTTTTTAATTGTTCACATTGTATATATTCATTGATACGCCTACTATTCTAATAATAATTTCAGGTACAGCAGATGCTTTAATGAAGATCTATAAAACTGAGGGCTATCGTGGATTATTCGCTGGCGTCCACGCGAATTGCATTAGACTAGCAATTGGTAGTTCCGCACAGCTAACAACATTTTCAATGTAAGTTGTTATTTTGTATTATATCTAGTCTATGATATATATTTATTAATATTTAAATTCTTAGACCACATTAAGGAAAAGGAAACAATTCTTTCTCAATTATAGCACAAACCCAAAAAGAATATCTTATGACTAACGGCTTCCTATACGTTCTTGCAACGAAGACTGTAGAATTCGGGTTTTAATGTTAGTAGGCAATATAAGATTTATCAACAGCATTGGAGTACGAATAAGAGTTCTCCTTGGAACAGAAATCATATATATAAAGGATAATGTACATATTGATCTACAGCCTTGAGACGACAATAAATTACGATATCACAAATGTCTCAATTTGATACACACGACTCTTAAATTATTATCGTACGATCAACATGAATTATAAAATATGGGTGCTGTTTATTTATTATCACCTCCCTTATTAGTATAAAGCATCTCAACAGATTTATTGGTTAATGCTGAGAATTTGTCTGCAGTGCTAAAGAAACCCTGCTGAGTCACGGGATAAGTACAAATTCAAGGCTAGGCTTAGCATTCCTGGCTAGTGCTCTCAGTGGAGCTGTGGTTTCTGCAGCCATATGCCCTTTTGATGTCGTCACTGTACGACTGTATAATCAGGGTAATGATCAGCCGTGTGCACTTCATAATCACTTGTATTAACACATCATTTCGTTTGTCTATAATACTAATATGCATATGAGTGTTAAGAAATTAGATTTCATTTGCAGACTGAAAGACCAACTGCTCGCGAATGGCGTCTGTCAGAATTCACCAGCTCTTCTAGCGTGTGCCGCGAGCTTAGCATGTGGCATCTTGTGTGTCCTATTGGAAACCCCACTGGACGTAGTCAGTACCCGTATATTCAATCAGGGTAATGTTCAACTTCCAAGTCTCTTGCACTTTTCCTATTTTTTTACTTTTGCATGTATGCTCGATCATTTCATCGCATTTGTATGTCTAATCATTATCATCAAATTATTTGGTACACAGAGTAACATGAATTGGTTATTTCAATTCGCTGGAGACCGGCACACTTGGCAATCAAGAAAAAACATATTGCTCCTATCCTGATTACATGCGAATCAGTATAGGATATACTTCTAGTGTGAATAATATAATATTAAAAACACCCCTGTGTTCAGCACGTGATAAATGAAATAATAGAACACGAAACCAGTGTTCCACGTAAATTGTAATTGGTGATATTGGGCAAATGATGCTGTTAAATATTACCATTAGTAAAATAGGCTAATTTGTAATTTTTCAAAATGTAGGAGACATTTAAAAAAATGTGGCCGTTAATTTTTTTCCAATTTACAATGTTTGAAAATCATATAAAACAATTTTATCACAGGTATCTCGTCAAAGGGTGATCAGTTGTACAAAGGTGTTTTCGATTGCCTGAAGAAGATATTGAAGACGGAAGGTGTGTCTGGTCTATATAAAGGTTTTGGACCTCTTTATTTAAGGATAGCCCCACACACAACGTTATCTCTTGTTATATGGGACATGTTAAATCTAATGTTTGAAAAAAAAAGTTAATGATATTTGTTTTTTATTTCATTATATATACAAAAACACACTTATTGCAACTATTGATTAGATGTATGTTCTCCAACTTTACATAACTGTGAACGAAGATAATTAGATATAGGCGGAGTGAAATGTATCTCCCAATCGGCTTCTGAAGAGTCGCAAGATGAAGATACTTCTTCATCGCTACAGGTACAACTATCTTCTTCAACAATTTCTGGAACAACCTGCTTTGGCGCTGTTGTTCCCATAGCTTCGTAAAATGCTTGGAGACAAATATTTTCACAATTTTGTTGGAGTTTTTTATCTCCCCCCCACACCTTTTCGTGGGCATGGAAAGTTAACTGTTTCTGTAACTTCTCCCTCTTTCTTAATTTAGCTTTGTTATTCGCGCTTTCGATGTCGTATATTAACGGTGTATGCTTAATGTTTTCGGAAACTTGCATTTCAATATGGTATTGTCCGTTTGTTTTGCAAACAGTTATTAGTGGTTTGGTCTCAGTGCGTCTTCTTTGCCGTTTAATTTGTTTAATTTCAGTGACTACAGATTTTTGAAATCTCGCCTTATTTAGCATTTTCAGGAGGCGCTTAGAAATTGCGCCAGGTCTCCATCCATACTTCACCTAATTACAAGAGTACCTTTTATTTGTTTTAAAATGCTTATTAAATAAAACAAATAAATGCTTACGTTCAGATGTTTCGTGATGAAAATGCTGCAATAGTTAAGCGTAATAAAAAATAAAATAAAACGGGTTTAATTTATTAACTTATTGACACTTAATCTTACGTATACGTTACAAAATTTAACTTAGTACAATACCAAATACCACTGCAACAGAAAATCCTACATCAAAACAATTAGACATTGGAAACAAATCTTTTTTTCTCTTAACACTTCTGAGTGGAAGCGTTTTTAGTCGACAGAGCTATTAAACGTTCCCTCTGCTGTTTTTTCATTAATTCTGTACCTATAAATGAATGTAAGCACGGAACATGAAAAGAACTTAAACTTATGCCACGCCTTGTTAGTTCTTTCAGCCTCTCTTTTGGTCGTAAGTTTTTAGATTCTTTTAATCGGAAGTAAGTCTTGTTCCCCTGATCGTCGACTGCTGCTATACCCTTTTCTGATGGCAACGAATGTTTGCATTTTGATCGTTCTTCATAAAGATTTCGGGACTGTTTGGTCGGTATTCTTCGTCGCTTCAAGGAAGCTGGTAGACGGTAAACTGTCGATGGTTGCGGTATTTTAATGTTTTCTCCTTGAGCTAGTAATTCCTTTAAGGCTGTTATAAGTAGCTTTTTATTGTGACCATGACCAACTATACCTAATTTTGATAATTCTGCAGCTGAAGCCCCGCCAAAGCAGCTCCAGCTTGCATCAGATTTGTAAGCAGCAATGTCCTCATTATTTTTAACGCCAACGGCAGTCAGAGTACCCTTTTTCTTTGACTCTTGACGTTTTATACCTGGCAGAGTTCTTCTAGATTTTGGGTAGAATCTCCATCTACCTTGACTGTCGACAAATCCATCTACACCAACTATTAACCAGTCGTTATTAACGGTTTGAAATTTTCCAGTTGAACCTTCAACGTTTTCTCCATTTGGCCCAATAAAGTAATTAGGAGCCCAACGTCCATCAGGTGCAATATAACCATCAGCATTAATGGTTAGCCATTTTTTATCTGGTCCCCAAAAACCACCCAGATCACTACATTGTTGTTTACCATCTGGCCCTTTAAAGTACCTTGGAACAGGATTACCATATCTGTCTAGTAATTTAACCCGGTAATCCAAATAACTGTACTGGGTGCTATTTTCTGACTTAATAACCTTTTTGGCTTTTAAACTAGGCTTAAAAGTGGCACATGGAGGTGTAATCTCTACAATCCATTCATCAGAATCTGTATCAGATCCAATAGAAGATTCATCCTGAGAGCAAGAACATGAAAGATCTAAATTAGTTCTATCTGCTGATGGTAAAGCTGGGTAGCAAGTACATTCGAGGTCCTCCGCATCGGGTAAAATGCCTAAAGCCTGCTGGTAAGTTTTTAAGCAAATTTCGCGGCACATATCTTTAAATGCGCTCTGAATAAATTGTCGCTGTGCTCTTTCTAATCGTCTTTGTTCTCGCTCTTTTTTCTTCTTTCTATCCCGATTCTCTTCTTCAGTTCTTCCTATTGTATATGTAAGAACAGGTTTATCTTCATAAGGACATTGATTAACAGTTCTAGGCTTAGCGTAAGTCTTCATGGTTTCCATTGTTACAGTGAATTCACCTTCTTTCTTGTGAACTATCAGAAGTGGGCGAATTAAAGGTTTCTTTTTGGAGGTTTCCCGTCTTTTCTTTTTAGGCAACACTTCACCTGGGTTGCGTGCTATTCTAAGTAATCTAACGACGTGTTTATTAGTGGCACCAGGTTTCCAGCCCGGGCGAAACTAAAAAAAAACAACAAAAAATTTAAAAAAAAATGTAAAATCCTTAACTTTTCACGATGATCTTAAACAACTACTAAAATCACCTTCATTCCTGGTATATCTTCAGCAGTCCACAGCCAGCCCATCTTTTTCGGTACATTATTGAGTGTTCCAGTACAGGGCAGTGCACATCTGCTGTGTCCGATTTGAGGAGCTATAATAAAATAAGTTATAGGTTATTAATAATATAGGGTAATAATATTATTAGAATAAACTTGCAAAAGTACAATACGTACGTATACCTTTATATCCGTAATTGAATTTAAATCGATCATCTTTCTTTTTCTTTTTGCTTTTTTTGCTATCTTTTTCGGATTCAACGCTTTTCTTTTCAGTTACAGCTTGTGTCTGAGTAGGGGTGCGTTTGTCAGATGCCATTGCCTTCTGGCTTGAACTTACTTTCATTGCTTTTATACTTACATCATCTCCTTTCTTTTTACTGTCACTGCCAGAAGTGCTCAATGTTTTTAACTTATTCTTATCAACAAGTTTGTGATAAAATGGACATGGAAATAGTTCCTTTATCTGTTTGACTGGTGATTCTTCTCCAATCATTTCGTAACCACCGCATACTCCACAATACGTCGTTCTTTTCATAAACCCAAACCGGCATTCACATGAACAAAAGCAAGGGTCTTTTCCAACTTTCATCTTAGCTGTTACACCACCAATCACCTCTTCTACCATTTCAGGAATATCAGTTGTGTCACAACAATCTCTCTTCATACTGGATAAATCTAAAAGAATCTGGTCATCCGCTGGTGGTGGAAGTACTCTATGCTGTTTGTTGTCACAAAATACCTGTTTACATCTCGTCATACTTATTAAAGGAGCGGCGTCCTCTGGAAGATCGATTGTACACATACTTGGTGGACAAGAACCTGTTCTATTTTTCATCATTTGACATTCGCTGTCGCACGGCTGAAATTTAAACTTAGCGTTGGTTGGGCTTGATTTATTCGATGGAGATATATTGGTAGTAGAAGATTTAGACGTTTGGTCTGATGAATTTCTTTCAACTGTGCAATAGTTAACGCAGTATGTTTTGTTTCCAAAATAACCCTTTGGGTCTCCAAATATGTAATGAACTGCTTTATAACTCGTTTTTTCAATCCCTGGCATTGATTTTGACTTGCTTAGAACTTCAGTACATTTTTTTCTTTCCGAATTCGCATAACGTTCCGCTTTTTCATCAAAAGATACATTCACTTCTGTAAGATCTTCCTTACTTTCGCAGAATTTTTTTGTTTTGCGAGTATCAAATATTGGCTTCAGTTTAGATTTTTTAACCTTACTTTTATTTGCCGATTTCACTGTTTTGCTTCCACTGTATATTGTTTTTATAACATCATCATCTATCAGGTGGTCATCTATAATTCTCTCAAAAGAGTTTCTATTTGAATATAGCTTTGGTTGCCTAGATACATCAAAAGCAAGAGTGTAAGGCATTAGTTCGCCAATTGTTCGTTCTCCGAAATAGGAAAGCCTTACTTTAAATTTTACTAAAGCAATTTTTTTATTGATGTTATTACAAATAGCATATAATTTTCTCACCTGCACGGGTGGAAAATTATGATAGTTTTCTAACATGGATACGTAGCTCACATAAGACTGTGCCCAAGGTATCATCACAGATCCGAGCTTTTTATTCGAATTTTTATTCCACAAAGATAGTTCCAATTTCTGGCTATGCATACTATCCATAAGTTTCTGCGGTGTCATACTTATTATTATTGACCCACCTGATTTAATATTAGTTATTGATGCTTTCTCGGACTCATGTTCTGATTTAATAGTTCTTATTACAGCTTCCTTTCTTGAAATCTTAGGCTTACTTTCATCTGCTGCATTATCCAATGATACATCAAACACATCTTTAAAGTTGGCTTTAAAATAAATTGTTTTAAAATCTAGACAGCTCTGAAATTTTTCAACAATGAATTCATATAAAAACATTGAATCCGAAGAAGTCATATCTGTTAACGTTACAATGTTATCTTAACATGAATCATAAATCTTATTATTTAAAGTTCTACAAGATATAATTTAACATAACATTATTAACTAAAATTAAAATTTAACTAGTAATTTACAGTGCCAAAAATAAGTGAATAAAATGTCAACAATTAATTTGTTTATGTCTCTGTTTGTTAAATCTGTTTAAGTAAAAAGGTTGTAATAATATCAATAAATCGTACAAAATCCTACAATATTCTATTGTGGGGGAATATTCAATCCTGGGTAGAAACCGCGATTTGCGCGTGCGTCCAGACGCGGTAAAATCACGCTGTTACATTGAATATTGCTTTGGTATCTTGGTAAATAAAGGGAGAATATTCATAGACCGTTGAACGTGGACATAAAATTTGCAGAAAACATAGGTTTGTTGTGTTCCACATGACTACGTAAGGTTAAGGGATGGATACAGGTATGATCACACTCTTTACGAAACATCTCAGATTCATTTGGACACTGAGACAGTGAGGCCTAATGCGAGATCATTGAATTCAAGATATATAATAGATAGATTTGCTGACCATTTTGAAGACATTTTTATTTTTGGGACATGTGTGAGGGGTCAATAGAAGCTTAATTTCAATCGGGAATAAGGGTGGGTTCCTTGTTCCCGATCGCTACCTGGGAAAAAAACGTGATAACACTTTTTTGCAATATCTCAGAAAGTGTGCGTCTTAAAAAAATTGTAACGTTATAATTTGTAGCTAATTATTTTGCCTACCAATATGTTAATTTAACTTTTTGTCCTAAAATTAAAGAAGTTATAAGCTAAAAAGTAAGATATTTTTTCTATACAAAGCATAAGGCTTTTCCAAATTTTTCTTATACCCCAAAACATCTATACCTATTAACATAAAAATGAAGAGTTATACATATAAATTCGTTAACGGTTTGTTCTCAAATATAAGGATTTTTGACTTTTACTTTTAATCTATGCTCAGTAGTCATCCCAAAACCTTAACCCTGGTTCTAGCATAGGCCCTACCACCATGGGTGAGATCGACTCGCCCTGGGTTTTCTGGATTTTCATTATATGTTTGAAATTATATCACTATAGTTAATACTATAGTAGGCTAATGCCTACTTTATCGCAGTGATGTAACAAGAATTTATTTTATTTTTAATACCATACAATACATTTTAAGAAACATCATTCTATTTCTTGCATATAACATGCGTTGTTTTTATCAAAGGACATAACAGCAGGAAGATTAGGCACCGTATTTCTAACTTTACTACACCATGGTAAGCCGAATCGTTTTGTGTTTGAAGCTCTGCTCGTTTTTATAGGTGGTTTTGTATCAAACTTTAAATCGTCATACATTGATAGATCCTTCATTATTTCCTTATACTTTGCGAGTGTTTTAGGCTCTACAAATTTATACTTAGGGTAATCAGCTTGTGGTGACCTATTTTTATCGTAGTTAAGTGCTACATTCATCACAACTGGACTCTTTGCTTTGGATGAATACGATACGGCTTTCTTTGTTTTATCCGAAGGCCCCTTTGTTAGGGCTGCCTTTGGGCTTTCTTTTCCCGGAGTTCGAGTATTAGCTTTTGGTTTTGCATCTCCAGTTGCCTTCGATTGGGGAGATAGTCGAGGTGACTTCTTTGATTCAGTAGTTGTGGCAGTAATAGTTGATATTGGACTTCGTGATCTTCGTTTTGAATACCATGCCCATTTGCCATCTTTATCAATATAACCTTCTATTCCTATTTTTAGTGTTTTTCCAGTATTATCAGTAAAAAATCCATCTTCAGCCGAATAATACATTCCATCTGGTCCAGTAAAGTTCATAGGTATCCATCTCATGTCGGGCCCTACATAGCCATCCTTGTTTATTTCTAACCAGACGTGCCCTGGTCCCCAAAAACCCCCTAAATCACTACATTCTTGTTTTCCGTCAGGGCCCTTGAAGTGTCGTGGTACCGGATTACCACTTTTATCTAACAATTTTACTTTATAATCTAGATAAGTATATTGACTTTCATTATCCATAATGGATGGCGGGTGCTTTGCTTTCACATCCCATCGAGCTGCGGGAGGTGAGAATTTTATCTCCCACTCATCACCGTCTGTGTCACTACTTGATATATTACCATCATCAGAGCAAGAACAGGAATCAATCGGTGGACTAAGACTTTGGCCTGCGTCTGTGTGACACGGACAATCCGGATTATTAGGATTAGGTAAGGGCAATATACCTATCGCTTGATTATATGCTTTTAAGCAGATCTCCTGACATTTATCTCTAAATGTCGATTGCAGTAAACGACTCTTGCGTCTTGTTTCTCGACGTTCTCTTCTTTCACGTTGCTTGTTTATTTTATATTTTTCCTCCTCAGTTTTCCCTATTGTATATATCAGTGGTGGTTTATCGTCATAGGGATTTTGAAACAATAATCGTTCTTTAGAATATTTCTTCAACACCTCCATGTGAACAGTATATTCTCCATCCTGTTTTTTAACTACTAATGTAGGTTTTATATCTATTTTCTTTTTTCTTTGCATCATAGCGCGTTTCTTTTTTGCTACAACATCGATTCCTTCGAGTAGAGCTCTATACCGTCTCACTAAAATCTTGTTGGCTGCACCAGGCCTCCACATTGGTCGAGGCTGCAAATCAGTTATTTATCATATAATATTGTAGAATCCTTTGGTGGACTTATCTATATGGCCTATGTAACTCACTCATATACTACAAGTATTTCGATTTTGACATTGCGTGACATAACGAAATGTTTTTTGTACTAAAAATCTCTACAAAAGTAACAGGTAGGTATTGAATTATAGTCACCTTTAGTCCCGGAATATCTTCTGCAGTCCAGTTCCACCCCATACGCTTAGGAACTGGTGGGTAAGGATACTTAGGCTCTGGTTTCTTTTCAACTGGTACTAATTGCGCTGCTGTAAAAAGTAAATGCATACTATATACTACAATATAAATATTCTTTCATATAGAAACAAGTAATAATAATCGTAAAAGTAATTCTACAATATAGATTCTGAGCGTCTGCCTTAACATAATCATAGATATAGTAGATAATGATACCCACCAGTTTCAGCCACATTTGCCGTAAATTTACCAACTTTCCTTTTCTCTTCTTTAGTTTTTTTTACTTTTTCTGTACTTTTTTCTTTCTTATCAGACTTTCTGTCACCAATTGATTTGATTGATCTAGAAACCGTTAATCTTTTGTCTCCTGTTGTTAATTTCGATCCAGTTATTCTCGAACTCTTATTACTAATTGTTTCTGCTTGTTTTAAAACAGAATCTTCTTCGGGCCATGGGTTTGGAGTTTTAATATATTTCTTGTCGTATAACTTATGGTAAACAGGACATGGGTGAGGTTTTGCATATTCTGGCATTTTTTTTACATCTTCACCTAAGCATTCGTAACCACCACATACCGCACAATAACTAGTATTCTTAGAAAACTTAAAAGTACATACACAATCGCAATAGCATGGATCATCTTCGTCGATGGTCTTTTTCTTTTTGCTTAAAGCTCCATCCACAATAAAGTCTTTAACCTTGTCTGCAACGTCACATGATTTGACACAACAGGGGTTGTGTATGTCGTTCAAATCTATTTCTATGTCGCTATCAGCTGGGCTAGGTGGAAATGCACCCTTTATCGGACACACGGGACTTTTACATTTATCTTCTTCGGCCATTACTTGCTCCTTGCTTGTTTTGTTGATAGAAGAACATGTAGTTTTAGAGCAAGACACATTTTCTGAAGCTTTAGAACTTGGACAATCTACAGAGCAATATTTGTATTTTGAAGATTTATCAGTGTCCGGTGAACTGGTACCGGATCGTATAGATAGGTCATGCTCGACTGTAAAATAATATACATCATACACTTTTTGTGTATTTTTAAAAGGACAGGCTTCTCCATTACAATGACTTTCGTCACTATCACTATCATCACATTCCTTGCTACAAACTTCATCGCAAACTTCCTCCTTTTTCTTAATTGCATCTTGCATTTGTTTGATACATGCACATTGCGTAGACAAACCCTCCAAATGACTACCTTGACCAAACACTCCTTCGTGTCTTAAAATTTGTTGAATTTTTTCAGCTATTGTACATTTATTACTTCCACAAGGACCTATAATATCGTCAATGTTGATTTCTTTATTGTCTTCCTCGACAAGTTTTTCAATATAAGCTCTTAGATCTCTAGCAATTCGACATTCAGGTCTACCACAAGGTCCTCTGATATTAGCAATATCAAATGTTGCTGCTCTTGATCCCTCTATTTTTTTCCCAGCATTTATACATAAAGGGCATGGTTCAGACTGGGCCTTTTTTCTAAACCTTTCAGCGAGTTCTCCTTCCGGCCAATTTGTTTCTCTACAATAGCAAAGTCTATCGATGTCAGTAGCTTTTATTCTTGGGCTTATTGTTGGACGCGGTGTCAGCATACGCATGTTGTCATTACATGATACAATAACTTTCCTTACATAATCTATGATAAAATCGATATCAGGGCATGTTTCTGGTGCCTTATATATTGACTGAGGAGGTTTGTCTGCATGACTCAAACAGCAATATGTGCTGTCATTAAACGACGTAAGATTAGCACCTGGTGCGTTTTCGAAATCTGCGTAGACGATTTTGTTGGACTTCGGTTTATCTATTATATAATTGTTTTCAATCTTATTGCAATTTTCTTCGAAAACCTCATCAGTTGTTTTCATTGTACACATATATGAAGTTGTTTTCGAGTTGAGTCCAGTATACAGCACTTTTTTGATGGTTGGGTCTTCTGATAGTGTTCGGAAACAGGTAGTTACTTTATCCGAAAGATAGGTTAATTTTACTTGTATAGATATTTTAGTCATCAGTTTTGCAGTGCCCTCCTCGAATATGTTGTACTCTTCGTTTAAAGTAACGGGAGACGCATCTTCAGCATTACAGATCTTTTCTAAGTAAGTGTAAAACATTGGATCCCATGGAACGTAGGTTGTTCCTATAAAGGCAAAATTATCTTCTTTGCTCCACAAAGATAGCTCCAACGGAAACTTTTTCATGGTTTGAATTAAAAACTCTGCACTACTTGTAAATAATACTGACTGTCCCGATTGTATTACAGGCTCAGGCGGTGGTGCCGGTGGTTCTTTGCCTTTTTTGCCCTTTTTAGGTTTCGGTTTCTTCGCTTTTCCCTTTTTCTTTCCTGGTGGTTCCGGAGGAAGTGGTGGTGGTTCTGGTATAACGATATGCATCTGTTTAGGATCCTTTAATTCAAGCGAAAATATATCGGCAAATTCGCTTTTAATCATCATCTGTCGGCTTTCCACTAAGCTTTTCACATTTTCAACAACAACTTCAAATAAAAACATTGCCGTTGAAACTGCCATTTTTATTTTTTTTTTCTATTTTTATATATTTAATTGGAAAATTTCACTAAAATTTTTGAAGGAAATAAATAAGATGTTTACAAACTTAACAGTTTTTTACATTTGTTTTGGCAGTGACGTTAGTAAAGAAGGTGTAGTTTTGTTGAAGTCAAAATATATTGTGTTGACATCATTCCATTATTATACGTTCGTTATAATTTTAATTTGCTGAAAGTTAAATAAAAAGTGTGGGAAATTGAAATAAAAAAGTAAAAAAAAAATTAGGCTGATAATATTTTATTGCATGTGAACAATGGTCCATCAAGCTCCTTTCCTTAATTAAGAATTTAAAATAAAATATTTAACATTTACCTACCTACTTCGCTGGTAAAAACTAGACAGGCTGCTTGGTACGAACGAGTTATAATAAAATCCTCCCCTCGATTAGGCCATTTTTATTGTTTTGTTAAAAACTCGAGTCAAAGTTGCATAATACGGTACAGAGACTATCTAGAAAAAAACTAGTGCAATTAAAACATCTGCATATCTAACGACGGACATCACGGACTGAACTTTACCAACTACTCGTTGAAAAATTAATTTGTGTACGCCATTTTCAACTCATCAAAATATTTTTTTTTATTATGACCAAGCGTCAATTTTTAATTTTGTTAAACCTACCTACCATTTACCTGTTCAGTACCAATCAGCACACATAAAAGTTATGAGCATATTCTACAATTACAATCACAACATCAAATTGATCTCGTCTCATCGCTTCAAGGCGTTCAAAAATTGCATAATCTGTTTCAAAAACCCTCACAAAACGATTGAGCTTTCTACAAAAATTGTATTTCCTTGTATCGTTAAGATGTAATAAGATTCGTTCTGTTTTAAATGAAAGCATTACATTTTCACACTCAGTCCGTTTGATCAATCTCTTAAAACTTGTGATCGGGTAATTGAGTTTCCGTATCCGCAGCCAAGAGGGGATCATTTTCTTCCTCGAGTCTAGAAGATCGCGAGCTCAGTCTCGAAGCAGACACCCTTTGGGTAAGATTCAACAGATTGGGGACCAGGGACCCGCAGGGTGTAGCCGGAGCCGATCGTGATGAGATTCTGGTCCCTGGTGAGATTCTCGATGTTCTCCCGCTGTAGCCGGCTGATAGGGGCATGTATAAGCTCGATTTTCGTGTTCTAGACGATTTCTTCCCGATATCCAGGCGTCTGAGGCGTCTGTCTTCGCTTAGTCTTCGTAGGGTGGAGTCTCGCGATGTTTGCGTAGGGCTTGTGGGCTGCGGTGGAGACTCGCAGGTTCCGGCTTCAGGTGAAGGGAACAAGTGTCGGATGCCGTAAGCCTCGTGGTCGAAGACGGTGTCTTCCGAGTTGGAGTGCGCGTGGCGCAGGGGCGGAGATGCGCCCAGACGCGGCTTGCAGCCTCCGTCACAGTACATTTCGCAGTCAATAAGCTCTAAGTCTAGATCGTACGATGGATCCTGTAATAAAGATACCTTCATTAAATAACATACATTTCTATTCTTCATTCCTTCTAGTCTTGTGCTTTTAGAAAGGACCTAACTTATTAATTGGATTTAGAATTTGAGAAAATAACAGTCGTTTTAGGATTAGCCAATGAACATACCATTGGCTGTACTGGAGAGTTTATAAGGTTATCCCTGAAGGTAGCGTTGTTCGAGTCCCTCCGTCTTGGTTCAGCGAGTGAGGTCAATGACCGCAACACAGTGCGACCACACCCCATACTACATTCATTGTAACTGCTCGCACACGAGTACGGTGGAGGGACCATTGTGTTCGCCTAGAGTCGGTTGAAAAATTTAATTTCGTCTTCTTTTTCATATAATATATGATTAATTAAATATTTAGCTTTGATATAGCTCACCTCGTTAACAGCGTTGCACATATAACTTGAGTTGAGTGACTCGGCTGTGCTGGTCGCGGACAAAGAGCCTGGAATAGATAGGGCATGATCTCTGGCAAGGTCGAACGTCTTCAACATAAAAGTATGTAAGCGACGCGCATTTTGTGCTAGGAAAGCATTTCAGAACAGAAAATAGGTGAAAATAGGTGCTCGACTTATATCGTTAAATATTGGTTTTGTGTTGATTCATCGAGACTTATAGAGGCTGTAAAAGTATTACAATTGTCAAGCTTGGCGTAAAGGACGTCAAAATAGTTTTAACTCATTAATAGCAATGTTAAATAAATAGATGTGAATTTGTTAAAATATATTTTATGAAAACAATGAATATTTAGAATTGCTGTTTGCTGGTGCGAGAGAGCCACTGCGAGAAAAAGCTAGAATGAAAGAGACACTGTTAAGGGGGTTAAGACTAAAGAAGGTGCATTTGTTTTGTATCGGCCCTGATTAGAGCGTGCTAGAGATTCAATGCAAAGTGGAAGCTCAATTGTTTTGCGTAATACAGACTGTTATAGTAAAAAATATTACCAGGCGCTCGAATAACGTAGTTCCTAAAGTAGTGAACCATAAGGTAGTTACCACCAGACTTCCCCTCCCCTTCATTGCACGTTATTACGAGGGGGTACAAATCTGGCTTTGAGGTTACCTAGAATAACAAATTATAAGAATATGTCAGAAGGTTATTAATTCTGTATTATACGAACTATTTTATTTTGAGTAAGACCATTAAAGTTTTTAGTTTATAATTTATAAAATTTAATTATGTATAAAAAATGGTATATTACTTCAGAATACGGTGGTGGGGCTTGATGGAAAGAACCACATCGACTGTATCGCGGCGGAGGATACACTGAGCCGGCTGAATCTCTCTCTGAAGCATTTCGATGGAAGCAGCAAGACATAGAGCACATGTAGAAGCCGCGGGTCCGCTTAAACACCACGCACCATAGACAGCAGGCCACTATGCCCACAAGTGTTCCTAATATGAATAGAACTTGCCTGAAAAAAATACGAAAATAAATTATTTTAAAGGCATTGACAGTTTGGTTTTATTACATCTGATAACATCTGAAATTTGTTATTATTAAAAATAAAATCTTTCGCATCATAAATGATAATAATATTTAAAAAAATATATCAAATAGAAAATGAAAATTCTATTTGTTTTGTTGCATAAATATTTACGAAATTTGCATACCATTGCAAATACCAATCATTGCTAAATATCTCTGGTGTGTGCCTGGGTATTATAGTGGCTGGTGCACAGCATCCTTCTTCGCAGCACAGCCAATGTGGTGGACAGTGCTGGCCGTCAGAACAAGGTGTTTGTGCTGCACACTGAGAAATATGGTGTTAGCCAGAATATAAAAAATAAGCTATGGACTATTCATGTATACGATACCTAGCAGTTTTTAACGCTAGTAGTTTTTTTGTTACTAATTAACAAATTTCATTTACAGATTTTTTTTAAATAGATTAGTTCAATGATGACTCCTTTGGGGTTGTCAGTAATTGACATGTCAATAAACCAAACAAAATAAACTTGACATGTTTAATGAAAGTAATAATAAAAAAAAAGCTTCAATCTATTTCATTTCACCTTATGATGCCTTTAATATTGATTTAACGTTAAATTTTAAGTGTTAGCTTATATAAACTTAATTACAATAAAGCTTAGTTGAATCAATAAATATGTATATATTGTACCATTTTCTTCGTTTGATCACGCAGGAAAAGACCCAAGAGAACCGTTAACCTGGTACAAGAAATAAACGAAATTACCCAAGTGACAATAAATTAAAATATTTTAAAATCAATAAAAAATAACTGTAAATTGATATAATTAACTTATAATTCGTACGTATATAACATGGTTTATAATTTGTATTAAATTATAATATGAAGAATTTACGCGGGAAACTCAAAACGCAACGCGCATGTTTTCCCGCCGATCGATTGTTCTGTCAACGTAGATTTAAATAAGTATGTATTTACAATATTTTATTTAAAAGTTTATTCCATTATGTTCATTGAATCTAGAGTTTGAACTAAATTATAAAAAACAGACTTAAAATATACTGCATATAATGGTCTGTACCTATTGTTTTGACTACATACAATACATACATAATATTACAATAAATCTATTGAATAAATGCAAAGTACGAAGATGAATTGTTAAATAATTTAAAGTCTGCAATATATAGATTTTCGATATACTTACGAAGGATTGGATTGACATGATCCTAAGAACAATTGCACCAAGAATAAAGAAAAACATTGCAAATATAAGTGGATTTTTGCAATGCATGGAGCATGATATCTTAATTTGTTACATTTAGAAAAATAGTGCTGCTGCACTGAACGTAACACTGTAATAACGTTATTTTACTTCGGGAGTTTCATCCCTGCGTCACGTTTCACCCCCGAAAGGGGCCACACGGTACTGAGTTTTCTTGTCCACCCCCATAATCCACCCGGCGGCTGGCACCCTGTTTGTATAACTAGTCACCTTGACCCACCGCCCTCCCTCCTTAATGTGACGTCCTCTTCGTGTCCGGTAAAACATAATAATTCAAAACATAGTTATGTTAACAATATTTATGTAATTAAAATGTATATGCAATTTTCTTCCTTGAACAATCTTTGTTTATATCGGTTTAAAATCCAGTAATAATAACTTGATTAGAGTAAATCACTGGATTTATATTATATAAAACTCAATTTTATACATACAATATTATACATTTTATAAAAAACATTAATATAATATACACACAAATTTAATTTATCAACATTGTTGTTCTTTGAACAAATTTCTTGAAGCTGACAACCCTGTTGAAATAGATGACATAATATGTCAATTATCTCTGTGACAAAGCATTAAAAAAAACTTCAAACGTTTCAAATTCAAGTTGTCAACAAGCAGCTGCTCGAACTATGTGGTTATTTCGAATTGGTTAATTAGTTTTTAAATGACTTAATTTTAGATAAAAATTATATATCTCAAGTGTGGTTAAGATGCGGCGTTTGATTTTAATAATTTGTCTTGCGCTTAGTGTAAAGGCATGGGACGAGGGCGATTTAGAAGTTTTCGACGTGGTGGAAGAAGTTAATCAAAACTTCTATGAATTATTGGGAGTTAAACAGGTAAACTAACTAAATCTATTTCATTCAGTTTCCTTTCGCTACTTTTCCTTTTTAGTTTGCCAAGTAATTGATCTACTTTAAACTTTAGCTTTCATTAATTTTAGGATTCATCAGCGCAAGAGATAAAAAGTGCATTTAAAAAATTGACATTAAAATTACATCCAGATAAGAATGATGCCCCAGACGCGGATGTTCAATTTAGAAACTTGGTCTCAGTTCATAATGTGCTTAAAGACCCAGGTAAAAGAGAAAAGTAAGTTTTATATGTGCAGTCATTTTATATTATAATTTTAACATTGTAAACAATTTTTCTGAATTAAAATAGGTCTTCCTTAGTTATATAGGAAAAAAATAATAGATTCATATTGCTTCTTAACCAAGTAACTAGAAATTCAACTCTTATTAATAATTATAGGTACAATGAGGTGCTCAAAAATGGTCTCCCTAACTGGAGATCTGCCATATATTACTACCGGCATGTTAGAAAAATGGGTCTGGCTGAAGGATCTTTTATATTATTTATTATCATCACATTTGGACAATATTTAGTGGGGTGGGCTGCATATATAGAGAAAAAATATACTGCAGTGAGTACAAACTGATACTTATTAGCAAACAGCCTAACTATATGTTGAAAAATCAATATTTTGCTATATACCTGTTTGATTGTAATGCTACTACAGCTTGACACATTTTGTAGGAGCAAATATTGAACTCTAGAGGTAGAAAACAAAAGAGGTCTGGTTTTGAGTCGGGCATAGCTGAAATATTAGATCAATTACCAAAGCCAAGTGTCAAGGACACATTACCATTCCAAATACCAAGGACAATATGGTGGGCTATTACTGCTGTGCCATCCCTTATAGCAGCCTATAAGGAGAAGAAAAAACAGGACCTAGAAGACGAAAAGAGAAGAATAAGGAAGTGAGTTATTATTAATATAGTATATTAAATTATACAAGTAGTTACCTTTTCTTCTCAAGGTCTCACTCTGCTCATGCTACTGTGTCCTTTGTGATGTTGGTTAATAGTATATACATTCAACGATTCCTTTAGCTTATTTATTTACCAGTTTTTATAACTGTTATATCTCTTAAATATGTATCCAGAGAAGAGGAAGACAAAGCCCGCGAAGCCCGTGAAGCGGCACTAGCGGAGAGTCGAGCGGCGAATGGGCCTAGAAAGCGACGCGGCTTTGTTCCCCGTGAAAGAGAGTGTGTTCTTGATCCAGTAGATGAACCAGATACTGAAAATGATACCGTTAAACCCATGAAAGAGGTACTTATTACTATTGTAATTAACAATAATTTAACAAATAATAACTTTGTTGAACGGTTAATTTATATAAATTGAATGCTTAAGTTTTTTTATAAATTCTTTCATTTCAACAGCCAGCACCGACAGTTATCTCCGGCGGGTTATGGACAGATGACGATCTGGCGGAGTTAGTCCGACTTGTCAAGAAATATCCTCCCGGTGCACCAGAGCGTTGGGAACGAATAGCAGATAGTATGGGGCGATCTGTGCCGGAAGTTACACATATGGCCGCTAAACTGAAGGAGAATTGTTATAAACTGCCAGCCCAGGAAACTCCTGAGCTGCCACCGGAACCACCCAAGAAGGTAGGTAGACTTATATGGATTTTTATGTTCAGTTCTGCAGTTAATTCAAATAAAAGGCCTTTTTTTGTTAAATAAAATATACAAGAATTCAATATGTCAAATACCTAAAAAATTATTTAAGGTAAAAACCCGAAAGGCAGACGATGTATCAGCTAGTTCGGCGAGTAATTGGTCCCAAACCCAACAGAAAGCTTTAGAAATTTCCTTGGCCAAATACCCGAAAGGTGGGGCAGGGGACCGATGGCAAAAAATTGCTAATACTGTTCCAGACAAGACAAAAGTAAGTATACCTGAAGTCAATTACTTTTCTTGGCTAATTATTTCCCAATTTTATTGATTGACAAATTAATTATTTGTACAAAAACATTATAGTATACAGAATTATAACTTCTTTATATTTAAAAAATTGGAATGATGCAATAACCAATTTTTTTATTGTAAAATTGTCACTTTAACTACTGCAATAGTGAAAGTGAGTTAAAGGCAAGTGATTATGTAGGTCAGTACCAATACCAGAGTACCTTTTTTCTCACTGCGTTTGCATAACAACAAAATTATAAATTGTATGAAACATTATATTTAAATAAAAGAGAGGATAAAAGTCATTTTTAACTGCTGGCTTAGTATTCTCGTATTGTCGCCCCAAATTAATAATTAAATTAATTATAAATAATATCTTTTTGATTACAGGAAGAATGTATGCAGAGGTGTAAATACTTATCGGACATGCTCAAAAAGCAGAAACAAAAAGAGGAAGAAGATCAAAATGGTGATGATGGGTCCGGTCCAACAGATAGAGCCAACGAAATCCAAGAAGATGAACCCCTCTTGTGATGCCAAGTTATTATCATCACCCTCTCAAGTTATTATCAACTCTTGTGATACCAATCTGATCAGAATTTCATATAAAACAATATTTTCTTTGACAATTTACCTAAAAGTAATCAGTAAATGGTAGAAATACTATAAAACCCATAAAAAATAAGCTACTATGATAATCACTTCAGCTCACTGGTTGTTGAACTAAACTTCTGTCATTTATTGCATGGGATATTTCTCGGACTTTAAATGTGCATTTAATTTCAAAATTTTCAATTAAAATACAAATTCATAGTTTTTCTACATACTATATGTAGTTCTGGTTTTGTTATATATTAATACAATTTTTGTACATTGTATCGCATAAATAATTAGAAAAAACCATGGTTATTTTATTTTTATTTTGAATTTTTATTATATTGAGTTAAATTATTTTTTTAGTATAGAGTGATTAGTATTCATTGGCTTCACCGAAGCGTTTGTACAAGTCTGGTATGACTTGCTTCGCCCCTCTGCCCTCCCCACTTGCATGTATCGGCCAATCGTTGTTTCCACCGCACTGGCGACACACGCACTCTGCTGGTGAGGCCACGCGGTGGGGGACAGTGGAGCCGTTGTCACAAGAGAGAGATATCACCATCGGGGCGTATCTGCTGGCCGTACAGCATTCGCAAAGTGAGTCGTGGGCACCAGTTTCTGTAGGCACAAAAAAAATTCAATTTATTCAAACTATGTATGTTTCTTTTTTACTGTCAAAAAGTTTTATAAAGTATCTGATTATTTAATGCGGAAAAAGTTATGGAATGAATTTGCTCCACAAACAGTATTAAATCATCACCAAAAAAATACTGCTACCTGCTTCTCAGCGTGGTCGCGTACAAACAGGCGTACGGTCACTTAGATTTAAGACGATTCAAAATGGTTATCTATGGTACTAAATGAAAAAATTTGACATTGGTATTACAAGTGGATGACGCAGTCCAATATCTAAGTATTTTTGCGTAATTTCACTTATACAATATTTTTCGACAAATACTCACGGTTGTTAAACAGCGTTCCCGAATCGCATGTGCCTCGGCATTCCCGGAAGCCATTCAGTGGTTCCCTATTGACGCACAAGCCATGTGCTCCGCTGTGGACACGGATCATTCCCACTGAATCCTGAGCGCTCACTTCCGTTGGAACACATTTGCCTGAAACATTAGTGCGCAGTTGTTTTTTGTTACTTTATGGAGACAATTTAAAGTATGGTAACCGAATACTTTTTCCGCGTAATAAAAGTAGCCAGAAAAATGGTTAATTTTTATTAGCTAAATAATAGCTTCGAACACCTATTCAATTGTATGAACTCGCATATTTCGTACAACTAAAAACAAATATATTTGTCCATTGACGCCGTTGAAGATTAGTTTATTTAATTATCAATCAAATAATCATTACTTTATCATTAATCTTCCAAAATTTGTATTATTATATATATTATATTATCATTATTCAACCGAACGAGGATCGTCGACCAGTTAACACCACTGGTCGAAGGCCCTCTGGAGCTAAGGTTGAAAAGTTAGCGGTCTAGAGAAATTCGTTGGATCGATGACGTATAAGGTTACTGCAGATCATAGATGTCGCCACAACATTATTAAATTTTTTCTTGTTATTCACACATTTTATCACCATTTACCTGCTTTTATATAATTTTTGGCCAATAGGTTTTAGTTACGCATAATGCAAATAATAAATACTCACTCTGCGATTTCGGCTTCTCCCTGCACACCTGACAGCAATCCTCTGTTACGATATCGTCCGGCGCGCACGCAGACAAGTCGGGGCATTGCACGCGCGAAGACGTCACGAATACCTCTTCTCCCAACTTCTCGCACGTGTACGTTGTACAATTATCCAACGATTTCCATGTTGAGGCTGGATATAATGACATTTGTTTTATGAATATACAATTCTTGGTAATTTTGACCCAACACCCAACTTGAAGCAAACATGGCAGCATAGTGTTAACTGAATTTTAATAATATGCAGTTAATACTAAGTGAACTACAATCATCTCTTTATTTTACAGCGTAACCACAAATAAAAGGGTACTTAAGTAAAAAAGTAGTATTAAGTATTTGATTTAAACAACCCAGTGAATAGATTAAAAAAATCTATGATAATTATTTTTAAATTTATTAGTTTCAATACATAATGTATCCTTAAATACACATAAAAAACACAATCACAGACTTCACACACACACACGCCAATCACATCTGAAAAATGCAAGAAATGGATGAATAAATGAACACAAAAAAAAGCAAAAGTAGGTAGGAAACTATTAGTATTATTGAAGAAAATATCGATATTCATATTAAGAGAAAATTATAGGCCCGAGATAATCTTTAAACAGGAGAATTTAACGTTGAAGATAAACGATATATAGAATAAATCCGATTTATGAAACAGTGTTCTTCCTTAAAAAATGAGACGTAGGTAGCCTAAAAAAGAGCTGATCTTTTCAGGCCGGAATACTTTGAAACCCTCATAGCCATATAATAAAGTTTGACACTGGGAGTGCTTTGATATATACAATTGGGCTCTTCAGGCACTTTCTTGCTTTTATGGTTCTATGTGGAAAATCAGTCATGAAATATGTCATACCAGGTTTCTTAAGTTCACCGGCGACTACGCACTGCTCTTGCGCACAGTGGCCACAGCATTTTTCTTTAGATGGAGCCTTGTACTCCCAACCGCGCTTGCATTGTGTGTCACAACTCTGGACTTCATCCGTTTGGGTCAGTTTTCCAGAGGCATCACGGATGCACGTCACGTTCTTACACGGGTCTGATGTGGGCCAGGTTTGACCTTCCTGTTAAAGATAGTTTGGATAATATCAAGGTTATGTCAAAGTGGGTTTTGTACTTAAAAAAACCACTTTGGCATAACCATGTTTTTGAGTCAAGTTTAAAGTTCCCATTTAATTGTTTTATGTGTATACCTAGTTTTATTATCTCAAAAGTTCATTGTTTTTTTTAAATATATTTAGCACATAAGATGTTTGGGTACAGATGTAATAAAAAATTATAATAATAAATGTCAAACTAAACGCGAATGAGTTTCTTATAGTCTATGGAATACTCCCAGTAGTGAGAATTTTTATTGATTTGATTAAAAAGCATTCAATGATCTTTTATTATTTTTTACCAAACGTTTCAATATATATATATATATCATCGGCCAACTAAAATATATTATAGATCCGATACCTGATAAATTTCGTTGCCGACTCGACAGGCGATAGGCTCGCGTTTGGGACAGCATTTTCCGGGAAGTTTTTCATCACTCAACACATACTGTTTCAACACCGCATCTGAGATCTCAGGACACTGCTCATTCTCCGATAGCACTTGAAGCTGTAAAAAATATCTCAATCGTTTAAGTTCTAAGCAAATCCAACTTTGTTACCTTAACATTGATTGTTCATTTTTATTTCCTTTTAAGAGTAAATTTTTATTAAAAAAAAACACTCACAGAATCGTCAACCAATGCGCAGGTGTAGTTAGAGCAGAAGTCTGGTGATGTCCAGGTGTCGGACACTTTATGTATCTCCCCTCGGACCACACACGCAGCAGGTTTGCATCGACCGCAACACTCGTTGTTAACGCTTGCAACGTATTCCCAACCCTACGAGCACCATACAAAAATCAATATTTACGCATCCTTTCTGCGATTAATCCAAAAATGAAAATCTAATCCAAACAAAATTAAATTTTATCAACATGTCGGTTAATACTTGTCAATATTGCAAGCGAAAGAACAAATTGTCTAAGACAAAGAAAATTAGACCAGTTTTCCAAAATAAACCATATAATAAAGAAATCCATAGATACCATAAGCCGAAAGAAATTCACTTACGATCTGACAAGTGCTATCACACGTCTGTACAGTGTTAACGATTTCCAACTTCCCGTCCGCCACCTCCTTACATAGGTAGGACTCGCAGGCGTTGTCCGGTGATTTCCAACTTTCGCCGACCTGACGGTATTTTCCCGGATTATACATGTTTTCAATAAACACTACATCATAATTATTTTACATTAATATAATCATATTTAATTTATTACCTGGTAATAAAATACCGGTTTAGTGGGATCCGGTAATAACTGGTAATTTGGTTTATTACCGGCTGCAGTACTGGAACTTACGTAACGCACAGGGTCAAAGCTCGAATGACCTCATAAAGCCAGTCTCAATAGACTTTAAACTATTTCTAACCTTATATATTACGTCTCCCTGCCTACAAGCAGTCTGCACAGGACTTGGGCAGCAAGCAAATGGCACTGGGTGTGCCTCAACAACGAACTGCTCACTGGAGACAATGGGGGGACATTCCGTGACACTGCATTGCGCGTGCGCAGTGCCCGATTGTACGCAACGGCATGATCGACACGGGCCGTCTAGCCAGGTTGCGTCTATCTGTAATATTATTACAAAGTTGTCATAATTCTGCTGCAGATCAATACATCATAATCAATATTATTTTTAATTTACTAAGCGGGATAAGCTAAGATACAATGTACTCGTGTGAATTAACACATGTTAGGTACCCCCCTAATGTCATGATAATTTAAAGGAAGGTAAAGTAGAAGGTAAAGCCTTGGATTCGAATCGATTCGAAAGTGTTTTTGCGTATTCACGTCTCCCCAATTCAGAGTTGTAAAAAACAAAACACCTACATAAAATATAATTATTAATATTTTGCCCTAAAATGACAAAGTAGTATTTTAAATATGACATACGTCTTTAAGCATGACTTGTGGAGTTGTTCTAGGTTTCTCCCCCCCTCGGGAAGCAGCCTCCCATTCCAAGTTCACCAAGCATTTATCCTTTGGCAGTTCTGAAATAATGAGTTGGCTAATTATACTTTACATTAAACCAGGGGTGGGTAGCCTTTTTTATCAACGCGCTAAATTGTAGGAAGCCACACATTACATAACGATAAGCATAAAATAGCAAACTATACAATTCAATAAAAGACTAAATATTTGATATTGATGTGACAAAGTCAAGGAATAGGCAGTGTGTAGCTAATTTTTGCTTTAAACCTATAATATAAAATGCATGACCTTTTAAAAGTGGCTTACTTAGTAGGTTAACCCATAAATAGAAGTCTTAGTCTTAGTTTTGTTTTTAAAGAACTTCTACTTAGGCCAAACAAAATTTATCAGGTTCAAACATTTACTACGGATTTATGAGCTGTAACATTTCGTTGAAGATATTTCAAATGATATGAAATGTAGTAATCGCTTTGCACTTACCGCATTTGAATTCAGGACAACACTGTCCGGTGGCGTTAATTATTTCAAGAGTATGGAATTTGGAACAATCCGGGGCTTTGGGACAGTTGTTGGGACGACACACGAGCTGCGCTTTGGGACAACAGCCAGATAGGTCGATCACACGTTCGATGCCCGGTTCGAGCATTTCCACTTCATTCTCTCCGGGTACCTCCTCACATTCGTTGGCGGGTTTGCATTCTAAATAATAAATTCAGCATTACTGTAATATATTAACTAAAAGAAGTTGTCAGTAGAAGAGACGAGCAAACTTGAAAGGTTTTCTAGTAATAAATCTGTACTTTGTATAAAATTTTACTGGATTCTGGCTATGAAATCCGGGCAAGTCAAACCTTAATAGACTAGACTTGAATTAATGTCATAAACTTATTCATTCGTTTGAAAAGCTATGTATTTATTTATATTTATGTAATAAATAAATTTAATACATAATTTAGACGATTTTTTTTTATTATATATTTATTGTGTATTTTGTTTTTTATTTTGATTGATTTTTAGACTAGTTTTGACGATTCAAAATGATCCTACATTTTAATGAACGCTTAACTTTTGAGACGTCCCAAGTAAAACTTAAATAAAAAGCATATATAGTAAGAATAAATAAGAGAGTTAGGAACGGCTTGTTCAAATATGATTTTCATAATATAATACATACCGCAAGCAAATTCCGGACAACCGTCGGGGTTTGTCTTCTGCTTAAGCACTTGACCGAATCCACAATCCATCTTCTTTGGCTCTTCACATTTGATTTCCGGTTTCTTGGGTTTTGGCACTATATTAACACATTTTACATATAATGTACCAAAGTATTAAAAATAAATGAATTATTTTGTACGGTTGGCGCAATGGTTAGCATTTTCGACTGTCGAACAGAGTCCCTCAAATTTTTTGATGAACACATTTGTTGGCTATAGTATGGGTGCATTTATTTAAATTATATAATATGTTAGTATATATAGTTTATCAGATCTTTACCAGCTATAAATCACTAACATAGAGGCTTACCCACTGTACTATAGACTGTACTAATGCAAAGCCACTGTTCCTTGAAAGAAAAGGAATGTAACAATGTACTTTCCGTAGGGTAAGTAAAACTGAAAGCCTCACCGCACATATATTCGGGGCAACAAGCTCCGATCTTGGTCGCCATCGTGACGAGGTCGTCCTGTTCGCTGCAAACGGGCACAGTGCACGTCTGCGTAGTGCACGCTACGTGCGCCATGTTCTTGTCCGTTACTTTGCTGCACGTGCATTTTGTGCATGCGTCCTCCTGTAGACGTCATTTTTTAATAGAGATTCACTTTATCACACCTAATTTATGGCTTAAACCGGAAATAGAAGTGGGCGATGGGCTTTGACGATATTTAAAATTTCATAGCGGGAAATGGATTTAGCCACTGTAATGTTTAGTACAATAGATAAGTCTTATAGTATACGAGACTTTTAGAACGTTATAAATTTTATACTATTACATAAAATCTTAGGAAAGAGGCAAAAATATGCAAGGCATGAAAATAGGTTATTATACATATGGTTAAAAAAATTAATCTTAGTACGCTAAACTAACTTAAGCAAAATATATTAAGCTTAGGTAGGTGATTCATTCGGTTAATAAATTTGAGAAGACAGTAATGTGCATATACCAACTATGAAAAAGAAAATAAAATATTTTTTGAAAATATGTAGTTAATTAATGTAGGTAAAGATCATACAACTAACCTGCCATTCGTCACCAGCGTAATGTTCGCTATTAGAATCACAAGGGAAACACTTGGACGGCTCGATACAAGTGCTGTTTACTCGGACCTGAGAAAATTCAAAAATTGCGTAATAAAATATGTTTTCTATATGGAGATTCGAAAAATATGTATATAATAATCAAATAAAAGCATATATTTATTATAACTTACTTTCCCTTCTGGGCAGAAGCAGCCTTCAAGAGGTGGTTGGTCACATGACTTAGGGTTTTTCTCGAGGTCGTCGTGATTCTCGCATGTGCGCTCGCAATCGACACAGGCTCGATATACGAGAGGATTCTCACTGTAAACATGTTTTCATTATTATTAAATGTACTTCATATATTTATTTTGTTTTTAAATTATAACTGTGGCTTAAACGCGTTAATAAAGTATACACCTGCTCATTTCTCGAATCCTCTTAAAGAGCTAAGACTTAATCAGGCTGTAACATAAGGAGAGCCTGCCCGGTAACTTAGAGAAAATCCCAACCACCTAGGTCCTAGGACCTAGAACCTCTGATAATTAAACCGGTAGGGCTCCGTGTGTAACCTTTAATCTTTTGGTGCAGACATCTATTACTAATCTATATGTATATTCACTAGAAGGTCCCTAGTGATTTTTGGTGCTTGCAAAAATGTATGTATATCTTTTCCTTAGATTACATGGCTTTTTTAAAAACGTGTTAGCATAATAAGCCCCGTAGGGTTATTTAGAGCCGTATCATATAATTAGTCTATTACTGCAGTTCTGTTAAGTAGAATAAAACGATTCAAAGAAAAATGTTACGCTTTCGTATGTGATTGAAGTACACGTATATGGTATGTGTAATGTAAAACCATATTCGCCAGACAATTAAGTCTTTTATTAAGTGAAACAAGGACGAGCCCGTAACGAAAGGGATATACAGATTAGTGCTGATTGGTTGCAAGGATTATACGCATTTAGTTATTTATTATAAAGTTTAGATTGGCACGTCCAATTGTATTAAATGAACTTACCAAGTATACGGGCAAAGATCCGCCCTCCAATCTAAGCAGACGCCCTGTTTGCGGCACTCGGCCGCGTATCGCTCTAATGTGGGACACGCGTCCGTCGTGTTCAAGTCACAAAGCTCTGCTTCGCAGCTCTCAATGAATGATTGCGGTTCTACTAACGCGTGGCACTAAACAATTGTATAATTGTATATTAATATATAACTCAAGTTAAGTCAAACATGAAACCTTATTTAAAATATCGTATGTTAATTTTGTATTTTTATCACTGTAACTAAAATGTAGTATACCTAGTAAGCAAGTTCCTCGTTATGGGGGAAAAGCTATTAATCTTATTGTTTGACCGACTTTCAATAAAGAAGGCAGCTGAGTATTCAATATAGGTAACAAAAACTTACAGCTCCAAACTTGTCGACATTATGTATGTTGTAGCAAGGACTACTCTCAGGTGGGGGAGGGACACATTCCGGTGTTGGTGGTAAATCTCCGCATTGCTCTTGGGGAGGTATACTCAGCGCCGTTAGGACATCGGGAGTAGCTTGCCAACTTTTTCCATACTGTAATATTGGTGGAAAATGTTAATAAAACTTTCGTCATAAAATGAGGGTAGGTTTAGAGGTTACATTTAACTCAAACTCATATATATATTTATTCAAATAGGTCTTTATAAAGACACTTATGAATCGTCATTTTTTACACTACCACCGGTTCGGAAGGCTATCTACCGAGGAGAACCGGCAAGAACTCGATAGCTGCTCTTTCAAAATAAACATTTTATATAAAACTATGTCACTTACATGAACAATCTACTCAAGAATAAAACTGTCCCGATGCTGAGCTAATTGCGGACACATTAACATATTAACTGAAACATATATACACGTACCGTATCAAAATTGTCTGTAACAGTTCCGTTGCTTGTGACTAGATGTTCCTGATAACCTGCGCACACGCCGCAGAGACCTTCCGTTTTGTTTCCGTACAGATGCGACGGTACTTGAACGGTGAACTCCATTTTGTTCTGTTTCACTTGCAACTGTAATTTTATAACATTTTCTTAAAAAACTTAAAAAATGACTGAAGACGACGCGTATTGAACCCCATATATCTCTGTTTTTCACAGTGTAAAAGCAATGTGACAATCAAAGACAGAACTTATATATTATTGTTCCAACTCAGGCCTTGCCTCTTTCTTAGTACTGCTTTCACCTTGTATCATATAATATGTTATTGTCTATGTAATACATTTGTGAAACTATATTAGTGATGTATTAGTTTTCATAGTATTTATGGGAATAGAATTACCTCAATATGCAAGTCAGAGATGACAACACTTATGTCCTGTCCATACAAGAGTGAAATTTCTGCCCACTCGTTGTCAAGCGGGTAACGGAATACTTGCTTTTCGTTCACCGTTGTTATTAACTGTAAAGTAATTGTTACATTAAAAATAAATATTGCATTTTACCAAGTCGAGTAGTTGTTATTTCATTGTGTTTAAAAAATACACAAAGCTTGGTATTAACTTGGATTTTTGTTTTAACACCCTGTATGTTACCTTTTTGCTCGAAGGTTCCCTGGTGATATGTATGATGTTTTTCTCGTAAATAAGATGAACCGCATTTGTACACACTGCGCCGACATTTTCATCACATGGTCCGTTTGAAGCGTAAACCTGGTAAATAGAAGGAGATTAGAGCGCGATGGTGAATTGATCCCTCTGCCCCAGGGAACAGGGTCACGTAAGTCAAAGAGAAATTAAAAAAAACGTTTAGTGGAAATAAACCTGAATTTCTAATAACTTTATTAAAATTGGAGTTACCATATTAATATACCTTTGAAATTGAGTATGGTGACTAAGACTTTTCGCCATCTATCTTTATAATATCAAAATGATTCGATCACCAATACGGTAGGTTCAAAGTTTTTTTTTTTATTTTAACATTTTAAATGTATATTTAGTAAATTAAGTACATTTTTTCATTGCATATATGTGAAGGAGTTAAAGTTAGCCAAAGGACATTACCTGATACTTATGTTGTCCGGTCTCATTTCGGTCCCTGGATGCGAGGTAAGTGCAATTTCCAAGGAATGGTAAGTCATCGCCTTCGAATGTTACGTACTTGGCTGGCGTACCCACTCCCGTACATACGCCTATATGAAAATAAACATAATAACAGATAAACTAACAGAAAGACAAGATACTCTAATTTTAAATTTATACATATCGCTTCGTTATACGCATTGATTATTCATTAGAGAAAAAAAAAATCTCTAAGGATTTTATAACACTTTATTTATTCATATTTTATAACTCAGTAATGAGATTTTACATTTAAATTTATGAAGATTTTTTTTCAACCATAATATAATTCAATATACAATGATTTTAACTTTTAATTAACTATAATAGTGAAGCCAAATAATATTTATACTTACAGTCATGACAATCGTGAGGCGCCACACATTGGTCGGCTTTTCTCAATTTTCCTGGTGGGCAGTAGCACCCCGGGAAGCATTGTCCGTCTTCAGAAGGACAATCAGATGCAGATAGAGGGCCACAAGTAGGCTCACAGCTTTTGCGGTAACAGTCATAATGGATCAAGGGAGGGGGGCAATCAGCAGCTGTAATTTCAATTCTTGTAAGCACGCGCACTCAACAAAGAAGGAAAATATTGTCTTTAATATGGAACACCTTATGTTTTGTTATTGTCAAATAAAGGCTTATATTATTTAATATTGTACAATAGATCAATAGGCAATTGCCATAGGATAATGTGTATCACAAGGGTCAATACTGAGCCCGAATTGTTTGTATGATATGAGAATGAAAAAAAAAACTTTATACTGACGGCAGTCATTTTGTATTCTCCACGTGTCCACATTGATGTTCTTATCAGCTGCTAGACATTCCGCGACCATTTGTTCCAGGAGCAGGCATCTGCACTGTTCCTCAGTACGCTTTGTTCCATTGATAACCATTTCTGCGCACTCGCATACCTTCTCTAAGCAGATGCTACGCCATTTATCCAAGTTAAGAACTTTGGCGCATTCCGACAGTGGTTCTTGGCTGAAAATTTATGATTGTCTTTTTATTACTTAGTTAATATTGTAAAAAATCAATTTTCTTGTTGCAACGTTACGCTACAATATTTATTGAATATGTATGGAAGGAACAGGTTTCCAACGAAAGAGTTATTAGGATAACAGAGTAGGTAACCCCAGAGCAAGCCTTATTACGCATATAAACATTGTACAAATTAATTAGTCCTTCGGGTTTTTAGGGGTCATTTTAACTTTAAAAAATATTTCAATTTTAACACTCACGTGATAACATTGCAGATATCCCAAACGCGTTTCTGTTTGATAGGCGAAATCACTTTGGTCTTGCAAGCATCGCGTGGTAATCCAGGCTTAGCCCAAGCCGTTCCGAATTCTGATATCGTCTGAGCGAGTCGACCGGTTGGTAATCTTCGGTCATTTGAGATGTCGCCATCAAACGCACCACACAACCCATCTATGTGACCCATATATTTTTTGGATACCTGCAGATTAATATAATATCGTTATACAGGATGTTACAAGAATGTTGTGCGGTTCCGTTTTTATAGTGCTCAACGTGTTTACACAGACTACGTATTGAAATAATATGGATCATATTTCAAAACTTAATAAACTTAAAATATTCAACTTTTGTTTTTAAACTTATTAGGACAATTAAATGATGCCTGAATTTAATTATTCTAGTTAGTTTATTACTAATTATAGTTGCCGATATATTTTTAAATTATTATATATTAAAGTCGGTATTAATATATTAAACAATCCGTACATCGATAGTCTATACTACAAACTCACCCCAATCTTAACATCACCATCCGTAGAGTACAGAACTGTGAAATTATATTTCCTCGATTGAATCGCCAGGCCATTTCCAAGACGGAAGACGTCAAAGCTGTTCTTCTGGAAACAGATCTTGCTGGTCTGCTCGACAGTGTACTCGTAATTATCATACTCTATCATAAGGTTTGGCTTAACCAGGATCAGCTGGTCATCTTGTAGGACCAATAACTCGTTTGTACAGCCTTGATCTACTGAGCACTTCTTGCGGGCTGTCAAGTAAGTAAAAATAATACTTAATAACAAAACAATAAAAAAATATATTTAAAATAATATAAATCAACAATCTTTCTGTGAAAGTTTAAAAAAAACTTACCAAGTACTGTCCAAGCATCGAAGCGGTTTTCCCTGGCAAGTATGTGGAAGCAGACGTCAAATTTGTACTCCATACCATCAAATGTAGTAAATGTGCGTCCCGTGACATTACAGAATACGGGCCTCTCCGGGGGTGGTACACATACGTATCTATAGAACAAGTTAAATAATACAAATGTGTTGAATCAAAACGTTAATTATTAATATTATACTGGCAAATAGTAATAATAATCAGTTATACCATAGATGGATCTTGGCCTCTACGATCAGATCAGATCATGGGTCTAAGAACGTAAAAGCAAGTAATTACGCACATTGAAACTATTTGGCCAACCTTTTTATTGGATACATTAGGGAAAGTGGGGTTCACTTTTATTATGACTTACTCTGGACATCGGTTAACATCAGTGGACACACTTTCGAGTTTAAGCGTGTAATGAGGAGGACAGGCTGGTGTTGAGCAGATGAGTGGAGCAGGCGTTGATCCGGGTTTGAAAGGAGGGGGGAGAGCGGGGATACATTTGAACTGAGCACACTCCTGCTTGTTTGTGTTGTTCGTAGGTGACGGTTTGTCTAGTGAGAACGCTTGATTGTGACGCGGTGGTGCTGGTGGTCCTATTCAAATGAAATTCAATTAATAACATAAACCTTATATTTAAAAATATCAGAATGGGTTTTAAACAGTATCGTTTATATAACCTTAGACTCGATTCAAAGTGTGAAATATAGCCATCATTCAAGGATCTCAGCATGTTACTTTGCATGAAAGTATAAGAATTTAATGCGCAGTTATAACTATACTTTCCCGAGATATTTTAATTCTTTTAAAATTTGATGAATATGGTTCAAAATTAAAGATAAATGGATGAACAGACATTTTTTAATGACTAATGTCAACTTAAAGTGTGGTACTTTAACAAACTAGATTGTTTGAAACTTCAAGATTTAGTATTAATGTAACACAACCGAAGAATCATAAGTGTATATAAAATGGACATACTATATCCACCTTTGGAGAAACCTCCTTTCGAGTAGCCAGTTTTGGAAAATCCGCCCTTCGAAAAGCCCCCTTTAGCGGAAGATCCTCGGTAGTAGCGCTGGTAAGAGTATCTGGGTCTAGGTGGTGGAAGATCGGAAGTACTTCGAGAATAGCTCGAGTGAGTTTTGGTAGTATACATCACAGAGTAGCCTGGTGGACATTCTACTTTCGGGCATTCTTTGGCTGAAAATCAAACATGAAGTCAGGAAAATCGTTGTTTATGTAAGTGTGAATATGTCACTATAATGTAAAAATATATTCCTTCAACCGACGCGGGAGGTAGTTAATGGTAAAATAATGTGTCACTAAAAAATATGTAGTAGGATTTCATGTAAAGGTTATATTAAACTTACGTTTTTCAGTCGTTGGAATCGTGGTTGCTGGAGTAGTGGCTGTTGGTGGAGTGTTTGCATCAGTGTGTACTACAGTCGTGATCACAGTTTCCGTGACGGGAGCAAGCGTGGTACAGTCGCGTTCATCATCAGGACAGTCTTGTAGACCATCGCACCACTTCTCCAATGGTAGACATAATTTGCTTGTCGGACATATTTTTGTACCATTTGCACACGGCTCGCATATACACTCGCATGTTGGCGATAGATGAGGCACAAGGTCCTATATTGTAAAATTTAATAAATATAAAATATAATTTACAGTTCTACATACAATACTCCTAACATAGTGACGGTTATACAGTTACCGGATATACAGCCCCTTGAGAACAGACAGAGCTTCAATCCGAAAAAAAGGTTGGAAATACAGAATAAATCTCTATGCTGTAAAACACGACTTACCGGTGCGCAGATGCAGTCAGCGGCTGGTCGACAGTCTATGACTCCGCCCAACTTACACATACAATCGTCACATTTGTCGCCACGGAACGCAGATCCAACTGGGTATCTGAAAATATTGAATTTCACCAATGTCATATTATGTATTGTCTTTGTATTGTTTACTTTGCATTCTTTATTTTATTTGATTAAATCTGTTCCCACACATCTTATGCGCTAAATATTTATTTATTTAACACTTATCGCACTTAAACACTAGAAGCAAATGACATTAACAGATGTTAGAACATATAAGAGCAACGGGCGGCCTTATCGCTAATAAGCGATCTCTTCCAGACAACCCACACGATAAAAGAATACTTAAAATATAATAAGACAGGTGCAAAGGGTGCGAAGTATACAAAAACAATAATAATAATACAGAAACAAAACACAACATACATTAAAATAAGAAAAACCGAAAAATATGCTAATTTAAATCTAGAATTATATTGAAGACAGAATATATTAACAAACAATAAACCTATAAGATAATAAAACAAGGTATACACACAAAACATCTATATTGGAACGTATACAAATAAAACACAATTAGGATTTAAAGGTTTGTTGATATGATATTTAAAATGCCTCTACGAATTGTAAGCAGGGAGTCGGCAAAACGTTGCATTGTATATCGGAAACGGTCATTAGTACGGAACGTAGCATGATTTCCGGGATTTCATGGCAGCTAACTATACGCTACAACACGGCCTAGCTAGTGGAGGGACGGCATACCAGGACTCGGTTACCATTCGGTCGTCCTCACGATAACTCCTCAAGCTACGAACTGTTTCTGTCGTTACGTGTGAAACATAAAACTTTTCTTAATATTGCCGAACTAACTTAATTTAATCGTGCCAAAACAAAATGTTAAAGGTACTTAATTAGCGAAGGGTTAGTAATTAAAAGTTTGTTAGTATTTTAATTAGTAAGAAAAAAGTAGTTTTATAAAACTTACGACATAAATCCAACCATGCAAGGGCACTCATCCCTTGAAACACAGTTTTCTCCGTCGAAGTAATAGGGAGGTGTGCAGGAGCATGACTGATGACTGAGTGACGATACGGGAACGTCCGGGCACACTTCGCACAGTGGTTTGGGCGAGGGGACCCGCTCATCTTTCTCCTCTTCGGGTAACGCTGATGAATCGTAAAGAAAGGTTTGAAATGTTTATATTACTTTTAATATTAGCAGCTATCGAGTTTATTGCCGGTTCTTTACAGTTGCCTTCCGAACCGATGGTAGTGTTAAAAAGACTTTATAAAGACCTACTTGAGTAAAGATATTTTGAGTTTGCGTTTAAAAAGCTATTTTTATGCTAGGTTTATGATATATTAAGGATTTGAAGATGTGAATGAATGTTATGCTTAAGATTATCTCAGATGTATCCTAAATATCGCTAATATTTTTAAATACTGGAATTTGTGAATATCTGATGTAACTTTTTTGTTAGGGGATACTATTTTTTTTTATTTTCACTTAGTATTTTTGATTTCGGAATTGTCTTGAAGAAAGGTTCATCGTTGAAAAAAATTCACACACGTTGGATTAGGCATATTGCAAGCGCAATTGGTTCTGGATATTATTATTAAGACTTAAATATTTAATTAAGTCGGTTCTCTTTCCAGAAAACATTTTTATAGACCCAAGATAAAAAATAAAGATTTTTTAAATCATGTTTTAAAGAAAAACCTTTAATACTAAACACGACTTACGATATGGCTCAAAGCACCCCATGGGCTCCACCCTCATCTCAATAGCCTCATTCCATTTGATCGGTAGAACCTTCAAGTACTGCGCACGTAGAGATGGTCGGAACTCGTTCATGACAACAGAATCCGAATCAAAATTGCCCGGGAACAGTTTGTATTTCCCATTCTCATCAACCACTGGGTTGAAGGTTGTGAGATCGCACGTGTACATGATGTTATATGAAGTGACCCAACCACTGGGACCGCCTTTAGTTTTTATGCCAGTTATATTCCGGGGAGATGTGAAGTTGAACTGGAAATTAAATTCATTTGTAATTTTGTAAGATACACTGGACATGCTCTGTGTGGAAATATGAGTAAACAAGGTTTAAATATTATTACTATATTTAAATAATAATACTAGTACTATAATATAAAATAATTCACAAAAAAATATACAGAGGACGAAACGCTACAGTGGAATCAAGAATACAATTAATCTTCGATGTATTTTTTTAAAGCGCATTTAAAGAACCCGCAGTCCATGGCGGGTATTTTAGTTCTCTTATAAATTATAGGATCACATCTAGAAAGCAGACTATCGTGGGTTTCCAGCCATCAAGGTGGTTGGTATGTTGGTGTTTTATATTCTTATCAGTAACTTACACAAGGAATAATTTTTGTTAAACTACGCTTCCCTATACTCACCATAATCCATTCACCAGGAGTACTGTATGTCGGTTTCCAGCCTTTGGTGCCGTCCAGCTTAAAGTATGGTCTATCATTATTGTTAGAGCTGACTTCAATCATGTCTATTGGTAAATCGGCTGCTAATCCCAATGGCTCCGTACATTGTAGCGGTTCGGGCTGTTGATAATTATCAAATAAATATTAAAGCGGAACCTTCAAAAGCTTAAGAGAGAAGATAATAAAATTTAGAGATGTACTCTACTAGAAAAATACTTTTTTTCTACTAATAGTTATGGCTTTATAAAATTTTCTTCACTCGTTATTAAAAAAAAAAACAAAGCGTCAATTTTGGCTGGACAAAATACTATATTCAAAACATATGTTTAATGTAATTTTACTTACTGTGGTTGGCGCTAGAGTTATTGGAACAGTTGTTGGAGTGGTTGTGCTGACTGTAGATGGAACAGTAGTTGGTGTAGTAGAAGTGGTTGTGGGTGTAGTAACCGTAGTAGTAAACTCTTCGCATCCGATTAGGTCGAATCGTATAGAAATTTCTTCGTGCCAGGTGAGCGGATGAATGCGAACAAATTTCGCATCAATCGGCTTGTCAAACATTTGCTTCAGTGGCGTTATATGATCTACGGGTCCGCGGAATACCTGCAATAGGTCAAATAATCAAAAACTACGGTTCATTATATCGTATTAAACAAGCCGATATATGTATTTAAAAAAATACAAATAACTTATAAAACAATTAAAATACATGTAATAGTTACACTATACAGAACCATGCAACCTTAAGCCACCTTATGTAGTAAAGTCTCTGTAATATTATAATTTAAGCCTATAAACAATATGAAAATAAAACTTTTTAGTACGATGAAAATTATTGACCTGTGGCTTGCCATTTGGACTATCGACGTATGAGAACACATTTCCATCATCTCCATACATGACATCGTAGCTGGTAACGTAGTGGTTGTAGATTGGACTACCCTGCATTATCACACCATACACTGGCGTTTTTACGGGTAGTTCCACTTGTATGTATTGTTTGTCGTCTATTGGATATGGGTTCCAACTTCCGGCTATACACAATAACAATAAAATAAAATAAAATGTCTAGAAATTTAATAATTTAGGGTAAATTTTTAACCTGCTGAAAGTCTAATTCTTTTTAGAAAGTAAGACTCACGTATTATTTATTATTGATTTATCAAAAAATATGGGAATTACCAGAATCTTGCGTAGGTCGTCCATCAAGTTTGGTTGAGTAAGGTTCGAACATTGAACTAGAGGCTGAACTGGCCGTGAAGGCACTAGTGGGCAGTGGTGTGCCCTCCCACAGTAAGTTTTTAAAGCTGCAATTCGCACAATCAAAAATAAAAAACAAACCAAGTTAGTAGTTTAGGAAATAGTAATAATTGCAACTTTCTCAAATTTCCTATATTGGGTCTTAACTTAAGCGTATCAATTTTCAGGCCCCGTTATCTGATACCCCATTTCTTACTTGCATTTAATTTAATTTTTTTTCAAACACAAAATGGCACATAAGCATGTAATGGGCGGCGAATTAAAATCGTGTATTTTTTATTATATGTACTATATATGATTAGTATATCTCGATCCATGTCACGTGACCCATATATAGTATGAGAATTAGAAATCCTACTACTTGAATAAATAATATACTCACTTTTCAGGTTTACACTTTGGTGGCGGTGTGACTGTAGATTTTACGAAAACTGTTGTCATTTCCACAGTAGTAGGCACTGGTGTTGTATCGGGTGTCCTAGTTGTACTAGGAATTGTGGGAGTAGTTGTAGGTGTAGCGGTGGTTGTAGTGGTTGAAGGTGATTTGTGAGATTCGGGGAAGATCATTGGCGAATGAGTGGAGCCTTTGATAGGAACGACGATAGACACACAGTCGCTGGAGTCACAGTGGAGTTGATTGTCCAAACATTGGCATTTTGTACAGTCGTCAACAACAACCACACCGCCCGGCTGAAAATAATGAGAGACTATAGAACGCTGCAGAGCAAAACACTGTTACAATATATTTCTATAAATAATCAATTATATGACCAATAATATACTGGTCGAAATTTTAAGTTAAAGTTACATACTAAAACTCAAAGATAGAAAAATAAATGATCTATGATTTTTTTATGGGAATCGAAATCAGGCCGTTATTACCTTAATGATTTTACCCTCATACTGACAGGTACAATCTTTGACGGGTACACAGGTCTTCTCATCTCTCCATAGAGATCCGAATTCACACTTCATATTATCGACTGAATGATCTACGCAGCCGTTTATACATTTCTGAAATAAAACAATTGTGAAGGTTTACATAAAAGCTTAAAATATAAAATTAAGAAGTCATAGTTTTTATTATTTAGTTTGGAATTAACGACTCAAAAGTACTTAATAATTCGAAGCTTAATTTTAATATCACGAAAAGTAGCTTTTCCCCGGTTTCTCCCTAGACCGGGGAAAAGCTATTTATGGAACAAATTTAATATCTACTATATACTATAGTTTCCGTAAGATCCGTTATCCGCAGTAATGACATTTCACGTGTCTATGTAAAATTTTATTAAAATCAGTTCATTGGTCAGACGTAGAAGATCAATTTTTTAATAGCACTATACATATATTTTAAACTTACTTCTCCAATTAAACACAGCCCTTTGTCTTGTAGATTACGTTTGAATTCATCGCAAAGTTTGTCACATGGGTAAGCACACTCTTTGTACACTTGACCGGGCGGACACATACTTGTGGTTGGTTCTGTGCTTGTTGTCACTGGTGTGGCTGTAAAAATAAATAAAGTTAATACAATTTTACATTTGCTATAAGCAATGTAGAAATAAGAATATATACCTGTAGATGGCTCTGCTGTAGAAATGGTAAATGCTTGGGTTGTTGGTGCTGTAATTAATATATACGTATTAGATGCAAATAATTGGATGAAATATATTAAGGCTTAATGTTAAACTCTAACAAGACTTAAAGTTAAATATTACTTGAGTTTGTCCAAAAACAAATTTCACACCAACAATAGTAGTTAATGTTAAGATGCTCGTCACTCAACACAAAATAATTTATGTAAGTTTTTAAGGTTAATATAATTACTTTTTTGTGTTGAATTTAAACTATCTATTTGAAATTTTTGTTTCAAATGTAATTCGTGTGTATGTGTGTGAAGTTATTGTTTTATCTTTTTTTCTGTGTATTTTCATGTGTAACTGATTAAATAAAAAATCTCACCAGTTGTAACTTCTCCACACTCAGGTCTTTCCGCAATGACGGCAGCTGGCCAGTCGCACACCATGAGGGTAGGGTGATACATCAGACCCGGAGGACAGTCCTTTAGCACTGCGTGGGTTTGTGGCATTCCAGGGTTTGGAGTGCATTCATAGAACTTGCTACAGTCCGTTGGATGTGGGTGGTTTGGATGAGTAGAGTCCAGGCATTGGAAAATATCTGTAAGAAGTTTCAATAACATTGTATAGTAAAATCAATTATTCTATAAATGCATACTATGTGCGAACACAGATTTTTCCATTACAAATTAAATTGACAATAATATAATATAATATATAAAACATAAAAACCATATTAAAGTAATCATCTAACCTTCGCATTGACAGAACACGCGTATCTCAAAGTCCGGGCAATTCCTCTCCCGTTCGCTGCATTTAAGGCCCTTCTCTAAGCTACACTCCACATTCAATCCAGTCTCCTTGGGACTTTGGTGCTCACCCACGCTGCGGCATTCGATCTTTTTCATGTTCTCTCGCTTGCACATTGGTGTACCACTTACCTGCAAATATGAATGTTTAGGAAGGTGTGTAAATTCTGGTCCTTCGAACCAGAATAATAAATTTCCTAAATTGCATAATGCTAACACTTTGTAGAAACAAAATGTCTTTTTGTTGTTGTTTTTTTCTGTGAAACTTAGTTTAGGTTACATCTTACCTCTTAACATATCTATTTTTATAACTTGTATTTTTTATTGTTATGTATCTGTTTATGTTTCCTTAATAAATAAAAGATCCTTTTTAATGTGTTAATATACTATGCGATTTATAAGAGTTACTTATACCACATTGACATGATAATACAAACTTTTGCAATCTAAAACCTACCAACAAAGTATAATTTAAAAGCACTTACGAATTCAGTGGGACGTGGCAACGGCTCAATATCCTTAGATTCGCCAGAAGGTCCGATCTCAGATGGTCCACGATTGATCCATTCACTCCACCCATCCTTGCATCTGAAAGCTTCATCGTAAGGCGTTGTTTCTGGTGGCAATGTTGGTGTTGGACTTGTCTGAGGAAATTAATTAAACATGTTTAGCTTCCAGTTCAGATCAGTTATAATGTCCACATCAAAATATATGCCATTTATTTGGTATAACTAACTAGGATTTATATAGATGCCGTCTACAAAACAATGTGTTATGTACGAGTCAGTGTCTCTCAAGGTGAGAATTTAAAAACTAACTCATAAAGTTTATTAGCGATAAGGCCGCCCGTTTCTATTATACATACTAACATCTATTAACATTATTAACTAAGTGTAAATAAATAATTGGATACTCACCGCTTCAGTAGAACATGGCTGTCCAGTACAGACACGTACTTTCTTAGAACATCTACAAGTGTGACATGCGTCCTCTTCCAAGACCTCTCCCTCCAGTACTTCAGTACCGTCGGGAAGGGTCATACAGAGTGGTTTACACTTCGCACGTGGAACACATTCCTTTAAGCTACTGTTTGAGTAAACTGTACCCTCTGGACATGTTTTGTTCGCTTTGCAACCTAAAATCATTAATATCGTAGATATTTTTGGGGAATAGAGATCACGTTTTTTACAGTGAAACGATCGCTTGATTTTGAATATTTCAAATAAAGTTCCTATTTGCCAGACAAACATGTTTTAAATAGCACTTCTATGCCAATCATAGTTGGAAAGTCTGTAGTTAACTAGATAGAGACAATGTTTAATAGTAAAACTCAGAATATTAAATTTTTTAAAGTTAAATGTCGACTAGTTCATATTTTTTCATTGTAAAATTTAAAAGTAGTTTTCATATGATAAATTAATGAAAGGTAAAAAAAACCCTAAATATACCTTCAACACAAGGTTCTTGTTCACAAACCGACTTTATTTCAGCATAGTCCAGCGTATTGTCGCAAGTCTCTGGTGGACACGTGGACATACATTCGTTGTAGTTAAAGCACTCTTCGTCACATTGCATGGCTGAAAAAAGACAACTTTTATTAGTAAATGATATTTTATAATTCGGAATATTCTTCGCATTGGAGAATCAAAAGCAATGTTTAAAACGTCTATTAAATTAAAAGCAAAAGAGAGGGTATCGTAAAAATAATTATTTCTTTATTTTCTAGAGTCTAAAATATTGCTGACTTTTTTAATAATTCTTCTTTTTAAATTTCAAATATAATTAATACTCCTAACACTCATATCAATGTAAAGATACTGTTTGTATTATATTGCATAATAAACTCACGGCACAAATCCTGATGTCGCCACTTAACGTGCACGCCCCTAGCATTGCATGCCTGCGCGTACGTACCAATCGCTGCGCACGCGCACTCGCAATCTCCACCTGCGTCGCACGCGCACGCGTCTGCCTCACAACGCGATACAAAACCACTGACTGGTACCTCACTATGGCACATTGTGAATGGATACTGCTTTAGTACACCGCAAGTGGTTGATGCCCATTCTTTGCGGTGCGGACGGTCTTTGCAATGGTCCTAAGGATTGTATTATTCAATCATATTAACGTTAAATTAAGTCTGTATGCAAGCCTTTTGCTAGGGACATTTTAAGTACACTTTAATGCGACTTTGTCGTGAATCTTAGACTCAAAATATCTTTATTCAAGTAAGGTCTTTATAAATACACTTTTGAATAATTTTGACACTACCATAGGTTCGGGAGGCAGTTATCTACCGAGAAGAAGTGGCTAAAAGTCGATAGATTCTCTTTTAAATAAACATTTAATATTAAGTTGCGTTGCTTACATGACCAATTTAAATAAGAAAAGCATTTTACGACTAATCAAAAATTAAACTGTCCCGATGCTGAGCTATTGCTGACATTTTAAAACAATCATTAGATTTATGATATTAATTTATATATCTTAACCATTATTATTATATCCTTATGAAGTTACTTTAGTGAGGTATACTGAGTTGTTAACAATAGGTTTATTATTACATTTTGAATACCGGAAAAGTTTGCTTCAATGCAGATAATCACCTTAAATTTTTAAACGTTAATAAAAGGGGTTATTTAATCAAAGCATACTTACGGTAACTTCAAGAGGTTTAGGGCAAGTAGACTTAAGTTTCCATGAATCGGCGAAGAGAAGCGGCGATGTCTCCGCGAGACCACCGCCAGAGGGCGTCTCGAAGTCATCTCGATTGTCTCCGTTGAAGTTGCCGCAGAGACCTTTCACCTGAAACATTAAGATGCACTTATTCTGTATAAAAAATCAGTAAGCTTAGTAGACGTAGACAAGTAAATAGAACTTCCAAGTGGCCTGCATCCTAAAATAATTCAGACGCGGAAGTATCTACCCAATGCCCCAGTCAAAATCAAAAATATCTTTATTCATATAGGTGAATCGTCAACAAAATAAAACGCTATAAAAAATCCCAGTATGGTGGGATACCCACCTTTACTTATTAAACTAGAACTGAGGATTTGTGTTGATTGCTGTTCACATTATAAAATTTGTTAAGGGATAGATTCATATTATTCTAATTGCCTAATATATAATAATTGATATTTTAAAGGAGTTTTTACAAATTACATTACCCTGTTTCGCCACATCGAATCTAATTTCACATAGGCACGGAGACCGCGATCCCATTGTACGCTCACGCCAGCTGACGGTACGTCCAGGAACGTGTACGCGCCCGCTGTACGTACTCGAATTCTGTAACATATATACATTTCTTAGCTATGATTATTATTAATTACACATACATTTAAAAAGATAATAAAACTTTTAAATAGAAAGATAGGACGAAACAGACAGTCCCTTACGAGAATCCTATTATTTGTATTAATACTAATGAATTATACATACTTCGTTATCTTTAATCAGTATACAAACCTCTTCAAATCCTTGCCATCAGGTAAAGGGGTTTTCTTCGCGAGCGTGACGACTTCTTCCGTTGCCCCATTTCTGACTTTAAGTGTTAAAGACTTTGAACATGTAGCACCAGTTGTACCGCAGGGAACATTCTATAAATACATTTTAATAATATTACCACTGCCATACGAACAAAATGTTAAAGTTTTCTATGATTAACAGTAATTTATTAAATATTAATAAAACCAATAAAATCGCGAATTTATAATATTTTTTTTCGAATTTCGATCATTATATCATTTCGTGGCATTAAACACATCGTAGGAGTAATAAAGACAATACTATTTTTTTAATATTAATATTTATAAAAAAAATTAAGCTCCAGCAAGTACAGCTCAGCTGTTTTGCTGTAAACAATGTAATCAATTGTGGAGCCAACTTTAAGAAGACCAGTAAACGTAAACTATTCATCAGCCACGGAAATACGATAAATGTTAATACAAGTCAAACTTTCGTCTTAAAATAATTGACTAAAAATAGATCTCAACCAAGAAGTGGGTAACGTCTTTATAGTTTATACTTTTTTACGCATGCTTAGTAATATTGGATTTCAATATACTAACAATATTTAAAGTAACTGTTTTATTAAGTCACGGTTGGTTATATAAAATGCATAAGTCATTCAGTTCAGGTATCTTTGAATGCATTCTTACTAGAATATGGAACTCGCTAAACAGTAGTTACAAAGTTTAGCGAGATACCTACGTCTCGCTACCATACTATACTTAGTATTTTGTACATTCATTAATGGGATAGTGGTAGCTATCATGGTATATTAGGTAGATAGTATAGTATAGTAGGGTATAGTATGGTATAGTATAGTATAGTATAGTATAGTATAGTATAGTATAGTATAGTATAGTATAGTATAGTATAGTATAGTATAGAATAGTATAGTATATTATAGTATAGTATAGTATAGTATAGTATAGTATAGTATAGTATAGTATAGTATAGTATAGTATAGTATAGTATAGTATAGTATGGTAGTTCATTGAATATAATAAAAAAAATTATTAGACTATTATATATACGATTAGAATTATTAGACTTTTTCAGATACATTTATACCAAACTGCTGTGTTTACGTAATTTTGCTTACGACAGGTTTGACATATATTTAATAATTAATAATATCGTTACATCGTGTCAACTGTTTAAACGAACTTAAATACGAGTATTTATGTCGAAAGTGCGAACAATTTTTGTCACGTACGCATTTCTACGTGTCGATACTTTTCACTATAAATCTCAACGGGGGCGTAGCTCAGATGGTAGAGCGCTCGCTTAGCATGCGAGAGGTACCGGGATCGATACCCGGCGCCTCCAAATAATTTTTTTCGTACATAAGTATGTCGCAATTTAACTATATATAAATTTCATCTGAATTATCAATTTGTTGCTGAATAGAAGTGATAAGGTGGCACCTTTTTTTTTGCTAAAACGGCTATTTAACTAATATACTCTTTCGTCTCTTTTAACTTGTCCAATCCTATTTACGATGTGATAAAAACAGACAGACAAGCATAATATTCCACGCGTCAAGCAACCTATTATTAGTTACAATTGACCGCGTTATTGCATGCAGTAAATGTTTCACAATAAAAGTGGGAAATAAGCGAAAACCGTAATAACTTAATTTTATAAATAATAATAATTTATAAATAACTAGCTTTCCGCCTGCGGCTTCGCCCACGTGTAATTTAAGTATATCGCGTTTCTTAATGATCTCGACAGGGCTTTCTTTCACGGGCTAAAATCTTGTTACAATTGGAATTATATATAGCCTGTGTTACTCAGGGATGATGTAGCTTTACATGTACAAATGTTATCAACATCCTCTGTTTCTGTGAACCTTATGTTTATTTACGATTTGTTCGGTACTTTCAAGTTGGTCCCGTAGTTACGTTCGTTCAGTAGTTTTGAAGTTATAACGTACCAGACAGACAGACAAAAATTCCAAAAATTGTTATTTTGGTTTCTACAACTCATCTTTAATTGCCTCCAATCAGTTTTTTGGAAAAATATTTAATGTACATTCGATTTGTACTGTCTTATTATATGTACCTATGAAATATATTTATAGCCTCTAAACTATAAATTTAATTCATTCAATATATTTTATGGAAATCTCATATTATATCGTACCTGTATTTCTACGTTGAATCCAAAATGATCATCCAACACACCCTTGACCAGTAGATAGGTGCACACGCCTTCGAAATCAAATTCTGTTCCGTCAAATGTTATCATATGCGAGTCACCCCAGGCCGTGCAAACTCCAGAGCATTGCTGCTTGGTACATGTCCACTTTCCACTCTCGCAATTGCTGAAAGATGAAAAAAATCCACATATTATAACAAAAAAATACATTATTTCACTTGTGCAAAATGTATCATATTTAATTCGTATTTGACATTCAATTTTCTTAAGCAAGAAGTTCAAGACGTGTGGATGAGTTATGAAGGTATGGTAGATCCGAATGTTATATTTGCATAGGTTATAAGTTTTATGCCTAAAGCTAGGCCTTTTTCGAGGTCTTATGATATGGCATTATGGAAAAACTAAAAAAACACCAACTTTTTGTTCAATTAATGTTCGCTATGTTAAAAAATGTTTAGATTTCTGCACCTGACGAACACGCTTTACGATGTTTTTTTTTCACGTACAAAGTTATTTTAAAATAAATATGCATAAAAACATGTATGAAAACAGCTAGTGTTTCAGGTGTCTATGAGCGGCATGATCGCTCTAGTGATCATTTACAACGCATTGTTTGAAAGAATAAACAGCGTTTTATCAATTTTGTCACAAGTCAGTATTAATTTAATCCATTGTGTAATATTTGTCATTATGAATGCCGATTAATGAGTTTAATTATATTTGACACAAGTGAAAGGTGCTTTGCGAGTACTGATTGGTTATTTTTGGTCGTTAATGTATCGGGGGCGTAGCTCAGATGGTAGAGCGCTCGCTTAGCATGCGAGAGGTACCGGGATCGATACCCGGCGCCTCCAGACTTTTTATGTTTTTACGGTATAAGAAAGTTTCTGAACTATGTATATTGTAAGTTAATTAATTATTCTACGATCAATATTGGTTTAGAACTCTTTTGGTGCAAATTGTAAGCATCCGTGACTTATGAAGAACTAAGTTCAATCATATATAACATTAAATATCTTTTTTTTGAAATGTCTGCTTTGAGGGATAAAAAAAAAATCTCCATTAATAATAGCTCATATACCATGTGTTGCACTCTTCCTGCATCGTGTGCCCATCTGGATAACTTCTCCCACCATGATGACAAGGACAACTCTCTGGCAACACACACTTCTTCGTTGTGCTCTCTAATACGTAACCCTTTTTGCACTGGCAACCCGGTCGACATTCCTCTGTTGTTACCGATTGGGGTATATGCATATTCTATAAAAAAAAATCCGTAATAGCTAATAAGAAATTTCTTTGGAATTCGTTAAAATTAATATGTTTTGCGATATGAAAACGTGCGTTTTGTTGCAATAGCAATACTTTACGCTGATAACGTTAATAAATAATTTATTGGCTGACATTTAGGGGATTAATGAAGTGATAATAGTTTCTTATAGCTCAAACCGATGGAATTAAGATAAGACAGAAACGAACTGACCAAACCATCACACAATGCCGTCTCTCGGGAACTTTTAATTAACTTTAAATATGTTTGAAGATATGATTATTCGTAGGTAATACGTAATTAACATTATAAATCTCATTTGATTCTAGAGGGTACCAGATACCAGATTTTATAATAATTTAAATTACTACAATTAAATGAAATCCCAATTCAAATGCGTACCGAAGCTTTAGGCACAATATCTTTTGACTGCTAATAATCACTTTTAACTTAGATTATTTTGACTTGAGTTTAAAGCATAATTAAATAATCATACCTTGCATGTAAGTGGTTGTCCGACAAGACAAGTGGTGAAGTCCATATTGTTAGCGGCGCTACAGTTACTGCGAAGGTCTTCAGCGGGCGGGTACGCCTGTATGTCCGCGGGTGTGGCTGGCACACATTCCCATTTTGCACCCACACATGTGCTGAAAATATCACATACACACAATTCAATAATAGTAGGCGTCAGAAGTCAGTACCGGTGATCCAAGAGCTGGTGCTTTTCTCACTCAGCGTATAAGCATCGCGATACAGCGAGGAATTGCCGGCATTATGGGTATTCTGCCCCATGGACCAAACTTTTGTGTTTTGTTTTATTTTATTTTATATTTATATATACTTCAGGTTAATATTAAGAATGTATATACAATGTCAATTGTCAAATGTAAAATGTTTTTTTATAAGTACTCGTTAATTTTAAATAAAATTCAATAGTTATATTGGTGAAATCGGTTTTGATATCGATTAGTTAAGATTTTAAAATAAATTGACAAATTCGGACACGATCCTTAAGATTCCAGTAACAAGTATTTTCATTACCATAACTCTCTCTCCCGTCTTCCAGCGCGCACTTCTTTGTAACCAGACTTGAACTCCATACCCTTGTGGTAACAGGGACACAGGCCGGTTGGTACACATTCATTGTTATTGTCCAACACCTATAAGAAAAAAAATCATATTTACGTAAAATAAGGATTTTGTATTGTTTTCGCCGTTTTTTTTTAAGAAAAATACTGTAAGTTACAGTACTGTATATATTCTATCATTTACTTGGTATTTACTTTTAAAATAATATATATATTTTTTTATATTATTACTATATTTTTTTACTTAACAATTCAGACGGCAATTCCAACAAAAGTCGGCATTTTGATAATGGATGAATTAATGATTAATTAATTGTATAATACAAAAATATCACTGTTATATAACGTTAGAGATACTGAGTAGCTGTAAATTACCTGTCCCGGTGGGCACGCGCATCCCTCAACACAGCACGGCTTGCACTGTGACGTAGCCGAGAGCGCCAAATCAGAACAGGTACGCAGGCAACTGTCCGCGCAGACTGTGTACTCCTGCCCTCCGTTACATTGCAGTTCTATAGAAAATTCAACACTTATTTTGAATCTGGTAGTGAGAGTGTACTGTGGTAAAATCACAGATACAGTGTCTTAACATCAAGTCTGATGAAATGGCGCAGTAAGGTTGCATCGGATATGTAAAGACGATCACGCTGTTTCTTATTTTATGTATTAAAGGCACTGTAAGTATTTTTAAATACTATTAAAATAATCCACTACGATTACAATGTTAAATTACTACTTTTAACCGACTTAAAAAATCCTGAAGTAAATAATTACTTGTCTTACATGTATAAACATGTAAGACCTAGTTAACAAGCTTACCACATTCTTTAACATTATATCTCCACTGTATCACGACACCAGCTTTAGCGCAGGTCATAGCGTAGTCTCCGAGTATGGGGCATAGACAACGCGATACATCTCCGTCGCACGCGCACATATCGTAGACGCAAGCTTCATAGAACGGCTCAACGTCTACGTACCAGTGACATGCTGTAAATTAAAAAAAAAAATGTTTAGAAACCCTGAGTTGACAAATAACAACAACTTATGTAAAATAAAACCGTTTATAAGCTGAGGCTAATAAATGAAATTAAAAAGCTTACATTCAAAGAGCTGCGTCTTAAGCTTCGCGCAGTACTGTTCAGCTGCGGCCTTATTCTCAACATTTGCTTTACACGGATGCTCGGTCTCGACTAACGCTGTGTCATCGCAGAACTCGCGAGTCTTCCATTTGTTTGCAAATGCTAGAGCCGTTTGTTCTATGTCACCCTCGGGAGTAAGGAAATCATCTTTTTGGTTCAGATTAAATGTTCCGCATAGACCCTGAAAAATATTTAAATAAAATATTTTACTAAATATTCAATAGAATTTACTTAAAATTTTCTTTAAGATATATTAATTTTGTAGTAATGTACTTACAGATGTTTTATCAGTAAACTCCGGGGGAACGTCGACAAATACTCTAGTGTTGCCATCCCACCATAAGTCTACTTTGATCGGGAGTTGAACTGCAAAAATACTTTACAATAAAAATACCTACTAAAATTGTTTAAATTCAATCCAGTATTCTCAGTAAATTGTATGTTAAACTCGAATGAAAATGCAAGATACGTGTCAATTTTTATACCTACTTGTCTTTTTTGTAATACTTAACCTTCACTTCAAATGCCCACATTTACAAATATCAATAATTACATTTGATAAATGGAAAATACAGAGTCAGTGCTATTCAATTTTATCGGACGGGAATGAAATAAGTCTCACCAATAATAAACAGAGACGAGGCAGTCCTAATTTTTATATCTCCAACAGTCACCGGAAGTGACGATATTTCCTTTCCATTGACCAGAATAAACCCGCCTTGTTTCATGTGAATATTCGCCCCCTTGTAAGCAAGGTTCACTGCCTTTGTACAAGATGGCTTGCCTTCACCCTTGTATGGAGCTAGATTCATAGCCTGGAAAAATTGTAAAATTTAAGTGATAGGCAATCTCAGTAGAAATGTTTTAAAAATCGGTTTCTCAATTAATGTTAACTGATACTTCTGGAAACCAGAGACATAAATACATATAGACCATGAGTTAAACTTCATCAAATATATAGAAATAAGTTACCTCTGTTATAGAGCCTAGACAGGCGACGTTCTCAACTTCGATGGTCAAATTATCGGCTTTCAGCAGGGTGTAGGTACAATGGCCCATGAAGTCGTATCTGAGTCCGTCAAATGTTGTATAATGAGGATCTCCGACGGCACCGCAACGTGCACCGCAGGGAGTTTGAGTACAAATCCATTCGCCTGCTTGGCACGTGCTGGAAATATTTCAAATATTAATCTAGTAACACACATTTTCATATCACAATTTTCATACATTTGGCAAAAAGTAAGAAGCAGACAAGGTAGTAGCAGAAATCGCTATAGAAAAATCTTACCAAGTGTTACAGCTCTTAAGTACTACGGATCCAGGTGGGAAGACCTGTTTCCTGGCTCTGCACGGGCACTCGCTTTTTTGCACGCACTTTCCCCCTTCCAGAAGTAAACCTTCAGGACAGAAGCAACCCTCCACGCAAGAAGCATCATTAAGTGGCGCAGCGTTTGGAAAAGCACAGCTGGCTTGTGTATCAGGTCCACATGAACGGTATATTTTACCAGCGGGACATTGCATTGCTGTAATAAAATGTTAATAATCAAAGTTCAATATTTTAATTCACGTAGACGACAGGAATTTACAGCTTTTGGATATCCCCTATTGTTTTGTCAGATTTTTTTACATGTTCATTTGATTTTTTCATAGATACACGAGATAGCAAATTAAAGAACTGATTTTACGTAAGTTATCAACGGCTATTGAGTCATGAATAAACATTTTTTACGTGAAAGATTTGCATTCATGGAATAAAAAATATATTTCATACATTTCAAACATCTCGATCGTTGCAAAAAACGAAAGATAACGTAGTATATTAAATTCACGTTTCTTCAAAACATTCTTCATAAACAAACCAACAGAACATACTATTATGAAGAAATCTACAGATTTGTAACTTACGACACGTGTCAGAGTCCCTCCACGCCCGCATGTCCTCAATCCCGTGTCTCAAGCATTCCTTTGCATATACTGATACCGTTCGGCACGCGCACTCTTCTGCACCTAAATATAATTAAAAATTAAATTAATTACCTATCAATATAAAGTAAATCTATTACTATTAGATATATATAATTATATATAAATGTATTAGCATAATATATTAATATAAAACCATCAAAACATATATAAAACTTATTTTAAGTAACTTTTTGTAACCTTTTTCACAAAAATATGCTTTATTAGTCACCGTTTCATGAAATGCTAACAAACAAAATATAACTAAAATCCGATAATATCTATGTTGTATGTACTATATTGACTATCATTCATTTTGTAAAAAAAATCCTCTTAATTTTACCACCCTATTCTTTTTTAAATTATCAGTTATGGAATGACTATTGCGTCTTTTATAAGCTGCAAGTCGTAAGACATCTAATCTCTATAGTTGCGTGGTTTTAGGTAATTTATAACATTTGGTTGCCATGGTAACGGCGTTTCTTACTGTAACATAATATTTAAAATAACCATCGAAACGAGCACCGTATTCATTTTAGTCATCATATCGGTAACAAAATACTTACTTAAGCTTTCGGTACAAGCGCAGTAGTCCCACTGACATGCTTCTAACAGCTGACTGACATCCATCACCTAGACAGAAAGTTTCATCAAGTTATCAAATATTTTATTCTTAATTTGAGAAAATTCCACAATTCTATTGTGCAAATTAAAACATACTTAACATAACGTGTTTCAGAATACAGATATTCTTCGCCACTTCATTAAATATATAATTATAGACCAATAAGTTGTGATGAAATATTTCTCTCTACGCTTTCAAATTATTTAATAAAAATACGTTGTTTTGATATAATACCTTAGAGCATTTCCTGAACTTGTCTTTGCTGAAGATTTTTGCGCAGAACTGAACTGCCTGCTTAACGCCCGAGTCGGTCTCCTCCAAACAAGCGTTTATCTCCTTCGTTGCGCCGTCACATATATCTATAAAAATACATACAGACATTTCTGTAGATGAAGGCACCTTCTTTTGTTATGTTTGAAAAATGCAAGATGTTAATAAATAACAAAGAATGCCACTTCGCTAATTGGATCTTGGCTTGGTTTTCTACATCTGTCTCATTGGAGTCGTATCGTTTTGTATATTTCGAGATGTTGAATGAAACGCAAAGATTTCTTCTGTTTTACATTATTAATGGTTCTTTTCTTTCATCTAACAGAAAGTAGATTTTTGATTTACATTCTGACAGGAAGTAGTTTTTTTTGTTTTACATTCTGACGAGAGGAGTTCCTTTTGTGTTTCTTTGTTAACCATATATGTTCTAAAACTAGTTAAGGTAGCATACCACCAATTTTATTCAGCTGCCAGGAAGCGATCATAACGGACTTGGTTTTAGTGATGTGCCCTTCTTTCGTTGTCATATCGTTCTCAGGATTACTGTCCAATGTTCCACAAAGACCTTCCGTCTTATTCCATGTCGCCACTGTGCCTTCAACGATTATCAAATTCTGAAATATTTCACAAAAAATTGACAAAAAGTATAAACAAAATGTATTTTAAATCTAACGAGAATTGAAAAAAAATGCTAATATACTAACGTTAAGATCCCATTTGACAGTCACTCCCAGCATGTCCAGGTCAACAATAACCATGTCCGTGGGCATGTCCACTCTAATTCCGGGCAACGAGGCCGGTATTGGAATCAGACGTTTTGTATTACGGAAAATCACTGCGTTATCCTCTGAAAGTTCCAATTTTTTGATATACCAATTGTGTTATTTTGATCATATTTTTTCACACTTAATAAATTTCAAAATGCACAACCTTTACATAGTAACTGTAAATAGGTTAATTCACTCTAACAAAACTTGTTATTTTTATGTTTAAAATACACAACGAAATGAAGCTGAGTAGGGCAGTTTCGCATTATAAACCTTTTATTTCAGACTTACTTAATTACTAGACTTTAATTTACTTACTCTACCAAAGAAAGAAATGAAATTTGTACCGGATATTGTATTAGTAAAGACAAATGCGATATTTTACAGAAATAACCGGTAATCGAAACCTACCTCCAATACTGAGCGCATACATCTTATCCTCCAAATAAATAGTTATCTCAGAGGGACAATATCCACTCCTCTTGCACTCCGGATTTCTCACAGCCACAGTGTACTTGTGATCTATCGAATCTCGTACTAGGATGTGTTGGCAAGGAGATTCAAAGCTGAAAAGAGATTAAACTGAACCATACACTTTTAAAACCCCTAAAAATATAGATTTTAATCCCGACAACACTTGCGTCTAGATTGAATGCTAGGCTCAACATTTATTGTAAAAGAAACCACCATGAGAGAACAACTCCACTGAGTTTCTTGTGGGTTTTTCTCATCGCGTAACCTTTGGAGCTCTCTGACCGTCTAACAAATCATGAAAAAATAATTTTTCACAATCAAAACTGTTGTTAATGTAGTTAGGTAGTACAATATATCAGTAATTACAACAAATAAATTAAATATTGATTCATGTCTAGTGTCGTTTCATTGATAGAAATCAGAAACGAAATTTTAATGATTAAATAATATATTTACGTAATTAAGAAGATTGAACAGCAAAATATCTAAAAATAAATTAAAATCTATACTTATAATAAATCTGTAGAGAAGTCAATTCTGTACATGAAATATATTTTCAAAATAATTATCCGGATTTGATTAGGGATCAATACTGATGCCAAAACTGCAATCAGTAAATTTTTTGTCTGTCTGTCTGGGTAACCGTTATATTCCATAAGTCTGAAACCTTCACTGAGAGTCACTTAATTTTTGGGGGGTGCAAGACTTTAGCCTGTGAAAGCCAATAATTAAAAAACGCTATCTACTTAACCAAATTATACGTGGGCGAAGCCGCAGGCGGAAAGCTATTAATTAATGAAGATTTACCAAACTCCTGAACTAACCTGTATATCTTGCCATCGAATGTCTTATAGTGAGTTCCGGCCCAGGTCAGGCAACTACCCCCTTTCGGTGTCAAATCTTGTATCACTATTATTGGGTGGCCTTCCACGGGATGCGGTGTTGTCACCACAGTAGCGTTTGGTGTGTATATTGAATATGTCTAAACAAAAGTATTAAAACAATTAATAGACAATAGAATACCTCTACAACTTATTATAAATGAAGAGAAGAAGTGTTTCGGGTTGGATGTAAAATATATTAACATTTTTCATAATAATATCTTACGTCTGTATATTGGTGGCTTGGCGTTATGACGACGACATTTTCTGAAACAAAAGAAAAACACATATATATATAAACATATGATATTGATATTGTTTTAAGTTCCTATATAATTGTTTTGTGTATATGTTATGTTTAATTGTTTTGTTTTGAAAATATTTAGCGGATAAGATGTTTGGGGGATAGATTTAATAAAAAAATATGACATATTACACACTACTGTGTTCAAAAAGTATCGCGAATTTTGTGTTTTTTCAAAAAATATTTATTTATTCATGAATGTCTATTTTGTCCCCTTTTAAGAAATCCCCATGAGATATTAAACACTTGTGCCAACAGTTTTTCCAATCTTCGAAGCACTTCAAAAAATATTTTTTTTTTATCTTGTTCAGCTCCACCTTCGATGCCGTCTTTATCTCGTCAAGCGTAGCGTAACGTCGTCCTTTCATGGGCCTCTTCAGTTTAGGGAACAAGAAAAAGTCACAGGGGGCCAGATCTGGGGAATACGGTGGCTGAACCAACATCTCATTAGCAATGTTCATGCGATGCTGTTTTTGGTCACAATTGAGCAATTTTGGTACGAATTTCGCGGCGACCCGTTTCATGCCCAAATCATTCATAAAAATCGAATTGCACGAGCCAATTGATATGTTTATGTTCTCTAACGGTGTTTCGACGATTGGCCAATACCATTTTCTCTACTTCATTAATTTTTTCGTCTGTTGTTGAAGTGCTCGGGCGTCCGGCACGCTCTTCGTCGTTCACATCTTCTCGGCCTTCTGAGAACATTTTGTACCACCGATAAACGTTGCTTCGGTCCAAGGTAGCTTCTCCGTATGCCGCAGTCAACATTCGGAACGCATCCGCGCACTTAATTTCGTTTTTCACACAAAATTTTATATAGGTTCTTTGATCCATTTTTTTGAATAGGTAAAAATCGAAGACGATCCAAAACACGTGCAAGCAAAGCAGCTGTCAACAATTAAGTGAACATTCAAAATGGCCGAGCTTGTCGGCATAAGTGAGAGACATGAGTACCAACATAACGCCACAAAAAAATCGAAATTCGAATATACGTAACCCGCGAAAATTCAAACTCGTACACACACTCACCAAAAACACAATGTGGTAGAGGCTGTGGTTGAAACACACCAGTGCTGTATAAGCAGGTGTATAATTCAGATGGAGGTGTACTAAAAGATGCGCCAGCTGGACATGACAATTTGCAGGAGAATGTCTCCATGTCTCCGAAACAGTTGTAACCACCGTTGAACGCCAACTTTCGAATGTCACATGCGGTGGCGGCTGGAAAATATCACGGTTATGGTTTAATGTGGAATCTGATGAGGTACATTGTGAGAATACTGAACTATAATAAAACATTCTGATCATATATCAACATACAAACATTCATAGATGGCTAAGAAGAAATAAAACAAATATATAAACTTCCAAGAAACACGCCGTGATGACTAAAACATAATTATAAAGTTCCTTAGAGACTGAAAGGCTGAAAGTGAAAAATATGCGGTTCCAGTACAATGTAAAGAGACCGTTTTCTTTTGTTTTGCCTGAAAGACTTACCATATTGGCACTGCGGCCCTCTGAACTCTGACGGGCATTGACAAGTGTTAACAGCGAGGCACACCCCACCATTAACGCAGGGTGGGTCACATTCGGGTTCACAGTCGGGAATCGAAGTTAAATCCGCACGGGTTGGCTCCCAGTGGCCATTCACACAACGCAAGTTAGCCACCGCTGTCCCATCAATGAACTTGTGACCTTTGACACACTGTATTGTGCATATTCTGTGAAACATTTCGTTAAATCAATATAAATAATAATAAACAGATTCATTAAAACAAACTAAGATAACTTTACGGTTGCACTTACTCAGACGAACATTTTTTGATCGAGTTCTGCGGCGTTGGTGGATAGACGAGGCAAGGCTTCTTCTCAAACTCACAAAACTTGCCATCGAAATTCGCAGGACATTGGCATGTGTTCGTATCAATGCATATGCCATTGTTCTTGCATTCAACTTCGCATTTTGCTACAACAGAAAATATACGTGCAATAATTTCAAAATTGACCATTTAGTAGTTCTAATTCGAAAACGTCTCTTCTAATTCAAGTGTTACGTATGTTTACAAAGTGCTCAGTAATATGAACAGTTTTCAAATATCCAATCAAAATTAAAAATAACTTAATATATATAAGTATATTACACTTATCGAATCGAATAATTTAAAAAAAACACTCTACAAGCCAGTTTCCAAGTTAAGGGCGTAGAGCCAACGAGAAGAACTGGTTGAAACTCCTTTATGTCGCCAAGTATGATCTACATAATGGTTGTGAAGAGGTAAAAATTCACACCATGCTCCAGTGAAAGGATCACATCACCTTTACTACTGGTGGGCATGGTAAAAAAGAAGCACACATTAACGTTATACTGAGAACTACCCGCAAACACACAGTATAATGAAAATCGAGTTCATGGTAATAAGGAAAATCATTACAAAATTGTAACTATGCTTTAAATACTTGCCCAGTTACAAGTATATTTAATAAATAAATTACGCCCAAAACTGTATATGGTTTATGAATTTAATAAAAAGTCAAGTATTATCAGGCATGATATGTAAAAACGGTTGAAAATATATACCTACTTAATATGTTTATCTAAACGCAATGATATTTAGTTCTAAACTTCTGTATTTGTATGTATGGATAATACTAACAGGTACTGCTTTGCACAGGTGCTGCTTTACGAAAATGCTTTATGGCAAAACGTGTAAGAAATTGCCTACATTTTTTAGTGAATTCTCTTAAAATTTTATTTGTAAGGGTTTTGTTATGTTTTTATGTCGTTCTGTCTTGTTATGTGTAATAAATAGGTTTACAGTTTCCCGTTTACTTGAGAACAAACATAAAATAAAGATCAAAATTTATCATTACGTCTTTTACCCAATACATCTATAGACTTAACTGATTAACTCTCTTAAATATGTTGTGTTTGTTTACTTTTAAATGTACATAAGTACAATAAAGTAATATATATTTTTAATTAATATTCTTGTATAATAGATTATCCACACATGTTGCAATATGCATTTTATGTATGACATTGGTTGTCCATATAGGTCGCAAAATTATAAGCTCGGCCACCGGCCGATATTCGCTCATACATCCGTTGATACGCACGCACCCACGCAGCTGATAGTAAGCACTAAATAATTAATTTAGACATTATTTGTGCACTATAATGGGAAGGTCGTATATGATAAGAATATTGTTATTATATAATTTGATGATAGTGCATACGCTTATACGACGAAAAAGTTTATTTTAATTTTGCCTTTTTTATATTAAACATTGTCGAGTCGTATTAATTTTGTAGAAACTCCGTTCTTTCTTGTTATATATTCATTCAAAGAAATATCATTAATCAATAATTTCTTATTAATTATACATTTCTTTATAAACATTTTGATTATTATTGAATATTATTCATTATGACGCAAGAAGTTAATGATTTAAATCGTTAGTTGTACATTTTACTTACGAGTTTAAATTATGTAAGCGTATATGCAGTAGAATAACTACTTAATGGTTCTGATTAATATTATTTATATAGAAGCTCTATATCAATTGTCAATCTACAGACAATAATTCAGTATTTCAGCCAGGAGATTAATTATTATGTATGCAAGTTTACGAAAAGCTTACTTGCTTACATCGAACGCACATGATAATGAATTTCCATGCAAAACTTTACAACAATTAATAGCAGTTCTGTACCCTAAAATTCGGGAAATCCCTGAAATAGTATGAACATATCGTTTTATTGTAATAGTTAATTCGAATTGACATAGAACCTTCATGGTTCGAGATTTTAGGTAATTTATAAAATTGCACGCTTGCATCGTTTAATTAAAGACTATCGGTTATTTTATTAATTTAGTTTACAAGAACAAGAATTGGATTTGGACAAGAATTATACTTTGAAAATTCGTGATTTTTGAATACGAGTCCCAACGTGGAACTATCGCGGCAGTAACAAAGATGCGTTTGGAAAGGGTTTACATCAAATAAATATATATAAATATATATATGAAATATGAAAATGGGTCTACAGAAGGAAAAGCAACGTTGTGCGTTGCCTTGTTGAATCGGTATTACTGAATCGAATCGTGGCATATAATGAAAAGTGGTTTCTTTATGAGAAACATAAGAAAAAATCAAATAGTTAACCAAAGATCAAACGCCACAACCGTGTCATAAAGCAAAACTTACCAATAAAAAGGTAATAGTTACTGTTTGGAGGGCTTAGCATAGTGTTTTATACTAAAGCTTTCTCTAACAAATCGTCAATTTTATACTCTAACTTTTTATAATTTCAAATTCTGTATTTGATTTTAGCTTGGATATTGAAATGTTTTATCATCAAGTTCATAAACTGCACCATTATATATTAGATTGAAACATCCGCATCTGATTTATAAATCATATAACCGTAATCCTAATAATACTAATATTATAAAGACTTTAAAAAAGATGTTTTTAAGTTTACAAAAGAACTTTTGACTATATCACTTAATATGATTTTCTTTAAGTGGAGATAATAAAAGGCTTATGCACTGCGCATATAAAGAATAATGTTTTGACGATTTTACTCACCTGTGTAAGGAGACTTAACGTTGCCTTGGAATCCGTTGTAGCTCGGCCTGAAATAACCGTTATGTTACATCAAAGTGTGCCCTCAAACATTTTCGAGCCAAAACAATAGGAGATTATCGTCTTAATCTTATCGTTTTACATTTGAATCCAGCAATCATTGGAGTGGAGTTTTTTATTACATTTTACCTACCTCACCTGAATCCAAACAAAAACCATGCTAACACATCCTAAAACATCTTATCCAAGTAATATTATTCACAACTTTAGAACAAAAATGATATTTTATTATTCAATTTAATTACAGTGAGAATCTTAGGACATTTTACTTTTAGGACATCGAGCTGATATAATAATGGGAAACAGATAATTTTTAAATTAAAAATATGATTGTAAAAAACTTACGCTGACCCTGAACCTTGCCATGATCTACTCTCGCCATATGCAGTCTTAGTCCTACCGGCGGTCTTGGTGCCACTATATGTCTTTCGTGGTGTGGTTTTCGTTCCCATATACTTCCGAGGATACGCTGTCTTCGAAAATTGCTGGTGTTTCAGATAAGCAGGTATGTACGCTGGTGCCTCTACGTCGGATTGGCTGAAAAATATTATAATCTAAAACTGACGTTCGTATTCCTTTTTTGAAAAAGAAACGTCAAGATGTGTCTTCCCGCCAATTCTTATATCTACAAAGCTTGTTCAAAGTGAAGAGCGGTGGTATTAGATATGTATTTTAAAGAAATTTTAATTGCTTAAGAAATTAGAAATTATAAGTAATATTGATTTTAAATCAAAAAGCTACCGATAATATTAGAATAGTTCCACTTACGGATATTGATTACGAGAGTAGGTTCCATAGCCAGCATCTGATAACCACAGACTACATAAAAAAATAAATCCATGAAGGATTAACATCTTGATGTTAATTAATTAATGCCATTTATTATTAAATAATTTAAATACAATCATCAGCTTGAGAATTTCAAACTGAACTGATTTGTCCTAAAGTTATCATTCGTTTTATAAATCAGGAAACTCATACAACTGAATCATCTTGATAAACTTTGTATTTTTTAGGGTTCTGTATTTACTCATGTCGGGTTCTCCATAATACTTATAAGTTTTTGAAATCTCTTAGTAAAAATTGGTTGCAATATAGAACATCAGTTAATAAAATATTGTGTGAAAGTGATTAAATATCGAAATGTAGCATAGAATCAAATTGGCGGGAAAATTAATGAGACTTTGTTGTCTGTGGCCACGTTACAAAATTTTGTTTTTTCGACTAAGATTAAAATTTTAAAAGCATAGAATACGTTGCGATGGTAAGGCGAGGAAAACGTAAAAAAGGAAGTAATCCTAAAGTAGTAAGTTTTCATTTTTATTTTCTATAGCGGTATTTTATTAGAGAATTACACAATTCTAATTCAATATTGATTCTAAAATGAGACATAATATGTTCTTTTTACTGCGCAAGCATGAATTATTAATTCAATTTCTTAAAATATAAATAATATTATAACAAAAAATATGTGGCGTTGGTAAGGCGAGCAAAAAGTAACAAAGGAAGAAGTCCTAAAGTAGTAAGTAAGACTTTTTATCTTCTAAAGCTGTATTTTATTTTAAAAAAATACAAAAATTTGATTAAATAAAAAAACAAACATAACTTGCCCTTTTCACTACGTAACCATTATTAATAATATTTATTACTATTTTAGGTTAACCAAATAAATGACAATTTAATAAAAAATAGCATTAAAATAGATAACTATATATATAATCACGAACCTATGGCCGTAAGCGAAGCAAATCAAATGAAATATGAACTGAGCACCTATAAAAGACTAATTAAGAATGTTCACACTTTACAGGTAACTTGCTTATACATTATATTTGAATGCTATTTTATGTCTAATTATAATGTTTTTCTTCACTGTTGGGTAGACATACAACAGTTTAAAATAATGTTATACTCGAAGTGTTAAATTCATTAAATATTTCAAGAACTCGAATAAATTTAAATAACTGAGTAGACCCAGGTATGCCATGGTTAAAAATACGTGAGCGACTAATCTTTGGGTCAAGTCAGTTCACAGATAAATTCGATACGATGTGATACAAGTTTGCACTTGTGTTCTCATAATATCTCGATTACCGAATATTCATTTAAGCCCACCGTCGCCACCGCACCCTTTACGCTTCAGGACAAGCTTTGATATACTTTCAGGTTGTTGAAACACAAACACGTCTTTTACAAGGGATCATTAGGGAAGAAGAAAATATTTATAAAAAAATACTACATGACAATGGACAAGACAAGATCTTAAACACTTTGAAAGATATTCAACACAACGACGAAACAGTAAAAGAGAAAGACAACTCTACAACTGTGCCAAACACATCTCTTCTCTTTAATGAGGAAACGATTAAAGGAATATCTGTGGATACAAACATTAGCGCTACTAATTTAGAGGTTGGCGTTAGTGTTATAGAAAAACCCGTCAGTTGCAAAGCTACGAAATCGATGAGCAATTTAAATAATACATTAAGTCTAAGAGATTCTACAAACAATTTAGCCCTCCTAGAGAAAACACCTACAGTCATCGATAATATTACACCAGAAATAATCAGTCCAGCCTGTCAAGAGAAGTCGCTAATTCAAGAAAACGTAGTAATGAAATTTGGCCAATCTAGAAATAATCCAAAAGGAAGGAAAAGGCCAAATGATTTGTCTTGGATAGAGAATATAAAATACGTGAGGGTTATTGAAGATGACGAGTTCGATCCTACATTGTCGAATTTGGGTGAACTTTGGGATAATTTTCAAATACCACAAGATTGGGACGAAAATGATTTTTCTGTTAACTAACAAATTAATAAATAAAAACGCACTAAATGGATTTTAAACTTTATTTCGCAGACAATACCGAGACAAACGATTAATTTGTATGAAGATAGGTTTACAATACAAAATAACTTAATTAGGCCATTACAAAGTAATTCTCAGAACGTATGATTAAACAACACAGCCGATTAACAAACGTATTTACCCATATTTTGTACTACCATAAAGGAAATAAACTGATTATAATTTCAGAGAACTTTATCTAGGTCCAGAAACGATGTACTCGTTATGCAGAAATAATGTTACATTTGTCAAGTGATATTTAAGAAAAACTTCAACAAATATAAATATAATTTGACTGTAAATAACAATATAAGTATATTATAATTAAATAATCCTATGATTTATGAAAGCTACGCTAAAATGTATGTTCTTTAATTCAATCTAGCATTACTATCTTTTCATGTAGATGAATTGTCTTTTATTTTGGAACAGAATTAGACATTCCTAATCACATTCTACTCGTATCTTATCTAAGAAAAAAAATGACATGAGCAAGGACCCATAGCGTTCTTACTTAAATGTCAAAAATTGTGGCTACTTTTAAATAGGGCCAGATTAACAATAAGAACTAACTTAACAGTTCCCTTTTGATTATTAAGGTAAAATAGCGTATAGTTTGAGGATAAAATCGTTAATATAATAAGTAAATGGGAAAAAATGGCTATTTGACAATATAGTCATAAATACAATATATTTGAGACTTAGTCAATAAGTGTATCACATACATACTCTTTTGTAAAAAAGAAACCGACTGACTATGCTCTAAATAATATAGTTTCTAAATTATATCTATGATAACAATTAACAAACAAGCTATAACAATGCAATATTTAAAATGCACTTAAGCAAAATATCTAAATTTCCAGACAACAAATACTACGAAATATAATAATATACATTATTTTATTTTTTTAGCTGTTTTTCTAATTTCATTTATTATAATGCATTAATTTCTCACCTCGTTTGGTGTTAAGCTAGAGAAATTTCACAATTCAAACTGCAATATATATATAATTACTAATATTATAAAAATACATTACAAAGATACAATTTCTAGTTCAATATGAATACAATAAACAATATAAACAAGCTTTAAATCTGTATAATTATGTTAGGTTACCTAAACTAACATACTATCTAGAAAAAAGTTATTTCAACTGTACTTAAGTTCAATACTGATACTTTTTTATGACAAACAATGAATACTTTTTTCATTTGAATCCAATTTTAAAATCTCAATTAAAGCTAAAAACTGAACTTCCCTCTCACTTTGAAGAAGCCCATGCTTGTCTTGTTATGAAGGAGAGATGCAATTCCTAGATAGGATTGTATCACAATAGGCGAATGGTGAATGCAACAAGCACTTCCGGGTATATTTTCAACGGCTCGTTGCAATTTCTGTGCAAATGATTCCATATCAAATGTATATCTCTCTTCAACACTGCCATCTAAAATAAGCACAATTTTCTTTTAGTTTACACAAAGATAATATTGATATGATAAGTAATAATAAGTTGTGTGAAAAAATATTATTGTCTTTGAAACTGCAAATAATTAGGCATATATATGCTGAAAACACTGCACAGTTAGGTCGAATTTTTGGATTTATAATAACATACACATATTTTAAAAAAAGAGCTATTATCTATACTAATAATAAGACAGTAAAAATCGAAAAACTGTACATTAAATATTTTTCCAAAAAACTGAAAGGAGGCAATTAAAGAAGAGTCATAGAAACCAAAAAACCAATTTTTGGAATTCTTGTCTGTCTGTCTGTCTGTCTGTCTGTCTGTCTGTCTGTCTGTCTGTCTGTCTGGTACTTTATAACTTGAAAACTACTGAACGGATTTGAACGCGGTTTTCACAGTTGGATTATATATAATTAGGAGCGTTGTCAAAAGTTTATTTTGTCAAAATCGGTTAAGAGAAAAAGAAGTTATGGTCAATTGAAAATTTACTTCAACCACTGCTTCAAATTTTTTAAACACTTATATTGATTGATTAGTTATATATTGTTAAATATGTTCTAATATAAGTTAATCTTAATATTAAAACTTATGAGAGGTAACAAAAATAACAAATAACGCAGTGCGCGCGGGCGCGGTTGAAGTGTTGAACAATGTGCTCGATAGATGGCGTTGATAAAATTCGTAGATTTATTTTATTTTTTTATTTCTTAAACCTATACAGCTTATCAAAAACAGTTTACACAATAAAAATAGATTAAAAATAAAGCCAAAATGAGGTTAAAATATAGAATCGGAAATATAATCTAAGATCAGGAAAAAGAATAACAAAAAAAAACACGAACAGAAAAAAAAAATATATATATATACACATGAACAAGTGGAACTATGTGAAGTACGAGCATTTTAGTGTGTGCAATGGTGTTGCTGTGTGAGTGAGTGTGCGAGGGTGAGTCTTACTTTTTTTTTAAAGAACTTCTACTTAGGCCAAATATATCCATCGCGGTGTTAAGATGCTCCATTGTGTAATGACTACCATGCACTTCAAACTTTCATTAACGTTTTACCCTATGATTATTTTGAGTGAACACTACCTATACCAACAAGTAAAAGGAAACGAGTGAAAAGACGTTTATCGTTTGTCCGCTCCCATTTTTCCATCTACATCCTTAACGTTAATGAGGTTTACCTTTTATTATTTGGCCAAGCTAATAAGTAATAACCTCACAAGTACGTATTTCGTACTCAAAACTTCCTAAGAATTTTCTTTCAACTCTTAACCGCTGAGGAGTTTTACCTTCCATCATCAGCTCATCCACATAAGAAGATGACTATCAGAATATAAAATTGTCAGAATAGTAATTGCCTGTACGTTAATTTGAAAGTTGCCCTCGATTTCCCTGAATCATCCGATCCTGTAAAGCTACATCATCCCTGAGTAACACAGGCTATATATAATTCTAATTGTAACAAGATTTTAGCCCGTGAAAGAAAGCCCTGTCGAGATCATTAAAAAACGCTATATACTTAACCAAATTACACGTGGGCGAAGCCGCGGGCGGAAAGCTAGTGGTTAAATAAGAGTTGACTTGTACAATTTTACAAAACAAAAATTGAACAATTATTATAAACCTCTATGCCAATAGATTGGATGTGATGCAAAAGTAATAAATGGCACTTCTTGACTAAAAGGATTCCATAATGTCTTCATTGACAAAGGTTCACCCTTGTTCCACATCATACGAACACCTCGAAGATTTCTTTCTCTGAAAAAGATTTTAAATACATGAGATTATTGTTAGAGTGATCCATATTTGTTCTGCATTTTTACTTTTGTAATTGATTCTAATAAGTAAATGTTATTATATTATAAATATTAATATTTTGTCATGAAACTAACTCTCCAAAATTGCATTACATATTTCTTTTATAGATTAAAATGTCAATTATTTTATGTGCTCTATTTTTTCTGATTTATACAAACAATGCAATTTATTCTTAACAATAGACAAAAGAAAATTAAGCTGATATATATATGACATACTTCATTATCTTAACATTAAAAGGGCAACATTCCAAATAGTTAATTAAAAAAGTCCAACAAGCACAAAAAGCACTATGTAGCTTATGACAACTATATTAGTATCACAAGTGGTAATTAATTAGTAGTAAGTAATTAAATGAATATAACCATAGAAATAAATGTAAGAATGAATCATACAAGCTTTACTTTCTATGAGAAGTAATATCCAAATACATATGCAAGAAGAAAGAATATAGAGTAAACTAAAAAAACTTAGATAGTTTTTGGTTGTAGAAATGACTAAGCTTAGAAATAAATAGCGCATCTACAGCAACTTAAAGTACCTAGGTTCAAAGTATTTGGGATCAAACGGTTTAGTTTCATCATCAGTGGCAGTTGGTCGGCGGCAAAGACGATCTATCACGCAGTCTTTAACAACCGTTGTTACACCAGTTGCGATACCATTTAGTCGACTACAAGTTATGAGAATGTTAATAATTTAAAAAAAAACTTTAAGAATTCATGTGGCATTTTATTAGTATGGCTAAATCTGAGGTATCAGTTTTGAAGTGTTATAAATGATGATTGCACAGGACTTATCACAATATAAACAAAATTTTTAAAAACGTAAAACATAAAATATAGATTAACTTACGGAACTAGAGATGAGGGTGGATACACTAGTTCTCCTATTACCACAGTATCTAAATCATCAAGGTATGTTTTCTTGAAATCCATTTGCTTCATAGCAATAAAATCATATTTAATTGTCATAACAAGGCGTGATGTTAATAGTACAATTCTTTCTTTTTCATTGTCCCAGAGTGTTATTCTGTAAATGCACACAATATTAATATATATAGACATAATTGTCTATCGTTATCATTTTCCAACACTATCAAATATTTTACAGTCATCCTTTTGATATTAGATAAAATATTAATTCAATACTTTTATTAAAATTGAATGTCTAGATAATTTTTTCACCTTGTATTATCAGGACAAAATAAGTTGCTTCAACTGCAGGAAAATTAACTATGTTAGGATTAATTGTGCACATATCAAATATCTTACTCTGTCAAGAGCCATGAGCCCAAATATTCACCATCTTCAGGAAACAAGAGAGCAGTAATACATTCTTGAATAGCATTTTCAACAACACCTTTGCGAAATGTGAAGAAGTCTTTGATATTCTCCTTATCAAATGGTACATCATATCGTGGATACACAGTCTGGGGTTGCTCACCATTTTCATTGATTGATGAACCCTGACGTGCATCTTAAACGAAATTAAGTTTGTAGTCAGATGGCCCCTAGTACTTTTTATATTAGTAAGATATAAAAAGTACTACTTTCTTATATGTGTCTAGTTAAGAAAACCTAAATACCTATTTATTTCAACCATAGGTAAAAGAATAAACGAAATAGCTAAAAAAACACGAAAAATCAATATGGTTGATTTAATAATATAAGTAGAAAAAATAACTAAATCAATCGATTACAGACATAGCTTTTATTTATACCTGCAAAAGAAGAAGCAGATGATGATAAAGAATCAGCGCCCGATAACACCGATGGATTAACACTTATAGGAGTTTTGGTTTTATTATGACTTTGAGTCGAACTGGCACCTCGGACCTTGTTTTCTGAGTTGTCGGCATTATTTTCTGTTGATAATTGTAGCGTACCTCCACGGAATTCCATGTCATCCTCCATTAAATCACTCATATTTATTATTTTATTTAATCGCAAACTTGAACGCAAAAATTGAACATAGAAATCTTATTATGCTTATCAACCACAAAATCCATTTACAGTTTATGAAAATCTTATTTACAGTGTTCACTTCAAAATGTTAACCACAGGTGATAGAACAGATAGGGCACAGAATAAATATATGAGCACAGACTAAAAAGAATATAGACTTCACTCTTTCCCGAAAGACCTTCCAGAGGCTTTCGCTACGGTCTTAACGAATGGACGCGTAAACCGCCACTCGGCACTCTCGATTGTTCAGTGTTTCATTCACCTACTGACCTAGTAGTTACTATTAGTTATAGATTATAATAATAAGATTTTGGATTACTAAATTGTGTATACATATAGAAAACAATAATTTCACATATGTTAGTAATTCTGTTATATTATGATAAACGCCGATACACTTTTTAACGCGAGTACTATAAAACAACTATAGAAGGATATGATTTGAATTTTTTGGATTCAAAATGTTTTTAATCAATACATATTATAATTGTATAATTGTGTAAAATTGCCGCACGGAGTCGGCCTACTAAATATTTGTATAAAAGAAAAGGTTATTTCATATTTAAAATGTTTATTTTACAATCTTCATAAGACGTTATTTTAACAATTAGGTTTATTCTGGCACCGATTGAAAATATTCATATATATACAACTGTACAAAAAAATTAACATTATTTCATGCAATATTCTATCTAATGCAATGTTTATTTTCATTCAATTTTATGTTACTATAACAAAAGTTCCATTCACCTTATTATCTATTCCACTTATCAAGTTTACTTAATTTTCATCAGATTTTTAGATTTGAATTTTTGAGATTTTTTCAGTGTATCTGTTGATACATAAGGCTGATATTTTTAAACGTACTTTGGCGTGTAGACTATTACGCCATAAAATAAAACATACTTCATAAAGTTGAAAAAATAAGTAAATAAATTGTATTGAGCTTATTAACTGATAAGACTGATTCTTAGTACATTTTATAAATTGAAGCGTATGGAGTAGGCTAGAGAGAAGAGATAGGGAGAAGATAAAGTGGATAGAAGTATTAATTTCATATTGGAATGATTTAAATCTAATAAAAGCATTAACATCAAAGGTGATATTTAAAATATTTACATAATTCGTTGCGCTGAAATATTGAAGTAACAAACATTATGTTTAAGTTATGAAATAAGTTAACTATGGCTCTGTTATCACCTTTGAAGCTCAAAATGATTTTAATAACAAAGACACTTGTTTCGAGGACAACGCGGTGGATACACGATACAGAGATCCATGCAGTACACATCAGCTCCATCTTTTCCTTCCCATTCGCCGATAGACTCACAAACTTGCCTGCAAAATAATATTAAATATTTTGAAAGTGTAATACGTGTTAAGCGCCATTTTGTTAAGTTGTATTAAGTGTATTCATATCGTAAGCAATAAAAACGCGCCAATTCTAATGACGTCTTCTACTTATTATAAAACAAACTGTGGTAGAGGAACAGGGTAAGTACTACGTACGGACAAGTACATAAAGCTTCGGGACAATTTGGCGGGTAACGAAGGCAATTAGTTTGACACCAATTCTGCATTCCTGGCAGCATACGGAATCCATCAGAGGGCAGGCACACTTGGTCTCTGTAATTGTTAAAATAAATTATCACATAGTGCACGAAACACAATTAATAAACACTTCAATTTGTTGTCTGATTCTTATAGATTTATTCGTTAAGATCCTTAGTCTATGAAACAAATAAAAGCAATTACTTATATTTAAAAAAATCATGATATTTTTTTTTAACTTTTAATCCATTATTGTCATATAAACTATATACTAAAAAAGTTAATCACGATTAAAGTATAGTCTCGTAAAGTAAAGTGAAACTTATTATATTAATGTTATACACAGACACAAAGTTAGTTACACTCAATCTACACACATAAAGAAATTATTTACACCAAACTATGCCACTCCCACTACTAGTGACCGTAAATACCTAATAATTATAGGTGGACCTAGATCTCCTTCTAGGTCAGAAATATCATTGCTGAAAGAGAAATATATAATGTAGTGCGATGTCGTATCGATAAATAAACAATGTTTTGCTTCAATATTTTACCTAACGTCTTGTAATTTTTCCTTGTGCAAACTTTTGTATTTGCTGAAATATTAAGCATAGAAATTTAATATAAAGTAGCGATGAATTATAAATAGATGTGCATTAAATAAAAGTTAATATGTAATCCATAACATAAATAATTTGAAAATATATTATGTTCTATTGAAATCGGAACATATTAAGACGAAAGATACATACACTCCAGAAGATTTATAGAGTGTAGCATTCTTTATACCAGGACCAATGAAGGTGTTATCATCATGTATCTCACCTGACGACAAGTGGATACACATTCTGTGGCATGGTGTAATCCCTGTAGTACAATAAGTATGGATTGTCTCGTCGCAGGTCACCGGCGAATGCTGGTGGTAGGCCACCAGTGCTGGTAATAATGCTTATATCAGCACAATTCCTGAAAGTCTCGGAACGACCGCATCCAACAGCTTCTGTTCCATTGGGACATATACCCCACATATTACCTGAAAATATAAAGAAGAAATGAATTAAGTTATACGAAAAATAGGAATTAACAATTCTATGCAATATATTATTTACTAGCTTGCCGCCTGCGGCTTCGCCCACGTGTAATTTGGTTTTTAATGATCTCGACAGGGCTTTCTTTCACAGGCTAAAATCTTGTTACAATTGAAATTATATATAGCCTGTGTTACTCAGGAGACAGGGATGATGTAGCTTTAACAAAACTAACAATTCAATCTGTATACATATATAACATTGAACAAAAGACCGAATCGAGAATCGAAACACGATCTATTTAAGACTTTAAAGACAGACAGACAAGAATTCCAAAAATTGTTTTTGGTTGGACTCTTCTTTGATTGCCTCCTATCAGTTTTTTGTGAAAATATTTAATGTACTGACATTAGAATTTTACTGTCTTATTATATGTATAGATGTGAAGTTTATATTATTCACGTTAATTTGCAAATTAGTATTTGAAAATCGAATTATATTTCTACACTCATGTCTGATGTCTAGAATATAATTTCCTTTACCTGTATAATAAGTCCACTGTAACACGCATTGTGTGCATGTTATGTAGGCTGGTAAACGGACTCTATATCTGAATACCTCCTTTTTAGCTGTATCCAGGGGAATGAGGAACCTGTCTTCCCGTGTACCCGACACGTATAGAGGATATCTAAACAATTTAGTACATATAAATATCAATAAGTAATTATGATACAAAACACGAAACTAAAACAAATTTTGGTCCCTGTGCCAAAGTACCCATAATGCTGCGACATTTCCTCGTTGTATCGCGATGCTTAATCGCTGAGCGAGGAAAGCACCAGCTCTTGGATTACCGGTACTAACTACCAGGCGCCTACTTAATTCCTTAACAAGCGCCTGTGCACTTGCACACCAGGGGCCAAAAGTCTCTACTCTAGTCACTCTCTTAGCTTTGTTTTATTTTAAGTTATATTAGTTAGTTTAATAGAATGCATATTAAAATGTATAAAACCTAAAAAAAAAATATACTGGATTCTTTGTAAAACTTTCATGATAAACAAAACCGATTTTTGCATTCCTGACATACCTGCTTAAATGCCTTCGTATTAAAATAAACTCACCTGTCAAAACATTCCTGCGTAGCTTCTTGTTTGGGATTGTTGTTCGGACACAACTTCATAACAAAGGTGCCAAGGTGATTAGCTGTCAGCTCCACTTCCACTTCAATAGCCTGGAACGCACATCGTAATTTGGTCAGTATACTCCAATATGAGATATCCCATAATTGATTTCATATATAACATGCTATATGGTAACAATAACCGACACACACCTAACAATCCAAACTGCATTATGTAATGGTGTGGATGGTAGAAAAATAAAAATGTTACATTATATTAATACGTAAATATTTACATTTCATTAAAATAAACTCAAAAATTCTTTGTTCAATTACGATTGTTAACAACCACTTTTGAACGTCACTAAGTTAACATGTGTTCACAGGGCGCTTTCAGCTGAGAAGGAAGAAACTGAGAGGATGACATTTTATGGTGGCAGTATTACCATACACCCTGTATGTAAAAAACCAACATTAAAATTTACATTCGAGAAGGGAACGCATCTGAATCGCGTTTAGGTTAAATGACACGACTGCTTTTTACCCATACGATAACTATTTACCTGTCCAACGCTATAGTGTCTTGTAATAATCCCCTTGCCATACATCCCACCAGCCTCGTGGGGTCGCGGCTCCGTGATGTGGTCAGCATCGCCGCACACACCGCATCTCCCCTGGTTCTGTTCCCACTGGACTGAACATACGCTACATCAGCCAACAATCACATTGTTAGGTCTATGTTGTAGTACAACATAGGACGATTGATATTTCAATTTAAAATTTAATTTAAAACCGATTTACGGTTTCATATTATCACGCAACGACATATTTTAACTTTCATATTATAACAATAAAAAATCGGTTGGACACACTTCGCCTGTCTGTGGTATTTGTTGCTATGAAAATATCATCGATTTTGTTCAAAACGCGTATTGGAGTACGTCAAAGAATATCAACATTCAAAAAGCCTTTCAAATTAAGTGGCAAAAAATTTATATCCATGCATTGTATGCATAACTAACCTATTGAATTTAATCATAAGGTGACGTAAGTATTCTTAGAATATTTATCATAAGAAAAACCGGACGTGTTGTGAACGACCGAATAAGTGTGTACATAAGTTTTAATAGACAAACAATGTTAATTAGTAAGTCAGTACATCTATGATTTTCTTATATAAACTTGGGTATCCATCCTGGGTTATTCACACGGTTTTTATTGTTTTTATCTGATCACCAACTTGCTCATAAATAAAATTATAAAATAAACATTTGATGTTACAGCCTGGTTACAGCGTCAATGGTTTACTTACAGATCACAATTGTAGGTATGAATTGTATCTAGAATAAGATTTATTTGGAAATAATAAATTTAAAAAAGGCTATACTATAAATAAAACAGACCGGCATATCCTCCACAGAACAATTCGTTGTCATTATAGTTGACAGGGTTCGGAAAGCCAAATCGCCACATCGAATTTCTTGCGGGAGGGTCCATCAGCCGCCCATGGCCTTCAGCGCCACGATGACCACTGCCTAACATCTGCAAAATATGCTTAACTTATTTACCTGTGACAGAACACGACTATCTTGGCTACTCCTATTTTAGATTCTGTACAATGGTGCTTTGAAAAAATTAGTGGCTAAGGTTCCTTAGCTAAGTTAGCTTGAGGTCCCAAGCTTTTACGTTTACGGCCAGGTCTACTTTACATTGTAGGATGATTATATTATTATATCTAATAATATATAGTAACTAATACTAACTTGCAATAAAAATATCCATACAGTAAGAAATGATGGATCAATGCGCCTTTTAATGACCATCTGAAAAGAGAAAAAATATATTAATTTGTGTAATATATTTAACCCACGTGAATGTTTATAAATAAAAACCAACTCAAAACTACTCAAATGACAATTAAGGTAAACCGTTAAATATTTCACATTACTTTATGAGCATTTAACTTTAATCGGATCTGTGTAATAATTAAAACACTTCAAGGCAGTATGTGAATTACAAAATTCACAAGTGTTAATTCATGTATAAATATATTTTTAAAATGTCTAATATTTATATTTCAGTGGCGCTACAACCATTTGGATATCATAACTTTACACACTTACAACAATTTATTTTCACGTGATCATTAAAAGAGTAATTTTTTAACACTTCCATTAAACATGGTGAAAAAGCCGACAGTGCCGTAGTGCCGTGTATCCTTCCCATACATATGTCAATGGAACTTCCAATTCACACAGAAATGTACTCTTGTCTCTGTATAAAACCGATTTTATCAGTCTTAAACTATGAAAGTCAACTTAATCTCAATTGATTTAACCAGTTGCGGCCTACACGAAAAATTTATATACATGATTACGCTGTTTCATTAAATAGTTCTTAAAAATGGATTGGTTTAAGTATATTTCGTGATACTACATTGTAAAATTGTTTCTATTAAATTAAATCGTCAATAGGGTTTCATTTAAAAATAGCATGTTCAAACTATAAGCTCAAATAAGCTTTGCCAAAATTCGAATCGTCAAATTATTACATACGTCTTAATATTTTTTTATTGACCTTAAGTATTTCTATAATGAAGTCACGATCATGGTTAGAGCTTTGACCTCTTGCCATCATTAAATAATCATTCGCAGGTCAGTCACTGAACCGACGTAATCCTAGAGCCTATGTACGTTATAAAAACCCTTTTTGATTTTATTATATTTTTTTATAATTAAGTTGCGTTTACTACAAAGTAGTTTCTAAACACGGTTCTTAATTACGGGTTTACGATCATGTATTTAAAGAATATAAACTTTTTTTGCTCATCGGTTTTTTATATTTTTTATATCGAAGAGGGGATATATGTGCAGGCGGTACCATAAAACTGATCCGTATCCGCCCATGGACACTTACGAGAAACAAAATCACACTTTAACAAATGGTATGATATTTTCTTGAAACTCAAAGTCAAAATATCTTTATTCAATTAGGTCTTTATAAAGACACTTATGAATCGTCAATTTTTAAACTACCACCGGTTCGGAAGGCAGTCATTTACCGAGAAGAACCGGCAAGAAACTCGACAGCTGATATTTTAAAATAAACAATTAATACAAAATTATGTTACCGACAATTCAAATAACAAAGCATTGTAAGGCTACTCAAGAATAAAACTGGCCCGATGCTGAGCCGATTGCCGGCATATTAAAGGGATCTTTGTCTTCTAAATATTCGTAGTGAAGAACCCTAAGTCGTATTGGTTCGGAAATACCGTGGCAGCAGCAAAAACAGCTTCCATAACATAGCAGTATTTTATTATATTAATCCAAATAGTATAGTATGGAGAAATATAGAATGTCGTATTTTATTATTGCAAGTTTAAATCACAAAAGTATGTGTAGAATTTTAAATTCAGACACAGAACTACATAGTTTGCATATGTACATAAAAAATAGCATGTTTGGTTTATTTCATTCCATTCATTAAATCGATAAACCGCTTAATGTTTGCACATATTTAAAAAACTAGTTTCAAATGAGGTTTTTTATTTTTCTTTTAAACTCCTCAGAGTGCCAGAATGAAGTTAAATTAACCGAGTGGACGTCAATAAATTTAACGTAAGTGTATATTTACGTCTGGGGTTAATAATCAAGGGTTTAATAATGTAATGAGATACACAATGACTTTTGATACATTCTTAAAACCTAGCGACGTCTTAAATAAGCTCTTTTTTTTTTAATGATACATCTTTACAATAAAGAAAGTAATTGTTTTATAATAACTTTACGAAGTTAATTTATTGTACATATAAAAACACGCCTGAATTATAATAAATGTATTTTGTGTTTAATCTTGACACAGGACCCAAGAATTTGTTAATAATTAATCATCAATCTTATTGTTAGAAGGCAGTATATTAAAGTCGAATGCTTACATTCATACTTTTTGTTTATTTTTTTGAAACAAGTGTGAACCAAACATCTATTTGAATTCCTGGCTCAGTGAAAGATAATTTTTATTATATTTGACTGTTTTAATATTAATATTAACTATAGAGAGGTTAAGTCCGGCCCTGTACAATAATTTGCAAAACGTATACACCCACTAATTAATGGTAATTCCGAATAACTTTTTCACAGCTGATCCTAATCTATAACAATTTAACAAAAGTTAATAGCCGTATCTTCGAGTTACTGGCACACATTAAATACCATCCCATCCGTATTTGGCGAAAAGACCTTATAAAACAACGATAACTTACACTGATAGAGTTACGTACCATTTAATGACAATTTTATGGGCTCCCGAGGATTAATGATAAATGAATATACACTCTGAGACTAATAAATAATGTTTAATATTATTTAGTGGGTTTACTCGCGTTTTGACAGGTAATTTAAATATTTCAAACAAATCCATGATTGTTATATTTTATTTGAAATTTATTATATATGAACTTTTATATTACAAAACGTAGGTTGATGTTCGCATTAACTCGACATTAGAAGCCAAGGAGTACAATTTCTTAATATATAAACTATCTTCTAAAATTCGGAAGATAAAATCATTGGGAGCTTTAAATTTGTTTATTATTTCAAAAGACAACAAGGAAATATGTAACGGATTATAAAGGATTATCATATCATTTCGACTGAAACCGAATAGTTAGGGTCTAAGTCCATAACTTAGTAATAATGTTTAATAAATAAGATGCATAAATTAGTTTCATAACTAAAGATTTACAGCTTATCTACATAACTATATGATAATTACTCGTATGTATTTATTGCAATGATTCGTAGTACTTAAAAAACAACTACTAGCAATAACAACTTTAACGTAGATACATAAATATACTTTTATATAATTTTATTGGGTTATTTTGTTTTTTATTTAAACAATGCAATTTTATAATTACAATACACAACCGCAACCGTTACAGACAACTATGACTTGTGGTTTCTTTTGTCCCAAAAAATGCAATACTCATGTGCAAATTTAATTCATTACATCAGACTCATGAATTTTTTTAAATAAAATGACCAAAGACGGAATATTGTACTTATTTCCATGTGAATGCAACGCTATTCAAGCTACAATTAATTGAATTAAAATTTTCCATATAATCGATATACTTAATTGTATTTTAATATTCAATATATCGTGGCTACTGTTCTTTAAAACCAGACATGTTTTTATGTATATTGAAAGTAGTTAATAATTGTCTCTCCGACATTCCGTGGTACTTTTTTATTCATAATGTTTTTATGCGATAATTAACATTAAAGTATCACTAAGTTTTCAATAAACAAAAAAAAGTCTTCCGCTTTTTGTGATTAAAGTGAATCAATCAATCAAACATATGATTTAAAATGATAAAATACAGTATCATAGTGACAACGATATTGAGTTAAAACTCAATAAATGAAGGTCCGATGCATTGTAAATAGTTGTGGTTGAAACAGCATTAGGCATGGCTCGATACCTAAAAATAATTATTAATCCTATAACTATTTTATTTAATGATATGACATGATACTTATTTTAAAGATACCCACAGTGCTATTGGCTTTTATTGGAAGACTGGACATTCCCTCATAATGGTCTAGTTCAATCCCAGATAATAATGTTACCGTAAAGTTCTAGTTCTAATTCATTTCACACAAGGCTACAATACGCTAAAAACGAACTATTGATTGCACCAATAAATAATGTTTATCTATTTATTTATCAATTACAAACAAATTGTTACAGTATCGTAAATAAAATGCACTACAGATAAACCATACAATGGTTTTGGTTGTACCTAATGTACGTCTATCACACACATATGTTCTTTTAAGTAGTATTTTTTAATTGACCAAATTTTGAGGCATCGCATTAATAATCACAACTTAGTAACGTTTCCTTATTTACAATGCTTTCTTGGTGTTTACTGTTTAAGTGTAGGTATGCGTTCATAATATAAAGCTGATTATAAATGCGAAAAATAAAAGATCTTTCGATAAAGGTCGAGGAAGGACTGTGAGCCAACTCGTAAAGTATCACAGCTATCGACCAACTAAGTATACGAATCCTTTTATCACGAACATACTTGATGAAAAAAGAGACTGCTTAAATTTAATACTTTATAAGCATTTACTGTAAATTTGAGCGTATTTTTAGTTAATCTGTAATATTAAATAAAAGTAAGAAAACCAATCTTTAAATGGTAAATTGATAAAGTTTACTGTATAAAATCGTTATTTAATCATGTCACCATAGTGCGTCTCATCTTCTTTAAATAAATAAACGAATTTAGTAGTGCTTCTATTATAATATCACGTCACAAAAGTCGATGTTTATGTATTAATAAATATTGAAATAAGTTTCCAAAACTGAAGATGCCACTGACCCTTATGTGGTAAGTATGTAGGAAGTAGAGATACGAACCTGATCTAGTACAGCAAGTGATATAATTAGCTGTGTTTGTGACAGGCGCACGCACGTCCTTGGCATTCGGACGGCAATGCAAATGGGGGCTCGTCACAATACGTACGATAAACATGTTATCAAAGTAGAGTTTATAAAATGTAATTAGACACAATGTTCAGGTTAAGCAAAAGTTCAGATAAATGTACTCACTAACCCTTTACACCATATGTTTTTTTAAATTTCAATTCGGCACTATATGTCTGTTCTTTCATTTTCCTATTTTTTAAGATGTTTTATAGTTGACCGTTTTTCTGACTTGACTTATAATTTATAATCCAATGTCTCCACGATGGGACAGAGGGCATCCACAGTAATCCTCCATCGCGCTCTGATCGTCTGGGCCAAATACAATTTATTTTAAAAAAAGGCAACTCAAAATCTCTAACAGAAATAAATATTATTAAACGAATTTCCTAATAATTTATAAGCAAAATGGTGTATGCCCACCACGTATCAATAAACTAGCACAGCCATCCCGTTATAATGATAACTAATTTTGAATATTTAAGTCGTTCACTAAGCAATAAAATTAGCTGTGCCCATCTAACGGCTAATTTATTCGCGAATACTTGATATGAGTGTATATCAAAAATTTAGAAATAGCAAGAAATTTCTATGAATATATTAAAAATCAAAACAAATATTCTGACATCATATGTATGGCAGATTCAAGATAAAATAAAACTACTTAAACGGATTTAAACGCGTTTTTATTATTACCATTCTAGACTGTCGATTAAAATTTCTGTCAATAGCCACAATGTTCTTTCAAAACTCACTAGCTTCCACCGCGAAGCTGCGAGCTGCAGAGTTGCAGATTGGAGCAATATTATTTGATGAGTAGTTGCACTGTATAATGACTAAGTACATTTTGGGCTGGACAGCATATGCATATATTTATGCAGCATGTATGCTTTGAGTTGGTTGACAACACATATTTCTAATTAATCATAAGAACAGGAAATGGGGCTAATATATTACTTTCATTTTTTAACAGGTTTAAAAAATATTTAAAAACAACTAAATAGTAATAAATGCTACAGCAAATGTTAACTGGATCAACTTAGCATTAAAAATACTAAAAACTGGTTATTAAGGGTCCATTACCCGTACACATTATAAACATTACTACCATTGACCCCTACATGTTTATTATTTAATGTTTGTACAACTTAAAGTCTAGAACTTTAATATAATACTATATGAAGATGATCGAATCCTCTGTCTGTATTGGCCCAAAGTCTCTATGCTTTTTGTGATCTTCGCCGTATGAGCAATCTATACTAATAATAAGACAGTAAAAATCGAATGTCTGTACATTAAATATTTTTCAAAAAAACTGAAAGGAGGCAATTAAAGAAGAGTCATAGAAACCAAAAATAAAATATTTTTGGAATTCTTGTCTGTCTGGTACGTTCTAACTTCAAAACTACTGAACGGATTTGAACGCGGTTTTCCCAGTTGGATTACATATTTCGTCAAAATCGGTTAAGGGAAAAAGAAGTTATGGTCAATAGAAAATTTACTTCAATCACTGCTTCAAAACTTTTAAACACTTATATTGATTGATAAGTTATATATTATTAAATATGTTCTAATATAAGTTAATCTTTATATTAAAACTTATGAGAGGTAACAAAAACAACAAATAACGCAGTGCGCGCGGGCGCGGTTCAAGTGTTGAACAATGTGCTCGATAGATGGCGTTGATAAAATTCGTCATCACCCTAGATGTATTTAAAATTTTTTAAACCTATACAGCTTATTATAAAAAAGTTTACACAATAAAAATATATTAAAATAAGTTTAAAATATAGAACCGGAAATAGAAGCTAAGATCAGAAAAAACAATAACAAAAAAAACAGGAGAGGAAAAAAATAAATAAAATATATGTAAGAAATCTGTTTGCATATGCTAATTTTTTATAATATTTAATTTTTGGTTCTTATACATTTGACAATATTTTATACTCGTAACTGATAACAAAACAATTGAAACATAATTCCGAATTATTTTTTTTATATTTCAACCATCGCGGTTAAACAACTATCTACGAATGTCTCAAAACTGGCTCTTAAACGCGTCAAGCTTTTTCTGAACTCGGCCTGACGCGTGTTATTTGTATTAATAAGCTTTTATATGGATATCTCACGCTGTCATGAAATTTGTAATGAAAAACTTCTTTATAAATCTATTATTTTTATAAATTTAAAAAAACCTTAAAATGTTGGTCAAAAATTACACAAGGTTGTTAAATTCTTTACCTGAAACCCGTCTGTCAGAAAACTACGTACAAGACTAATGTATCTTTTTCAAAGAAAAATAAAAATAAACCTTAACATAAAAATGCACACAATATAAAATAACAATGATAGTATACAAATTAATATTATTCAGGATTTTACTCAAATATTTGCATAGAAGTCTAAAAACACATAAATAATGTTATTTCAAACATTATCATAAAAGCGCATTTTTAATAAATGGTAGCATTGCTAAACTAGCATTCAATAGTTTTATTGCTATTAAAATATATTTACGTTTTTTATAGTCATATAAATTGAAAGGTCGAATAAGCAAAACGCTCATAAATTGGTCCGTATCAGTTATTTCTATTGTATTATATTATTTACAAAGAAGTTAATCGAATTTGATGTATTGAACAATTGAGTTCGTAGGAAACGTTTTTAGAATGGGAAACTCGACAACCTAATCTTCATTAAAAAGAAACTCATATGTTGTAAACAATATTTATCTCTATTAGTTAACGGGACTAAAACAAATATAAAACTAACTGTAACTTTTTGATTTAAAGCAATAACAATAAATTGTTATTTGTATATAATAAAAGTCAATTTTTAAGCCAAAGTCGTGTCCAATCAATCACTACATTGATGACTAAGCTCTGATATTCAATATGAAACAATTCCATTAACTTTTATTCCTCCTTAATTTCAGTATGTCAAGGACAGATAAAAATCTATAGATCTTCCGATAATTAGGTCGTAAAAAACAAGAGAAGACAGTGAATCTTTATAAAAATATTTACGACCACATTATATTAGCACCTGTAACTGACCGTATTTATAACGATTTTCTTGTTCTTATTAAGAAAATAATGTGAAAAGACAAGAGAATATGTTGTATTGACATTATGACAATCGGTTAACAAATCGATCCAATACATAAATACACCAAAGGGAAGTTGCATCCCTGAATGTAAAAATATACATAACAATTACATAATGTTTCTCAACACTTCTTTACTATCAAAGGTCGTCATTAATTAAACTTTAAAAGCCCAATTTCAGTATGTTTAATGATTACAATTGATTGACAACAGTGGACCGTGAGAGTATTATATTGTCAAAGTGAATCGTATGATTATTGCCGACAAAGTAATGACTAGTTTCAGATAAAAAGGAGTGAGACAGGTGCTTTGATTAAGTATCTCTTAAAATTTTTTGGACACATATAATTAAAGATAAGTTGAATTCTTTCAACTGCTGTAATTATGAACGCTGCGTTTGACGACTTTTTACTACTGTAATAAATTACGTTCTTGACTGACATGGTTTTATCATAAACGACTAGGCGGTATATATTTAACTATTCTAATTGCACCAGTAGGATTTTTATATATGAATTTTCGATAAAATTTTTACGTAGACAATCAGAATATTCTGTGATTATGTAGACGTGACACAATTTATAATTGCGGTACGGAATATCCATAATATATATAGATACCATTAATATATACTTACTTTAAATCAGTTATTTCTGAGATATAACCAAAACAAAAAGTTAAATGTTTTATAATATTAGTATAGATTTTATGATAGTATCCGATTACAATACACGAATAGTTAATCAGAAAACAATTTACATATATATAGCGTTACTAAGATAAATGTACTCTTTTGGTGACAAAAATATTATAACAGCTTCACAGGTAGACCGAATTAAGAATATCTTTGATCGGAATAAGATAAGAGAAAAATCTCTCTCGTGGTCCCCAACCAATACTATCTACATAATACTATAGCAATTTAAATTGCTCATAGATATGCAAAGCTTATCTTGCACCGCATATATTAGTTACCTTAACAAGTGCATATGCGCTTATAATATATTGTTAACCAAGCATGATATTACGTGCAAGATCTATATATAGAATTTGCCTATATATTAAAGAGGTCGCAAAATGACATAATTTAAGCAGTGGTCTGTTGGATACAAAATTTTGAACTATAATAATCAAATCAAAAATAACTTTATTCAGATATTTGATATAGAACTTTATTCAGATATTTAACTTGCTTACACGTACACAATTACATTTACTGCCAGTTGCCCAATCGTAAAATCGTGGTAACCTCTTCGCCACTCATTTTAATTGTCATGTATGTTCCACAGCACGGTTGTAAATAGTTGCAACCATTGCACCATCCTCCAGCGATAAGAATGTTAAATAAAATCTAATAGTCTTTAATAAATTGTAATAGTATTCTTGGTAAATTGAATTAACCTTTAGCCAACCATATATTGTTGTTCATGGACAGTCAAATGTCAAATACATCGATTTAAAGAATCGATTATCATTTTGGCTATCGTTATTGTTGTCGGGTGGGTGTTTTTAATTTAGTAGCTTGTACTTTTATTATTTTAAACGGTTGAAATAATGTATAAATATAATATTATTAATACAAATTGCTTCACGTTGAAGCCTCAATGATTTAAATATTTGCTATTATCAAATTTATATGTAAAAACAATGCAGTTTCGTCTACGAAGACTTCGATTGGTAATAGTTATAAAAGTGTGTATAGTCTTTCTTTGACAGTAAGAAATCCCTAAATATAAACAAAACAAGGTTTTAAGGTCATATGTCATTGACATGAAAAACAAACGCGTCTAAAGTGGGGTCTTAGCATAATTAAACAATTTAAGTCAACTCTCAACACTATTTTAAAATAAATCGTTCTGTAAATTCACGCTTTTTAATGTTTATTTTAGTTTTATTGTAATTTATTAAATTACAATTCTTTAAACCCATTATAATACAAAAAGGAATAATTTATACTTACATTAAAAAAAGTTTAAAGATATATAACTGTTGGACCTAGCTACAGTTTTCCTCTGCTTCAAACAATTTTACAAAGACTACAGAGCATCTAAGAAGATTGAAATTATTCTAAATTGGTTTGATAAATTTATAATGTCGTAACTTGTCTTCTCTTCTAGTTCAGTTATAGTATAATATTTAATTGAGTGTAGATCCAGGTGAAGGACACATGTAATTGATTTTAAATTTAAAATCATTAACTTACTTATCGACCATCCAGTCGTTACGTAGTTGATACGTGAAAGTATAATAAAAAAAAGTTCTATAAACAACGTCAACCATAAATTTATGCAAACCTTTTCAAACGTTATTATAGCCAGAGGTAGCCGAATTATTCACAAATTAAGTCAAAACCAGTCAAGTACATATAATTTTAATTGATTTAAATTAAAATATTCCTTTTCGTACGCGACCAAGCTTAGAAGAAGCAAAAAACTCAGTTTGGTATTTTTAGCGATGATACTAATGCAACGTCCGATTAATCCTACACCTAATCTTTAATTGTTTTAAATTATATGATTTTTTTTATTAATTATTAAATAATTACATTCCGGGTTGAAACGGCATTGAAACACATGGTCGCTTTTTGTGGTGCCACATCAATGGACTGTCAGACAATCGCCAAGTTTAATATGTTAAACACATTCACTGCAAGGTGACGGTGACAAAATACATCGTGACTTGTTCAAATGAATCACTTAACAAGTGGGTGAAATCTTTTTTATGACATAAAGGGCAGTATCGCTTTGTAATTAATGTAGTTTTAAACAATATAATCAATCAGTTTACATAGAAATTTAATGATAGCATTATATTTCAATTGTTTATTTGTTGGTCGTATTCTTGAAAGCTCATCTAGTTTCTCTGCACAAAACGTATACTAAATACTTAGTAGTAAGTTATGATTTGTATTTATTAGATAAGAACGTTATCATTTTATATACTTACCAGTGTCCTAAGGCCCCACATCTGGGCAAAGGACAGGCGAATTTTATATAAATGACGTGTATCTATCGTGTAACTAATAAAGTTAAAGCATACACTGGTATAAAAAAAGCCAACGTGAAATGCGATTTTTAGTTTTTATTATTATTGTATATGTTTAACTGTAGTTAACATAATTATATGAAGTCTGTATTAACGTTACTTCAAATATAAATACGCCAATGCTGAGATTCTTTGTACCAAAGATTTAATTTAAGAAAAAGATAAATGTAATACGAAGCTTATGAGAAGATAAGATATCCCGCAGAGGTGCAAAAGAAAAATCGTCGTGACATTTATTACACATACATAAGGCTTATGTATGAATACTAAAGTTAAACAATTTAAATTGTCGACGACCGAAGGGGTCATTTTCATGTCAAACCTTGTCAGATTAGAATTTTATTTCTTAAGAGCTATATGTAAATATAACTCGATCGAGTATTTCCGTTATAAAATATTTGATGAGAAAGTTATGTTCGTAGTACGGCGCATTTAAATAGTATACTACTGTGTTCATCGAAGGAGGAGCTGAACAAGATAAAAAAAAATGATTTTTTGAAGTGCTTCGAAGATTAGAAAAACCGTTGGCACAAGTGTATAATATCTCATGGGGATTACTTTGAAGGGGACAAAATAGATATTCATGAATAAATAAATAATTTTTGAAAAAACACAAAATTCGCGATACTTTTTGAACACCCCTCGTATGAATCACAGTGTACTGAATATATAGCATATACTATGTTGGTACTACTAAAAGTTATATGTATTCAAAATATACTTAACTGAACTTCATATTATATGGTGATAAAACATTTAGTTACACGCATCGTTAACAAGAAATAATATATTTTTGTACCATAACCATTCGACAGCAAAATTAAGCCTTTGTAATTAGTAACTTACACTCAATAAATCAATACAAGATCACGATAAGCCTTAAACTTTCATACAAAGGTCAATAAATTAAAAAAATAGGTACAATTTAAATTTATTACGCATCATTTTTTCTCAGACCTTTCTTTAAATATCAAGCCCACCGGACTGAATTAATCCCTTACAAGCTATCAGGCGGCAAAAAGTAGTCACACTACGTATAAATTTTACACATAATAATTACACACAATAATGAACTTTATCTTATACACACAAATATTAAAATCCAATAAATAACAAGTGTGGATGAAGCGGTAAATCTTACGTTGACGGTGATAAGATTCAATTTTTGCAATAAGTAGATTTTGTATGCGCTGTTGCGTTGTTTTTGACGCGTTCGAACCGAACCGGGAATCTTTTGTACGCAGTTATTTATCGGTTTTGTTGGTATTTTATCGGTAAATGCATAAATCTCTTGTGTAAATAGCCTTATTATTCAATAAAAGTTTAACAAGCGCATGAGTTCAGAAACATCAATGCCAGTTCAGAAAAAGTAAGTCATATTAATTTAAAAATCTCATCTTTTTATTGTATCGTATGAACATAGCTAGATTAATAATTAGTTAAGTAGATGATATTGAGCTGTCTGCCTTTAAGTGTCTATGATAATAGAAGGAAAAAATTAACTACTATCAAACACAAATATTATTTAATAAATAACAAGCTTATTAGTTGTAGTTTTATTAAATGCCACAACAATCGTGACCCATTTTTATTACATTACTAATGACAGCAATAAGCTACTGATATTTAGTATATAATTGAATGACATGCATCACTTTTCAATTGGATAAGCTATATAACTTTATGACACATATAAAAATACTCAAATGCTAAACTAATTTAACGAATGCAAGTTATATGCAAATCGAAAGATTTATGGAGATATGCAACTTGGAATAACTCTCGTGATATATATCAAAGTAGGGTAATGAAGTCGCATAATTAATGTGTTTTTGGGAATAAAAGTCTAATATCATTAATTTGGTTACTATAAGTGCCTAGATATGAAATAAACTAAAAAATATATAATTATCAAACTATTTTAAAGGAGCCGAATCATTTACACTTTGGCACGATATGTTTATATAATAGATTAGATATATAGAAAGTAAATAGATAGCTGATAATCGATGAAAAAAGATTATGAACTTGAATTCATCTGGCGACAATAATCTGGAGCCTCGATTTAGATCGAAGTTTGAGTTTGGAATATATTGTTGACCGATCGAAATTTGTCACGTGTGTACCGGAAAAGTGGTTTTAAATAACAAAATCAATAACATCATACATGAAATAAAAAACCGTTCATGGGTTCATATTTCACTTGAAATAATGTACAGTCTTTGTCTCTTTCAAAACAAACAGGTAAATATAGTTACAAAATATTCCGTAAAAACAAGCGTCCTCATTTGACGTCCTCAAGCCAAAAATAATTTAATTTATTCATTAGTACGAAGAAGCTATATATACATATATGTATACATGTAATCTTAATTGAACATAAACATCTGTTGGAAAAGGCCGGCAAGAAAGATACGTAGATACAACTTCCATTAGAAGTGTACATTTTTTGTATATTAGTATTTCAAAAAGGTTTTACTTCATTTGTTAATATTTATATACTAAAGACATAAGGATTCAATAGATAATTGATATTAATTATTCATATTAATTTACTTCATATGATACCGTTCTTTTCTATGAAGAAACTCTTGTACTACGAAGTATTTAATACAGTATGTACGACAGAGTTTTTTCTCACAGAAGACAAGACGAAGTCATTCTATTAACATGAAAATTGTGTATAAAATGCATGATATTGTTTCCAAGTTTCAAAACTTGTTTGTTAATAAATTACATATATTTAAACTATGTTTATGAAATTAATTGCACCAAAAAGTTTGAAAATATTGCATGATTTTTTTTAAATACAAAGTCTCGCCTCAATAATTATTTAGTACCGAAACAAAATATAACGATCATTTTATGAATGTGATGGAGACCTCCACGAAGATACCCATTGATATACGGACGCTTTAAAGAACGGACTCTTGAACTTTACAGTGTTTATGTTTGAGATATCACTGATGTCTTTTTAAAACACGGCATTATTTACACTTACACACTTGTGTTTACCGATTTTAAAGCAGGCTTTTGGAAAATTTAAAAAAAAATCTTTTACGGACCAATCAGCATGTTACTTGTGCGATTTATTTAATTTTTATTCCCACGCACTTTGATTATATTTTAGATTTAACAAAAAATTAATGAAATATAATAATAATGTAGGTAAAGTTTGTTTACATACAAAAGAGTTCAACGCTTTTACATCTTAGATCTTATATGTAGGCTTGATTTAAGATATTTCTCTTTACAAGTTTTCCAGGATATGAAAATGTGTAAAGAAAAAAATACTTAGAAATGCAACGAAAGATCGCTACGTACGCTTCGCTACGATCGATACGCCGCCACATCATCATATAAAAGAGCCCGCTGGCTTATTTCTAGTAAATTATAATGCGTTGTGTGTTTTCATGTCTTTGTACGGCCTAATCAATATAAGGGTTTGTAACATACTGAGCATTATAAAAAGGTTAGAAAGGTATATTCAAAATGCTATTTTTATACGTCGAATGTTCCCTAAAGACTGTTTAATTAAAATAAATTATTTCGTTATTTGATTGTTATATATATAAATAATATATGTATACTTCAGTTTTTGTTTATTTTATTTAATTACATACTTCCAATTATTTTCTCATGTTTTGTCTAATACAACCAAGTTAATATAAAACTGATTAAATGACAAAACTATGACATCTCAATAGTAACTTTTCAAAAAACATCAGATAATATTTTATCATAACTTTACCTTTTCATACTTACAACGCTTTAAACGAATAAAATACAAATTAACATAAAATGTGTATGTACTGATAATGTTAAATTGTTCGCTGTATCTTTTCAATTAATCTCTTCACACTTTAAATTAACTTTAACAGATGGCTTTTGGATATTGATTAATCTTGGTAGACTTGAATTAAAACTTATTATTTATTACTGAAAACCAAACATTGGAGTTGTGAAAACAAATTTTTATATTTAATTCAAAAAGCTTTCTCAAGAACAACACCATGAACAAACTTTCTCACAAATAGATTATCAGCGTCTCATTTATTATTGTACCTGGAACTTAACACTTCTGGGTTGCGGATATGACCCACTTCAACATAGTTTAAAGTAGAGGAACATTCTGATATCAAATTACTAATAGCCAATAAATTATACCTTACAATATATGAGGTGATATAATTGTAATATTAGTATTGATATAAGTGTAAATGTAATATTATGAAATAACATTATTCAAATTTATAAATAACTAGCTGATCCCGACAAATGTCAATTTTCCAAATAAAAATGTGCTATAAATAGATATCGGCCAATTCTCAGACCTACTTAATATGCTCAGAAAATTTCAGGAGAATCGGTCCACCCGTTTCGGAGGATTAAGGGAACGAAAACTGTGACACGAGAATTTTATATATTAGATATCACATTTGTAACAATCAGGAACTCCACTACATTTTGTAACTAAATGTCACTTAAGTAAATATGTAGTTATTATTTTAAAATTGAAAATGGAATTCGCAAACAGGAAGTAAAGGTACTGTGCAGGTGCCAAAATCGCGTATGAACGATCAAAACTGCTTGTAGATGATAAAGGATAATGTCATGGCCACCGAGCTCTAACTTGTATCCATTGGCATTTCGTTTGCCACTTGTCACTCAGTAAATGGAATGTATCAATTAGATATAATAATTAACAACAGTGCGTAAGCAAAATAAAGTGCTCAATGTTCCGAAAAAAATATTTACTAGCAGTCCTTCAGAGTATACTTAGTTATATTAGCTCATTTCATAAAATATAATATTACAAATACTATTAGTATAACTATGTATTTGCTATATGCTATATGTTTCGCTGTTAAACAAATATCAGTTACTGTACAATATACAAATAATGATATATATTTACATTTAAAATCATTGATCTTTGTGATTTTGTTGTAAGTATAAGGAAAATAAGGCGAAGTTAAACTTGGGAAATGCCAAACCTTAATAACACGTTGTTTCCATCAAGCTGTCAACGCTTAACTATCAATCAAACCACAATTACACTCGCCAAAAGGGGCTTTTTATGCTTTCTGGGTTCCATAATAAATACAAAGAGTTGAAAAACGTTCTAAAGATTATAGAGATTTTTAAAGGCATGGTTAAAGTTATAATTGCACTATTTATACGGAAAATTAACGATAAAAGTTTACGTTTAAAGGTAATTAACGTGTTTTTAATTGCAAGTTCATTTGGTTTAGAAAACACTTGTCTTTTGGTGCAAATAGCGGATAAAATAATCTATTAATCTAATGCATATTAATAAAACAATATCTTGTAGCTTTTTCGATTATTTATCTTAATTTCATCAAACGTCAACATCTTTAATGCTATTCGTGTGTTTAAAATAAAATAAAAAAATTACAGAACCCCACAAATACTTTCGCTGTAAAACAATAATTAAAATATCCAAAATAGTGACTTTAACACACGGTCTTTATTAACGTAATCGCATCCTTTGCTCTTTGCAATTTTTAAAATGATTCATTGCTCCTACTTAAATGTGGTCTACAAAAAAAAAATACAAAGATCTCTCATTATTTTATAAAAACTGTAATTAAGGAAAACCTCACTTAAAAATATCTATTTAATCAAATATTTCTATTAAGTTTCATTAACTTAAAGAATTACGTATACAATGCGATCTAAACTAGTATACCGTATTGTATATATTTAATTTTAACTATATATAAGTATGGATTAACATTAAAAAATATGACGAAAATAACAGTTTTGTACGACCTTGGACAAATATAAAGTCCCAAAACCTTGAGCCTACTAATTAATGTAACTAAAAGTGGGTGAATTATAATTATAGTGTGTAATTATATAACATAGCTTCTTTGATTGTAGAGATAAATGAAATGTATGGATGTTTTTTATAGCAATTTTCATAAAACGACATAAACACGGTGGTATTTAACATCACACCTTTCTCCTCTAATTTGCACAATTTTAAGTATTAAGTCAACACATTAAGTTGTCAACTCATTGTAATTAACATTTTTTCTGTCTCGCGTTTTGGTAATTAAAATATCAATTAAGATTTTTGCGGTGCAGACGAAAGCTTCACGAAAAAGGTTATAATGCTCAGGTGAATACTTTGAGAAGTTTAATAGGTTTTAAGTATATATAATTATCACTCACTGTAGTCTAATAAATAAAATCATAAAGATCAAATCAATTAAGTCGGAATAATTCGGATTTAATAATTTAACATGTTGTGTAAACAATTAGGTGGAAACGGATTTAAATAATTAAGGTTACACACGCTTACAAGCGAACCTTTACCTTTCCTTTACATCGGAATTAAAAGGAAATGTTTTCTAAAGCTTAAGGAATTCATAATAATTATGTTTTAAACATCTCAAAATAATATGAAATATATTTTCAAAGTATAAGCGTAATACAGATAAAGTCAATGAATTTTTATATGAACGAACAAGCGAACGACTTAAAGTTAATGTTGATCGCCGACCACGGGACAATACCTCCTACGCCGAAAAGCTTGCAAGCTTTTATGTTGCCCGTCCCTATGGGAATAGTAGAGGTATAGGAAATGGTAGGATTGAAAGAAGATGGGCGGTTTAGGAAAGGTTGTGCCGGTCGTGTCTGCCATTTAACTTTATTCCGAATGCATGGAACTTCAACTCAAAAAAACTTGTCATGGAATTTTTTAATAATTATACCAATAAATTTGTTTAAAAATATATTGTTTACCCTTTTTTGGATCTTCAAAGATCAGAAAAAGAATAAAACGACGATAGTGCCGCGGTCGTTTTGAAACTAATACACGTTATTTATAGTGAAGGTACGAAATATGTCTTGACTTTTTGCTAAACAGTGTATTTTGTGTTTTGTATAGGATTATTTATAAGAGGGAATAAAATGCCGTGAGAAACACTCTGTTAAGGACTACGTTGTTTCTTTATATTTTATTATCTTTTTTTATTATATTTAAAGTAGAACCTACCCTGGGAACCTTTAATACCTATAGTTATAAGAAAATTATTCACGTACACAAGTTATAGCTCATTCTATGTGGAAAAGGTAAAAAATAATTCATAAGTTTGTTTAAATAAAGTAATGCAAGGTCTGGTAGGCTATCAAAGATTCCTGTTACCGATAAAATTTAAAGAAAGTATAGCAATCTGGCAAGTTAACTAAATATTTCTGTTTAGTATTCTTGACATTTAAAACGAGAAAACAACACAACTGCGACAACCACTTTAATTTATATCAATCGATCGAAACAATACAATTAATACCGTATTCACATTCAGTATTTCAAGATATATAGATTTCTTTAATGTTGCATATAACTTTCTATGGGAAGAATTCAGTTCTCAGTGAACGATAAAGGACAAGTCAGAATTGCTGCCCTCTCGTAAGTCGAAGAGCGATATCATCGCCACAAGAATTTCACTCAAATTATCTTATCTCACTATCTTCATTCTATGTAAAATTTATGTTTTCTGACATATAGAGACCTTTCACAATGCAATAATTATGACCAGGTTAATCATTTATTAGTTTGTAACGTATATGGAATATGTTACTCAAAATAAAGACGACTCCGTTAACATATTTCGACTCTCTTTCAAGTACCATTGAGTACGGTAGTTGATGTTTGTACCTTTGCTAACGACTTTTGATACATATTTTCGCTTCAACATGTTGGCTAAAAGTAGATTTAATAATCGTTACATATACAGATGTATGTATAAATGTAATCCTAATTATTTAATAAGTTATTTTTCTACAACTATATATAATATAAACAAACTGAATGTAAAAAAATTACGCTAAGGTTACATAATAACCAGTGTTAAAAAAAATAAAAGCTATTAATTCTCATTGTTTGTTCTCGACCCGTATGTTCGTGTCGTCTATCAGAAGGTGCTCGTATGAATTTTTATTACATGTAAGATAAATTACAATACCCTTTTAAACGCTCATACACAATCTTAAATTGCGCCACGTTTTGTTATTTATGTGTATTTCCTTCATATCTTTTGACCAGAATATGACACGATGTAAAGGAGGTATAAGTAATCACTAGAGTTGGCATCGCCCACAAAGTAAAATTTAAAAGTCTATGTATATAGACCATTAAACTATACACTTCTCTATATCTAAGGCGCTAGATCTTAAATACTTTACTTAAAACCTCTTCAAGTTTTAGATACGTCATATCATACATATAATTGGCTAGATACTTTATATTATTTTTTAAACTCATACAGGAGTGAGGAAAAAGCATTTAATGAGTGAGTATTAGTGTGTGTAATGGTATTGGTGTGAATGAATAAAATTCTTATTAATGAATTTTTATTAATGAATTAATAAAAATATTCGCACTATACATTTATAACCCTACTAGAAAAAAATGCTACAGCAACAACTACAAAAACTAATTATAAATTTAGTGATCAGCCTAAAGGCATGCCCTTTAACGACAATGAAAAATACTCCTTCATATATTTGCATATTTAACAGACATATAAAAATGCTTACGAGTGATATTGACACAATACAAATGTCGTGTAACAAGTTTACAAGTCATTTTCTTTTAGTGGAAATGTGCTTTTCAATGTGTTTTTCAAAGCTTCATGTTTATATTGCAGATTGATGAATTTCATCTTTTAAGCTTTCACTAATATTTTAAATGGTAGCTTCTATTTATGTAAATACTTATTCTATAAATATTTTAAAGTCATGTGTGGAAATACAAATCACAGCAATCGATTAATGGTTTTCGTTGTACAGGAATAAGTCTCGTTTTTTTTATGTGTTTTCTTGTTAAGCCATACATATGAAAATGTTAATGTATAATGTTTTTATACAATTAGCTAAAATTATCAACCAGTTGACCTTACATAGACGCACAAAAAACAGTAAAATAATTCAATTAACATTATCAGGTTTGCTAATAAATCTTTTAAAGCGAAAAGCTTTAAAGAGTAACGTGAACGAGGTATATATATAGAAGAAAAAATAATGTATTAAAACAAAACTTGATATTATAATTTAAATGTTAACACACACAATTTTAGTTGTAAATTCACGCGAACAATAAATTTAAATGTTTAATTAAAATACCTTCGTTTATAGTAGATTTACTACTATAAGTATTAATTGTATTGTTTTTCGTAACAAAGCTCTCGTAGGGTTTCTCTGGAAGGGACGTACTATTTAGATTACTCTGCTCATTTGATGACAGTTAAGTTATCAATATTTATCAACATTTATCAGTTTATTATAAGCACTAATGAATAGTCCACCTGTCGCTGCGTTGCGCCAACCAAGATCACAGCGTCTTTTTTTTTAATTGGAAATGTCAGCAGATATAGTTCTACCGGTTTTGGTTTAAAGCATTGTTTTTTTTTTAGTTCATTAGCTCCGAGGAGTATGCGAGGAGTATTATTTTTCACGATATACATAAAACTCTGTAAGCCTTAAACAAATGAGTCGAGTTTGTTAAGCAATTAACACATATTGACAAAGACGGCACTTTTGTTTAAAATTTTAGTATTCCAATGTTATTTAAACTCAAAATGAGTTTAACGTCAACCTTGAACTTGATCTTTGTGTTTTAGATAAATATATGTATGGAATTTAAAAAAAAGTGGAATTAATTTAGTTTTCTCATCGCTGGAACTAGTTTTAAAGGAAGCTGGATTATAAATAAATCAAAGTAGGCAATATTTAGGTATTGGATAATATTATGAGTTGATTGGCCGAAAAGGTTCACGAAATTGGAGAATGGCAGACTTGGTTGACTACTTTGAATATTAAATAGGATGTGTTTTATTCAAAATGTGTAGAACTGGATATAACGAACTTTCAACGGATGAAGTTTGATTTTGTTACTTTGACACCATCTTTAATTAACTCGGAAAATTCGTCTTGCAAAAGTATTTAAATATATACAAAACAACTACTTATGATGGGATTACGACATGATTATGTTATGTCTAATATTCGATATATATTCGATATATTACCAACTCGTTAAACTTTAAGCGCATGAAAACTCACCTTCATCATTCCAAGTAAACCTCTTCCTTGAAAAAACCAAAGATCCTAGAACACGTGAATCACAGTGTTTATTGCACTGATTAAAAAAAACAAAACTGTTCTAAATTCAATAAACGCGCGTAACCGCAGAAATGTGTCAGTGGCGTGCGTCGGACGGCCTAGGGCGAGCCGCGCGTGGCGAATGCTAATGGCAAAATCGAAATATTCAGGATTTTTGGCGCAGGCGGTATATACAGCGCCGCGGTACATCCAAGACTGGTAGGCGAAGACCCAGGACATCGACTTTATAAAACTTTGTCCATAACAATACGAGTAACTGTATCCTCGGTGCTGTACCGATTGAGCCGAGCACGGTGATCGAATTGATGTGTTCATTAACCTGCTTTTTTTGACATTCTTGATGTGTTATTGACAATGTGTGAATAGATTACGTAGGAAGAACTCGTCATAGTCAATTTAATTTGAATAATGAGACAAACACATTATCGTCTTTATATTCGTAGAGTTCTCGTTACACATTTTAACTAAGGTTTACTTTTCATAGACTGTTAATTGAAAATTAAGGAAATATTGTAAAAAACCAGTGCTGTAAAGGCGTGATTAAAAGGCACTAACTCTCAGTTGAAGGTCTGACACAAAGCTTACGCAGCTTTAAAGTAATTATTAATTTATTTCGTTTCAATAGATACTGAGAATTTTTAAATGTAAATTTTTGTGTACGACTAGGTAACATGTCTACCTGTAGGATACTATATATATATTAATTTAATAGTATATAGGTATAGATGTTACTGAGACATGATACATAGCTGAAAAATATGCATAATTGTGTATTCTGTAACAACACTGTGAAAAATTTGTCCCAATACACACGACAACAAATTCCATAATTCAATAGCATTATCGTCAGAGACATGTTACAAGATTTTTAAAATTCTGACTGCATAATTAATTTGCTTTGCTAGCTGCGTTCAGTAACCTATAACATACATTGAAGAGAAATAAATAATATATACTCAAAACCGTCATAATTCCTTAAATTGTAATACAAACAATAATACTTGGGTCACGAATTAAGGATCACAAGTATCGAGCAATCTAATTTTAATAACTAAAAAAAGGTCAAATTTAATTCACGATAAACGGCTTTAGAACATAAAGACTAATTGATACGTAATAAAATAGTAACAAGAACAAATCGCTGAGTAAAAACTTTACATGAATACGATGGCCATAAATTTTACAACATATCAATATGTTTAGAACAAAGTATGCGCAAATAAAGCGTTATCTTAATTGATGCATTTTGTATGAGTTTCTTTTTCGTGGATTATTTATTTAAAATACATGTTTTTTGAATGTAAGAGGAGGCAAACGGGCAGGGTGATGTGCTTACCGCTGCCCATTGACACATGCAACGCCAGAAGGCTTACAAGTGAGTTGCCGAACTTTAAGGAAAAGGAACGCTCTTTTTTTATCTTTTACTTGTGCCAAAAGAAATAATTTTTCAATAAAAAGAATGTTGTGTCGTGCTCTAAAATAAATAAGAGCCCTTTAGCTTGAAGAAATCTAATACAACACAATTTTACACCATAATATTAGAGAACGACACACGCGTTAAAAAAATATTTGGATAATGCCAGATGTTAATTTACCGCTGCAATAAACGCATAGGAGATACAAATAATATAACATTTATGTTGATTTCCGCTTGTACACCATAAACGAAAAAAACCGCCCACTGACAATGCTTAGTCCAAACAGATTATAATAAGCCTTACATCACGTCCACATCTAAAACCTCAAATAGCTTATAAAACAATATGTTTAGTTAAATTTGATTAATCGTGAAACATCGCACGAATCAGTATAGGTACTCTACAAACCTTTATTTTCGCAATATTTACCATGCTGATGAGCCGAAGAAGAAGAAGAAACCGGGTTCGATTCGGGTTGTGGATCCTCCGGTGAAGAGTTAAGTGATAAACATATTATGTTATATATCTATTTAAAGTGTCCTGATATTATTCAATAATAATTATATTAGGTATATTTTCTTTAAAAAAATTTAACATGATCAATTTATGCCTAGTAAGAAGTTATATTTAGAAGTTAGTAGGTATCAGATAAAATCCCTATATTAATTTATAATATAATATATTATTAAATAATCAACTGTGTAGTTGCGCAGACAAAACAAGTCAGTAAGGTGTTTAATTGTATCGCTATTCGGCAACATAATGCAAAGGTATCTGAGAATGTCACGAGCTAATCAATTTGAATGTTTAACAATGTGTGTAGGAGTTAGCGAGTAAAAAAATATGCGTCTTATAAATATGTGTAACAAAATGTTTTCAGTAGTAATAAAATTATTTATATAACTGAAAAACGACGTAGTGTTTTTTATGGGTCAAACGAATCAATGAATTAACCATTACATAGATACAATGCTGGGTAAATTAAATAATTGGTCTTTCGATGTGGTTAAGGTGTACCGTGTTTGTGTAGTAGAAAGTGCTTTAAAGTGCTCTGCGTACTGTTTGGCGCTAAGCGTTGCGAGACTTATTATAATAAGAATTGAAATTATTTTCGGTTTAATAATATTCACAACAATTTTCCCCGTATCCCATTAAATTTTAAAAGAATAGTGCAATGAATGTCGATATAATAAATTATTTGTTATACTTTTTTTAGTTTTACAATGCTTTGTTATTTTAATTGTCAGTAGCACAATTTTGTATTAATTGTTTATTTTAAAAGAGCAGCTATCGAGTTTCTTGCCGGTTCTTCTTGCTGCCTTCCGAACCGGTGGTAGTGTAAAAAATGACGATTCAAAAGTGTCTTTATAGAGACCTACTTGAATAAAGATATTTTGAGTTTTTTTTTTATGACAATGCAATATCGATAAATATATTACAGAAAAATACTTGAATTAGATTGTATATCACCTCGCAAAAAAATACTTATAATAAAACATACATTCTTAACCTTTAAACAATTCCGACATAATACCTTTTGCTTAATGTATTTATTACGCGGTGATCCAAACGCGATCGGATCTCATTACAATTTTTGAAGAGCTATAAATATAAAGTGTCTTTTGTATTCGGATTGACGCCTCGACATTACCTTTAACAGCTTTGCGGGTACAATTAGTAGCTTTTACTTCTTATGGACGACAGTTTCTTACAACAATGATAAATTAACTTTAATACGGGTTATAATAAAGTATTAATGGTACTGCTCTACAGTATTAGGAGCGCGATTATAGGACTATTTTAAAAATTTCGTAACAACTTGCTAAGAATGATACAAAAGGACTTTGAAGTTTTGATGAATTTAGAAGGTGTAGATACACAACATGACTAACCATGCTTGCTGTTAAGCGCACACGCAGCAAAGCAACTGTCAGATACATTTTACTTTTTTTTTATGTAAACGGGCATACGACAAACATTATGGTAATATTGAAACAATTCAGCAACAAAAAAATAGATAAAAGAAGAAGGTAAAACAATAGGACGTTCATTTTTTTAAACATTATATAATATCTCATAGGGGAGATCTTCACAGGCGATTCTAGTGTTCGCCAGTTCGCAAGTTATGTCAATCATAAACAATGTAAACGGCAAGCTCGAACTGTTCACTAATTGTCTTGGTGACACTTCACTAGGTAAAACTAAAAAACTTATTCTTCTTAAAAAATAACTCATATTAACATTTGTCACGTTTCCCAGGCAGTTCTGATTATTATATTACTCAAAAAATGTTTGTACCCAATAATTATAATGTTAAATGTACGGTCAATTTTGTAGTTTCAAAATTACGATACTTCGCTCTTTAATCCCTTAACATGACTTTTATATTGAATAGTACTTAGTTTACAATATGTTTATTGAAAGAACTTTATTGTTTATATGTAAGGAATTGTTATTGTGACAGTTTTTAAACGATATCATTTACGTATTTAATTGCATTACAGAAATCTAGTTATTGACATAACACGTTCTCATTCCAACAAAAAAGGTTACCATCACCTTTAGGTAGTTTTTTGTCGATTCGTAATTGTATTGATAAAAAACTAGTTTTTTTTTTGTGTAGTTACCAGAAAGTTACAAAATGAGCTTTATAAATTTTGGAGAATGAGAAAATTCTCGTTATGTCCAATGGGCAAGTTTCATACACGTGAATCAACAAAACATGAGAAAAAAGTTTCGACACACAACGACTTCAAAAATATTAGCGCTTTTATTATATTTATTTCGATAATAGAAACAACTAATACTTACTTCAGATTAAATACATCATATACAAATTATTTCGGGTAACTACGTCATAATATTAAATACATGACAGATGCTTTGTACTCGTATTTTTGTATTAAACATTACCTTATGTATATTTTTAGACCACCATGACTACTTTTTGCCACAATATTAACTTTCCGAGTTAATTACCACTTAATTAACCGTATGCCAGCATGTTTAACGTAATTAACAACACATAAAAATACAAGCCGCATATCCTATGGAACATCATAAATTACGAGCAAGGGAAACAAGAACTACATTGCCGAATATATCTTGAATGAAATTGAGTTTTTCAAAAGAGAAGATAGGTTATCAGCTATTTATGTTAAGTTGGTACTGTTAAACGCATTTTTTTTGTCTGAATAAATGAAAGCAAAAGATTTAAAGAGGTGTATACAAATAGAAAATACTTTTATACTTTAATATATACAGTACGAAAGAGTTTTGTCCTGTGTCCCAATGGTCCTACCATGTTTTTAATTAAAATTCAGGAAATGAGAAGTGGCCATTGACTTGGCTACCACTACAAATATTGTTTACATCTAAAGGTGCTACCTGTTCAAGGTAACTATTTACTAACATATTAATTAATACTTTATCAGCTCCAAGTGTTTAACAGCTAGGTAACAATTGTTTACTATGTGATTTTAGTCATATATTATAATAATAATGTCTTTTTCAGATCATCTGCACGATAATAATAAATACTTGACAGATGTTTTGTAACTACTCGTATTTTTAGACCATCATGACTAAAAATTTTATTACATGCGGCGACTTCACCTTTATGGTGGGCTGCTCGTTTGCCCCCTCTTCTATAAAAAACGAAATTTTCAAGTATTTGCTTTTTTCGCTTTGTACAGACAGATCTGCTACGTGTATTTTACGATTATTTTTGGTACGTTATAATTTTTTTTGTACTATTTCCGCTGTTGTGAATAATATATTTGTTGTTGATGATAGTGGTCTTTAAAATATTAGTTTAGTAGTGATGGAATTAAATACTTTTATACTAAAGTGTTAATAACGGTTTAAAAACACGATTTTTGTACGAACAAATTAAAATTTAATTGTATTGCGTATATACACAAAAAAATCTTGTTAACATTAAGGTATGCCATCCCACACCATTAGGTTTGAGACCCCATAAATCGCTTTTGCAAATCTTGTCTCTAATTACTGAAATCTTTACGGGTTTAATTACTTTTTTCTATATACACTTTGTGTATATAGAAAACACAATTGTATTTGTACTTGTTTCATATACAAAATTTATGAAAGGTCAAAGTGAAGATACATTTTTATCATACATTTATAAGAATGTAGAATTTGGATCATAAATTATTTTAATCTAAATTAAGAATAGTAAATATAAGAAATAAAATTAAACACTTTAATTATATCATTTAATAAAGATCTTTGCTCTCATATATTGTAAAAGTTTACCTCACAGTTCTCAATATTTACAATATTCTTTAAAAAAATTGTCAAAAATAACTTTCAGTTGATTTTTATATACAAATATAGCCTTCAACGTCTGAGATCTCCGCTTGCTTCTTACATGTTAAAAAGAAATTCATGCTATTGCGATGTTTTTTTCATACAAATCCACGTATAAAATCTATTGTGAAATGAATGGTAAGTTTTGTCATAAATGAACTAAAAGCTTGTCAAATATTTGGGCACATTTTAGTATGACACAAGAGTCAAAAAAAAAATTCCAGTTGAGAGCTTAAAGTACATTAATGAAGTGGGTACATAAGAAAGCTAACACAATTTTTGTTATTACCAACTATTCATATTTAATCAATGAAATAATGTCCTATACAATAAATATAGTTTTTCGTAAAAAAATAAGTTCTTCAAGACTCGCCCGCGTTTCTAATTTAATACACTAATCATAATTGCTATGAGACGCTCGTTTTCACTGTCAATCTGTTGGCAGTTTTCTATCTGTCAAACAGTTCTCTATGACATTTGACAGTGCACGAAATCAGTAAACGTTTTATCAAATCCCGCCATAGCCATTACGAGTAGTGTTTCGAATAGTCTATGAATTCCATGTATTTAAGTTCATACAGTCTTTTAATATATAATATTTCATAAATACTAATGTATCAGCAAACTTTGACAAACGTTTGACCAAATATTGGCCAAACAATTCTAGCACAAACGATTTAAGTTAATACCATAATTCACAGCACAATAACACAGATTTTCTAGTTTCGTTCCAAATGTATCCACGAATCGCTGCCAAGTGGTTTCATATTAAGTATTCTTCATACATTTGGTACAATATCATTTGTATGTGCTAGGAATCAATTAATATAACAATTCGCAAATAATTAACTATGTACAAGTCTACACAATCCGTACACTTATGAAGCGCGTCTTTTTAACGTGACCTTGCCTCTAGCGAGTTGTGATACAAATATTCGGACACGTTCCGAATTTGTCTTCTTTACGCAAACCTGTAAAATGTAAATTGCATTATATTTTATATAGAATATTAATTTTGAAAAACCCAACAGTTGGGCACTTAACACTTTCATAATCCTGGATTATTAGTATTTAAACCACCATATATTTTACGAAATATTTTTATCGGGAAACAAATTCAGGACCATTAGGTTGCCAAAGCCATCACATGCCAGTGTAAATCTAACAATATTCATGTATCAATGTTTATTAACGAATGGGGACTATTTGGAATCAATTTGATCACTTTATTATTACTATAAGAAACTTTTTCTGTTTGACTACATAGTATTACATGGATATTGAAGCCTAACGACAGAATTCCGGATGTTTTTTTTCTTATAACTCTTGTATTTAAAGCTTTATTACTGACCGCTTCATCGGTGATGGCGTGTATATGCGCCGGGAAACGCGGCATATCTCTACCCTCGACGTAAACGCTCTGTCCGCGATGGAACCAGCGGCGCTCGTACAACAATTTTCCATCTTCGACTCGTGTCTCTGCTGTATCCCGCTCGGGCGGTGAGTCCCGGACTGGAGACTCACCTGAAAAAATACTTTAGTTAGTCTAGTAAAAAGAACATTTTAGTTGGTCGAGTAATAAGTACATTTTAGTTAGTCTAGTAATAAGTACATTTTAGTTGGTCGAGTAATAAGTACATTTTAGTTGGTCTAGTAAAAAGTGCATTTTAGTTGGTCGAGTAATAAGTACATTTTAGTTGGTCTAGTAAAAAGTACATTTTAGTTGTTCGAGTAATAAGTACATTTTAGTTGGTCTAGTAAAAAGTACATTTTAATAAGTCAAGTAAAAAGTACATTTAGGTTTGTCTAGTAAAAAGTACATTTTAGTTAGCCTTGTAAAAAAAATGTGGTCAAAAAAAAGTTTATTTTAAGAGCCCATAGGAAAAAATACAGTTAATATTTATACAGGGAACACGAAAAAATAAAATAATTCTGACAAGAAATACTTAAAACAAATTACATACAATTTGAGTTGAGGTGTTTTCTGGGTTGTGTTGAGTTATGTGAGTGATGTCTGGGAGGTGAACTCCTAGATATGGCTCTGAGGTCAGCATCAATGTCTCTGTCGTCAAGTTGGAAGGTAAGGGTCGTGGCTAGAGGTTTACGTCGTTTTTCAGGCGCGGGTGCAGGTTCATTAGCGCGTCGTCTCAATATACGCTTCATTGGAGGCTTCACCTGTAATTAACGATTAGAAATTAAATGTATTTTCTTTAATGTCACAAAAAATGTAATTTAAATAACATATGCTGTATAGTAAATTTTACATTACTGAAACTTTGACATACAGTTAAGTAAACTAGGTTAGCGCATGAGCGGCGATGTAAGATTTTTCCGCCATTTTAAGTTAGACAAACTTTTGTACTTAGGGAATAATTGTTTGTGTTTACATTTAATGTAGAACATTGTCTGTTATCATAGTTCAATTATTACTTGAACCTTTTTTCAATGGAATAATTTTATGCAGTTTATGCATATCAAATATAAATGCTACTATGCTTTTAAGTAATTGGGTTTTATTAGAGGACATTTTTTTTTTATTATCATGTCATCAGTCCCTCCGACTATGAGCAGATTCGCTAATATATTGCTTTTTAGTGAATAGATAATCCCCAGCAGGACCATCCCCCATATTTATACTGACTAGTTCCCAGAAGTTGTTGGCAAAGCTAATGATCTGCAACTCTTAAGTTGAATCAGCAAGCCAATTCGCATGGCTGTTCAGTCTTTGTATGTACTTGTATGCAATTGTCCAGTTCTCCTCCTTTACCATGGGCATATAAACAATACATAATAACTTATTGTATTTAAGACATACCTCTATGGAGTCACCATTGAGTTCCATGTTATTCCTTTCAGTTTCAATGGCATTCCGTTTCACTTCCAAGTCTTTAAGCAGATTTTCCTTTAACTCAATTTTTTTATCTTCAAACTCTTTAGCTGCGGCTTTCTTCTCTGCAATGTATTCTCTTTCAACAACTTCATACATGTGTTCCCTAATAACAAAATAATCACACATTAGTCTTAACTCAAAGATTTAAAAACCTGACTACTGGAAACACAATTACTGAATGTCAACAATTGAAAAAAGTAAACCTTGTAATAAGCATTCTCTACATTTGCTTTGTTTTTATACCAATATTTTATTTACCGGTCACTCGAATATGCAAATGCAACGCAAAAGTAAATTAAAAAATAAATATAAAGCTATCACAGATGTGAAGATAACACACTAATGATATCAGTATTGTTTGTTGTTGCATTTGAATAAATAAAATAATAAATTTAATGTTCAGTGCCCAAGAACTTATAAGAGCCTCATTTATATTCCTATCAGTTTCATCCAGTCAATGTGTTTTACCTAAACTTGCACAATTTACACATGTTCATTTAAAATGACTAAAGAAAATCATACAATCAAGGGTTGTCATGACATCAAATTAAGATATCCTAGATTTATCACCAAGTAACAGACCCGATGATTGAAGAATGTATGTTCTCATCTCTCAGAGGTAAGAAAGGAAAAATATTAAACTTACTTATAAATTTTATTCAGTCGTAACCGTTCATGAAGTTGATGTTCCAGGCGCTTCACCCGTCTAGTAAACTCTGGGTAAATATTTTCTTCTAATTGTTGCAACTGTTTTTTGAGATTCATCAACTTATCTTGGTACATCCTAAATTATAAAGATAATAAATATATACTGACTTGTGAAATCTTGAATAGTTAACATGAAAATTATGACAATATAATGGGATTAAATTCATGTCTGTACAGTCACTTTGGCCTCTGCCAATTTGATTGCTAATAAAACTAAGGCCACATTTTTCTTTCTCTATTCTTTTAGCATATATATTTTTAAGTATCAGCACTTACTGTTCTTTGAGTTCTTGTGGTTCATCATTGTTAGGCATTTCTCCTTCACTAGCTTCTTCTGTATCTAAAAAATAAACTCTTCCTTTACTAAAAAAACATTTAATTTGTACTCTACTACATAAAAGAAAGGGCAGGGCAGTTAAAAACATAAATCAGCGATTGGCCTAAATTTAAAACTGATACAAACAAGAGGTAAGACAAACCTTCATCACTGTCGTCTAGCAGGGAAGGGGGTAACGCTTCTGCTGGATCTCTATACTCATCGATATCGTCATATCCATCATCTTCGAAGTCGTATTCATCTCCCGGGCCTGAATATGGTGATCCTTGGAAAGACATAGTCGAGGCGATGCGTAACAGTTGCATACAGATTGACTGCGTTGTACCGCTTTTAAACTGTAGACATACAATTAAATTCTAGTGTAAAAGTACAAACTACAAAGAAATTGACTGATTGCTATGATTTGCTACACATAAACAGAATTCTTAGTTCCTAGTGATTTAGAAAGTATTTGAATTACAAATTCACTGCAATAGAGAAGCTTTTTAATCTAGTATTCTACTCACATCACTTTGAACTTAGTAATTAGCACAGACTAGGAAGTGTCACAGTGTGGAAGTGACCATTTACGTTTGACTATTGAAAGTTCAAAAATATGTCAAACTATGATACTGATCTGGGCTGCAGTAGTATTATAAATGAAGGGAATGCCAGCACCGCTCAGAATTTTTAATTAATTTAATTAATTGTCTTCTTATGTGGTTGCCGCATTGGCACGATAGTTTGTGATCCATGGTATGGATTTATTTCATTGTTACATCGAATTGTAATTTAATAACTATTCGAATCCAACTGTATTTACAACAAGCTTATTTTTTTCTCTAAATCTATGTAATTTTACGATTCAGTCTTATCCGTAACATAGATTAAGGTTCAACAACATATGGAATGTTCCTAAATTTGAACCTGTGTCAAATTTATTAGGGTTAGTCTATAGCCCCAATTAACACTATATTTGGTTAACAGTAACCTTTTTACTCTGCAAATACTTTTAAAAAACACTATAATGTTTACTGTCAAAAGTCAGAAGTACTAACTACTAATCCAGTGCTGTCAAGTATAAGACAAGGAAGGAGGTGGTCGTCATCTCAATTTTCAAAACGTTATTAGTATTTTCAATGTATTGTATTGCGTGCTTTTAAATTTTTATATTGATTAAACAGAGCTAGAAATAATATTAAATCAATAGACGCTGTATGTTTTTCTATTCAGGTTGTAGCAAATGTGCAGTGAAGGTGACGCTTAACTCTATTGTGTCGGTGATGTAATTTAGATTGGGTGGCTTCCTAGTTCTAGGCGTTACAATGGAAGAATCCTCATTTACTATTCCAGCTGAAGACAATGGTGATACTGAGCTCGATCCTAGAATACAGGTCAGTCAGTGATAATGTCATGTATTGAATAAAAATTTAAACGCTGCCCTTGCAACAGCAAAGATGAGTGTCAATTTTGTAGACTATTTTGCCAACGAACACAATGGATATGATATTCTATATCAAAACATGAAATACGGACTCATAGCTAGCAAAGAACTCTCAGAGTATTTTAGAGAGAGATCCAACATAGAGGAATCAAATTCGAAACTTTTAGCGAAACTTGCAAAACAGGCTAATAGCAACTGTGCTCAGGGCACTTTCGCTCCTTTCTGGGGCGTTCTTAAGTGTTCTGCTGAGAAGTTATCAAACTTACACCAGCATATGTTTCAAAAGGTCAGTGAATTGGTTAAAGATGTTGCCCGTTATGCTGATGAGCTGCATAAGAAACATAAAGCTGTTAAAGACTCTGAATCAAGTACTCTTGAAGTCGTTTTATTGATACAAAACACCAAACAAGCTTTACAGAAAGCTAAAGATGTATATACTGCAAAATCTGGAGAACTTGAGAAACTTCGCAAAGATAATGCTTCTGTTAAAGATATAGAGAAAGCAGAAGTAAAATTGAAAAAACTTCATGAAGATTATAGACAACTGGCTGAGAAATATAGCTTTGTGAAACAAGATTTTGAAAAAAAGATGACTCAAACTTGTAAGCACTTTCAAGATGTTGAAGAAGCTCATTTAAAACAAATGAAACAATTCTTTAATTCATATGCTGACCTCATACAAAATAATCATGACCTAATGGGTCAAGTACATAGGGATTTTAAACATCAATGTCTGGAATTAACTGTTGAAAAATTATTAGAGCAGTTTTTAATGGAAAAGTATTCTGCCATTGAAAAGGGTAATCTTGTAGAACTACCTCCCACATTACCAAAACCAAGTTCAGCAAATAACTCAATTTCAGAAACAGACCAAATATCTTCTGTATCTAATGGGTCACATAAACCTCAAGTCACAAAGGCTCCTAAAAAGGAACCATCATTTGCTACAAAAACCTCCAGAAGGACTACATCTTTATTAAATTTGTTTACTCCAAATTTTCAAAGCAAGGATGAACCCAGTGTTAATACAGATGGTGGAGCACCATGCTCTGCACCTTCAAGTCCTAGTGGGACTCCAGCTACTCCTGTAACAACAGAAAAGGATGAAAATATGAACAGATCTACACTGAGAGAGTCAAAATGGTTTCGAAGAACTAAGACAAAATTAAAAAAATCTAAGAAGAAAAAAGATGAAATATCTGAGAACTCAAATGCTGGTGAAAAGTCTGATTTAGAAGAGAAAGAGGAAGAAGGTTACCTTAAGGAAGATATTATTAATTCACCAGAAGTAGATGAAGAAGGTTACTGTATTAGACCTAAAGATGATAAAGGGAGTGTTTATTCTTCAACAGACTCGGAATCAGAGGAAGAACGGGAACAGAAAATTCATGTTGAAATTAAACCAATAAGCAATGGAAATCCTCCAATGTCTGCAAGTGTCGATGAATTGAGGGCTACAGTTGAGAACATTTCTCTCTACAAAATAGGCACCACAAGACGTGGCTCCAATGCCAATGCCAGTAAAGCTAGTACTGACTTGGTTGATTTGAACTTGTTTCCAAGTCCCACTGTTAGTAATCCAACATCACCACAAGCTAATCTGTCTAACCCATATGCACCTCTTCAAGCAAATCAGTCACATTTCTTAGAAAGCCCAACTCCAGTTGCATCGACAACTGATGTTGGTGATTTATTCACAGAAGTTGGTGATGTCACTCAATCTAATTTCCGAACGTCGACACCTACAATTTCAACTATTTCTCTTCCTCGCCCCCCTTCAAGGCGATCTGAAGGAGATTTCCGTACAGCTGGTTCATCAGGTTCTAGAGGTCCTTCCCCATTGACTATAGGAATGGCAGATACTATCCCACTAGCTGTTGCATTTCATGAAATTATTCATTCATATTTTAAGGGCACAGAAGAATCAAAGTGTCAAGTGAAGATGTCTGGGGACATGATGTTGTCTTTTCCCACTGGCATAGTAGGAGTTCTGGCCAACAATCCAAATCCAGCAAAACTTTGTTTCAGACTAAAAAATATTCATAGATTGGACAATGTATTGCCAAATAAACAACTTATAAGTATTAACACCATGATGTCAACCAGGGATAGCACTGTATTGGAATTCAACATGCCAGCATTGACATCCTTACTGAAACGACAATCCGAAAAAAATCCCACAGCTCAATACTTCAATGTTGACATTTTGAAATATCAGATCCGACCAAAAACTGGAGCTGCTTCATGTCCCTTACAAATGGTGTGCTATTGGAAATGTGAGCAAGATCACACTGATCTTAAAATGGATTATAAGTACAATTTGCATGCTATGAGTCCTCCATCTCCTCTGCTAAACGTATCAGTTTGTGTGCCAATGACTGGATCAGTCTGCAATGTAATCGCTATGCCAAAGACTATTTGGAATAGTGAAATAGAACAAGCATTCTGGCGGTTCACTGAGCTTTCCCAACATTCTGAGGATCGTGGTGTAGGGTCTCTGAAGGCTAGGTTTGAATTAGCTAAGGGTCCATCCAGTAAGGCTACAATCTCTGCCCAGTTTAATTGCGAGGGTGCAACTTTGTCTGGAATTGAGTTTGAGCTCATTGGAAGTGGTTACCGCCTCTCACTTGTTAAACGACGCTTTGTATCTGGCAAATACATATGTGATAGTGACATTAATTAATATATATTGTACCTTTGGTTGAAAATGCTATATCGCAATGTATGTGAAGCACACAAGGCTTTGGATAATATTTAAGTTTTGTACCTTATTAGGACTGTTTCCTGTCCACAAAAGATTTTTTTTTTCTTATGTTAGTTGTTAACTTTGAACATTAATATAGTTAGTGTTACTTAGATGTATTAATTAACAGCATTTCATATTTAAAGTATATTCACTGCGTAACTGAAGTATTTTCCAAAAAATAGTAATGTGCCATTATTCTTAATATGTTAAATATTACATTACATCCACATATAAACAAAACCATCACATTTATTGATACATGTATAATTTGTTAATGCACCAAGGAAAATAAGAAGCTTTAAGAAAGTGAGTTTATTTATGTATCAGCAAAATTATAAAGTAAATGTTTTTAATGTATACTTTATTGTATCTAAACATAGCTATCTACCTCTTGAGGTCAATAACAAAGTCATTATATACCTATGTATATTGTGTCTAGATTCATATTTTAGTGATTTTAAAATAGTTTTTGTGCAATATGTTAGTTTTTTTTCATAATTCATTAATAAATTAATATCAATCATATTATTTGTGTGAATTTGTATTTTTTGGTTAATTAATGAATATAATTTGATTCTTTAAAAAAAAAACTTATGTGTTATATTTTGTGCTGGCATATTATTTTATTGTAATTACAAGAATTTTTTAAGATTCAAATCAATATAATTGATTTTATTGAATCTCTGATATTGAGGTATTATTGAGAATTTTTTTTTTCATTGATTTTAGTACTTTAGAAATTAATCTTACTCGAGTGTAATCTCATCTTTGTTATTTTTATATTATTTCTTATACATCTGTAGCGCGGCCTAGAAATATAATGACGATAAATTCACTCCCAAAAGTGGTTTGGTCAGATCTAATGTTATTTTTTTTAATAGTACACGAATACCATTCCATTAATAATAATTTTCTTTATAAAGTAAATATAGTATTTCACTTGAAAAATGTATAATTACTACTGAGATCGCATAATTTTCTATTTCATAGAATAAGTGTGAGCAAAAATTTAATCAATCTGTGCGATGCTATTTTTGTATTGTTAAATTTATGGTTTGTAATTAACTGTATTATGTAATCGGAAATAAAATAAATTAAGGAATTTCTAATCTTTTTAATTTCGCCAAAATCATGACGAGAGTTATGTAAGTATAATTTTGTTGTAGTTAGCTTTTGTAGGGACAGGAAACAATCTGTAAGGTACAACTAGTTATATAAAAGTGTGCTTATCTCATTTGATAGTTGATAAGATTTTAGATCCATTCACAATGTCTCGTATGTTTCCCGTCTCTACTTGTTCTTTGCTGTTGCCATACGTTTGGGAATATCGTGTGCGTGTGCCGTGTGATTGTCTTAAATTTTTCAATAATTTTCAGGTGGAATTGGAAAAATTGAATGCGGCCACAGATGAAATAAACAAACTGGAGTTGGAGCTTGACGTAAGTGATTTTATCATTGCTCTTATGGCGCATCAATGATTAATCTAACCTACATCACAGAGAATTTAATGAGTTATATATTAGCCTCGTTTTATATTTCAAAGAGCAGATAACAAGTTTCTTGCCTGTTATTTTTGGTAGATATCTGACTTCCGAACCGGTGGTAGTGTAAGAAATTATGATTCTTGAACTTGAATGAATATATTTTGAGTTCGAAAGTAGTTTGCCAAATACTTTTAAATTTTGCGTAAATTTCTAAGAATAGCGTATCTAGGAAATTCATTACATTTAATATAACGTCTCGAAACAAACGAAAGAATAAGTGATGAATTATTTTAAAAAATCCTTTATATCGATAGCAATTTATAGTATATTAATAGCAATGAAAAGGTCAACAGCTACGCGTGGCACAGTCCTAGATCGAAAGAGACAATTTTAAATCAAAGTCAGTCAAAGGAAATCATTACTGTGTGTTGAATTGTGTTATTTCCTTAGTTTTCTTCCTTCATATCCTTCAGTGGCAGTGGAAATACCCAATTGATTTATTCTGTAGATATTATGGTTTAGCTGATACTGTATTGGATGGCAAAACAGCTTTTGTCTTGGAAATAAATTGGTTAATAAAAGATACTCTGAATGGTACGCTCATCCGTCCTCATTCATCATACAGAAGCATACATTATCATATATTAAGACTCGTTTTAGCGATATATAATTGACTTATAAGATTTTACGTAATTTAAACTTTTTTAAGGTAAATTATATGTCCTCGCCTCATATAGATACTCACACTATAAGTCTCTCAGTTTTTTGTAAATATGTGTGCTATTTCTGGCCTTTTTTCACTAATTAATGAACCTATATAGCTGTACCTTTAAATTCACCTACAATTAAATACTGCCGACTGTATTAGCTTGTGACTGTTTGGAAATATAGACGGGATACTATGAATATCCCCCACAATGCCTTTATGTCACATTGTCCATTCACGCCTAAAACATTCACAACGTACACGAAGTATAAAATTACATGTGTATTAGTATTTAAAGCTGTATTATTCTTCATGGTTGATTTCCTTGGACTCTTAACTTAACCTAGAAGTACCCTATTAGAAAGACGATCTCCAGTCAAAAGGTACAATTCCAGTAGACGTGTTGTGTTTCACCGTAATCAATATGCAATTCCATATGGCTTCTGGTCTAAGATAAGGAGTTTCTTGCACCGAGTGACGTCTACGTCACGTACAAGATTCTTAAACAATAGAATGGAGCTTGGATACATTGTACTCTCTACCTACGCCGATTACTTCATATAAGCCGTACAGTAGTTACTATAACGGTACTCTAGAACATGCTTGCCGATTTAAAGGAGTGGCGGAGTGTTTCTTGCCAGTTCTCGTCCGCTCTACGCCCTTGATTTGGGAACTGGCAGTAAATGTCTTTGTAGTTTTTTTTATTCACAATTTATCAGTGTAAGCAATTTAGTGATGTGAAGGGTGAGCATCGAGTGATAATGCCATTTGGTTTAATAATTATGACAGTTTTAAAAAAGAAATACGTCATGTGTATTTAGAATTGTAGAGATACATTGCTACATTTTGTATGTATATATTTTACGTAAGTCTTTATTATTAATCATTAATAACTAGCCTACTTTTTCAATACTCTCCTTAAACATATTAAAGTTTTGTATACTGCCCTAGATTTTATCTTGCGCTGAAAAACCATTACAGTATTATGCAAATAGCTTACTTCTATTTAGGTTACAGCTGATAATCTGAATATCATCACGCTAAATGTTTGATAAGATATATGTTTACTTGAAAAAAATGGAAATTTATAGGTGTAAGTCATACCTAAAAAGTTATTTCAATAGTTCAATTTCTATATAAGTCTGGAATAATAATTAATTGTTTCTCTGATTTACGGGATTATAAATTTTAAAGCTTCTTTATAGAACGAACATAATCTATTCTCTGTCTTTAGATACACTAAAAGTAGAGTCGAAATTTTTTATAACATTTTGTGTTGACGATTCATAACCTTAGTTACACATATCTATATGAATAAAGATATTTTTGATTTTGTTTTTTTTGACACTGTGCTGTAAAGCTCCCAAAACACGAGAGTTTTATAAATAATGTAATGTCTAGTTTAAGAATTGTCATTCATTTTCGTTATTTCAACATATTTTTGACATTTGTTACCCTAGTGTAAAATATTTAGGGCTGTATAATTAGAACTATTAGTAAATGTATATTTTTTATAAACTCTCAATATCTCCGCATAGATTATGTAATAAGCAACATACAACCTTTTAAAAATGAGTGAACATCGAATTTCGTTGTAAAAAAATGCCGCACCATGTTATGTAACACCAATGTAGTGTTGGTTCGCTTATAAAAGGTTTATGAGAAATTGGATTAAAAATTAATATACTGTATAATGTTTCGAAGTAAAACAAGACGGCTTGTCGGCTAAGTAGGTATAACAAGTAGGATGTATAAAGAATTTATATTTGTTGTACTAAGCAGGCAATGCGTAAACGCATGTCTGCTCCTTATAGAAATCAGTGCAATAACTCTTTGACATAGAAAATCGTACAGCACACTGGGTGTTGTATGTTAAAATCTATATAATGTGTAAGTACTAACGGAATGTGAGATTATGTTAAATGCTTGGAATGCGGAAGTGGAAGCAATGAAAGTCCTCAAGGTAGTTTGATACTTCCGGTGGCGATGTTTAAACGACTTATCTGTTCAACTTTATACCCATCATTAAATTAATGTTATTTCTTGATATATACGTACGGTACCTAAGAGTGGTATGTGACTACTTAATCATTATTATTATTATGCTTAATTTATTATTTTAGTGTGTTATAACCGAATCTACAGCTGAATCAACAATTTGAACAAAAATACTACTATTATATTTATAAATAAATTACCAAAACGATAGTAGTAGGTATAGATTTAATTTTTCAAATGTTTTTTCGTTCTTGATAATACTGCAAGTGTCCTATTTTAAATTGAATAGTAAATAGCACATTTAATTAAAAACAGATTTATTTCCATTATAATCCATTCATATACATTGGCTCTGAATAAGACTCTCCTTTACTATTTAATGGTCTAATACAATGACAGTTAAACAAAATGTATAAATGGAACATAAAAATTACTAAACATTTTAAAATATTGGGAAATTGAAATAGTAATGAAATAGAGAAATTATTAGTCAACAAATCTTTATGTTTTTAGCCTGTTGACATTCGTAATTGTTAAGTGTGACTATTAATAATTAACAAACTCATCGTGAACCTATGTTGTATGTGTTAAGTTATAGCTCGCGTGACTTGTCAATTTAATCTATAATTAAGTATAGCTATAGGATTAGCTCTATTTTAATTAACGCCAGAAGTGGGTCGCTCTACTTCAACACTTGTGTTATTATTGTTTTAATTGTATTCTTTATTATTTAGATCTCATAGTGGCTTCAATCAATTTCAAGGGCTACGTTTTGAGTTTTTAGTCTTTTTAATTACGTACAATTTTGTCAAAATTATAGTGTTTTATTTTTTATTTCTTGTTCTGTGAATTGTATTTGTGATGAGAAATAAATGACACTTTATTGTGACAAAAAAAATATTAATAACATAACAAAATATATTAAGGGACATAGGACCATTTTGAATCGTCTTAAATCTAAGTGATACTACGCCTGTTCGTACGCGACCAAAATGAGAAGAAGCAGGCAAGAAACTCGGCTTGGTTGATGTTTTGGAAATGATCCCAATACACTTTTTGAATCAAGGCTAATTCATTCCCAAACTTTTTCGTCATCAAAACAATCTGACAATTTATAAAATGCTCTTTCTATAACCTTTCTTTTAACTACATTTTTAAATTTACTTACTGACACTAATAATTTGTAATTAAAAAAAAACAGAGGACAACAGACGGCCTTATCGCTCGATCTTACAGGCAACCAAAGGAATAGGAATCTGGCATAAGTAATGTAATAATTCATGTGACGAGGAACATAATAACTAAAGAAAAGTAAACCAGGTTACATGCTTTGTAGTAATAGTTTTACTTGTTTGAAACGCGTTTTACAATAAAATACATTTTACGCGTAACAAATTTAACTAAACACTAATTAGTATCACTTTATATATCACCTTTTTAAACGAATTTACAAAGAAAACTACAAAATGCATTATTTGGAAGTATATAAGTTCTGTTGGAAGCGCCCCAAATGCATTTAAGGAATATGCTTTAACATCTTAAATGTCTTTTCGCCTCTTCAGGCTAGCTTATCTTTGGCTTTGGCTTTTCGTACATTACTAATGTAGGTCAAATCAATTTGTTAGCAAAGAGCATTTACCTATATTAACTCGCGAAGTGAACTGTTGCATAACGAGATGAAAGGTTTTGTTATGCCATACGTTATTTCAGTGTGTATTCCCTGTACTTACGAGTGCATCTGATACACGCAAATACTTGTTTGTGCTTAGTTTTTATCGATGGAATTTCATTAACATATGTACGTAACGATGTATGATAAACGTTGGTTGGCCTTATCACGCGTACGAACTCTAGTGGGGCAAGCTTTTATAATATCAAATACAGTGAAAACTCTATATAAAGGACATCGAAAATATTGTGCGTTTGGCTATAGACAGTGGTCGTTAAATGTAGAGAACAAACATCAGAATTATAATACAAGCTAAACCAACTAAAGGCAATTTTGATTGAATTTGACGCTTTAGAGAATTTGCCGTTAAATCGAGTGATGTTACATATAGTTTCAATTATATACCTTTTAAGATATGTTAACCGATATGTATGACGTTTACTCCCTGTCATATCCGTAAACTTAATATTATGTTCTATCAAAATAACGTTAGTGCGATAAAATAATAATGCTATTTTTATAACCTAATCAACTTCCGACGCGCTCCATACTTATATCTGAAGAAATATTGTATTAAAAATACTGTACAAAGCTCGTCTAATCTATTGAATAATCAGTGCCAATTGATTGAATTGAATGATGTAACTGTGTTTGCGCACAGTACACACGTTAGTTAGGGTCAATTGCACCCGTTATGTATGACATGAATTCTCCGTCGATTGAAAGCACGGGGAGCGTACTATATGAACATAGAATATGGTACTCTGTTATATATAAATCGGCGTCCCTACTGGATTAATGAGGTATACTGTACGATTCCATTTATAATTAACCTAACCGAACCGGTGGTAGTGTAAAAATTGACGATTCAAAAGTGTCTTTATAAAGACCTACTTGAATAAAGATATTTTGAGTGTGAATTAAGGATAGAATCCAGTGGTGCTACTATACGTCGAGGCCTAATGATTCTTTTTCATGATCATTATTGTAATTTATCCGTTTTACGGTTTCCTTACAGCGCTTTTGTTAAGGCAAATCGTAAGTTAAGTATACTATATAATGAGGTTACTTAGTGCCATTTAAATTTAGTATAAACAATAATAATATAACTATAATCCATAAGAAAGTTGCATCAAATACTATTAATGTGCATAGAATAGATTAAAGCAGATCCGTGACGGAATGTCACGGTTGTTTTGTTTCTTGGAAACAGGGACTGCTGAGCCTAATGCTAAGTTTAAATTGATGTTTTATGCACATTTACAAGTATTCATATACATACTATTGGAATTTTGATAACATATTTATCAAATTGTTGCAGGAATCGGTGAAAACGTTTCATCTACTGTTAAATGAGACATCACGCCGCCTACAAGCGTTGACGAAGCGTCTAGGCACCTGTGTGGACCGATCACGGCCTTATTACGATGCCGTTGCTGCAGCAGCAAACGCTCGGACTGAGTGTCAGCGAGCTGCTGTGCAGTTCCAGCGAGCTAGTGGTAAGAATAACAATTAAGAGAGCTTAAAACCATAGCGCAAATGAGATCGTGTCATCACATGTCAGATTGTGTTTAGAAATGTTGTTGACCAAATCAGTAATGAAACGTACGATATTTTACTGTTTTTCGTTAAGATTTTTGAACATTATTTATATGTATAACCTTGACCGGCTGCCCTTCGTCTGTCAAGTGCGCGGCCCCCACAGGAAACAGACAATTTGTTAGATTAGATAGTAGTATTCACACTTTTTCATAATCCGTTTGTTGTCCATTCTGTGCGTTATACTGTTACAATCGTAATATAGTGTTATCTGTTTTTGTATTTAAAAAAAAATCAATGCACTCTTTTGACAGAACTGAGGCTAACGTAGTCTGTTTCTTTGTGTACTACCTGTTGATATTTATGTCCGAATGAATCCGGTTTTGATTTTCCTCACATTCTCACATTTGATTATTATATTGGGTATACTTTGTCTGACCTATAAACTAATCTACGCAAATATATAAACATATTCATTATAGAATAATTATATTACATAAAATAATGAATATTAATTTAATATAGAATGTCTTCGTATATTTTTTTTCAAAATTCATGTTATTTCGACTCCTATATATAAAAAAAAAACAAAACAGACATTTTTATTTGTGTCGTGTTTCCTGGTCACAAAGGATAAGGGATATGTGGGACTCAACCCACGCTGGTGTGTCTGCTTTTTAGAGACGAGTTGGGCAATACCCACTAAAACCACCTCGGGTAAACCTACAAGACCGCATTGAAAGGGCCCTGGGGTCGCTTTCGCACTCAATCAGGCAGTAAGCTTGTTAACTCTCATGCATAACACAAAAGTATTATAAAGCCTTTATTTTACACGCATTGTGTTTTAATATTTTTATTTAAATATAATACGGTAATGCACAATACAAATCTACTTGTATGAGAATAATAAATGTTGTTCACGTCATTTCACAATGATGTTACTGATACATGATCTATATTGGCGTCTGCGCTATATTAACATTAATTTACACGGTACGTCTCACCGCGGTTACGTAATCAGTATATAAAATAATTTAAGGCCGGCAACGCACTCATGAGCTCCCAGCCACATGAGTGTCCATGGGCGGCGACTTAACCTTTATGGTGGGCCTCCTGCTCGTTTGCCCCCTCTTCTATAAAAAAATAAAAAATAAAATGTTATATACTTCATACAAACACTTTGGATTACTTTTATGTTTTCGTTTATTTGCAAGTGATGAAAGCGATAAGAATATTTCAATAATATTTGAGATTTGGTTTGTCCGGAAGAGATCGCTTATTAGCGATAAGGCCGCCCGTTGCTCTTATATGTACTTACGTCTATTAACGTCATTTGCTTCTATAGTGTTTGAGTGCAATAAAGTGTAAATAAATTTATAGCAAAAACCTAAAACAAGGCACAATAATTGAGGATACTGCTTAATACATGTATGACATGCTCAGGTGTAATAAGTATGTGGTAAACAAGAAAATCTTGTTTTTTGATTAAAAGGTGTTGTACCAGTTTCTTACTACTAGAGAGACGTCCACGTCACACTTGAGATAGGAATTCATTCATAACAAGTTGGTATTTACGGTCGACTTGTAATTTTAAAATTGTTTTCAAAGAAGCTATAATTCTTACAGATGGAGCATGTGGTGTATATATGTTATTGATATTTTTTCTTTGAATATACTTTTTTAACGAATATTGTTTTTTAATATAGTATATTAGTTCATTAAAATGTTACATTGTAAGGTCCGAATTAGGTATTTATTAGAGGACGCAATTTTATTTTTGGGACATGTTTGGGGGCGTCAATATAAGGGTCGCCATCCTTGTCCGCCGGCTGCCATCTTGGGAAAAGGGGTGAAAACATTTTTTACGCAATATCACAGAAACGATGCGTCTTACAAAAAATATGCTAATGCCCTAAATTAAAAAAATAGAGAAGTTTTTAGCTAAACAGTAAGATTTATTTTCTACAGATTTTATACTTGTACAGCGAAAATAAGAATCGCGAGTCTGAACTGTATTTTTCGTTGCGAAAATAAATTATGATTGTTAACTTTTATAATGTTTTACAATTTTGTTACTAACAGAGATTGCGTCCAAACACTGCTTGTGATAACGCATGTAATTTAAATGGAATAGAGATAATGTGAATATACTATGTTTGATTTAACAACTATATATATACTTATTACTAGAATAGGTAGGTACGGCAAATTACCATGATAACGATGTTTTTAAATACGCGATGTATGCTACAATATTGATATGATAATGTTATGAAACATACTATTAACTAGATAGTTCCTTCCTCCAGTATATAAATAAAACTATTGTTTTAGAATTGCACGGTGCCGCAAAGGAAACAGTGACATTAGCAGAACAGCGCTTTGTTAGCAAACAAGACGAGTGGCAGTTTGATAGCAACTGGCAGGAAGTGCTCAACCATGCCATCATCAAGGTATGAATATTATAATCTACAAGTGTTATATTCATGTTCCATGTTATTATACGTATATTTTTCAGGTCATGGATGCTGAAAAGAGGAAAGCGGAAAGTGGGCGTGAACATCAAAAAAGAGCAGCTACATATATCACCGCAGAGAGAAAGGTAATATAAAATACTCTATTTTAATTAACCAGCGTTAGATTATTAATTGATTAACAGATGTTTATATTTGAAGGTGACACAGCTTGAAGAAAATCTTAAAAGGAACATTGCTAAATCGCGCATCTACTTCGATGAGAAGAAACTGTGCGATGAACAGCTGCAGTTGCAAAATGAAAAAATTGAGAAGCTTCAACGTTTGATTGCGGCCGCTAAGTGCCGATACTCTACATCTCTCAAAGCTCTGGAGAAAATATCTGAAGAAATTCACAAGAGTAGAGGTGATTATCCAACTGGCAAAGACTTTATACCAGTCGGACCGAGGGAACCAGGAGTTGGAGCAGAGAAAGATCCAATTAACGATGAGTCATTACTTGAAATGGATAAGGATGAAGATACAAGCCTACAAGAGCTTAGAATGCGTGTCAGGGAGCTAGCAGCAAAACCTATCGACAGAGACATAGAAACAGACGATGCGTGGGCCCAAGAGTTAAATGAAACCATCAACAAACTTGATCAACTCCTGATGATGAAAGAGAATAACCAACAAAAGAGATCGAAGTTAACAGCTAACTATCCTAAAAACTCAAGTGCCCCATCGACAAGCACAAATGCACCGAAATCAAATCTATCCAGATCTAGAAGCCGGGAGGCAATTAATGATAAACCCGGCACCCTTAACAGTGATAAATCTAAAAGTATGATGTCGTTAGATGTTTTGGCATTGGCGCGTGATGCATCAATGATGGATAGGGAATCGTATCTTAAAGCAGTTATCGAAGATAAATCACCCACTGGGACATACACAGAGAGTAATTCTGATAGAAATGACAGTCCTGATGATATTTTGATGGTCGAGTGTGATTCCAGTGATTCCACTCAAAATCCAGTTATCAGAATGACCAGTTCAACTGTTACCGATAGTGATAGTTAATTTCTCGAATATGTTTAAATGTCAAGTTTAATGAAGTTAAGCCCATCGATGTCTATACGAAATTTTAAGTCTGATGTCGATACGAATATTGTTTGTTCAAATTGTGGTTGTAATGTTGGAATTTAATCTCACGAATATCTTTGGATTGTTCCATTTATCTTGCACTAAATATCGCTATTTTAAATGACGTATTTTCATAGGTGTATTTTTATTGATGGTAACATTATTTTTAGTATGTTGAATTCTATTTCTATATTCTCTTTATGAGGTTGCACGTTTAACAGATAACAATTGGTGTTATGAATATATATTTTGGTGGTAACTCGTTCAATTTCTATTAGTTCTAATCAACTGTCTGCTATTATTAAATAAGTATTAACCACTATATTACACTATTATAAATAATTTCCACTTGGAAGGTTAAGTAAGCAACACAGAAAAAAAGCAAAAACAGTATAGCTTACCTCCCTATTAAAGGTCGGCAACTCACAAGTAACCCACCTACTCGTTTGCTTCCTGTTTCATACAAAATTAAGCATACAAATCCATGCTAAGAATATCAATGATATGGCAAAATTATGTTACTTCGTTGTATTAGTAATCCTCTATATTAATCTTTATCTTTATTAATGATTTAGGTTTTTATTGTAGCTATAAACTGCCAAGTGAAATACTCTGTACGTCGCATAATTTTGCATTTACAAAACTTGGCCACCGAATACGCTAAGGCCGAGGTATTGCTGTTAATGCAGTATGCTTTATATATTTAAGAATAACTAATTTCATTTGTCAACTGCATAATTTTCAAATTAATATACATACAATTTGCTTTCTATCTACGATATTCTCAAACTTGTTTGAAGAACTATTAATTTCAATAATATAATATATCTCTCTCTTTTGTTCAATGTTTTTTTAGTATCTGTACAACTGAGTTTCGGGCACAAATTTCGGATCTTTTTCGAGAGTTACATTTTATAATTGTAGTAATGATAGGAGTGACCAGGTTTGGGCAAAGTGATTTTAAGGACCTTGTTTCCGAAGTCTTAGTAGTTTTAGTTCGGTAAATAATAAACGCTGAGACAAGACAAGGGTAAAGAATTGGTCACGCGTATTATTAACAAAGTAATACCTTTTTTAATCGTACCTTTATAATTAATTTAAAGAGCTGTGCTCATTGTCCTGTTAGTTTATAATTAATTAACTGAACTTTTCTGTAATAATATTAATAGAAATTACGATCTGTGAAAAAAATTTATGTTCCTTCACGTTGTACTTAATTACAATTAAAGACTATAAATACCTAATTGTTTTATTTAATCTATAATATATTATCAAATCAAGTTTAAAATTAGATTACTTATTTAAAATTATCTATATTCCGTCACGATCTTATTGAAATGTCACGATGACACCTCTTTAAGGACAGGCATAGACAATCAAATAGAGATAATATTATATTATTGATTTGAAAACTCTACCAAGCGAAGTATCTATAGTAGAAGTTATATGGAAAAAGTATTTAACAATATCTCTATCAATACTGATTTTTATAATCGTGCCTACGTCAGATTTCAGCCATTTCATAGACTGGCGTTTTAAAAAACTAGCCTACTATTAAATTGCCCCAAATATTTCAAAGTTTAGGCTCTAAGTTATTACTGTACTAAAATTTGTTTATATTAAACTAGGCAAAAATAATATTAAAACAAACAAGTTTCTTTACACATTTATTAATTTTCACAAAGTGTGATTAAACGATAATATTTTGTCTATAGACAACAATAGACAAATAAAGATTAAGGAAGGCACTAAAAACATTATAAATTATTTCATTAATTATAAAATCATATAAAAATAAAATATATTTTTACCACAGAGACGCTGAATCACATTATATACAAATTTCGGAATATATTGATAAAGATTTATCTAACTATAATTTAATAAAAAATACTGTATATGTTCATACCCTGTACTACATTTTAAAATAGTTACTAACACCACGCAACAATGAAATATAATAGTTAAAAAGCATTTAAGCTATCTATTATTTCGTATCAGTAGTATGAACAAAAAATATTTTGAGAATGTATTGAGAAATAAGCCTTTAACATCATACACATAAATAAATTCATTACATAAAAGCTTAGCTTGTATATATAAAAAAATGCAAAAGTACAAAAATGCTGTAACAAATGCAAAACATTCCGTAATTAATTAAAAAAAAATATCTTAGATATTATATGAATATAGTTTACAAAAATGGTAAAGAGTGGAAGGAACAGTTTGTCAGTTTCTTAAAAAACTTTACGAATTTAAGCTTTTAACGCCAACAAAATATAGAGAGATGACAATTTATTCTTGGTATATTGTTCATTCCATAGGCCCGTATTCCAATAGTGCCTCAGTCAATCTCCGCTTGAGTACTGTCAAAAGAACAGACAGCTAATGAAACTAGACATATCAGAATACGGCCCAACATCGACAATAAATATACGCGACATTTGCCAGTACAATTGATCAAAACTGTAGACTCGCCTCAAGCGTGATTGTACGCAACGAACACGCCCAAAGACAATAGAAATGACGTAAGCTCAGCGATACAAAAAACACGTTACAAATACAGCTACTTTTTAATGATCATGCTGTATATTCTTTGCATAAATAACTAAACAGCAATCTTATTCTGAGGCACTAAAAAATAAGTTAAAAAAAAAAACTATATTGTTCCTTGTGCAAAGATTATATCTTTTATACAGGATAGATATTAGTTTTATAACAATAATGTTTTCAATGAATTTTAAAATTTCAATACTATCGAGATACAGTGATAAGATTGTCTCCGATTATTAGAATTGGTAATTCATTCCAGCAATAATATCGTATTATTCGAGAACACATTTTAAACATTTCCAGGAAAGTATGCGATAAAGATCTACCTAAAATCTAAATGCGTTGGGCTTTTCAATATCCTAGTGAGGTGTAACAAATCACTGTTGCAATATATGCTACGCTTAAAATACAAAAATATAATGTCCTATTAAACTTGATGGTCTTTGGTTTTAATCTATATAGCGCTTTTCGACTTATATCTCCGTAAAATATTAAACATAAGAAAATGTAAAATTAATCAAGGCCGATATTCCAATAGTATCTCAAGTCACACTACGTTTAAACATTGTCAAATTTGAAATAAAAAATGTTTGACAGCTCTTGAAAGTGGGTTAAAGTTAAAGAGTAATCTGGAATACGGGCCAAAAAATGAATACATTTTTTTTAACAGTTCGGTACATACTAAACCGTTCTATTAAAAAAACAAGAAAAAAGAAAATACGCTATATAGACTTGAATCATTTATAAGGTAAAAACAAAGTAAGCTTAGTTATGACTGAGCTAACAATATGACAGAAAGAGATGGTAATGCTGTGCCTAAAGGAGACTTTTTTTGTTGCTAGTACGATGTTGTTTTGTGTTAATGGTTACCATGGTAACAAAAACGATACAATTTGTCCCACATTTTGCAATGAGGCCGAAGTCGTTTAAATGGAATATTTATGTATTGAAGGTCCTATTCTCTTTTATTAAATATGATACGAGAGATTTCCAAAAAAATAATTTAATGTGTGTAAAACTATCAGATAAGCAACTAGGTGTTTTTTTGAGGAGGTAGTGTAAAATCACTTTAAGATATATAATTGCTAATAAAAAAAATGCGATCTTAAATAATGTGTCGACATAACAGATACAGTATAAAAACTTAAATAACAATAACACTAAAACATTACTGTCAACGATGGCAGCTAAACATTTGGTTTACTTATAATTAATACTTGGGAAATCTTCAATATTAAAAATTGAGTTTTATAACATAAATCCATCAAATAACTTAAATTAAATTTAAATTAAATTTATCAACGTTTTAATAGTGAGACAAATTACATTAGTTTAAATACTAAAATATTTGTATAAACAAAATAGTTCTCCTAATGACCAACAGGGGGCGCTTTAACATTTTTTATGCATTTTTAAATGGAATATCTGACAAACTCATGACAGAGCTACAGACATACTTTAGAATAACACAATAGTAATATATTGAAGATTTCCACAAGCGATAGTGCTAGGATAGAACTGGTGTACCAAAACCACAAACCAAGTGGTATTCCAAATGACACTTTGGAACCGGGCATACACAACAAAAGTTTATAACTTGGATTTGACGACATCTCTCCACCACGAGGCACGCTCGAAAGCTCCAGGGTGACTGAAGAATGCTTTTTGCAAATGTTGGTATAGCTGAAAATATAAAAAAGGGGTTCCTAAGAAATAATTTGATTCCTATGTTTTTGTACATTCTAATATTACATATACTTACATTTCCATCACTCTTTCCCAAAACCGAGTTGAGCACAAAATCGGTCGGCGCAAGCGCATCCACGACGCTGACAACTTCGCCCTTTAAATCCTCGCACATTTCCAAAATGGCCGCTCGCAAAAGGCGCGCCAACTCCTCTCCTTTGGAGAAGCCTCCCTGATACATTTCCACCAAATGTTTATCTAAAGACCATAAACCGTAAAGGCTAAACAGTTTGTTCAGGACTGGATTCAATTGTGCTTCGGTCTTCTCAATTGTCTCCAGGCAGAAGATCAGGGCGAGGTACTCAGCGTAGACTTTTGTAAGGCTCCGCCATCGGTATACTTGGCTCCGATTCCTCGCCTGCATCTTCGTTAGACCTTTAGCTAGTTCTGCCTCGTTCTTCTCATGTGTGTGCTTAAGAAGCCAGCACAGAAGCCATTTGTAAGTTGATAGGATGACTGGAATTAAAAAAAAGATATTTTTGTTATTTCTAAATGTTATTTAAAAGAAAGCGTTAACCACTGCCCATGTAATGCCAGGCCAAAGAGCTCGGATATGTTGCCGGCCCCTAAGGGGAAGGAGGGGAGAGAAATGAAACGAACGGGTAAGAAAAGAAAAGAGTTTAGAAGAATAGAAGATTTAACACAAAATCATCAACATTATGTAAATACTTACATTTAGGATTCTTGAGTTCATCTGTCGTCTTACACGTGAAGGTATTTTTAAGTATCGTCTTGATGTCTTTCAGGAAGGTCACAGTGCCTAAGGGTGAATCCACATCATGCCCATTTAGCACAGCTTCGTACTGCTTTAGAAGCCAATTGCCTGTCTGTTGTGAGAGGACGTTGTTGTCACCCTCGTATGTGACAGTTGGCTCATGATTACTTCGAATATCACCTATGTTAGCAACCTGAAAGTTGACATACAGTTTAAACTTCTCTATGCTCGGCCATTTTTAATGGGCTTCAAGATATGGCCAATACAATAGACCCACTTACAATCGCTTCAATAGAGTGACCAGTTTTTATATAGAAATAATTATATGAATAATTATAACTTTTATAAACATTGTAATTATAAAATTTTCCAATATAAATATTTTTTACAGTCTTTTGTTATTGCAATTAAATTGCACAATACACAACATAGTTAGTGATAACAGCTTTAAGATATAGGTGAATCTTTGATTCACCTTCAAGTAGCCATGTCCACCGCAGGCTTCGCGGCACTGCTGCGCTGCATCTAACACCGTCCACGTGAGCAAAGGCTTACTGCTAGATACCATCGCATGGATCTCTGACACGGCTTCAGTCTGAAATATTTACACCATACAAATAAATAAGGGTATTTTTTTAATTTCTATTTTTAAATTGTCAAAAATTTTAGTAATCATTTGTCGGTCAGTACGTGCACGTAAAAATAAAAATTTTTAAATAAAAAAATGTATGAGTCTTTTTGCAAATTAATATATAAATATATATAGTTATGAATTAAAAAAAACTGATAACCTCAATACAGAAATAGTAACTCAGTAAAGAATACGGTAGGACGGTCCCTGATGGGCTATATGAAGTATATGTAGCCCATCATGTATATACAGTACTTTCTAGCTGTTTCTTCTCATTATCATTTATATATTTATGTGTAAAGAAACAAGAAATAAACATTGCTACATTTACTTTATTATTATCAATGTGTATTAATTAAAATTATCTTTTTTTTCTTTGTAAAAATATATCTCGGAAATGTGTGTGAAAGAGCATAATGCCACGTTTTTTTAATCGTTTGATATCGTTTAAACCTTTCGTACTCTCCTTATCGATAATGTTAAATAATTCTAAGCTATTGATAAGTATATTTTTTAAGTTGTTATACAAAAAGAACTGAAATTACTTGTGAATAAGTGAAATTTTAATTGAATATTTGCAAACCCAGATATTGTTGTCCAGAACAGACCGGGACCTAGTAATTAAGTACTTGTAGATGTGTAAGATTTTGGAAAGATTCCTGTTTTTTAAAAACTTTTACGCGGCACGTATGCTTAGAATCGATCTAATAATGAAATAAGCACGAAGCTTAACATAATACATTTTTTTACTGATGTATATAATAATTACCAAGTTATCAACACCATCTCCACTGTTAGATTTCTCGACTATCTGAAGGTACAAATTGGCAAAGTTCTGCAGGTAGAGCCGGAATACGACAGCGGCCGCGACGTAACCGAAGAGACGCCATTGCTGTAAATTTAAAAAAAAAAAACCTTAAAGTTTTAGTATTAAAAACATTTTTACTACGTTTGGTCACTGATGGGAGTTCATACCAGACCATTGAGAAGAGAAAACGCATTAAATCTTGAGCAAAAATTCGACTCGTTACAACAAAATGATACGCTTGATAATACGTCAAGGACGGCCAATGCGATGGTAGGATGAATAACTCTTACAGTGGGATCACAGACAAAATATCTTTATTCGTTAAGGTACATAGGTCAATTTTGTATCGTCTTAAATGTAAGATACAAATGAAGAGTTGCTCAAGACCGAAAACAGTGGAAGTTACTGGAGGCCTTTGTCAACATTCACTTCGAGAGACATTTATATCATAACTTTATAAAAAAGTTCTAAATAAATATTTTTTGTAAATTACAGCTGAAGCACAATCTTAGAAATATGAAGAGGTAGAAATAAACGTCAATAGACGCGGAAGTATCAGATTAATAAAAGAATGAGTATTGTGGGTACATTAAAATACTTCTCATCTAAACTTCTATGCAATCTGGATTCTTGTTTGTTGATTAACATTATTTATGCCATGTCACGTGACTAGTAGTTTTTTGGTACATGCGATCAAAAACCACCTTTTTTTTTTAAATACACTAGCCGAAATTGTTAACGCTTGGCGCTGTGCAGCGGTTTGCGACAAATGGGAGCTGCTGAAAATCAGTGTGCTCAAATCATGAGCAGCACCCCATTTGGCGCACGCCCGCGGCACTTGCAACAACGCAATGTGTTTATTTTTTAGTTAATTTTAAAAATACTATTGCACTTATAATTTATTGTGATGTTGTGTGTGTGTCCAAATAAACGTATTTTCTTTCTTCAAAAAGTATTCTTACGTGTAACTCGTATTCAATGAGGGCCGTCTCGTTGTTACGTTCGCCAAACTGTTTGCGCGTCGCGGCGTAGCGTATGGCGATCGCCACCAAACTGGAGATCGAGTGACAGCTCTCCTGCATTATACCGATACGACCTAAAAATATATATGTGTAAAGATACTTCCATCTGTCTTTTTTTACACACAATTTCACACTACAGTAACTGTCTTGTTTTTTTTTGTATTTATTATTTTTATCTTCGTATAATTCATTGTTTATTTTTGTATATTTTTTAAGATTAACAAGAGAGACGTGTTCTCCAAAAACAAGTAGATGGTTATATCATTTAATCTATTTAGGTATATATAAAGTTTTACCGAGATTTACCGTAAGTAAATCTCGGTGACGTAAACTGTGACGTATGTCAAATGGATCTAGTAATCAAAGTCAATACATGAAACCACGTGATATTACGTCAGACAGGCGCTAATCGGTAATAAAATGTTTATTTGTAAATGTTACCAGGTTGGTGTGACTTTTAATAAATTAATATTACAAAAATTCATAACCAATATTACATTATAAATACTCAGAGAAGGATTAAAAATTGTAGCTCTATGAATACAATATTACCAGCAGAAAGGTTCTCGAGTGCAGCTCCCAAAATCCGTGAGGGCTCAGAAAAGGAACTCTCATATACACCTTCTTCAGTGACATCAGCGGTCCGGTTGAGAAGATTCACGCGAGGTATTCGATATTTGTTGAACATTATGAATCTAGAAAAGGAAATAAATTATATCTTACGGTATAACACAGGGCGTACTCTTTTATTCAGAGCAATCGTTTAAGACCAGTATCTTGTAAATCTATTTTTTTAAAACTCTAAATATTTCTAAAAAGGGCTGAGAAATAATGCTATCTAATATATAAAATTCTCGTGTCACAATGTTTGTTCCTTTACTTATCCGAAACGGCTTGACCGATTCTCATGAAATTTTGTGAGCATATTGAGTAGGTATGAGAATCGGCCAACATCTATTTTTAGAGACTTTTTTTTGGCAAAACAACGTTTTTCGGGATCAGGTAGTGCTATATAAATTTAAATTAGGTTCAGTTTAATATTACCACATAGAATCGGACTATAATAAATTTAAACTAAATTAAAAAAACAAAACTATTACATACAAAATCTGTTAAAAAGTCTGTCTGAAAATCGCCTGGATGGATCTTTTATCCGGTATATAAGACGTACCCATTGTCAATTCCATTGACACCAATCTTCTCACCCATGTCTCCAACGATAAGACCAGGGTACACCTCCAACGTATGAGGATCCCGTATAGGTACCAGGAATCCATGGAGACCATGATTTGTGCCATCGGGCGTTATCAACTGTGCGAAAAGCAGCGTGTGCGTGCACGTTCTACCTGGAAGCATTTGGGTTTAATTGTAGTTCAAACAAAAGGAAGTGGAACACACTTCAAAGGCATGCCAATGTTAACTACGTACGTATGAACACCATGCATTCACCAAGGCCACAAAAGACAGACTAAAAGAGCAGACTTACACAGTTAAATTTTCCGAGATAGAGTGTTTTAGATAGGAGGCATAGATTAATGAAAAGTCGATGAGTGTTTATACATTTAGTGCGCTGTTACGATCTACTCTTAACAATAGCTTGCCTATATATATACGCTTCTATGCATACATCATGGATCACAGGGCAGGTCCCTGTCCTGTGTCATGTAATATTGAGGATAAACAACAATATGAAATACATATAAGGAAATAACAAAGTGTTTATATGTTTTATCAAACCAATGCAGAAAACACATAACAATTTGCCTGTATTGAAAATTGTGAAACGGATTTCGTAGTTGGTAAAAACAATTTTACAATTGACCGACATTGGCACGTTAAACAGACAACGATGACGAAATAACGAAATCTCGACATTAACACAGTATACGAAGCGTGGAATAATAATAACGTGGAAGGGCATATTTAATTCGCCATTTCATATAAAAATGGCATATAAAAACCACTTACAATAATTTAAAGACATGTGTGATCCATTAAAAATCGGAATTAAAATATCAATTTCATACTAAAAATGATGTTACGTATGATTAATTCTTAAACTAAATAACCATAGATTACTGAACCATAGACAATTCATAAAACAATCATTAATTGGATTATGTAATAAAAGTCTCAGATCACGCGCTAAACTGTGATTACAAAAGTGTCTAACACTGTAAGAAATAGATTTTTAGACACATTTGACTATCTTCTATGAAAGTTGGTTAAAGCCTGAGCCGATTGATCAATTTAATTAAAATATCTGCCGCAATCCCATAAATAATATTGGTGAACCGTTTTGGTAATAACAATGTGTAAATGTGGCATCGTAGATGTGCTCATGTTTGGATTAGGAACTTCATCATTATTTTCATAGAATCGATATTTATGTGCAAAAGTAAACGCGAGGTCACAACGACCGAGGCTTTGATAAGATATAGCGCATTCATAAAGTCCAACAATCACGAAGGCATAAAACTCGTAAAAAACCTTACGATAACATATTTGATAAAGATTATATAAATTAATAGCTTCAAGGCCGAACGCGATAATTTTTTACTATTATAAATTTGTTCTGGCCCGATTTATTGGGCTTTATCGGTAACCGGTAACAAACTTTGATAATTTATCTATTATACGTTGGACTGTCCTACCCTCTGATAGGTAAATATTTTTTTGATTGTACAATACCAACGAAAAAAGTGACGAATCCTAACGAATTTTAATTATAAATCGACTAGTTTGTTTTGGTTGTATTTTTCTATTTTTTAAGTACAGTGTAAACTCTATGTCAGTCGATTTAACGACAACCTCTCTACAGCGTCGAAACCAATTGGATTTGGTTGGTTTAGCTTGTAAACCAATAAACGACCACCCTCCTTAACGCCAGAAAATGCACAGTTCCGTATATAGAGTTCATCGTTTATCGTTATATAGAGTATACACTGTATTTAAGTAACGCGTGTTTGATAACTCTGCACCTACCTATAAGTTAGGTGCACAAATAGATGCTGTAATGGAATTTTTATATTGATCTGAAAATTGGCTTTAATTAAGCTTTATTTGAGATTAACATAACCAATTTGAAAACCAAACGACACGATCAAAGTAACCTTTAGTGCCCAGTACAGCTTATCTAATGAAGGAAGTTTTTGAGACATTCTTTATCGATGAGTAATAACTCGCAATAATAGATAAAAGATAGCAATAGATACAACGCCCGAAAACGAACGATAACATAACTAAATATATCCCTATTTGATTATATTTTTTATTGATAAATATTTAACAGATGAGACACTCATTCCATTAAGACGAACATTGCGTCTGATTTTAATACGTTTATAGGTAGGGTGTCTGCTTCCATGGAACATGGTATATACTTAGTCTGGCCATAAATACTGTTACTATTCAAAAAAAGAAAATATTACGTTTGAATTTGGAATCTGTCATTTTTATATGATTGCTTGATGTGTTTTCTTATTTTCGCGCCATTATATTGTTAAATATTTTGTTATATTAAAATGGAGTGGGGTGATAAAGAGAACCGAATCGCTGTGATTGCCTTACATAAAGTAGGTATGGAGAAAAGTGCAATTTTTAAAACCCTCCACCCGCTTGGTATTAGTCAAATGTTTGTTTACCGGGCTATTGATAGGTACAATGATACCTCCTCTGTTTGTGACAGAAAAAGATCTGGCCGTCCACGTACCGTTCGTGTGAAAAAGGTGATTAAAGCAGTTAGGGAAAGAATTCGAAGAAATCCTGTCCGTAAGCAAAAGATTTTATCTCGGGAGATGAAGATAGCTCCTAGAACCATGTCGCGTATATTAAAAGATGACTTAGGACTTGCAGCCTATAAGAGACGTACTGGTCACTTCTTAACTGATAATTTAAAGAAGAATAGGGTGGTAAAATCCAAACAACTACTTAAGCGGTACGCAAAGGGAGGTCACAAAAAAATTTTGTTTACGGATGAGAAAATTTTTACAATTGAGCAGTATTTTAATAAACAAAATGACCGTATTTATGCTGGAAGCTCTAAAGAAGCTTCGCAATTAGTAAACAGAGTACAACGTGGGCATTATCCCACTTCAGTGATGGTTTGGTGGGGTGTTAGCTATGAAGGGGTGACTGAGCCATATTTTTGTGAAAAAGGTATTAAAACGTCGGCACAAGTTTATCAAAATACCATTCTTGAGACGGTAGTTAAGCCTTTAACTAACACCATGTTCAATAACAAAGAATGGTGCTTTCAACAAGACTCGGCACCGGGTCATAGAGCTCGATCCACCCAATCTTGGTTGAAAACTAACGTTCCGGACTTTATCAGCACTGAAAACTGGCCGTCGTCAAGTCCTGACCTAAATCCATTGGATTATGATTTATGGTCAGTTTTAGAGAGTAAGGCTTGCTCTAAACGCCATGATAATTTGGAGTCCCTAAAACGATCCATTCGGTTGGCAGTGAAGAATTTTCCTCTAGAAAGAGTTCGTGCTGCTATTGATAACTGGCCTCAACGTTTAAAAGACTGTATTGCAGCCAATGGAGACCACTTCGAATAAACATTGTATATTTTTAATAGTTATATATTGATGTATTAAACTAACTCACTATGAAAGGAATAAATGTTACGTATAAAAAAAAATCGTGCTTTTCTTTATAACAATATTTATGGCAAGACTAAGTAGATACCATGTTCCGATGGTGCAATAACAAGCGAATAGAACAAATGATCGTTTTATAAGCTCGAATGCTTTTGCACTTAAAATGAGTTTTATAGAATCAAAGTAATTTACGTGGAAACATAGATAGGTTTGAACCAAAAACGTTTCGTGATTCTTTAAAACTCAGAAGCGGCTGTTTACTTGGTAAATCGTATCGAAACTTAGGGTACAAATCAAATCAAATCAAGTGATATCCAAAACTGGCTACCATAGTGTACCACACAGTGACAAAGATTTTATAAATTATAGAATTTAGAAGTATAATATAATATACATAATTATATACACAACATAATTCAACTGTAACCGGAATTTTATAAGATGAAATAGTCATTAACGCGATAATAATAATGTCGAAGAAATGACGAAGAAATCTAAAAAATAATGGAATTAAAATAACTAAAACAATGAGGTGTGTAGACAAGTATAGAAGACTTGGTTGACCATAATATATTTTTAATTAAATAATTTTTAATGCATGCATATTAAAAAAAATTAATATGCATGATTTTTTTTTATTGTTTATGTTTAAATCAGATAATTAGCGAAAAGTGTACCCGTAAGATCTTTTATATGTACCATGAATCTCAAAAATTTACAAAATTTTCTTCAACAGAAATTAATACGTGTACTTGATATATACGTACGTAGTTTCTCTTACTATATTTATTGACAGCATTTATAACTTTTTATTAAAAATTATTACAACACATTTGTGAATAACGTTTAATTATTGTGAATATAATATAAAATTAAATTAAATTGCAACAAATTAAAAGTAATTTAAAATTACTTTTAATTTAAATCGGGAAATCGCAAGGAAAAACTAAAAAGATAAATATTCAAGAATTATTTTGCTGTATGTTTCATATTATATTTAGCAAATTTTATGAAGTTTAGATTGAATGAGATCAATTCGAAGATTCAATTAAGCGAAAATAACTTCGCACAGTGTTATTATAAGAGATAAAATGAGACGAAAATTACGCGCCCTCAACTAAGAGTCAACTAAAAGCAATCCCGCAACTGTATAGACAGACAAACTAAAAAAAAGCATAATCCATAACAGAAATTAGTTTAAGCATGCTGTAAAAGAAAGCGAAAAATAAATAGTCACACATTTTACCTAGATTACCAACCCAGCATTTAGCGGCCTCGAAGTCTGGTGTGTGTATGACAAACTCCTTGGCCTTCGCATCGTACGTGGCTGTTGTGCGCATGAGTTTTGCATCGGAGCCATGCGCTATTTCAGTTAATGCAAAACTTGCCACATACTAAAAAATAATACTTAATTACAGCATAAGCCAAAACCAAAAAATACACAAAGCAATGGTACTTTACACTCTCTACATATTTTTATAAGCAATAACGCCTCTACCCTTCAAAGAAGCGTTTAAAAATATTGTATTAATATTAAAAAAACTACGCATTGATTTAAAAATTTGATCGTCCCAAGTATAGGAGCGACGGAATAGTACTATCATATAGTCAACGGTAATTTAAAAAAAAACAATACGTCACATGGGCAGTATTCGTACATTTGACAAATTGACAAAAAGATAACCTTTTGAATACATTGACTCTTTTGTATAAGAGCCAAAGGTAAATTGAGTGAGTGAAAATCAATGTGTTACATTGATGCGGACTGTTTTCAACAGACATGAACCTTAAGTTGACTTAACATTATTTAATTCTACTATTATTTATATTATTTGTGCAACAAAGTGTAAATATATAAGAACTTGTAAATGCAATTCTAATGCATAAATATATTTATTATTTGTTTAATTGCAATGCGAATGCAAGCATTTTTCTGTTATTTAATTTTTTGCTAACATGTAGAGAACAGACACAATTTTCCTTAAACAAATAACAAGGAAACTGGAGAGGAAGGAATTCTATGAAGATTAACTATGAAAATCGTATTTGTAATGTTAAATTTAACTCAAACTATGACTATATGTTATATACCTATATCATATCGTAAGGAAAACAGCTAGCATACACAATTCTAATATTTTTATAACTATATATACCAATCAATATTAAAGTTATGTGTTATAATTATTCAGTTTAATAGCTGAATTAATAGAAATAAACAATTGATTCATACCTTTCTATCTTTTAATGTGGCTTCATAGAATTTTCTATGTCTCTCAGTTCCTAGGGATAAAATTGCATTTGAAAATAAATAAATTCCTATTGCCATCTTGACTGAAACGCTTGGCGCAAGTGATTGTACAGCCTCATTTATTGTCATTATGGTCCGTGTCTGAAAAAAACTTATATATATATTGCAATGCAAAAGGCTATGAGTAAATATTATATTGTCATATACAGTATACTAACATAAAATGAACATTCCAAATAAATGGACAAAACTGACATTTAAATATGTTGAATATTTAAATTTCAGAATTCTAAGGGTTATTTGATTTAATATCAAACTTAGGCAGTCGTTTCAGTCTTAACTATCACTCTTTAAATCTTACCCTTTTCCTGTATCCAGCATTGAATATATCATTACTAATGAATTTATATTGATTGATCTTCTGCAGTTGCATTTGTGTTATTCTTTTTTGTTCTTCTACAGGAGGTGTAACTGTGTTGTGTGCAAATAGAGGATCATTTTCCAATGTATGCCATATATTATACTGTAAATAATGAAATAATATTGATATTTATATTGGTGTAACAGTGCAGAACTATAGCAATATTTTATTAATATCTTTTCCACATATAATCATATCAGCGTTCACTCATATTGTTTTTAAAAAATAGAATCATCTCCAAGAACATATCCAAGTAAATAAATTAAAACAAGACAGGAAGTTTGCATGTTAACAAATGGGTGAAGTATGCATTGTCACGCTTGTGTGGATGAGAAAGTTTATTGTTAATGTTGGACTAATCAATAGAAGCTGTATTGAACTGTGTCATATATCATGATAGTTAACTTATTGAAGTCAAAGTCACTGAACTTAAACTCTCGAGGATTATAAATTTGCATTTAGTAACACAATTTATTTATTAACAAAATGTCACCACAACCTCAGCTACTGCAAAATTCATACAAGTTACTTTGCTCTGTCCAATATTCGGAAAATTGTATATTTCTTTGATAAGTTAAATGTGGAATGTCTCATTGACCAAATAGATATTTATTTCTCTAAGCCATCATAACCAGCTCATAACCAGCACAATACCACAGATTATATATTAATTATAAAAAAGAAAAAAAAATTGGAATATAAAAGTAGGCTAAAATATACAAGAATAAAACCAATTATCACAAGAATATGACAATGTGAGGTATTTCAAGATATATTAAAATTCTCTTTTTGAACCCATCTAGTACACAATGCCTACAATTATTTTGAGTCTAACATTAGTAAAGGTGGAATTTTTATATCAGTCAATCTAAGATATATATACCTCACTTATTGATTTTTGTATTACACTAACTTAAAATAACAAAAGCAATGGAATAAATGTAAGATGTTTAAATTGTTTAAATTTATTTAATAAAATAAAGTTATCAATTTATTTATAAAACAGCTTATCTTTTAGTGAAAATAAAACTAGTTCAGTGCAAAGACCAAGGCTAACGGCATGCTGTTACTAACAGACTGTTCCAAGAGAAATATTACAACATATTTAGTCATTTGAATTAGTTAGAAAAAAAACTAGTAAGGCCACTATAACCACTTAAGTGTGTTTAAATTTATAATAATTTAAACGATGTTTTAAATATTAAGCTAAGCTGTGATTTTATTCATAATTAAATCAATTATATCAACTTAAGATTGAAAACCAAAAATTAAATAAATACCTTAAGCCTTAGTAATTCAATATCTCCTTCAAGGGCTAGCTTTAATTGTTTCCAGTTGAATGATGATGTACTCCTGTAGATATCAAGGGGCCCCTTTGGCAAGTTAGGAATAAAATTTAAACCTTCCATTGCAAACTAAAAAATGTTTACTTAATTATTATTATGAAATTGTATTTAATAAACATATTACTACTTTCATATGTTATAATTAATTAAGTTAGACCCACCCAATTACAAAGTTCACAAGAATATTCCCTTATTCAAAATTATTAATTTATTTAATTATTACCTTGAAATTAATGATATATTTGATAAATAAATTATTACAATAACACTTCCTGTTTCGAAGTCGACAATGGCTAGACTGGATTAACGCGCTAAGGAAACGCCTTATTAACTTATATTTAATTGGTTATGAATGTTATCAATACCCTAGTGACTTTAAGTGGAAATAAAAGCCTGTGTTATGGCCCTTTTAAAAAGAGATTCGCTAGTATAATGTCTAGTTTTAGTAATATAGGTACTTATAGGTTTATACTTTATACATTTTAAACATAGAATGAATTATGTCAAGTTCACTTGACAGTGAAGTAATGAATCATGTGTATATAATATATAGTCTGTAGTCCAGTCCTTACTTACTACAGATTATGACAACCTTAATGTTAAAAGAAACCATCAAAAACTTATTTTTCCCACCAGGCATAATAGCGTTTGGATCAATCGACATGACATGGCGACAAGCTATTCAATTTTATATGAGAAACAAGAAAGAACTCGGTGGCATATTTTTCTATGTTGGCCATGAAAACTAATATAATGAATACAATGAGGCAATGTTTTATAATTAAATGATTAATTATATTGTAAGAAGATGAGACGTAAACAGCAGAAGGACTGTTTTGTCCTAAAGCATTATTATTGTAAGTGAAATGACGTCACGGCTGCCATAATACAAGGCGTGCATTTCAGCGTACTGTGTTCTAATTTAAATCACTATAAATTAAACACCATCGTGTCCATGATTTTTTCTGCGTCTGTACTATTTTGATGGTATAATTTTTCACAAATATTACTCGAAAGCGTATGTATACGTAAATACGTAATCGTAATTTACTGGTGTTAAAGCACCCTAGTTAGCATAGGTACCGTCTTAGTATGCAAATTGCAAAAACCGAAATGCTGTGCAAGACTTACTGTTTTTGGAGTTATGACCCAAATAGTCGTCATACAGGAAAATATTATTGTAGTTTGGGGCCGCGTCTTTGAGTATTCAAATCTTATTTTATTCTTATTGTTTTGGCACAGTTTTTATATGTATCAGAAACGTGTTAAACCCAGTGATACAGTTTATAATGGGTTACTTGGGTTCTTTCTGACCACGATGAAGTTTGTGCCGCATGTTTTGTTGGTTTTCGTCTAAATATCGTATTTGATGTGAATTACACTATTGTTAGATTGTTTTCTTGACTGATAGTTTGATTATTGATAATTTAAATCTCTCGCTTCTGATCTAAGACTATTTATATGAATAAAACATTTGATTCGCTGTTTTTTAATTATAAATATACTATTGTTGTTGTAATGGATTACATTGAAATCGTAATGTCAATTTAACGTCATGATGACGACAAGTAATCACAAATTTTCATATGTCAAACTCGTGAATGGTTATTTTCTGATATCAATGGGCAGCCTTGCGAGTCAATAGGCCATTGAAATAAACGAAAAAAATGGCATTACTGTTAGCCTTTTTATATTATGTACATGATGTTTATGGTTAAATAAAACGCCATCTATCTGAATTTTGTGATACCGGTAAGCAAACATAGCTCCTAACCTTAATCAGGTAACTTTGTGGTCAGGTAGAGAATATACACGTATCTAACAGAGGGCAGTAGTGTTTTCTGTAGTAATAGGTTGTGTAAATGCAATAGTCTTATGCCTACTACGCTGTGTCTGAGCGAGAGGTAAACATTATTTCGCATACACACGAAGAACACACACATTTCTATACCTGTAAACAACGTCACGTAACAAGAAAAGAGAAGTTGTAAAACAACAACTCGGTCCGCCGCTTGCTCGAACTTTTCTATCAGATGTACAATGGTCGTGTTGTCGCGTTCACGTACGCTCACTAACTCTGCGTGTTCTATATTAAATCGATGTTTATTTTGACGTAAAAACAAATTTCGTTTACGCGCTCGTTTAATTTATCGGTACCCGGATACTCGTAAATATAGTGATATGTATACGTTGTTTCTGAACGGTCACACTCACTTCTTACAGTGATTTGCTGATAGTTCACTCGTCGGTTGGTGCGCGTGATAAACTACGTGTTCGGTTTTTAAAAGGCGAATAACCGTCTAGTGTATGTGTTTTAGCACCATGCTGTGTACTGTGACATAGTGAACGTTGAAATAGGCCCTGACCTGTCACAATCATGTCTGGGCGATCGGATTGTAGAAAATTTGCGCCAAACATCTTCAACAAGAGTAAATGCACCAATTGCTTCCGCCAAAAGGAGGAACATAGTGCTGAAGCATTGGAATCTAATCGGGTAATTATTTTCTAATATTATATATGCAATCAATGATTCTTGAATTATAGTAAAGCCGCCGTAATCAAGGTGCGCTTGTATTTGTCTATTGCTACATATTTATCTGTGTAGGCTGGCCACTTCTCAGGTGTGGATCTAACGGATCATGAGTTGTGCAGTAAAACTTACTTAATCAGTGGTATTTATTTAATTGTACACGACTAACGTAGAAAGCGTATGTACTAGCGACTAGTATCAATGACATTTTTTTTATTAGATAACTATCGCTTGACGATAGTAACCGGCAAAGCAAGGTAAATTTGCTAATTATTTTCTGTTCCTTATCAAATTCTTGAAGGTCAATTATACCTTTAGGTACGTCACAAATAAGCACATGCTAATCATTTTAATACTTTTAAACTATATCGAAGTTTTTTGTACAATAAATACTGGTTTGTTTACCAATGTCAGTAATACAAACAAAATAATACTGTCAGTACTTTTTAAAGGTACGTTACGTGTTATATAACAAAATATAATATGTATGTAACATTGGTTTGATTGTAAGAGATAAACAACTTTTTATTGAATAGATACTTTTTATACAAAACCATCGACAAAAAATATCCCGTTGTGAGCAGGATGCGCATCTCTGATCGGGTCCAGATCCTCTGGTATCTATGCCTCCAAATAAGGTTCGGCCAACAAATGCGATTTGTTGTAAAAAGAAATCGATTGCATGCATATTGTTAAATATAAAAAGTATTCTTTAATATTGATGGACTTCTATTTAAGTTTTTATGAGTTAATGTTTAATTATGTTTTATTAATTGTATCGATCAATTATGGAAACGTGTGAATATTATTGATCCATAGGTCACTAATTGCGATGTGGTCGTATAGGCTATCAGTCTCAACAACAACACGATAATATAAACACGGAAGTCAGATGAAAGTTTAAAGATTTCGTCTGAATTTAATAAAATATCCATTTTTAAAACAAACATCGCGCGTACAATGAAATAATAGCCGAGGAATATAAATAATTTCAAGAAAAAAAATATAATTTTATAATTCTAGTAGGGGTTAGTAAATATAAAGTTAAACTATGTATAACCTTCCCGGGCCTGAGAAAATCAATTTTCGATAGTCGGCATCAACTAACGGAAAACGAATTTGTAATAGTAATAGTTAAGAGACCGAGCGTACTAATGTAATTACCAGTAATTTACTTTTTTAACTCCTTGTAACCGCATTTAAATCTTTAGAGTGTATTTGTTATGGAAGCCCAACACAATTTCTCCGAAATAATAAAGTTGACCTCAGTACAGGTGAATGAATTTTTCGCTTACGTTGTCCGTAAGCGGGCCTCATTCGGGTTACGCTTTTAACACCTGCGTAAATGATACGCGTCTGTTTTGGACATTTACTATTGACATTATCTGATAAGCCTCATTCAGAATTAATCTTGCAATCAGTTTATATACTATTTTTGTACATATATCAGAAGTTACCTTTTAAGTGCTAATTGCACAGATACATCTATTCTTGTCAGTCGCGTCTGCACAGCCTTATTTAAGATGTATTGACTATTTGATCACTGATTTATTCTTCAAATATAATATTTAAAACATTCATAGCTCGGTTAATATGTTAATAAAACTCCACCGAAATATAAAGATCACATCATTAAATAATTCATAATTCATTAATAATTTAGTATAACACACTTAGATATCATGAAAAAATAAATCGTGGTTAGAGTGTAATTTGATTTTTTTTTAAATAATTTAAATGAACACATATCCCGTCTATATAAAGCTGTGGGAGAAATGTCTGGGAAACGTCTGGTGATTCATGCTCTCGTATCATCAAAATGAAAGAACAGGAAACATGATCAATGCTAAAGTAATTTGAATTAGAATTCATGACACAAAAATTTCATAAGGCCTTTATCGTTTTGTATAACCTAGTTTCTGTTACTGTAATTAACCAAATGATCATATTATTAATTATATACCACATATTATGTGGATTTATATACAATTTATTTTATAATAATTTACGGGAAGATTTTCAGTAAGCTCGTCATTCATTTCATTCACATGATCGGAATACATTACCTGTCTCACCTTATGTGGACAATTCAAGAATACCAACACAATTTAGGACAAAACGGCTCGATATTGCACACGTGACAACATGTCAAAGCCAAGGCTTTTGTGATTTTGCAAAAACACACAATATTAACCTCTATGCCGTCGCAACAGATCGGACTTGTATATAATGCCGGTGCGGAAGCGCCTCAAATGGCGCGCTTCGGGCAATTATCATGACAAATGCTGCGTTAACGAAGCAAGTCATAGTCCATATTCGATGACTCGAATTGGAAGCGTCAAACGTGCGATTGATAATCTTAATATAATGTTTAATTCTTCTAGCGATGTGAAAATCTACCATACATCTGTCGTGCTGTTTTAAAACATCTATTTTCTACGGAAAATTTACTATAGTTTTTTTTTGAAATGGTTAATGTTTGTCACAGATAATGTGAGATTAGTTTTCCCACTTTCGCATGTTTGTGGGTCGCACACATATATTTGTTAAATTCGTTTGCAAAACAGGTTTAAGATCTTTTTCGTTACGGCATGGCGCCGGTCCACACTTGCGGTTAATGCGTAAGCTAACTTCCATTTAGTACTTTGACACAGTTTTCATTTTATAAAACACGCCAAGACAGTACTTAACTGTTAAGAGGTCTTGTTAACCCAGTTCTCAAACCACAAATAGATAATTAGTAAATGAAATAGTTTAAAATGGAGCATATTAAAACTTTTAGGCCACTGGTTTCTTTAATGCTAACATCATAAATATAGATGTCAATCAGACAGTCATATTTAGTCTTGAACATTAATATTGAACTTAGTTGATATCTTGACGTAACATACTACGTATTGTTTCTGACATACCAAGGTCGCGATTAGACAAATCTACCTTGACCATTTAAGGATTGTGTTACGTTTACGCCACAAAACCGCAGTAAAAAATACCAACTTTGACTCATATTTATGCGATAAAAAATTACAACATTCAGTATACAAAGATTCACCAACAATGTCACCATAATTGTTTCATATATATTTTTCTTTTAGGATTTTTTACTCATAAAAATGGCTCCTGTTTTTAAAAATAGAACGGTGTAAAAATTTATCGCTAATGTACGAATCGTCTGTACATCATAATCTATTATATTTATTTACTATTGTACTAATATCAGATACTCCAAGGATGCTGCATTCTAGTACATATGCCGCTTTATACCGTCAACAGTTTAAAAAGGATACAGCGTACACCCCTAATATTTCTACATATCAAAATGATTTGAAATTAGTTCGGGACATACAGAGCAAGGAGTGCGTAAGGAATGCGCCTACGCCAGGTGCAATGGCCCCGTGCCACGCCCCCTGAGCATTTTTGTGAGCGCACCATACATGGATTGGTTTAAATTTAGCGCTAATTACTTATCTGGCAACATTTTTGAGTGTAAACGCGATCCTCGTATCCCGAAATGAACCCCGTAATTTATTTCCCATATCATCTAGTCTGATAGTAACAGACAAAGTCTATTAAGTCAGTGCTTGTTGAAAACTCTCAACATTAAATATGTGGTCTTATTTCTTATATTATTGTTACGCATCATGCACATTATCTTAATTAGTGTAAAAATGTAAAACTATCACTAATTTAGTCAAAAATTCCTACAGATTAACGTTACGGATATAAAACCTACTTTGAAAATATCGTATAATCTTCGCATATAAAAAGACATATATTGTCTATCACAGTCTGTTCCAGTAAGATCAATGATGAACTTATTTGTTCGCTTTGTCTGGGTGTGATAAATATGTATCTATATATATGTAGTTTATCATTTGTTTAGGTTAGCACCTATAACTAGGTATAAATCGATTCCCTTTAACCAACCATGTGTGAATTAAGACCCCATACTTATATCTAGCTATTCATACTAATGTAAATATAACTTCATTACTGTATAGATAAACAGCTATCGATTAGATTTTGTGAAGTGCGTTCATTAAAGTGCGATAGTATTTAAGCGTTATCGTTTTCTTACCGTTAGTATTACAATGGGTTACTAACAATAATATGTGGGTCGAGACAAGAGGTTAGACGAACAATTAAAGTCAACCCTGTTTGCAAATAGCATTGGATTAATGCGATGCGATCGTAATTGTGATATCCGTTTTATTGCGCACCGGGAAATTCATGTTATAAATTTAAGCAATAATTTACTTACTTATATTATTGGTGTTCTGTTGTCTTCTGCGCCACTGTTACCACTTAGAGCGACCGTTTGAAATATGGCAAAATTTAAAAGTGATAACATTTATGTGTCATTATCTAAATTTGAAGATTGCGTTTGTGACTCAACCAAGGATACAATTGATATGAAAATATTTTATTGTCTATGAGTAGACAGGCATTTTGTCTTTGATCTATTCTATCTAACTATCTGTCGATAATGGAGACTGTCGCTTCTACCGTTAATTACTTTATAATCACTCTTTCATATAAAGGTTTAAATCGCCTACCTACAGACGATACCATTGAATATGGTCTGAAATGGGTATTGATAAATTAAATTACAAGATTTACTATGAAAGGTCGTATCCTTCACTTATATCTGCATAGTGTATGACAAAGCAAAAATATTGACGATTACGTTGGTAAGGCTCTTTTTGACTTTGTGATGTCCTTCAGATAATGCTGAATCGCATAGCGATGACATAATATTAAAGTTTAGACTGGTCTTAATCTAAATCAGTGGAGACATTGCAGATGCCACCCGGCTGGCCACGACAATTAGACATGAGCTAAGGACCCAAAAGAAAGAGAAATCCTGAATCCTTGAAACAAAGTTAAGTTTAATAATTACAAATTAGTAAATGTTTTTTAAAATATTCTCTTAACAACATCGACTTGTTATACATGTAACGACTATTTGCAACAATCGATATTGTGGTTTGCCTGGTAGATATTAACTAATTCTAATAAGGCCGCCCGTTAGTTTCACGTGTAGAATGACGTACTAACATTTATTATTACTAATTGTGCAACAAAGTATTTATAACATAAAGTACATACATTTGTAACAAAACAAGAAACGTGCTACAAGAAAACATTACGGCACTAACTAGCCTTCAGAATACACACACACACACACACTAGTGGAGTGTGTGGTAGCGGCTCTTCCTAACACATGATGTGTGTAATATACAAGCCTATTAGCCCTACAGATAGAGAAACAACTCGATAAATATAATCAATATTGTAATTACAATTCATTTAATAAATATCATATTTCAAACAGTTGTATAACCAAATAATAATAGTCACAGCAGGCCCCAATTAGTGTCGATGCGTAAACATCTTTATCTGTTCAATGGAGACATTACCAGTTATTTACTTACACTATCAACCACGTATGCATCTGACTCATGCTTGTATACATATTCATGAAGAGCTTTGATAGTGATCGTGATAGATACACTAATTAAAACATTAAAAAGCATAAAATACATATTTTTTATTAAATACACCAGCTGATCCGGAAAACGGGTTGCCATGTAACATTACTAAGCAAGTTCTTGTATAACTGGCGGGGATAATTAAATGACGAGTGATCAGTTATAGGGGTTGGTGTTAAAGGGGTAATTTTTTGGGGTTGGATGTATTTTTTAATGCGACATAATAAAATAAAAGGTTTAAATATTTAAAAAATGCGTGGGTTATCCCCTTATCACTAAGAAATTAAAAAAGGATGTTGGCCGATTCTCCGACCAATTATGCTTACAAAATTTCATGACAATTGGTCAAGCCTCTCGGAAGTGTACGGGAACGAACATTGTGACACAAAAAAAATAATAAGCAGAACTAAAACTAAACTAACTTCTAATGTTTGTTAATTCAAACTTTATTTTTATCGTTAAGGGTTCAACAATATATTAAATCATTAATAGAATATCTATCCGCGTGTTTTGTAACCGGTACTACAACATACCGATGCAAGAAAATTCCATTCTAAATACAAAATTGTAACAGCTGGTACTTGGCAGTTGGCAGCACATATTTAACAAGTTCATCCCATCAGGCCGTCAGTGCTTTCCGCGTAGCACAAATTACGGGCGTAGTATATGCGTGTCTATTGCAATGTGGCGGTTTAAACCTTGCAGGTTGGAAAATACCTATGCGAACACCCTTCTATTTGTGTTCAGAAAATAGAGAAATTCGTTGAGTAAGTCTTTCAAAGACGTGCTCTGTTTGTGTCATACGTCCGTTTGACAGTTGGATAACGATCGCTCAGTCCTCTATGATCTTGACCAACGTGTACCGTTAATACATAACCGGTGCTAGAAGCATTTTGTAATACGTGACCACGTTCTATATTTAAAATGCGAAACCATAAATTCACCGCGTAAATTACCATGCGTGCTGCGCTGACGCGGGTTTTGCAGTCTAAAAGGTTATTAGGTTTGAATAGTGCAGCTTTCTGTAAAACTGCGTTTTAATATAACATTCGTATGTCGAGAAATCACATCGCAATTTTTCCCAAAGTTAAACATTGGGACTCTCAAAGTTTTTATGTTCAGGGCTTATCGAGTTTTTTGTCATTAAAAAACTACGCCAGAGACCAATGACATTGTGATGTTTCGTTAATAGTGTAACTGTTAACGAGAAGTACAGCGAATTGGCATTTTTGTAGCGAAAGCAAAATAGATACATATTCAATAGGAACAGGCATTCGTCTGTCCGGCGCCGTCTTTCGAAGAGCTTGAATAATTAATTAAGCCGTAATTTACTGCTAACTAGAACATAGGAGCCCGGGGCGGGTCCGCCACTGATCTTGGACTTATTGACTGAGCGGCGACAGGGTTGTCAATGATTTAACATTTAAATTGAATATTAAAATGCATCTCTGTTGAGAGTAAGTATCAGAGGATCACATGCCGGTATTAGTTTTTCATAAATTATATATTATATCATAAATTAAACCAAAATTGAAACAATTCAAAACATCACTGTCAGCCTGCCGTTTTCATAATTCATCTATACCTATAATAAAATATTAATAATGTTGGAAAAATATATCTGTTTGTTCGCGTAACAGTCACCGAAGAACCTACTGCATCATTTTTTCACAGTTCAGTTTTTACCAATGGATATAATTTCGTCAAATATCTTTGATTCGTTGAAATAAGATTTTAGAAAATTTTACTAAATTAAAAGTTGTATAGCAAATGTCACTTGAAAGTTTATTTCAGATCAGTTAGTACCAATGTTACAACTTCTCGCGAAAAACCTAATCAAAAAACATCCACGCGCTGGAACAGCTGAAAGCAGCAACATCACGGGATTGATGGGGAACTGGTAACTAAAAATTCTATACCCCGAGATTGACTTTTGTTTTGTTCAAACTAAATTTATAAATAAAAAATACATTTAACAAAACCAGTAATCAAATGTTCCTTGTTTAATAACATCAAATGTAAAATATTGCAATAACAAGCGAAACATTTATCTTCAAGGAATAACACGACAGTCTAGCTAGTTTATAAATAACCTAACATTTTAACCCAACCTAATCAAAGTTTATCATCTACATTTATTGCGTATGCGCATGCTATATCAATTCAAGTTGCAGTTGTAAAGCGTTGCGTCGTCGGTATTTTTATTGAGACCAGTGATAAATAAGGTGATTACGATATTTCATTTAAAATTTAAATGTAAATTCTTTAGTAAATGTTGTATCGAATGGGAAACTTTCAAGTGTAATCGATGGATCAATAAGTCTTAATAAAACGGAATTAGTTTTTATGGTAATGTACGTATGCTTATATAATACAGTAGGCTTGATAGACATTACTGAATGGACATCTTTTATTTATGATATAATATTTACTTTTACAAGACAACGTGCTTTGTAAATAAATGTTGACAACGGAGTATGGCTTAGAATAACTATAGTAGAACTAGCTGATAACCACAAACGTTGTTTTGCCAAACAAACAAAAAATGGCTCTAAAAATAGATGTTGGCCGATTCTTAGACCTGCTCAATATGCTCACTAAACTTCATGAGAATCGGTCAAGCCGTTTCGGAGGAGTAAAGGAACAAACATTGTAATACGAGAATTTTATATATTAGATATAGAAATTTGCGAAAGTGTAAAGTTATATATAGTGTATGAATGAGTTACCAAACGTATAACTCCCGATTTGCATATAAAGTTATTGTGAATATTCCGGCATTGGCGGGTATTTTATTAAATCGCACATTTACATCCTACAATCAGTGTGCGGTTTGTAAACAGAATTTATATTACAACACCTCTGCAACCATTGTCTGTTAAATTTACCAATAACATCATTGTTTGTGTGCATACAGTTGTCGAACGTGTCAGAATTTCGTATCACGTATTTTTTTTGCATTTAAACTATACACAGACAAAAGTGAAAAAAATACAGTTAGTTTCTCGACATAAGGCTATAAAAGGCCGGCAACGCACTCACGAGCTCTCAGCCACGCGAGAGTCTATGGGCGGCGACTTCACCTTTATGGTTGGCCTCCTGCTCGTTTGCCCACTCTACTATTAAAATCAAAGCGAATAATTCTGCCGAACAACTATTTTTGAACTTCCAAAAATGCAGAAGCGCAATTAGTTCTAATAATATTGTAAATCTTATGATTGTATTTCTTTATATTTTATACAAATTACAACCATAAAATATATAATACATACATATATGAGATTTAGATTGTACATTAAAGCATTAACTAAATTAAATTACCCCACTGTAATTTAGTATACTCTGCCTATAACTGACGAAGAATCAGATGTCAATGTAAACTTTATACATTGATTACTCTGAATAACAATGTACGTACACTCTTCGCGGACACATATGGAATATTTATTTAGAGCATTCAATATGGTATTGTTTGAATTCTTTATAGAGATCACTTAAAGTATTTAGAATTTAAACATTATAGTTATCGTGTTTGATTGAATTGACAACTATTTCTTAGTTATACTTACGGAATTTTGATTTGAAATATGAATTTTATAACAGATTCAAGTGACTTTAAGCTTAAATTTTGTATTAACTATGATACGTATGTGCTTATAAGACTAAAAACCACCCGATTTATAATATCATTAATTGAGATTAAGCTTTAGCAAGATTCGCGCATTACATATATGTCAGATATTTAATGAGATATATTATAATAACACTTCATTATACAAATATAAATGTTATTGTAAATACAATTATATCGTATTTAAAAAAGTTATAAAATAAAAAGGAAAATTAGTTAATTAATAGCACGTGTTTTTATATTACCTAAATTCAAATCAATTTTAGTTAACACTCAACTCGTAGTTATGACGTTGCGTAAGATTTTAAAAAGTTTTTTGTATACTCTGTACTGGATCTCGTTTGTTATGCTAAGAAAAATATTATCTCCGTGCAGCAAAAGACATTAAAACATAGCAGGCGTTATCTCTAAGTCTAAATTAGCATTCTCGCCGGCTGTCTTGCCCACGCATTGCAAGCCATCCATCATAATATGTTTGTGTGTGGGTGCTTTGTTGATCGCACACTTGTTTACTTCGATACAGCAGTAGGCTTGAACAATTATTGAATATTTGCAGTAAGACCGATTCTTCTATGGCCGTAAGTAAAATAACCAAATACACTGTAGTCATATACACAAGTAAAAGTGTCATCTATATATCTTGACTATTTTAAAAAATCGAGAACTTGAAATCTAATCAAACAAGTTATATTTATAAGCTACAACATATCTTGCTTGACAGTTAGATATATATACATTTTATATCCATTCACCTGTCTATTCTGTCCCATATAAGACTTTTTCACATTTATTTTTTTATTCAAACTTATTATTTTTTATTAGAACGCAGAAAGAGATAGTTGAGTACTTTAATTATTATAAGAAATAAATTAATGTACCAAAACCATATACTGGTTTCTATGAGTTTTGAATCGATTGAAAAACGTGACATATTAAGCACATATTTAGGTGATTATTTGAAATATAACTATTTTGTAACAAAAACAATAAATAATCGCCCAATTACGTACAGCTGATTCAACAATTACTACTCACCCACTGCCTACTGACAATGTTTGTTTGTCACTGAAAGAGGTCATTACTCATTGGTTTAATATCAAATCAAAACTAACTTTATTCATAAAGGTAAGTTTATTACATTTATGAGTTGTCAAATAATTGACATTCACCGACAATTCGCATATCAAGGGTTAAGCGCTGACGAGAAGAGGACCTGCAACCATTGCAGTCTTCAGGAAATGCATCATATATATGAGTATCATAATATAGCTTTTAACAATAAAAACATTTAAGGCTTCTTAAACTGTTATTTTATATACATTTTAAACGATCCTTATTCTCATAACTCGTGATCCCCTGTCAGATTTATCTTAAATATTCATTTGGAATAAATTAAACACAGATAAGGAATAAAGGATACGGTAATCAATGTTTTAATTATCTTCGTTCATTAGTGATCACAGTTCCTTTGAATAAAAAAAACAAATGTAAGCTCCTTAAAGGGACTGAACATAAGACCGCCGGCCGTCAAACAATGATCTACCGACGACATCTCACAGTTTGCAGGTTGTAAATAGTTGCTGAAAGGCTAATTTGGTTGAAGGGAAATGGAGGTCGCCAGTGTCCAAAGGTTGAGTTTGGTTTCTTTATTTAGACCTCATATTTAAAATAAACGAATGTTTTGTTGGTTTGTACGATCTCAGAAACTTCTGTTCTGAATACTGAAACAAGATTTTTTTATCCTTTTCGCTGATGTTGACTGATCTTTTAATTACCAATAACTCTAATAGAGAGTGCCTTACGTATATTAATAAGTGTTATGTTATTCCATCTATAATAATATAATAAGTATCATTCTAGCTATATAATAAACCAGTATATTATTTTTAGTTAATTTTAATTTATTGTGATGTGTGTGCCGTGTGTGTGTGTCCAAATAAACATATTTTCTTTCTTTCTTTCTATATCAATGTGAACAAGTGAATGTTGTTATGAGGAACAAATCATAATCACATATATACCTAAGTTCCATTAAAGTCTATAAAAGCTTTGCTCTAAAGCTATTAACAGTTTTTCCTGGAGGTTTATTTGAGGCATCAATTTTCTGTATTATTTAGTTTTAAAAATATATAAATATATATAATATAGCAGCCGGTTGACCTTTAGAATTTATGGCAAATCACATTTTTCTGTTAACCTATGAAATTTGACACTTGAGACTGAACTTTGTTTTAGAATACGTTAGTATTAACCCATACATTACTAAAACATCCGCGTTATCAAAGTATTTTTAATAATTAGTTTTGATTGAATAAAAATAATAATTTTATATTAAATAGTTATTTTATTTGTGTTACAAAAACATCATATTTCAGTATCGTTGGAATGTTTTGTATAAAGTTTTTGACCGCATAAAGGAGGTTGAATATCAGTAATGTCAAATAAATTACTTGTATCTTTATGGTTTTACGATTCAATAAAACGATTCAATACGACTGTGAGAGTATGATTTGATTAATTAATCTTTTACTCATTTTTATGAACGCACCGTTATTTGTACAGGAAATTATAAAATTAGCGTAACAAACAACTTTAAAAAAACTGTTTCATTAAACTATTAAAGCAAAATATTGGTTGTCTCTTTTCAACACGCTAGGACGAATATAGTAGTATTGGTAATTAATAATAAGATTAAATATATTTTGCGTTTTGTTCTGTTGTTTATGATTGTGCTAAGGATGTGTATTTCCGTCACTTCCGTAGACTGAAGGTGAGGACAACTTCTTCCGATATCTCAAATGGTCTTGAATTGAAAAAAAAGTCTATTTGCGAGATAATTGCTTGTTTTTAACTGCATTCTATACATAAAAAACAACTATTTCTGAGCTAAAAGTATTTAGCCTTAACGTTAAACGATTAAATTATTAAGTATACTAGTAATTATTTAGAAAATTGTATACAAAAGGCTGATGGGGAACGCATATCTTATAAACAAGATTTGGTTCGTCCCTCAGTGAAGCATTAACCGCAAAAACCTTGCAATTTTAAAATCAACCATAACCTACCTTTGGCAATGTGTCCATGTTAAGATGGAGTGGTACATTAAATCAAACCCAGTTTTAAAACACATTCAGTGCCCGACGATAAATATTACAGATCGATTAAAAAAAATATCGGTAAATGGCGGCGTAGAGTATCTGTGGTAGAAATGATAGACGACCGTCGTCTTTTGTTTTACTATATAGTCTACGTGTATTGAAACGAGAAAGTACATTGTTCCTTATTCAAATTCTGTGAAACGATATATTCAACTATATGGAATTAGCTTTGTATTCAGAAATACGATAATTGCCTTTGTGAAATATTGATCGCCGTGCACTGTATGTCCTGTAAAGATCGTTATCGTCCATAAAACCATTAAATATTAAAACACTTTTAACGATTGTTTTATTGTTCTTTTATCGGTTCTTACGTATGATAGAATATAAAAATCTCGTATTTTTACACTCAGTGACGTTTACAACTGTGAAGTTGTTAATATAGATAATTTTAATGTGATGTATAATTTTTCAAGATAATCTTACGACCATTTGCAACAAAAGATATGAATTTAACCTAAACGCATATTAAGAAACTCATTTACACTGACTAAAAATGTTGTAAAATACGCTAAGTAAGGTTAAGGATCTTCTTGTTTAGAGAACTTTTCCCTAACGTTACTTGTACATATAACATCTAAAAAAATGTATTATAATTTTGAAAATGGAAGCTAGCTAATTGACGTTTATAGATTTCTTGGTCTGATATAAACAACACCTTTTTATGGTTAAGTAGATGTTAGGACACACTATTGTAAGAACACACATATTTGAGTACTTACTTGAATTTAGGGTAAGACTGATACAAGACTTACTGCGCAGTCTTCCATTTGAATATCTTATAAATAATATATCTATGAGGTAAATATCCATTAAATACACAAAGTGGGTCAGTATACCGAGTTTGGTTAACTAGACATTATTTCCAATGGAGATGTTTAGCGTTTTACGAGGCGTACCGCGGATTTTATTGGAAATAACGTCACGAAATAATAGTTTATCGTAGTTGACTGTAAGCTTACCGATATTAATGTCATTTAACATGTTTATTGTACATTATTTGTTATGAAGCTAACAGTCGATTTCTACTCAGGTGCAACAAAGGTTTAACGTTTCGTCCTATAATACATGTTATAGAAGATTTAAAAAAAAATAATCCAGTGACTCTATTCTAGATGGGTGTTCCTCGGTTTTCGTATTCACCAATGATTTTAGTATAAACTAATATTCTAGAGTCCTGTTCTCGATTCTGGATGAAGACATGCGTTCATCTCAGAGGCAACGTTGCAATGCAATGGACCACATTGTTAACTATTTATGTCCTTTGTCTTATGGATTTATTAACCTATTAAACAAAGTAGCTAAGTAGTTAGTACAGATTTGGCGGTAGAAATATATTGTTGGTGGTCAAATTACAATTCTGAACGTAAGTAAACTTTGTCAAACAAAGAAATTCTTATCCTTTTTTTTTTTTGAATAATCTCAGTGAAAGATCAAAAAATACCGATTCGCTGTTTATAGCATTCCAAAATCGAATATGGCTTCACAACGCACATTTATCCAAAACGCGAAGTTTTAAAATTCCCGTTCAAATGTAAATATTCTGTTTCAACCCGTATATCTTTCAAACAGCGCCGTGAATCGACTAAAAAGGCTGACCGAGATGTTACCACATCGTAAATAATTCATGTAATATTACTCAATCATGTTTGTGGTTTTAACGGCGATGCTTTTGGTGGTCACACACATGGCTGCCGTCATGTCATTGATGATGAAATTGGAACGAAAAGCGCGGGAGTTGCTGATTCAATGCTACAAATCGATATAACATAAGTTTTATGTATATTATACGTTTAGTTCATTGAAATGTTACATATGCTTTGCATTTTTTAGAGGACGGATTTTTAGTTTTGGGACATGTGTGGGGGGTCAATAGAAGCTTCACTTCAAATTTGTGACGCCATTGCTCGCTCGATGTATTGAAAAAAAGTATGGAAGATATTAAATGCATAGAAAAAAATAATTAATTTTAGGGCATAAAGTAAAACCCCCCCAAAAATATTATTGCGTCCTCTAATAAATACCTAATTCGGTCCTTAAATTGTAACATATCAATCTTGTCATTTGGTAGAAAATAATTTTAAGTTGTCAACTGTATATGCTATATATATTAAGAAGTGACACCTCTGAATGACAAATGACACATTTAATGCAGAATTATTTGATTGTAAATTTGAAATTATAACGGTACAGCAGTGTAACAGTGACCCGGCAAAAAACGCAGCGACCGGTCACGTCTGCGCCGGCGCAGGTGCCTACGTTCACTTTCGATGTTGCTACTTGCTATTCAATTTTGATAGTTCCATACCAATTTTAGCAATGTAACGTCATTGTGTATTAGTTTCGCAGTCGTGCTTTCAAAATTACAGTGAATGAATTTTGTAGTAATACTGTTGAATTAAATGTTATAGGGGGGCATATCGAGGGAAAAGTTTTGCTAAATGGTTCTGATCTAGGCTTGACCCCGGATGTGGCTAAGGCAGAAGATGCCTACAAAACAGAAAGATATATAAAAGTAACGTTAAAATTTAGTACTTAAAAAGATTTTCCTCCTTATGATCGACTTAATAAAATGTGTTTTCGACGTAGTTAGCATTTAGCATTGAAATGAAATTTTTGCAATAATAATAACTTAGAATTGATAAGTTATTAGAAACATATTTCAATTATAATAACGATTATTATAGCCTTTAGTATATGTTAATGTTTTATTAATTTATAGGCATAGCGATTTTATTGCCTTTCCTTGTTTATAGCCTTTCAAGTTCTGATTCGCTACATAAATTCTACCATACAATATCTATGTGTTTATATTATAGTGGTAAAATTAAAAATACTACGTTTACTTCTACTAATGTACACATTTTATACAAAATTAGTTTGTTAACAAATTTGTTTGTCCTCCAAATGAAATAAGTATCACACATTAAAAATAAATCTATAAGCTCGATAAGTATTATGTACATTATATATTAGTACTTATGATTTAATAAATACACTATTTTTAAGAGTAAAATGGAATCTATTGATTTATGTAGAGTGTAGACCAGTGTAACACTTTGGCCGACGACACTGTCGTAGGTTCAGAACTAGCCTGTAAATTTTAAGTAAAATGTATAGACGAGATTGAAACATTAAAAAATATATTTAGCTTGAAGCATTTAAACATATATTATTATGAAATGATATCGTTCAGATTTTTTTGATAAAGATCTTTGTTACGTAGACCATAAAGCTATTTGTTGTTTTAGAACAGAAGCCTTTGATAATATCACTAATATTGCTTACCTAACATTGAAAGATAAGAATTGTATTTAGAATTAAAAGCTAAATTCGATTACGTAATTACGTTCTGATCGTTGCAATATATGAACACAGTGTACAGATAAGGAAAATAAATATTTTTTTACGAAAGGAATCTACTATTTTTGTATATGTCTTTATCACACCCCTTATCATACTAGTTCAGTAAAGGTAATTTAAGGGTGTGGTTAGCCAACAAAGCCACCAAGATATAGACTTATAGCTTGCTTAAAGTCTTGTATTAATAATTTATATGTATTCACACGCACACACACACAAATTTCACACAAGTAACTGGTGACGGTACTTGTTTTGTTTTTTGTGTATTGTTAAAGATTAATAACAGAGAGAGCGTGTTCTCCAAAAACAAGTAGTTTGTTACTTAAATAGAGCCACTATCCTGATATTGTCAAAAGAAGTAAAAAGCAATAAATATATATTTTTTTACATATTTTTTTATCCAAAACATAGTTGAATAGTAACATATTTAATCGGGAAACAGAGAGCTTAAGTACTCTTTAATTTAATGATACAAAAAATATAAACGTTGCATATTAGTCTTCATTAAAACTCAAATTCTGTTTAATGGAACATTTTAGTTAATTAAGATGCTAAGCGTTCCCAAAACTTCCATGTTCCAATTAAATGTCGGCGTCTTCTATCACTTGTCTATTTGTGCCTAACTTCAGTCGCAACAAGGGCTGCCAAATTGATTTATTAGATAAACATTGTTAGGGCTGTAACGAGTTGGATATAACTTTTAAATTAATTCCTTTTTTATATTGAGCGCCCTGCTATATAATATCCCTATTTTAAATTGTAAATTGAATATACTGTAGAAATGCAGGTACCGTAGAAATCGACAATCGAATAGAACAATCTAAAGACTTCGCACGTGTAGTTCTCCGATATAACACAGATCTACTCACATACATAGTCATGCGTTAGGGTTGAGATTATCTAACAGTTCGAATGATCGATTCATAGTTAAAAGCCTCAATAAATCAGCACGGCACATCCCTAGCAGCACCCTTGCACCTGCGACGCATCTGTATTATTAGACGTCGCGACGCCGGGCATCGACCCGACCCGTTTACCGAAATAAATCGTGCGCATGCCAGCTTCGCGCTTGTCACTTTGATCGCATTTTGCTGTTTACTTTGTGTTTCCAAGTATTTATAGGCTTTGCTGGCTTTACTGTGGCTAATTCGTTACAAGCTTTTGACAATTGTGGAACGAACATGCAGGCATAGTGTGTCCAGCGCCGATTCTATTTAGACAAATTCAATACTGCTGACTTAATCATTTTAAACTTTTGTTAATTTTTAAGAACAGTAATGCTATGTTATTTATTTATTTTACATATATTTGTTCTATAATCCTTCATTAACAACATAAATGAAAAATAGCACAACAGTAATTACTGGTAGAACGATGTATCGTCTATTTTGAAATGATTTTACAAATTTATATTGCAAATTATCTTTTAACTTTACATTCAACGTGTCAAAATAAATCGTGGTCCGTTGTAACATTAATTTTATGCGAGTCTTGATCGTAAACGAATTCTCGGTATATTGTAGTTTTATTATCCTTGATTTATAACCATTCAGTGTTTTTATAACACCATTGCTGATAGATTTTCTTGAGACTCTTCAACTCAATCGCTATTTTCACCTGTCATATCCAGGTTGTGTCTGTTTATATGTTGAGAATGTATTCTCCAAAAAAACATACACCGTCATCACTTTTAAGTAAAATATAAATTAAATTATGATAAATACATAATAAGCAGTAAGAAGTCACAACATAGACAATAAAAATATAAAAAAAGAAATATATAGCTTTAAAATGTTACATAATACTTTATATAGATTTAACTTTAGCATGTTAAAAATCTACCAACGATTTTAATTTTCTTATTTTCGTAGGTATTAAAAGGTTGTACTTCATCATAGTCATATTACATTGGTGGGTTTTGCACTGACTGAATGTCCTGCGTCTCCGGCAGAAAGCGTCTATAGATTATCCATGATCTTTACGTTTAATTCAAAACAATTGTTGCACATTCATAAAATTAAGATTGTTTTCATTTTTGCAGCCTGTAATTGGGTCTGCACTTTCTTTTTTTATGTATATCTGTTTTGTGTGTATTTTATGTGGTGCAAATCGGTTGGCTACCCGTATATATAAAATATATCGTGATTACGAACGACGATTATGTGACGTACCTCGATGACGACTCGTAAAAAGAAATACTTGGTATTTTTTATTAATTATTATATTCATTAATAATAATGTAGTTTTTACATTACGTATAACAAAACTTTGTTAAGCATATGTCAATCAAAAGCCTATTAGAATGTCTATATTAACCTTTAAATTAACCACTTGATGGAATATGGCACAATTAATTTTGTTGATTTAACTAATGTCGTGTAAGCATTTATATAAATGATGTTGACGTTAATTATGTTTACGTAAATATTTCGCGTAATTGAATTTTGTTTATCGGTCTTAATTTAATGATGTTATATAACTGCTTCAGTTATTACTTATTGTTTTGTAATACGACCTATTTATTGTCATTTATAATATTTTTTTGTAGGATACGTCTCACGAAACCAATTAAAGGTTAGCGTTAAGGTCCTTGGTTCGATCTTAGTTACAAAATTATTTCAAGTGGTTAAATAATGAGGGTGTACTATGGAAGATTATGAAACTTGAACTAAAAAGAAAAACTAAAAAAAATACTATGTCGCGTATATACGTTGTGCAAGGAAAGCACCTGCTCTTGTATCACCAACATAAATAATATTTCTTAGTAAAGAATATTAAAAATACAGTGTAAAGTCCATGTAACGTCACTTTTACCTCACTCCATTTAACAACAAACTAAAGCGTCGAAATGAATTGGCTTGTATTCCATGCAATGATTTTCGTCTTTACATTTTTCCATTCCACGACTCTCTACAACGCCATAAATTGCACAGTACCTTCAGTGTCGTTATATAGAGTTAACGATGTATTTAACATTGCAGCTAGTAACTTAACGAAATCAGCTAATCAAAAAAATGTAAAACTCAAATTTTCAATTTAAATGACTTGTTTATAACATAAATCTTATGCAAAAGCAAATAGGGTGAAGAGACACAGACGGATTTAGATTTACGCCGGCTAGACTATTAAATCAGACGTCCAGACATACAATGAACTTTACAGCAAATTAGTAACTCAAAAGATCTTGTACTCTATTGACGTGTTTGTGAATATTTTCTTTCTTTATACAAGGTTGTAGCTAGCTGTAGATCACTAAAGGCCCTGTACTAACAATTGTTATAATTATCACGTAAAAGGTGATATTTGTTCTTTATTCTCTTTCTAAAATGTTCGTGTTTTGTAGGAGCGCAATTTCACACCAGTCCCGTTTAGATTAAAACCTTTTTGCTTATAATTCAATTTTTTAATTATTTAATTTTGGAAGACTAAGTATCTTATTTAGAGGCAACTGACGATTGGCAGGCTTTTAAAGACCACGACAAAAAATAAAACGTATGGTTTTTTTTTAACTTCATAAGTCTAAAAGTAACTGGATTGACTTGACTTGATTTAAGGTGAAAATTTAAAAATATGCTAAAATGACATTTTAATTAGCCAGTTTTTACACGGCATCGCAAACAATTGAATGGGCGATTATGTAAACGTTACGACCTTATTTACGATTTTAAATAAAAGAACAATGAACGTTATCTATTAAAAGGCATTTACTTCATAAGTGACGTGGGCAATTAATTGTCGGTGTTGTGCTTATTCTTCAACTTAATCTAAAATTGCGTTAAGGGATATATAAATTAAGAAATACAGATTTTGTATTATGTATTTGTACTTTAAACAAAGATTTTATATCATATTATTTATTGAACATTAGAATTACAGTAATACTTGGAATTAATTTCTGTAACAACAACTGACTCAACAAACTCAAACACAAAATATCTTTATTCAAGTAGGTCTTTATATTTTGAATCGTCAATTTTTACACTACCACCGGTTCGGAAGGCAGTCATCTACCTAGAAGAACCGGCGAGAAACTCGATAGATGCTCTTTTAAAATAAACAATTAATACAAAATTGTGCTACTGACAATTTAAATAACAAAGCATTGTAAGGCTACTCAAGAATTGAACTGTCCCGATGCTGAGTCAATTGCCGACACATTAAAGAGAATCTTTGTCCTCTAAATACAGTATTAAAAACACTACTAAACTATAAAAGCATTGGATAGATTATAATTATATTTTCAAGATCTCTTTTTCAATATCTTATTATAACGTGTGTTACGTAGAAATATACAAATCTAGGTGTACAACTAATCATTTTTCGCTAGGGAAAGGACACATAATATGCCTATCTATACTGAAACACGTAATTCACGCAAATATGTATACGGCTCTGTGGTGAGGTAACCGACATCACGACCAGCTACTGCCAGGCATACAGCTATAATGTCACTATTTTAAACACTAACCCACATTCTATCAAGTTCCGTAACTCAAGCAAAAAGCAAAGCTTCGTAACACTAAATCACTGGAATCGTTCAAGTTACGGAAAAATTATGAAACATAGGTTAATGGAGTCATCATTAAGTAATGCAAGGCGTTCGCGCAACTTATTTATTAAAAAGTTTATTAAGCTTTAAATAAGCTAATTCACTTTTAAAGTGCTTTTACAGTTTACAATCTGATAAAACAAATCATTAATATTTCGTTGTTTTGAACATAACGTGACATTTCTATATATGACGTTAAGAAATACCAAACCCTTATTACGATGTATATAAATAATGAAAAACATACTAGGTAGATAATCATTATTAAATATATTATGCACTATAAGCTTTAATAAAATACCTAATCAACAGTGGTCGCCTTGACTTCCCGAAACCATCAAATTCCAAAGACATCCTCTTTTGTAATTAAAAGCGAAGGATCGTTCTGTGTTAATCTCGTGTGTCAAGTTCTTGGACATACCATATGGTCGACTATTTTTATTTTTTTTATTTCGTGATTTTTTATTGCAATCAATTTTCTTTAAATGGTTTCGTATTTGCCTTAAATTGGAAACAATTGTCGCTATTGCTTGTTTTGAAATAAACAAAACTAGACCCTCGGGTGGCTGACGCGCCATTACAAAGCTATAAATTAAATCCAACAGCTAATTGCGAGTAATTGCAGGCCATTGTGGACCATGCAAATGCTTACTTTCGAAATAACTTGGCTTCCGAATAAAAGAAACTATAGGTTAAGCGCTGTTGTTATAATCTAAAGTCGGTTTATTTATTTTATTTATTTACGGAAACAAAACAGACACATCACAAAAATGCAATAACAGAAAAAGATATATGACAAAAATACAGAGGCATCCTAAAACATGTTTCACAGATAAAATACGTTATATACATATATATGTTATATCTTAATTATTTTATTAGAAGAAGCTACAAACGAGCAGGAGGCACACCAAATTTTAAATCTCTTTGGTAATATATGACTTACATGAATAAAAACATTTTTTTTATAAATCCTTTCAAAGTTTTACAGATAACAGAAATAGAATCGTAAAGTATAAAAAGATTGTCCAGCTCTGTTTTATATTTTCTAATGTGGAACCGTTCATAAATAGATTATACAATGCTATTATATGGAACGAGATAAGGACTCAAGGATCACCGGAAGAGAAAATCACCACATTATATCACAATATACCTACGTAATGGTGACAGTTATCGCTGGATTGCTGGATTTTTCCCGTATCCAATCACATAAATAAGACTTGATGAAACTCGATAAAAATGACAGAACTTCTATGCCATAGTAATGGCCATTCTAATTACAAGTGTAGGTATATATTTGAACGTTTTTACGTTTCATTTGTATTATTGGTTCATAATAAACACAAACTCATGTCTAACCAAGAATTGACATGTGTAGTCGAGCCCTAGTAAAGAAAAATCTTGCATATTTCTATATCTCTTAGACTACCTACACGCATATTTTAGAACTGCCGAGTGCGTTCAGCAAATGGTCTATTTAAAAATACTACTTTCAATTATAGATTTTATTTTTAAAAATTTGAAAGGAAAACCTTTGTATATGTATTAGCGAACTTAAAATTGGATGCATAAACATTAAATTCTTTTGCGCCTCTAAGAAAGAGCGTTACTTATATTTTCTATGTCGAGTTGTTTATATACAATGCAATTAATAATTGAATTATTTAAACTTTGTGTATTGTATAAATATTTAACTTCAGGGCGTCTAAAGCTATTCAATATTCAGAAAAACTGTTTCTACTCTTATGGAAAGCGAGGAAGGGGTCCGGTCCTGAACGGTAATTAATAGAAGGTCACGCAATCCGTTAGATGCCTGCCAGTTGGCTCTTCGCGACTTATATAGCTGTGTGTAACATGTTTTTCTTAGCAAACTATGCAGCGTCGAGGTACTTGGAACACATTAATTTAAGAATTCCAGACGGGTCATAGGTGGATCATACTACTGAGTACATGGACCTTATGAACCTCCCATGTAAACTTATTTTCTCATTAATTAAGACAAATGAACATCGACACTACAGTAACACTTAATATATGTTTTTGTATGTTTCAGTGAGATCTAAGAAATGTACTAATGTAATAATTTAAAGATATTGTTCTATATTATGTTCAAATTAAATATACCTTAATAATGCACAAAATATGTAATACACAGTATTATTGTCTTCGTTTTTGTATTAATGTCACTTCGATTGTATCTGACCTTCGAGGTTACTGATTCAGTATCAAGATCCTTGCTACTGTACTACTGACACTTGATAGCCAATTAATATAGGTGATTTGTTGACTTGAATATTGCGGCTAAGCGATATATATACGTCAATTGGTTTTCTCTCCCAATTATTCATTTATGTGTACAATGTATACTGCTTATAAGACACTTTTAATTTGTATAGTAATCTTTCTTCAGTAGTTGACTGAAATGTCTTGAAACCATTGAAAATGTATATGTGGAATGCACTAGCTACAAAAAAAAACCGAAGGAAGCTTGTTATTTACTTACAAAAAACAATAAAACGGTTCTATTTCTACGCAAAATATGAAATTCAAATAGTTATAATTCTTAAATCAATTTCTTTTATTATGTGAGATCGGTGACAGTTAAAATATAAAGATCATAGCTGTCCACTGTAAAACATGTATTTAAGCGTCGATTTCTGATACCGTTGGCAACTAATTAGTCTTACGTGGTGCGATTGACGATGTAATGGTCGAGATAAGTGCGAAATTAAGACTACATTGTTGGAACGGAAATATTAAGGAAATAGAGCAGATTTGAGATAACCGATGATTCGGTAATGTGTATGACTACGGACATTCAATTCGTGTCACGTAGACTTTTAGGCCAACAGATATGAACGTTTAATATTAAGAAAGATGTTGGTTTTGGCTACTGATTTATAGTTATAGCTTTTAATTTGATTATGTAGCCTTGTTTGCCACCACACCAACACCAACACCATTCATTTTAATATGGAGATATCCATGTTGATTATGAACATAATAAATATTAGAATAATATTGCGATTGGGCTACGTAAATATATTTTTTAAATTGTTTTTAACAACTATCAATTTATAAATAGGTAGCAACATATATGGAAATCTAGGTCTCATTATCAATAAAGCCACCGGTTGACACATTACGGATAAGCTAAAAGTAACATGATTTTGAACATTTTAAAGGAAACGTCGGTAATTTATTCAAATTAGTATCTTTCTACGGCTATCGTCGACTGTTATCAGAGTTGTCAAGCTTTCGATGAATTTATAGATAGACTTACTCGATAGATAATTTTAATTATGATAAAAAGACGTTTCTGTATTGTTTTAGGTATTTATTCATCGTAGACGATAAATTTCTTAAATATTTTCCTCAATTGTCGACAATATTTGCCTTAGTTCAGGTTCTACGCGGTTGCGTTATGTCAGGAAAGCTTTTGAGCGTAAGCTCTGCGTCAACTGTTAGTACATTGAATAAATAAAAAAAATTTTGTAAAATAAATATTCTTAGAAATAATAAATACGTTATTAATAAAAAATACTTTTTATTTTTCAGGTAAGCATCTATGTGGACGTGAAAGCAGTGTTTACTAAAACAACAGTATGTTATAATATAGGCTTTCATAGGAATACATTACAACTTATTACATACAATTTACATTAAAATTTCTCAATGGAGTCATCATACCGATATATATGTATATATATATATATCGTTAATATACATCAATAAGATATTAGTGCTACATCGTCAAAGCAACACTTAAAGACTGAACTTTTTTTACAGTACACATAGTAGAAAATTATAAATTTTTTATTGAATTAGTTATAATTGCTGATAGTTATATTCACCACAATACAGACTATCAAAAAGGTTACAGTGAAGACTGGCATATTACAACATTTGAGGTTTGAATACTTTCTTCCCTTTTAAAGTATTTATAAAGCCGTACACAAATTACACATTTTGTTCCATATATGAATGAATAATGTATTTAAAATGATTGCATTTCCGTTGCAAATTTCTACCATTGCGTTTTGAAAACTTTACGTTTTGTTCAATTTGCTTTAACACTTGCATTTGTTTACGTGCTTACTTGTCTATTTGTCTGTTTGTGTGGGCGCGCTTAAAGGCAAAAGCTTAAAGCTTTGTACATGTACAATCATAAATATCTATATTTAAGATAATGGACAGTCCTTTTTGCGGATGTTGTTGTTTTATTATTATTATTTTTAATTTTTAGCATATGTTTTCCTTAATTTTGCCAAACATATATAAGTTACAATACACATTGAACTAACTTTTAACATAAACACAAAATTAATAAGAATTATATACAGACAAATGTACATCCGATAAATACACAATGCCAAAAACCTCTTATAGTCAACAGTTTCCCCCTTCTCCAGTAAAACGATTTGTTTTTTTTTGCTTACGAGTTAAATCGTGACAACTAGGAAATTAGGGTACTTTCGGTACTCGAGTGCTATATATTAAATAACTTTAATACACAATTATTTGTTATACATAAATAAATAATTAATATTAAAAAAATCATAATAAATATATTTCATTCTTAAAATAAGGCAGCGTTCTGCTACTTGTTGATGAATTACACTAATAATTGGTTCACAGATACATAGTATCAATACACACTTTTGTAAATAGGACATATTTGTACACTTATTATTATTTAGCACCATTGTAAGCCATTTTTAATATATATAAAAAAATCAACCAAGCTATGTTTCTTGCCTGCTTCTTCTCAGCTTGGTCGCATACGAACAGGCGTAGAATCATTTACATTTAAGACTTTTTTAAATAGTCCCATGTTATTGCTTAATGAAGAGATTTCGACTTTGACTTTATTATGGATCGCTTAATAATTAAGTTTTATTATTTTTTAAAAGTTGTAATCGCTTATTAGCGATAAGCACGCCCGCTACACCGTGTTTTGTTGTTTTCTGTTAATCATGACAACAGACAACATTTTCAATTATTACACCAATGTGTTCATCACACAATTTACCGTACTAACAGGCGGACCTGAATGCTGTCAGATGACCATTGGCCTGAGTCAATATATCTAGTACATTAATGTCGCCATATCTCACCACTTGTACCAAATCAAACATTCGTTAGTGCATAAGGCAGTGTTTACATACGCAAATCATATTCATGCATTGTTGACTACGTTTGAAAGCTTGTAGTATTCTATTTGCTTACACTGTTTACTTTGCCGTTTATATTACTAGGCGGTGACTTCGTCAGTGTGATTTTATAATAAAAGAAGCCTTATGCTTGTTCATCAATCATCGACTATTTTTCATATCGCACGTCCTAACGTGTGTGATATAACTACTGTATAAGAAAAATACAAACTACTTTATAAATTATTGTTTATTTTTGAAATATTTTGAATTTTAATTTTTATTCAAACGTAAGTCAAACAAAATCTTGAATGCCTACTGTAACACTTATTGCATTAAAGTATTCATTAAAATAATGATAATTCTTTAGAATGTAAATTAAAACGGTGTTCATTTAGTTTTAAGAAATAAAGCGATGAAGTCTCTCCCTTTATACTAAGTTTACCTCAAGCGATTTATAGTGTAGTGAAAAACTTTATTTGTTTATTTGTCAGGTTTATTTCAGCAATGGCGCCAACAAAGGTATTAAATACAATTGATTTGAAACTCAATAGCCTGTGTCGTAAAAGCTTCGCAAAAAGACAGAGAATTTTATTAGTATTGGAAAATGGGGTTTTAAACCGATTTAATACTTAATACGATAGGTACTTATTCTTGATAGGGATCGACTGTAACGGAAATCTTACATTTAAATTTTCACCTATGTATGTAATAGCTTATATAATTATAAGCTGTAAATAAGTTTCAAACTCATTTATAACCATAACATTACATCCTTCAAACGAAAGCAGCCTTTTTGAGGTTTAAAGGTATTGTTGTACTTAAATAATATTTTATTTCATTATGTACGTTTCATTTTATTATAGTTACGAAATATTATAGTAGTTACGTATAATCTAGTAGTAACTATTTGCATCAAGATGGTGAGCACTTGATAATGTTCAAGTGTCTCGAAAATTCATAATATCAGTGAAGAAAACATTCTTTCAACTAATCCAGAATAATATTGACACCAGACCAGGGCAGCGTGGTTGTTGCTCGGATAAATCTTATCTAAATAACATACGTGTATTATTATAAACAAGTAAAGGAAGTGAGGGCTTCAGTACATCCTGGGCATAAATAAACAAACTCGTATAATAACTACAGAGCGGACATTGCTTTACACCTTATAAAACTGCATCTAATTAATCTGGTATAGGAAAAATATAGATATTTTTTGAATGAAACCTTAAATATAGTTCAAATAGAATTTTTTAATATTGAAATCCATTCAAATAATACTGTAAACTTAGTGCTAAACTAACATTCCACACCTTAGTAGAAATTGACTAGAACTGAACTGAGTGAGACCTTTTTTCTTAAGTTAAACAGTTTTCACTTTTTGGAGATTAAAATTTAATAAGTAAATTGGCCTCTTTTTTTTATTATAGATACAATGTAGAACCGGTTCGTGTGTTTACCATACAAGTGGCAATATTGACATCCCTATCAATGATCAAAGATTTATATCTTATGCGTTAATTAAGATGAAATTGCGAAGGGGTTTAAGCTAATACATGCAATATCTAACGGTAAAGCAATCTGGAACTATATTAAAACATATAAGAGAGATAGTATTCTTCGGGTAGCGAATAGGCGGTTAATTAAGAATTAAGAAGACGCCTGGTAGTCAGTACTGGTGATCCAAAAGGTGCGGCCGCCAGCATTATAAGCTTTCTTATTCTTAACCAAACTTCGTAAATTTATTATTAATTTAGTAATTCAATCTTAATTACCTCTATTCTTAAAATATTAAATATAAATAATTCTGTCAAAATGCAAATCAATGGCTTATCGTAAAGAAACACATATTTGCCCGCTTATACGATACCATAGCAAAAATAGTTTACCACTTTGCGGAAGCTCACATTTAACATAGAGCATGGAAGTAGAAGCCAGGCAGGTTGTTATAAATTAATGGAAAATCACAAATCATGCGATTAACCTTGCGTTACGTGCGCAGTGAAACTCACTTTCCAACAGTGTCTGCGCAGGTGAGAGAAAATTCGCGATACTCACCCGAGATATTGATTTAATTACTTTTACTATTATACAACACTTATGCATCATGCATGTGCAGATTGCTGATTCTTTACAGACCTTCAGCTTCAACAATGTCTTTATATATTGTTTAATTTAAACAATCAGTAATCGTTTAGATTACTCGATTCGATCTCCGCCGGCGTCGAAAGGAAATGTTAACAGAAACCTTTGTGGCCTGAGATATATAATTTAGGTATTCTGTCAAAGTTAACTCCTATTTATGGACCTTGGATAAAACTTCTAATTTTTATAGCGTAAACAATTTTACATATTTTCGACAATTGATTCAACACACATTTTAAAACGGATAAATTTGCTAAAAACATAAATTCGAAACAGTAATTTTGTGAATTTGATTTTGAAATGAACTAATTAATGAGAACAGTTATTAAAATGACATTAAGATAAGACTTGGTTAGGTTGATGCCATCAGAAATGGATCGATACAGTTCTACCAATAAATTATTTTGATGGAGTAATTTAATGGTAATAAGGCGTATCTCGGAATTATCCCTTCAAGCTGAAAAACTATAAAAAGACAGAATAGACTATAGTATGATTTACAAATACCTTTTAACTTTCTTATACTACCAGTAGTTAATTGGGTATGTCTAGAAAGTCCATGAAGTGCACATTTTAAGAATTAACTTTCTTCTTACAGCTAAACATTAAAACTAATTAATGGTAACTCATAAAACCAAAGACAAAAAGAATGGAATTGGCTGAAATAGTTGTACCTCTTTCTATGTAGGTATCTCTATGGTAACAGATAGGCACTCTGAACAGTAGTTTAAATTCCAATCCACCTTTGTTTATTGAAAGGAAAAACCGGCGCGAACCTTTAGACATAGCTCTCATAATTTTATTTATTAAAATTCTCCCTAACGAATAATTTTCTAAATAACTATCTCTTTACATAATATATATATATATATATATATATATATATATATATATATATATATATATATATATATATATTACGTAAGATCATCATGACCGATGTCGAAAATCACACAATTTATTATAAATTTAAACCCGTAGTAGTTTTATTGTTGGGTCAGATTAATCAAAAAAACTTTTAATGGCTCAATAAATGGGGCAATTCATCAGGTCTCAATAAATCATTGCATCAATAAACCGGTACATTCGATACTTTTTGTTAAAGATTTAATTTTATATGTAATTGATAAAGTCCATTGTATAGGATAAGAAAAAGACGTATTTCGGAGATGTGTTAATGACTAGATTGTTTACCAATTAAGCACGTTAGCTTCAAGAGTCATTCACAATGGACACTCTACTTTTTATCCCTTTTAGAATACAATGACAGTTGTCCGTCGCGATGTTTATGAACCAATACGGCTTAGGGATCTTCAAGTAGCCGTACAAATTTATAGTCCAACAACGCCCCCCACAAGCCCTCTGGCAGTATAAGTCTTCATAAACGCGCGGAATTATTTCCGGTAAAAATCGCGCTCGTTATCCCTTATAAAAAGGAAGTATAAATTCTTAAAGCGTATTTTTAAGTATATCTTAATACAATAATACCGTATCGAATCGACCAATAGAAAAACAATTTGTTTCGCGCATTTTTAATCTTACAGAAAGTTTTATTTTTTTGACTTATAATATATGTCAAAAAAATAATTATATATGATTGTTTGGTTGTTTTTTAAAATTGTATACCTGTAATGCTGTGCATCCCTATAATTTATGCACATACATGCCATGTGTGTTTTTTTTGTAATTTTGTTCGGGTTATGTTTGTATGTGTGTTGTTGGTGTACCTTATTAAATAAATAAATAAATATATGTTTTATTTACCACGAAAACAAATACCATCCAGAAGTGACCTTTAATTACTCCTAACGGCACCTAGAATCTTTGCTATACACATATAACTATTTAAATTAGGTATATATTAGTTTCAATTGTTTTCAAAACACATTACAATCCTAACGTGTGTTCTATATCTGTTATTATAGTGCCTCACATGGAATTATTAAATATTTAAGGTTAAGTAAATGAAACCATTGGTGTATTAATACAAACCCGTTTCAACGCCTCCGATCTATATCTCGATGTCGAAATATTTGTAAACGGTATCGATAGTTTAATCGATTCCACCAATCGATAAACGCCGGCAAACGAGAAAGTACCGATCGCCTTCATCAGATAGCGAGCGATTAATTCGATTGTAATTGTATTGTTCCCGATTCGGGGAGTTGTGAGAACATCCCATTTGTTTATTACATTCGTGTGGTTTTAACTGTTTGACGCTTATGTAAACAACGTGAGATTATATGTGCCAATATCTGAAACACGATGAAAAATCTTTTTGTTTCAGAGGTAATTGTCTCTAGGCTAATATGTATTTTAAATTTGGAGATATAAGAAAGGTCACACTGAGTGAGACGGGAGTTTCCACATTTTTTTTTAAATTTAGACTTGGCTATCAATAACCTTCAAGGTTAACAATTGATGCCTTTAATAGGGAATATATTAAAATTGAATAAAGCTTTTAGAAACAAGAGCATTGAAATATCAACGAGACACCGCGTCTCCTAAGCTTTGAATTATTCAACAACTATTCAATTGGAGGTGAGAGGGCAAACATAGAACAAAAACTCCTATCAATTACTATGTATGGGTGTTTGCCACTGTAAGTTGACATGCCTTATGGGGTTCAATGCGTGTGAAATGTTTTAAGATGTCGAAGATATGTAAACGAGATTGTGTATGTTAATGTAGAAAGTGCAGACTGACAAAAACCTGATGGTGTGTGTGTGTGATGGTGACAAAAAGGATCGTAAAATATACAACATCGCACATTTGTTTCTCTCGTGTAAGTAATTATACAATATTCTTAATATTGGTAAAGTTGTACGGAAATTCCGCTTCCTTATGATCACGGTTACATTTAATAGATTAGAGGCAAAAAGGTTGCATATTATTTAGACCGCGGTAAAGAACACGATGTGAAAATTATTATTGTTGTCAATGTATGGAAGGCGAAGCTAAAACAATTTGAATGAAAATTGATGTTGGTTTTTCTGAACAGTTCCCAATGTTCTAATCTGACCAATTAAATGGACTGTCATTAGTTATAAAGAAATTGTTTAATCGTTTTCCACTATCATTTAAAATCAACGCCTACACGATCATATTTGGTCATCTTTGATTTGATAACATTTATCAACCGAAACATACCGGAATACTAAATTGAGTGTTTAGCCAATTTCGGTATAATTAATGTGAAATAGCGGTATTTTGTATATGTCCTATATTGGGATAGTTTTGTTGTCTACATGCTTTTAAAAAGCTTAACTTGTAATATATTATAATCTATTTTTATTACAATATAATCACACCTAACGTAATTTATCGTTTTGGTTCAAGCGTGAATTTCAAACGAATGGTTGTGTGTTCGATCCTGGCTTATGAATTTTCAAAAATCCTGGCAAATACCGAAAACAGTACTTGCTCCTTGTATATATGCAAAAATAAAAAAAAATAATAAAATCTGAGACCCGAGTTGAACTATTATTATTCTAAAAAGTCATAGAGAACTAAATTAAAGAAATGCAACCGGTTATAAATGAACTTACGAAAGTTAACAAAAAAAAAACTCGCAGTAATTATTTATCAACAAAGTTATTTCAAGTTATTAATATTCTCATCAAGTACCCTAAACGGTTTTCTATACAAAACGATAACGGGTCTTTGATAGTGGACTGTGTAAAATTCATAGTTATTTGTGTCTCCGAAGTGGGTCAATATGTTTTTTTACCGCGACAGGTTTCGATACAACTGATCTAACCGTTGGACATTTTGTTATGCGCCCGCGCAACGTGATTTCACGTTTGATGCCATACCGCCTTTCGTAGATTAGCTTACGATTTTGTTTACTTAATAATATCTAGTATATATTACTTTCTAAAGTACTAACATATGATAATCTCCACATACATTTTAAGGCAACTAGAGCCTGTCAAGCACACAGAGCAAATAAGGAACACTCCCGCACTACACCTTATCATATATGTTTTCTATATTATATGAGATATATTGATGTCAGTTGGCACTAAAGCATTTCCTCTTTCACAAGACGTTGCAAGTTGCGACACTGCTAATACATACTACATGACTCGCGGCTAAGTACTTTAACTAGTTCTAACACTGTATGGTTTTATTTAGATTTAAAATCTAAATAAAATACTTACCCGGGTAGATTAGGCTTAATTATTTCTGCGCTTTACTGGTTTATCAACTATTGATCATGGTAGCCTTGAAGACTGATGAAAACAAAAAGACTCGTTGTCTTCCACATGGTACAGGTTCACCTGTGATTAGGTCAAAATATACAACGAAAAAATGATTGAAAATGTAAGTGGCTCCAATTCAAATAAAGACACTTATTGAGCATTTTTTTATCACGATTATTGTTTCATCCCGACACAGTTTTCAATATGCTAATCTTCTGTTGTTGTCTTTACAATGTTAAAAATATATTAAGTTGTTTATATGTTCTATTAAATAAATATGGGAAATTTACAAGTAGATGAAATTTAAAACTTGATCATAAATGTTGTCTCTGACGGTTCTATAATTTTATTAATCATTAAAATATGTTAATTGCAATATCGAAGTGTTACGCCGTCACATACTATTAGAATTTGATTGTATACACCCCACAGAGATTAAGATTGAAAATTTCTTTTAATTAGATAAACTGTCAAATTTAATTTCCTTTACTACACAAATATAACAATATTAACATAGTTAAACCCCAATCATGAAAACAATACCAGTCTCATTTCACAGTTTTTAACAACTTCTCAAAAAATCTGTTTACACTTAAAAACATATGGGAGTAACTGAAAAGACAAAACCAGTTTACGATGATTGTTATCATGATAAAAATCAATAAACAAACATAATGTATTTAAAATTTTATTGTTGAACAGTTAGGAATGTGGTCCTTGTTCATATTAATTCACACTCAAGTTACTAGAAAGGCAAACGAAAATATGTTTTAAAAAACATATTTTTGTCTAAAAGCTCTCATTTGATCTCTGTTAATGTATGTCAAACTAAACATACGAAAGATTTTGTGTACAGGTGATTTTAATATGACCCATTGAGTTAGACATGAGTTAGATAAAAAATCTACTTCATCAATTATAGTTATTATATTACTTATTTTACTATTATTTTAGTTTTGTGTTTTGTTTTTAAGTTATATTAGTTAGGTTAATCTTAAGAATGTTTATGTTAAATGTCCATATGTTAATAAAGTGATATTAGTATATATTGAATCATATATGTAGGTATCTTTATCAATTTGTTTCCAATTACTGTGATAAAAGGATAACCGATAATTACATAACATGTGTCCTTTGGTGAATAATTACGACATGATATCCTCGACAACAAAAAAAAATCAATTTCCGCCTCACATTGAGGTGTCGAATTACCTTCATCGATACGTAAGGGAGCCGGCTCGCCTTACACTAAACGTGCCCTTGTTTACACACTGTGCTTTCCGTTGTCATTAATTTGAAAGGTCGATTGATATTTCAGGGCCTCAATTGACCTATAGGGGCTCGATAGGGCCGTCTATTGTGTCTGCAATGTCATTAAGACATCTTTTCCCCACCTACGTCCTCTTAACGCCCATTTCCTAATTTTCCTTTAAAGGCCGGCAAAGCACTCACGAGCTCCCAGCCGCGTGAGTGTCTATAGGCGGTGACTTCAACTTTATGCTGAGCCTCCTGTTCGTTTGCCCCCTCTTCTATAAAAAAAAGTGTTTTGCTTAATTACTTCCTAGAGTCCCAAAGCATAGTGTTTCCGAGGGGCATGAGGCAGATATGATATTTCTCTATTACTCTCTGTCTAAAGGCTTTCGCTTTAGTTTAATTTTGCCTTCTGCGAAGATACACCGCCGCCAGGTCCGCTTGGTTGGCGTTGTTAGCGCCTTAATGTTTTATCTTACTATATCACTAGAATAAGATGAGATAGAAATGGAGCTTCGAAAAATCAATACATGTTCTATCAAATAAGGATTCAAGTAAAATTTAATGTTATAACCTTATAAAGTATGTGTGTAATGGGTGTTTAAAATTCTTTGCGGTGATTATACACAAACAAGTGATGAAACGAACGCCTATCAAAAGTGACAGATCTCGCGAATCGTTTTTGCCTCGAGTTCAGAGAAGCGAGATTTTTTTGTCGACTATGCGGTATTCGAGGACGTGTTATAAATTATTTAACAAAGTGACGTACTACACGATCTGATCCGTTCGATATTGAAAAAAAATGTATAAAATTTTATACAATCTTACTTTCTCTCCTTTAACAAATTGCTAAGTCCCATCCTATTGATAACCAAACATTCATCAATGCTTCCAAAAAGATCTCATGTTCTATTTTTTTTAAATGAACCTTCGTAGGAAATATACCGTTCTTATTTAAACAGCTTTACTAGCAAACGTGGCAAAACCCTACGAAAGTTTTGCCGGTTGCCTCTTACTATTCAATATTGTTTATTATCCGTGCATAGTGCGTAGTTTCATTCTAGGATGAACCATATATGACAGTTGTTTTAATTACTGCTCTTTTGACATTAAGGTCAGTCTACGAAAGGTCAGAATTGATTCTATAATTCTCTGAATTTTCTGTTGACATAATTATATATGTCCTCACTCTGTAATTCAAGTCCTAATTGAGAACTTTATCGATAAAGCTTTAGAAGGAATATTACTCACCAAGTTGACTTGAAGAAATCGCTGTATAGCGATCAGCCCGCCCACACTCCTACCTACCTTTAAATATTTAACGATGTACGAAGAATTTTAAGTTCACAAAAACATCTATGAGTGGTATCCATATGAACAACACAGTCTATATTGCAGTCTGGTATTAATTTGTGTTTTGTCTAGCTGTGATAACGAATGAATGTGTAATACAATATTTTGCATATCATTAATAAAAGTGTACTGCTTTATTAGTAATTATTATATACGTATTGCGACTAAGACTGTAACCTTTTGATGTTTAATTTTAATTATTCATGTTATTAGAGTCAATTTTATTCACAATACTTAACAAATTAACATAAACATTCTTAAAATTAGTCTAATGAAAATATTATAACTTAAAATAAAACAAACCACAAAACCAAACAAATTTAAAAAGTTTGGTTCTTGTGGCATAGTATAATTTTGGCGGCATTTCTTCGCTGTATCGCGATGTTTATGCGCTTAGTGAGAAAAGCACCAGCTCTTGGATCACCGGTACTGACTACCAGGCGCCTACTTCATTCCTTAATAAGCGCCTGTGCACTTGTACCCCAGGGTTCAAAAGTCTCTACTCCAAAATCAAAGCTGGAGGAAAGACTTATGTACTTTGACCTTTTCTTTATTTCCGCCTGCTCAGCAGCCGCGCCACCTTCGGTGGGGTCCCCTATAATAATGAAGTACCCTTACAAAAGCCCTAGACTAGGAAACTAGTCTTATATCTGATACGAGTACACATTTCATTACTATTTTCCTAAAACCTCTGGCCTGGGTCCCTCAAACATTGTATGCGTACAAAATAATACATGTTCTTTTTATACGTTAAATCTTCATACCTAAACTGGTTTAAGGAATCAACTCGTCGACCTTAACTCGCTTCCTTCTTCATGACCTAGGCGATACTGGAATGCAACCTAGGTTTATCAGGACCTTGAGTTTCGGATCGTTAGTGTTGATTTTTATTAAAAAGCGAGCACTAAGTTTCCTTCCAAGATATCATGCGTTAGACAAAAATATAAAGAAATTTGTCTGCTTCTTGTAATTCGCTGCCAACCATTTTATGAAATAAAATTCCAGCAGGTTGTGACTGCCTATGTGAGCTTAGAACCTTCTTTAAGAATAATTCTCATAGAACTTGTATGACCGGTAAATTTATAACAAATAATTATGAATTGCCCTGTGTAACTTGTAGTAATCTGTGATTACATTTCGTCCGGGTATGAATTAATTGAAATGTATATTGCCAAAACCGGGTAATTACAATAAATATACAATAAAAATAAAGTTTAATGTAATAAACGTATATGAAAAAATATCTAATTTTATGCTTATTGTAAAAAATGGGCAGGTTTTGAAAAACTTGATTGCTTGTTCTCATTGTATATGGGTCAGTGGTATTTCCACAGTGTACGAACGTATAGTATGCTAAAAAACTACCATTACCAACTGTGATTTAGTAACTCTGCTTGTGCTTTGATACTTAGTCGAGCATCAACATTTGAATTCATCGAAGTATTTCCTAGGATACTTCCTAGGTATTTTTTAGAAACTTACATGAATAGAGTTATAAGAGCAGAGCTTATACAATGCCGATTCTTAAGACTGGTTTCGTACTAAAAGCCTCTTACAATGTGAGTTTCCAAGGGCGGCAGTGTCAGTATCGCACGTCACCTACTTATTTACTTTTTACCAATTCTATTGCATAACAAGAAATTGATATGTTTTTATACAAGAATAAAAAAATGTTTATGTATTCGACTCGAAACAGTGAGTCATTTATGTTCGTAAACTGTGGTTATTACAATGTTTGATGAATTACAAGTTTTTTTAAGTGCAAATCAATTGATTTATTGCACAAAATTGATGTCTAAAAGAGTTGAGATTGGAAACGGTGAATGATGGATTACAAAGCCGTCACCTGAGTGGATTTTTTTGTTTTTACACTCACCCAATTGTAAAAACTTTTTATTAAGAAATATGTGTAGTACCCAATTGAATGTACTAATGAAATGTACTTGTATTTTAGGGCAGGCAATATATTTATATATTTTATATATAATTATTGATTTATATTTGACGATTATGATGTTAAAAATATTTGTATTTTTTAATATTTCTCTAATCCGTTATTATAGACTACAAACACAAGCATACTATCTTTAAAATACATCTCGTAGAATTTTCGCTTATTAAAATGTAAATTTGTCATATCATTAATCAACATTTTTTTTTATTACAAATGGCTGTAGTTTTTAGTATGATTAATAGTGAATATTAAATAGCTTTATCTAATCTATCTATCTATCTTTTTCTGGTGTGCGCATACTTTGCGGTTTTAAAATTGGTTGCTAGCATACGTACGGCGTAAGGTCACTTGTCTACGGTTCGGTTTTATTTTAAAAAAAATTATTTTTATGAAATTTGTTCCTATTGTATCATCCTATTCATATCCTTTTTTTCTCAGGTTTCGGCTCGTTTTTGCCCCATATTAAGACCCATATAAAACAATTTTAGGTGTAAATCTGTATGAATTTTCTTATAATTCGGCATATCAACTAAAACAAATTGACTTTTTAAGTCTATTATTTTGGTAGTATATTCTTCGGAATCCAATGCTGGAAATTATAATTGCGACTACTAAAGAAATAATTCAGTTAACAAATCCTTTATGTTTCATTAGAACAAAATATAAAATATACAAACATTCAATAAAATCAATTAATATAAACTAATGTAAATGAACGAACATTTTTTAAAACTCTAATACAAAGATAGTATCTCTGCTTAATTATTGAAATCACTTAACCGACTAACTGCACTCAACTAGCACAAATCGCAACTGGTTTTGGTTTTTTTACGAATTCTCGGATCGGACGTGTCATAAGGTGACGGATCCTAAGTCTAAACATTGGTTGACTAATGGCTCGAGAATACCGTACTAACTGTTTGTAAGCTGTCATGTTAGCTGCTGGAAGTTCGGAACTTATAATTAACGCTCTATGCTTTCGTTATTCAGGACGTGAACTTATAATTTAGAATATATGAATTATTCCATACGTATTAAATTATCGTAGTCGTATTCAGTTCATATGATAATGAAATGAGCGCTAGACAAAGTTTCTATAGTGGCGAATTCAAATTTAGAAAACTGAAATATTCTGAGCGTAATCCTGCTTGAACTTATGCGCCATCTACTGGGTTGTAATATAACTCTAATATTAACAAATTTCTGATTGTTGGTATATAGTATTAGTACCAAAAAAATCAAGCCCCGCTTTTTGCCTGCTTCTTCTCAGTTTGGTTTAGACTTAAGACGTTTTTATAATGTATCTAATGTATAATCTATGTACCTTACTGAATAAAGAGATTTTGATTTATAAGAATAACTGTTGGTACGTTGAAAAAGGTGAGAATAAGAGTAAATAAACTTCGGTTAAAGTTAAAAAATGTAAAAATAATCAATTTTAGCTTTGTTTCGCCTACAAAATTATAGTAATATTGTAAAAATGGCTGGTTTGAATAGACAAATAGCTTTTTCTCGTTCTCGAAGTAGGAAGACACATCATATGACATTATTTTTTACCGCCAATAAACAATATATTGTCGTCATAAATATAATACTATGTTCGTTATGTGACAGACTATAATCGTGATTGCATACACAATACTACGAAAAGCAATTGAATTTTCATACGGTTGCGGAAACGAATCGTTACGCCAAATGCATTCACACAACTGTATTTAAATGATTATAAAGCCTTGATTTTTATGTAAAAAATGATTTTATGCCCATTACTAATAAGTTCTATTTTATGTTTCAGGTATGTTATATAATACTGTACGTATGTAACCACTAAATATATTCCGATTTTTTAAGTTTTTTACTCTATGCGTTACAAGTTTGTTAAACTTCTAGAGTATTTGTTGCTATAGTCCAAAATGGCTTGATCGACTTTCATCAGGTCTTAAAATCAGACGAATATTTGTTATACCTTTAATAAGGGTCGTACTCTTTAATTTCTCTTTAGACAATTTGTTATTAAAACTACAACCCTACATTTTCAGTCTAACCAAATCGCTATTTTTAATAGTGATATTAGCACGTAATACAATATCGTTACACACTTATAATAACATTTTGTTTTTACCGCTATAATGTATATGACAAACTATTTTCATACATTTTACATAACTTGAAATTGTCTAGATGTTAAAGCTTGCTTTAGTTGGCGTAATACATTTAAGCTGTTTTATAGCTGGCTCGGATTTCCTATTCATAAAACTGTGTGTGGTCTGTTTATTCATATACATGAAATCGCGGTACATACCAAAGCGATTGTTACCTGGCAAATCGAAGTGTGAATCGTATAAATCATGTATCGAGTGACGGCGGGAAATCGATTGGATCGTGATCGAAATCCATGTTTGCGATATGGCGACTCCATTTTTATATACTTGAATGTGAAATGCGATCACTTTAAAGAAATCCACTCAACATTAGTGTTCTCTTGTCATCAATCAAGCACTAAGTTCTAAACTAAATTCTAATAGCAGTAAAAGCTGATCTTAGCATTTTATTTGTATTTTAACCTAGTAAAAGATTAACCTTTGACTTTAATTCTCATAAATTGATATTTTGTTGTGGAAGTATTGCGGTCATTTGATTAAGGTTCAATATATATTAAAAGTACGCCAAGCAGTCAAAAATAAATTTAACTTACAATCAAACGGTTTGATTTTTTTACATATTCGTATTCTGGGAAAAGACCAGGCGTTTTAACTTAACGAAAATCATATTTTTCTAATTCAAAGTGAATCAATTTTTAAAATTGTAAAAATATTATGAATAGGACGTCTAAGCAACTGGCCTATAACCTTTATAGACAGGTTATATGCCATTTGAAATCTTTAGAATTATTACTGTAAGTTCGGATATTACACAACATCACATAATTCACAATAAAACCAATGGTATAAATAAACAATAATTGACAAGAGTTTCCTTCAAGATACAAATAGATAATATAACGGTGCACTGTATTTAATGCGTCTGCGCAACGTGGTTGCGTTGCACTTGTGAAACTGACTGGATTACTAACTACTGTGCAATATGTCTGCAAAAATATGTCGTGTAGAAGCTATTATAAATGATGTGAATATATAAGCTTAAATAATAACTTTATAGATTGTCATTCGGCTTTTAATACCTTAATTAATTTATTAAATACATAATATTATATACATTATATTAGTATTGTTATCGTTCCCAATAAAATGTAAAGAATAATGCCAACACTTGAGATAATTGAAAGTAATTTTTGAGCTGTAAATCAATTCAACCATCTACGTTTCAGGAAATTCTCATCGTTTATAGGTTTACAATTGGTGTGCTTAGGGTATTTATCATCTCATAGCTCCGTGTATGGAACAAGAACAAATATATAGTAGGAGTTTTATTACAGAAATCATGTCATAAGTTGCATACGCTACATTATAAATTTATATGTTTTAACGTTATTTTATATTTCTGCAATTAATTTTCCGTTTGAAAGCTCTTTAATACATAAGTCCCACTAAGCCACTGTTACAATGCGTTTAGAAATTCCACTACTATCTTTGACTTTGACAAACCGGCACATGCTAATTAAATACTTTTAATTTCATTACATTTAATTGTATTTGTACTGAATACCGAGGTACTGAAAGTTCGCGTGTAACACGAAACTGTGGCCTATCAGACCGTGGCGCTAGGTTTACTTGTGCGGATTAAGTTAGAAGTTAAAGCGACTTACATAAGTTTGAATTTCGTTCGAATAGTCGTAGACGCCACAGCGTTGTACCATGCAGTTTTTATTCTAATGTACGTAATGCACATATAATAACTGCTTTGATACATCGTCATGGATAAAGTTATTATTAAATATTTAAATAGTTTAAAAACTCCTAGATCATTTTTGAAGTTTACTATACTCGTAAGTCGTGACTGTTTACGGTTCTTAATTATGAGATAAAAAGTTGTATTCGTAAATTAATGCAAATCACAACGCAATAATATCGAAAGACGCTTATAAAAAAGATAAAAAGTAGATTGTTTATCTATAATGATAGATAAGTAATATCGCTGTTTCCTGTGACTCGCGTTAGTTGATACGTCTACTAGAGTGTGAAGTGGAGAGCTGGTAACAAGTACTAGCGGACGACCGGTAGCCGCTATCCATACAATATAAAATTACTGTTACCCACTGTATTTTACATTACAACTATTGGACTGTGCTGTAAAATTTAACAATATATTATATATTGTTATCATCAAAAAAAAAATCTAATATTTTACAAAATTAAAATGTAACCAAACATATGCATATCATCTTTACGATGTTAAGAATTTAACATCGCCACAGGGAACTTGTAATAATTTATTTAAAATGTATGTAATTTATCTAATATAAAAATTATGCTTATATATCTTAGTAGTACTAAGCTGCACAACTAACACATTTGCATTTGTGTATACATTCTGTACTTTTTAATAAAGAGTCTTCAGTGATTCAAAACCCTACTTGGTACTCAGTACTGTGATAAACCTGTGGAACTTAAAGTGAATATATATAGATTTGTACATATCCTAAAGAAACTTCCAAGTCATATATCGAAATAACATTGTCGTATTAATAACAATAACGCAAGTCCTCCAATTTCCCGGATCAAATTAAGTCACTTGCATCGTTTCGCTAAATTGACTTGCGAATGCACTCTAAGCTCATAAACATTAATAAATGTCATAATGAAAGTTGGTCCGAAGTCACTGCAACAGTGTTGTGACTTCATTAATATGAGAATTTATCACTTTGTTTTCTATTTGGGACACGCCCGTAAACTTCTGGTTACTTTGAAGCTGATGAAACGGAATCTTCATGTAGCTCTTAATTTAGGAATGTGGATAGGTTATAACTATTTCCGCATACTAAATAATATAAGTGTACTTTTATTTATATCTTTTCTACGTAGAATCGTATTAGCAATCACTTGTGGACGTCAAATATGACAAATGGTATCAAAGTACAAGGAATCTTTTTTTCTTATAGCTGAAGCTATAAAGGCTATTTAAGGTTCCAAAGTAGACTAAAAGAAGATATCTGATAAAATATTGATGTTATTGTTTAATACGACTTTAAAGTCATTTTTGGATGATAAAAATGGTATGAAAAAAAAGGATTTTATTGGAATAATACATTTACCTAAGTGAACAGAATTATATAATACACTTATTATATCCAACGATAAGCTTTTATGTATTGCTTTCACCTTATAAAGTTTTACGGCGGCATGCAATTCATTACTACTTTTAAACAGCAAGTGTTTTCACAAAGAAAATAATTTTTATATGGTTCTTAAAAAATCACTAAACTACTGACCATTTTCTACATAAAATAGCATTAAAAATACCTATATATATATATATATATATATATATATATATATATATCTTAGTTGACACCTAGATTGTGAGTTGATTTCGGCGTATTTTTATTATAAGAAACTCGTACAATTGCGATAGCGACTACCAGCAAAAGGGTTCCAGTCAAAATCCAAAAACGTTATATGACAATCGTTAAATATCACTTTATGATTGTAATTATTTTCAAATATCAATAGTCAACGTTAACAGAACAAGCGGCGACCAACTATACAGCAGCATCTTTAACGACGTCAACTAGACGATTATTGAAATAGTCTAGATATCTATCAGGTGGACGTGAGATTGTCTTGCGAAAAAAAATTGAGTGTACAGACGATTTAAAATGACTAAAATCGTCAATCCTATAACAAGGAACTTAATATTCTTTGAATTTTCTCTACTTAATTAGAAAATTAAGTAATTGAATATTTTTAAATTCATTTCTATTAACGATTGCCTTCTAAAGTGACACATGTTCATTACAGGTGAAACCTTAACAAAACAAAGGCAGTAAATCAATAAATTGGTTATCGCACAATAGGCGCAGGGTGTAAAGAATGGATACTAACGCCACTTGGACGCTAATGATGTCTCCCGTTATCGATACTTTACCGGTGTACCTGTTACCAAGAAAACAATGCTTCTATTTTAAATATAAATTACGATATTTAGCACCCTTATATTATACGACGGTCCAATCCTAGAAAGGTTTATAGACAAGGACAAGTGATCAGCTCAGTCTGACCATTCTTGTATCCTAGACATCTCTGAATATTGTTTTTGAAATTGTCGCTGGTTTCAACCTACGCTTGAAAATCGCACGTTAGAGTGCAAACATCACTCATTAATACGTTTGATAAAACACGAAATAAATTCAGTAAATACCTATTATATCAATTATATACTACCCTCCAAAAATAAGAAAGTTTTATCGGATGTTTGCATACGTGTAATGAAATGTTACTTTAAATTGTATTACAATTTACATATACAAACAAGATAATATAGATGTATGTCGATCGTGTAGGTAGTTCTGTTAAGTGAAAGGTATTAAATTAGTTTGTAAAGGTCAATACGTTATAATATCGTAAAATACAAAAAAGACATTTAAAAGAAAGTTATTTACATGTTGGCTTTGATACGGAAGCATATTGACGCTTTAATAACCGAACCAGCCAGACTTAAATAAATTTGTCTCTTGTTATTTTTTTTTAATGGCAACTTTGTGCTTAGGTACCGTGCACCGTTACACCAATGTTTAGGAAACCAAATTATTTGTAATTTACTACTTATTCTTTAAATATAGTATTTGTTTTGTATATATATATTGTTTGTATATTTGTAGTATGTGAAGTCAAAGTCACAATATCTTTATTCATTAAGGTACATAGGACTATTTTGAGACGTCTTAAATACGCGTACTGTATGTACACGTCCATGCTGAGAAGAAACAGACAAGAAACTGGTTGACTTTTTTTGGGAATGATCCCTGTACACTTTTTGAAGCAAGACTTTTAGAAGTACGTACTTTATTCAAAGTCTAAATATCCTTTTGTAAAATGTTTAATGATATGAAAAATATTTGATCAGCTATCACAATTTATTACTCTTTCGAATACCAGGGGCTGAGTCGATGCGTGAAACGCCGCTGGCTCTAAATAGTTTGTTATCCCTGTCTGCCCACAACACGTTAAAATCGCCCGAGGACCATAGACATTTGTTCGCAAACAGAAACAAGCAATTAGTATGCCACCCATAGACATGAAATGGCTTGAACCGTAAATTAATCAAATTATTTGTCGCTTATTTAACTATATATTATTGCTGAAATGTAAATTATTTACAAAGCAAACTTGTTTAGTAGTGAAATCAATATGTTAAAAATATATATCGTTAAATTTTTTTAATATGTGTTGGAAATTATGGCGTTGTGTTGAGCATATTCTTAATTTATTTAAGAGTTTATGTAATGTATTTAGATAATTTTATTTAGAAAATCGCTATAGCCTTATTGCTCTACACATAACATATAGCACATTTATATAGAAATGCGATTCGACCCTGTAAACTATAAAAAAAATTCAAGGTAATTCCGCACTAAGCTACTATTTTAATATATATTGCAGCAGCTGAGAGCTCATCGCTTAATAAAACAGATTACTTTAATGCCTCCATGAAATGGGGATTACTCGATTCATTTCATTTAATCGAATCGATTGGACGCGATAACACTGCAAGATCCTTACAATTCGACGACAATAATTTATTAAAGTTAATGAGTTTTATATATAGATGTTTATATGTACTTCGTACGTTAATTAGAGCACTTTTGACTTGATACCAATTTTCAAAAAAATACCTTTGCATTTACTTTTTTAACATTAAAAGTGTTTAAGTTGACACCTACTTACCTGAACTCTAGTAATAATAATTAACCTCATGTTAATTAGGCATCAAGTGATATTTTTACACTTAAACTTATGCTAAAAGCTTTTTCGTTATTATCGCATTCATTTAACACAAATGTATTTAATGAAATTGACAATTCCCGCATTCCAGTTAAAATAAATCAAAGTAGGAGTTAAAAATCTGCGATTCTCAACTATTCTAAGCTCTTGGTATCAATCTTAAGCGACATGAGGTGTCTCCCGGCCGCGAGCCGTCATTAGACAACATCGATCACCATTGCCAATAATTACGTGCGCCTGCGCCAGACAAATCGCTGTAACTTACTCTAATGCAAAATGTTCGTACACTTTAATGTGCGTATTAATTTTTCTAAACACTTACAAAAACGAAAAGATTATCTCTTTAGTTTTATTTTTAAATGGTTTAAGTACAATTTATAAACTGGAGATATAATATAAAGTTGAAACCACTTGGTAATTCGTGTTAGAAAAGTGAAATGTACAATAAATATTACTATATACATTTGTAATATTTTTTTATTGACCTATTTTTGTTGTATTTTGCCGTGTGTGTATTTAACAGCACACTATGTCATACAGTAACTTGAACTTAATTCGAAATAAAAACATAAAAAAACTACAATATTTCTTAATAAAACGTGTTAGATGTAACAATTAATCACATTGTAAACATTACAAAAAGTGCGTGTAGATTTCGCACAATTCATTTCGATAAGAACTTCCGACATTTCCTTGTTCCACATTATTCATAACTATGGTAAATGTAACATCCGAATTACGTAATAAACTAAGTGTATGTTGGATTTGTGTTATATAATAAATGTTATGAAAAACTCTACTTTACTTATCAGACCGGTATATAAACGTAGCCTTACGAAAAAAGGGGAGTGCATTTTGATATCTCATATCAAATTGGACTCAGGCACTTATTGACACAAGTGATTGCTAATACCTATGTTTAAGAAAAGTAAATAAATATGAAAATCAAACGTTATTTTCAAGAACAATAGACAATATGACGAAAGTAATTTAAATATATTTTAAAAATGGATTAATAACCTGCAACTTAAACTGTTTCGTGAACTAAAATATACGGAATAGTTTTAAATTCTGATTTAACCTATAAACTATAAAGCCAAATAGATCACCAAATCAATGTTTGGTAGATGGAAAATCTGCTTGTGGCAAACCGATACGACTAACGCCTTCGAGAAGAGAAGCACCATTCCGTTAACAGCCAGCCAGTCATCTGTAAGCCTTGCGTGGCAGTCAGCACTAAATGACCGCCCGCTAATTTGCCTACTGTCCTATACAAAACATGGTTGGCAGGTTGTGGTTGGACTAAAACACTTAAATCGATAGTAATACATATTTGTTTATACTGAGTTTGCAATGTTGTAACTTGCATTGAACAAACAGATGGTTCAAAAGAGAATTGAAAAGACATGTCGAGCTCCATAAAGGTTATTTGAAGTTTTTATGTTCCATCAAACGGTTTCTAGACTATTAAATATAATTCTGACGTATTATAATATCGAATTACGAATTTAAACGGCACATATATTAAATGTCCTGAGTATATTACACATTTTCCCAAGACACAGGATGTAACGGTATCATGTTTATTTTGACTATTAGTTTGGTTCACCGTTAGTTTTGAGTCTAGATCTAGACAATTAGTTCTGTCGCATGCGCACTGAACCGCAGTTCGACGTTAGATCATACGTGACGGGTCAACGCATACAAACATACATTATTGCACGTATGAATGTTCATGATGAATATAAATGTTATAGAAATCGTTATGTAGAAATGCATTCAACTATAGGTTTGCATGTGTATGGTATTCCTCCTGGATATGATAATTCATATAATAATGTCTTATTTTTGATCTGTATAAAATTGGTGAAGTCTTGTTATTTTCAAACGCTTAGAATGTTTCGTTTATATTAGACGATGCTAAACTATGTTTGTGTAAAACGAGAACCGGTATTCATTTAAATTTGTAATATATAGAGAAATTATGTAGTCAATAAGTTATATGTAGATACCGTTTTCACTTTATTTGATTAAAACTATTTTAGTACTGCATCAATGACATCAAATCGACTATTTTGCACTCGCACAGACGACTAACGGTTAAGAGATTATTTGAGGTTCCTGATACCAAAATGAAAAAAGGTTTTATAATACCTTTAAAATTTACATATATACATTAAGTTAATATGTAAATATACTTTTAAAAATAAAATCACATATTTTAAATTTAATCTTGAATGAATAATATAAACATGACTGGCGCACAATTCATACGTATCCAATATTCAGATCAGGGCTCTCAAAAATTCAACTTAATTTTCTTCTACGTTTCCTTTATATTTGATATTTTATATATTGCCTTTAATTATAGTTACGTAACACGTACATTTCTGGTTTTATAGGAAGGTTTTTCGACTATAATATATTATATATTATATTGGCAGTCAGCTGTTGCTACTTATTATGATTTATATTACAAATATAAGAAAACGAAACGTTGGGTTAATTAACGTTTGCATTTATATCGACTAAAGATATCTTACTAAAAGTGTAGTTTAGTATGCTATTAGATTGGCATATTAGATTTACACATTTTTCAGGCGAATTTTCATTATATTGTCTGATTTACGCATAATAATTTGTGGTTTCGATAAACAATAACTCCCGTCTAACGGGCCAGTGGTGTCGGTTATCCCGTTTCAATTTATGCCTCGGATTCTGCTCATTCGAAATCGCATCGACTTATTGCAGTGCCATTAAAATTAAACGTTTAGATCTTTTGTTTATGATAATTGTTGTGATAAATGCTTTGAAATCGATAGTCTGTAATGGCTCTTAATAATTCAGATTAACTGTTCTTTAATTTCCGTTGTGTTATTGATTTTATTGCTTTTGGTTACGTGTAAAAATTCTAGGCATTTTATAGATACCCTCTGGATTGATTGAGCGTCTTTGACAGCGTGAAATCGACCGCCTAACCACAAGACATCGGTTTAATATGGTTTCAACACTTCCTTATATCGGACATCACCGCTATTTTGTTGTGTGACAGCCCTAGCTCGCTCGCTCATAAAATGGACATTTGTCTAACCCACGCACTTACACGTGATCACCTGTTCATTAAACAATTCGACTCACTGTAACAAAACGAAGGATAGGGCTGGGATATGTGAAAACAAATCTTTTGACGTCTTTAAGAAATAATTAAAGTATTATTTATATACTGACAACGTATTACTTCGTTCTCAGCAAAAGATAATGTATGAACTAGGTACTACAATTACTAGAGGCGTGTCAATAATTACTAATACTTAAATAATACATTTAGTATATGCTAATAACGCCCTTATTTTAACGGTAATATGGTAGAAAATTCTATAATGGTTATATATAGGATTGGTAATTAGAAATGGCACTTTATTCTAATACGAGAACGGATGTCGGTTTTTGCGAGGTAAAGTAGCCAATAGCTAGTCGTACTCATTTTATTCTTGTATGCTAAGGTTTAAATGAGTTTTTTCATGAACCCCAGTGTTTATGGAAAGGGATGTTTTTCCTTCTCAATTAGCAAGTACATTTCTACGATATTGCGTTTTGAAATTGCATATAGAAAATCTGAACTAGAGGTTAACTATTCTATGTTTTATTTTTGTTTGATTAATCTTACCCAAGGTGTACAAAAATAAATAAAAAACTTCCGTCGATAGCAAGCGCTGCGAATACTATTAATGATAGTATATTATAAATGCGAAAGTATGTATGTATACGCTTTCAGTCTTAAACTACTTAAGTAATTTCGATGAAATTGAGTATAGAAAGACTAAACTTTAGGGAAGGACATACGTATAGACTTTTTCAGGATAAAAAGTCTATACGTATGTCTCGTTCAAAGTTTGAATAGTTCACCAGAACTCTGCCATTCATAAACCGATATTTCAAATTGTTTTTTGTATTTTTTGACTTTTTTTCTTGCAATATCTCTATATAAAATAAATAGTAATATTTCAGTAACAAGTCGAAATTCTCTAAAAAGTTTAATTTCTTTTTTATTTTCTATTACAAAGTAAATTTAATGTGTTAATAACTAAATTTATATGAACCAATACACATTCTTTGATTGAACACATTGAAATCAGTCTACGGGAAGATGCTTAAAATTCAAAATATCTTTATTCATTAAGATACATAGGACCATTTTGAATCGTCTTAAATCTTAGTGATTCTACGCCTGTTCGTACGCGACCAAGCTGAGAAGATGCTTGAACTCATTTTCCTTCGAGATTTTTTCATCTGTAAAAAATTGATAACACACTAACTGACTACACGTTAATCACCAACAGACTATTCAGTTAACATGTAATCGATACGTCATTATGGATATCATACAGTGCAGAAAAGCTGTCGCAAGAATGATACTTGTAAAAACTGAGTAGGTCAGGGAACAGGTCGGTGGCATTTAACATGTGACACCAAGGTTTCGAAATCATATTTGGCGTATTATGACCGTTTCATCGGCTCCCTTTACACATTTATGGCGGTTTTTATTCGATCTTATATATTGATAACGAATTCCTCATGCTTATATTTTATAAGTATGCAACCACTTTTATTCACATGTAAATCAGAAAGTCATATATAATCAGACTCATAAATGTATTTATAATTAAACTGTATTCTTCGTGTAAAGGCATCGTAGGTTAATTACTCAAGAGATGTCGGTAATATTTAATTTTGAATGAACCCACTCTATTTTATGAAGGATGTCGGAAAATTTTCCTGAGGCATGTTAACTGTAATTCGAGATGGCACCTGTCGTCAATGCTTAGCATTCCAGATTTTATATTCAGCTGACTGCTTGCTACCAATATTGGGCTCCTTAGTAACTTAAGATTTGAACTCGACTCGAGTTTGAGCGCTATAAGGATCAACTTTAATAATTTATTTCGTATCAATAAAGTGTACACAAGATTTCATAAAATTGTTAATAACAATTTAACATCAGTTTCACCAAATGGTTTAATACCTTCTAATCCTAACTGTCCTCCTTTACTACACATCCCTAAAACGCACTAGAGAATCGGTTATAAATTCACTTGTCAGATGTGACAGTCTGCATGAGTCGTTAATCTATAACTGACACTTCAGAGATGCTCTTAATCACATACAATGTAAAAATGTGGATTCCGTTAAGGCACCAGTTTGATCTTTCCAAACCCATAAAGTTGAATTCTCTTGCCCTTTGACATCGATAAACAGCCTGAACATTCCTTATACTTTTAAAAAATTACATATATAATTTCCTAAGTAACTTTAGCGTAGAACCAGCACGATTTGGAATGGACGGATGAATAGACGCGATCGTATTAATTGTAGATGCAGATCATAGACAATTCATACACAGATCAGTGACAGAACACAAACGAGTAATGATTTTTCAAAGTTTTCAAAGGTTTTTGTTTTGCAAGGGAGCAATGTTCTCTATTATTCTGTTAGATATTTCGCAAGTGACTTTATAGTACTACTTAGCCCGTAAAGCGAAATAAAGATAATTCCTCGTGATGCGAGCCGTCACCTCGTCACGACATCAACGCAATAAAATTACAATAGCTTGATTTAATTTTCTGTAACACCGCCACGACATGGCACTGGGACCCCTTTGTACTTAAGAATAAATGTTATAGCCAATTTAAAGGATCGAGTGTTAAACAGGACTTTGAAGTTTTTAAGTGTCTCATCATAAAAACGTACACTTTTCTGTCGTTTTAATATATAATTTTGATCTGAGCGAAGAACACAGTTATTGGTTCGCGTGTAATGCAGAAGCGTGTTATAGTTTTTCTATTACTAGTTTTGTGAAGACAAAATAAAAAAAGGATTTATCAAAAATAATTATTCTAAACTGTGCTTGTTATATTTTTAATTATCTATTATATCATTTCAAATGTCGAGAACGAAAGGAATTTCGTATCAAAACAATTACACCCTTCAAACACTGCATTAGTTGAATTAGCATATCTAGAATATTAAACCGGACAAGTGGCGATTTGTCAGCAGCTGTTACGAAATATTTACCGATGACATAGTCACCGTCATATTATTGTTAAATCTTTGTTATCTTTGCTCAATTGTAAGCGGTTGTACATACTATTATATTAATGAACGGAATATATATTTATTATTTATATTATTTACACATAAAATCTTAGAAATGAAACAAAAAAAGCAAGAATATTAATATAATGAAAAGTAAACTAAGTAAGCTAAACTAACCTCTATGTTATATAAAGTTAAAAGATTAAGTTCGATATTTTTTGAAGCACCTATTTATGCTTTAACCATTCAAAATGAATTATATATGAAATAATCCATAAGTATTTATGATAATTGATAATGACGATAAAATTAAAGAGATAATGTTTAGGATTAATTATACAAACAGAGTCACTATATACTATAAAGAGGTGACATTCAATACATTTTTATATACTTTTTTCTCAGCATCCCTTTTAATTTAAATCCGAATGAGATTATATTCATTTCACAATTGCATATATCTTGGAAATATATCTACAAGAGTTAATTAGCAACATAGATATTACGAAAATCGTATTACGACAGAGCTAGTCATAACGCGGATGATTCGCAACTCCGTCACTGTTCATTATGTGTTGCTAATGAGCAATGCTTTCATGGTGAATGACCGTTAAATTTAGCCACTGAATTCTCATAACAAAAGTTTTATTCACATATGCGATATTGTTTTTATTGTCGGCCAGACGGAATATAATATATACTTGTTTTGAAGGAGTTCAGTAATTAAAATAAATGTACTGGTGTGTTTTATTCATCAGAGTTAATTTTGTTCTTTAAACTAAATTCAACCTATAATATGTATCAATGAGTCGGATGCAAATATCTGAGCTTTATTTCAAGCTGGCCATTGAGTAGTTGGTTAAAACGTATATGTTCAAATACTTTGATAACACAAGTTTTTTAATATATAAAATTCATGAGTTCAGTCTATTCGCGACATTGCACACTCTTTTTAAGTATGTCTGAGAATCGGCCGTAATTTTAAGCTCGGTTAGTGCTACAAAAATACAAAGCTACAAAAATATAGGTTACGCCCATCCCAAAATTTAGGAACTTTTAAATATTTTTTTTAAATAGTGATATTGTACTAAGTCATTTTCTACTCTTAGTAGTCGACAACTCACATATCTTCAAGACAATAAGTTAGTTAATTTGTTTTTTCTTAGAAACATTTTATATAGCAATCCTAGAAACAAAGTTGTCTTGACCAAATTGTATAAAAACATTGGTAAATATTATTAATATTAAACACGCAAAACTAGATAAAGCATGTAAAAATATCTAACACCTGTAGTAGCTATTAAAGGAAGTATGATTATACAACGAATTTTATTAACATAAACTTACATACGTTACCATATGATAAAGTACCAATTAATTAATAGCGGAAGTAATTTACGTAATGTTTTTAATCGCTCATTTGAACTAAGGTTTTCAATGTCAGAAACGTACGACCTGTAAATAAATAAAGACTTTTTACGTTTTTTTTTTGTTGTTGGCCTATCAAGAGGAGAGTGGACTAATTCTTAAAATAATTCTAACAGTGTTAGTGTAATGGGTAACGATGTCTTTCTAGTGTAGGATCTGCGATAATAAATATCCTTATTTAAAAAACTTGAATTTAAAAGAAAGAAAATAAATCACATTATTTAACACACAAGGTAAAATATAACAATAAGATTTACAACTTAAATAATACTTATGCGTCATACAAAGAAATATTGTAAAAGTAAAGATATATTGTGAATATTGTGTAGGGTAAATATATAAACAAAGATGCACTGGATCGCGGGTGTTCGCCAAACGTTAGACTACTCAGGATTTGTGTGAAGTGATTTCTCCGGTAGACCAGGTAGTGTATATATATATTTGACACCTTTGTTTATTGAGATTGAACGTTATTGCAACTTTCGTATGTTTGTGTTCGGAAACTTATTTATTTTTTCTTAATAAGATAGGCAAACAGGTCACGTTAAAAGTGTCTACCGCCATGGACCTGTAATGCCTGTAAAATAGGTCTGAGAGGGATCTAAAATGAGACACGAGGGGAGGTGAATGAATGGAATTTAATGTCTAAATAATTTATATAAGCAATTGAAAAAATACTTAATATTAATTTATGCTTGTTTCAGGTAAGAGCTGTCGCTGTGATGTGTCAAATGCTTTCACATAAAATGGAAATATAAAAGCGGTTGGCCGACTTTAAGTGAAACTCATAAACGTTTGTTTTGTCTCACTGTCAACTGAACAGGGGCCAATTTGTACTCTTACTTGACAACAAATAATTTACGAGTGATTTTATAATATAAGATATATGGTTATAAATATATAATTATGCATTAAGGACCGTTATATGGCCGTGAGTACTGGAACATTTACTAATATAACATACATAAGTAAAAAAATAAACATAGAAAAATTTGTGCACAGCCGTGGTTTGTCAAAGTATCTTAAGCATAAACAACACTGGTCTACTATAAATTGTTATATATAATTATATTTGTAGTATGCCAAGAAAATAAATAGTCACTGACTCATTATAGTAACAGCATCAAAACAATGGTTATCTACGCTCGTGGTTACGATAACTTTTATAGGTTTAAATGTTAGAACATTTTCAGTCTATTTGATGACCATGATTTTTCCATACCACAATTTTTTTGTATATTTAACGTTTTAAAGAAACTTAACAAATATTTGTAGTGTAGTATAATTCTACGTAACGAGATAATGACAAGTGAAAACTACTCATCTGTTTTCAAAACAATTGAACAGAATGAAACAAAACGTTTGTTCGGACTATGACCATATTGTAAGAATAATTGTGTTTACAAACCACGTATACCGAATGCCTATGAATAGCAATACAAATCTTCATAACACATAAATTATGCATACAGTCAACAACCGTTATTAAAAAGATTTCATATACAACGTGACGTGAAATCGTACAGTAGTGACTAGGCCATGTGTTTCATTGCTGCCCGAATAGGTATTGGGGCATGCAATGAAAATCAGTGACGCGTGCGCATACTCCCGTGAGACCTTTTAGACATTTAGTACAACTATCCATAAAGGAATTTATTTAAAGGCGTACTCATTATGTACGATGAGAAAAGAGTCCTAAAGCGAAATTAAGACATGTTGTTTTTGTAGGCTTATCTTATACGGAATCAATTTTCGTGGAGAGGACATCGTAAGACCGGCATGAACATAGCTTCAAATATTGAACCTTAAAATAAAATTCAGAAATGTCCTACTTGTTATGAGATTTTTACGAAATATTTATTTATATTCATGACTATTGTTTTTCGACAATACATGGCGCCATAGAACGTGCGTGAATGCCTGATATGAGAGACCTCCAAATATGCCTTCCAAATGGAGTGGTACTAAATGGTCCGCTGCCTAAAGAGGCCTCGGTTAACTGGTTTGTAACCACAGATAATTATGGATATTAGAATGTGCGTAACGCATGAAAATAAGTTCCTATGTGACATACATTTTAAGTTGTTTGTGGTTTTGACACATTGCTATGAATATATCTTGTGTGTCATATTTATGTTTGAATCACCAAGGGTACATTTTAAATTATCGATTTAGAACATAGAACCTTCAACTTGCCGACTCTAAGAACTAATATTGGGTTTCGCTCTGTACGTTAATTTGTCACTTTCTTTAATCGATCTTAAAAATCCTCTAACAAACTATGCCTACTATTAAGCTCAACTAAACTATCAACCTATTTGTTTGGTACTGTCACGTCTGTCTCTTTGCATTTATCTCGAAACTGTTTTACTATAGTAATATTGTATTGTTTCTCTATTTTCTTTCCTCAAGAAGGTAGGTAGAATGGGTTCATATTAAACTTTGATATCGCAAATTACACTTTTCCAAGGCTTTATTGTCATTATTTGATTCGTATGCAATACATGAGACGACGTCTGGAATCTTCACGTCGTTAAGGTGTTTATAGGTCACATTAAATTTGTATCTGCTCCCGAAACCTAATTGTTAACGTATTTATAGTCTCAACATTCAACGTTGACTCATTCGTCTAAAAAGTGTTACTATATTCATATCTCGTGTCAGATACGTTAATATATTTAAACATGTTAGTTTACAGGTTACATTCGTGTTTTCTGTTGGTTTTCTTCATTTAATTTCTTTTCTTAATTTTTTTTGCGACTTGGAAATGCATTGCCGCATTTCCTGGTCCCAAAGGATAAGGATAAGACGTGAGATGAGGTAGACAAATCCCACTAAAACAACCTCGGGTAAACGTACAAGACCGCATTGAAAGGTCCCTGGGGTTGGTCTCGCACTCCACCAGGCACCCAGTTCCTCATTTAATTTCTGCCTAATTAATTTGTATTATTTTTTAAAATTTGGAACGGTACTTCAAATTAAAGCAATTTCGATTTGAAAGCTTTAAGACTCTAAAAAGTTTTTAAATATTTATAGAAATGTCTTTAGACATTAAATTGATATATATTAAATTAATAAGGAAATGATCATATAGGGTGTAGCCCTACTCATTTAAAAACCAATGTTATGTAAATGTTATATGCGATTTAATACTAGTTTTATGTATAATTTCGATGGGAATGGATTGTATAACTCTCATATTAGTTTGAACATGGAAGGTTATCTTGCCAATTAGTTTTATAGATAACCATAAATAATTCTATCACTTTACGTAATGGCTCATCTTCAGGTGAAAGTTAAAGCACTAATATTGCAATTTACATAATATATAATATGTATTTTCTACGATCCGTTGCACAAGATTATCTATGTAATCGTACGTATATTTATGTGTTATTTTATTAGTAACTAGATGGCAATGCGGTTTTGATTGCATTATTTCATTCGTAGCATGCATTTATTATCCTAATATATGTTCAAAAATCAAACTTATCTAGCCATATTGTGAAATTTTAATTTTCAAATATAGTTTTGTCTTATTTATTCTATATATTGAATAAAGACAACTAAAATATATTTATCAATAGCACTGAATCACGATGCTTGTTTGTACTGAGCGAGAAATCCAACTCTTTCGTCTTTATTATTACAAAACTGTTTCTATTTTTAAAAATATAGCCAAATATATTAAAATTGGCCTGTCACATAATATGAGTTATGCTGTATAAAAGTTTTTCATACTCTTAAATTAATTTACTAAAGTCCCTACAACGAACAATATATAAGACTGCGACAATATAATATCGATTATTAAATATTTTTCCATATATGAAACATACCAAGATAAAAATGCGTCTTGTGTTCTTTATATATTTATAGCCAAAGGCACGTACCACTGTGTTAGTTTTTATAAAATAGTAATTTATAAATTATATCTGCCTAGTAATTTTAAGGTACGACTAACTTAGGGTTGCCACTGTGATCTCTTAACTATAATATTTGTGCTTGTAAAACATCCCATATTTAATATAAAGCTTGCGATTTGCCAAGAAGAATGCTTAAACATTTTCAGTTGTTTTAATGGTATTGTAATATTCTTTTGTACCTGTTTTGTCTATTATATAGAGAAAGTATCGTGAAAATAACGACTAAAAACTTGGGTGGCGGATTTTTAGTTCCGGACAAAGAAATATGATTAAACGACGATTTTAAATAATCTTATTGAATACAGTACCTTCAAAAATAAGGAAGTCAAAGTCGTTGGGAGCATTTAAATGTATTTACAATTACATTGATTTGTAATTAAATATACAGTTTTTACTGATATTCTCTTAAGAGTCACGTCGATGGATGATTTTTAAGAGAATAAATTCTTTAAAATTTAAGTAGCCCTAACTACAACAATTTGTTCGAGTAAAAAAAGATGCGCATACATCGGCAGAAATGTGCACCTAGCAAGATGGCTCCCATTAAAATTCCCGCCCGCTCCTCTGTCTATTTAGAGCAATGTGGTAACGACCCTTGACAAACATTAATTAATTAATAAAACAACAAATTTTATTTAAAAGACTGCATCAGTTACTATCAGGATTGGTTATAAGTTTTTACATTGCTATAGATTACTTTCTTTATATGAATCAACATTTTTACCAGGTAACCCGTTTTTATTCCCGCATTATCAATGTGAGAAAAAATGTTATTATAAAGTAATCTCAGTCTAACGTGGTCCGTCACACCTACTTGTTTTATATCCCACGTTTTACATTTTGTGTTATGTAATGTATTACTCTTATTTTCGCTTGTGAACTGTGTTATTTTTATGAAGTGGTCTTGTTTGCGCGTATTGTTTTGTAACTTGATTTTTATGTCCAGCAATTTTATAGTAATTAACTGTTTCGAACTGTTCAACTGTGGTATACCAGTATATGAACAATCTCTTTTGGTTTTTTTTTGGGATAAATATAAAAACAGGATGATGTGGCCAAAAACAACAACACACGTTAAAACAAAATATAATTGTAAACTAGCCAATTTTTTTTTATATGTAAAATATAAATAGATTTGTATATATTTCCCTATAAACTGTAATGTGGTTAATACAAATATTTTAACTCTCAACCAGACTAACCTTTAAATGATAAAATGCTAGACATTAGTCAGTGTCACACCGTCAATTTTCATGCCAGCTCTGATTGCATCTGACGTTTTAATAGATTATCATGGATGGAGTGGGTCAAAACACAACCCACAAATAGTAATGTATTAGCCTTTTGGACTGATGATTGAGTATCAATCGGTTGTAAAATCTCTCAGGTCAGCTTCTATACCTTAGCGAGATACAAGATTTCTGTGTCATTTCCATAAGTTTAGACTGCATTTTCACTTAATCCGAAACATCTTCTATCGTATTTATCATGGGCAGTGTTCGCAGAACTATGATCCGATTTATACCTAAAGTTTAATTTCTAGGCAGAATACGAATTTACACCCATATCATTTCGATGTTCGTCGATCGACCACTGAAACTATACGATTAAGGGTCCTTCAAGATAAGAGCGTACCATTCCCTAAAAGACAGGCTACGCACTCACAAGCTGGTGTCAATACATATAGGTGGCGTCTTCTGGTGTGCCTCAGTCATGTTTGCCCCCGCTTCTATTGAAAAAATTAATAACACGCCTGTACTAACATATTGACAAAAACTAAAGAAATTGTCAATATTAAATACCAACCCAAAACGAACCTTCTCACCGCTTCAGAGGGTTTATTATTAAGAACATTAATAACAGATGATTTCTATTGACGTAGAAAGTGAGTGAAGTAATTCCTAACTATTGTGTGGAAAGTCAAGTGGGTTTCGGTCATGTGTCGGCGACTGGAAAATGGCACGTTGATAATATAATGAATTAAGCAATCGTCGATACAAGATTTTAATAAAAATGATACAATTTGCAATTTATAAACAATGACACTATATTCACAGTATTATAGGAAAATCTTCATAAACATAATTATTTTAAATATAACTGTTATATACATAGTATCAATTGTAAAAATAAGAATAAACTCGCATTTAGTTTAAGGCATATAATAAGTCGTTTATTTAAATTATTCCAGTGTTTGCGCTTTTATAACTAACTCCCGAGGGCTATTTACCCCTGGCCAATTAATAAATTTAAATCTGACATTGAACGGGAATTAATTTAAAAAGTTTACTATGATAAACATGATTATATTATGGATACTGCTGCTAGGTGTAGTGTAGTGACGTTCAAAAGTGATTACAACTACGTCAACCGTCTGCGAATTTTCGCTCATCCTTTTCTTACATTTTTATATATTTTTTTACGTATGTTTTTGTTTTTTACCGTGTGTGTCTTAATGTTAATAAATGTGTTTTTTATCTCTTTATTTCAGAGACATTTCTAAACTCTTTAATAGTTTCTCTTAAATAGTAACAACAGCTCTAAGAAGTGTGGTTACAGGCGTTGAAGTAATGATACATTAATTATTCTCAATTAAATTTATCTAATTCAGTTGGAAGGTAAACTTGAACGTTTAATCGATTGGAATGTAGCTTTGTTTGTGATTGATAAGGAATTGTTCGAATTCATTAATAGTTTAAATTATATAGGCTTTTTATAACGTTAAAAACATCCAGTTAAATAATATATAAAGACATTCTTTTTATTAAGGAACATAATATTATTTTTTTTGGTAAAAAATATCTTAAAAGCGTTGAAACTTTATTAAGTTTGTGTGCGCTTTAATAACATATACTGTGTGTCATAAATAAACTGTGAGGACAAAGGTTTTAAATATTAGTTGCATGTTTGGCTCTTATGATATAGTTTAAGTTGCATTCGTCAGTAGAGGGCCTAAAATCTAATCTACGTCAAGGTGAGATATCAAAATATTCAACATTCTTTCGAATGTCAAACATCAGAATAAATTAAGACAATTTACCTTGGCAAATATTGACAGTAGTTTCCATTTTGATTGATAGAATTATAATACGCGAGTAAAATTCAATTGTTCACATTGATTTCGCTGCCGCTTTTGTGCCAATATGAATGCGATAAAATTGATTAGGCTTTTGTTACGTAAAATATTATCGTATTTAAATTCGACTGCAAAGTTCACTGGCATTGTTAAAGTTAATTGGTAGGGTGTCCTCTAAATTTTATTAGTGGTCGGCAAAATACTTATCTTGAGACTTGTAAACAATGAGTCTAATTAAGGCTTTATTATTTTTAGTATGCAGTCTTATATTTTGATACGTGTACAGTATTTTATTGTATATAATATAATACTAGCTAAAATTGGTTTAATCCTTGAAGTCTAACAAATATATGTTTAGCATCAGTAATATATTATTGTTTTTCTGTAACGATGTACGACCTCAAAAAAACCAACTGTTTGAATGGTGAGTGCCATCTCTTAAATAAATCAAGCACTTTCAAAACGATCTACACTGACATGAAATAAAGTAATGATCTCTCAAATTTGATGCGGACAGCTCAATCGATACTAAACATGAACTAAATGGTCTGTCATTAGGTGCTCGCGCGCACAATGCCAAGATCTATGATCTACGATAACCTTACAAAATATTTGCGTTTACGCTTTGTGATCGCTTTCATTCACTTTTTGCGCGAATTGAAATGAAAGTCTCATTCCGATTTCGTTTGACGACTTCATTTTTAATTGTATACTTAGTTTTGGTGTGTAAATTTATATACATAAACATTACTGAACAAGTGTTTTTCTAAACATTAGTAGAGTTAAACGGATTTTATTTTTATTGGGGTTCCGTGCAGATCTTGATAATTGTTTGGTTTCGCCACGTCCACAGGAAACTGGACCTTAAATTAACATTTTTAAACCTACTTTCATCAAGCACATGCATTTGGAAAGTGAAATGGGCGCGCACCTGATTCTTTGCGGTGTTCTTTTTGATTCAGTGAGAGTGGTCTAGATGCGATAATTGCGCCGGTAGCGAATCCGTGACGAGCTCTGCCCGTTGGTAAACACTTGGTAACACGATATAAGGTATAATTCGTAAACGAGCTTAGATTGTACAGAAATTGTAAGTACATCTGTATAATACAGCTTGATGTAAAGAATTGTCATTTAATGTGTCCTGGCTTTCAATATTTATGTTGAGTTGTACACATTCACAGACTTCGTGTTCTTAATCCATGACTTACTTGACTTAACCTATGTTCCCTCGATCATCAGCATCTACAGCAACTCTTAATTGCGTTCTATCCGAGGCTTCGCCTTTTACCTCGCTCCATGTAACCCTTCGCGTCATCTGCAACAGTACGTCGCCAGGTCTGTTTGGGACAACCCCGTTTTCGCTTCTCTTGAAGATTGAAATCAAACGCCTGCTTAGAAATATGCTTCTAGTGTGTGACCAACTCCAGAGATATAAATACTTATATAATCCATACTATACAAGAATAATTTTTTTCATTAATTTCATCTGAGTGAATTACTTTTAAAACTTTCCATTTTCATTTAGAGCATTTAATGGCTGTGTAATATCGAATTAATAGATCTAACAGATGTCAATAGTGCGAAAATTCATTAAAGAAGTCGTGATTCAATCGATATTTACGCTATTGTTGTCGTTCTTTAGACTTGACATCGCTTTGTTGTACTCCCGATGTGAAAGCGACACGTTGATTTTTCCCATTATTCTCATTGAAATTTTTTATTTATCTAAATGTTTATTGATCGTGACGAGATTCTTATAGTTGCGAAAATGTTAAAATTGGAATTGTATGAATACTTTTCCTTTCATTTGTAGATGAGTATAATTTCGGATTAACACGGTTTTTACACGTTGAATTTATTTTCAAAAAGTATCGCAAAAATTTGCTCTGTTTCACTCAAACACATGGCATTTTGTTACAGAACTATGTACGAAAATATATTTTAAGTGTTATATTATGAATATAACTATAGATCTATAATGAATAATATAAAAACTATACAGCAATACAAATGTGATATATAGTAATTAAATATCATCGTACTGTCACTTGTCAGTAACTAATAGTTGAAGCATTTCTCCGACTTTCACAAATCCTCGCATGTTAGCCAAATGATTAATCTGAAGACTCGTGCGCAGACTTAAAGTCGCCTGAGCTTGCTTATAATTTTGTTAAAACTCGGATGATTATTAAATTAAATACTAATTTATATGATACACAAATATTGAATAATTTCACATTTAAAGTAGATCTATTACCACTTTTTAATTTAATGATATTTTATATTAGAAATAAATATTCATTAAGTAAATGGTTATATACAGCTAAACTCAGAGTTATAAATCCACAGGTGCTTAACCATTTACTTTATACTTTAATTAATAAACAAATGAATATCCTGTAAATTATGAACAATATGGTTGCCCTAGTTATCGCATGCGCCGATGAAAGTGCAAGTCTTCCAGTTCTCACGGCCTCTTCAATCGATATTTAATCGCATAGTTTACACTTTCGCGAAATCGACACATACGTTGAAAGTATCGATTGTATGGGATAAAACATTGTTCTATGCTATATGGTCACTATGAGTCAAGTAACATAAGTTATTATTTTGTAAAGTTATGTAAAAATGTTCTCAGAAAGTCAATATTATATATTGACAATAATTGTACGCGAGTCGAATGTAAAAAAACTCTTAAAACTTAAAGCTCAGAAGCCAATATACTTAACTAACATACATACATACTTATATACCTAAGACATAAGGATGAACAAGGATTTAAAAATCCTTCCTATTCTTTGCACATATAGATTTTCCTACACTTATCCTTATACAAGTGTAACTTAAAAGCTCAATGGCATAATATATCGTAGCTTTACATTATATTTGTCTCTGTGAATATAAAAAAAACGTAGCCCAGTCACCACACCAGACTTCGAAATCAGACTTCCGTACCTATATGTAGTTTATCAGTTGTTAACAACCACTGCTATAAATCCCTTACTTTGAGGCTTAGTTTCTGTTGTATGTAATTAAAAATTTAGGTTTAAAATTGTGTTCATTTTAAACCTGTAAGTCATAATGTACCGAATTATAATAAAACACTATACAGGTAAAGGGTTTTTATCAGTAAAATGTAATTTATTAAAAAGATTTCGGACCGGACAGGCATTATCTCGAAGGCGTTAATGCAGCTGCTATTAATTTCCATCAAACGAACGATGTATAAAAACAGTAAATCAAAAGTGTATAATTGATGATGGGATACGTCATTTTAATACAGCTTTATATGGAGTTAGGGAGAATAAATTATGTCAATGCGAGGTGAATACCATGGCGTATGGTTTGAGCTACAAGCGGTCTTAAACTTATCCTTTTTATACATAATAACTCTGTCCAACTCTGGTAGTAAGTACTGTGAATGATAAGAGAACTTCATCATAACGAAATATTGGATATATGTATACGAAACACAATATTTATAAACCTATTCATTATGTTTCAATTAGACATATTTTACGTGCTTTCAGTGGACCATATGTTTTTTTTACGTGTATGAACCAATCTCTTACAACTTAGACCAAACACAAATAAATAACCGAACCGCACCAATCCCAGGACGGTTTTACGCCTGTCCACAGTGAATTTACGATTGTTAGGGAAATAACTCCCAGATTTAGCGCTAAGCTCTCGTGCTCTATGGTAAGACGGTAGTCAGGAATTCCAAATTTGAAATGTTTATGAGGAATCTTTGTCCGTTTGACTTTAATAGAGGTGGGTAGTTTTTTTTTATGTTGTATTGAGTTGAATGTATGTTCATATTAACGGTATATTGAATAGTATTTAAATATAAATAATAAGTGAAGTAAAGCGGGGACCTGAATGCCAAATGTAATTGAATGTTCGACGCAACTTGCTTCACCTAGTATTCATCTTATATTGTATCCATGACCTATGATATTCTACTATTATACGATCCACTAGTCGAATAAAAAGAGTTTGAGTAAAGTCATAAAAGAAAGAGATTTTCAAAAGAGACATATTTCTCACAATTGTTGCAGCAGTTGAATTAACAATAAGTCATACATATTTTGATATATACATAAACAACAGAATACACACAATATAACATCAAGTATCCGTCAGTCAGTCAACATAAACCTGATTAAAATATATGATTGATGATGTTTGTCCCAAGAAGAACTGCGGGTCAAAGTTAACCATAGACAGTTCATTGAACCTTCTCTCATTATTTAATGACATGCCAGTGTCGACGTACTGTTCGCAAAAAGTGTAGTTACCGTTTGCGATCCACGCTATATCTAAGATAGTAACAGGTTTTATATGCTCAATACTAGAGTGAACATTGAAAATAATATCTCCATATATTGATAATTATTTAATGATAATTCACCATACAATTATATACGTCTTAGATGGTTGTCAAATATTAGTAGTCGCAGGCATTTCACCTACTTGACAACAACTGAATGCAATATCAATCGATATGTGTATTTATTTATTTTATTAAATCTGTCCCCAAACATCTTATTTAAATGTAAATATATTAACAAACAATAAACTTATAAAATAATAAAACAAGGTATACACACAAAACAATGATATGGGAACTTGAAACATTTAAGAGATAAAACATAATACAATATATATAATATGATAATAGTATTAATTTGGGTTGTAGTCATGTAGTCATGGTTCTTCTATCTTAGCTATAACACTATCAAAATTAAATCACATTACTAAAATAAATTCAAAAAGTTTGGTCCTTGTGTTCATAATGCTGGCATTTCCTCGCTGTATCACGATTTGTTGAGTGAGAATAGTACCAGCTCTTTAGTCACCGGTACTGACTAGTAGACGCCTACGTAATAAGCTCATGTGCTTACTTGTACCCCAAGGTCAAAAAGTCTACTCCAATGAAAGCAAAACCAACTGGATTGTGTTTTAAATTTCTACAATTTCATAACAATTAGTTGTACTACGTGAATGCACCAAAAGTCCGTCCAAAGGTAATAAAACTTTGACCTTTGTATTGTCAGGTCAAAGAATCAATAAAACAGGTTGAACACGATTTTGCAATCGACAATAAACTTAATTATTAAACTGTTTGTTAAGTTTTTATTTGCTTGAGAAGTTATTTATAACTTAATGACCGGAACTCAAGAGCTAAGCTATGATATGAAATGCAATGTAATGCAAGGGGTCTTGGATTTTTCTCTCGTTAATGGTTTCTAAAAAAAATTGTTACATAAGCGTGAAATGGATAGTATGATTTTAAAGACGTATGGTTGAGCTCGTAATGTTTAAATATATACCTAACTGGGTTTGGTCTGCAGAAAGTACATCTGAAAGGTGACGCCGCCCATGGAAACTACTTGTTAATTTAATCAACTTCTTAAATAATAATCTCAACTTCTTTGATAGCAATAAATGCAAATTTATTACAATATAACTATACGGTACGATAACCGTATAATTATTTATATCATTAAATGAATTTATAATATGTAAGTAATTTTTAATTACCTTGTTTCAGGCCAGTCGAAAGATATCAAAATGCGGGTACCTCTTCGTCGCGCCGGGCTGGGACTTTTCCAATCCGCTTTACAGGACAAAGGTTAGTACTTTTTGTAGGAAAAACTAAAATAATGTTATATATATAACTTATATGTATATTATATACGTACTATGAAATAAAAAGTATAGTCTCACATAACCAAAAAATATTACTATATATTTCTTCACATAACATAAATGATGTTTGTGACGTTAATAGAGTTTGACTATGAGTAGCAGTATCTACCTTCAATGAATTAACGTATTGTTTATTCTAAAGCGCTTTTTATTATTTTTTCGTAATCGAATGAAAAAACAGGTAATAATCGGATAAAACCCTCCTTAAGCGAAAAATGTAAAAGAATGCAAAATGTGCGAATCAAAAAACCCAAACATTATCATCGTTAATAAATAAGTCTGATACTGCGAAACAAAAGATAATTTTGTATTCTTAGAAATCTAACTCGCCTTTTTACATTGAAATATGATTCCAAAAACAAATATCGACTTGTTGTTAGTAATTTTAATGATTTTGAAATGACCATGCATTTGGCATATTTCGTTATCCAAGAAATAGCAGAGTGTAAAAGACCCGACAGCAGGTGGATAAATTTACGTTATGAATTGACCGTTCAATACGTATGTACAATAAAATGTATTGAAATAAGAGATTTTTTAAAACCATGAAAAATCCAATTACAAAAATGAAAGTGTCACGTAGGTATTTATCGTTATATTATCTGATATAAAAAAATATAATAAAGTAGCCAAGTAATGCATTATTTTGCAAATTTAGCTCAAGATGTCATTTTATCATAATTTATAATGATAACATCGAATTTTATCAAACGGAAATTTTCAACCTTCTTACAATCGCATACAAATGACACTACTAATTTAATTAAAACTTTCCTCAATATTTTTCAAAATATTGATAAAAATACGTTTACCAAACACTACAATCAAGAGTGTATTGCCTGTGGGATGACCTGTGATTACTTCGAGAGGCTTTCCGATTGGAAGCGGCTTGACAATTCAAGTCATTGTTTTGGTTAATCTAGTCGCATATACATCTTAAGCTAATATTATATATTGAATATCCATCTCTCGGTCTATGTCAAAACCTTCAATCGCGATAAACCCGACAGGGGGTCGTTGCGGCGCCAAAAAGTGTCAAAAAAGAACGCAGGCGCAAATTTAAATTATTAATCACAACAATTGCAGGACTTTATCAATACGGTCTTCGGGAATTTAATGTTTCTTCTTTTTGGGTTCGTGTTTTGCCTCGTGCAACATTGAATTCTTCTTGGATTCGCTTATTTATGTTTTAAACGAAAAGCTTAAACCGTGATCATAAAGAACAATGTTAAACTTATAACCCAGGGAATTAAACAAATATTTATAAGTTTGGAAATACAAAAAAATGCACTATAACTTCTTATTTAATCAAATAATCTGGTCAACTTAAGCCACACAGAATGTCTAATTTGAATATAAAAATAATATAAAGATCTTTGTGTTTAATTTACAAGTAAAACCTACCTGCTTATTAGAAGGTAATTTTATTACGTAGGTACACAGTGTGACGTTGAGGGAGCAATTTATGTTTAAATATAATAGAAATATAAAAGCAATGTAATTGTTCCTGTGTGTCCTCCAAATAAATACCTGTAAAACGTTTAATCGACTAAACTAAACGATTACCGTATTACGATTTTTATTTCTAACTAGTAGTTACTTAATATAAATAAGACATTTAGAAACGGCTCGTGACTTACATTAAAAGTTTTTCACACTTAGAAACTGGAGTAAAATCGTGTAATCATTTCCATATTGTATTAAAGCAAAAAGATCAAGAATCCATGTCACATACCACAGATAAAATGTGGAGTGAATCGTGACGGTGTTGGCGACACCCACCATTCATAGGGGTTATTGGGTCTGTGGGTGAGGAACGGGAACAAATTTCATAGGTCATTGTATATTTTATATCAAATCTATCAAATTCGCTTTCTGGTAAAACGATGTTTTTGGTATTGCTGGTTGATCGGTGGTTTTTGTGTGAGCGAGCTCTTTCTGTACTACGACTGTTCATATATTTTCGTTCGACGTTTGTAAATCCCACTCTATTTGAGAGTACACAATAGGTTTCATTAAAAGCAGTTTAAAATATAATTTCTGTGGTTCATAAGGCTAACTAGACTAGACTCTAACAAAGATTTTAACGATCGTTTAATCTAACCTTAAGTATTCATAATCAGCTTGATCGAAGTATTGGCTTGTATTAGTACAATTTAGAACTTGTTCCACGATAAATATCTCTTGAAATGTTAAACTTTAAGGGTTAACACGTACTATGCAACATCTTAATATTAGCATTGTTTAAAATCCTTACTGTTTAATGATATATCATTTTGAAAGGGCGTCAATTTTATGGGTCGTCGACGCACCCGGAAAACGAATGGAATTGACCATGTAATTAAGAATATGTTGGCGATTTCAATAAATCTAGAAACAATTTGTCTATTATTTACAAGTTATTTATTGATTATTATTACGTAAAAACTATTTTTGTTATTTCATCACTTAGTCTCAAACCAGCCTATGGACTATGTTTAGATTTATCGAATAGGCATTCGTGATTTACCAACCTCAGTTCATTTTATCGTTATAAACAAATTTTCATTAGAATTAACAGTGGTATGCAGTTAAGAAGCTTGGACTTTGTTATAAAACAGTAAATAGCTTTAAAGGGCAGACACATTTTGAGTATTTTTTGAAAATGAAATAAATTAAAATAACAATAAAACACTTTCGTCACAATTATAAATATTATAATAATATAAAATTAAAAAACTAACATTACTGAATGTCAAAGTCATAATATTTTTATTCACTAAGGTACATAGGACCATTTTTAAACGTCTTAAATCTAAATCATTCTACGCCTGTTCGTACACGACCAAGCTTAGAAGAAGCTGGCAAGAAACTCGGTTTGGTTGTTTTTTTTTTGGTAATTTTTTGGTAATGATCCCAGTGCAATTTTAATTTTATTAATAATCATAAAATAAAGAAACAGAGACCCATTAAACTTATGCTAGAACCCAGAACCTTTTACGTAACTTAATTTTCTGTATTAGCTACCTATTAGGTTGATTTTAACATTGCAATATGTGTTAAATAATTTTAAATGTAAAAAAACGATAAAAAACCACATATAACGACAAAAGATAAGAAATGCGAGGGATTTAATTAAAACGTCATCCGTTAAAGATTAGCTCTTTTATTAATTTAATTTTGATTAGATTAAATTAGATTTTGAAAGTGGTTAAGTTTCGCTTCGAATCAAAGATGACTCAAATACAGATCAGCGTTTGCAGTCAAAACAAAATGCCGTAACATTTTGTTTAATAGTACATTCTAATCGCCTAAGACTAAATAGACGACAAAAGTATTTTTTTTTTTGATAACACATTTGTAATATTAATTTATAATGTTTTTCGTAAATTGATTTATTATCTAAAAATAAAACTGATAATCAAGTAACAAATACAAGTTGACATAGAGTTTATCTACAAGGATAAAATAATAGTTCTTTTATTTGCGTGTATAAACCATAATGCTTATATGCTAACGGTAGGTTTAACTGTTCTAAAATACAGTCAATGAATGTCTGTACACCGTGCAAGTCATAATTTTACAGGTATTAGATAAACAATTGATTGTAATCATGAATTCTTACAATCTCGTCAATAAATCGATTGTTTACAAAGTAATCGATGCTAAAATATCGATTCCCATACCTGTCTCGGCGAGTCACGGCGGGTTATGATATTAAAATTGTTCGTTATGAGGAGTGGTCCATTGCTAAATCGATAAAACAAAGGTTATTTGAAACTTTAATTAATTAGTTAGTATTCTTATTAAAAAAATACGTGAATTCTTTGATAAAAGACTAATTGGCTGGGATCTTTATGTAATTACTTTATGGCATAATGATTCTATAATACTACGTATTTAAATCATTGTATTAAAACCGCGCGCATACTTACAAATTATTATTGGAATTGCGAAACTTTATGCTGCACAAACCAAAGCGTCTCTTGGACTCTGAGGTACAATTCTGATAAAAACATTATCTTTACTATATTTACCAATAAAGAGTGATTTTCCACGAACAGCAAATTATACTAGAAATTGAACGAAACTTGTGAACATATTTTATGAGATATGAAGCAACCTGTTGAGTAAGTGCGGTTTGTTTGCAAATAATCAAGGTACTCTGTCAATATTACCAGGTCGCGCAATTTATTATGATTTAGTTTTGTTAGTTTAAAGCAATCTTCAGAGATAGGTTAAAGTGTCACGAGTAAGGTTTTTGTTGTTTATAGAATTTGCCTTTTGTTAATAAATGTATATTTTACTGGGCGTCTGCAGGCTCTAGATTGTATCCAAGCTGAAAAAGCTCACATGAAGGCCGCATACGCGTGGATTTAATTGGTCCATAGTCTGGCAAATGTCTGGGCAGTCCGTACTAAGAGAGAAATCTTATGTTATATATTACACATCTCTGAGTCTGAGTAAATTTAATTTAAAACATTATGTTACTTGGTAGCCATCAGTTAGAATAGAAACATTCATTTTATATCTTCGTTTCACATATATATTATACAACTATATATAACTCAACTTTTTACAAGCATTAGTCACAAGTTATTAAACTTAGAAATCGATAGCTCGTACAATTACCTGTGCGATGTAGATCTATTTAGCTAAACTGATTGGATGATAGCTCGCTTTCCCCTGAGCAATTTAATACCTAATGTGGAAGGGCGGATCTGATAATTCACCGTATTAATGACAGATTGAAGATAGAGATATTTATCGCGGATTCTTTTAGCGTTTTACTATGATTTCTTGTTAATCATACGTTTTCACATTTTTTCTAAACATGTGATAAACGCATGCAAGTAAATGTACTTGTTCGCGTTATTCGAATTGAAAAGTAAATTTTACATTTAGGGCTCAGTAGAATGTTTATCACTTATCAGTTTGAAATTAAAATGTAAAATATAACCATACATATATATTATGCATCATAGTAAATAATTAATATTGAACATTTGGTCGGAAAAGGAACTATTTACGCTAGTACTTATAAGTATTAAAAAGTACTATTTGAAATAAATCTAAGGATATTACATCATTGTTTACATACACAGTGCATACATTATTTATACATTAGGGTCATTAAAAACTCGTCAGCCAACAGGATATTTCTACCTGTAGGAGAGCTTTACACAATAACATAGAAGACTTAGAATGTTTGCGTGAATAGAAAATATCTTCATATCTACCTAGTTTTTATCAATACATACTTACTAATTACCACGTCTCGTCGATTTGTTATTTTTTGTTCTATTTTGAATATAATCTTTTAGGTGACAAATTAATTAAACCAAACGGGTACAGCAAGGAGGAACCTCTTTGGTATCAGCTATGAGATTTTTATTATTATTTAGCATATATAAAAATAGCTAATTACCCAAAAAACAGGGACGTACTGTCGAGACATGTAAATTTCTACGATGTGTTTTGTTTTAAATGTTTCACTGCTAATATGATTGTGAAGTAATTAACTGAAACATACGGAATTATCTTAGGAATTGTAACAAATTATAGTCGTTAAAGGCAGGTGTCGACAAATCGTTGTCAATTCGTTGTTTACCTGTTAACTGACGCGTAGATTACATCATGCGATTCATGCGAGTTAGAAAGTGTGCCACAATTAGCATTGCTCCGTGAAATAGAAATGCGTTCTACCCTAATAACACAACAGGCAGTGTATGTGACGTTTTTATGGTGAACGATGATACTGTTTTGTTTAAATCACGCAGTAGAAAAATACGAAGCGTTGTAGACACGGTATTGCGAGTTTAAAAGCTTCTCTTCTAATTGTTATTTTGTTCACAAACGAATATTTAAGGTAATCTAAATAAGAAAGTGACAAAACAATAGTAAAACTCTAAAATTTCTTTACTAATTCTATAATATAAATATATTAAATTCAACGTACACTCACGTAATAGCGGATTAACGGTGAAACACAAATATTCGGGTCAAGTGTAATAAATTGCTTATCTATTGGGACCTGTTAGGTGTAAATTGACTTAACTTTTTACACGGTTATAGCATCACGTACAAGTTAATATAAAAAAACTTGTCTATAGAAAAAGTTTGTTTGGGAATTTATTATGGGTTGCGAATGTTAATTCAAATATTGTTCTTTATTTAAATTGTGATCGTCTATTTAAACTGTAGGGCGTAGCCAAAAGTACTAGTGATTATATTAACAGTTTCTTTAATGACATTTTTTGAAGTTCAAACGCTATGTAAAAAGATGAGACATGTATATATGCTTAAAGAAAGGTTTAAATACTTATACAGTGTAAACTGTATAAAACGACACTGAAGGGACTGTGCAATATGTGGCTTTAGAGTGAGTCGGAGTGAAGAAGGAAGGAAGAAGAGTGGTCGTAATATGGAGAGAAGGAAAATCATAATTATTACTTTATCAGAATTCAATCAATCAATTCAAAAACAATTGATTTCGACGCTATAGAGATTCTGTCGTTAAATCGAGTTACATGGAGATAAGACTTATTTATATATAAAACTGCATAATACACACACATATACATACATACATAATACATAGCGCAAAATACTTTTTAAAACATATATTTTTAGTCAATTTTACTATACATTTTATAAATTACAACGTAACTTTTTGAAGGTTTTTAACTTTAAAAGAACCGGTATATGCTTTATTCTAAGCTATTGAAAATAAAAAAAACATATTTCCTTTTTTAAAAATTGCACAACAATAAAGATATTCACAAAACAAATTGTTTTTGTTCAGAATGCGGAAGAGTGTGGTCTGACAGACCCGCAGACCTATAATTTGTAAAGCTAGGCCTCAAAATTACTTTCATACCTGTAAACTTGTTCTATCCTTGTGTAATCTCTTTAGGAACGTTGCGGCTTTTTTCTACGCTCTTTTAAACAGAACCTTGAATGTATCTTCGTTAGCTTGAAGTATACAGTAGGTTGGTCTTGATAGGTCTTCCTACGTTAATCAGTAATTAAAAATAATATTGACATTGCAAAGTAATATATGAAAATTATGCAATAGACGAAGAAGCTACAACTTAGATACTTTAGCAGTGGCTCAAAGGTACTGTGTACTAAACAATCGTATCGTCCCTTATAATTTCAAATATTTACTCTATCGAACGGTGCACATTCTTTCCATAAGCACCTATATTGGAGCGCTGTTTATGTTTTCTATATAAAATATCTATGCTTTTCTAAGTTAATTGAATTTACACTTTGCTGAAAAGGTTCAATAATTTGAAATAAACTTTCTTAAATATTCTTTAACCACACATTTCTGCTAGTGACGTCTGATTAACTAATACTATATAGCAGTAGTTTAATCACTTTTGATATAGAAAGTCATATAACAGCGAGGCATTCTTACAAAATGAAAGAGACCCAAATTTAATCCCGATACCTGGGAGGACTAAATGGCCGGAGGCTGCCGACAAAGATTTCGTGTATAGCGCTGCTCTTTCAGAATTCATTTCTATTTTGAGTTAAAGAGATGAATTAAAACATCTCGTTTCAGAACAACTGTTGTATCGTGTAAAATCGTTTTTGACGGTAGTTTTCTATATATCAAAGATGTAATAATATTACACGTGGATGGTTTTTTCATAATGAATGATCCTATCTGAAATATACGCTATTTTTGAACACATATGACACAATGATTGTGAGTGTTAATTTTTATATAGACATAGAAAAGGTGAACAGTACATATTTAATCGATCTTATATTACATGACTAGGCATTGGGTACACAAATATTTGCAGTCAGTGTGAAGTTACAAAATTCGCTAGTCTGCAATAGCTCTCGAAATCCTTCAACGAAGTGGGGTCACTGAACTTTTTTTTTTGCGTGTTAGTTAATATATCGCGGTTGAAAGATCACGTACGGATCGACGCACGTACATTCCAACAAAAAGTATATTAGATTTGTAATATTTAATTTTGTGTAATTAAATATCCGCTTTATTTGTATGATATTATATTTCGTAATCTGACCTATCTAGCTAGCAACTATTTATAAAATAGTAGATGTTAATAATTGATACAACTTTTAAGAGCAAGGGTCGGCTCTGTCGCTAATAAGCGATCTTTTCCAGGCAACCCAGAAATTGAAAGTATAATAATACATTTTGTAAGAATACCAAAACATATACATGACAGACATACAAACTTCATTACCCTAGAAAGTCTTGCATGAATAGTAGACCATACACCAAAATATACTTTATTTTATTAAATCTGTCCCCAAACATCTTATGTGCTAAATATATACAAAACAAGAAAATTATAAGGTAAACAAGGTATACACACAAAACATTTATATGGGAACAACACATAAGAGATAAAACATATAAGACATAAATGCGAAAAAATTTAAGATTTAAAGGTATTTTTATAGTATTTAAAATGCCTCTACGGTAAGGTAAGCAGTAATGGTGTTTTGTAACATTGGTTAGAAAGTATTTTTATTATATTAAGATGTGTGAATTTCTTTATTGTAGTATCCACAAACCAAACATTTACTTCACCGCTATGAAGCTGTAGTAGTGTTAACTGAGATAATTAGTGCCCACTTATACTTATTGAGTCGTCGCTTGTTTTTATGTCTGCTTGTTAGCGGTCCATTCGCCCGGAATGCATCAATATTTGGTTATTTGATATATTGAATAGGGCATTTGAAAATGCTCATACATTAGCAGTCGAACATAGTAGTAGACAAATACAGCCAATCTAGTCTTATGAGTCGTACGAAAAAAGTAAATAGGATTTTAAAGAAAACATGTGCTTTCTATAATTTTTAAAAACATTATTGCCACGTAAGTGTAGTAGTATTAATTGAGAAATTATCCCGTAACCATAAAATGATTTATCGAATTTGTGTGAAGACTTATTTTCCCATTGAAAATCTTTAAGTTACACATAATAATATCAAGTCGATAGTCACATACACGTGTGTGTATTAATTTTGCATTTTTTTCATCTCTATACTATTGTCATTTTTATGTAAGCTTTTATGGGGTTCTCTTAATAAAAAAATGCTACAATAAGTTAAGGTAAGATGAAGTAGACAACTATGGGTTTTACATGAATTTCCATAAAAAACCTTATTAGTCATATATCTTGTTTAGTATTTTCTAATACATTCCTTGATTGGCCATACGTGGTGCGCAAGAGTTGTAAATACATATCCGCGTGTAAATTTTTCAAACAAGTTCTTTAGGAAAGTTGATGTAACCTTAAGTGTACCGTTGTGTGGAAAATGCTTAAAGTACAAATGATTTAAGTAAAGACACTTAGACAAACCTTCTATGTTAGCACTATGTTCATAGAGCTTCACTTCACTTAAATACGATAAATTCCTATTTTTTTTAATTTAACAAAAGTGTTTAGTACTAATAGAAGCTTTTGTGACTTTTTTTTCCATATTTAAATACGCTTTTTATAAAGGAAATGAAAAAAAACTTGGTATAAACGCAATTTTCTTATTGACTGTACTATAGACGTAATACGTAATTTCTAATGAATTCTTCGTCAATCACTTAAAAGGGAAACTTATGGCTGCGACTGGGCAAGTGTCACTTTCATACCTGTTCACGGAAGCGAGTTAAAAATATCATATAGTCTCCGCTGGCGGGTTTTGCACGGGAAGTAACCTCTAAAGTATTTGATTAATATCATATGCTACCTTGTTTTCATTTATTTAGTTAATTCACAACAACAACAACTGGCTACAAACTTTAATATCTAGGTTAAAATACAAAATTACCTAACATTACGTATAAAACAAGTTTATTTCCGCAGCTTTAATGAATTCGGGCAATATTGACGGACGTTTGCCAGTAATTATGTTAATGAACCCGTATATTGTGTAACGATGAAAGTCAGCGAGTAGGAATAATTAGCAAAAATTTAATTACGGAGATTAGCATAGCCGATGACATATCGGTTGTCACTGGTGATTAATAACGCTAATATAAACGTATGTCTATTTTATATAATTCAACGATTTTTTTTTAAGAAATCTATAACCGATATATATATTGATCTCAATCAATATCAGCGGATTATGTCTTCTAATAGCTAATTTAGGAATACTTTGATAAAAGGAAAACCTTTAAATTTAAATAATATATTTACCTTACTAAAATAGGAGGAAAAACTGATTAAGTTAGAATATTAGAATATTTTATGATCGGTCGGAGGGTTATGCGGATTATCATCCTTGCTTGGGGGGTCTATAAAGTTACAAAACATCATCAAGTTTGACGTAAGCAACCTCTAAGCTAGATGTAAACTGTGACAAATAAGCCATCCAGCTAAATTACAGCTCGTTAATGTCTAAGTTAGTAAACGTGCAACGAAAGTGGGCAAGTGGCTGCCACCTGTCGGCGAAAGTTATAATTTGTCAACGCTACTACGTAACCAGCTGCGGAACGTAAAACATGCAATGTTTTTGTGGAAAAATAGGATGTCTACGTTTGTCCCCATTTGAGTACTGGTTAAATAAACTTGACATTAATAACATCTCAAATATAACAATCAATCATTGAATAAAAGGCCGGCATCTCACTTGTAAGCTCACTTGTAAGTGTTTCAGGTCGTTCTGTTCAGTGCTACTCGTTTGTCTCCTGCTACATTAATGCCCATAAAAAAACTCTTGACAGCTTTCAAAGCTATCTAAGTAACCTTTTAGAAATATCGAAATCAAAACCTTAGAACAAAGAATACCTAAATGGTGTTGTCCATAATTCAGAGTTGATTTACAAAGTGAAGCGAGCCGCGCCCACCAAGCCGGGGAAAGTGGGTTCATTCTCGTCGTGCAACATCCAATAACTTATTGTAACCAGTGAGAATTACCTTGATTAACTGCCCATTAACTTTGTCTTAAATTACATTCTTGCGCCTAATCTAGACTTTCATCTTGATAAAGCGTCTTTAACATAACGTCACTAATATGCCGATTACTATTATTTCCTTTAAAACGTAAAGTTTAACCTTTTTATGCATGACATATAAAATGATATATATATACATATACTCAGGAGTTCAAAAATTACATTAGGTTGCCCTATTTATTTAATTAAATATCTGGCTGAATCTTTATTATTAAATACCGACCTTTTTAAAATACTTTCAAATATTGTGTTAATTGCCTCTTAAAGATTCCTCATATTATAGTAATACACATTTGGACCACGCTGTACGAAGCTGGTTCTGCCTTGCTTGAAAAGCTCGGTGGATACAAGTCACCAGCTCTATCTCGCGTATGGTAGCACATAAAGTATGTTTAATTTGATTTCAAAAAGCAATATTTAAGACGCGTTTATCACAATCACAACTTAATTTGCTCGTAACATTCGCGATTTTGAATTTAAACGGTAAAAAAAACTTTGTTTCATATAAAAGTTTGATGAATAAAACGATTTTGTTACATGTGAATTGCTTTACGAGAAGAAAGTAGTTAGATATTCAAAAGTATATCTAATTTGATTGAACAGTTATATAACCCATACAATAGTTTATAAATATATGACGATGTGGCCATCAATACGATTAAATTTGATTTCACTTTCGAATGCCGTACGTGGAGTGCAACTATTTTAAACCATGGATAATTGATTTAACATTTCTACTGACTCATTGATTGTAACCGGCTTTGAGCAGTCTCACTTTAGATTGATTTTTATCCGCCTTCAAGACTTACAGAAATCGACAGCAAAGTTAGTTGACAATATTTGGATATTTTATATCGGATGTACTAACAATTAATTTTTAAGAACAGTATGTATACTTGATTCAATGGGACATAAGAGTATGAGATTTCAAAACTGTTCAAAAATATATTAAAAGTCAACAAACGATCTTATTATTTCTAGAAAAAAGGATACGGATTTGACACTTAGAAGTTATACTTAATCCTAATTCTCACTTAAAGTCATAAAAGGTCACGTTTCCTATCTTTAATTTCTACCCGGATGTATTTTTTTTAACTCCCACACCATGCTTTTGCTATGTGCTTGTATTTACTGGCCTTTCATATGAATGGCGTCAGATCATTATGACATAAGTCGAATACAATTCTATAATAGAGGCAACAGTTTCTCGAAATGTTCGCAAACCGTTATATTACAGTGTATGATTTATAGCTCATTGAGTGCGCCTGCGCACTGCGTGTCAAAGGATTGCTGCTATTGTGTGCATTCGATCGATCTGTCCTTTAAGAGCTGAATATGATGGATAGTTACCATGGTAACGGTGTTTGCTGTAAATACCCTTTATAAATGTATTACGCAATGTATTATCTATGTACGGAGACCTCAACAATATTCTCGAGAAGTCCTTATTAAGTAAAATCAAAGTAATTGGACCAAATACAATGGTATGCTGTTAAGAGTAAATATTATATGAAGTATGAGAAAAGAATTTCTGAAACTTTGAAATCTCTCTTCTTCAATTCTCTTGGTGCAAATGGCCGATAGACTCCTCTTCAATTTTATATATATAATTGAAGCAGTCCTAAGTATACTAAACGTATAAATATGTTTGCATTACCCGTACAAAGGTAAAAATATGTTCAAACGATGGAGATCCATTTCAAAGAAATGTAATGTCTAAATTTTCTAAATACCTTTCAGCGGTAATATTGCGCAAATAATTTGCCACAGTTATCCGGTCTATGCGTTTATCGTTCATGGTTGGACTGTGGACAATGAAAATTTTACGTGAATTTTTGTAACAATAGAAGTTAAGATATAGTTTGATATTAAAAGGTTAGTTAATTAGATTTTCGTAACTATAATAATACAAAATATTATGATGCTGAAGTGGTTAAATACATATCCAGAAACATACGCATTTTGGGGCGCTCCAAAATGTAAGAATTTATTTATTATTATTTTTTGTTAACATCCATCCTTATAGAAAACCAATACGTCAGTCACAAACTGATGAATGGGATTATCTAAGGGATGCCTAAACCCATAAAATGGCGTACAATTAGCATTTAAGGTTCTTAGTGCACTAAGCCTTTGAGACTTGAATTAGAGGATTAAAAAAGATCTGGCATCCATAATAAGCGTCTTGAATACCACTTTCCATCTCGTTGAGACTAATTACTTTAATTTCCACTTTCGTCTCGGATGCGACTAACAGCTTAATGACGTGTAATTCGCAGACATTGATGCTTTTAATTTTTCAGGCGGAAAAAGTGTAATAACCGCTTACTCAGCGTCATTAGACGGGCGACATCCGCTGTTTCGCTTTCAAGAATTAAAACTTGTTTGATTTGAATTTGGAAGTTTTAACAATCCAAATGAATAAAACCTATTTTGACTTTGGTACTTAAGCTTTGTAGTCTATGGTTTTGTAAGGTGTGTAAGGTAATTAATGCTAAGTAACCACGCAAGAAGTAAACTGTAAACAACTTTGGGACATTACAAATTACAACAAAATTAGCGAATATAGTGCAATGAAAGTAAAAATAATGAAGTTAAATTGCAATGAGTTAAGAATAAATCAGTTTAATCGGAAGTGAAACCGGGTCTCTGGTCCGGTCGTGATTTATTCAACATCGATACTATCGATTCGATTATTTACAAACGTAAACGATAATCGATTCACTGTAATCGATTTGAAATTAAAGAATTTATTGTTGAGTTTCTTGAAAACATTTAATACAGTATTCGATATTTTTTCCTTAAAGTTATACTCATGCAGATTATTATTTAAATCTCACCGTGACTACATTTATAGATAGCTCTTCATGCCTTTATCAGCCAATAGCTTTTTTTTTTAATTTTATATGTCATATATTTCGAAACAATCCAATGATATATAATTGTAATTGTATCGATTTTTAACTTGAAGAAAGATGTCACTTATAAAATCTAAGAAATATTAAAATAAAAACTTTCATTTTCTACCTAATTTTAAGTGTATGATATTAAAATAAATCATAAAAAATGCAAAAAAATAGAGCTTAATAAATAGAATAAAATGTAATTTTAACATATTGTCCCAAAATATATATGAGACCAGCGCATATTAAAATATGTCCCATTTACAATATTGAGAACATAAACCTTTTTCTATCCTGTTTTAAACTTTCCCCAGTGTCACCTAATTAGCACCGATACAACCTCTACTTAGCATTTAGAAAATGATTTATTACTTTGATGCTATCATGAACTTGAATCGAACCGGCTGTAGTTGAGCTTGTAAACAAATTAGTTTAGTATCACGACTTCGCCTGCGTCCGGGTGATATTTGCAAGTCATTTGAGTTTTATATGGAGATTTCCTGCTGGTCCGATGTCGTCAAATACAATTATATCATATATATAAATTGTTGAATAATTTGTTGTAAACAAAATGGCTGTTAGCTATTAAAAATGGAATTAAATGGGGCTCGGGAAAGAACAGAGGAACCTATCATTTTCTTATATGAACGTAGCGAAACGAGTGTCAAAAGAGATGGAAAATTCAGAAGACCTGATCGTAACATTTCACATGAAAAATACATTTATCCACCCACGATACCGCCTCTACACGAGCCATTGACATTACCGACCGTTTTAATGACAGCATTAGCCACTTGGTCAATTGACAAAATTGCATCGCGTGTGCCAACAAGCCGCTGTAACTGTAACTAAATTAGATGGTTAACACTTCCGCTTGAAATAAAATACTCAACATGTATGCCCTTTAAAATGTTTTATGTGTTTGGTAGATTAGACTTCTATCAAAATTAACGTTTATTGATAGAAATGAATAATGTTAAAAAAGTGCTATTCGACTAATCCGGCCCTGTTATAACAAAGATCCGTTACCATGGTTACCATTATTTTTATAGTTAAATAACATCATTGTTCTGGCAACGCAGATAATTCCAGACCATAATAGCTTAGTGATTTTGATTCGAGTTTTGGAAAAATATAAATCTTTACAAAGCTAAGAAGCTCACGAACTTAAGCTAATGTTAAGTAATTAAGTTGAATAGTCGAAATGTTTTTATCTTTGAAGCACAGCAATTACCAAGTGCACAAAATATAATATACAGGTAAAAACAAATTATCCACACGCGGCGCAGGGTGACGGACGTAATTATATGTCCGAAGGGTAGCGGGTACAAATATTTTAAGCGCTCCTTTTTGAGGATCAATTTCGTTGCATATTTCGGATTTTTTAAGGTAAATAAATTTGTTTGTGTACACAAAAAAATATAAATAAAAGCGTTTACAAAATGTATATGACCAAGGAGTTTTCATTATTATGTTCTACGCACAATTTCTAGATAGAATCAATATTCCGATACGCTAATCTGTGGTGGAGCGCGTTTGGCGCCATTCATATTTTTTAATCCCTTATATTGACATCAAGATCTACCAGGCTATAAAATATACAAAAAGAAATCATTTATCTGAATGCGTATACAACAATTGAAACAATTTTTTTCAACTCTGTTTGAGTTGAAAAAAACGCACGTTTTTAAAACCGCTCTAATAACACTTGCCTTAAATTCCACACCTGAAGATGTTTTTATTACAACTGAAATTTATACCCATAACATAAAGTTTATTTTCGCTTAACAATGCATTAACATAATAAAAAATACACATTACCGAAGCAATTATTTTCGTTTGAATAAGCGGGTAAAAAATATAATAAGATGTATTAGTCACTGCCTAGGTATGCCGAAATTGACAACAGTGACATGAAAATAGTGCAATTATATGCTCGTATATATCGATTTTTTAAGCTGTTACATTGAATATTTAAGTAGTTTTATGTTTTGTATGTGGTCTCTATTTTAGGATATATGTAAATCGAATGTTGTAACTCGATCTTTTAAATTGAGTTGTTGATGGCCAGTTCTCAGCTTTAATACCGTTACTGGTGTTAGTATCATTTGCATAAGAAAATACAAAAGGAACCGTGCCAATATCCTGGTTCTTACACCGTATGAGTTACAAGGTACTTACTAGCGTCCTAAGGCCCCACATCAGGGCACAGGGTAGATATGACATTTCTCCATTGTTATCTGTCTGAAACCTTTTGCCTACTCCAAGTCAGACCAATGTTTTTGGCTGCCGCGATAATAGCCAGGCCGCCAGGGTTAAAAATGTTCAAAATCAAAAATATCTTTATTCATAAAGGTAACTAACTTATGAATCGTCAACACAATAAGTTATATAAATTTTCGACTCAACATTTACTGCCAGTTACCAAGTAAAGGGCGTAGAGCGGAAGAGAAGAAAAAGAAACTCTCCGCCACTCCTTTAAAACTGTTTCCTGTTAAAAGTATCTAACAATAAATATATTAAATGAATTACCTTTATCATTATTAAAGCCTGTACAAATATTTTGACGTATCTATGATTGTAATACGAACTACAAGGGCATTTGCTAAGACAACGCGATTGAATCGTGCGCCTGCGCCCGCATGCCAATGAAGAGCGTTTGTTGAACCGATGCGCGTGTTGCATCACAATACTGACGGCTGAAGAAGAGGTTCGGTTATGGTAAAGGCGGTAGCGGGAAATTAAGGCCACGCACAGCGATATCCGCCTATAACATTTTTCGTTGTACATAGCTATTCATATAATAAACATGTTTACACATAGATTATATGTCCACTTTAGTGTAATGAAGGGCAAACTATTGTACGTACAGCAAATGCTTCAAATTGAATTAATATATTTGCTTTAAAGATAAATAATAATCACAGTGTTAGCAATTAAAACAATTATTAGAATGTCTGAATTCCTTTTGTATATAGGGGACAATGCAAGCTTAGCGTTATCGCGTTATCGGTTACACTTATGCCTGTCTACTACCACTATGGGAAAGGGATGTATCAGTCTATCCCAGGTATAGTTAAATTCCTTAGGGTCTATGTATTTAAATAATATTTTTTTTATTAAAATTTTATTCCTAACTACTATTTTCTAACGTTTATTGTTTTATACATTTAATATTAATTCTATATATACATATATGTATATTAATTATACACAAGAGTATAATTTAGTTTATAATGAAATAAATTGAATTTATAGACTAAAATGTACTAATATCAGTTTTTTGAAATAAAGACGAGTTACAGTTAAAGTTTAAAAATAATCTTTATCGTACCGGTCCATACATTCGCAAATTACGCAACGTAAAAAAATGAGACAGAATTAACATTAACTTTCACCGCCCACAGATCAGACTGACCTCCGCCTAACTTCTAATGAACCAATAAAAAATTCATAGAAATCTTTTTTTTCGGCTGAGTCAACCAACTTATATAGGTATCTGATTTCTCGTCTTTATCAAGTATGAAACTTGCTTTTACCTTAATGCCACCAGCCACTAAGATTTATTTAACTTGCCTCACATTTCAAATATAACATTCATACATAACATACACTTATATCGTCATAAATCGTACACATCTTGAAAATATCCAAATCGCTGAGTAACATCATATAAACACCTCAAGCCATTAAATGGTATCGGTGTGCAAGCGCAGGCGGTATTAAAACGATCTTGACCCATCGGTCACGAGGATTAACCAGTCAAGGCCACTGCATTCAACATTTAAATGATTCTTCGATGCGTCAGGTATACAAGAATAAAAATTGGGATTTTCATATAGCAATTAGGAATAATATATTTTTACAATCAATCAAAAATCAATATATCTATGTTTGATACCTGCGATCCTGATTGTCACAAGCATCGCCGCGGGCCGAAAGTTGATACAACTTAGTTCTTTTGCTTTCTTATATTGGCACCAAGAACTGAGAGCATTACTCAAAACACTGCGTTGTTTATCAAAACTTTGAATCCGTACTTAATTTGCATAGGCAGAGTGTTTTGTTTTTAAAAATATCATTTCGATCGCAGTCATTTTTCACGTCGCGAGTGTAATTTTAAAACTGTCACACGGTTCCTTGGCAAATCGTATTGTCATTACGTCTGTATAAAAGTGTGAAGGGGATTTCGTCTTTATTGCCGTCGTAATAATGCTATAATTGTTATAAACAACACTTGTATGTGTTAATGATGGAACTGCGTGCACTTATCTCAGTCTCAAGAAATTTAATAAATTGCAACTCATAAACAAAAGCATAATTATATGAACGATGCATTGAAAATTTGCATTACAATGTGAGTTAAAATTGTATCAGATACTCAGTGTTTTTTTCAAATTCACTTGAAGTTAATTCCATAGATTTATATTAAGTTGCCAACAGGTATGTAATAGTATAACTATCTTGTACAATTGCCTATTATATGTCAGTGAAAAAGTTATTATGTAACGTGTTTTTTAATGTTATCATTATTTGAAAGGCTCCTTAATATTTACAGTAAATATGAACTTGAATGAGTAAAGGAACTCTAACATAAATATCATAAAACCATATATTTCAACAAAAAAAATCATTTCTTTTTCGCTTCCAAGTCGAGACTTTCTACTAAATATACGACCAGTAATTGCGCGATGTACATAAATAACATTATCATAGTACATAACCGAGGTTGGCCAAGGAAATAAAATAGACACGTATAAGGTAATGGAAGCTGACGGCGCTGGTATTCATTAAAAAATCACTTTTTTTAGATTTACGATATTCTATCAATTTTGTGTCACATAATTTAGGACAATTAATTCGTCATATGTCGTTATGTTTTAAACATCGTATGTAATTAACGTTAACTACATAATGATCGTAATGTGAGTCAGGGCCGACAAGTGTATGACTTGCAGGTATTACATTTTGAACCCTTTCGCAACACGAAAAGGCTGTTTGTTGAATAACAGCGTTCGTCCTTAGAAGCAGATTTTTTCAAACCTAATTCAATTACTTTATACGATTTGTTGTAATGAAGGCGGTGAGGTCGTTGTCGTTATTATTGATGTAAAAATGTCGTAAGAAACAAATATTGCTTTTTTGATTTATTGTATTATTTTTTAATTTTAGATTTGTATTTTTTTTACTGCTATTGCATTTGTTATTATTGGTTTCGCGTTAGTTTCTTAAATATTCTCTCAAATTTATGAATAATGACCAATTATTAAATAACAAAGAATTATAAAAAAAACAAAACTAAAACAGATTTACTAGATTTATTTGTCCTTATTTCTTAAATTTTATAATATAAACAGTATATTAGCGTTTGCCCTTTAACTTCGATATTTCATTCATATGACGGAATAGTAAATTATAATTTTGATGTATATAATATTCCTCCTATCTTTCTACTGAGTTTCAGTCAATGTTTTAACTATATATATATATATGTTACTTATAATAGAATCACAATAAAATATAAAGCGAATAACTACCGGGATATAATAATAAATAACTACCTAAAACCAAATAAAATATAACTAAACTAACTTAACCTTAGATTCCTTAAGAAAAAATATATGTATACGTTCATTATCAATATTTTGTTTCAACTCCCAAATTAAATTCACATCGTTTGAAATGTAGCATTTACAATTTCGTCACACGATACAACGTAAACTTTTTCTACTAACACAAACGTGCGCAGACGCACCCAAATAAAATGTCCCACTCTCTCTATTGTCTCCTTATCTTTGATTTAATACCTATCACTCCGATTTATTTGGAGGCTCTTACTTATCAGCTTTAAAAGTTCTGTTAAAGTTTCTAATGCCTCATTAATTTCTGATTGTAAAAAAGACATGCAAATTGTCATGTTAACATGAACGTTTTAACCTCTACACTACTTATTTAGGTTATTAAATAAAATTTCAAATAATAAAATTATATGCTCTTATATGTATTAGTACAATACAAATGATGTTAGTACATACCTGTATATTTTTGTAGATTTCTCCAAAAGTTATCTATAGAAAAATTACATAAAGTGTCTGTTACATAATCGATCTATGATTATAAAAAGTATTGTTGATAATATAATCTTTTACATACGTTGCATTCTGACAGGAGGTCAGTGGTCAGGTTTATCTCAACACTTCAGTGCCTATAATATGATGACGTAATAGTTGATATTTGGCTAGGCCGGCGACCTTAGTGAAAGTTGGCGCCATGCCGGCTGCATCTTTACCCTGTTCGGGGAACTCATGTTAAGGGTCTTTACAATACAAAACTACGTGAAATACTCTTAGCGATTGCATTTTGTAATAGAATACGAAAATAGCTGTTCATGTTATTTTTTAACGGTTTATATTACATTTTGTACACTTTAAATATGCCCAAAATTACAGTTAACCAGCCGATTTTTTGTGGGTTGTCTCAGATCATAATTTTGGACCTCTTTTTGGACTTTTTGGTCTTTAATATAAGAAGTTAATTATAAACATACATAAGTGATCGTTAATGCGATTATATGTGCATTTATATTTGATACAAAAAATTGGGGGAAACAGTATTGAATCTGTTGTCTGCATCCAAATTATTCTAGGTCAAATCAAAAAAAATATAAGATTATACTAATTTATGTAAAAAAAACCGGATACGTAAGTTCATTCGCGTATAACATAACCGTGACACAGCCCTAGTTTTAGTCTCTAAACTCACTCAAAGAAATATGAATATAATATTATACAGTCAGTGACTTAACATAAATGTTTTACCCTAGGTTAAAAGGTCTTGCAACATGTCATGACCGCGACGACCTCGATTCCCAAAATCCGTTAATACAACAAATAGTGAGTTCCCACATCAGTTTTAAAACAATCGACAATTGTGCAAGTGCGTGTCGATTTTATACGGAATGTTCTTAATGTGTTTTGTACATACTGTAAATAAATCTCTTAAATATTAGGTTTTAAATCCATTTGCATTTCGTAACCACCGACATAAAAATATATTGTTTATTTTTAAGGTATTTTCGTCATTCGCTGATTACCACGTAATCGTAAGACCGACATTTTCATTTGTCTATAGTAATTATAATATATATTTTTATATGCTTTATGTGAATATTGTTTCCCAATACACGTTGCAACAAACGGTGTAAATGTTTGAGTAATTGATCACATTTCACAAGAAAGTGTTACGTGAAGCGGCGCATCCAAATGCCGGGTCGTGCCTTCCGCGCTGTGTGAACGCGGTATTCTTTACAGATGAGCTGATGACCTGTCGCTTTGCTCGTTTACCATATTAAGTACATATTGAAATAGAGAATCTATGTTCAAGTTTTCATAAAAGGTGTCAATTTTAAAACTAAACCGGCTCACGATTTCTGTTATGTATTATAATTGTCGTGAAACATTATATTTGTTTCCAAATCTTAAAGCTCACGTCCCGAGAACATTTAACACAGGACATGACCTAAAATTGAAAATTATTACGAGCCACGACCATAAATTATGGGAAATAGTTGAGCGCGTTTTATTTTCGCCATAATGCGGTTTGACAGATCGGAGACGAATGGCTCGCGAACTCGGATTTATTGTTTCCTCTTGTTATTGGATCGGTGAACGGGGTTTCTGAACCCCTTCAAACTCTGGAAACCCACATTCGGTTTATTTCATAAAGGTCCAGGCCAGATGTTTTATCGTTTCATGAATTTGCAATTATCTACGACCATACTTAAAAGCAATAATAAAAAAATAATCATTTTTTTTCTTGATTCTCTCTGTAGTTACGTCTCTACCGTTCAGATCTACTAAACGTTTTGCAATAAATCATTGAATAATCAAATAACAATACAAAGTTCAACAGCATCTTTAATCTTGTGTACAATTCATCAGGTGTCAAAATAAATTTTATTATCGTTTCAATAATATAAAAAATACCATGACAAATGACCAACCCAAAGACAGTGAGACAAATAGGTCCGGCGTGAAAGGTGGAGTAGCTACAATCGAATTAGCAATTGTATCGAATCGATCGTACGCCGACAACCGATCAGTCACCGTTTAGAACAAAGACTTATCTGAATGCGAATCTAATAACGTAGTTAAAGGTACTGGCTGGTAATCTTGAAAGTTTTTTCTCTCATTCAATTGTCTTTATTCAAAGAAACTTGATTTTATCACGGGTTTGTAATAAAAAAAAAAACTAAACTTGTAATTAATTTACGTTAAATAAGCCGTTTTTATTGTATTTAAAATATGAGTTATTTTTAATATATTTTGCAATAATGACTTCCCTTCAACATTGCCGCTAAAAAACTACACATGATTAATTTAAGTTATGCAATAACTTCCGTTCTACAAACTTGTTATAAAATTTCAACGTAATCGATTATACACAAATCGCGAAACCTGTAAAAATCGTGCACAACTACTTTCACTTCCTAAGTGACATTACTTCTTTATTATGTCCGAGACTTTATCCGAACAAAATATTCTACAAAATAAAATATATATCAGAAGCAATAATAAGAAACACTTCCATAATAATACATGAATTAGCTATAGGCATATATATTTTCGTGCTTACAGTTTAAAAACCAAACATTACCCCTGACATCCAAGCATGTCAATTGTCAATTTGCAACTATAGATTATATAATACAGAGAATTTTAGAATAATTATATATTGATGGTTTACACAATTAACATACTAAGTTCGGACATTTGAACACTACATACAGAGGTCATAATCCCCAAAATAAAATACTCTGTTTGCACTTTATTAACATAAATCATTTGTCTCTTTCGATTTCGATATGATGAAAAGAGACAGATGTGTACAATGGTTTATTTAAGAATGTGGGTATATATATATATAACTTAATTACACAATCAATGAAATTTTATAGATGTTTTTAAATCATATGAAAACATGTTGTTTACAATGAATTAGTGTATTGAATATATAAAACTTATTTGAATGTTCGTTTGTTTCAGGTAAATATGAAATTGTTGGTAAAAAAACACTGCGGTTTAAATCTTAAGTAAACATTTAAACCGCGTAAGCTGTGATTACCCTCCGCGGCGCAAGACGTTTATGACATGAGATGCACAAGGTCAGTGGTTTCGTGCCCGCTCGGATGCTCCAATTATACGCCAATTATGTCGATTATACGCACAATTTGTAACAATAATTCGTAGACAATATATTATGGGTGGGCTGGAGATAGATTGTCGTACGACTTTTATATTACGCGCGATCAATTATTGTTTCGAATTGTCATTTCGTAAATTACATGGGAAAGTAATAGTTAACAATATCTTGAACATGTAATGACAGTCAAATTTTGTTGAGAAAATCGTGTCGGTCGTTGACAGGTCGTTGACATTATAGACCAATTTTTAAACATTTTGATGATGTGATATAGAATTCCATTTTCTAAAAGGCCCCTAAAAAGCATCCAGTCACGTGACTGAGTACCTATGGGCGGTTATTTAACTTCTATGGTGTGCTTTTCTCTGTTGTATGATCGCTTCTCTATGATTCTGCTCGTATCCTTATATAAATAATATGTATAACAACTCAATTATAGATTTTCTCTTTGAATGTTCATATAATAAGCTTGATACAAAAGTTTTTTATCGACTTTATGAAGGACCGATCAGATTATGAATATATTCTTGGAACGGAACGGTATCTGTATTGAGAGTACAGATCTTGTTGGACAAATAAATATTTTTTTATTACGATACAACCAATGCGAATTATGACATTTTGTGCCATAATTTACGCGTTATGGTGTCATGTTTTATACCTTTACTTGTTCGTATATTTGTGCTTTTAATGTGATAGATGCGGGTGTAATTTATGAAAAAAGATTAAATATATCATGGTACTTTTATAAGACATTTTACGATTTGAAAACAAAAATGATCATACTATGAATGTATAAAAAGGTATAAGTCTTAAACTGTATTTATCCAGTGCAATTACATTTTAACGTATTATTACAATTGTGTCCTTAATAAAAAATTGCACTTACATTACAGAAATTCTTTCCCGAATCAATCATAATTTAAATTTCAATTTTACGCAAAACAAAACGAGTGTACGCGTAATTACCCGCAAAAATCCAGGGCCGGCGCTTTTATGTTTTCGATAATAATCGATTAACTTACCAAAAAAAGACTAAAAACGTTTGGCGGTTAGAGGCGTATTATTAGAGGTGATTCGTATCGCTTTAGGGTTTTCTTTAGTTTTATTGTAATTGATTTGCAAGCCGTACGCAAACAGAATTATGCCAACTGCCGCTTTTGTGGTTTCATATAAAACTTTCCATCTGCGCTCTATTCAAATATGTGAATTATATACCTCGCGTCTTTTAAGGTGTATAAACACATATTTCAGATACCATATTTAGTTATTGAACGAAACACTTCTCGTAATAAACTTAGCTGGTTTTGAAATATGATTGTAATTAAACAATATATTGTTGTTATTTATAACATAAAAGGAAACTATTAATAGTAAATTCTTAATTGTACATAATATATAATATTGTAAATTAAATTGAAATACTTTTATGTGTGTCTTTGCTGTTGCAATACCTATATAATCTATACTACTTGAACTTAGAACCACGAGGCTCTTGGATCTCTCAAAATGACAAAATCATTTGTTTAAGTTACAGTACTTAATCACTTTTGTAATTAAAGTTTAAAAAAACTCGGGATGGAAATAAATATCTGAATATTTCAACTTAATATGAATATAATTTAAATTATTATCTTTGGCTGCCTCTATCAGACAATGACAGTGATATTATGTGCCGTAAAATATATGTCTCACCTACAAAAAGAACATTTAAAACTACATATCAATAGTAGGCCTCCGAGCGTTTTGTTACGCATTTCTAAAGCAAAGCTATTTGGAGCAAAATACCAGCCATTCATATTTTTTTCTTGATTTAATCGATACTTGTACGCATTGGTAATGAATAACGAGAATACAGTGTACTTACCTGTAGTACGTACTTACCTACAGTAAGTACTTACCTATAGTGGCTATGCCAATGATGTATAATTGTGAACGAATGGGGAGAATCTGTAATAGTAGTAAGTAATCATTTTAGCTAGAGAAAAACATACTTGTGGATAAATATTTTAGTTTTGATTTCGTCAATATAGAAGTTTGATCAATTAGTAAAGGATGATTATATCGAATGTAAAGTGTAAATATTAAATAAATATGAATTTAAATACACTGCTTTTTCACATTATATTAGTTAAGTACCTAATGTACCCATGATTGCTACTTTCAAATAAAACTCTATTACAATCGCTATAACTTAGACTTTTTCGAATTAACCCAATATGGATTTATAATTAACATTTTCACCTCGCTCCACTTAGTAAGTGCGACCCTGTGTTTGCTTTGGAGTTGCAAAAAACATATACTTTAGCGCCATTGTATAAATCATTTCAAGTCATAAAATGTTAAAAATAAACTCACAAATAATTTTTGTAAAATTATTCTAAATTGAAAAAGATCTAATGATAAAATCCAGTAACTACTCTCCTCTCCTCCTTTAAATCTTCAAGTATTGTTACAAAAGTTGTATGGAGCTTGCAACCATTACACCTATTCCTTGAAATGGAAGACGTCTATACTTAAAAAATATTTATTGTAAATAAATTACACAATAAATATTCATACAGCCAAATAACCTTGATAATAATAAAAAAATGTTATGAAGTAATTAAATTACCGAATTAACCTATTGAGTAATACAATTTGAAGAATATCAAGGTCAACTTTTGTTTCTTACTAATGAAGTTATTAATTATCCTTACATTTGATAACGAAATTACAAAGGTTAATTATATATTGGCAATTAAAAACAACATTTCGAATTTTATTTTCATAATAAGTGTTGAACACACAACGTAACACTTAGTAATAAACTTACTCCAGTAGGTCCTGGGATTGTCGCGTACTAACAAACCAACTCCCTCGTTTACCCTTGAGTTCTGAAGCTTGCATACGTAAAAATAAGCAGCTACAACTAATACTACTTCATAGATACTCTTAACCTCAATAATACTCAAATCCAAACTAAAAATATCTTTATTCAAGTAGGTATTTATAAATACACTTTTGAATCGTCAATTTTTACACAAAGTAACTCGATAGCTGCTCTGTTAAAATATACATTTCATATAAAATTATGTTACTTACATGACCAATTGAAATAACGAAAGCATTGTAAGGCTACTCAAGAATTAGACTGTCCCGATGCTGAGCTCATTGCCGACACATTAAAGGGATCTTTGTCCTCTAAATATTCGTATATTGTATGCTTTTTCAACCAGAATACTCTTTACGCGCGTTATAAACTTTTTATAAGTTAAAAAAATTTACAGTTATAACACATTTTAACAACATTGTTTTTTTTTAAACACATTGAATTGACTGCAGCGGCGGTTTCTTCGCGGATAAATGTATTGCTATAACAATTACGAACATCAACATCCGTAATTACCTATTGTTTTATCGATACACTTCACGATAATAATGCTCAGATATAACGAATCGTTATGGTTATGATTTAGCACGGTTTGCGATCACGCTTTCTTTTCTTAATTACGCGAGAGATTTTGCACGTTTTACCTTTAACATATGTCAAAAAATGTTTCTGAAATGTAAGTTTAAGCCCATTTTTATGTATAGTTCGTACGTACGTACATTAAGGTTCTATTAAAGGTTGTTACTCGTCTTAGCATCACATAATATTTATTTATTTTATAATATGTTCAGTGTACAGGTATGCATATATATATAAGACACAGGATGTGCTAGATTATAAGACGCATTTTGTTCTCGCTCGGACTCCGAAACCTCGCATGTTTATGAACTCTCTTCAATTGCTTCAGTCTGATGCTACTATGCCTACCCAAGCCTTGCGTAGACCAATCGAGAGACAGAGAAAATACCATTATGCTCTCGACAAATAAAAGAAAATATGAAACATTTCTAAACACTTTATATTGCTAACATAACGAAGTTTACCATAAGTAAAAAGCGGTCTTGAAAAATCTCAAAGGCAAAGCGTAAAAACGCCTAAGTGCTTACATGGTGTAGTCGGATCGGGAGCGGAAAGATTTAAAGGGCTAAACAATAATGCTAATTGCTCGGGATGAATAGGGACTCCTTATATAAATTCGTTGAAGGTTAATTATTGTTTCTTTCTATAATGGGATACAACCGTTGTCCATATTGCATAAGGTTTCCTCAAAGAAGGACAAATACCAAAAAAATAATCATTTACTAAAAATATGAATAATCTTTGATTTTCACGAGTATACAATAACACGAATAGGTTAAGCGAATATTTGGAATTTTAAGGTTTACATTTGCATTGACTACATCAGTAATACAATAATACATTTAGGTTGTATATATGTATTTAAACTTGTAAATTGATGTGTGTGGTCCCTCAAAGTTCGAACTTGCAAAAAACAACACCGTAAATGGATTATTCGAGCCACGGCTATTGTGAATAAAAATACTGAACGGCAATATGGCGGCCATTAAAACCTACTACACTGACTTTAGTACTTCGCAAATTGTTTTGGGTAGTGATAAAGTATTAAAAAAAATTGAAAATAAAGTTTCCGTTGTAACAAGTGGAAAGACGAAGTTAAAAAGTTCCGGGTGAAATCTTCAATTTCAGCATAAAGCATACAGGATATTTTGAAAAGCCATTAAAACTCGTGAAGTGACGTCTGAGCCTAACTTTTACTAATCTTAAGTTGTTAATACTGAAAATTTTAATATATAGTACATTTTAAGTTATAAAATTAAATATTAGTTCATTTGAATACATAGATAATAGTTATCCAACCATCGTAATACAAGTTACGAAATTGAGGTGCTCGTAATGACTGATAGATAAAAACCTTTGCGGTCTAGGAAACAGATTGTAGGCGAGAGTAATATAGAGTATAGATAAGCCTTAGAAAATTAGTCAACACACGGTGCAACAGGGCACTTTCATTGTTTCATTATCTTAGCTTTCCACAGGTTTGGCACAGTGTAGTAACTGTCAGTGATGTCTGCCTAAAATTGCAATTTTATTGTATATTAGACTACCATAATTATTTTAATTTTTATAAAAATTACCCTTTCCCTAAGAACATTTTGAATAAAAAGTTTTTTTTAAGAAATTATAACTGATAGATATCAAGTAAATCAATACTCTTAACTAATAATGTTAAAAATGCTTTATCACTGTTGATGTGCATTATACTGTGGTATTCATTATAAAAGCAAATACAATTTATCGGTACAAAAGGGAATAACGTTTTCTCTTTATCAAATAAGCTGTTTATGATTTACTTCAGCTATTTTTGGGTAAACACGATTTCGCACCTTGATCTATAGATCTACTGTTTTATACTATATTTAATGTAAAAAAATATACATTTTACAATTACAAACAAGTTGATCAATATTTTGTATAATAAAAAGCTAAGTTTACGCTTAAAACCGATTATTGCACCTTCATTGGCTGGCCATCATGTTGGTTGCCGTCTCGCAGTTTACTGCATAGAGGTTCATAACTTTACGAAGATTATTGTTACCTTTAATTAAAGTTCAGCAGTGTTTTAAGACGTGATGAATGAGCGGAGATAAAGAGACGTTTTCAAAGAAACCGCGCAGTTTCCGTATCCTCCAGCTAACTTTCACTCGCCCCGCCCAAACACCAAGCTATTTCTAGGCATTAGCATAGCCTAACTATGCCCAGAGATTTCTTTATAAAATAATATTGACAAATAAAACTTTAGAGATATTTTTTTTATTTTTTTTATTTTTTATGTGAGAGGAGGCAAACGAGCAGGCGGGTCACTTCGAGTGATGTGACAACCGCCGCCCATGGACACCTGCAACGCCAGGAGGCTTACAAGTGAGTTGCCGGCCTTTAAGGAAGAGGAACGCTCTTTTTTTGAAGGTCCCCAAGTCGTAGCGGATCGGGAATACTTGCGCTGGCAGTTGGTTCCACAAAGAGGTGGTGCGCGGCAGAAACTGCCTTAAAAAACGCACAGTCGTGGAACGCCAGACATCAAGGTGGTACGGATGGAATTTCGTATTCTGCCTTGATGTCCGGTGATGGAATTCCGCTGCAGGTATTAGCCCGAACAATTCATCAGAGCACTCCCCATGATAAATGCGGAGCTGTATTAATATGCCGTTTCAAAACTTCAAACCACTTAAACAATGTGAAATATGACTGTTTTTTCAGATTGTTAAAAGCTTATATTTTGATTTAATTTACACATAGATTACATATAAAAAGATATAGTTAAATTATCGTTTATAATAACTCTCTATTACATTACTCTATGATAAGACGACTCAGAGGTCTCGTATAAAGAGGTTCTTGCCCTGGGCTCTGCCTGACCCACTGACGCGGACAGGTTGCAAAATTGAAGGTCACAAGACATTCTAATAAATTAATCTTTTTATGGTTTAATTAATAAGGTTAAACATTTTATTGCTATGCATAAATTAGTTTTTGATAGTGGAACGTTACGGTTGAAGCCACTCGAGCCGGGGATAAGAAAAAATATATCTCTCAAAAGTTTGCTTAGATATATTTAGTGATTAGTTAGAATATATGTAAAGCCAAATGTAAAACAAGTTTTTTTAATAAATTTTCTATTCAAATTGATATGACTCGCTTTAGGGCTTACACATCATTCCACTAATACCCAAAACGGTTAACCGTATACTAGTTCATTTAAATAAACTCATATAAAAAATGGATCTTTATCTTCAAATACAGCTAAATTGATTTTATCATTACAGTATGTAATTAAATATATTAAAAATAAGACTTATAATTAAATATAAGAACCAATTAAATAAAAGCTAGAATTTAAAATGTTTGGTTCTTGTGTCAAAGTACCCATAATATTGGTGGCATTTCCTCGTTGTGTCGCAATACTTATTTTGAGCGAGAAAAGCACCTGATTTTTATTTGATAATTTCTGAACCAAAATGTATGAATATTATTTATTGCATGGGTAGGAATCTGAGTACCTCTTTTAACCACTAGTGTAGTAGTCCTACTTAGGTGGTCGTGTACGTGGCACGAACGACTACAAAAGATAAAAATGAAAATTGTTTTAAATTACAACCCAAGCGTATTTCCTCACTGTAATAATTCACTTCCAAGATTGCACAGCGAAAGCAAACTATTTATCGAGCTAACACGATAGCAATTACGATCACAGAATGTTAATTCCAATAAATGCGTGCTAACTCCTTTGTTGCAATTAAAACCTTGTTATTGATAATTAATATTTCTATGGTTTTGTTTAGTAGATTTTATATTACCTATTTGTGGCTCAGTTTGTTGTTAATGTTTAAAATGATTTTTGTAAATAATCGAATCGAACTCCAACAGAGAAAAGTCATAATAATGAGCACAGATTAAATCTATAAGAAAAAGTTCTAAAGCGAATTTAAATGGATAATTTAAAAAGAAAACGTGTTTTCATTTTTGACATAAATTTTACACACTTGTTTATTTATATTTTTGAATATTTTATTTTTAATAAATATTTTACGTTTTGAATAATCTTATCAAAATGTCGTCAGAGGTCTCCGATGAAGAGGATAAAACCGAAGTCATATTCCAGGCAAATATACAGGAGAGTTCCGAAGATGATCCACCGATGGATCAATGGTCATCACTTATTATAGACGCTCCAGAGTGTAATAAAAAGAAAATACTACAAGAACATGGTTTATACGACCCGGGAAGCGGAATGGTTTGCGCAAAGTACATTTCAATGTCTCAAAGTTCAGTTCTTATACATCCATACTATAATTACCCTGCCGTATTAGATCCTGGCATAATTCCAGCCCTTCTAGTACCAGAAACAACAGTGATATATCCTGAAGATGGTCAAGAATTATACCTGGCTCTTTGCAAAGAGATGCATCAATGCCCGGTCAGATTATTTCATCGTGGACTTCTTACAAAAGCCATAGACTTAAGATACTATTGCGTGAGTCCGTTTGGTGTACGTCCTATGGCTTTGGCTCTGCAATATAATAAACACGTAACTACAATAAATTTTACTGATAATTTTCTAAATGAAGACGCATGTTATCATCTTGGTGAAATGTTGATTTGTAATTCTATACTTCACGAGTTAAATTTGTCAGGATGTAGAATCGGCCCTATGGGCGCAAAACAACTATTTTCTGGATTGGTTTTAAATAAAAAGCTGCGTATTTTAAATTTGAATAGAAATGAAATCGGTGATGCAGGCGTTGAGCATTTTGCGAATGTTGTATTTCATGGTATTGGATTATTACAAATTGCGCTGAGCCAAAACAACATATCTGGCAAATCTTTGTTAATCCTAGCAGAATCACTGGAAACTTACAATAAATTTACTCACATTGATCTATCAAGAAATAATCTATATTCACCACCAAATGGTATCGTAATGTTTTTAGTACAACTAAGCGAGAATAAATTACTTCAAGAATTGAATTTATCATGGAATGCCCTATCTGGTGTTCGGATAGCTGGAGCTATAAAATCCGTAATGAGGGCACCTAATTTACATATGTTAGACTTAAGCAATAACCGATTCACTGGTGAAGCTACGGAACATCTTATTGGAAGTTTTGCGAAAGCAAAAAAATTAGTAACTTATAATATATCTTATAATCCATTGACACCGGAGGATGCACTTCTCGTTCTAAACAAATTAAAATCGAATGCTGTTAAAGTTCAAAATGTCTTGATGAACAACATATTTGTCAATGGTGAATTTCTTTTGCTTTTAGATCAGATAAAAGGTATGAAATCAAAGAAAAATTTAGTTGTTTCTTATGGGGGCGTTGTATCAGCTTTTAAACCGAAAGGGCCAGATATGAGAGATCTAGTGCTTAACCGAGCTGAGTATTTAACAAAAAAACCTAAGAAACGAACCGATATCGCTCTAATAATCCTTCAAATATATAAAGATGTTGGATTTAAAGAAATAATTCAAGCAAAGGTTTTTCAAGAAGCCATTGAAGGCACTTGTGCCGTGATTGATAGTGATCTCATTGATGAAATAGTGAATGCTTTTATTGGGCCAAAAGCTAAAGTAAAATTAATTAATTTGTGTCAACTAGTAGACTTCATAAATAGAAAGTGGCCTGAAAGAAAATTACCACCCACGCCACCTCCGGAACCTGAACCTGAACCAGAGCCGGAACTAGAACTTCCTCCGCCGAAGCTTAAAAAGTCGAAGACAAAGAAGGTTTGAATTTTGTATAACTAATTAACTAACTTTTGATAAGTTTTATTATTATTATCGGTATTAATTTTAAAGTTTTATTTTTATAATTTTGTTTTAAAATATTGTTTATACGTAAAATTTACCTATACAATATTGATATATCTACAGATTATTGATTTTACTTACCCGATTCCCATTTAGTATTTGGATTTGGATAATGTATACATACAAACGGTAATATCATTTTGTCATAGGTCGCGTGATTAAACTGACTAATTAAATAAACATTCCACACAAATATATACCACTTTTTATAATGTAGAAAATTATATAGCTAACTATACAAAAACAGATTACACAACAGCAAATCGTTTATACTTTTTTATACTTTTTGACAAAGAATTTTGAAAGTTGTCAAACACGGTGTCAATAATTGTTTCAAACAATTGAAACAATCATAAACATTGTATAATAATTAATATTTTAATTATCTTTATTCTTTATTCATCTATTTATTTACTTCATAATAGTATGTCTTTAAGTGAGAGGTCTGTCCCGTGTTTAGAAAAAGAGCCTGTGGTAAAAGTTATATATAAGCGCAGCATAGACGATTCCTCCCAAGAGCCTCCGAAATCAGAATGGTCATCCCTTCAATTTGAACTGCCCGAAGAAAACATTAAGAAAATACGATACGAGGAAGGTTTATATGATCCAGGCAGCGGTGAAATATGTACAAAATATTTACCACTCTCTGCAAGTTCTGTAATACGTCATCCGTATTATAATTATCCTGGAATAGTTGACCCCGGTATCAGAGAGGCTCTTCTTAATCCTGAACCTAAAACCACATATCCAAACGATGGTCAATTCCTTTACTTGGATTTATGTGAGGAAAACAATCTATGCCCAATACGCCAATTTCATAGGGAATTATTAACAACAAAAGTAGACTTAAAGTATTATGGCATAAATCCAAAAGGAATTCGCCCTATTGCATGTGCCTTAAAATATAATCGGTTTGTGACTGTAGTAGATTTATCGGACAATTTCATTGATGAAGATGGTTGTTATCATCTTGGTGAAATGTTGATAGAGAATATTACATTAGTGGAATTGAATCTTCATGGATGCCAAATGGGACCGGAAGGGTTAAAGCGTTTTGTCGCTAATCTTCACATAAACAAGAGCCTTCGTAAGCTTAATCTTTGTAAGAATAAACTTGGAGATAACGGTATAGAATATTTAGCCAAATCAATTTTTTTGGGCGCAGACATCGACGATATTAATCTAAGCTATAACGGACTAGGCTCCGGTGCATTAACTTCGTTGTGTGAAGCTTTTGAAAAACATAACAAATTCAAAAGTATTGATTTATCTTGGAACAATGTAATGTCGGCTAATGCTGTTTTTAACCTTTGTCAGAAGCTTGCCCAAAATGAAGCAATTGAATATATAAATTTATCTTGGAACTCATTGAGCGGAGTGCGAGTTGGCAATTCTATAAGAATGCTGATAGATAGATGCCCAAACTTACACAGTATTTATTTCAATAACAATAGATTGTCATCAGATGCGGTAAAAACTATTTGCACTGCATTAATAAATTGTGGTCCAAAATTAAAAACTTTGGATTTATCTTGCAATCCATTTAAACCCGATGACGCTTTGTTATTGTTAAGTTGTTTAAAGTATAAAAAAGTTAAGCTAAAACGTCTTCTCCTTGATAATATAGTTGTTAAAAAAGAATTTGATGAGCTTCGTACAGCGTTATTACAACTGACATTTCGGAAAGATACTATAATAACACATGGCGAGGTAGAACCTGCATTCGTGCCTCAAGACGTTGATATAAGAGAAATCTTATTAAACAGAGCAGAATTCTTGTGTAGAAAGAAAAAGAAAGATATTGCTTTAATATTACTTCAATTTCATAAAGAGTTTGGAGCACAAATGGATACTAAACAGTTTACACGAGCCTTAAAATCCAGTGGAGCTCCCTTGGATGAAGATCTCACAGAAGCGTTGACAATCTCATTTCCTGGTATAGTACAGGCGAAATCAAAAAATATAAACTTGGCAGATTTGGTAGACTACTTGTCTCGTAAATGGCCTGACAGAAAGTTACCTCCAACACCACCTCCAGAACCTGAGCCCGAACCACAGCCAATAAGGAAAAAGAAGAAGTAGATTTATAGATATTTTTTTTAGAATATTTATTATTGCACACTTAATTGTTATAATCTTTATTAATAAATAATGAATTACTGGTAAAATATTGTATTAGTGTTGCTTTTAAAACGTGAAAATAGTATATTAAACAGATATTAGGATATTAGTGATTGTCTCTAGGAAAAGGCAAATATTAAAATAGCGTGTATGTTCTGCATTTATTTTCTGGGATTTGCATTTGAGTGAACGGGACGCGTGATTTGTCTCCATTGTTGCATGTCACGGCGTGCATATTGACGCATGCTAATTCGAGTATATTCAATGCGAAGCGCATTTAAATACATACTCTCCATTGACATGTTAATTTCAACTCTTTAAGTCCTGAAGTTATGAAAGATTGAAGCAATTTCTATTAAGGTCAATTGTCTTAGTACGAAATGTGACGAATGAAGGGCTATTATTAAAAATAAAATGTTTTAACTGTATTCATACCTGTTTCTGTATTCATTGTAGACCAGTTAGAGAAAATAAGTATTATGTATGTGCATACCATTCGTTCCAAACCACATATATACAGTGCATAATCCGTAACATTTAAATACTTAGCATGTAATAAATCCAATGGTTAGCCGATGTGCCCCGATTAGGTTGAACACCACAATACCGTGTAGACGGAGATGCGCACAGTAGCGTGCATCACGCGAGCTCCTGTCCTCTTATTATTATTTATTACAATCGCAAGACACCAAACGGTTTGATGATATCAAAGTAATTAGCTACTTTCTAAAAGTATAAATGTTATCTTATTTTAATTATTTCCATTCTATTTCAGGCCACATTTGATCAGTAAGGTATATCTGAAGGCAAACAGGCCTACCTGTAAATTAAAATCGCAGTTGTAAAGCAAAATTGTGATATGCCGTTAAGAAGTGTGATTATCCCTCGTAAATACGTATAAGAAAAAATTCAAAGGTGTCTGCTGATACGTGGATTATATGTGGAAAAGATATAAATAAATATATCGACTTAGTCTCATTCCAGAAGTATTTAGGAAATTTGTGTTATTAAGGACAATACATGTTATCCTTAGGTAGTGTACATATCATGTGTGAATAGAAAGTGTTTAGCCCAAAGATGCGTATTTCGTTGAATAAGAATTCGGGACAGGTCTGCGCTTGCGCATGTCCACTTTTACTTTTATACGACTTTTCTCTTTGTTTAATCTTACATAAGGTTTGTCAGTTTGGACATGAAGGTCCTTATTTATATGTGTTCTTTAAAAAAAAAGAAATAGACCTAATGTATATAAAATACAATTGTTACACAATGATAACGGTTTAAAAAAACATAATTAACTAAGAAGGTATCTTCTCAGATCGGCTTAAGTAGCCTCGTAGCTTTAAGAGTTGGCAAATTATTAACGTACACAAGTGATCGATGATACGGTTTTATGTGGTAATTTGAAAAAGTATTTAATGTTCTATGAATGTTAATCAAATCAACTCAGTACTAAGACATTAATTTACTGACCTTTATTTCCAATTATCAGTTCTGCAATTCTCAATCCTGTGTTTAATTCATGAACCATCATTTCGAGTATAGTCGATCCGATAAGAAATTGAATTGAACGTTGCATTGACCAGACTGATTTATTATTTCGGGGCGACTTTTGGTTTCATTTAATTTGCTACTTTGAATTCGCCTTTGATTTCTGAGATAAGAATACGGACCAGTCCTGTTCGTGCTGTTGTTTATTTTTGAATTGTATTTTAAATTCAATTTATTTGTAACGTCTTCATTGCTAAATCATTGTCCTGATTTATCGATGAGATAGCAGAGTAAAATTCTTGAAATTATTCAAATGATATGAAAGTCAATATTTGTATATAGAAAAGTTTGAAGATTAAATTTCATATTTCATCATGTCTTGGTCTGTAAGGAGATTTAATTTACCTAAAAATATATTTCAATTCACTGCAATCCGTTGACACAATAATTATAAAATACAAATGACAAGCAAACGTTCATTGAATGCATTATTCAAGTCTCCGTTAGCAATAATAGATTCCGCACACAAAATTATTGTATTCTTAATGTATACTTAGATATGAATCAGTAAAACGTTTAAATGATAAATGCCTCCGGAAAAAAAGTCATTTGTTTCACACACCCTGTCTAGTTTACCTTAAGTAAGGTTGAAAATTATTCGTTCCCGAGCCCCATCCAAAAGCCATTACCAGTCCGATTATTTCCACTATTAGGATGCGCGTGAGCACCGCTCAAAGGTACCGGTGATCTAATCCTTTGGTTGTCACCATGTATTAAACATCTAAGGGACTTACTTTATTTCAAAAGTTTCATATTAATAATTGTGTCGGTAAATTTTATTAGGTTTTTGTTTCTTTTGCATAAACGTCTTAAGGTGATCTAAGAGCGTTATTCATATTTTTTTATGAAATAGCTTAAAAGTGTAGTGGAAAAAGGGGATATAATGTAGTTTTTGTTAACTGTATAAAAAAAATTAAGTGAAAAATAACCATTAGAAGTATAGTACCAAGAATATAGACTCGATGATACTATATTTTATTTAAAGCATGGCTCCCCTACACCACCCATCGAGGCGTCTCCCACGGAGTACTGAGCATTCTAATTTTTAATACAAACTATGGAAATTACCGCAACAAAAAATATAATCAAAACAAACCATACTCATATTTTTATTTGTAATTACATTGTAAGAAAACGAACGAGTTTAAATAACTAACTTAAAATTATAATTTATCAAGAGATTTATACAAATTTAAACCTTATGCAATAAGTGTTGAAACAATTAAGAAATAATATTTTGCCAATTTCCCACAAGCGAAGATAATGCGAATAACGCGTAACCCTGCGCACAATCATGCCAACACAAGAAACATCCAATTTTGTTTTGAAACGTACGTAATTCTCGCACGTGAGATGCAATTAATCGATTACAAGATATTTGCCAATGCACTAATTATGGTTAATAGCGGGTTTGGGATGACTTGCGCGAGCGCAGGTGCGCGAAATGTCACCGCGCGTGCATTACGTATTTTTTCGCCGTAGTTAACTGTGAAGTTTTTCTTGCTCTGTATTTTATTGGACCTGTTTATAGGTCAGTTTTGTTGTTAATGAGATGGGTCGCCGATGTTTATTCATTACTAACTATGACTTTGAGCGATCGTGTGGATACTCGCGTATATATACTCTCTGAAAAAACTTCAGGTGTTTTTATTATACATATAGGATTAAATGATATGTTTAAGTATATAAAATAATATTATAAATTTGAGCTGCACAACTATTATATTCATCATAAGGTGTTCTTCGCGGTTAAACCCTAATTAATCAATTACTATGTCATAAACGTTTATAATATTTTTGTTGTTTTTGCAAAAAACATTTGCGTTCACTCGCTTGATGTGTAAAATCTGCTTCAAAACTCAGTAGCTTCTGATATTAGCATGTTCAACCAAGCTATATAGTAGCAATGAAGATTCCATGTGTATCGCTAGATGTATATATTACGCAGACAACAAGTGAAACCGCAGCATCCCACACTAAACACACAATACGGCGCGGGCGCAGATAAGATATAATTCACAAGCACTTTCCCACGCGTCGCCGAAGGTCGATCACGATATTGTAAATATTTGATACGATCCTACAAGTCGCGGGTTCACGGCCGCCTAAATTAATTATTTGATGTTAATCTGACAGTATGTTACGCATTATGTACTGTCAGGCATATCATACACTCCGGACTAGGTGGTCGTGAAGTAGGGAGAAAAAAAAAATAAAAAAAATGTATTCATCTTGGAGAATTTGACCCAGTATTCTTACCCCATAAAAAGTATTGTTTTATTTATTCGCTACTATAAATAAAGACAGTATAATAAGAATTATCAATAACATTTTTATTTGAGTGAAAATATAAATACAATTTGACATCCCTAATAGCACCCACTCAAATGACGGTTGATGCGTCCAACATTCCACAGTTAATTGTCTCCTGCAGCAGGGACTAATCCTTATGGTAACGGAATCCAACTGAATTCGACACGGTCACTGTTACTACCGGGAATAAATTGATGAGGAAAGTATTACAGTTACGTTTTAAAATTGAAAGACGTTCTCTCTATCGCTTTGGGTAATGAATTAAGTTAACTTGAAACCGATTTAAGAATACGCCCATTTGTATCTAAGATAAACTTAACATTATTTAAGATCTTTGGAGGGAATTCGTCTTTTTAATGTAAATTTACACATGCAAATGTTCCTTTATAAGTAATAAGATATAATAAAAAATAATGATATTTAGAAAGGCCAATAATCCTTTTAATAGGTCAGCAATAGCGTAGCATCGGGGCAGTTTAATTCTTGAGAAGCCTTACTTTTGTTATTTGAATTGGTCATATAAGTAACATAATTTTATATGAAATGTTTATTTTAAACGAGTAGCTATCGATCTTCTTGTCGGTTTTTCTCGGTAGATCTACCTTCCAAACCGGTGGTAGTGTAAAACGATTCAAGTATCTTTATGAAGACCTACTTGAATAAAATTATTTTGTGTTTGAGTTTAGGCAAATTATCTTTTAAATGAAGAATTTTAACTTAAGCCTTTACTCTATCTGTCAAGTGTTTTAATTAAGAGTTCTAACTAAAACTGGCGTTACCCATTGTGCACTTATTTGGAATTGAAATACAAGTTTTTAGATAAATTATCGCTTGCCTCGTAAAACTGGGTCTCATTAACATATGCGTAGGTATACGTTACGTATTATAAATGACATCAGTTTTCACAATGACATACATAACCTCCATTGTTTATAATCATCTTAATTATTCATCTTTGTAACTAAGATGTTCGCTAAAATGATCTTGTAATCTGTCATAACAATACTTATATAAAATTTATGTTGTTTAATGAGAAATTAGCATAGTTCTCCCAAATATATATTTTATATTAAACTCATTATTTATTTACTTCAAAAGAGCAGCCATTGAGTTTATTGCCTTCCGGTTGGTGGTAATGTAAAAAATAACGATTCAAAAGTGTCTTTATAAAGACCTTCTTGAATAAAGATATTTCGAGTTTGAAATATGAATTGCAATCTTAGGTTAGATATTAAATCGTTCAAATTTAAAGAATACTATATAATATTATATATCTTTTATTATGTGTCCCTATGGGGTTGTAGCCATAACAAAAAGTGTAGTAATAAGAAGTCGCGTGCTTTAGTAAACGTAGATTTATTTTTCTGACTAATAAGAAGGGAAGGATATATATGAAGTCTTTATGCTTACGAAAGCACTTTCATGTTCATGGTTTCTAGTAGTACTAGTTCAAGTATTACCGAATAATAACTTTGCAAATCTACTTATACGCAAATAAAGTAGCGGGAATCACTTAGTTTTGAATATTAAAATCAAATCACCTCAAGTGTTGGACTACAAACAAAAAAACTAAGAACATTTTCGTGCATCGGGAAGGCGTTTAATTAATAAATTTGCATATAAGTGCTGCGCTCGCGCATTCGTAAGGAAAATGCTACATTATCGGTCATAACTAACTTTCGACTCGGTCGTAATTGTGCAGTTGTTTTATACTTTTTGAAAGGTAATTTTCAATTTTGTATACATACTATACACTAAATTTTTGGTACTCTATCAATGTTTAGTTTATTTTTTTATGACTTTAAACATTTCCAATTGAAATTCACTAGTAGTCAGTCTATTGCAATGTAACATGAGCTTTGCTTTTAGAGGACGCAACTTTATTTTGTTTGACATAGTCAAGGAATTTAAAAAAAAACTCACTTTTTTTGCTTATACGTTATAACTTACATATAAATTCTTTCATTTTTTTCTTTAATTACGTTTGCTACATATTATGTGGCGGCTGGGGGACATGAACCATTTTGAAGAAGTATCACATAACAGTATTAAGTGTATCGCCATAATATAACCTTGTTATTATTATTATTACCCTTAAAAGGACCCATTATGTTATAAAATGCAGGTGTCTATCCTTACGATGTGGTTGACTCGCCACCAAGGTTCTGTCTACAATAGGTTTGCATTTTTTCAATAGTTATTAAGATTATGCGCACTGTTCTCACTAAATCTGGCCCCTGATTGTCCTTGGTTTAATGTGTCCACAAACAAAAGTAAACAATATTTAATTTAAACTATTCAATATTACAAGTACTAGCAATATTAACTAGCAAAGAACGTCTCTAATATCTATCAAACTACTGTGTCTCTTATTAAAAAAGTTTGCTCATTATATTTTTAAATATCGATCAGCCATTGTGTACACAGACTAAGAACTTCCCCTCCCCCACGTCTATCTCATCACGTATGTGGTAAGAACCACAAGTGACAGATCAGGTTCCTTGTTTACCTTTTTTGTTTTAGGGATACCGGGTAAAAACAGCTTAGAACAGACGATTCTGTAGCGTGATTTATAATTATGGGGATGCCTTGCAATTGAAATCCTTATGTCTTTAGTGTTAATATTATTGTGACCACATACAAACTTAGATATAATTTTAATTGAATAACTAACTACTAAGATATTAACGTTTTTTGTTGTCTTAACATTAGACAGTTAACATCTTAACACGTATTCTTTTTAATAAGAAACTTCTTTTTTATTAAATAACGACGCTAATAAATTTTACTAATAGAAATAACAAAGTAAAATGATAACGAGAGGTAATATAACCTAACCGCGAGTCATTGTCCACATTTTTATTTTCTACTTGCGGTGACCAGAGGAAGTTTTAAATGGTAACATAATGCGGTTTATATACGTTCCCATACTATTAAAAGCGTTATAAATGATATTGAAAAATACTGGTATGAAATCCACACACACAATCAAATTACAGTGTAAACTCAATATACTGAAAGGGACTGTGCATTTTATGGCGTTATAGACAGTGGCCGTTAAATGGAGACAAGAAAAATGAACCAACTAAAGCCAATTTCGACGCTTTAGTTTGTCGTTAAATGTATGTTACATGGAGTTTACAATGTTTATCTTTATACTCGGTAGTATAGTGGTCAGTACGCCTGTAAAGGTTTTTTTTTAAATTCCAATAACAAAATAGTTTTAATCACAATACCCTCAAATCAATTACTTTTTATTCTACATCTCATAATTGCTCTTGAATGTAGTGTCCGTCTTGCAACAATACTTTAAGGCATATTAGGCTATGTACACAACAGAATACAAATCTTATATAAATATTATATTTATGTTAGATGGTGTATTTTTGTATAAATATGAAAGGTGTTTAAAATTTGTGTTTTAAGCATTTTTTACTGTTTTATTATAACTTGTGTTACACATGACACAGGGTATGACACACATATTCAACCAAAAGCGCATTTCACGTATTATATTAAAAATTCAAATTCAACTGTCTTTATATAAGTGTGCGTAAAGTGCCAACAAAGTCTGTCGAGGTACAATTACTAACATTTTTATGATGTTCCCATATATAAACTCTAATGTTTCAATGTAAATATACATATGTATTTCACATAACCGATTTCCCTATTCATATACAAGTCACGCCTCGTTACTTGAGAGACCATAACTCAAAAATCCAATTTAACCAGCCAATTATCCACGTCATAAAAATATCACAGGTTGATTGATGTAAGGACTTATCTGATGGCGTGACGCGGCGCACGCGCAGACATATGCGCACGCATGCACTATGAACCGGCGACATACGATAGAATCAAATGTTTGTTGAAATCAATCAATTCTTTTGCAAAATCGTGATGTTATTTACGGAAGCTTGTATAACGATTTTTTAAACAACTCATATACTTATACGCTTGTTAAATTAATATACAATTAGTCAAGTCAATGTACGGAAATAATAATGAAACAAATTTTAGAAAGAAATGCTGAAATAATAATGTGTTAAGGTGATCGTCAAAAATAGTCAACAGAAATGCAGTTAAGTATTAGAACACTCGACTGTTATTTTATTTCACTTTATTACATCTATCCCCAAACATCTTATGTGCTAAATAAATTTAAAAAATATAAATAAATTAATAAACTTATTAGATAATAAAACAAGGTAAACACACAAAACAATTATATGGGAACAAAAAACCCTTATCCCTTAAATACATACATATTTTTTATTTATACAATATAAATCTAGACACATATATCATCAAAGAAGACACCACAATCAGGTTGTTTTAAAATAGAAAGATAATTTTTCTAAGCGTAGCCATTTGTGTGGTACGTCACTCCACGATCCTATCTTGAAATGCAGGTAATTTTTTAAGACCACTGACCACCAGTACTGCATAACTTTACCACACATTTTATTGCGTTTATATTTTGCAAGTGCTTTGTCGTTTTCAAAACTGACTATTGCAAAAACCATTAAAACTATACTAAACTATACAAAGTCTTAGACATATCTAATTCTATTATAAATCATAGCGTCCTCACACGTAATTCAAAACATTTTTTTTATATATCACTATTAAAAAAAGCATAATTCAAAATGATCTTAGAAGCATGTCCAGTGGTCCTTTTTTCAAAGCCACCGGTTTTTTGTCAATCACGTCAAGATAAAGGAAGCGTGCTTAAAAGGACTCACGAAGGCTCTATGATAACAAAAAAATTATCTAAAATATTCGAGGTTTGATGCTTTAAAAGTTTTCGTTTTAAAATTGTGTCGATATATTTAAAATGCTAAGAGAGCTTTATTCTCCATTATTATCTTAGATTAGAGTATTCCAATGACAGGCATTACTGGTTTTTTAAATAAAAAGCAATGATATATTTTTATTTTATTTATAAACTACTGCTATTTATTTAGTTATGTTGTATTATTCTAGATTCTAGTTGTCTCGTTTGCTGATAAACATTTTTTGTATAAACTAACTATTGCTTGTAACTATTCACTTGTTTTAAGTAATTCACTTCATTATTCGTTCATTACTTGCTAGAGAGTTAAAAAAACCACATTACAAACTTCTGTCTTCTTGATTGATGGTCTAACTTCTCCAGAGCCGAGACCTAATGGATCTCTGACGTTGATTCAATAAACCCTTCATTAACGATCAAGGAATCTTGCGATACTGTTATTATATTAGGTATTGTGTTAGCATATTGTGTAATGCATTAAAATTAGGTACTTCATTTATTTCGATGGGTAAATGTACCAAATTACTATTAAGCATTAAATTGATTCCTCTGATTGGTCAGAATAATTAACGTTTATGTTTTAAATCAATCTTTTTTTACAAACATATACACATAATATCCTTTATATGTCTTAATAGACACACATATAGATATTCCTTCATCTTATCAATATATTTTTATTGTTATACATATATTTTTACAGTGTCGTTGAACTATTTATTCACTTATTAAATAAGACTTTATTATGAATATTTCAATGGATATTCGATTTGTTTTTTTTTAAACCAACGAAGCTTTAAAAGCTATTTATCGTATCCAATGTCTGTCAAAAATGCAATTTAAAATTACGCTTGATGCAATTTCGTATGGTTAATAAGTTTTTTTTCTTCTCTTATTTTTTACCGAAATAATGGGTTTCTTTGCACTTGTTAAACCATCCCAACCAATTTGCCAGTGCCTTTGCATTTGACAGGTGGTTGTTAGCATTGAAATTCCGAGAGCTGACAATCTACCAAAACGCATCAGGTCCATGACCTTTTCAACTTGGTTGCTTTATTTTATTTTAAATAAAACCACTACAAATCTTTATTATGTATTAGGAAATAAAGATTTTAACATGCCAAAATATTTCAATTTAAAAAGTTAATTCATTATTAAGTTTCAATTATATATTTAAATTAAATAGAAGAAGAACAATTCATAAAGTTCTCTCTTCTCTCTCTCTCTTCGTGATACAAAGGTAATCAGTAGGTTTTTTTCAGGTTATCTGACGATACGTAATTTAAAAATTAGTACGAACACGTCTGTGATAATAATTTAAGATCAACAAATATCTTGAAGACATGTTGAATTAAGTGCCAAATCTTATTCTGGTCAAAAGCCAAATGTTTGTTCAATCAATAACCGTTGTATACACGAGCCAAACCTGTTCCGTATCGATTTCTATGGCAAAAACACGGCCATTTTTATACCATAACATTATGCTAAGTATGGTGAACAGTTTAACATCCAAAAAACATAAAATTATTTGATATGTAATATTAGTTAGTGTTTAACATTCACTGAGGGATACCAGAATTTGAATTATATAAAATTACTTTCAATATTATAGACAAAATACGTCTGCTTAACGCCTGACCGTTTTTACAATGCACACTGTTCTGTTTATCCTGTATCCTACTCATATTAAATACGCTTTATTGTTAAAGGTTACCTTGACTTTGCGGAGGTTAATGAACAATTACGGAATTGAAACATATTATGTTTATTCAAATAAAAAAGAACAACTTCTAAAGGTTTTTCTTTGCATTGCAAGTAACTTAAGTTACTGTTGAATACAACAGTATCGAAAACAATAGAACTTTTCAATCAAGTGTCTACTTCGTTTGCGCAACATAATTATGTCGTTCGATTTGACAAATGACTTTGTTATAACTTAATTATTAGATCATGTCATAATTATCGTGTCTTAGTTCCGCAACATTTCACTTTAGATTAGGGATATTAGATACCATCACATGTCACTAAGCACTAAGCTTTTCTCATAGCAATGGGACAAGTAAAATCTACGTGTGCACTAGGATTTAGAATATTAAAAATCGAACGGCTTACTAAGCAAAAACTCTACATTAATATACAATTTATATAGCTAACATTGTCTTCGGAGAGTGTGAGATCTGCAGTCAAAATATTAAGGTGTGTACTATTAGCCAATGGTACCGAAAATGGCAAATCGAATTATCGCCTTGCATAACATAGATACAATAAAATTGATTTCAAATCAATTATGTGTTTGCGCCCCGCTGACATACAAAACCTTGTGATAGACAGACAGCCGTCGTATTGTTTCTTTATGTCTACTAATGTCCGTCTTGCATTTGTCGTATTACGTAAAAAAATACTTGGTCCATGACTATAATCATTCATAAGAAGCGATGATCGATTTATGTGAATTTGGAATTAAACGCGCAAGAATCGCGGCATATATTTGTGGAAATGTTGTGTACTATAAAGGTGCTGTGCTCAAGTTAAGGGCAGATAAAACCTTAAAAAGCTTACACTTCGAACGAATCTTCGAACAGTCGAAAACAATTGTCGGTCAAATGGCCTATGGTTGTATATACGCTTTATTTAGGTATCTATGATTCCTAATCATGTCAAAAACATTTCACATTCTGAAGCAAAGTTCAGAAAACTAATAAATAGGCTTTGCTTGCTTGCTTCAAATATCCTTTGATTATTAAGAATATAAAATATTATTGTTCATAAATAGGTTCTCCATCATATCGGTCATAGTTCCCAACATCATCATAACAATGAAATAATCACTTGTTGTATTGTTTAGTAATATTTTGCTGTACATTTTTGTTATGTAGCTGTAACACAAAACTATTTCATTAACCAATAGACTTCCAGTCTTCAGTTGAAATATCCAGTCTTATTGGTTATCAAACTATACAAAGATACAATCCGAGTTAAAGTAATTCTTGAAGTACAAAAATATCACACTTTTAAACATATATTTAATAAACATTTTACGTTCACATGAGTTATATACATACTAGCATATAATTACTATGTGAAATCTAACGTTTTCACTAGCAAAGAATTCACTTTCGATTTTACGTACCGCATTGTTCAATTGATTTGTTATTTTTTAATCGCTATGTGAATTACTTAACAATGGGTCTTATCATTGGTTATTAAATGTATATTAGCTTAACAACATGATTAAAAGGTAGCCTTTTCGTATCGCGTGTTATTTTTATTTTATTTTATTATATCTGTCCCCAAACATCTTATGTGCTAAATTTTTTTTCAAACAATAAACTTATGAGATAATAAAACTACACATTAAACAATTAAATGGGAACTTGAATTTAATATGAAACTCTTAGAAAACTGCAAATATCATGCATAATAATAAATATACTTGTATATATGTATAGTAATCTAATACAAATTTACATGAAAAAATGTTAATTTCCTTTACAAATTTACGAGCGTTGTCTTTATTTGCTAGCAACATTATTATCAATATTGCTTGGTAGCTATACGATGAAATTCGTATAATCTTGCCGGCTGATTGACTATATCAAACGGCGGATATATCTAAATAGTGATTTAAATGGAATGCTATACGCATCATTAGGAGTTTTCGATCGAATCTCAATCGAAGTCGGCGAGTGCGAAACGGTCGATCGGCCGATACCGGCGCGTGCGCACCGGTGATCCGCGCTGTTTCATTGAAAGGAATTCAGCATCCTGCGATAGATAAAGATGATTTATTGTTGTCTTCATTTGTTATATTTATGCTAATTGAATTGGAATTTTATCGTCTGGCTAGAGCGAAATACCGTGGCATAATCCGATCAGGCTGGTCTACTTATTGCAATTTACGTAGTTGTGTTTTCATATGTTAAAACTGAAAATAATTGACGCCGATTCATTTTATATACATTTTTATATACCCTAGTAAATAGTTAGCAAAAACCTTGTTAACAAAATGTTTGTTTGGTTATATTTTTCCGAAGTTTACGATTTGACGTGTATTATATTTTTTTCATACCTCTTCGAACATTAAAACATCTGATTTGTACAATTTGATAGCTTCAAACTTTTTATAGTATCGTTTGTTCTATATCTACTTGTCACTGTATGCTTTACGAGCTAAGCGAACGAGTTGAGCTCTGAAATTAGAATAATCCCGTTTGCCGGTGAGTTCAGTGAAGATAATGACAATCTTATCTGGCAAGTACCGGGCCAGCCCAGTCCTATTAACGCATGACCGACTTTCCCTAGGAATTTGAACGCAGATTCTTAGCGATTGTCTATTAGCTACTAATATATATCCTTAAATCTTATCTGATTCTAATATTAGCGCTGTTGTCTTGAGAAAAGGTAGAACTTTACCTAGTAAACACCTTTGTTGGTGATAAAATGTTTGCATAAAACATTATAATATACCATCTAATTTTGTAGTAGCTATTAGGCAAAATTTTGTATTATTATGTAAATTTAGTTTTCCCACTGTCTAATATATTTTAAAACTTATAACCGAGTTTCTATTTAAGACTGTTAAAACCTTATTTGAAACTTTACTTAAACCGTTAATACGTTAACGATAAGACGGCCTACAATCCCAAAGGGGAGTCAAATTAGCGCTTTGTAATCAGTACAAGTATTGTTACGGTTCGCTGTGGCTAATTGGAGTGACAGTAGGTAGGTCCGTGTGTCGTGCGGATAGAGATCGCTAAGTGTCAGTCACGCGATGTCACAGACAATTTGTTCTGTAGTCTATACTAATGAAGTGTCAGAGATCAATCAGGAATTATCTAGGGAAATTCGCTTAGACCTATTAGAAATAGCAAATGAATTTAACAACATTTTGTGATCGTGTTAAGGGCTAAATGCAAGGTTTTATGTATAAATAATTGTAGTCCAAGGTTTAATACTTATTTTCACCTAAGCAATAGGTTTATTCTGTTATTCTCGCGTTTACCTTCGCTCCTAATTCCTTGCTTTTCCATAGCTTATCTAACATTCCTTTGTTGCCAGCAACACGCTCGCAATCTTCCCTACAGGTGTCTATGGGCGATGTTTTTTAATGATCCATCTTTTTTTTTTAAAGAAGAGGGGGCAAACGAGCAGGCGGCCCACCATAAAGGTGTAGCCGCCGCCCATAGACACTCACGCGGCTGGTAGCTCGTGAGTGCGTTGCCGGCCTTTAAAGGAAAGGGTAGAGGGACGTGGGAAGGGGAAAAGGATGGGCACCGGAAGATCTCACTCACCGAACGAAACGCGAGTACAAAATGAACAAAGTCCAATTGCATCACTTTACGCCGGTTTTCTGTGAGAGAGTGGTATTTCTCCGGCCGTGCCTGCCCATTAGGCTGAAACTCTAAGTAACAGCATGGCACTCCCACTCAAATGTATGTAAATGTAAAATGTGTGTTTGAAATTGCATCTGTAATTAAACAATGAATTTCTGTTGATCGTGCTCGTCTCCTGTCTTAAAAAAGCACATTTAACATATCAGTTGCTTTTAGATAGTGTATCGTCAGATATGTTTACGATAGACCGGCACACTTAACCGCGGCGACTGACCATTAAGATTAAAACTTTAGTTACAAACTTGCAAACAAGTTAAGTATGTTTGAACGATAATGCCTATTTGCCCACCTATTTAACCGACAAACTTAAACAACCAAATGAAAATCTACAGTTTTAAACGTTGCGTGTTACGTCATGTATATTATAATAATTATATTTATAGCTTGTGTTTGGTGTGGTGTGAACTGAAAAACTATACATACTTACTATTATGTGGCTATATACGTATTAAACCTGATAAAAAATGTCAGTTATCCCGATTCGGTAGTTCAAAACTAAAAAGGTTCAAAGTTTAATATAAAGCTTGTATAAATCTAACGTATAAAATTCTCGTGTCACAATGTTTGTTCCCGTACTCCTCCGAAACGGTTTGACCGATTCTCCTGATATTTTGTGGCCATGATTGAGTAGGACTGAGAATCGGCCAACATCAGTTTTTGAGACATTTTTTTTTTTGGAAAATCAATGTTTGTCGGGTTCGGCTAGTAGAATATAAAAATAGATTTTGGTGTTTTTTGATGATGATAATATGATGTATTGTTATTTAAAGAATGAATATTTAGTACTTGTTTTGTCTTAAGTCCATGAATACTTACACTACAATAAGTATAATAGAGTGTAAGAACAGATTGCCTATTATTCTGGTTACAAAGCTCTTTATTAAATGTTAAGGAAGATAATGTGATCAATCAGGGATGACGTGGGAACATGCGACCGCCCACGCTATCACATTCACTGTTTGTTCCCTTATCGAGACAATTAAGCACTTAGCCAGGAAGAGGTAATGGTATCAATTAGTCACTGTATCAAAAAAATACTTATTTCTTTTAGAGTTCAAAATGTGTTTTAATTAACTTTTGATGTTTTGTCACTTTCTGTAAATTAGATTTTGAAATTTGAACCTACTATGAATACCTGACTGCTAAAGCTTATCTCACTAAATTTGATAGATATAAATTAATATACATCTTTTATAATCAAGATGTTTGTTACTTCAAATAAAATCTAAAGAAATTTGCAATGTACAAGTAAGTAATTAACATATTTTTGTTTTGTTTCAGAGATGGCAGCGGAGGTGGTTCGTTTTGTATGACGATGGCGAACTTACGTACTCGTTGGACGAACACGTAAGTTAATTTAACATTTGTATTTAAATCTAAAGTATAACTACTAGTAGTCAGTCGGTGCTCAAGTTTCTAAAATCTTAACTAAGCTCATTCTTCGGATTGTAGTTCATACAAGATTATTTCGGAATCTCGCCCGGATGATGTCCTGTCATCAAGCCCAGATATCGCTGGAAAGGCGTGGCCGAGTAATGTATAATCAAAATAGTTGTCTAATATATCGAATCGAGCCAGTCATAAAGCAGATATTTTTATTATTTCACATGCAAAAAACATAATAACCACTCTAAAACTGAGCGAGACTAAAATATGAGAACATTTAAGTTCATACATATTGTAGACGATATTAGTATATAATCGTGGTTTTGTTTACATTCAAAGTGACATGAAAATGATAAGGATAGATTAGTGATCCACAAAAGTCCACAAACGGTAAACGTTTAACATATATTGTTCGTTTAAGTACAGCAAGAACGAGTACTTCCGCAAACCTTTTATATTAGTTATGGTCCTGTATACATCTCGCACGATATCCATCCAGTCCATTACCGACGGATAGGGTTGTCAATTCCATTTTATTATTCCAAAATTAGATGTGTATATGCACTTCGTAGATGATGTACTTAAAGGGTTGTCAATTGTATATTGGAACAACGATCCACTACTTAATTCAAATGTTTTTAATTAAATGACACACTAAATATATATTTATATTTCATCACGCTTATGTACAATTTCAAAATAGTATTATTGAATTTTGGTATATATATATTTGTTTGTATAGATACAATTATTATCCTCACAATACGTCATCATTAACTACCTAAAACTAACATCGAAATGTATGACAACAATATTGCGGCTTCGTGGCTCTCGGTCACGTGATCAATACAGATATGACTCGTGTAGCACGGCTGTCAGATTTAGTGTAGAAAATGCATTGTGTCAGCCCTGTAACAACAAATTGAAACCAGTATAGGGCATCGCGTAATTGACTTGTTAGCGATATCGCTCCAGACGTTCACCCCGACGTGTGCTGGGAACCGCACATACCAGCTCTCAAATACTCAAACATTTTGTATTCGTGCACTTTTGTATGAAAAAGAATTTACACCCTATTACAGATGCATAAGATGCAGAAATAACTCCTTAATAATTATTGTGTAGTTATGAACAGTGTCGAACTATGTTCCTAACAAATTTTTACTGCATAAACACAATTTTACCGAATGAAAGAATAAAAACAAAACATTTGAAAGGACTATCTTAGTTTAGTAGATTTTTTTTTACCTTTTTTAAATAAGTGATATAGAAAAAAAATTATGGAAATTTATTTATCCGCATAACCACTCCTTCACGTGTCGATTCATTGCACGTAGGTTGAAATCAGATTTCCATAAGCCACGCGATAATTGTATTCATAACTGTCACCCACATGTGACTGGCTTCCGCACTCTCACTATGCCATTTGCATATCTGGTAACTTATTTGTTTTTAAATCCACTATGAACTTTCTTAATTGCGGTTAATCTTGTAAAGTACATTACAAACCCTGTAACATAGATTAACTTGTTAACAGTGATATTAGAAAATAGAAAGAAAGAAAGAAAATATCTGTTTATTACTCCTTATTTAATAGACAAAGTTGGTGTTTAATTGTGTGCCTTGACTTACAGGCCAATGTTCCCTGAGCGTGGCAAGCGGCGTCTGCTGCGCTGTAAATCCGCAACTTCTAAATTCTATCAAAACAAAAACCCACTACAGCTCAGCTGTCGTTCGTACGACCTTAGGATGATTTCATATTAAACTGTTAAACAACTGTTCTATACAATATTTTTATTTAACTTTTAAAAGTATTACACAAATCTTTGAAAATGCACTTAGTTCGTACTTGAGATTATATTACGTAGCCTCAATACAACGATTGAATAAGACATTGGTATGTACTCCTTGCGAATAATAGCGTAAGGCTTCTTTTAATTCAATATAGACGGGGCTTCGCATGACATATCGTCCTACACTCGATAAATGCGCAATTTATCTAATACATGCTGCGGCTTTGCTTACTCAATGTACGATTAAAAAATTATGATTAACACGGACGGGGATTTTGTAAAAATTTAGCGTTTATTTAAAGTCCCGCAACATCTTAAATGGGTCAATAGGCTGATTCATTAATCAGCTTGAAAAGCAATTCCATATCGGCCTACTGTGTTCACTATTTGTTTCAGGATTTCGAATCGAATCTAGGCCTTGAACAAAACTTTGCTTTAAAGGATATAAACAATTCGTTTAGTGCGATTTCAATTTATTAACAATACAAGATATTTAGAATTTGTCTGCTATTTTTCTATACCTATAAACCTGGAAGAGATCGCTGAAAACAACAAGCCGATAATTGTTTTTCTCATTTTATTTTTACTCTGTTAAATAGAAATTTATTACGAATTTGCTAATTAAGCCCGTTAAAAGAATCACTGTTTAGCTTTGCAAGTACTATTAAAATTACATTACAAAGATAACTACATTCCAGTTTAATTATAATAACGATCGCTTACATCACAGTTAAGTGGTACTATTTACCGTAGTTATAATTCAAATGCCACGGACGCGATTTAAAATCCAAAAACGCCTCCGGCCAAACTAATTGTTTTAATAATTTGAAAACAATTTTTCATTTTTTTAAATTCAAATTATACACACTAAGTTAGGTCAAAGTATGTTTTGCTTTAAAGCCTTTCCAATAAATAAAGAAATAAATATAGAAAACTACGATCGTTCATTGCGTATTGAGAAACACAACGAAATCTATACATTGCTCTGTAACAATGGTATACCCATGAATTAAAGACAATTTTTCAAAGGATCGCAGCAGTGTGTTTAAATCACCGGTATTGATCACGAGTCGAGACAAGACACTTCCCTCAAGACTCGTTATAATTGATATTAAACTGTCAATTGATTGTTTAATTTATTCAATAGCGAGCCTTGAGGATACTTTAATTGTGTTAAGCCTGGGGCTCATTGGTTCTCTCGTGAGGTTATCCATCAGATGTCATTAATTATTGAATCGATTTTCTTGCATATAGATTTTCGCGTTGCAAAAATGCATGATTTATGTGTGATTATTGAAGTCAGTCCATAAAACAAATTTGAGAAAAACACAGACGTGAACAAAACCATATTTTTTTTAAATGAAAATATTTAAGCACAAAGTTTAAATCAATTTCTTTCATTATCGCCCTTCACGGAATGTTTCGCGAAACAATCAAAAATATCTTTATTCACAAATATAACTATGGTACACTTATGAATGGTCAAAAAATATATTATTTTTTTCACACTATGCACCAACGAATGCGTCAATATCTATATTATATAAAAAACAATAATAAAAAACTATAAAAACAATAAAATATCGGTGGGCATTGCGAAATATGAGCACACATTTACGTTATTGTGAGAACAACCCGCAAACACGCGGTAGACCAAGACATCCATCGTTATATCCGTAAATTGGCCTTCATACAAACATCCTGTATAACTGGACTATTACAAATATATGTAATTAAATCTCTTACATACTCAATGTCATGTTGTTTCCACTCCGTCGCTCAATGACGATACATATCAACCTGTCGTTTATTAAGCTTCTCATTAATTAGCAGTTTTACCGTTCTGGTACTCGTTAATATCAGGAAGGTATGCAATCTTTAAAGACAATTCTTCTTAATGCCGATAAATGGCTGAGCAGTGTGGCTTTATCGTGCTCTGTGCCCTGTGCATTATTTTTCTGTAGGTGCGATTAAAATATATGGATGCGCTTCTAACTTACAGGGTTCTAGCGCGAATGGTTTTATCATATATTGTTTTGCTTGATATTAATTATTCAGGAGTGACATCTGATCTGATATATCAAGAAAATAATTGTCATCAACAAAATGCAGAGAGCAGAGTCGACCCGCTAAAGCCTACCAAAACAATACATTCAGATTTGATAAAAAAGTATTGATACTGATATGCTCAAACAAAACTGCGATAAATAAAACAATAAACAATTTAAACAATAAAATAAATATGAAAAAGTTCGATTCTTGTATCAGCTTTTTCGAATTAAAACAAATTAATCTAATCAGATTTTTTTCTGAAGCAATTTGTTTGTTAATTAATTAAGGTGGCATAATTTCACATGAGTACGTTCAAAGACAAACATGATTGCAATAGACGTGTCCACGGTGTTACGGAATGCGGCCGTGTTGGGCAAGATGCGCTTGCGTTCCTTCTAAACTTCACTTATTTTTATAATTATTTAACATATAGCTTAAAAAAATACAATCAAATACTGAAATTCTAGCGATGTCTAAGCGATAAACATCATCTGTTTTTGATGTTTAAGTCAATCAGAGAGATAAAGCTGTGTCTACTCTTTAAAATATACGAAGTAAATATCTTAAAGCTTAAAGCATTTTAAATGTGGAATGCGGGCTATATTGATGCGTAGGGCGGATTGCACAGAAGTGTTTACTCGGACAGTACCTAACAGGAACGCCCTGGTATTTGGATGCCATATCTACGTATGATTTTTGTGTTTTAACTGTAAATTTCTAAGGCACTATTATATAATATAAGACCGACTTTATCAGGTAATATATTTTTTGAGTTGACCAAAAATTACACAATTGTAATTCCAGTTCGCCAGTTCTCACCGTTACATTTGTTAATAATGAAAACAAAAAGATTACATGTAAATTGCAATTAGATCATTAGCCAACATAATTAATGAGTACGTAATCAAATGTAAAGTAGGCTGAATTAGCAATGCAAGCCTTTTGAAATCGCTTCGAGTAATTTCAATGTTAAATTATTTTATTGCTATTTAAGTTTCTTGCATTTGTTGTGTACATTTAATTCATGGTAGCAAAGCCCAAAGGTATTTATATAGCTTCTATATATAAGCTTATATATAGCTTCTTGATACCGGGAATCGAACCCGGGATCATCTGTTGGGCATGGTGACCATGCGCTTAAGTTGGCGGCAATTTGATTATATCGAACTTCTTATATTTCGGTTGGTAATTAAAACAATAATTAAATGGTATAAAAATATATAGGTTACAAAATTTAATTTTGTCTTAATCTATGATATCAATATTAATTAAGTGTATTAATTTAGTATTTACAGACTGCTGCGTGAATTTCAATTATAGTTTTTTTAAATCCCTAAGCGAATTTTAATTACTTAATTGTTACATAGAAAAACCGATTAAAAAATCGGCTCTGATATTTACCACAGAGCCAGGAGTGAAGTATTATCGTTGGCCTCAAGTCTTATTATACATCATTTTGATTTATATAAATTTACAAAATATACATTTTAAATATATACAAAAATAATCTGAGTCTTATCCTTATGAGATCTATATTAATCGTCTTTCAGTCCTAACTTAAACACATTTACGACTTATTTTTTTTATGTTCTAAATTTCACATGGATTATATTTATATTGTGGAAGCATGTAGAGTGGTATTTTGTTTACGTCAATAACATAACACTATGAATCGGGTTCCTCAATTTTACACTGATATTGTTCACTTAAAAGGAACTGATTATGTGCTAACGCCTCCAACAACCACTCATTCACTTTACCACGAAACGTAAACTTTTGTACATCGCTCAGATCGCGTATGGTCGGCAAAATACTCATGAGAAACATAAAATCGGGATTATTTCTCAAGTCCTCGTCAAACGGATGCTGGTTGTCTATCTTCTTGGATAACTCGTTTAATTTATTTGTGATTTGATGAAATTTCCACGATTCCTGACTGGAATGCGAAGTGCACGGCTCTGGACTTGCGCTTTTGGCCTTTTTCGGTGAGGGCTCTTCGCATTCAGGATCGTATTTTACATCTTTGTATGGTTTGGGTTTCCCCTCTGTCAGAAGCTCCTTCTTAATAAACTGTAGTCTATTGAAGTAATGCCACCTCGATTTGTCTATTTCACCTGATGCGACTTTCTTAAGCTCTTTACGACACTGATCCTTTAGATACTTCCATCGACTTCTTACCAGCTTTTCTGTGGAATAAACATATATATTTCTCTTACGTTATCGTGATACTATAGCATAATTCTTTATAAGGCCTACGAATTGTACTATATATTAATTCATATAATACGTTCATTGATTGTTTTGTGTGTATACTTTATGTTTTAATTATCTTATAAGTTTTTTGTATAATATATTTAGCACATGGGACTAAAATAAATAAATAAAAGTAACAATTAAAAACGACTCTAAAAAAATCCAGTGACATTTAGCTTTGAAAATAAAAATGGTAGTACAATAATCGTTCACCGAATACCGGTAAAACAAAGCGCCGCGCGAACGTTACCAACTTAACAACATTCTGTTGCGCGAGCTGTCAGCCGCATACGTCACAGCTCTCGCGGCGTCACAAACGCCCGTTCACATTCAACATTGAAAGCGACGTTGGCATCATGTAAATAATCAAACACTCACCCTCGGATTCAAGCTCAGAAGCGATGATAGCCCACGACTCTGCCTGTACGGATTTCTGGCGGTAAAACTTATGCGAAGGGTCCCATAGCACCGGGTGTTCCTTTACTTTATTGAGAATCTCCTCGAACGACATGACGCTACCGCTCAAGGCAGGAGGCCGCGGCTAACTGCCCGCTCCCCGCTGCGACGCTCCGCCGCGTCCGCTGCGTCGTGCTATCCCTTTCCCCCTTAACCGTTAGTTGTCGTGGCCGATACGCCCCTCCCGCGCCCCGTGTCCGCTCACGCTCCCTCCGCCGACGACAGCTACGCCATTTTGTATATTCATGACTGAATGAGCGTGAATGGATATAATGTTACTTCAATGCTAATTGTAAACAATGTATTCGATTAAAATAACGTGTTTGATGTAAATATAACGGAAAATTAATTTTAGTAAATATATCCATGGATCATGAAAGTATACAGTAGACCCGATTATCAACGTTAAATATTATTCAATGTCGTTTACATAATATTCAACAAAAGATTATATTAAATAATTTCGAATATATTGTTTTGTTTTATTCTGCTTTAATGAATTCGATGCACTTTAGTATGTTTATAGTTATATTGTTTTCTTTATGAAAAATTGATAAAGTGATCGTAATTTGTGAGTTTTTAGTATGTTGAATGAGGTAGTAAAATTAAAAATTATTCTGAATTGTATGTCATATTTACGCGTTGTTTGGTCTGATTTAAAAGGTCTAGCGACTGAACATTTGATAAGCGGTTGCGAACAGACACGAAACGTCCATTCATTCAAAGTATGCTGAAAACATAATAAATAGTGATTTGCCCTAAACGTCATAGCTGTTGCAGCGTCTAACGGACTTTGATTATGACCTGCTAGAAGGGAGGAAATGTTTCTTGTACAGTCGTACAATTTGCTAACAAAAACTTAGATTAGACTATATCCGATTTATCTTTTATCTTAAAAGTGTGATTTAATAACATGTACGTACTTGTTGAACGCTGCAACTTGTGAGTTACTATTTAAGAACATATTTAAAGTCAATATTTAATGGTTAAATCATAATAAGGACATTATTTATTCGATTCTTGATTGCACATTGTATTGTAATGGGACGTGTGATTACAAATGGGTTGACATAAGGTTGCTATACACTGAAAACCCTTTACGCTATTACTTAATAGTTTTGTTCCAATATCTAGTTTAATATCCATAATTCACCGCATGTAACTACTAAGTATTCGGCCAATTTGGCCAACACCAAAATAATTGTGAATGATTTAACATCTGTTTAAAAAGAAAATCCTAAAAATCTTTTAAATTGTGAAAATGATTTGTTCGTATATTATATACTTATATTATTATATCATTTATATAATTATATCCAAATTTGTGAATAGTATTTCGACCTAAGCTACTAACTGGTACTCAACCTGATCCTCAAAACAATCCTTGGCTTGTTTTCTCTACTCCCAGTGTATTCATACCTTATATGCAGTTTACCTGTGGTAACATATGGGACATATGAAAGTAGGTCAAATGACAATGAGGAGGAATGTCTCGGTAATTACTCGACAATAGAGCATTGTCTGCGGAGACACTTCCGGTGAGAGCATCCTGTCCGTCGCAAATGCGCGCGGTCGATATTTTAAAAGTAATTACACTTTATACCGGAAACAATTTAATATCGTATATGGCATTTACTTGTTTAGTTATTCACTTATTGATCGCTCGATACTCTAAGGTATGCGATAGAATACCTATCTGGTGTGCTAGAGGCTTTGTATGTACAATAAAATGTACCCAATAATTTATTAACGTGTGTTCGCGGTTTGTTCTCACTTTAACGTAAATATGTGCTCCGTTCGCTATGGCCACCGATATTTTTGTTTTATATAATATACCTATTCGTTAGTGCATGGTGTAATGGTTGCAGATCTTTACAACCCATCTGTAAAACATGCTTGGCAATTAAAAGAAGTGGCGGAGAGTTTCTTGCCAGTTTTTCTCGTCGCTCAAGGCCTTAATTTGGGAACTTGGCAGTAAATGTAAATGTAGAGCCAATTTTGACGTTTCATAAGTGTACCATAGTTACCTATGTTAATATAATTACATTTGACCTAAAAAAAATAATAAAAAACTAGCTGATTTATTTCAATAGGCTAGTAATAAAAACAGGCGAGTTACTCTTCAACATGTTTCCAATAATGAAAATTGTTCATGCGTTTATATTTACGTGCATTGGTACTTCATAGTCTATTTAGCATGAGGAAGAAAAACAGTATCTAGGAGACACTAACCGCATAACACCGCTACTTACCGGCTGTCGATACAAAAACATAGATATTGCCCTAATAGCAGACAAAGCCGCAGGTAGGAAGTAGACGGCTAGTTGCGATTGCCCCAACTTGTAAGTTAAAGCGTTTAAATGCATATCATTTAATTGTCAATGAAACACATGCAAATTCGACAGAAGGATTATTTTACACATACATATTACTTTTAGTCCAATTATAACTATTATTCGCCTAAGTTAAAAATCGAATTTCCGCTTATCAAAATACATGACCTATACATTCTTGTATTTTCGTAGTATGATAAAAATGTCGAATACAATAGATATGTACATTCACAATCATCACATCATCATATCCACATCTGATACAAGAATAGTGCCCCATTACCACGCCATCCCTTTAAGTGTGGAAGCCACAAATCGCTCGCCACCTACCACTTAGTACATAGCGTGCCAGCCAATCACTCCGTCACAGCCTGTGATTCTGGCGCTGATGTATATTTTGTTATTATTGCACTTTCACGCAAATCTCTCTCATTATATGCACAACAAATAACACTACTTTACTCCGAGCTAAATAGAAATCACTTAAATAATACATTACGTTAGGTCTTTTTTTACCGCAATTGTTTATTTTGTTATATACATCAATAATTATTTTCTATGTTCAATTCAAAAGTATATAGCTGTGGTCGACGTGTTTTTGGATAGACTGTTGTATTTTATCGAACTGTAAGTAATTGAGCATCTTTGATATTATTTTTCCAGAATATAAGGAATCTAAACGATATTCTAATAGGCCGGTTGCGCTCCTGTTTAATACTGGGTGTCCGTGGACGGCGTGAGATCATTTTGTGGCTGATAATTATTGGCCACTGACTAGGATTCAGAGCACACTAAAAATAATAATATCTATATACTATATGTATAGTGTTTGTTTCCGGCAAATATAGCATATTAATTATTTACCACGATTCATGTGGAGTACTTTAAATAATAATCAATTTTATTAAAATAGTGTTAAGTACGCATTAGTTAAATATGTGTTAATTAAAAATTTCAAATTGTCGTAAATTATAGAAATTATAATTTTATTTAATCCAACCATAATAATGTAATAATACTTATTATGTATATATTGTAACAGTGATCAATGAAAATATTTAAAAAAGTCAAGCAATATACGTTTGGGTCGTAGTTCAGTCCATTAGTAAACAGTTAACACAGTATTAAACATTCTTGACTCAGTTTTTCATAACTACACCGTGCATTCGTCAAAGTAAATAAAAACTGACAAAATCGAACTTGTTTAGAAACATGAAACATTCCGATACACTGATAGCCCTATTCAAATGATACCGTGTCGCGGCGTCTGTCATTACCCGCCTGGCAACACATCAGCGAATGTGGGACACCACCAATTATGGGTGATTTGCTCGGAGGTACATGTAGTTCGCCTGTTGCACTAATTGCTAAGTAACGAAAATATGATTTCACATCTCGTCCTGGCTATCCATTGACAATCACGAGATAAGTAATGTCTTATTAATTCTGAACCTGAAATATAAAAGCAATAAAAATATTATTGTATATTGTTTGTTTTTATTTTAATGTATGTAAAAAAAATACCGAGCTTCAAACTGGCAGCTAGGGTTATGCGTATGGTCGTATGACGGTTGCTTATGTTCTATTAGAATAGTTGAGAAATGCCTTATAAAACCCCAATATGTATACATATACACATTTGTGTATGTTTCATCGAATTTCTTCTATTGTTTTCATCCGTTGGGCGACCAACCTAAAACAGGCCTTATCCTACAACCCATCAACCAAGGGTCCATCGCGTGCGTAAACTGAATATAATTACATAAACTGGGACCACTTGAATGCCCAGAAACGTAAATATTAGCCTGCCAGCCCCTTGACCCAGTCATTGCGTGGGGTCCGTAACTCTTGGCTATCTGCACCAGTGCGTAGGTGCAACGGTTCTTAACGGCACCACTGACTTGTTTATGTGATTGCTTTTACTTATCTAAGTGACGATATGTCTATAGAATCGTTATAATTGATAAAATTTTAAATAGATCACTTTTGCGTAAGTAATTATGTAGTTTTATTAACGACTGTGGTACTAAATAAGTAACTTTTTAATTTAAGTTTTCAATACTTGATATATGTTGATAAAAAGTATTAAATTAGGTGGACCTAAGCTTGTAAGTTCATATTCTAAATTTACTTACTTATGTTAAAAATTATATCTTGGTACGTAACAAAATTTATGGTTTATGACAATAAAATTACGTCCGTATTTTATTTTAATTACCAGAGAAGGTTCTTATGTACAGTTAACTCAACATTTGCAATACATAATATAATTTCTATACACCGGGAATGGTCAAGGTTTAAGCATCTGATTAAAATTTCTAAACAACGGTTAAAATCTGGGGGCATTTAATATTCTTATCTAAACCATTAGGAATAGAATTTCTCTAAGTACAGTCCTGTTTAATACCTGTACGGGACAGTTTACCATCAATTTGCATTAACCTAGCATCTGTAAAAGTTAATAGCCCTTATAACGTATACACACGTGCGATTCAGTTACACATAAGTTGACTTACTTATTTCGTTTATACACACGCTATATTTCACTCATCTCAAACCCTTTTAATTTACGACTTGACCAATATATACGTAGGACTTGAATAAATATATTACACGTAGTAATAACGACAATTTTTTATTAGAATCGTATACCGTTTATGATATCTTAAAAACACTACTTAAGAATAAAATTATACACAACAATCAGGATAGTATTTTGTTATTTAACCTTATTAAACACGATTAGTTACAAAGATTATATTTAAGGAATTAACATTTACCTATCAAAGAACTCTCAGCCTTATACAAATCAGGTAAGATCCTGTTTGCTTAGCGACTAATCGTCCTTTTACGGCCACCCTAACGGTTTGTATAAAATCAGCGGTTATAATAAGCATTCGCATTAATTTTACGACATCTTGATGGTAAACACTAAACACGATGTTAAAAATTACTTTTATGTTCACGCTTTGCTGTGAAATCGTTGAAATAAATTTTTACTACGTCTACCGTTTTTGTTAAATTTCATGCACTTAAGAATGTTATAACGTTCTTAATTTTATACATAAGAAAAATATATAAGTCTATATATATGCTTTACCAAGAATAGACGTTAGTTAGGGCGAATGTCACTTAACCCCTGTCAGATTTTTCAGTCTACAGCTAGTACACACTTTGATAACTATTACAAGCTAACCTTCCCCGTCCAAATAAATCATTGTCGTTGATTTTTTTTATGAACACATAATTCCCCGCTATCGAACACTCCTTAAGAACGCCTACGAGCGATCCGCTAATATTTAGGTTACGGTAATAAATCTGCTTAGCTGTCTTTACACTTATGTACATTTACAATCTGCAGAGAACACATAAACCTATCGGAACAGGCGTTGTCCTCGACTAGAGAAGGCATTCCATCCCATTCACAGTACGCTTGAATGCCTGTGTCCCGCTACTCCGAAATTATTGCAAGACTGTCGTATGGGAACATTGCATAATCGTTAATAGGCATAAAACAAAATTGCATCGTTTGCATTGCCGCATTTCGCTACATTACGCTATTAACATACTATACTGAATATACATTGCGAATAATACGAGCAGTGTACCGCCTCCGATATTACCATACGCGAACGCAGCGTTACGTAATATCAGCGCTCGCGATCCAATGTCAAATTAGACCATTTCTGGAAGGAAAAGCCGTACAATAAATCTGGTTTGTCTTTACGTCTCATTGGCTGTGATTAATAAAGTTTGATATACGCTTATGAAGTGAACATGCCGACGCAATTTAATTGGTTTCGTTAACGTGTTTTACGTGAAATTTATTTTCACTTTTTCTGCTTCGTTATTTTTTGGCGGGCTTTCACCGCGGCACCCGTTGCGATTAATGTGTGAAGATCTGTGCAGTCGTGCGAGTATGGGTCCGATCGTTATTGGCGATATCGTTTCTATCGATAACCCGCACGAAAGTATTGTCCAGAGCACAAAGAGTTTTGGTAGCTTTCTAATTATATGAACAACGTTTGTTTACGGCGGTCCGTTCTTAAAATAACTTAACCGCGCCTAGTTGCATTGAGCAGGCGCATCGGGTCAAACATGATGATAAATATAAAATTACTTATTACCTACGATTAAACAGGTCCCAGGCAGGGTTCAGTGGGCCTTCATTTCATACACTTCGCAGTTTATGTCCCTCGTAAAGCGATAATCATTTCAATAACATTTAGCTGCTATACAATCTGGTATAGGCCTGTGTTTGCGATAGGGTAATTGTCGAGATAACTACTTGTTATTTATCTTAGGTAAGGATATTTTTAGATTTAATAAAGACTACGATATATTTTATGTGCATGCATTATTTTATATGTGAAGAATTTTCATTACGTTAATTTGCTAGTAATAAGGATTTTAATGAAACAAAATTACGTAACAGAACATTCGAATGTTTAAAAATTCCTTATTTCAATTTATGTCTCCGAAATATAATTAACGCGTATTAATTATGTTCTTTACTTTTAATTGGAACTAAAATGTGTAACTTTAACTCAATGTTTAAGATCAGGTAACTCAATACGACACGCGATAGACATTTTTCATTACGTTTTATTGTTTTAAGGTTGTTTTAGCAAAGCCAAATTATTATTTCACTAGGAGTGTACCGGATTTATATGTACAAATCAAGTCTTAATGCTAATATTATAATCAAAACGGATAGACTGTTCCGTAATAAATAATTATTTTAACGCGATTTTAACACGTACATAGTTATAAGCTCTCATATTTTTATATATAATCGTGTAATAAAAAATCTTTGTTACTTATCTAGATAATCTATTAGCATAGTAAATTTATATAGTAGTTATAAATTAGTATACCCTCTTTAAAGCCAAGTAAAACAACCGTTGAAATAATAACGATAGAAATGTAATCTTAGTAAATTAGCTATAAACGGAAATATCTTTACATTAACGCAGCGTGGTCTTTTCAATAAACCATAAGAGTGCGCAGTTTCATTTTGAATCGGAAATTATTCTGTATAGTAATTGCTAAATAGGATATTCAAAGGTTTATTAACATACAGCCTTTCTAAACCTCTGCATATTCATGATTTTCGTTGAAGTTTCCATTCGAGTCATTGAAACGGATTACGTTACACGAAAGTACTTGATGAATTAAACAAAACAATACGATTAACACATAGACAAGAGCTCAAAAATTATTAATTTTAAATGTAAAATATAAAATTGTGTTCGAATTTTAAAATACGACTTGTTTAAATCACGAAAACGACTGTCTCCGACAATATTTTTTGTGTATATAATTATATTTAATATTGATATTTGTTGTTTCAGCCAGACACAGTCCCGCAGGCGAGTATTGACATGACGACGGTCCTGGAAGTCAGTGAGGCTGATAGCGTGACAGGACATGCGCACAGTCTGGCCGTGACCGCGCCAGAACGAGTCACTTTTGTAAAAGGCACATGCAGAGAAGAAGCGCGCTGGTGGGCAGATGTTTTGAGTGTCTATCCCAGAAGCAAGGTGAGCGAAATATAATAAAGGCAAAATGAGTAAGAGAATGCATTTTTTGGTTGCTTGCTATTGTAATTTTAGTGAATACCTACTTTATAGTTGATATTTCCTTATGTGCAGTCCTTAATTAAGTGGTTAATGAGTCATCATCAAAGTATTAAAGAAATGTAAGTTTTTAAGTTATGCTAAGTAGTCACAATACCATACCTAATTCAAAATAAGCAACAGTTATTAACCGGAATAATATTTACCGGAACTGAGAATTGAAATTATATAACCGTGAATGCGACTTACTAACGTAATTATTAGCTCATGGGCAATTTATCGGCCAATATCTGATTCCGCGGAAGTCCAAAATATGGTCTTCAAAGATCTAAGTGGTGGCAAAGTGGTGGATAATAAGACGTTTGCTTCGAAAGCGGCGCGTGCGCAAATTGCAGGTCGTCGTTGATGCAATATTCCGAGGGATTTAATTAACTTTAGAATTACAAGTTGATCATTTGTTATGTGATTGATACGCGTAATAAATCAGTATGAATATTAAAACAGAATAAGTTTTAGTTATTGCTATATAAGTTCAAACGAATTTTGTAACTGGTTTAAACAGAATGTATTGTTTTATATAATAAAGAAACTTTTGGTTAATAAATGGGAAGCCGAAGAAGCGAGAATTTATTTATTATGACACATAAACAACAGACATACAAACATAACTAAAATAAAACTACGAGAACATATGTATACATGTCATGTGTGTGTGTTCAATTTAACAGGAAAATTTTGATTTAGATAAATTAAAATGAATCTCCATTATAACATAAAATATATATTTATATTGATAATTTAAGCTAAAATTGTAAAGTAATACCTTAGCATACAAAGTAGCGAGTGAAGTCATGAATGAAAGCGCAATCCAACATAATGAGTCGTGCTCATTCAGATATTAATTTTGCGATACAAGAAATCGCTTATTTAAATAAACATTTCCTCGAAAGCCTTACTCAGATCCGGTCACAGTTGACTCATAAAGTCTTGGGAGCCAGTTTAGGATACGCAAGACAAGTGGAACAATATTATAACTTACGTATACGTTATGAAAGTGAGAGATTTAGTGAAGGAATATTGCCTCCGCCTTCGCTTTGGAAACTAAGTCGTACTTGGCCGTTCTTGCCAGATCTCTCTACGCCCTTGATTTGGTAATTATCCAGTAAATTTAATTGTACAGTCATTCCTTTTAATTGTTCGACCCCTATGTGGTAAGGAAGTTGAGGTATAGACGTAAGAAGAATAAAGTTATTTTTTGAATGATTGATTGATATACTTAGCAAAGCCTGATATCAGAATATCAAAGTAATAACATAATCTTAGACGTGGTATAGTTTCTCTCAGTTATGCACTGGTACACAATTATTTTCTAGGTTTTGAGTTAATAGTTTCTCAATAAGAATTATAAAATAGCAACAATATATACCTAAAATAATTTAATTATTAATATAATCTGGAAAGTGTCTAATGACACTCGCTAACCACGATAACTGTTAAGCACTCGAAACATCGAGTTATGTAAACGTAAGCTTCGAAATGCATAGTTTAAGTTTAAATAAACAAAACATAAACAAAAGACTACATTTTTTGTCTATGGCCTATTTTTGAACATAGACACGTGTCCCAACTATTAAAAAACAAGATCAGTTAATCATTCATAAAAACAGTACAATATCGATTATACAGATGTACTAAATTGTCACCTGCGCAGGTGTACGACAGGTGATAACTTTAAAACATGTTAAAAATTTTGGTGGATCCGTTTATTTTTGTAATAATTAAATTGAAATATTATTTTATAGTTTAATGGAAGCATTTATATACAAAGAAGCTAAAAACCTGCCGAGCTGAGCCACTGTTTCTTTTTGTCTTAAATATAGAATATGTAATAATAAGATATTTAAGGCGATAACTCTAGGGCCACTGTGTCACCCTCTATTATTTTAATATTTAATCTCGTAAATACATGCAATTGAATGTCTGTTATTATATACGAATCTGTGATCCCAAAAATCATATTTTTCTTTGCATTAACATTTCTAAGAATTGTTTATAATTACTTGAATGAGACAGCTCCATTTATCCTCATTATTCCAATGAGCGCAACATCAAAGCATTTCAAAGTAACTTCAAACGATGACCCATTTTCTATATTAGTGGTAATCCTCTGTCGATTACTTCAAACGATTGTAGCAAATCTTAGGGTTGACATTAAATAATAAATGTAGTGTTAATATCAGTATAATAAGCATGCAGTGACCCTAGACGAGATCTTTTACTAGGATTTCCGCTTTTTTTGATCATACACAAGTAGTCGATCAGACTTCTGTGCCTGACGCAGGTTCATTTATATTGCCTGACATGCTGGTTTCCTCACAATGTTGCTTTCACTTGTTCCTACTTACTACGTTTCTTGCCTACTTCTTCTCAGCTTGCTCGCGTACGAACAGACACTTTTATATTTTAAGACCTGATGTGGTTCTTTTTATTTTATGTAAGAGGCAAACGAGCAGCACGCACACTATATAGGTGAAGTGGTGCAAAAGTAATATTTTTGCCTATGTCCGCTAATTAAAACTTGTAGTCAAAGTCAAAATATCTTTATTCATTAAGGTACATTGGACCATTTTGAATCGTCTGAAGTGATTCTACGCTTAGAGGCGTTTTTCGAGCACTTCACAGTCACAGTTTGACAAAAAGTATTGTAAAAATCGTACACGTAATATGTGCTAACCCTGATTGTCCTAGTTGCAATAAACAGTGTGCTGTAATTAGCACAGGATCGTCTTACACGCGTGACTCACACGTATTGTTTTCATAACCTTATAACATGCACTTGGCTTCAAGGCCCTTTACTTATCAAGGATTTTAATTAATTACTTAATCTCGAAGAGTACGCAATTCATTTAGGTTAAACGTTTAACCAAAATGTTCCATTTAACCAAGCTATTTCCAAACTCTAACGACTTGGGGGCAAAAAAAACCGTACAGCAAGCATGGGTGGCAGTTAGTATTTTGCTCATCTATTTATTTATTTATTTATTTTACACTTTATCGCACTTAAACACTAGAAGCAAATGACAGATTAACAGTTAACAGATTTTTAAATAAAGGTATGTACAAAACAACCATAAAGCTAGCTTATATAAATTGAAACGGAATACGGAAAAATCGCTTACAATATCGAAACGGCATCCAGCTAATTGGTCAAAATGGAAAGAGGAATGTCTGATTATAGTCATTCAGTAATTACTTAGTGGAAAAGTGCAACGGACATAACATCCGTATATAGATGAGGAAGCCAGATAGAAAACCAATTAGCAAAGCCAGATTTAGTGTGGCCGGAATTAATTTAGAGAGAAAAAGATTGTTTAATTCATGGACTAATTAATGAGCGAAACATCTAGTTATTTTACACATCTTTTTAGTTTGGATGGAATAAATTGTTAACATACGATCTGTGACTAAGCTTTCACAAATTGTGATTGATGAAAAAAGAAACCTATTAATATACAAATGAGTACATTGTACATAAAATTGCAATTCGTTTTGTGTCGTTTTTTTGACAATTTTTAAGATAACACTTTGTCTTGCGTAAACGTTATGTTCAATAGTAATTATTAGTATGTTCAATCAACTTGTCAGATCTGATTTTTAGCCTTAACTTACACCTCGATGCATTCATCCTCCAAGCTTGTCCATAATATTTTTTCTTTCTTTTTCTACTTACTTTCTTATTATATTCTTTATCATATTAAACGTTGCATCACTCTCACCAAGTATCAAAGTACCGTAAATAAAAATCTTCATGTTAAAAAATAAACAAAGTACACAAAAGCTTGAAAATAAAAATTGTAAAAATTAGATAAGATCTGTATTGTTCGATGTTATGAAACAAAAATTCACATAAACAAAGATATCAGGGCGTTCACCTCTTCGAACGATAACGGCCCGGCGCCGGCGCAGCCCCATCTATACCAATTAATTTTATTATCCCAATGAATAATAGCTGTCGATATCTATTACTCCAATATTGCCTTATTCAAAAGAACCGTAATTGCAGATTTTGGCTCTTAAAACGAAGCCTCGGCGGAGCCTCTAGCGGAGTTAAAATTAAGATTATAAGAACGCTAACTACAATTTGATTTAAATGCGATTTAATAGATACAGTGTAAACTCTTTATAACGAGACTGAAAGACCGTGCATCTTATGACGTTATAGAGAGCGATCGTTAAATGGACCAAAAATCTGAATTAGAACACAAGCTAAACCAACCAAAGCCAATTGATTTCGACGGTATAGAGAGTTTGTCGTTAACGAGTGACATGGAGGTTACACATACGTATATACGATACGATAAAGTTCTATTTTTATAGTCGTCTAGAAAATTGGGATGCCAAATTTGATTCTAATTTTAAAGCTATTACAGTAAAACAATCTCGAATACTAATCGATAATTGAATCTCCATACTCGTTGCAAAATCAAATACATTTAGGCAGGTTGTTAAGCAATTATTAGACAAAATTTACAACCAATTATTCAATATATCGTTTGACATAATCACGTTTAAGAATGCGCTTTCGAACGATTATCTCATTATGTGTTTCCGTTGAGCGGAAAGAGCCTTAAATGTAAGAATATTTCGCCATATGCGAAATATAAATATTTAGTATGTATACAGGGATATTTGTGCCTAAGCAGGTCTCTTTTTTGGATCAATATACCTTAGTATACCTTAATATACTTTACCTATGTATGCGCCGTGTTATAATATCTATATGAAATATTCACCACCTACCTTATCTCCGAAAATTGTATTCCGATTAAACCCACTGTATAAGTTTAAAATAGACAAAGATAAAATAGATCATATTATTTTTTTAATTTCAGGGACGACACAAACGCAACGCAACATTTCCCGGTGGACAAACTGCTAGTTTACTGCAATCTACTACTACAAGAAGTAAGTTTAAATACGATTGAAATATAATATTAATTAATTAATCAGACTTAAAACAAACATACATTTTAAAAACAATTTGGAGAAATAGTCTGATGCCTGGAAGGGTCATCCTTTTTTGTACAATAAATAATTTTTCGCTCGATTTTGTTATTATAAATTACCAAGCAGACAGTTTAAACATGTTCAATGTCACATCACAATCAAATATAATTTGTCTAAGCAAGGAACAATATACCTACGTTTCAGCAGTTTTCGCCTAGTATTAAGGCTTTCACGGCTGTGCAAGAAACATTGTGAAAGCTTGCCACCAATCCAAAATTAAAAAAAAAACAACAACGTTTATCTGAGAATGGAAATGCGGGCTTTTAAAATATAGTATTTGTATACGTCGAGGCTCGATCTCCAGGTTACAAACGTATCACCTTCCATAAAGCTCCTGTGATTGCAGAGTACTCAGCAGATTCATCAACTCTACGTGATGCTGCTGATTGCAGTAGGCCCCGGTACAATTCGGGGGGCACCACCACCTGGCCAGGTCCGAGAGTGCAGCCGCCGCAGCCTGAAATACCCAGCCTTACAGCTACCAATAACGACACAAAAGGTTTGTATTGTTTAATACCCATAGAAAGAACGGTAGTTCTCCTTCAAAAACGCGCTAAGCAAAGGTTTTTTTTTAAATTCCCATATCTTTGATTGCGAATGTACAAGATAGTTAAAAATAACTTATATTAAACACATATTACATGCCCGAATAGTTATTTTATTATTCTGTATAAGGTACAATAATACTACAGAAATGTAACCACCACCAAAGCCTAAAAAACCATTCATTCCATATTATTTAAAAAAATATTGTCAATTATTTAATATATAATAACCGCTATTCATTAGTTGAAATCTTCCTGAACGTTATTATTTAGATAAAAATATGTTCATGAATTTATTTTGTCGTCGTTAGAATCCCTTTGAATGATGGGTACTCGAATACCACAGGTCAATTAACTCAAGCCTGAACTAAATGCACCACCTAGCTATAAACTATTGCGTTACCAGAGGGAAATAAATAACATCCGCACATTTCGTTTGACAGTTATTTGCATATAAATTCACGTCCTTGATAACCTGAAGTAGCTTTTCATTGAGTCGGCACTCCCACCGTGACGTCAGCACGGTGCATGCATCTGATACAGGCTTTAGCAATAGATGAGAGACTCTACATATTATTTCGTGACGAATCGGATTAGAGAATTCTTTTAAAAAATTACACATTTATGACTTTTAAACTATTCAAACTATATTCGTATTATATTAATATTAAATACTGAATAACATCTGAAATTTTTCAATTTAAATTTTATTAAACGTAAAATTTAATATTTGTTTTACACGTTTCTAACTAAATATGATGATCAAATTTAAAGAGTCCCGTTGCCTACTACATGGTGTTCGTGTAGATTTGCATTTCAAATTTCGTCCCATGGGTTTATAATTGCGAGCCTTATTAGTGCAACCTAAATAATTGAGAAACGTCCCACAGCATTCAAATATTTGTCAATTAGCGGTGAATATCTTTGTGGAAATACACGAACATCTTATACTTAAACTTACAGCTATATAGCGTGTTTTAATTAAATGTAGGGAAAAAAACATATATTATATTAATATATTCCACTTTGTTATTATTCAAATTTTCCACGTTTATATGCTAACGCGTTAGTACACCAAAATAAATTCGCAGATATTTCTAGAAAAAGTCCAAATTTACCAAACAATGTACTGATTACCTTTTAATACTTATGTATACTTACCACAGTTCGATAATAAAGCTATTAATTAACCCTATTTTCGCTGAAGCTTTTACTGCAAACATTCATCTATGCGCAAGACATCACGTCAATTACACTGCACCGTTATCAACACTATTAATTGATTAATACACGTTCTGAATATATTTGCATTTACCGTTGGTATTGCAAATAACAAATTCGTTAAGAAAAGACAGATTTTTTTTTGTTAATTTATATTGTAATTAAAAATATGTTTTACCTCGATTTGTATATACAATATTTGTTAAGATTTGATGGTCTATGATCAATATTTGGAAATGCAACCGCAGACAAACCACAAATTGACTTTGAAGTTTGATACGATTCTTAAAAAGTTTTTGACCGCGTAATGGCCAAATTAGGTTACTAAATAACTTGGGTTAGTATCTTCACTTGAAAGCCACATAGTTTCACTTTAGGGCATAATCTGTGAAGTATATATAATCACGAGCTACAACATATATGAAATGGAGGAAAAAGAAACTAAAAAAATACAAAAATATCATATCAATTTATACATAATTAAGAAAAATGATAATCTAATACCTATTGTAAGCACTCTATCACTCGCTTAGATTATCTACATTAAGTTGGGAAAGGTATGCGTGTGCGCACCTGGCTGATCCTAATTACTGATCTAACGGCGTTAGGGCTAACCTTTAATTACAGATTACAAATCAAGATACATACTACGAGTCTTAATAATTGGCACATTGACTTGTACTAGTATTTTATTGTATATTCTATTATAATGACGATACTTAGTTTTATTACTCTGTGTAGAATAATTATGGTATATTTGATTTTAATGATATAGTATTTTTTCTTAATGTCAGATACATGGGAATTGTGTGGATAATGAAAATAAAATTCAATCATATAAGTAATATGAAACATATAAACTTGAATAATAATATAAATATTTCAAAGTAAAATTAATGAAAAGTAAAAAATCACCAAAACCAACTAACTTATAGGCGGAAAGAATTGACGATGGAATATTATGCCAATATGTTTAATAATTAAAAAAGATATACAAAAAACTTTAGACTTTTGAAATATGTTGCAACAAAACGTAGTATAATTTTAACAAAAAATACTACTTTACTCGTTCATTATAGTCAGAATGTTAATAGAATAGTGCTATTTATTCGTCGTACGTGCATTATTATATCGGTACAATACTTCGTGATAGCTTTTCGTCAATAATTTAATGTAACAAAACATTATCATTATATTATTTCTAATCACTAGTCTTTTTATAAAAGCATTAAAACATAAACGATAGAGTAGTTTAGTTTAAAAGGATAGTGTGTAATATAAATAAAGATGGATGTTCGCGAATTTACAATTTTGATAAGACTAAAACGAAAAAGCCTCTTCGAAATCGTAAATACATTTCATAATAACATGATGTTAAAAATCTCTTTCACGTAAAACTCATTGTTACAAACTTCTCCGGCAAATTGAATAAAATGATGTCTTCGTTAAAGAACTTTCACACACTTTTTATTTAATCACAACGATATTATGTCCAATTTAAAAGACAAAATACATGAAGGGGGCCGCGTCGATACAAACCAGGTGACACGTGCTGGCGCATTTCACTTTCATTTCTAGACTGAGAGACACTGAATATTTTATAACTTGTGGACTATTAAATAATTACAAGTGTCCGTTTATTCACCCTTAAATTATATACGCTAACATAATGCCGACTTTACAAAATGAACAAGGAAATATATATAGAGTTATCCGATATCATAATTTTTATTTAAGCTTATTGTAGCTCAATCGATCATCTCCCGAAATTGGCGGGAAACGCAAAACGCGACTGTGGACTGGAATTGTGGACTAGACTACAACAAAACGTCACAAGCTACAAACTCATTATATTTTTATTTTATGTCTTATAAGAAACCGTATAATTTCAGCTATGTAAAAATGGTTACGGCTGATAATTATAACATATAAGTTATTTTGTTTTCTCATGACAAAATTACTTTTATTGGTATACCAAGTATACTATGAAGACGTTAAAACATATATTTAAAAAAAAAGCGGTAATATAATCTACCATCTCTTAGTGAATGCGCGTGCGCTGATACGTGACGATTGTGACAGATCAGTGGTAAGATCTCGCCGTTTTTGTGTTATCACGAGAAGCACTTTGCGCTACGTTTAGTACCTCTTATACACCATTAACAAGAGAAAATAGCCCACTTAATATTAAACAAATTAAAACCGCTTCCATAAATTCACTTACAGTAATAGTTGTGAAGTTTTTTCATAATTTCATAAAATACTGAAGAGACAACATATACATACTCTGCGATAGGCTACTAAAGGCACGGATATTATTGATAGATTATTGACAGAATAGATTAATATTTATGCTAACATAATGTGGGAAATAATCGTATCGACATGTTTGGTTCGTATCTAATTAAAGACTCGTCCAACTTATATACGAATCATATATCGCTTATTACTAAGATTATTATCAATTAAATAACCTATAAAATCTTCAACCTTTCTCTTGCAAAATTGATTAAGACATTTGCGTTGATAGCCCTAGGCAAAATAACACCATGGTAAATGATGCAAATGGACTTTGCAATCAGGCCTTCGACAGCTTGTTTTTTATTCCGTTATTAACAAATTCATTCTCTAATACTACTTTTTCAGACAAAGTTCACCTGTGAATGAGTTCTCTTAAGCTAAAGCTGAAACTCTTCGATTTATATCTTTTAATATCTTCCTTGATATGAACGTACTTACATGTACAATGTCAATATGTGAAGCTTCAGCTTCAGCTTAAGAGAACTCAAGCTGAAGCTGAAGCTCTTCGATTTATTTCTTTTAACATCTTCCTTGATATGAAGTTGATATAACTAACACTTTTCATACAGTTGAGGATAATGTTGACGGAAATTCAAGCTGGCAAACAAATTTCTATTGAACCTTTACCTACTTATAGTTAAATAGTAAAATATAAAGAAAGCCGCCTATTCCTTTTCCACTAACTATTCATATATTTATCTTTTTTATTAATTATATTATAATTATTAGCAATTTTTACCTCGCATAGCATTTATCTCTTAAATCGATGAGTAACTAATGATTTTTGGGAATCGTGACGATATAAAATTACGTTGCGAAAAATCAGGACTTTCCGACCATCAAACGACGTCGAATTTTGATGAGTAATCAAAGGTCAATGACATTAGTATGAGTTAATATCAAATGCATCTTATTATTATTAAGGTCTTGCAAGAATTTTATATAAAGCATTTATATGTAAATTCTGCAAGACCTCTACGAAATATATGTATCTCTTCTTCGTTCATGAATGATAAAGGTCGTATACCTGAAAGTATATATATACCTAACTGCATGTACACAATGCCATTAATATTATGGAATATTAAATCAGATAAGACTTTATCCAGCGTCTATAAGATGACAATTCGAATTTTGTATAGTCAACACAAAATAATAAACGAGCGCGTTGGAAATTTATTAAAATATACTTTTTTGTAATGCTCCCATACAAAATAAATGCAAAAGTAACGAGTTCTTATTCACGTAGCGTCGTATTTAACCTGTGCCAGTGGGTGTCAATGATTTACACCATTACAGCCATTCATATTTATTAGTTGGCAATTTTTTCCGCCATAAATCGTACTGAATGACACGAATGGTCGACGACATGGTCGTATTAATGTTCTGGATGGTTTATCAACATCGTGTTTCGTGATAACTCGCGAATATTCTTATATTTAAGAAATGGTTTAAATTTAAAACATTTGGAGAAAAAAAGGCAGAATTCGAAAATATTTGGGTTTATGATCACAAAATCAAATTCAAAAATTTACCTCACGACGACGGATTTTTATTAAGTAACGGCTATTGATTTAAAAAATGCTACAAAGAAATATAGGTATTCAAAACAATATTTGACATATTTATAAATACTATTTTTAGAGGTAGGTATTTTATTAAATTATATTTATTATTAAACATTATTTTTTGGATATTTGTAGTTTTTTGTGTTATAAATCGAATGTTATGCCGATATGGAAGGTTATAGATCTTAAATAAGACCCAAGATAATTAAGTCAAAAAATATGATAAAAAGAAATAATAAAACATGTATAGGACATACATCTTCCGGATAACCACTAATTGAGTTTATTTAAAAAAATAGGTTTAATATGTGTTATTTCATTATAAAATACAATAATAAATATGCAAATTATTCTTGAATGAATGAATATAAACGCATCTCATAATTATGATTTACAGTACACAGACAATAGATCTTCATAGAGGTTGCACTATTTTCATCGCAGTTGACGTCATTTTTGTTTATTTTGTCTATTGATACGACCTCTGTGGCGATTTAATTTGAAAATGGGGCCAAATGTGTATCTATGTCATGGATGGTTGAAAACCGTTATTTAATATTGTTAAGAACGTGCCTCGCATTGAATATTTAAAATTCTTGTTTTTTTTTTAAATAAAATTGACCGGTAGGTACTGTTATTGGCTCACAAATATTCCGTTTATTTCTTTTTTGTAAGGCAAATATAAGATTTGTATGAAATCAAAACCTTGCTTGTTTAAGATGAACATTCGCAAAATCTGATCGCTTATCTTTTGCTATTAATATCGTTTTCAACTTTTTAATTGTATAGTTAATTTTTTATCTCAGCTATTGTTGTTTATTTTTTATTAACTCTTAACTCTGACTACTTCACAACTATAATTTTCTTTAAATTTGGACAACGGACGCACATATATTAAAATAACATTTGTAATTTAAACTATTTAATTAAAAAACACTTATTGAGCATTGCGTGTTGCGCCGGCGCCATTTAGAGCCTTAAAGGTGGAAGGAAGGGCACTACAATTTCGCATAATGACTGGTTCATTTATATCATTGATCGTCAGTCCAGAGATCGCAACAGTATTAAGCGGGTACAGAATAGTTTTAATAAAAAATATTCAAAGCTTAAAAAAGTTACAGCAAAACAAACATTAGAACTACTTACGTGTTAAAAAATTACTTAAAATCATAAAAAGTAAAATCGTACTATCACTATCATCAATGCTATAAATGAACAGTTATTTAAAGTTAAAAGAAGTGAAATTCATTATTTCTTATATTTAAAAAGTACGAATATGTAATTTAATTTAATAAGCAAGACACAAATAATGACATTTACCATATAAATATTATTTGGTCATTGATTTTGGCTGATTCAAATAATTTTTATTCTGCCTAAAACTTAAAGATTGAGACGCTTAAGAGTTAGAATCGGAACTCTATTAGGATTTGTCCTAATAAATAATTTAATCATTTAATTGACTCAGTATAAAAGATGTTTATAAATAGTCTTGATATTAAACATGGTTCGTTATTTAAAAGCACACACAGTTTATAAAACACAGCTCCATATAAAACGAAGTGTAAACAAAGCTTACCAGTAAATTATCGAATAAAGGGTGCTTATTCGTGTTCTTGTTGTCGACCTTGGCACGCGATTCCCTCGTTGAGACGCCATTGTGTTGCTAGGCAACGGCCTTCAGTCAGCTGACGCCCTATGCATATAAAAACACAAACACTGCACAAATTATGCAATTTTTTTTGTGGATCACCATTAAGTTAAATCCGGTTATTATTATTAATTTAAGCAATGACAATCCATAGTATGGATTATAATGCTAAAAGTAATATACATTAGAACATTTCAAAATTCTCGAACTGTGACACAATAAATCGCTGGCTTTTACTAATCGTCCCATTTTATCATAAGATAGTAATAGACTGTCATACATATTACATCCATTATAACTATTATGCGAGCTCCTAAACTATAGTGTTGATGTGTCGATTTGTTACCCCGCTAACCAGCTGGCAAGGTTGTTAACAGCTCTTCGACTCTATTGTAGATTACAATGTCTGACGGACCACGGGGATTTATTACTCTGAATTATATACTTGGAAACTTGTGTTTATTGAAAAATAAAGACAAACACTGGATTGAAAATTATACGCCGTAAGCATATCCTTTTATGCTCAACGACATAAAAATATGTATCTTTAAAATGGCTTTCACGGTATTGCAGATTTCCTGATAAGTAAGCATTACACGCCTTATTTCGAATTTTATTTTTTTTAATATTAGTTCATTCTGTATTTATTTCAGTGTACACAGACCAGCCGGTATCGTCAGCTTCTCCTCCCACTCGAGACAAAATCAATGGAGAAGAAAAAGCTCGATCACGCCGCAGGGACACTTGGCCGGAACCCGTTCAAGCTGCTAACGAAGAAGGTATGGTGGTGCAAATTTTCAATATTTAATTTTCGGTAGTATAGTGATCAGTATCCTCGCCTTGAAAACCTTTTTTTTATTAAAAGCTTTTTAATAAGTAATGTTTATAACTTTTAATAAATCAATTGATCCCAAAATAAAACGTATTCGAATGTTGTTTAGATGTTGTGAACAGCAAACACGCCTTAAAGAAGTTTACTATTAAAAGATAACACAGAAATTAACAACAACGTCATAAAAATGCATTGCATCCCGCAACAAATATTGATCAAGGAAAAAATATCTCTCCGGCGGGGAATCGAACCCCGGTCTCCCGCGTGACAGGCGGGGATACTTACCACTATACTACCGAAGATGTGCCAGGAAATGCGAAATACCCGAGCTGTCCATAATGCCAAAAAGACTTTAATCTTCACATCGTTATTTGATGTCAAATCTCAAGACCTTTATGATGATTAGTAATTAATCAATAAAACAATAATATTTTCTATATTTCCAGTGAACGTTCGATCCCCTCTTCTTCAGCAGCAACACCAACAATACGATGAACAATTAAGAGACATCGCGGCTTCCCTGACGAAGCCTCGGTCTCGGCGTGCACTGCCACCAACCTTGGAAAGACCCACCCGATTACCACCACCTGATAGACTACCGGTAATTATAAATAGTTATTATTATATTCATGTCAAAGCGTACTCACTCGCTTTGCATCCCCATAGCAACCTAGGTTTATAAAGTCATTCTATTATAGCCAGGTGTGTCTTGAATTTTCACCCGCCGTAACTATAATAATATTTATTTATTTACATTATTACTTAATTCACACATACTATGCGCTATTAGCATATAAAGTATTGTCATATAAAATTTCAGGCTAGAGGTTCACCAGACGGTGGTGCACCAACAGAAGAAGGCTTAACTAGCTCAGCAAGTGAAGGCAGTGAGCCGATTGATGCAGTAGAAGCAGCTGAAAGTGGGGATGGAGTTCGAGTGGAATTGCCAGCTGAAAGACTTCTTCATGCAAGGGCCGGGTGGCTGCAACGAAGAGGTATATTTTCTACAATATAAAACAATCAATATTACTGGTTTTGACTATAAATTCGATGTATGTCGTATATCGTAATATTTATTTAAAGGTCCCTCTGGGTGGTCAAGGCACTGGTTTGTGTTGCGGGGAGCAGCCCTGCTGTATTTCCGAGATCCTCACGCAGAGAACAGGGGTCTCATGGACGGTGTGATCGATTTAAGTGGGGTCGCACGCGTGGTCGAACTACCTACCTCTGCATCTACCAATGGATACGCGTTTGAAACTGAGGTTCGATGATTCATCAATAAACTTGTTATTCGCACTTTAAGATAAACGTTAATAAATCTTGATTTTACGATTTCCAGACGTGGGACGGCAAACACATAGTGCTGTCAGCGGTAACTGCGGGAATCAGGTTGAATTGGATATCGGCCATTCGACGAACAGCTGGCTTACCGGACTCTGGGCCTCTCTCGCTTATTCTACGGGAAGACTCGATTGACCAAACGTCTGAAGCGTCTACGTCTCCTGTGACGCCTGTCACCCCAAATGCGAAAACGGCACCGTTCTCATCTGATGAAGAGTATCGCACTGCTTCAGAGGGCGGACGAAGAGATAGCGCGGACTGGGGAGACGTTGCACCGCAACCCCCCTCTCCAATACTTAACCGGACACCAATATCTAAAGTCAAAGAAAAGGTTCGTACCAGGAACACGGCCCCAGCTAAAATCGACAGCAAGTGCGAGAGAGACGAAATCGATTCCTCCAAAGAAAACGAGCGCCCGGTGGATAATATTATCGATGAAAACGAAAAACCAAATGAACCCAGAAAACGTAGCTATATATCGACGATAGATAAGCAATCTATTGAAATTGACGACCTGCGCAAGCAGTTGAAGATGGCGCTAAGCGATGTAGACGCCGCCGAGGCTGAGTTAACGCGTCTGAAAAAGCAAAAAGCAGATGCTGCGCTGCGAGAGAAGAAGATGGAAGAGCTTGTTATCGCTTTGCAGAAGAAAGAAGAAGAGTTATCCATGAGAACTAAAGATACTGAAAATTTAGACGCTATAAAACAACTTTATATTCACGACAAAAGTATGTGGGAGAGCAAGTTGACAGAGACACAAAATTTCTTAAAAGAATCAACAGAACATTGTGAACTATTGACGAAACAGCTTGTCTCAGCCCAAGATACGGTTAAACAGCTACAAAAAGAGCTAAGTGATTTAAACGAAAAACTACTTAAGAGCGTTAAAGAGAATGATTATTTGTACGGTAGAATAAGGGAACTTGAAAGTAAAGTTATCGTAGAATCGCCAACAAAGGAGAAGAGGAAAAGCGTTGGTTCGCTTCATGAACTTAGCAATATCAATGAAAATGTAAATTTAGAGTCTTTTGAGAAAACTAGACTGATTGAAGAATATGTAGATTTAAGAAGTAGATTCTTAAGAGCAATACAGGAAATTAAAGTTATGAAAAAGGAACTTCGTGAGTCACACAACATGTACGATGAATTAGAGATTACAAATATGAAATTAATCAATGAAATGAAGTTGAGGGAACAGTGCAGTAGTTCAGAGATAGATTTAATGGCTGCACGCATTTTAGATTTGACACAAAAACTAACTGCATCTGACAAACAAGTCAGAACATTAAAGCATAAAATACAGAAGACTGAGTCTAGAGAAAAACGACGAAGCTTATCTCTAAAGGGTAAAGAATCTTTTACTATTGGTAAAGAAGTAGAGGAGAAGCTGACTGAGCTAGAAAATAAAATAACTCAGTTAGAGACTGGAGAACAGGTGCCTAAAATAAATTCTCCATCCAAGAGCGGATCACCTGTTAAAGAGAAGATTACTAAATCGGATGGCGTTGCAGATGAAAAAAGGATGAAACGATTAGCAGCTCGGCTCCGAAGGAAGTCTCTCGACAGTGCCACAAGTTCCGAGCCCATGAAAATGTTGGTTAGGTTAAGCTCGTTAGAAACCAAAGTAGCGTCTGTCCTTGAACATCGTCGCGAAATCGGAAACTCCTGTGAATCGCTCAGTCAAACCGAGAAAGCAGTTTTAAACCCAGATCAAGAAAAATCGTTGATTGGTACCCAATCCCAGAGGCATCTATTAGACAGGTTACAGAGTCTTGAAACTGTTGTGATACATTCAAGAAATACTGTAAACGATTGTCTGTGTCAAATGAGTGCGATGCGCGCTGCTAAATCAAAAAGGTCACCTTCACCCAGTTTAGAAAAGAACTTTAGTCTTAAGTCAATGGAAAAATGTTTATCCGATGTCAGTAAGAGGCTACAAGATTGTTTCGATAAATGTGTATTGAATTCCTGCGAAGAAGCAAAAAGTAAAAATGGAGAAGAACACGATAGTGTTACTCAAGTCGTTATACAGTTGGAACAGCAGTTAAAAACCAAACTGTTAGATATATCAAAACGAAAAGCGGCGCTGTATGAGGCCGGTGAACTCACCCATAGGAAAAGCTTAGAATTTTTAGCAGAAAAACTTGCGTATGAGGCCGTTCTCGTCGGCAGAATTCAAGAAGCTTTGGAATCCTCGAACGGTAGCAGATTTTTCGCAAGATTGATTAAGTCCGAAATCACCGAAACTAGTCAATTAATCGATAACCTTAAATGTAAGTTAAACGGAGAAAAGGGGAAAAACTCCGACGCGACGAAGAGCTCGCTCGACTACCTCGCAAAAATATTATCGAGGAACATCGACGTCATCAACGGTTCACGAGACCGAGATTCGGATCGGTCGGAGTTGATAGTCGACAGTGCGGATCTGGAGGCTCTAAAGGCATCTCAAAAAGAGGTCGCCAAGGCCGTAGAAGTATTCAAAGCGGAGAAACTTAACGAGTTGTGCTCGGCGCTCGCGGGCGAAGCGCTGTCTTCCACAAATTCTAACGACTGTGACTTCGAGCAGCAGCGAGATAATACGGAGGCGGCTCGCGTGCGCGAGGCCTGGGCCTCCGCAAGGGACACCCTCGGGGCAGAGCTCGTTCAAGCCGAGGTGGCGAGGGCGTTGAGTCGCGCCGCGCAAACTTGCGAGCGGCGTCTAGATGAGGCGAGAGCACTGCGACTCACCCTCACCGCGCAAGACCGCTCCGACCTCGAACTTTGGTGGCAAGCGGCGCACGACCACCTCCGCTGCGAGATAGACGCCGCAGGACGGGAGCTAGCTGCGCGATACCGCCACTCCCGGCCCGCCCGCCGCGAAGGCTCCCCGGGGCTCGACAGCCGTGCTTTGTTGCAGCGGCTGGCCGACGTCCTGGCGCATAAGGCGCTCGTGGACGCCCGCGTGGCCGTCGTAGAGGGCACGTACCGGGCCTCTGCGCCGCCTCGCGCCGCCGCCCGAACCGACGACGCCGTCACTTCGCTGGAGGCGGACCCCGCCGCCGAGGCGGAGTTCGTTTACCTGTTTCAACACTTCTCGTCCGAGTGCCGCGCGCTCTTCTCCAGTGACTGTTCCGGAAACAGTGAAGACTCGATGAAGATAAGCGAGGGCCTCGAGCGGGTGGAAGCGGCGGTCGCGGAGGCGCAGCGGCGACTCGGAGCGGAAGGGGAGCCTACCGAAGGCCCCGGTGTTGAAGTGGGGCAGCGATTGGAGGCGCTACGTCTTCGAGTCGAGGCGCTTGCGGCTTGCCAGCACTGTGCGCGACTGCAAGAGGCTCTAGAACGTCTGAAGGCGGAACGTGCCCGAGGCGAATGTGCGCTGGCCCAACAGGCAGGGGCGTTAGCGGCAGCGAGACGGGCGAGGGCGCAGCTGCAGACCCAACATGACCGCGAGAGAGCCACGCTGAGGGACCGCGCCCGAACCTTACAGCGGCGCCTTGCCGCGCTAGACTCGGAGTACTCCGCACAGTTGGAGAGCTTACGAGCGGCTTATCAGGTATCCCTAACAATATAAATCAAATGAGAAAAGAATTATAATTCGTGACTATCCCATAATTTGAAATTACTACCTGGACCGTATTAAAAATATGACAGATATTAACTCAGTATTTATTATTCAAGAGCGCGGTTTCGGCTGATACCCACGGTGACGGTCTTCGAGCGCGATACCAACAGGAGATCGAACAGCTACGTGCACTTTGTGAAAAGGGGCTCATGGCTATGGAGAGCTCACATCGTCGTATTGTCCGAGAGATGGAAGACAAACATCGCGCAGAAAGAGAACAACTCAGGTAATGTTGACTTGCATCATAGTACCATGTTAACATTTATTATCGTTATGTAACATTTTATTTAATTATTTGATGGTATGTTAATTCATTATGTCGGACAACCGAAAGCGTCAGCCACTTTGCCTATTTATCATTAAATATATATTTCAGGTTGGAGAAAGAACAGGCGCTAGCAGAAGAAACACGAGCTACGTTGGCAGCGTTGGACGCCATGAGGAAAGCTCACGAGAGTGAGGTGCGCAGAGAAGTCGACAAGTTTAAGCAGGAGCTGCTGGCTCGTGGCGCCCCAGACCTCTCGCAAATCAGCACGAGACACCAGTCAGTATAATATTCATGAAACATAATAATAAGTACTTCTTCTGTTTAATTTCGCTTTCACTTTATTATTTTGCCAAATTGAACTCGAATTGACTTACTTGGACTTATATTAGAGTCTGTTTGTATACATGTGTTCGTTGTTTATTAGTAGTAAGTGGAATCTAATCGTTCCAGGCAAGAAATGGATGAGATAAAGCGTGAGATACTGTCCTTGTCGGAAAAATATTCCATAAAGTGCGTGGAAAGTGCAGCGCTCGAAGAGCGTTTAGCAACCGCCAACGCACAGCTTGCGCACGCGCACAATCACATCATGCAGCTCGACTCCAGGTATTTTAAGCACTTCACATTTTCATACTCAATGTTTTACCGATTCTATTTCTACTATCAGTAATATCATGCGTTTATTAATATGTATATATTTAACACTGATGTTGACATTCAAGAAACAAACAACTCCGGGCTCATCTTATCTCCGAAGCAAACGACTTGAAAGCATCAGAAGCGTCAGCTCTCTCGCAGCTCATAGAAGACACTGCACCGGTAAGTCCCCCACAACGCGTTTAACCACAACATTGCTTAAATTAGCTACGAAATACTGCTTAAATGCTTGCATGACACTCATACAACTGTCAACTTCATAAGACGTAATAATTTCACACTCAATCACCAACATCTATGCACTTAAAGATTAGACTCTTCTTCACTAAGCATAATAGATCGCACAAATTGAGCTTACTGGAAACTATTTTTCTGCCCTTGTTACTTATTTTTATTTGTTTATTACGGAAACAACTTCATATGCTATTGTTGAATCAATTTGTTTTTACAATTAAATAAATTAAACAACTGATTTGGAAATAATAGATGCGTCTATTGTTTTTTTTTACAATAGATGTTATCTTAATTGTCATAAGACTGAGTACTCAATGAATGCGATCGAAATAGTAGATAGTATCATAATTGCATCGTCGGTTGTCGGGTGCACTAACAGCATGCGCGGGAGTCGCCGCTCTGGGATCACTTGAGGCAGTTGGCGGCCGTCTGGCAGAGCAATGCGGCAGGTAATGTTCACTTTGTGTCCACGAAGCCAAGTACCAAAAAAAATCTAATTGCATGAACATTTTTATTAGTTATATTTAAACCTTCTTTTGTTTCTCTGATTATTGTAATAATAAAGATTCCACAAATTGTTGCCAGTTTTATTAATCGATATATTTAGTATTTGAGTTTGATCTTTGATATAACGAACACTGTCATCTGGTTAGTTTGACAGATAGGCTAGTTAGTCCGTATAAGATTTGTCTCTGATTCTTGTCAATGGCTTGGCCTTAAATCATGAAAATGAAATAATGTTATGTTAAACCTATGCCATCCAAGTCACTCCACATTGCATGAATTTATAATTATTATTTTCGATTGTTCACTGGTGTTTAACTAAAAGTGTTTGTAGAGCAGCGTTGTTTTTCAATACATGAAATTTACTTACTGCCACCATTTAATTTCGCTCACTTGCATCATATCTTAAGACAAAGCTTATTGAAAATATGTGTAGACGAGGCCGACTCGTTCAAGCCCTCTACTGGAAGCGGCTCGCCCAAACCGTCCTGCAAAGATCCAGTTCGCCAAGACAGAGACCACCAGAAATCTACAGCTGTCTCCCGTTCAGGTAACGTTGACATTTGCTAACTATTACTTGACAATCTGTGGCGAATTAGCGCCAAAAATTTTAAAATGTTTGGCTGGCGCCAATACATCAAATTATATGAAAAATAGACTACATAGATCATTTAAAGATGTAAAATACATTGACTTGAACTCACAATTACTTTATTTTCAGAATTAAAATCAAAGCAGCGCTGTTCAGACAGCGGTTGCAATCTGCTCGTGGGATTGGTCGCCGAGAGAAAAAAACGATTCGAGCTCTAAACTTATCTATAGAAAGATAGATAATACAATATTATTGTAATATACATCTGATACGCCTCACCCACCACTCTAGCACCTGGCCACTTCGCTTAAAATATGGATAACAATACATAAATTTTGTTAATGTATTCAGTTATAAACGTGGTTTAAGACCAAAAACGCTTCCTCTTAGTGGCCAGAATACTCCCACCCACCATTGTATATTGTTTGTTATTTTATTATGGCTCAGTATTGAAATTGAGTGAGAATTCCCTCAGATTTCAATGTGCAGTCAGTTGTATATCTTGTTACTTGTAGCGTGTTCAGTATATTTTAGTATCGGTTAGTGATTTGTAAACATGTAACATTGTAAATACTAACTTTTTCTTATTCCCTTATAGCACTTATCTTAAGGAGTTTGTTACCAAATATTTTCTTATTTATGAGTTTTGTGACACTTAAGTTTTCGATATTAATTTGTGTCGCTTGAGTATAGGCTTGTTTATTTTTTTTTGTAGATTTATTATAGATATACCTATGTATTTGGATGCGGGAGATATATTCGTTTTTGTATAGTTTAATGGCTGTTATAAGTTTTGTTTGGAAGCGATTTTTTTTTTACTTGTAACCTTATTATAAAATATATTACCTATAACAGCCAGTATATGGGCCGTGTTGTTACCTCGAAGGGTCTTCCGACACCATGTGTACAGACAGACGCACGTGCGTGAGATTGCTCAATTGTTTCTAGTTGTGTAAAAACCAAAAGCTTTTGTTGGCGCAAAGATTGCTTAAATTGATAACTTTCATAATTTTTATTTCACACATTGACAAAAAAAAATTAAATAATTTTTGCGCCAAAATCGAAAATATAATGTTATCTCCCTTAAAACTGTCATAGTTGATTGTAAAGTGTTGGTTTATATAACAAAGATTTTTAAATAAACTACTTAATACAACATCGATGCTTTTATTTAACCTAACTAACGCAAGACAATAAATATTTACAGGAATATTAAACTACAATACTGTTATTCCAATACACAGAAACATTTACCATTTTAACACTAAATACTTCTTATAATAATAATAATAATAAATAATATTTTATTGTTGTGATGTATTCCCAAAATATGATGTTTTATAAGGTACAGCAATAAATATAATACAAAGTTTATTGCGAAGCATTCTTATGATTAAACCAAATTAAGTTTTAGTATAAACAATATGGTCGGGAACATACATAGTCAACTATAGCATTATTATAACAATCAGTAATATTATCACGAGCTTATCTGGATCTAGCTTAGAGTGAAACTCAATGGGAGTACATTCTATACTAAAAAAAACTTTCAAAGTTGTATAAGAGGCGGAGCAGGTTCTTGCCTAGATCTCAATTTCGCACGCCACTCGCTACGATCAGCCAAAACGCGTCGTCCAAAGGCGGAATGAATATCACGGAATGGTACCTTCTTACGTACCACATCAGGTCTTACATTTCCTTTATCTAAAAATATGGAAATAGCATCATAAAGTTGCTAAATAAGGGTGCAGCTGGAGGCTTAATGCTATATAAATAAAAATTTCAAATTGCAAATTATGATGCAAGAAGATTTTCAGAGTCTGTTTTTTAGACAAACAACACTTTTTAATTATAATAATATTACATAACATACTTAACATAGAAAACTTACGATGCCTACTCCCTGTCACAATCTTTGGTTCTCCGTCAGCCATTTTATTAAATGGGTTGTGTCGTTGGCCACGAGGGGGTACCTTCGGCTCTTCTTCACCTTCAGGGGTTGTAATTGTAACTAAGGCTGCCGCTTCTGCAGCATCTTCAGCTGCAATATTATAAGCCTATTAAATTCTTTGCCATATTATAAAATAAAAATACAAACATTTAGAAATACACAGATTTACAATGACATGGAACTTAATAGAGTAGAAAAGCCAATTTCAAGTGTTTCCTACATATGAATGCATACTTTTGACATTTAGTTATAAAAATCGTAATTGAATTTCAAAGTTCATCATGAAATTGTTTTCTTTACATTTTTTATTTCTGTCTTTGTACTATTATATATATATTATACATTAACATTAAATAATTTAAAACAAATACCACAAACCTTGAGCTTCATCTAGCTGCCTCTGCAGTTCTGTAACCATAAGCTTCATATAATCATAACTTGCACAAGCTAAAGCTTTCATCCATGCCTCCATCGACGCCTGGGAGTTGGTGCATAAAAAGTAGGTCCTACTGCCTTCACAGGGGAAAATGATTTTAAAACTATACGACTCTTCTTCTGTCAATTCTGCAAAGTTCCACATAATGTAGCAAATGTAAATATAATTTAAGAATGATAACTCTAACACTATGTATGTGTTGTTTGTAACCAACCTGCAACGTAACTTAAGTGTTAATGTAATAATTCCAACATCAAATAAAAAACTATAAATAATTCGCCTAATATTTATATATAATTACCTATTGTGCAACTCTCTAGAATAATTACGCCAACAGGTTCCTTATCACCTTTCTTATCAAAGTAGAACAAAAGATTTCCCTTTAGTGTAAACCAACGTCGTTGATAGTTTTTTCCTACTTCTCCGCGTAGATCGAGCCATCCTTCTCGATCCACTGGAGTAGCGGACGAAGCAAATGCGCACAAATTCTTCTCATTTATCTTCATTATGAATTTTTACAGTAAAAACGAAATATTAAAATACAATTTGCATTATAGTTGTTGCGCCTACTAACGTTATAGTAACTGCACTCTAAAATTTCAAAACTAAATAAGATTGAAATTAAATTAGTTTCATAACTTGGTTGTACTTTTTATAAAATTAAACTAACAATATTTAAAAACTTTTGTTATTGTACCAAAAAAAACCAATCAAGACCCTATATGTGACACTTGACAACTAATATTTTATTGAATTGAACGTCAAACGATAACTCCATAGACACCAACTATGTCTACGTATGGACATTTGAAAGCAATTTAATAATATGTTCTGGTGTATTAAGAGTAAGAATAATTTTCAAAAAGCTTAAACTCTAAATAAAATAAATTAGCGTCAAATATTTGTTTCAAAGAATATCCAAACGGCTACGCTCCAATATTGTTCTCTAGAATCATGCAAATATTTGACGAAAACGTTATGAGTCGTAACGGCTAATATAATTGTCAATCGTATATGATAAAAGTACTAGTTTATTCATAAAAGTTACCTTCTTGTTTAGTATAAATAGCTCTATGTAAGACAGAAATAAAAAAAAAACATTTAACTTATTAAACTCTAGTTTGTTCAATGGGTGGTATATATCTGCTTTTAGAAAGTACCACAAGCAAAAATATATATACTTAAATGTGTATCATACTGAGAATCCAATCAGGGTTCGACAATTTAGGCACAGATCAAATAAAGCGTCAACCAGGAAATGCGATTCTTGAAATCTCATTAATCAATCAACTTTTGGGACAAGAGTCGCACGATTAGCAATGCTAATGATTTTTCTAATAGAAATTATTTTTGTATGTAAAGAATTATATTTTTTAACTTTTCAATTTCATTCTTGCACCAGGTTAACACCACCTAGACAATATTCAACCCAGTTCTTAACATAAACAAATCACATCTCTTTGTTTCTACATCTTATTTTAAATTTTATAACATCTTCCGGAATGTCTTGAATATATCTAAATGTCACGTTTTTTTCTCTTTACTTGTTAATAATAATAAGACATTATATAAATTAAAGATATATTAATACGTAATATTTTATTCATAATTATTATTACCTATTTTCAGTTATTTATAAAGTTATATTAATATCAAGTATTATACTAACATTTTGTTTACGAATCCTAATGATTGCTCCATTTAGAAAATTTGATTTCCACATCAATCATTGGATCTGATCTTAAGCCTAATATGGTGAGGTCTATTTACAGTATAATCCCAATTCCCTAAAAAAATTGACAATTCACAATAACAAAAAAAGGTCAAAAACAAAAGCTTAAAAATAATTCATTCAACTACAAATCTCGCTTAACAACTGTACAAAATATTCAGAGTGGTTTCTTTAAAATGGTGCTCCATTGCACAATGGCAACGCGGGCAAATAATTAACGGTGCATCGTCACGTCGCATATTTACAGAATGTCCTTTTACAAAACAAAATATAAACTATATACAACATCATAAAATATTATCAAATGTTGTAACACATTTAAAACATTTCATACATATTCAACTAGGCAAATTTCAATTAAGTCGCGATCGAGGTGACACTACAGATAATAAATTATGTAAAAACGACGCTTAATCATCGTTTCATACAAAAAAAGAAACTGTACAATTTGTCTAATATCAGTATCGCTGCGAGTGATACTATTAAAACATTTAGTAAGCTATTTCATAAAGGCTTCATGTTCAAATTGGTTTGATGAGGTCATCGATAAATTATATGATCGAGTGGTTTCATTTAAAAAAAAGGCCCAAAACATTTCTTTAAAAGCGCACATCACTCTCCACTTATACATGTATAACAACTGCACACCTCTACAATATTGACTTTAACATTAAATATATTAAAATAGAAAATTTCATATAACTACCAAACTGCCCGAGATTCGACGAACCAACATTGTCACATCGTTACGTTTAAATATTTTATATAAAACGACCTCTAAATATACAAATGCTAATTCAAATGTGAGCCTAAATCGTTAGTCTAACTATTGGTGTTACTAATCACTTAAAACTCAAAGGTACAATTACACAAGAAAACAGTGTTGACGGTGGTATTCAGTTTCATCCACCTGAGTTCGCTCACGTTTGGCAGTTGGTTATATTATATATATATATATATTATTGTAGCAAAAATTTTCCTAGTAAAAATCTTGTCATAACACTTTTGAAAATTGCCAATTGCTCCCAATTTATAAAATGGATTCGACCTAAAACGGTCACTAGAACTACGAATTTCATCACTTGAACATAAAATAGGCAAACGCAAACATTCATATTGTTTCACATGATAGGAAAGAATGTCAACAAAATTTGGATTTCAATTAATAAAAAAGAACCCTGTGATGCAAATCTTTTTTAAAAATATTTATAAACTTCCTAAAAAAGAATATCTAACTTTGGTAATTGATACCGGTTTGATAAATAAAACATTACAAATATATACATTACAACAATACATTTACATTACAATTTCTAGAGTTCATGACTTCATATAATTTAACTAATGAGAAGACGTGAAGGGAAACCCGAAATATCTATATATATTGTGAAAACAAGAAATGTGTCAACTTTCAAAGAGTCAATGATAGATATTAAGGTTAGAATAAAGTTTGATTTGGGATTTAGAATACGAACCAATGTGTACTTCATAGTAAATCAAGCACTCAACTATGGCATATATATAATGTATCAAACATATTTAGAAATATTTCTAACAATATTTGAAGGAATAAATATTGTGTTAATGAAAATGAGGTATGTTCGATGAAGAGATGAACGGAATCAATATGGAAGAATGTAAACAGAAGGAAGTGTAATTATCATCGCACGTATAAAATACCCTTACGACTAACACGACGCAGGTGTTAATTAGCAAATTGGACCTTCAAGATTGTGTACTAGAACATCCTAGTACACGGCTTGTATAAAGATATATTCCCTAGTCGTTCGTGTTGTATTTGGTTAAACCGAGCTTAATCTCTTTTAAAATACAATACTTACACCATATTTAACACGAAATAAAAACATCTATTTTGGTAATATTTTAGAAGTAAAATTGGCACAATACAAAATAATCGAAGACAAATGAGGATTAAACTTTTTGGATTTGTTTCTTTTCAAAAATTCTTTAGTTTGTACGCTAAAATATAATACAGAACTAGCTAATAAATGTTTGTATACACCAGCCATCATATTTTAGCTTATGGTAAAAATAGCTTTGAATTTATTCAGTTTATAAAATGACATCTGTTTGCAACTGCTTGTTATTCTGGTGTAATATGGTTATTCAAGATGTTTGGAAAGCTTGTCATATCATTGGCTAACTATTTGTTCACTGAAGAATCAGTCACTGGCAGTGGATGTCCGCTTAAGTTTCTAATTCGTCGGTTAATAGCAGACCAACGGTGTCAGTATTTTATCTTCAGCCGAGAGCCGCTGCGGTGTGATAAAGCTGCATCAGAACTTGCACGTGCAGCGGCAGACAGGACATTCGGTCGTGAGTGGTGCCGTCCAGTGCTAGCCACGATAGGGCGTTGTATCCCTCTAATACGTATCTGCAATGATGATAGTGTTTCATAAGCTTTATGCAGGAAAGGCAACACGGTTTCAAATGACAAATGCAAAAACGAGTAAGGTACCTGAGCACATCAGTGGTGGTGGTGGAATCGAGAGGATGCGCATTATGGTCACGGCGCTGAGTGAAGGCGTAGTCATCGTTGGGCAAAAGACTGCACTGCAGATGCAGAGCGTTCTTGAGGAAAGCAGGGCAGGCGTCGCGCAGGTGTGCACAACCCGCCCACCACCAGGCAGGCATGGCACCGAGAGGAGCGGTCGACACCAGATAGCCCAGTGCTAAGGGCTGTTGCAGCACTGTGCCCACCTGCTCGGGTTGGGGTTCGTGGTCGCGGGCGTAAGCCCCAACGGCTGCGGCAGTAGGTCCCCCTGGCGGGCTTCCCTCGCCGCTACCCGGCTCGTCGTCTCGACGCGGAGAACCTCCGCCCTGCCAGCACTGGAACATGTCGGTGATAAGGAGATCCGCCATCTGGTCTTCGCCGATATCTTCATCCACCATCTCGAGCCCCATCAGAAGCATGTCGTTCTCTTCGCCGTTGGCGGCGGGCTGTTCGTACGGCATCTGGTTGGACTGAGTGGTGGCCGACGTAGGAAAGACGAGGATGTGCGTAGCGGTGACATCTCGGGGCGTGTGGAGGTGGGATTGTATGGAAGCCTTCGAAAAACGCTCGTCGGGCGTAAAGCGGTCGGCCATGAGCCGTAGACAGGGGTCGGGTTCGGTAGACACGAGGCAGGCGGAGAGGATGCATGGCGCCCCCGTGGGATACAGGAGCGAGCAGCTGCCGCACATTTCCCGCAGCGTGGTCGACAAGCGAGACAAATTCGGCCTTGACAGCAGCCAACTCCAACCTAGGAAACATGAATGTTTTCTTTAGATTTAACAAGTACTGTGATTAGATCACATTGTCTTCGCGATAATTGAATACATATAGAAGGGAGAATAACCGCCCAAATATATCAAATTCAGACCTTTGAGTTCGCCATGCCCTATCCGTCCTACTCGTCCAACTACCAGCCTCCAGGGCTGCGCAGCCTGTGACATCACGCCCAGCGCGAAATCCATTAACTTTGTTAACCCATGCCGTCGTGCAGGACCACCGCGTTTCCGGCGCGATCTAAAACGAAAACATTCGTGGATTTAAACATAATTTCACTAAAATTTAGTTTAAAAGGTCTACCTTCTAATTATAATAAATTAACAGTTTAATATGCTTCTGTATAACATAAAATAAATATATCTCACTGCACAAAATTATTCTCATCCAAGCTTATAATATTGATTTATTTTATATTTTGAATTTACCTGGCCGGTACATAGATATTGATAGCGGCAGTGTCGAGAAGCTCTCCCCGAGCGTCAGTGGCAGAGGCAAGCAGCCAGCGTTGGTCATGAGAAAGACAATAAGCCACATAAAGAACGGCACCATGCTCGCCCGCCTGTCCCCATGTCTCTGCTACTTCCTTGGGTGCACGAGGTGGAGCCAGAACCCACGCTGGTGAGAAAAGACGGTACGGCGCGCGATTTTTCTCCTGAAAGATACAATATTTTTTTATATTTTTATATGTATGATGCATGTATAGAAAGATTATGGATTAAATAGATTTAGAACTGGTTCTGTTACTTAAGAGTTAAATTATAATATACATAAATTACCATAAATAATATTTCGCGTTACACAATTACTTAATATGATAATTATACTAATGATATATTTTGATCTTAACTAAAAAGATTAGTTAAACGACGGGCCAAGTGGTTGGTTGAAACTATCTAATCACTTCATGTTATGTGGAAACATTTATCAGCAATACAAGTACATTTAATTTCAATTTATTTAATTAAATAATATTTAATTCAAAGGCCGAGAGAGATCGTATGAATATTGCGTTATAATGTTTTTGGGATGAACTCACATCTCTGTTAGAAAGGAAAAGATTAGCATCCGCAGCAGTGCCGAAGCCCGTGAGAGATTTCCCGTTCGGCGTGTGTGCTAGGTTACGGCGAGCACTAGCGTACACGCTAAAGGCGAGTGCACGCAGCTCTGCTCCGAGACCCGGCTCACTCGCTGCCCCGCCACCGCCCGCCCCACACCACGTCTCACACACCCCCTCCAAGGATATGATCTAAGATATAAAAAAAGAATATTTCAGACATATTGAAAAACATTATTTTTTTTTACCGTCGTTCTTGTTTAATCCTCCACGAGTTAATATATTCAATAATGAAATTAAGCATACAACTTTAAAACAAAGCACAAACTTTTAAGGTAATACAACTGTTTAATACTCTTTGGTAGTCTCTTTGCTATTTCACCTTGATAAGTGGATTGTGGTGGTGAAGATGATGGTGCGCCTGCGCAACAAGTCGTAACAGGGCGTGCAGGGCTCGTGGGCGATGCGCGTGTGCCGCTGGTGGCTCGACGACATAGAGAACGAGGGCGGGCGGACCACCCTCTTCTTCCTCCCAAGCACTGCTCGCCGTTCCCAAACCGCTGCCCGTACCGCTATCTGCTTCCGGCTCCGTTCCACCACTCACCCCACCCGGAGTGTCGGGTCGGTCATGCGCCGCAGGCGGTCGCATAGCTCCGGTAGTATTTGGTGCTGTAATTTAAGTCACATATTAACAACCTCAATAAAAAGACTAATTAGAGACTAGTAACATTGCTTTAAAAATGATGAACAGCAGTTGTGTATGATGTTGAGACTCACATTCAAATAAGGTTTTGTCGACGTTCAGAGCGGCCAGCTGCGGTACGAGATTCGCACGTAAGGTCTCCGCGTAGGCACGCACATACTCCCCCAACCGCCCTGGTGGTAACTCGCCCGTCCACTCCTCACAATTTGTATCCCTGAAATATTTTGGAAACTATTAATATTTTATATACCGGCGCAACTACAATAATTAGTAATAAATTAACTAGAATAATTAAGTTCAGGCATCATTTAATTCCTAATAAGTTTAAAAACAAAAGTTAAATACTTTAAGTTTATTAAGCTGTGAAATTATTATATTAAATTACTATTTTGAACATTACCTATCAATGTCTGCAGGTGCCGTCCTCACAATACCGTCCCTTGCTATCCTGGATATTGGCTGATGTCTTCCCAATCTAGCCGCTTCATATGCAGCTGAGAGCTCTCTAAAGAAGGTCCGCACGGGATCTGTAAGCCCGTCGCCTTCTGCAGCGAGAACTACATATGCAACGTCCCGGCTATACGAATAAGGTTCTAAGGCCAACCGTTCCCAATGCCTTAGAGCGTAGGGCGACAGAGAAACCCAGTCTCGATCGTGGCCCACAAGTAGCGGTGGCACAGGTTGTGGTTCGCAGCGATCTTCGTTGCCCCGGCCGGCTAATAGATGGAACTGTCGCCATGTAAGCGGCCCAGTAACACCGTCCCACATACGAGCACCTGCGCACCGTTTCTGTATAGCATCTTGAAGTAACGGTCGGAGGCGGCGCATTAATCTGAAAAAAATAAAGATCATAGTCATAAAAACTACATCAAAAACTTTAAAAAATACAATGGTTTGATTTTAAAATTCAATAAATTATACTATTTTTTATAAGTGTTATATATACCTCACAACGTCTCTTGAAGACCTCGGTGCACGCGCACCAATGAAGGGCCATCGATGCACCGCCCCCATTGTAATTCCATTCTTATTCTTGGAGGCTGTGATGGATAAAGCACCGCCAGCTGCCGCGCGCAGGGCGCACATTGCTGCTGCACCGCCATCTGAGTATCTGATACATTCACTTATATCAGTAAAACTACCAATACCTTGTAAAAAAATTAAGAAAAAAAGTGTCAAAGAACAATTCGATTTTAGGTATTTTGTGCGGTATGTCTCAGAAAAAAACATTAATTTTATATCTATAGAAAAGATATAAAATTTCGTAATATTTATATGATTATTTTAAAATGGCGGTTTATACGTACTCGAGTAGGTTGAGACGTGTGTCAGTTTGGGTGGGTGACAGTGCCGCGGCGGCTCGCCTCGCGGCACGCGATAACGCTGAGGCGGCGGAGGCGGCGGGGGCAGCGCACAACGCCACCACCACGCTCGCCACTTCGCCCAACGCGTCACCCGCTCCTCTGCGCCGCGGCTCCTCCGCTACACCAGTTATCTCCAACTCGTCCTACATACGAAAGACAAATTAACATAAGTAATAATGGAGAAATAATCTGCAAATAAATAACAAGTCGTAAAGTAGTAGTAAATCAATCATGTTATACAATATACTTTATCATAAGTCGCATGTATACCATATTACTGTCACATAAGTAAGCAAATTTGACAAACAACGTACCTCGTAAAAGAGCCCAGCACGGTATGCCAGTCGTCTATTAACGACAGCGCTAAAGCCACACGAACATCGAGCTGGCTCTTCGTCCGCACCGCCCCATTCCACTCCGCACAGGTACGTAGATGCATCCGCACCTCGAATGTTTCCCACGCACTACATAACAACAATAGGTTACAAAAAAAAAGTCATTGCTCTGTCCAAGTGAAATCTGATACAGACAGACATTAAATTTTAAAAAGTAATTAATTATAATAGACAATAATCAAGTAAAACTCACCCGTCCACTAGCGTTGCAGACACAGAGCGTGCAACTGTCAAAGTTATGATCTCTGAAGACATTGAGCACCGTATCCGCAAGTAGTACGTTGAGAAGGAGTGGGCATGCGGGAGCGGGGGTACGGGGAGAGGCGGGGGAGGCCGGAGGGGGTGCGGCTCGGCGGGGGGAGGGGAGGGCCCGCGGTCGTCCTGTACTTGAACGATCTGCACTCGTCGATAGAGCTCGCTTAACGCCACCAGAGGTGCTGGTGGTATTGCTTGTACTTGTGGCACCTGCAATTGTATTTTTATTACGAATACGATCTATGTGCATGCCCCAACTAATATACATAAAAATTATAAACTAATATATATATAACTTTAAGCTCCATACTAGTCTTTTATTAAATAATGTTTATATATTTATTTTATTATCGAAGAAACTTTATACCTGCTTCTGTAGTAGCGTGGGCATGAGATGCATCGTGTTCGGTCGAATTAGAGTCGTGCTGCCATCGCGGACGGTACACGGCATGAGGCGGTAAGACCACGGGCGGTAACATCTGACTTGGTAACGTACTTAACGGGGCGTATTTTGACGACCCTACGTACTTATAAACAGTAGCTGGCTTGAATACATATGACCAGTCCTGAAAAATAAATAAAACAATTGTTATTTTTGATTTTTTTCTATTAGTAAATAATATAAAAAACACACAATAGCTGAAAATACTTGTTAAACTATTTTAAATTTGTTTAAATAAAAAAGTTAAAAAAACTGTATAATAGGAAGTACAAACTTCGATGGGATCTCTAGGCGGGCTGCCATGGCGTGTGAGTGTACCGGCAGTAAGGGTCTCGTCAGCGCAAAAACCTGGCGAGGGCTGCGCGTGCGCTTCCATACTAGGCGGCGTCGGAAACATTTTGCTCAGTTCTTCTGCACGCACGCATCGCACTTCTGACGACTTATTCGAGTCCGGAGGCGTTTGAACTTGTAACTGACAATTATTACAACATTAATATAGGTTTCAATGTTCAAAAAAACATAGAATTAAGCAAGAAGCAACATCTATGACTTTTTGTAAACGAAAGTGTTTCAATTAGAAAAAATACTCTTATCTATAACTTTATTGTTAATATGAAATGCATCAAAGAAGCAAACAAAACATGCAAACTATGGGCAGTATAGGACATAGTAAACAAAAGGTACACTCACAAGTCTTACCGTCTCGTCCCCACTGGCGGCATCGTCAGAGTTGTCAAATATCTGTTCTAAATCTTTGTAAGTCGGACACAGGCCATCCAATCTGAACAAGTTCTTATAGTCTTTTACATCCTCCTGAAAATAAATTTAATAAATATAGTAAAATGACCTTGACGGCAAAATCTACGTTATTTCAAGATGACATTAAACAAAGATATTTTAATAAGGGTTTTTGTTTTTGAACAAGTAGAATTATTACGAACACTTTAGATTTATTCTACAATATACTAAGACATACCTGTTCGACTTTCTCCTGTTTGATATCAACTCTGTGTATGAAGTCTGGTGGGCGTGTATACTCCTGACCCGCGTACAAGTCGCCACCGGTTGTACCAAGCGCCAACTCTTCGCGGAACTTGTTCTCGCTGCTTTTAAACCGTTTCACTGGATGCTCCAGCCTACGCAAAATTCAATTATCCTCATATAACATCAATGCTTTCTACATATATAGTATATACGACGAAGTTTCCTACGTTTCTTGCCTATTATAGAAAGTGAAATTAAGCTAAATAATGAAAATATTGTAACCAAATATTGAACACATCCATTGTAGACTTACACAATGTTGATGCGCATTTTGGTATTATGGTTTTGCGAGATTCTTATTCACACAGGCAAATACCTATTTTGCCTATAACAGTGTTCTCGCTTTGCACTATCTCAAGAAAAATTGTCCAATACCGATCGAGGTTCTACTTGATGCGAACTATGTTCTATACTTCGATCCTTATGTAAACTGAGTCACCCGTTAAGTATTATATTAAGAACTTACCAGGCATGCACGGTGGTATAATCATAGAGCATATACAACGAGTGTTCATCTTCTAGAGGATCAAGCCGTTTCTCGGCAGCGGGTAATAGGGGTCGACGTGGCAAGGGCACTGAGGCTGTTCCAGTGCCCGCTCCCGCCCCTGCCGTACTTGGTGACTGGCCGCCGGTTGTACTTAACGTGCTGCCTGCCGGTGGTGAGTCACCCTGGAAACATGTTATTTTTATATTTAATGTACTTATTTATATAGTAATGAATTTGATCTTCTTTGAAATATGTATATTCTACATACAAAAAGTTTTAGGACTGAAAGTAACGTTTACACAATTTCTATAGTTGAGTCACAATATACACATATCTGTGAGATAAATACAAGTGTGGTTTAAAATTAAATAAACCAGAATTGTATAGACTATATGCATTTATGAGATGAGTAATGTAAGTAATAAAGGATAACTTGACGTGTACCTGAGTAAACAGTTTATGATTGTGTGAAGGCGGAGCAGGTGTGGGCGGGGCCAGCGGGTCGGGCGTTGGAGCTGGCGTATGTAGCGTCGTCGGTACGTTTGGACCCTGAAAAACCAGATACATATTTACCCATTTTTTCCCTATCCAAGCAAAAAAAACATTTCAAGTACATAATAGTTTTGTATTAGGTGTCTATGTGTAATACAGATTGGTTTTCACCAATTCATACAATTCAATTCAGACTGTTTAGATTATAAAATATATATTTTATTTAAATATACCGGATGGGAAGGTATGGTGGTGTGATGAGGCGAAGGCGCCGAACCAGGCGCAGCAGGTGAAGCACCGCCGCAACTCGCCGGAGAACACGTACCGCGACCATTACCACCACTGCAGTTGTTAGCTCTAAAATATATGAAACAAAAATTAATATTTATATCACCTAGCACTGAAGTCTTCAAGTGGTGTTATGCCCAGCAACTTTTTGCTTAAATTCATTGAACCTCGACGCATTTAATGACATATGTACTGGACGATTCACGATTAAAAATAAATGAAAACAACGAAATGCATTATGATGGAATGATTTTAAGCAACGTTAACTGTACCGAGATGAGGTAGATGTTATTATGTCCATCCATGATTACCTTCATGAAACTCGCTTCATGTTATTTATATATCATAATAACACTGATTTTATTTTAAGCCATAAACAGGAGAGTTGTTTTAAAGGAAGCAATGGTTCATTACGATGAGAAATATTATCATTAAATTATATTAGATGCCGAAAGTGATTGCCAACATTTCAATAAGATTGAGTGATAACAAAAATGCCAGCAGTAATGTTCAAACATTTGGTTGTTAATATTCTCAAAGGTGATACTGGACAATTAAAATTGAATATTATTATGACATTCATGATACCAATAACACAAAACATGCAGTTTTTTAAGAATATTTCTTCATGCAAAAGATGCAAAATGCAAATATATTAATTGGCATACATCATGCAAATACGGCTATGCATTGTGTACATGTGTTTATATACTTACCAGTTTTAATATAATGTAGGTGGTTCGTGTGTTGTAAATAAGATGAAAACGATACACGCGAGAACTAAAGATCCCTTCAAATAGAGTGATTTCTTGGTTTGGCATAATTGAATTACAAAGGGTTAAATAAGCTCATATAGGGTGTAAAAAGGTATAAGCTGCTGTGTAATGTTTCTGATAATACGTCCCGTGTTTGGTGGGTGTGGTGTGTGTGGGCGTGTACTCACTGCGAGATGGGCGCGTGATGCCTTGCGGCGCGGGGAGAGCGTGGCGAGCGGGGCGGACGGGGAGGCGCACGGCGGTGGAATGGTGTAGGGCGCGGGACTCGGCGCCGCCGCCACCTGCATCACACAACGCTAGTGCCGGCTTCCACTCCGGCCGCCCCACACGCAATCTTATCACACTTTGGCCACACCGCCTGCCTTTAACGCCCCAATGCCCCGCGGCGCCCGGGACGATGCCTCAAGCGAATCGAAAGCTAACGCCGACCCGACTACAGTTCACGTTGCATGCTTATGTTGACATTGCTCAATTCGGATATCGGACACGCTGACACATCCTTAACCCCACCGTAGTCGGGTAGAGAAGCGTACGTCGTAACTGTACTTTTAAGCGGAAGACGTATCTACACGCAAAGTGTGACAAAAGCTTGCGCGCGCGTCGTTCTACTGTGAATTTATCGACGCACGTTAGTTAATCTCGAGTTAAAAGAGTCAAACGTCAAGAGTTAACACAGTGATGCATCGATAGGTTCATGCAGTATCCCTCTAAGGCTTACACTACAGATATACTAGAACATTCACATACATAACATCTACCTATCTACAACTACACCCGGCAACTCTGTCAAACCAGAGCTGGGAATAATGGCGGAGCTCATAGCACATCATAAAAATAATATCCTTTAAATATATAAAATGCACACAATTTTCATACAACTACTATACTGCTAACTACTGTAAACAATTGGAAATAAACGATTTCATAGCATAAAATAGTTTATTTCCAAAATTATAAATAGTAATAAAAATATAGCGGTAATTGGGCGGGGTAATTTTGAAATCTCTTTTACTCACTTTGCGCAAGCGCAACCAATCTTGCGCGTCGGGTCGACGAAGTCGTCATTCGGGTCCCCAGATGTTTCCGTGAAGCACAACTCAGGAGTCTGAAAATTCAAAACCACTTGAAACACTTCTTATATATTATATGACAAATTCAATACACAATGGCAAAATAATATTTAACAGAGGCTATATTAGGACCAACATTGTTTATATAAATATTGCTTATAAATTTGTTAAAGACATGCGTTTATTATGCAAATTAACACTTCAATTTGAAATAATTTCACAATCTTTGTTCACTGTAGGAAGTATACTCAAAACTTCTATTATCTTAATAAAAAGCTTCGTTTCCAACTCCCAATGGTTAAATATTTTATTACATAAACAATATAATTATTAGCATATGTACAAGGATTTGCGTGAATATAAACTAGTTTTTTTTATTCATTTACCTCTTTATACATACATGACACGCATGATATGTCACGCCATAATGCTATGTTAATTAATAAGTGTTAAAGGCACAATGACTATCAATTAAAAACAAACATACATTGTATTACAGCCTTTAGTATTACCAACTTCAATATCAAACTAATCCCCCCTATTTTGTATTGCAACCCCGGTTTAGGGTGGTTATCTAAAATTTAAATTGGCTGCATATCTAATATGAATGGTACTTTTTTTTAAATAATGGTAGTTCTGTAGCCGATACACCACAACAGGTTAAGTAGACAGACTGGTGTAACATACTGCATGAGGGTGGTAGATTTGTTAATTCCACTCTGCTAAGTTATTTGTAGACAAAAAGGTGTCGTAATAGTGATTATGAGAGATATTTCAATATGTTGAATTAGAAATCATTTTATATTATAAAATTAAATAAATATCTTAAACTGTTTTGTGTTCGAAGTAACGGGTAAACCCTCGGACGTTGAACTGTGTTGAAATATCACACAGTTCAACAAGAAAGAATATTGACTATTAATAAAGAATCAAATTTATTGATGAATTCCAAAATCACATTACTTAATTACGAACCAGTTAGGAGTTTTAAGAATGTCTTTTGTGATGGAAATCCGAAAACATTGTGTAACTTAACATTATAATTTTCTATAGGATTATTTTTTTATGTTGTATGACAATAAATATATATCAGCCATGTTTATTTTATGTAGTGTGACTTGTTAATATACCTGATGCGCTACGGGCGTGGTGAGAGAGCGTAGAGTACGCGCTGCGAGCTCAGCAGCGGGCGGTGGAGTTCCGGGGTGCGCTTCCATCTCCGTCACCAGTACGTACGGCACCGGATAACGCATGCGCACTCCGCCGCATTCCACCTGCGGCCATAATGAAGAGGTTAAAATTAACTAGTCTCAAAAGTTAACTTAACCCTTTACTTTAATCTATCATGTGAATATAGTGTTAGCTCAATAAGGAATTAGAAGAAAAAAAATAATTTCCTTATCCCTACCATCAATAGGCCTTTTTAACCCGTTTTAATTTTAATAACTTTGCAAGGCCTGAATACAGCTAGTCTAGAGTTTTGCACGTATACACCGACGCTTACCTCCACAGCTGCAGTGGCTTGCTCCAAAGGATAGAGATGCCTCCAGGCGTCGAGCAAACGGGCAGTGGCAGGGTCGGAGTCTGTCCATTCTCTGCCCGTCACGCGGCCTTCAAGTCCGAATGGTGCCAGGATCACTGCAACACATAAAGTCGGGTGTTAAAAAATAATTTTAAAAGACAAGAAATAGAATTTTATACGCATTATCAAACGTTATATAATTTAAATATATATATATGTTTACTCACCCTTATTATCCTTTGGTGAATGAGCGGGGGGAGCGTGCAACCGCGCAAGCCGCTTGGCGGTGAGCGTACGCACTGGCGGATGCTGACGGACATCGACGGACGCGCACACAGTACTCTCGCCGTGCAGGAAAAACGCGAACGAGAAAGACAGGTGCCACGGGCTGTGGGTGAAGGGGTGAATAAGTTAGTCGGATCGAAGGACTAATATTTAAGAAAAGTCAAGTCCAATACGTTTGTAAGTCTTTTTACGGTTTGCTGCTGTCATTGTTTTATTGTTTATACAAATGTTCGAAGAGGAACGAAGTTACACTCTTTACTTTACAAGTGCAACACAGAAATCTCCATTATTATTTAGGAAGAGCCACATATGTGTATTCGAAAACAACCCATTGAAACGATTGCTTCAAATATACCTTCCATAGTTACTTATCACATAAGAGTTACACATATCTGGTAAGTACCTTTTGCCAACATCCTCTTCGTCGCCATCATATGGTTGCACAAACCATTTACCGAGCCTCACAAAATCTCGCGACAGCAAACATCTGAAAATATATCAAACGATACGAGTTAGTATATCTTAAAATTACTTTAAACGTATTTAAAAAAGCTATCAACATTATTATGAGAAGGCAATCAATATTTTTATAAACAAACACGTACAATAGTGATAATCATTACAATTGCAAAACCGGTGTCGATATACTTTAATACCTACTTGAGTAGATAATGATTATACGACTGAACCTATCAATGTCACCTATCGCCTTGTATCATAAAATATGTCTGCACTTAATCAACGCAAAGTTACAATAGCTATATAAGTATATGTTGTGATTGCGTACCTCGATTGATATGCGGCCGCAGCGAAATTCTTTGTATTCTACACTATTGAGTAAGGCGTTCACGCAGTGTCATCATATAATAAATCATGTAGAGGAAACTCGGGATGTTTGTTAAGGTGAACGTTACTAGTTACAATGGCGAAGTACAAAACTCTACATAGCCGTTAATAAGCTGGTAAATTAAATAAGAGTACGACAATTTAAAAAAATAATGTTACAAACAGCCTCAGTCTCCCCTACATACGATCTTATGTCGTGTTACTTCCCTAGCACAACGATAAAACGAAACGTGATCATTAACGATATTACACATGATAAGTAGCTATAAAAATCGTATTGCGTCTTTTAAACTGCTATCCAAGATAAAAAGATGTCTTGTTTTAAACAATCTATTGAGGTGAGCGTGTGAGGTGATTGGTATACAATTATAAAGTGGGAAAAAGTAGAGATTGCTTCCTTTAAGAGCATACACTGTCGTCGTGATAAGTACGTCTCGACGCACGCATTGTTACTTTGACGTGCCGCAACCGGGGTCATCGACTCGTCTGGATTTCGTTCATATCACGGATTCCACCGCGCACCGGCCCCGGGACATCTAAAACCGCTCCAACCACCAACAACGCGCCTTATTATTTTCGTTTACAAACAGGCCACAAACAGGCGACCTTGACGGGCAATAAAAACGTCCGCGCAGTTGCCGATTTGATTTTATTTGAAATCCAACGGCACACTCGCGTTAGATGCGCCGTGTCGTAAACCAATCGGAGAGGTCATTAATCATAACTTCTTAGTATAACAGTGAAAACTTTCGCTTTTCGTCTAATCTGTGTTTAAACGGAAGTTCGCCAAAACAAAAAAGACTCATTTGAAACGTCTCAATGCAACGACCTTCGTAACAATAAGGCGGGGCGTTCGTTGCGCCCGCGCCGCCCCACACCGCACCAGGTGCATTCGCAAGCAGCGTGACGTACAGCACAATGATCATTATCGATTGCAATCTGAATTACACGATGTTTAACTAAGCGATGTGCTGTTAAATTTCCATGCAAACTATGTTAACAAGTTATTATTGGTAATTTAGAAATAAATAAATGTTAACTGCATATTAAGCTGTTATCGCTAACATAGTTATCGGGAATATTGAAAAACTAATGAAAATACGACGCCGAGCCTTATTTTACTTTGAAAATGTGGAAGGTAAGTATGTCATGTGTTAAGTGACTTAAAAATTAAAAACGTATGAATTGACGACGCTCGCCCGTTCACTATCGATTTCGCGACACACAAGACTTTTGTTTGATCGAAGCTTTAAACAAGTTTCAAAAGTACCTTTCAATGAGATTATGGAGTGCTTTGAACAGAAGAGACCGACACTCGTACGACAGCCCGCTTTCCCAGGAGCCCTGGTCACCCTCTGAAACAAGATAAACATAATATAACATTGACAAACTGAAATATAACAAAAACAAAATATAAATTAATTAAAATTATTATTTACATTTTTTTAATTAAAATAGAACTGAACCATAGCCAATCGTAAAGCTGGTCGTGAAATAATTCATGATTTGTGTATTAAAATTAAAAATTAAGTAATATCAAAATCCTTAAAATTTATCAACTTATTATTAATCAGATAATTTTGTGGCTAATCATTAAATATTGCATGAAGGTTTTTAATGAAACGGTTGAGCATGGGGCATATGAGTGATTAAGACCTTATTGCAGCTGAGAAATGCATCTCGATGTTGTCGCATTCTTATTTGTGAGATAAACCGGCCTATCACTAACTATCACTGGCGTTACATGCGAAAACAAACGGGCCGTGCGCCGTTGCCACGCTTAGATCTTGCGTCTCCCTCTAAGGGGCGGGGTGGGGGCGACCCCTGTGACGTCAGACGCCCGATCGCACGTGCTTGTGTTTGTCGCGCGACACACATGCGAACGTCAGCGCGCCCGCTATTCCTAATCATGTTTAATTTTAAACCTTATTGCAATGTCCAAAAGGTGTTACAAATACTTTTATAACAAGTCCTTAAGAAATTGTTAAACATTGTGCACAAATCGTTAGGATTTTGTAAACAATGCTCTTGTAGCATAGATTTATTACGTTTTTTAATGATGCTTTTAACAATAAACTGTTAAAGGGTGGCGATTAGTGGTGGAAATATTGCGTTAGTCAATATTGTAACAGTATTTTTTGTGCGTGCACATAGCTGGAGCGGTTCCAAGATTCAACCGCGCGCGCAGCCTTGACATTCGCGCTCCAGGTGTGCGCACTGCGCGCCATCTCTAGTAACTGAACTAGTTATTCCAGTATCTAACTTGTATTAGTTGACACATTTAATGTTTTAATTCGACATCATAAAGTTTATTATTTTTAATGCTATGCTTGTATTCACCAATTTTACCTGTATGTTAATGAAAATGTATCGACTTTTTAAAGTATAAAAAATACGTAATAATAATAGAAATAATCTAAAATACTGTCGCATGATTCCAATCGACTTCCATACCACAATCTGTGGTCGTGGCAGCGGCATTAAAGCGGTAGATAAACAACAACACACCTAATAATAATAATGTGGAATTTATGCCATACCTATGAGTGCACAGCTGCAATAATTACAGCATCGCCTATTTGGCTCCATCGCCTCCCGAGGCCACTAAATCGAACGTTTAAAACTGTACACCACCAGTTAAGTGAGTCCTGACCAGTCACGACTCATGGTGCGATAAGAACAGTTCCAGTTACTATCGATCTACCGACTACCAAAACAGGTCTTCCCAAACATACATTACATGCATTAACCTACATTTGCTTAGTTCAAAATTATAGAATACCCGAGTTGCAAGTTGCATTTCTCTTTAGACCTCATACTATGGCCGTTTGGGTTATCAGGAAGTATATTATTCTTGACATGGTAGCACTTTAAGAATATTTGAAATATGAATGTTTGTGAATAGCAATTATCAGATGCATTTTGAGAGTGCAATTATAAGGATTGTCAAAGGTTCAAGGTCGAATAGTTGTGCTCTATCGGTGGTGTGGCGGTGGGAACCACCTAGCGGCGGGATCGATAGAGGGACAGATGCGCGCCGCCGCGCTGCTCGCTACAACCAATGAACAATTATCATCAGAAACCAATAACCTGAATCAGATTACAAAATGTAAATATTGAATGATAATAATGATATTTACTACAATTTGACGTATTACTAAAAGTAAATTGCATTTCAATGGAGGGTAGATCAAAATAATAACACGTGACAGAAGATCATCTCTATTTGTTTCACGTTATTAGTTGCATTTATTGATAACATCTATTGTGTAATGTCAAAAACAGAATAAAATGTGTGAAAAATGCTTTGAATGGATAGGTACTAGTTATGCTTTCACTACAACGCTGTAAGGGCTGTTCTTGTATGTTAGAAGAATTCCTTATATTGACATAACTAGGTGGTTACCACGGTTATAATACATTTTTTACGCATGAATTTAATAAAACAAAGCCGAAGTTCAACACTATAATTCTGTTTAAATTAGGAAAATAAGTCAAAGCTAGTATAGTCTTCAAATGTTAATTAAGAAAGCGGAGATATTAGTGATTGGAACGAAAAGTTAGATCGTGCATTCTACAATACAAGTGTGATACATCAATTTGCGTTGCCAATATCCAGATCCGCCCACACTGCAGCACACGGCAGATCTCGTCAACCCACCCCAATCGCCACCCTTAATCGAAACCTGTTGAAGACGTCGTTTTGCTAAATATCAGCTATTACAAAAAAAAAATCTGTTTTCAGGAACAGTCTTTGTATGAATAAAAAGTGCACCTCATATTTAATAGGCCAATTTATTTATTAATAAGTTTATTGAACAGACCCAACAACAACAGACAACAACTAAGTGAACTTACTATAAAATATTGAATTGTTTTCAGTACTAAAGAATCGTGAAGATAGAGAAAACTAGTAAACAGCGCGTGACAGCTACTTGTATAAAGTTGTCGCGGTGAGGCAACGTCGCTTGCGGCCTCAGAAACCAAACGCGTTTTGTTTACCTCATGCCGCTTACCGAGGGCTTCTAAACATCAGCTTATTACGGCAAAACCGCTTAAACGGTTTCATTTATCACAATGACTCAATTTAGTTATCATAAAGTCATACAGTTTAAATGTAAGGATGTGCCATAAAATATTCCAAAACCGATACTACAATGATATCGAGCTGGTATTACATGCCGTGGCGAACCGGGTGGTAATGCGATTCAAGATGGTATCGAGCGTGTAGAAATCTGTCAATTCGCGCGCGCCCTCCGCAGAGGGCCGGCCTCGTCCCTCTGGCGGTCCTATGCCCGTCTTGCTTGCACACGCCCACGTGCAAGTGACGTCACGCTCGCGTCTTTCCGACGACGTCACGGACCGCCGGCGAAACCACCCAATGCGGGCGAAATGCCCTACCCCGTTGATAACTTTCTTTAGACACATTACTTAAAAGAATATGTATCTGTTTCTGTATATAATAAATTTAAGCAGTGCATACTTATTAACATCTTATAGGTCGCTGGTTCATATCCGGCTGGTAAATGTACGGAAAAATTATAATTTTTTAATTGCTGCTTAGAGATAAATTAAAGAAAGCACTCGGGCACTGCTGTGAATAAACCAATCTGGGCCGCCGCGGCCGCCAGTAGAGCTTGCTTATCGGACAAAAAGCTGCTTTACCTTATTAATAGTATTCACAAACTATCGAGCACTTAGCTATAGAAGCGGTAAAGGAAAAGTATGAGTTGCGACACGTATGGTTTCGTGATGGAGGTTATGTCTCGGAGTGGGAAGGCGGCGAGGTCGAGCCATCTGCGCGGCCCGAGTCACGCAGCTGTTTACCGGCCCACCCTTCGCTTTGTTTCTAACCTAATCATTATGTGAACCTCATCAACAACCTTCCGATAAACTAGTCTTGGCCTAAGTATATTAAAACTGTGTTTCCTTTTTCCTCAAAGGTTTAATACCGTCCTATAATTTACATAAAGATATTTAAAATAAGCGCCAGATTACTTGCTAATAACAGAGCCGCATAACAGAACACATCATGAAATGGCCTATCAAAACAGTAACGGTACGGTGGTCGGTGGCGGTCGTTGGTAATGGTAACAGGATGTACCGCTATATCGTCATCAAATGTCTTATACCAGCCTTAGACATAAACTTGAAATGAAATACGGCATATCAAACCTATACTCACGATGGTATTTTGAGCAGTTATTTATTATGTATAAATAGTATTCGCAAATGTTCCCCGTTTAAACATGCAGGCAAACTAGTAAACCAGTTCGTTATTCTTTAGTATATGATCCTAAGCAGAGACCGATCGATAACCAGTCGATCAGAGTTGCGCGTGCGCATCAATAAATAGCCCAATCGGGCGGGCGGTCGATACACGTCACTACTGTAAAGCTTTTATTAATAAAACACCGAACACAAACGCAGTTAACGTTCAACAACCTCGCGGAAGGGGATCGCGTACGACAACATTTGCATTACGATTACGTAACCTACGATTTAAGTTACAACGTTTTAGGAAATCTGTCAAAAAACGTTCCTTCATTGCCAAGGCGTCATATGAGTCATTAACTTAGTAATCTATAATAGAACAGTACGTAAAAGTAACCATCTGCGTCCACAGTAGCACCGTTAACTACAACAGTGCGCCGGCGCAGAGGCCGACACCTTTCCCACGGTATGAGATCGTACTACAAAATCAAAGTAGGCTTTGTGATAGTAATGTTTTTTATTCGGTTGCCCATAAACGAATTGTCGAAGAAAATATACTATGTTATAAATTAACAATTTAAAAAAATACTATTCGTTAAATTTTACATACATTTTATATTAAATAATTAAGTCTGACATTATTAATTTATCTTCATAGCGGTGTTTATGAAAGACTTCATAACTGTGATTAACGAATTGTACAATACAATACTTAACTTCAATAAACATAATAAAATACAAAGCTGTTGGGAATGGTATGCGTCCCTTATGCTCCGTCTCAAGTAGACTCACAATAATAGCGCGGTTTGCGCGCGCGCATTCAACCCACACATTCTCAAGCCCTACCTTCTAATTAATGAGTTAACGGCTCCTCTCTACACTCTATTAATACATTAAACTAAACGAAACTATAGATTACAAATCTATTAATTTTTAGTCTGTTTAGCAAAATTGTAAAATAAATGCACAGAGTTCAGGGAAAAACCTTGAAATTGTTACGGTCAATCCAATTTTTATTGTTGGCCGGACATTTAATTATAATATATTTTCACTGACAGTGTTTAACGGAAGACGTTATCTTTTCTCATACTGATTGTCTACGGTGGGATTACGTTTGTATAAGATAATATTCCCTATGTTATAGTGTTTGGAATTTATTCATCTAAAATGTATAAATTTAACTTTAATTTCTAACTATAGTATAACACTCCGTTTGGTTAGATGTTAAACATTTGGATAATCAAATTGTTAACGTCGGTGAAGCAGAAACAACTTTCAAACGTGTACAGAACGCTGTTTAAAGACAGAACGTTTAATTTAGGAGTGAGGAGACTGCAGAGGGCGTATGTAACATGGATTGGTCGTGGAATGAGCTGGGTGTGGGTCAACGACTGCGCAACCAGGCAACCAATGGCCTCCGATGTAAATTTTCAGTCTAATACTCGACACAGGATAACATTAGTACCTGTAGTATCGAATTTAAGCAAAATTTCACAACAGTGGCTAATACGTAGACAATACATTTTAAGGGAAGGGGAAATCATCGTCTAAATGGGGTTCTCTGTAAGAATTTGGAGAACGAGACATAAGCGCATAAATATTGTAATCATTTAAACCCATGTTAGAATACTGAGAAATCGAAAAGTTTAATTTGCAGTCGTATCTTAAATCAGAATGTTACAAAAATTGCATCATTTTATTTGTAAAACACCACAGGCGGTCATTATTTTATCTCGAACGTCGGTTCCGAGGCTCGTCACGGCATGTCATGTGTTTGGGGCCCCCGAGGAAGTCAGCGAAGGGCATGTGTCTACAATCTACATAACGATTTAGTATACAAGAGGACATGTGTAGTAAGGATCAGGTGTCGCACTGACCGCGGGCAAACCTGGCGAAACGGGTTATCAAACCAGTTGTTACCAACCTCTCAGAGGTTCAGAAAGTAAAAACTACTATTTCAAATACTTTTGTTGAACATTTTCAGCGGTCGGCGTATCAGACATATTACGCAACACGGTGCAGATCTCCCACGAGCTAAAATCGCGCATTAATCTTCTAATTAACTTATTATGACCGAGTTTCACTGTCTAGACTTATTCCGGTTTTACTAATAACGCCACAAGTAATCTGTATATAAAACATATAGCCAAATCAAACAAATTTACTTTTGAAATAATAATGAGACTAAGTGTTTGTAATTAACCTTATAATTAATAAATCAAAACTGTTAAAGCAATTAATTCACAACATTAAACACGTATCAAAAATGTGATAAACGTTGAGATAACTGGAAAATTTCATACGAATGTGACGTATCTCGTCTGATTAGAAACAGATAGTCATAAACGCGTGTTCCAAATGAATTCTAAATGTGACATTAGAGAAACGCGAAGAAAGCGAATTGTAGTGAAGCCGTAGAGTCGCCGGGTGTCTTGTGAAGATTGTATTGTGATGCATACAGGCGGGGGACCGGGTACGGCGATGTGACCGGTATCGATCAGCGTGCGGCTGAGCGCCGTGTGCCAGCCACAGCGCCACTTATCACCGTCTTCGCGCCACTTCGCACCTAATTTATCGCGATGTTTGTATACAGAGGTTATGATGCCGCGTTATTTTTAAAGCATCCATATATTGCGGTACGATGTAAACGATTATGAGATCCCATCAAATTTTGTGGTGGCGTCATTTACATCGATTATTGGCCTTTTATTAAGCTTTATCTTCATAATGATTTTAATTCAATTACAAGGGTATATAGCTTCATTAAAGTGTACTTCACATATGAAACTCTTCCGAGGCAATTAATGAACAGCGCATATAATCCACTCTGATATTGGACATTACAGCAATAACTGAATGGAATGACTCTTAGCAACTTTATAAGACTTTTATCTCCCGAGTTTCTGACCGATATTAACTCGTCGTTAACTAAACTTTCTCGTATTTGAAGAACAATGCGAGAAAACTTTTACTATTATTCATATTTCATCACACTTTGATGTCGTGTATCATTGAATATATAATTTATGAATAATATCAGGACACATTTCACAAAAGCGATTTACTTTGCGTTTACTTGCGTTTTGGGTTCTAAAACAATCATATACAAGTTTAGTGAAGCTTATTTTCTTGTAGAAGATACATCCTTTGCAATGCCACTAGAGATATAATTAAATAATATTTATATTGTAAATTTCTTGAATATGAGCGATACTGCAATATCATTGTTATAGCGTATAAATGGCCAGGGCGCCAAACAGCCGGCATACCGCATAATATCTCAATAATGGCTTATCATGAAACCCAAGTTGCGCAAAGATGTTTCACTTTGTATTCCACTTTCAAACCAGTAAATAATGTAAAAAGCTCTTATAATACAATATGACAACTCACTCTGATGCAAGATTAACAGAATTTCATAAATTGTATTGTAGAGAATTAGTCTTAAAAATGTATTAGAATAAGCAAGAAAATCAACTCAAGTGTTACATTTCAAGATTTTAATATTAAAAGTGTTTAAAACACAATATACTCATTAAAACGAAACCCTTAAAAAGCAGGGTAACGTCCCCATGCATTGTCGTCTCCTTTAGTAGGTATATCGTGTAAGTAATAGGGAGAGGCTAACCTTTATCTAAAGCTAACATGGTGTGAGTTATACAATAAATGTATATAAAAAAATGTCTATCAAGTTAAAGAATGCATATATCACCACTGCCCAATGAGTTAACCTAATCCACTCAAAGAGATTGACTGACCCAAAGTGACCCTTAAATAAACACTTGAGACTCGTATTAGAAAACCTTGCCGGGTTGATTAAACAAAAGGATAAAAGGGCAATAACGCCTTAATGTAAAATCAACATTTAACAAATACGACACACGAATCTTCTTCTAAAAAGTAACTCTCGCGGTCGAGAAATAAAAATCATCGTTTCGACCGAATGTATAGTAAAAGCTCATGATAAGGATATAGTAATTAAAAAAACTATTAACTCAATTGATGCGTTTAAAGTGCAACTTATCAACACGGTGTGCATAATAAATAAATGCGGTAAAATAAAAACGTGAAAACTCCACCCCACAAATGATCGTCCCTCGACGCCCGCCCGTTACCAGGTGCCGAGATATGGGCGAACCCCTAATTGTTAAGCGGTCACAGAGTGTTTAAAGGTTAAACAGATCGAAATTACGAATCGTGACAATTTAGTGACGTTATAAATGTTAATTATATTCATACTAAGGAATCGTCCACGACAGGTTCGATTTAGTTGTCGTGTTGAAAACCAACTAACTGCTCATAATAGCTACATAAAAATACAGATAACACAAGAAACATATCTATATGTAATGCTTATAATGTCAGAAATAAATTTAAAGAGAAAACGAGACAGCATAATATTATTCAAGTTTATGTTATTAATTTTCACACAGATTACTGCAAAGTGCAAAACTAAGACAATTTTATATTATAAAATCGTCATTTGTTAGTAGTTTTAAATCACGATCAAACACGTATTAACTTCATTACAGGATTTTATTGAATGTCAAAGGTCAAGCAGAATCTTTGGGGCGTGTGAGTGACATTCACCGCCCCCCCCCCCCCCCCATTCCCTACGTTTATCGAATTTCTTATCATATCCCTACTTTAACTAACAATATTATTCAAAATCTGATAATATGCTTAACATCTAAATAATTAATTTGTTCGAAGCGTAGCAATTGTGCTGAAGTATAAACTCATTGGAGTATGAACACCATTGATCATATAAATGATTCATTAAACACTACATGAATTAATGAACAACCGAGAAACAAGATAATGTTCAAATGAGTACGCTATTGTTACTTCTCGTACATTCTATGAGTGGTTTTTATGTTGAATAACTTGAAACTTGTCAGCTTCCTGCTCCCTATACTCGGGATAGCACAAACCGATTATCCGTTGTCGGGTCCGCCGGGTCAGCTGTTAATCTCTGAGCAAATAGGCTCACGTAGAGACCGGCTCGGGCAGATTCCTTGCAAATTATTACCAGCAGCCTTCAGCATAAGGGTTATTACAGTTCATAATATTCAAGATTTATTGTATGAAATAGAGAAAATATTATAATGCAAGGCATTTTTTGTACAATTGTTTTAATACAGATAATTTTGCGAGTGTTGATAAGTTCGAATAGCCTTGTGTCCAGTTCTGGTAGCTTCTACAGTACGGGAAATCGCTATAGGTACGGTTATTTCCGTTCGCAGTTGAACCGGCGGCGACCTTCGATCGAATGCAGCCATTTTCCGTCCAAGTTTATTAAGCAATTATCAATGAATTTACGATATAATTCCCAAATTATTACAACTAACAAGAATCAAATACGAATTCCGTGTCGCCATACAAGCAGAAACTACGCGAACAGGGGCGAATAATTGACATAAAAACAGTTTAGTTTCAGTAAGGTTGACGTTATAGTATTAAAATGGTTTACACGTAAGATTAAACATTCGTTAATGAGCCAAAAGTGGATCACAAGCAAGCATGGTTTCAGTGTTAGGTAAATGGCAAACGGAATCGATCACCAATATTGCCCTTTACGACGGTGCACTTAGCAGCGCGCACGCGTAACGTTACGCCCACTTCGCGCCTAGGTGCTACATTACGCAACACAAACACCGCTAATAACTTCCCGATACAATTTGACATAACACTCAATTCGATACCGTTTGACATAATAATATTGAAATTATGTTACACACAATATTCCGATCGAATAAGTCAAAGACAAACGCGAGAGTAGCGACGACAGTGACAAAAAATAAGAACCGTTTATGTAGATATATCAGTCTATTTTAAGATCTCATTGCAGTCGCATTGCAATCAAATATTGAACAACTGATATAAATTTAGTAACAAATAGTTAATAAAAAATCTTGTTCTACCAGCTAGGTAGGATTTAATACAAAAATTAATTTTATAGCCGAGACGCGCAACATGATAAATTGATATATAATAATAATTGAAAGGGCTACTAGATTAAGTAACTGTATAGAGATGTCAATCGAACAAGTAGCGAAAAATAAAAAATAAACATTAATTTCCCATTTAATTTTAATAAATCCGTTTTGTGAAAGCGTATTAAATTGTGTCAATGTCAATTATAGTATTAGTTGCGAGTCATGGGATCCGCAAACATGCGTAAAATAAATAATTTTATTTAAATAATAATCATCAATACATCGTGTCTAACTCAATAACAAATTTATAGGTTCGTAGGCTTTGCAAATAACTCGGTGTAATATAAGAATGAATATTATACTTATTAAATTAGCGAAGTTAAAATATCACATAGACAGTACACGTTACCATTTAATATGATTGAAGAGATAAAGGTATACCGGTGTCTCTTGACATAAAAAAAGATTGTGATTTTCATATGGCAAGGTTAACTGAGACAGGTCAAACTACCAACCTCAACCGCTGCTGAGATATTTCGTTGTTTTTGTGAAAAAATCAAAAAGACACTTCGATCTCAATCGAGAAATATTGAAATTCATTCTAAATATATTATAAGTATGATGTATATAAGAAATTAAAACAATATAATAAAATCTATCCATTTATTTGTCAATGTTATTAAAAAATTTCAAGTATTAAACGTAACAATATCTGTCTTCTTACCCAACAAGATAGACTTTTGTCACAGATTAGTGTAATGATTTGACTTAATCGCTTCCCAAGTTTGTCGCGATTGGAGAATGACGTCGCGATCTTAATCTTTAGCTTAATTATCGCGGATGATACAACATCCCGGGGTTCTGTTAAACGAGCTGTTACGGCCATTAATCTATAGAGCAGTGATTATCTGTCCAACAGAGGCAGCTATCGAGCGCTTTCAGCAATCAACTCCAACATTTATCGGTATTATAGTGGAATATTATCGTTATCATGACACTACAATGATTATTTTCGGCGTGAGATAATATTATGTCACAAATATCATTATTGGATTGATTATATTATTTAATGTATTTTGTATACTCAATACTTTCATGTGTTCAAAATTTTCAATATACGTAAGTTTTCAGTGTGGAATGGTATTTTTTCAATGGTTTTCTTAATTGTACCATTTTCTAGGTAAGATTATTCCTAACCTCTGCATAAGTAAACGTTAATAATGGTTATTACTATCCGTTAAGTAATAAATCACCATCTATATTAATATTCCAATAATTCAGATAATCATTTAGATAAATAGAAAAGAGACTTACGACTCTCCAGCAGTTCGGAGGCGACGAGACCTGTGAGGTCGGGCTCCTCGCCGTACCAGAAAATCCAGAGTTCCTTAGACGCCCGCAGGGAAAGCGGCGGCGGCGCTGGGGTACTCATATCTAAGTCGAGTGGTTGCGGGGCTGGTACACGCCGCCATACGCATAGTATGTCTCCTGCAAGACACCGCGCATAGCTGCTGATCACAGGATCGGCTAGAGGCGCCGTCCCATCTTCGCCAGGTTCTCCGCCACCGCTTGTCTCGCCCCATACTAGCTTACGCCATTTTATGCCGTGAAGTTCAGTCTGAAATGATACAAGGAAGAATTAATACTTCTACAATCCAAAATCAAACATCGTATCATACTTTGGTATTTTAAAGAAAATTAATCAAAATAAGTGTTTACAACATATCATGAAGCTTTTGAATAAGTGTCAGTCGACGAAGCCTTAGCAATTAGCGATCGATTGTTTTAACATTATTATGTTAATAAGGCACTAAATACAACGTTTTTGGTTAACATTCCGCAACTGACCCTGCAAGTCTAGACGTCTTAAATTCTCCACATAACAAAGCAAAAATACCTGGGTGACTTGCGTTAACGAGTCGTGAAGAGATTAATAAATTAAACAATAAGCAACGTGTTTAAAACATGACTTGTTTGTATTATAATTACCATTCAAGAACATTTAACGTATAATCGTGGGGCATGGTTAATTCTGCACGTATAAAAATGAGGTTTTTAATTGTAACCTCATGTTTTGTGAATTCTGATAATCATGGGAACAAAATATCGATTTTTACATGGTTTCTTGATATATTACGAAAGGTGACCTTTGCAATGTTCACTTTAGGTCAACAGAATAGAGTTGATGTACAAGCATTGAGTTAATTTGTATATGATGTAACTCATAAGTTAACAACCTGTCAACCGCTCGGTATTAGAAGTTGATGTGGGTCGTTTCGCTATGCAATACGTAAAGACGCTAACACTGCACATTGCATTAACCTAATATTATCTAAGACATTTAATTTTAAAAAAAACAGAGTCCGTATGTAGATAATTTATTGAGCCCGCTTTTTAATACTGGCTCAAATATATTTAGAACACATCATACTGTCACTCATTTGTTTCTAAGCTCCTACAAATTCGCGTACGTCGTATCATAAATAATTTATCCATGGTCTAAAACTGCATAATTGCTTAAACCCTATAATCCTCAGGTCATTGTACTAAATACCGCTGGCATCTGCTACGGAAGAGGCCCTTGAGTACACCTGGCAGACGCGCGTGGGGTCGCATAGGGTGCGATAAAGCGACTCTCCTTCATGTGCCACGGACTTTAAGAATTCTCTTATTTGTCATATGCCATTTATTATGAACATTTAGGGTTTGTATTTATCTATAACTTGTTTATCAACAGAACAGAAACTCTAAATCAGCAATTTATCTATAGTGTCGCTATAAATGAAGGCTAAATATTTAGAAAATGTAAAAATAAAATTATATAAATACAAGTGGTAGGGTGTGAAAGAATTCGAGTTCATTTCTGTAGACGCGGAGGCCGCTTTCTAACGCCCGATGCGCCCGCTTGGACTGCTTCACTTTCTATTGTGTGACGCGATCACGCGTCTTCACCGAAATACTGATCTTATTATCAAAAATAAATCAAGCCAAAGAACAATTTTTTTTTAAATTAATTAAATATGAATACTTAAACAGTGAAATAAATCATAACGTCTTATCCTTATTGCACTTAGGGAACTTCAATAATAATCGATAATTACTAAGAATGAGAAGTATACGGAGGAGATTGTATTCCCTAAGAGAAAATGAGGCGGATATTATGTGGAATATCCGTCAATGCCTGAGCTTAAGCGTAAGTTTGTCGCGTCGAGTAGGGTTATTTGAATTTAAAATGAATGGATGCGATCTACGGACGTCACACCGATGTTGTCGCAGAAGTCTTTGTTAATTACGATATTTTACTTACGACATATTATTACATGTACAAAAATATACCTATTTAATTACTTCGTAATTGTATTTGAATTGAAAATACCCTTTAAGGTAACACAAATACTCTACAATCGGTAACCATGAACGACAAAACTGCACAGCCAAAAAAGTTGAACACCGCTAGACACGAGGGAGACAGATGTATCAGTGCGAGAGAGATGAACCATCGCGAAAGTGAGAGGAGGCGACCGAGACGCGGTGCGGCAACATTGCACCGGTGCCGGTTACGTTACTTGCGGGGTAAACAATCGAGGTGATGTGACGGCAAGATGCGCGTGCGCCCCCGGCCATGCACTTCGTTTACTGCATTTTTGTTTTGTGACGTCATCCGTGTTCAGGGACAACGCTGGTGACACGAATTACTTCGGTCAAATTAGTATTAACGTACCGTTTAATTGTTTATAAGTATAAGATAAACCCTAGAATAATGTTATATATTTTCTATATTTACATAGTCAAAACATACGTGTTAAAAATAAGGTAGAAGGTTTAAGGCAACGAAAATAAATGTATATTTACGAACATATCTTCTTTGTTCATTTATTGTGTACTTCACACAATAAATGTTTAAGAGCAGTTGGCAGGCTTTTCTCAATAAAATACAATAAAAAACGATAGCCAGGTGACCTTAGTAATTAAACGCTTCACCGAACGATTCATTTGTCGTATTTGAATTTACGTAATTTGTTTGTTATACCGACAACAACAATAATATGGAAACCAACTAAATTAAAGAAAAAATACCAACGTAACAAATATACAAACTGGAACAACGACATAGTGCGTGACATAAGCATCGAATGTCGAGCACTTCCGCGATTATTATGTGCTGCATGTTAAATTTTACCAGCCATTACTCCTCCCTTACATCGAGCAATATAAGACTGCAAATGAAAAAAATAAAGACCACTTCGCTATTTCTTCACGTATTTTATTACTACGTGCCAAAACGCGTTATGGCTCTAAGATTATAATTTTCGGTAGACACGTAAGTCAATTGAATTTAGAAAGCAAAGTAAAAAAATATATATACGAGTATAATAATCGAATAACAATAAACTCTATCCACTTCCTTAATTTATCATACATATTCGTTCAGACTCAGAATCATAATATTAGTGGTAAAATTTACTATAGAGAAGTTCAGGGTTACCTATGAACATTCTTCCGACATCTAAAATCACAAAGGGGGAGTGTGGGTGGCGACAACGAACCAATTACCGTTATTTCCTTCTCAGTTTTTAGTCTTAACAGAAACGCGTGCGAGCGAGACGAAAAATGCGGTACCACAATGAGTCGTGTATCAACTCCGGTTATCTGCAATGTTAAGATGATAAAACAATTACCTCTGACCTGCAACTACTTACCTATCGTCAGATTATATAGCTTTTAAAAAATCCGATTTGTTCAAAACAACCACCGTAAAAGAAAACATATTATATACATTGTATTTCATTAAGAAATAGAAAACATATTATATACATTGTATTTCATTAACAGCCTTAATGTGGCCTGAAGTAGTAAAGATTTGTATCAAATCTAAGACAAGAATGTAAGGACAATACGTACAGAGTACAAATTTGAATTGATATGCGTTAAGAGCGCTATGAGGCACGCGCCGCGAATCGATGAGGTGAAGCGCGCTGCGCGGGCGCATACAATCGGCGCAAACTTGCCGATACTTCAACAATACTATTATGAATCATATAACATCGAACATGCGAACTAAGATTAACAACAATATTTATAGACCTTGGCTTACTGTAAACTAGTATTATTATGTTACCAATTAAATTTTTTTTCTTCTTTTAACTATTTTTACAGGTTAGATTCCTTTTTTGTACTAATCAGAATTATTATAAACAATTGTTTATAATAATTCTTTGTAATTCTTCTGTGAACAATTGTTCACAGCAGAATTAACATACCGAAAAGTACTCTGTCCATACCAGGCTCATTAATACATATTTCGATTAGGTACTTCTTGTTACATTGTGATCACTATTGTTTGCACACATTCGCAATGTCGTAATCGCGTAGAATTAATAAGTCGGTAATCGTTTCGTGGTGGGGTCGCTGAACTGCGGTGAAATCAGAGACGAACTATCTTTCTTGACAACTATACCAGGTGTGTTACTGTTTGAAAATACAAAAACATATTTTCTGAAAAATTAAAACAATTTCTAGTAGCTACAGACAGTAAAGTGATTAATTATAGGTAAATGTTGGTATGCTATATTTACCCATAGCTCAATTTCTTATGACATATTATATATCTATATATATACGAAATAAGGAATAATACAGAACACCAATATCAAAGCTACCAATTACAGGAGCATGAAAGAACGCCTCAAACGTACTCGTGATGTAAGATAAGAATTTTTCATTTCTCTTTGCTGACGGCGAATGGAAATGAAAACAAAAATATGAGAACAGGGAGCATGTAGGGTGCATATGCAGGGCGCAGGTAGATGAGGCGACGAGTGCACTACCCAGCTAACGGTAAAGGTATTCCGAGTGCGGTCAACGAACCTCGATCCGCTGTACATCTAGAATTTTGAGCATTTGCCCCAGTTTTTTTGGGACGGCTCTTACGTAAGGATATAAAGGCTTACCGGTTTACGGCTTTTATTGGTGTTATAAAAATACTATTATGTATTGAGACTATAAACATAATATTTTCACTGTTTATTAATAAATTGTTTAAGGATGGATCCCATTAATAGTTTCAATTATATACTTTTTATCATAGATTTGAATTTTTTAAAAATTCTAGTGAAAAGACGTTGGTAAGCAAAGGTTTTGTATCTGCAATTCAATAAAATTCAGCAAAGTAGCAAACCGTTTCAAATATTACACCGCGATGTTTCTTGCAAAGCTACTGCGACAAAATAATGCGGAGAGCGGACACCGTGCGCAAGCCGAGCTTACATGAATACAAAAGAGGAACTCGAAAGCTTATAATATTGTACAAGTCGAGCACTACCGCCTACCTACCGTAAAGCATCGTGATCATTTTAAACAATGCTTTTTGAGTGCTTTTACAATAATGTAGGTTGTATTTTATTTCACATAAAATTGTTATTTACAAAATTGAAAATAGTAAAAACTATATACGTGGAAAAGTGTGTTCATTTAATGTGTTAATATAAACATAGTTAGCTTAAGTTAGCTTAGTTAGCAAAAAACATTATTTTATGTACACACAATCTTTTTTTTACATCAATTGGACTCCAGTCCCATAAAATTATTTCATACCCAATTATTTAATAAATTTACGACATAGTATTGTGAACTGCCGATGGTGACACAAAATCTTGTTTTATGCACTGTTTAATAAGTAGCACACGGCAAGTACTTCGGAGACGACTGGATGTTTAGCATATCGAAGACTGTTTTTATTTGAATTAAGTTAGATTTATTTAGAAGGACTAATTGCATCTTTGATCATAATTAAAAAATAAATATCTGGTTGTTTGGTTGTTCATTAACAAAAGGTTATCATAATTAAGTCAAAGGTTCCGTACAAAGATCTGAGTTTAACTGTGAAGATTATTGATTAGAAGTATTTGCCAAGATAAGTTTTTACAACATCTCTATTGGAAATTATTAATAATTTATGATACAATACAATTATTTTTAAAGACCAGATTAAGTACATTGTGATACAAAAGTGAAACGGGTCAACTGGGCTCTTTTAATTAAATTTAGATTTTTGCAACTGGAATTTAAGCTTATATTAAAAATACCTTAAACACTAGTATATATTGATATGAGCAATTACTGTGGATTACAAGATCATAAATCCTCATTCTCAAGACAGTAAAGCGGTTCCACGTCAAGAACGAGTAATACGCAGTAGCTTCATGACTTAGAGCAAAACAATCATATCAAACAAAAGAATATTCTATTAATATTCACAGCAATATATTTTAATTTTATGTATTTTTTTCAAGAATCAACAAACTGTTAATCCTACACAACTATAGTTAATTTTGAATGTAATTAACGCGGATGTGGATTTTAAGTTAAGAAAGAAAAAGTGAAAGTTCCCGTTTTAATTTGAGCAAAATACTGATCGTTCTTTCAACGAAGGCCCTTTGAATACACATAATACCATATTGCACAACTTACGTTACGGTAACCCAGTTACCAGTACTTGTAAATATTTTTATATATGAATTAAATTGTATTAAGGAATATTATATATGCATTTGATCGAAGAAGTTTAAGACTATATATCTTATTTACATATAAATGTAAATTAGATTTTCACTATGTTAACTTGAACCGTTTAGCAATACAAATGAAAAATTGAAGAAGTATAATTGGACTAAGATCTGCTCAACAAGATGAAGCGGTGTAAACCTTTTTCCATCTAAATATTTAAAAAAATATATTTTATTTGAATATGGATAATATACAACTATTGTTATCCATTAGTATACAATAACAGGAGTTAAGAGAAAACTCGTTTTCCGTGAGCTGATGGCCAAAATGAAGGGCCAAGGTGAACAATCCGAAGATAATTATATACTTAACACACCTATTTACATACAGATTAACACAGCAGTAATTTAAACAAATAGTTTTTTTAACTCTGTAATAATTAAGATACTAATTGTAACTAAGTACTAAAATAAATTAAGATGCATAATAATTATATTGTCCTGTTCATAAATGAATGTTGAATTGTATTCGACGATGCTTTGTGTTACGTTAAGATGAGAATGATTGAACGCTCACTTTCTTGCGAGCCGCGAAGTTATGCCAAGCTTCGTTATATTCATTTACAAAACATCGTCTATGTTAAATACAATTTAACACAATGCGTATTTGTATTAATTGCTACTTTTTAAGGGTTTTACGTTACCATTTATCGGAAATATACATGTGATTTATATATTTCTTATAGGAGGAGCAAACCGGCTTGAGGCTCTGCAAAAGGCAATATGCTATGCAATAAGCATTTTAATACCCAGATAATTCAAAATCTTAAGTACATATATTTGTGTTTTTTATTTTATAAAAACTATTTCAAGTTCATCGACAACGTTGTTGATATAATATCAAGAGCAATAATAACATTGTATCGAAGCAGGGCTCCTGAGTTATCTTGACCCACATACAGCGTTCTCATTTGCACTCTCGCTACTAATCTACTGTGTAAATCCCTAACGGATAGTAGATTTTTGTTGGAAATATACAAAGGTAATTCACTATTATGTCATATTAATAATTATTTATTATGCGTGTCATCGCCTAACAAAGATGTACCAGAAAATGCAGTATATCATGAATAACGTCACTCTAGAAGGAAAACTTGAGTTGCGAATTGACGTCATAAACATAATACGACTGTAGTAGCTTCCATATACAATAAATTTAATTGTTTAAAAGCTAAAGCTTTATGCGTTAAACTTTTAGCGTTCAGCAAGTCATGATTATAATATGTTTTATGAGGACAATGCATTTAAGGCACTTTTGATTGCTACTTTGATATCCTCATAAGGACCTTGACCTGAAAGTAGCAACACCAGGCCAAGGACATGACATAAAATAAGTAAAGTATCTTTGTGAACTACCATGGCTTGTTGACACTACATAATACTTTTATAAATGTTATATTCTTCAACAGATAATGTTCTCCGTATTTTATATTTTTACTACTACACTTTGCAACTTGCAACTTTACACTTATACATACACATAAACTTTAAATGTTACACAACCAATACTATGAACATGTGCACCCCAAGCATTTCAAGCTTTGAGAAAGTTTCACTTTGATCCAGAAATGCTTACAATAAAGTTTGTTATGAAAGCGCGACGACAGAATGTAGGTGAAGGACTTCATTTTTACTACCCGAGTGAAATGAGTCCTAGCGCGATTCTTAAATTCAGAGGTTTTTAACTGATTTGTTTTTACATTGTGGTAATCAACTTTATTAAAATACATGAATATTCTAGTAGTAGGAATTGTTAAAAATTTAAGATTAAGATGTATTCCGAATAATGGAATGTGGTTTTAAAGCTGACTGAAACTATTGTATACAGATAAAATGAAACAATTCAGCCACTAGCAACTGGGGATAAAAGACATGGTGATAACACCGCTATCGTTTTGATTAGAAACTGTTTGGAAATCAGTGGAATACCGAAATTATCATTTCAACAACTTATAGTTAACCACTAAGGAGCCTTTCTTTTCATAATCTAAATCAAACATCATAATAGTTGTATTATTAATAATTGCAACTGTTATATTTGTGGAGAATGATAGGTGTGATCTAACTAAAAATGAAATACTGATTCTAGCTGCAGAAAACAAATGTCATTTTATACATATTTAATTCAATTTAAATGAAACCTAATCTATTTCAGCTGTCAATTCCGTTATCTGTTAGTTAATTTATGGTCAAAGTAGCTAATAGGTAGTCATGATAAACAATAAAATGATAGAATTGTATTTTTGAAACTATAATTATCTAATATATTCTAAATATAACATTTTAGACTTGAATAATGAGATTCTGTTTTTTGATTCTTTCAAAATATGAAACAAGGCTTCATATCTTCTTCATTTTGAAGGTTTTATATACAAGTATGGAATATTATAATATATGCAATAATTGGATATCATATTGCCAACTTTACAAACAATTAGAAACAATCCCTGTCCTTGACTAAACATGTAGCAAGATTTCACAGGCAAGTGGAGCACAAGAATCTCTAATTGAGAGACAATACGCCAAATGGAAAGATGATATTAAGTAGAAGGGTCACACAATGGCTTCAGTAGAAGCACAAAATGGTCATACAATGGAACATCTATAATTATAATTAAAACCTAATTTAATTTGAATGAAAATTTCATAGAAAGATGATGATAATATCTCATAGAACTCTGACTCAGACTATTACTATATAGAAGAATAACAAAATTTATTCACATTTTATAAGAACAAGCACAAACATCTCCAAGGTCATCTAAGTTAAAGTAATAGCAATTCCATTTCAACTACCATTTCCTTTTCATTTGAATGATCTGCCTGAACAACAGAAATTCCTGCTAGTGTTTAGTGTGTGATTACAGAATATTTTAATTTCATTCATATTCTCATTGCTTATCTGATCTTATTGGGAGTAGTGTAATGTTTTACACTCTATAATCTTTCTCAATTAATAGATTTTAAGATATTAAGTTAAGAATGAGATACAATGGAGCTTTTTATTTATTTATTTCTGCCACAACATTAAAAATAAAATAGTAATACCATAGGACCTTATGACAAAAAGGATGTTCTGTTTAATTAGTGAAGAATATGAATATTGCAATGGGCTCCAAGTAACACAAATTTAGATAGATTTGCCCTTTTCATTAACAATATTGCCGCTATAACGGAAACCTAAAATATTAAGGCTTAACAGCCTGCTATATCTACAGTAAAATTATCTCGGGAATTAAGGGATAAACAAGCTGCCTGTCTTATAATTATGGCTATAAATGCACTATGCAATTCATTAACATTTATTATTCTACTAATGCAATGGACAATTGTCATTAAGATAAAAATATTGCAAATATAAAGTATTAGTAAAAATTTATTGATCTCATTAGCAGCGAGAGTTTAGATACACGCAGGTGATATTTTAATATAAAATACGGTTTTACGCGTGTCGTAGTTGTAGTATGGGAAAGTGCTGTATGTTGCCTTCCATTTATGAACGGGTGAATGAATGTGGACAGCAGAGCCAACCGCGCGGCATATCTCTTAAGATGTTACTTTTTATTGTTATAAAATCATGTCTGGCTTCTTAAAAGTGTAAGCTTTTATTATACGCTAAACATTGAAATATGTACAGTGTTGAATTATAAATTTAACTAATTAAATTAAATCTAATTATTGAAAAAAGAAAATAATACCAAATAAGTTACTTAATTGTTTTATGTTTTATAGAAAGTACAAAATTTAAATGTAGTGCATTCATAAAAATATGCTAAACACTGCGAAAATGTAATTGACAAAAGCGACGAGTGTATTGAACCCGGCGCAATGCCAGGCTAGTTAGTGTAGTACAAAGTCAATGCGTCACTTACAGGCGACCAGACAGGCCGATACCGCTAGTAGTATTTGGTACGAAATCGCTTAACAAAAATTATAGAATTAACAAACAAGGTAGAAATAAGACAAGAAGTTATATTCCAAGAATCATAGCAGTCATATCGTCGCTGGATTAAAGTTATTGCAGAGGGAGACAGACGGGTGCAGGCGCGCGCCGCAGCGTTGAGATGTAGCAACGCGTCAGGTGTAAGCGGCGCCGGGCGGCGGGCTGCTCCGGACTCCGAGGACGAGCGACCTCCACACCCCGGCCCGCCCCGCCGCCCGCACGCACGCCCGCTAATCCGCCACAGAATACAACCTGATAACATTCGCGACAGCTACACCAACTTTACGCAAAGCGACTCCACACTACTAAACCACGATAATGAATGACCGTACCGTTCTTCAACATAAACATTCCCACTATCATAAATTAAGTCGCAGTATTGGAATGAACGCAGCACGAAGAATGTAAGTGTAAGAAAGTTATTTCCTCGACCTGGCGAAACTAGTCTTGCGAACGCATTACGGTCCGCGTTACGGCCAGTTGAATTCAAAATGACCTCTATGAGCTAGGGGCTCCTAGTGGCCTCGCTCGCCGATTGCGGTGATATTTTATGGGTTAGCAACACGACATGACTCCACAACTCGAAGTACGATGCCAGGATGACTAACGTGCGACAGTCATTTGCAAACTATACTTGTGTTCTTCTATTTAAAGTCTTTAAAACACTTTCATCGATTTCATTGCTGTATAACAATTAGGGTGAATTTTGAGTAACATCATCACTTAACGATAATTGGACCGTTTGCTTGACGTGAATAATATTGATGAATTTATGTACAACTTATTCCTTTCACTGAAGCGTTAATATATAACAATACTGTTACGATAAATTCTAATCTGTAATCGTACTAATTTCGAAAGAAAAGTAATATACCTACAACTTCTTTCTCAATGTAAAAGTGACTTACCAAGGCAAAGAAGTTTGTGTGGCAATCCTCGAGACTAGCACCGTTTGTTTGGTGATTTTGATGCGTCATGGTAGTCTAGGGCACTTCATTTTCATATCACAACACTAAAAACAAGTTCAAACTAAAAGAAACCACTCAAAATCTTAAAATCATCACCGACATTTAGTGAAGTTTTCACCTTTCAATGGCGACTGGAAAATGGCGGATGGAGAAACAACAACCCAAGCCGATACTAGCGCTCGTAGCGTCAAAAAAAGTCAACAACGGATGTTCGTCCGGAAATCTTAACATCCTTTTTATGGTAGAAAACTCATTATTATAATAACTTTTGTACTTGATACAAAAATATAAAATAAAAAACATACTTATACTTTGTTTAAAAATAAATTTTATAACTTACTTGATTTTTTTTTAAAAGTCTAGTATGTATTTAGAGCTTTGTCTTAGTTCAGAACGTATAATTGAGGAAACGGAATGTCACAATTTAATACATCAAATAAATTGCAATTGTCAGAAGTCAATATTTTTAATCTGATAGGCTTATGGCATTTTGACAAGTTATTTGAAAAATAAGCATTAGGTTAGAAAAAATCCTTGAATAACTCTTATTAAAAGATTTACATCTAGAAAAAAATTAACAGTGATTTTGTGATTCCTATATAATGTTGCGTAATTTAATTATCCCTGTTACGCGAACTAATTTTCAGGTAAATTACGAACTTTTGTGTTACGAATAACTGCGTGAAACATTTTTGATTATAATTAAACGAAATAAAAATTATTTACAGGTAACTTTTATAAGGCATAAACAGAAGAAATTTCCAAAAACGGACAAAAAGTTTCAAGCAGCTGCAGAATCTCTTGCATCAAGAGGGTACATAGTAAACCATACTATCATAAAATGTTTTATTTTCTTAGTTACTATAAATATGTATTGTTAAAGGTTTCTTCGTCCCAACAAACCATGGGATCCACCAGTGGATATTGAAAATATAATACTTAAAATATGTTCTAACTATGGTCTCAATGCTAAATCAGAGTTTGATTCTCTAGAAATCAAATACAAAGTTTTGAAGTCCTGCTTTGAAGAAACTGGTCATGGTGTACCAAACTCTTTGCTACATGGTATTGAAACAGTAGGTATGTATAATATTTTTTTATTTGTGTTCTTGTACCCTTTTATAAATAAAATAAATAAATGTTTAAAAGATCCAATTATACTTAAACTTGTTTTTTTGTGAAACAACAGATGATTTGCAAGATTTTTATGAAACACCAGTCAATGTTTTAACACCATTTGATGTTCTTAAAAAGATGGACCTTCCTAAAAATCTACATGTTCAAGAAGACTATGTTCGATTTCATCCAGGTAATAGATTTTTACAATATTTATTTTCTCATAACAAGAATATGAGCATGGAGAATAAAAAGTGATTATCATCACTTGTGGAAGAAAGCAAAAAGTTAAATGTGATCACAAAAAGTGAAGCTATGTTTTGTTTCAGACAAAGATACATTATTCAATGGTGCGACAGCTTATCCCAAAAGTTCAACTATAGTTTCCGGTTTAAAAACCAGGAAGAAGTATGAAGGTTACACTGCAAAGAGATCATGGCCTTAAAAATGTTGTTTAATTTTAAATATAAGATTAATGTTGTAGTATTAAATTAATGGACTTTAAAATGTTTTATTTAAGTTATATAGACAAACACACAATGATATGCTATATATGCTGAGTACATATTTGCCATAAATATTGTAATAAAGAAAAAAAAAATTTTTTAACTGCAAATAACATTTAATACTTTTATGTTAGTTTAATACATAATATAAAACAATAAAAAATATAAATTAGGCTTATTTGAAGTGTACCGCTTCAGTAGTTATATTTCGATTTTACCACCCTATTTTTCGTTAAATAATTTTTTTTTCCTTTTGGAGTAGACTTAGATCTTGAGGTGTAAGTATACAGGCGCTTATCAAGAAATTAAGTTAGCGCCTAGTACTTAGTACCGGTGATCCAAGAGCTGGTGCTTCCTTGCTTAGCGTATAAGCATCGCGATACAGCGAGGAAATGCCGCCAGCATTATGGGTACTCTGCCAAAGGGACCAAGCTTTTTAAATTTGTTTTGTTTTAAGTTATATATTTTTTATTTTTAAGTTGAACAGTATTTATGGCCAGCCTAGATATATCTTTATTTTATAGGTATACTATAATACTATTTAAACTAAAAACGTTACCCAGTTAGAACTACAACTAAATTTGAATAATTTTCAAAGTTTAATAAAATATGTCGTATCTAAAGCAGTACGCTTATGCTTCTGATTTCGCTTAAGAGATCCGCAAAATTATCCAATAAATTTTTTAAAAACCGCATGGTTTCTATTCATTTGTTTTAAGGAAAATGAATTTGCTTTTAGCATGGTATTTTCAGAAATCTCCAGTCAATCTTTGGTCTCATAAAAAATTCAGAAATGACATTTGTCAGTCATGCTTCAAAAATAAACAGAAATGTCAAAACTCGATGACTACATTGAGTTATTGATATTTTAATGTTGTTGGAATTTTAACAAAAACAAAGTTGTTTATTAAATTAATATTACTACGCTGGAGACTGCCGAGATGAAATTTTTATCTTTATTACGTTTTTAATATAATAATATTGAATATTATTTGAAAAATTTAAAGAAATATAAGTTTTATAATGAATTTTATTTTGATCCCATGTATTGGGTTTATCTTTATTTACTCTTGTGTTTCGTGGTAAGTATCGCTCTAAGGGTCTGATTTACAATTTCCCTGTAAAGCATTATCTTTTTTAGTTGTATGTTTTAATACTACAGTACGTTTTAATTGTATTATAACATTTTAATTATACTAACTTTTTTTTCTAGGTTGTTACCAACACTTCTATCATGGCTATTTAAACGAAAATATCATATTAAACTAAAGATTGGAAGAATTGCTGTACTAAAGCTAATTTTACGAGATGTAAGCCTGTCTAAAGATGGGTACTCTGTTGTAAGAACTATTTTATTAAAGAAATATTTAAATTTTTAGTCCATATCAAATAAATATAAATGAATTTTGGTTTCAGCATATAAATGAAATATCATTCCGTAGTAGTTGTTTTAACTCTGACATCAATAAGCTTGTCTCTGTTGTGATTAAGTCATTAAAAATAACAAACAATGTAGAAGAAAAAAGAAGTGCAGTTGTAGAGACTATTTTAAAGCCCCTTCTCTCAAAACAAAATTCTTCCTCCAGAATAGAAAGTTTAGAGACGGATACATGTAGACAAACAGAAGAATGTCACAATCATTCATTTTACCATCAAACGTTATTGGATTTCCGAGATAAAAAGTTGCCTCCAAGTTTAATCATGTTTGCACAGGTATATTAGTACTTAAAAGTACTTAATTAAAAAAATATGACTTATAATATTATGCTGACAGTTAAGTGAAAAGTTTATTAAATAGATCTCATTATAAATATTTATCATTTTAGTTTATGGGTGTGCATATATTTGATGCATCAATCACAATACATGATTGTGGCAATGACTGGTATCTCCACACAACAGCATCAGAAGTTCATGCAGATGGAGCTGCTGGTGGTCCAGCCAGAGCTTTGGTCTTCTCAGCTAACATAAGCGAGGCAAAGGCTAAAGTTATTTCTAGAAGAAATCCTGTAGCAGAGGCTGCTTGTAGTATTCTTGTTGAAGGCACTGTTAAGGCTGATAGTCCTTTAAACGTAGAGGTAGAATACTATTAATATAGTTATATAAATATTACTTTTATAGTTTAAATCAATTATTTTTTCCACAATCGGGCCAACATGTAGATGTTATGGTCTTTTCTATATAGTGCAGGATAAAACATATTTTTGATGCAACCTAGTACCTCCATACACATACATATGAAATAATTAAATTGGGTGAACAATTTTTAAGATAATATCTATGATAATTTTTGCAGAAAATACATACAGTAATAACTAATCCCACTGTGGTGCTACAAGATAATCTTTATGAGTTCTTACATAAAAACAAACAAACTAAGTTTGTACCTCCATCACCACCCAGTGAAGATCACCTGGCCACATTAGTACCTAGACTTTCCCCTGTTATTCCAAAGGTATGTTTCAAAAAAATGTCCTAAGAATCCCTTATATAATTTACTTATATACAGTGACTAAATAGTTTGAAATTTGATTGTTCAGATATTAAGCGTTAAAATTGGACATACAAGTATTGGATGTGTGGATAATCTTACAAAAACTAAGTTTGAAATATCTTTACAAAGTTTACAGGTAGGTTGGTAATTTATTATTTTACTTTTTTTTACTAATAATTGAAAGAGATGAGTTTTTTGTTAAATGTTTAGTTTGAAATTATTATTTTTATTTTAATCACTGAAAGTAATCTACATTGCATATATATAATAAAGATAGCTTTAAAAAATGTTTTTTTTTTACTTTTAAATTATATAATAATATTAATACCTGTTATGTAACCAAGTTTTTAGTTTTAAATAAATATTTATATCTTATTAAAATGAAATATATGTTTAGGTGAATTCCCGATTCAGTGCAGCATCAGTGGTAATTAGTACCATGGGTGCGGAAGTAATGAGGTTACCTCAAGTGTATGTGGCTCTGCAGGCGGATGGTTTGCGACTATCCGCCAAAGAAAATACATTGTTATATCTAAATAAAATCAAACTAGATGCCAAGGTGAGTTAAATATATGGAAGAACTTAATAAACCTTTCTCTAAATATTGGCAAATTTTTTAATAAAAATTCATTGTCATATATTTTTAAATTACAGTCTTACAGTGTGCGCTACCGACTACGTAGAAAGTAGTAGTGCCGTGATCTCTATTCGTTATGTATATCAGTATTTTAGCCAATTCAAATTATATCTAATGAAATTACTATGAGTAAAGCTTTAGCAACTTAACTACATTCTGGTAAAGTTACTATTAATATGTTAGGTACTTAGGGGACCCCAGCCCATATTTTTATTTTAAATTATACAATAAGTACATAAAACAGTTTTTAGGATAAATGCCTGTAAATAAACAATCCATTCAATGTTTGAATTTATAATTTTGCTTAATTTAAAGACACGCTGAATTATATTTAAATTGAGATTTTGATTTTATTTCAGCTTGAAAAGGGCACACTTAATCTTTACCTTATAATAAGTACATTGAACATTACATACGAGCACAGTAATATGTTTGTATGGTACTCCAGTATGTTGCAGCGAATAAAGAAAGGAAAGACTATGAAATTAAAACAAAAATGTATGTTTTTTAAAAGCTTTATTCATCAGCATTATTTTTTTAATGAATAATGCCATAACTAGCTTTTTGTTGTTTTTTTTTAAATAGCTTGGAGTAATGCTGGTGCGTGGTGGTCCCGAATGTCCCGTAGCTGTGCATTGCAAGGCTGCGCCGAGTTGCGTAGTGTTTTAATACGTTGTGGCCGCGACATTGCCGCCTTCGGCGCTGGTTGTAGTGGCCTTAAAGTCAAGTTTGATCAGCTGCTTGATACAACGGGTAAGTATATTAATAAAAATTTTAAATCCGCATTAAGATTTTTTTTTACATTAATATGGGTATTTAAAAATTACAATTATGTGCAAGTTTTGACCTTATACGTGTTACATTACATTGGATCTTATCTACCATGTCTCCAATATTTTATAATCACACTTGCACCAATCATCCAATGAAACGTATGTATGATAAGAAAAAAGCGTACCACTCCCTAAAAGGCCGGCAACGCATTCACGAGCTCCCAGCCACGTGAGTTTTTGTGGGTGGCTACTTCACCTTACGCATGGGTCTTGTCTTCTATAAAGAAAAATTCGCAATATTTTGTTTGTAGAAGAAACGTACGCGTGCTGCGGGCGTCAATGGAGCGCTGAGTTGTTAGTGGATGGCGGTTGGGCTGGGGCGGGGCGAGGAGCCGGGCCGACGAGAAGAGCCCATCATTGGGGTTCACACGTGCTCGCAGTTGCACTAGTTAAGTGGGCCTCACATGCGCCAAAGAAATCTAAGGTACAATTAGATAGTGTTAATTTGCAAAAAGTGTTTACATTTTATAGTACAAATTAAACCTTGTCCCAAAAAACAAGTATTTTTTTTAGTAACAATCGTATTCTGTTTTATATGTTATGCTATTGTTATAAGCAAGTGGGGTTAAAATTACAAATTTGTTCGTGCACAGACAGGGTTAACGCAGGAACTCACGGTTAGAATTTAAATTAAGTTAACTTGGACGGCACCTTAAACTTTTCCCTCCATAATTATTGTTTGTATTGTATTAAAGGTGGAGGCAATGATGGACTGTCTGCGTATAGAATGGAGCCCGTCGCTCGCGCAATCCATACTGACTTTTGTTGACTGTATGAACGAGTACAGAGGGTCTACACAGCAATCACCTCTAGACTCCACAGAGGTTTCATATGAAATCACCATGAATATAGCTCTGTCGCACATTAACATATTCCTCATAGTCAGTGATACAGTTTGTTTAATGGCGAGGATCGACGCCGTCACATTTGAGAAGAGTAAAGTCAAGTCGGGGGCTGTTGTTTCTGGACTGAAAATTGTGGAAATCGTTCCTTTTCAAGGTATAATATAATATAATATAATATAATATAATATAATATAATATAATATAATATAATATAATATAATATAATATAATATAATATAATATAATATAATATAATATAATATAATATAATATAATATAATATAATATAATATAATATAATATAATATAATATAATATAATATAATATAATATAATATAATATAATTTAATATAATATAATATGTAACGTAACGCAACGTAACGCACCGCACCGTAACGCAACGTTACGCAACGTAACGCACCGCACCGTAACGCAACGTTACGCACCGTCACGCAACTCACCGTAACGCAACGCAACGTAACGCACCGCACCGTAACGCAACGCAACGCACCGTAACGCAACGCACCGTAACGCAACGCACCGTAACGCAACGCACCGTAACGCAACGCACCGTAACGCAACGCACCGTAACGCAACGCAACGTAACGCAACGCACCGTAACGCAACGCACCGTAACGTAACGCACCGTAACGCAACGCAACGCACCGTAACGCAACGCACCGTAACGCAACGCACCGTAACGCAACGCACCGTAACGCAACGCACCGTAACGCAACGTATCGCAACGTATCGCAACGCACCGTAACGCAACGCAACGTAACGCAACGCACCGTAACGCAACGCACCGTAACGTAACGCAACGCAACGTAACGCAACGCACCGTAACGCAACGCACCGTAACGCAACGCACCGTAACGCAACGCACCGTAACGCAACGTATCGCAACGTATCGCAACGCACCGTAACGCAACGCAACGTAACGCAACGCACCGTAACGCAACGCACCGTAACGCAACGCACCGTAACGCAACGTATCGCAACGTATCGCAACGCACCGTAACGCAACGCAACGTAACGCAACGCACCGTAACGCAACGCACCGTAACGCAACGCACCGTAACGCAACGCACCGTAACGTAACGCACCGTAACGCAACGCACCGTAACGCAACGTATCGCAACGTATCGCAACGCACCGTAACGCAACGCAACGTAACGCAACGCACCGTAACGCAACGCACCGTAACGTAACGCAACGCAACGTAACGCAACGCACCGTAACGCAACGCACCGTAACGCAACGCACCGTAACGCAACGCACCGTAACGCAACGCACCGTAACGCAACGTATCGCAACGTATCGCAACGCACCGTAACGCAACGCAACGTAACGCAACGC